>CM022301.1:302404750-303754794 GCA_011799875.1 Thinopyrum elongatum
TATGATCATCCAGTTACGTTGTGACGTTTGATAGCACACAAGGTATTTGTAGGATCGAAAGTAGGTCTAGAGGGGGGGTGATTAGACTACTTGACCAAATAAAAATCTAGCCTTTTCCCAATTTTAAGTCTTGGCAGATTTTAGCAACTTAGCACAAGTCAAGCAATCAACCTACACATGCAATTCTAAGAGTGTAGCAGCGGAAAGTAAAACATTGCATATGAAGGTAAAGGGAAGGGTTTGGAGAAGGCAAACGCAATGTAGACACGAAGATTTTTGGCATGGTTCCGATAGGTGGTGCTATCGTACGTCCACGTTGATGGAGACTTCAACCCACGAAGGGTAACGGTTGCGTGAGTCCACGGAGGGCTCCACCCACGAAGGGTCCACGAAGAAGCAACCTTGTCTATCCCACCATGGCCATCGCCCACGAAGGACTTGCCTCACTCGAGTAGATCTTCACGAAGTAGGCAATCTCCTTGCCCTTACAAACTCCTTGGTTCAACTCCACAATCTTGTCGGAGGCTCCCAAGTGACACCTAACCAATCTAGGAGACACCATTCTCCAAAAGGTAATAAACGGTGTGTTGATGATGAACTCCTTGCTCTTGTGCTTCAAATGATAGTCTCCCCAACACTCAACTCTCTCTCACAGATTTGGATATGGTGGAAAGATGATTTGAGTGGAAAGCAACTTGGGGAAGGCTAGAGATCAAGATTCTTGTGGTTGGATTGGAATGTCTTGGTCTCAACACATGAGTAGGTGGTTCTCTCTCAGAAAATGAGTAGTGGAAGTGTAGGCACGTTCTGATAGCTCTCTCTTGAATAGAGAAGGGGGTGGAGGGGTATATATAGCCTCCACACAAAATCTAACAGTTACACACATTTGACCCAACTCGGTCAGACCGAATAGAAGAACTCGGTGAGACCGATCTAGTTCAAAATGTGAACGTTCACTACAAGAAATATGTCAACTTGTGACCTTCTATCAGTGACCCTGGAAGAATTGGTCATAAATCTATGACTATTTGAGACCAATTGGTCAAAAGCTGTTCAGGGGGCTCCAAACCCTAAACTATAACGACCATTTTGGTCAGAAAGGTCGTAATTTCCTTACACGAAATGGTCATAAAGCAGACAACACTGGTCCGCTGCCTTATTTCTAGCTGATCACGACCAATATAGATGGTCATAACCTTGTAAATTGTGGTGGATTGCTATGACTAGGCGCCACCTCATCAGTTTTGCCTATGTGTCATGTCCATGTGTCAATTTTTGCCCTAGGTTGTGAAGCAACCTATATTTCTGTCATTCCCAAAATTGCCAAAAAAATTGGGCATTCTTTACTATCCAAATCATTGCCTCATGACAATATTCAACTCCATTTGTCTGGTAAATCTTCCTCGGCAAATTTCCAAAGTTTTTGTTCAGCTCGAACTGTTGTGAAGGAAGTACTAGCTAGGCATATCCTAATGAGCTGAATTTTTGCCACATCTTCTAAATTCCCAAATCATAGCTCTCCACAAAATTTGAGCCCCATCTAACAATACATGTGAGCTCAGCATCCAATCTTTGTTTCTGGTGATATTTTCAGTTTGTGAAGCAACTATATTTTATGTTAATTTATAATTGCTGAAAATTTACCACGACATGACCCTACCCATAGAACCTCCCTCCCCCAAATTTTAGCTCATTTATTCTAGCCAATTTCCCTCAGCATTTTTCCCAATTTTCTGTTCAGTGGAGAGCACTGTGAAGGAAGTACCATTTTTATTTATCCAAATGGTATGAAAATTTTAAAGTGCCTTCATATGCCCAACTTATCATCCTCCTCCAAATTTCAGATCAATCCATTCATTAATTTGAGTCTAGCTTCAACATTCATATTTCTGTCTAGTGTGGTACGTTGCAAAGCAAGTGACACCTAGGCTCCTCCATTTGAGCTACAAATTTTCCAAGATAGTGTCCTTAGTAGATGATCATCCTCGGCCAAAACTCAGGCCCATTGTCCATGTGCATTTTCCCCACCACTAATCAAACACTTTGGGTGCTAATTCATGTTTGAGCTCAGTTCAGTCTCCTCGTGAGATTCTTCTATTGCTTTCTTCTTCCTGACACCTATCGGGGGAGTGCCCAACCCACTAGACATACCTAGGCCGCCTAGAACGCGTGGCAACACCACGGTCATGCGGTGACCATGCGGCGGGCATGCGAGTTTACGCGCTCTGGAGTTGCGGCCCTCGGCCACCATCCAAAGCTCAATGTATCGCCACCAAACCATGTATTTCTGATTAAATAGATACTTATGTACCTATAAATGATTTTTGGAAAAAATAAAGAGCAAACTATGAGGCGGCTGCAGTTCAAATTTGACCCGCTTCCAACTGAATCAGCGGAAATTTGTCTTTTTCACCAGAGGTGTATAAATACTTTTGACGACCAACCATTTTGTCAATTGTACATTAAATATGGCCTAATATATTATAAAAATGACCTGGTCCCATTTTGCAACAAATATATGGTAGGTCCTTCACAAAAAAAACTCATTTTGGGCGCTCGAAAAATAGAAAATGAATTTTTCGTCCAAAGAAAATGAAAACTTCCTTAGGCAACATTGTTTGCCATCCCAAGATGCACCCTTATGCACAATATGAGATCATTTGAACAAACTATGCCATGAATGTGGCCATAAGATTGATCATTTGGCTTGAAAGCCATTGATCTCCACACATGATAGCTCGTTTCTGAGAACACTTTTTTAAAATAATTACCGTATTACAAGTTTAATATTTTTCCTAGTAACTTGGTCACATATGATGACACAATGCGAAGGTTTTCCAATTTTTTGATTTTTTTTGAATTTTTCATGCCTGTTTCAAAATGCGGTCAAAACGGCGGGCATGACCGTTCCTAGCTAGTGGTTGAATCTTGGAAAACTTTTGGTGTTTCTCTGATTAAATAGATACTTATGTACCTATAAATGATTTTTGGAAAAAATAAAGAGCAAACTATGAGGCAGGTGCAGTTTAAATTTGACCCGCTTCCTACTGAATCGGCGGAAATTTGTCTTTTTCACGAGAGGTGGATCAAATCTTTTGACACCCAACCATTTGGTCAATTGTGCATTAAATATGGCCTATTATTTTATAAAAATGATTTGGTCCAATACTGCAACAAATATGTAGTAGGTCCTTCATAAAAAAAACTCATTTTGGGCACTCAAAAAATGGAAAATTGATTTTTCGTCCAAAGAAAATGAAAACTCCCTTAGGCAACATTGTTTGCCATTCCAAGATGCACCCTTGTGAACAATATGAGATCATTTGAACAAACTATGCCATGAATGTGGCCATAAGACTGATCATTAGGCTTGAAAGCCATGAATCTTCACACATGATAGTTCGTTTCTAAGAACACTTTTTTAAAAGAATTGCCGTGTTACAAGTTTATTATTTTTCCTAGTAACTTGGTCACATATGATGACACAAAGCGAAGGTTTTCCAATTTTTTGATTTTTTTTTATTTTTTATGCCCGTTTCAAAATGCGGTCAAAACGGCGGGAATGACCGTTCTGAGCTAGTGGTTGAATCTTGAAAAACTTTTGGTGTTTCTCTGATTAAATAGATACTTATGTACCTAAAAATGATTTTTGGAAAAAATAAAGAACAAACTATAAGGCAGTTGCAGTTCAAATTTGATCCGTTTCCAACTGGATCAGCGGGAATTTGTCTTTTTCATGAGAGGTGAATCAAAACTTTTGACACCAAAGTATTTGATCAATTATACATTAAATATGTCCTAATATTTTAGAAAATTGATTTGGTCCAATTTTGCAACAAATATATTGTAGGTCCTTCACAAAAAACTCATTTTGGGCACTTGAAAAATGGAAAATGAATTTTTAATCAACTACGACCAATTTTTTAGTCAACTATGACCAATTTAGATGGTCATGACATCGTACCCGTGTACTGCATTTTGATTGGTCCGTGGGCGTTTCACGCGGATCGTGGATGGAACACCGTTGGATGCTCGCGGATCCAGCGGCAGTCCTCACCCCAAGCCCACCTAAGCCGAAACCCTAGCTCTTTCCTCATGGACATTTTCCGTCCCCCCCCCCCCGACTCCTTCTTTCCTCCTCGCGCTGCCAATTCCCCTCTCTCCTTCTCCTTCCTCGCTCCGTCCACCCACGCCCTGGCGCCGCCACGCCCCTCCGTCGCCGGCGTTGACCCGCAGTCCACCTTCCCCATCTTCCGCTCTCTCTTCTCCACCCGTCGCGCTCTCGCGGCATCCCATCGATCCACGGCCAGATCCACCGCCCACCCCGACCCACTCCTCGTTCCACCCACCCCGATCCATCCCCCCTCGTCTCCGCTGCCCCCACCCAGTTGCGTCGCGGCGAAGCCCGTCCTCTGCGTCGCCGCTGTCTTGGCTCCCTCCGTAGGGCCTCCTACAACCACGGCCTCCTCCGCGCCGGTACTGACGCTCTCCCGCCCTGCCTCTTCTCCCCTTAGCACTCGTACTAGTCGTCTGCTGACTCGCCGTTGACTGGCCTTCGTTCGTCCTCTGCTTCCTCTATGACTTCCCCTATTTCTTTCTGTTCGTCAGTATTCTCCGTCAGAGATGAATGCTTGGCCTGTTTGTTGCTCACACGCGATTCGAAATTGTGATTGTTGCAGGCGCTTGACAAGATCCGGTTTGAGAGCCTGACCGACAAGAGCAAGTTTGACGTGCAGCCAGAGCTCTTCATCCGCCTCGTCCTCGTCCCCGACGCTCTAAATCATCGACAGCGGCGTCGGCCTAACCAAGTCAGGTACTACATATGTGCGGATGATAGGTTGAGATGTTTACACGTGCCATCATAGCTGAGATTCTGTTCTACTTCGGTTCAGATGAATTAGGCTGTTTCTGAATGATAACATTAGAATGGTGTAGCTTCAGTCTAGCTTCCAGCAAGTTTTTCCTTCCCATTGCTCATAACTGAATCTGTTGATAAAAATATATGCTTGATACAGTATATCTTTGCAACTAATTTCGTGTATCTTCTTGTGACAAGCCAGGAGATCTCAACGCTCGCGGTTTCTCTGTCAACAAACACACTGAAATTCTATGCTCCAGCAACTGGACAGTATCTGGGGGAATGCACAGGCCATACAGGGTCCATCCATGAGATTGCCTTTTCAGCTCCGTCATCGCCGCAAGTGATATGCTCTTGCTCTGCTGATGGAACCATCAGAGCCTGGGACACAAGGAGCTTCAAGCATGTTTTTGTTTCCCTACTACGTCCTGATTGCTAAAAATTGATGCTGCTGAACATTAATGTATTACATGAATGTGCGTGATTGCAAAAAAAATTCAGTACCAGATTCACATCTACATAGTTCCTTCTTTAATATAAAGCAGGTTTTACTATATTCCAGCTCATCAGTATGTTTCTCAGTTTCTGCATTGTAGTTATTTGTATTCTCATAAAGGCGTGAGGCATTAATTGTTAATTCTAGGGTTGCTTTGTTTGGATTGAGGTTGGCTCATAATTCATTAAGTTTGAATATGAGTTATTATATCTCATTCAGTTTCTCTCTGTTCTGCTCTGTTCACACTGGACAACTATTAATTTCTTTCCCTGTAAAATGAGATGACATGATGCAAAGCACAACCTGTACAATGACATATGGAGTAGTGATTTTCTTACTAATTTTGTAATAGATCCATTGCATTTATATACTAATCCTAGCCAAATATGAATTCCTTCCACATTGACATAGAAATAACCCCAGCTCTGATTGTTGTTTTGTTTTACTGTGTCCTGCTGCCACTGGACATAATCTCTTCTACTTGATTCACTAGCATAGTTTTGATCTGGTATTTACATTCACTGTACTGTATAGGTAATTAGTGCTTCAGCTATTTCTAAATCAAAATATACTTGCATTTTTTGTGTCCAACCATTCACTGTTCTCTAAATGTCTGCCAGATATCTTTGCTAAATGCTGGCCCCTCACACGAAATGTTTAGCTTCTCCTTTGGTGGAACAAGTGGTAACCTACTTGCTGCTGGTTCTAGTTACAAGGTAAGGGAACGGAGAGAGGGGAGCTGCTCCTATTGTGTACAGGACACCATGGTAGGTTCTTTTTTTGTTCTGTCTTTTTTCTCTTCCTGATCTGAACATGTTGAAGGCTCTATTTTGTGCAGGTTGCTCTCACGAGGAGAAGCTGCTGCTACAGGACGCCCTCCCCCCTCCTCCAACCCCTTGACATGGTGAGCTCCACCCCTCCTTCTACCCCTTGCAGATCTGATATGAAGTGGGCATCGGTTGCAATTGTTATGGCCACAACAGTACAACAAGTATTGTTTCAATTTTTATGTGATATTTGATTGTGAGTGTGCTGTTTGATGATGCTCGCCTCATCCATTTTTCATGTCTTGTATGAAATCTTTACCCTATTAGAAGATGCCACCATCAAGTTAATAATAACACTAATGATCATTTGATTCTAGTCTAGAGATACAACAACATTAGTTAGATCCATGGATGGATGGATGAACACACACAGCTAGCAGCTTAGCAGTGTTAGCAACCACAAAAATTATCCTTGTGATTCATTCTGTTGACGCAAGCATGCTCTATTCGTTTTGGATCCCAGCCATGTATGTACTAATAAGTTAGCTCAAGCACACGCACATGCTGCTCGATTGATATCTGTAGTTATAGCAGCAGTACGTATGTGTCTCCTATACTAGATTAATTTCTAGACTTAGCTCAACAACACCAGCTCTTACCTGTTTGTTCGTTTTGGAGCAGCAGACATCCTCAGTGGACAATGATGACAACCAGGGCATCCGCCACCACGACGATGCTCCGCACATGGTCCAACTCGGCTACAACCTCCTCTACCGTGTACAGCAGCGGCGGTTGTCTGCGGCATCAAGTACAGCCTCCTCTTCGGTGAGCCCATCTCCTACCTCTAGCTCCCTCTTTTGTGCTGCTGTAGAAGTACCTTGCTCTGTTCCATGCTCATCATATTTTTTGTCATAAAATGCTCTAGTGAACTGGATTCATACATAAGTCTGCTACTTTTCCTCAAGTTATTTGTGCATTTATAAACCTATTTGAACTTTTCTATTTCTTGAATGCATCCATCCATAAATGTTTTATACAGATAGTTTTGGAATGCGGTTTTTTGTTAGCTTATGTCGTGCATCACAAATGGATCAAGTTCCAGTTTTAGTTTTGTTGTTATTAACCTCTACAATCCTGTCAGCATAATAAGTATGTGAATGAATCCGTTCAAGTATCTAAAACTAAATGTTTTGTTGGTCATAGTAATTAAAAACAGCGGCCAGTTTCTCATCACACACTGTTATTATCACTTCATGGCTTGATCTGTTGTGTCAGGCTGCTGTAGGTGCTGAACTATGATAATTGCAAGGAGGAACCACTGTTTGGCTTCAGTCCTTCCCCATTTGATCATTTTTATGGCCCGCATGCATGCTACGTGTTGGTTGACTTGGCATGACTTGCACGAAAACTTGAGGGCATTCATACTAAATAGAACTTAATTTTCATGCAGACTTGCTCTAGCTCTTCTTAATTTTCATGCATGTTTCTTTCCGGACTTGATCTTACTACTAAATAGCACCCATCACTTGCTGCTGTTGTTATTCACCCTATCCTCGCTGTTCTGTTTTCTTGTTGGCAGATATTTTGCGTAAATTCAAGATGAAAGATGTTCAAAGAAGCGCCAAGACATTCTTATATAGCAAGTTATGTAATAATAGCTGGGTTATCTGGGCATTGAGAACTCTAGAATTTCATGTATCTTCTCTCTGTTTTTGAATGAAATGTTGTATGTTTCAGAATTACAATTTCTATTTCATATGAAATAGTAATTATGTATGTGATTCAAAAATGTGTGCAATGGAAACATGACTCATGCGACCCACTTATCAAAATAATTTGAGCACATTTGAAATTTCTGACGCGTGGGACCAATGTATGATATTATGATATTTGGGACCAATATAAAATGGTGGAAAAATAAAATGGCAAAAAATAAAAGATCATATGCTGTAAAAGGCCGCACCCAGAAATAAAAAGGCCAAATTGCTGGGCTAGGCCCATGTAGCTAGCGTAAATTGACAGGA
Organism: Thinopyrum elongatum; assembly: GCA_011799875.1. Taxonomy (NCBI): domain Eukaryota; kingdom Viridiplantae; phylum Streptophyta; class Magnoliopsida; order Poales; family Poaceae; genus Thinopyrum; species Thinopyrum elongatum. Next base: position 302,412,896 of record CM022301.1, read on the forward strand.
AAAAAAATAAATGGGGTGAATTAATGGGCTCGGCCCATATAGACACCTAATCGGACCGGGCTGATTCTTGTCAATGACCTTTCCATTTGGTCACAATTTTGCCACGTCAGCTCGCCACGTCGGATCCGACGTGCCTGGGCAGACAGCTAGCGACCAAAACAAAAGGTCGTTGAACCAATGACCTTTTGTTTTGGTCATTGCCTTCCACGACCTTATCCCAAAGAAGGTCGTTAATTTCAGTTTACGACGGCCAGCTTTTAACCATCTGTTTTTGGTCAAAAAGAGGTCGCAAATGGAAAACAATGACCATTCAGTGCCCAATAGTGATGGTCGCAAATTGACGTATTTCTTGTAGTGGTTAGGAATTTTGGTGGAACCGACATGAGCAACTCGGTGGGACCGATGTGCTAGGGTTAGGGAAAAATCTCATCTCGGTGTGACCGATTGCATGAACTCGGTGAGACCGATTTCAGCAATAAGCAAACAGGGAGTTGGTCAGGCAAACTCGGTGGGACCGATCGCTCCTTTCGAGAAGACCGAAACGTTACGAAAGGGAAACAGAGAGTTTGCATTGCGAACTCGGTGGGACCGATCGCTCATTTTGGTTAGACCGAAACGTTACGAAGGGAAACAGAGAATTAGCAATCCCATCTTGGTGAGACCGAAATCCCCCGGCCTAATCGTGCACTAATCATACACGCAAATGCACACGATCAAGCCTAAGGACTCACGGGAAGATATCACAACACAACTCTAAAACATAAATAAAGTCATACAAGCTTTATATTACAAGCCAGGGGCCTCGAGGGCTCGAATACATAAGCTCGCATACAAGCATCAGTGGAAGCATCAGATATCTGAGTACAGATATAAAAGAAAACACAGATAGGCCCTTAGAAGGCGGGGCAAAAGAAAACACTACGATCGAAAGGCGCAGGCCTCCTGCCTGGGACCCTCCGATCCAACTCCTGGTCGTCGGCCAACTCATAGTAGTATCCACCCTCGGGGTAGTAGTAGCGATCGTCAGTGGGGGCAGCTGTCTCAGGGGCTCCGTCATCTGGTTGCATCAAAAGGATATGGGGAGAAAAAGAAAGCAAAGCAACCATGAGTACTCATCCGAAGTACTCAGCAAGCAAGGATCTACACTACATATGCAACATTATCAAAGAGTGGTTGTATATGTGGACTGGGCTGCAGAAATGCCAGAATAGAGAGGAAAGCCTAGTCCTATCGAAGACTAGCATCTTCAGCGGTCTTGCAGCATTAGAAGAGTGTAGATTAGTACAGCATAAAGTAGTAGTATCATTAAGTCTCAACCTCACCCAGAGATCCTCTCTCGACTCCCTGCGAGAAAGCAATCCCAGAGCCATACAGTCATCAACCTCGTCCTGAGATCCCTTCTCGACTCCCTGCGAGAAGCAATCCCCGAGCCATATATCCAGATATCATCTCAAGGTCTAGTTGTGTCGATCGGGATACAACTCCGAGTGTCCTTTACCGTAGGACCGGCTATCGATAGATGTGTTCTTCCCTGCAGGGGTGCACCAACTTACCCAACACGCTCGATTAACTCCGGCCGGACACACTTTCCTGGGTCATGCCTGGCCTCGGCCAAACGATACACCGCAACCCTACCTACAGCTCAGCAGAGAGGTCCCCGTCTGTCTATATCCTAAGCGCTCAGGGGTCTTGGGCCATCGCCCTGTGCACTCCGGGTCGGTGTGTGCAGGGTTGGGACGAGCACCACCTCAGTCCTAGATGGCACTGGCCTGGCCCGGCCACGAGGCTGAACTGGAAATCTGACAAAGCTTTCGGCTGATGCATATGATGCAGAGTGCCCATAACTCTTCCCACGTGATGGTTAGTGCTATCAGGCCAGAGGCCTGCTCGGATCAAATATCCAAATCGTTGGCAGACTAGGGGCTTGCGGTAACGAGCAGAGACTCACGATCGATGTGACCCCGTCGCCCCGTCTCGAGGACTTGCTGCAAGGGCTAAGAATGCCCGGCCGTGCCTCGTATTCATATCTCTGGCAACCTCCAGGTCAACCCGTCTCCACAACACTTGCCACTTAGGCTCACGCGGGTACCCCTCAGGGTCAACCCGCCTTTCCAAGTAACAGTGTAAAGTCCAAGTATCCGTGTGTCCATAACATCAGGGGAATCCGAGGTATCACCCTTGTCGGATTCCTACTCGATGTATCTGTCAAGGTGAACTCGGAGGAATCATCCTCGATGGGTTCACACTTGAGGTGTTGCACGACAGCGTCGTTATCGGAAGTGATGAAGGAGGAATCACCCTCGATGACCATGACCGAATAGCTACTCTACAGAGTTAACATCAAAAGTGCTACAAGAGGTTTCACCCTCGGCACTCGATAGTAACGCTGCAGTGTCGTTACAACTAAGGGGGGTGATGTGCGGTGCCGGGGCCTGGTCTTCAATTCCATTGATTGGGTCTTCTGATAATCCAGCGGGGCAGTCGGGACAAGTGGGGTCACTGATAGGTCTCTACCCAGCCTATACTAGACAGTTTAGGATAAGTAGGTAAGGGTTCAAATGCAGGTTACAATAAATAGGCTATGCATCAGAATAGGTAAAGCAGTAGCAGCAGCATTTTCTAATGCAAGCATGAGAGAGAAAGAATAGGCGATATCGGTATGCTCAAGGGGGGGTGCTTGCCTGGTTGCTCTGGCAAGAAGGAGGGGTCGTCGGAAGGCTGCTCGTCCGGAGCGTAGTCGTACTCAGCTGCAACGGCGTCGGTCTCGGCGTCTATCGAGAGAGAAAGAGGGGGGAAGAAACAGTAAATACTAAGCATACAAGTGCTACACAATGTATGACATGACAATATGCAGTGCCGGGTGTGTCCTAACGTATGGTTGCACGTCATCGAGGAAGGGGGAATCCATCCGGAAATGTTTTCCCGGTTCCGGACATTTGTTAGACGGATGACCGGAGGGGAACGGTTCCATGTTCGGATAGTTAGGGACGTGTGACGGACGAACGAACCGCGTATTCGGATTCGTCTCGAAATTCTGAGCAACTTTCATGTACAAAGTTTTTCGATCTGAGCTATTTTATATGATTTTCAAAGTTTTATTGATTTTCTGGAATTTATTTAATTATTTAAATTCAAATTATCCAAAACAGTAAAAGTGACATCAGCATGACGTCACTGTGACGTCAGGACCAGTGGGTCCCACCTATCAATGTCACGTCAGGCTAATTAGGGCTTAGTTATACTAATTACAGATTAATTAGGTTAACTAGATAATTAGGTTAATAAAACAGAGTTAATTAAGTTAATTAATTAATTGTTTAATTAATTAATTGTTTTTATTTATTTATTTACTTAATCATTTTATTTATTATTATTTATTTATTTTCTAAATCATTTTCTGGGGCATGGGGCCCCCTAGTCAGTGGCTCAGAGGCCAACCGGGGCGGCTATCGGGCGTGGGCGCCGGGCGCCTGTGCCCAGGCGCGGCCAGGCCGACGGGGAGCGGCGGCGCCGGCGCAGGGCGCCGAGGGGGGCGGCGGCCCTTGGCGGAGGCGGCCGAAGACGAGCGCAGGGGGCGGTGGCGCGCGGCTGGCCGGTAGGACGCGCGGGAGGCAGGGCTCACGGGCGGGCGCGCGCGCTACCTTGGGCGCGACTGAGCGCGGTGGGCGCGGGCGCAGTCGAGCAGCGGAGTGGGGCAGCGGACGGTGGCCAGCGGAGGGAGCAGAACCAGCAGCGTGAGCAGCCGAGGCGGGCGCGGGCGGTGCGACGAATGGGCGCGGGCCCGGTGAGGTCCAGGGGGCGCGCGAGAGCGCGGCTACGAGGCGTGAGCAGGGCACCCGTGGGCGTGCAGGGGAGGCGCTGCGCGCGAAGGCAGCAAGCCGTGGCGTGGGACGCAGCGGGCGTGCGACGAGCACGCACGGGGTCGAGCGGGGGCGAAGAGAAGGGGGAGGAGGCCGGGGGCCTCACCGCATGGTGTAGGGGAAAGGCAGTGGGGCTCGAGGAGGAGGACGGGGACGACGGCGACGGGGTCGACGACGGGGTGGCCGAGGCGACGACGGGGGGGGCGGGGGACCGGCGGCGTCGGGCGCAGGGGGGATCTCCCGATCCAGAACGGGGCGCGAGGGGGGGAGGATCGGGGGGGGGGGGGAGTGGGGGTAGTGGGCTAGGTTCCGGTCGGGTGGGGTTAAGGGGAGAGCGGGGTGGGCCGGCCTGGCGGCTTGGCGGTCAGCTGGGCCTGGCCCAGTGTGGGGGGGGGGGTTCTGTTTTTATTTTTGTTTTGCTTTTGTTTATTTATTTCTTTACTGTTTTGTTTTAGTTTCTATTTAAATCTGTTTTATAAAATATGTAACTAATTCCTAAATCACTTTTAATAACTATGCCACTGCCACATTAATTTGGACAGCCAATTAAATTAGTTTAACATTTTATTAATTTGAAAAAGGTATTTAATTAAATGTTTTGCTGTGGTTTTAATTGTTTTAGTGCATTTAAACATTTTATGAAAATGTGGCTTCAGTATGACAGATATCCGAAGAATATTCGCAACACTTTGAACATCTTTGTTTTCATGTTTGACAAACTTGAATTTTGACTTTAAATTTGAATTTGAATTTAAATAGGATTTGGGTCAACGTGAGATTGACAACAGTAACAGTGGTGACATGGCATCATTAGCATGGGATTACTGTAGCTAACCACTGGGGGTGTTACAAATCTCCTCCACTAACAAGAATTCTCGTCCCGAGAATTAAGAGGTAGAAGGGAAAAGTTTGGGGTATTCGGCACGGAGGTTATCCTCGCGTTCCCAAGTGGCTTCATCTTCAGTATGATTTGACCACTGCACTTTGAGGAACTTGGTAACCTTTTGACGGGTCCGACGTTCAGCTTCATCAAGAATGCAGATCGGATGCTCCTTATAAGAAAGATCATCATGCAATTCGAGCATCTCGTGATCCACTGCTCGGTGTGGAGACTCCTTGAAGCATTTACGAAGTTGCGACACATGGAAGACATCGTGGATATGAGAGAATTGCGGCAGCAACTCCAATTTGTACGCCACCTGACCACGTCTTGCAACAATGCGGAAAGGACCAATGTAGCGTGGAGCTAACTTGACCTTGATTCCGAAACGGTGAGTGCCCTTTATAGGGGGGACACGTAGATAAGCTTGATCACCAGGTTGATAAGTCAAACCCCATCGTTTGCGATCATAGTTGCTCTTCTGGCGGTCCTGAGCCGCCTTGAGATTTTCGCGGACGATACGGACTTGTTCTTCGGCATGTTGAATAATATCCGGACCCACAAGCGGTCGTTCCCCAGTTTCTGACCAATTCAGAGGGGTTCGACACTTACATCCATATAGAACTTCGAAGGGGGCCATTTTCAAACTGGCTTGATAGCTGTTGTTATAAGAGAACTCAGCATAAGGAAGAGATTCTTCCCACTTCTTACCGAAAGAAATGACACAAGCTCGAAGCATGTCTTCAAGCACTTGATTGACTCGCTCAACTTGGCCTTGGGATTGGGGGTGATAAGCTGAACTCCAAGTAATATGAGTTCCCATAGCTTCTTGGAAACTTTCCCAGAACTTTGAAGTGAAAAGGCCGCCACGGTCCGAACTGATCTCCTTCGGAATACCGTGGAGTGAAACAATTCTGGAGATATATAATTTTGCTAACTGACTAGCAGTGATCGTCTCCTTGACAGGCAGAAAGTGTGCAACTTTGGAAAGTTGGTCGACGATGACAAGAATAGCATCGTGACCCTTCTGTGACCTGGGAAGGCCAGTAATGAAATCCATTTGAACCTTATCCCATTTCCAAAGAGGAATAGGAAGTGGTTGCAGAATTCCAGCAGGCTTCTGATGTTCTGCTTTAACGCGACGACACACATCACATTCAGCAACGTACCGACCAATATCCTGCTTCATTTTAGACAACCAGTACCTTTGACGGAGATCACGATACATCTTGGTGCTACCCGGATGAATAGACAATGGGGTATCATGTGCCTCCTTCATGACCTTGTCGGTCATGAGCTCGAAGCGAGGTACCACAATGCGGTCTCTGAAATACAAGGTTCCATCTTCAGACAGCGAGAAATTCCTGTACTTTTCTAGGTGAAGATCTTTCTTCATCAGATCAATTTCAGCATCTTTAGCTTGTGCATTCTTAACAGCTTTCTCAAGATCTGGTTGTATCACAAGGTTATTAAGAGAACCCTGTGGAACAATATGCAGATTCAGCTTGCGCAGTTCTTCAAAAAGACGAGGTTGAGCTCGCCTAACCATGAGGTTGTCACAATAGGACTTGCGGCTTAAGGCATCAGCCATCACGTTAGCCTTGCCAGGGGTATAGGAAATACCCAAATCATAGTCCGCAATGGCCTCCATCCATCTTTGCTGACGGAGGTTTAGAGATGGCTGAGTGAACAAGTACTTTAGACTTTTATGATCCGTGTATATCCTGCAACGATTACCGAGAAGGTAATGTCGCCACAACTGCAGTGCATAGATGACAGCAGCTAGTTCTAGATCATGTACCGGATAATTCTCTTCATGTGGGCGCAACTGACGAGAGCCATAAGCAATCACCTTACGCTCTTGCATTAGGACACAGCCTAATCCTTCACGGGATGCGTCACAATAGATCACAAAATCTTTGCGAGAATCTGGTGGAGCAAGTACTGGGGCAGATGTTAGCTTGTCTTTGAGTGTTTGAAAACTTTCTTGACATTTGTCTGTCCACTCAAACTTAACGCCCTTGTGAAGCAGATCAGTCAGGGGCTTAGCAATCTTGGAAAAGTTCTCGACAAATCGATGACAATAGCTTGCAAGGCCGAGAAAACTTCTCACTTGCTTGACGTTCTTCGGAGGAGTCCAATCAAGAATAGCCTGAACTTGCTCCGGGTTAACAGCAATGCCATCCTTGGAGATCACATGACCAAGGTAGGTTACTTCAGAAAGCCAAAATTCACATTTGGAGTATTTGGCATACAACTGGTGTTCTCGGAGCCTTTCCAGTACAAGACGGAGGTGCTCAGCATGTTCTTCTTTATTCTTTGAATAAACCGGGATATCATCTAGATAAACCACGACGAATTTGTCGAGGTAATCCATGAAGATATAATTCATCAGGCGGGAAAATGTGGCTGGAGCATTTGTTAAACCAAATGACACGACAGTATACTCATAAGAGCCATAGCGAGTAACAAATGCAGTCTTCGGAATATCCTCTTCGCGGACACGGATCTGATGATAACCTAACCTCAAGTCGAGTTTAGAAAACACCAATGATCCAGCAAGTTGATCATACAAATCATTGATCCGAGGAAGCGGATATTTGTTCTGGATTGTGGCTTGTTTAATGGGCCGATAATCCTGAACCAATCGGTTAGTTCCATCCTTCTTCTTGACAAAGAGGGAAGGGGCTCCCCAAGCAGAGGAACTGGGGCGGATGAAACCTTTCTTAAGTGACTTGTCGATTTCTTCCTTAAGCTCGAGAAGGTGGTGCAGAGGCATCTTATAAGGGCGCTTCGCAATAGGGGTAGTGCCAAGCTTCAAGTCGATGACAAACTCGACAGCTCTAGCAGGGGGTATTCCTGGAAGTTCTTCTGGAAAGACATCTTGAAAATCACGAACAATGGGAACGTTCTCGATGCCTTCAAGAGGTGAAGCATTCAACGCATTTAGAGTATAAATCTGGCTCTCGGCATTCTATATTATCTTGGCTGAGTAGTTGATCACCTGACCAGAAGGGTGTGTGAGCTGGACTATCTTAGTAGCACAGTCAATCAAAGCATTATGGGCTGTCAACCAGTCCATACCGAGAATAATGTCTACGTCAGAAGGTCCAATAGCAATAAGGGAAGCAGAGAACATCAACCCTTCAATTTTGATCTGATTGTTGTGACTTACCATCTTGGTTTGCCACCTGGAACGGGGAGTGATAATCTCTAATGGTGTGGGTAACAGCTCTAGATGTAGTTCATGCAGCTGAGCAAATTGTTGAGACACAAAGGAATGTGATGCTCCCGAGTCGAAAAGGACAGAAGCTGCAACTGAATTAATCGGGAGGGTACCCATCACAATGGTTGGTTCTTTCTGAGCCTCTTCTGTATTGACATGGTTAGCATGGCCCAGTACAACAGCAGAAGGTCTAGCATTGGGATTCCTGGGCTGACGAGCTCGGGCTTCTCGATTTTGGTTCGGGCGGCAATTGGTAGCACGGTGCCCTGGTTGACCACACTTGAAGCAATTCCCATCATTATGGGGAGGAGCTATAGCATTGGACTGTCCACCCTGAGTCACTAGCTGTCTCGGCGGCGGAGGCAGACGAGGTGCAACATAAGACGGCCTTGGTGTTGGAGCAGGTCGGTGATGAACGTTGTGTGGGATCCAGACTCGACGTTTCTGAGCAGACTGACTCGAAGATGGACCAACATCTCGGGTACGCTTGAGCGACTCCTGGCATTTAGTCAGTGCAGTTTCAACTCGGAAAGATTGGGTGACAAGCGTTGCGAAATCTGTGCAATCATGGACAGCAAGTGCAAGGTTTATACCAGTACGCAGTCCTTCACAGAATTTCTCCTGCTTGCGTGTGTCAGTGCAGACGTCATCTTCAGCATAGCGGGACAATTCAAGAAATTTCCTCTGATATTCATCCACAGTCATTGTGCCATGTGTAAGTTTGCGGAACTCCTGCTTCTTCTGGTCGATCAGACCTTGAGGAATGTACCGTGCACGAAAAGCTGACTGAAATTCCTGCCAAGTGGTTACTGTTTCAGCAGGCAACATACCCTTGTGGCTTTCCCACCATTGAGCAGCTGAACCCCTCAGGTGATACGTCGCATAGGTGATGTAACTGTCAGGGATAACATTAGCTGACTTCATTTGAAAGGCAATGTCACAGAGCCAATCATCAGCATCCATTGGATCCGTCGTGCTGCGAAAGGTAGATGGATTGAGGCACATGAATTCTGGCAGTGAGATCGGTCCAGGCTCCTGACGAGCATCGTTGCATTCCAAACGATTTACCAGACTCTCGTTGAGCTGACGGTTCAATTCAAACTGCTGCATCATTGCGGCAATATAGGGTGGAGGTGGAGGATCGTCAGCCATCCTGCCAAATCAACAGGGGCGGTTTAGCAAGATAAACTGCAGGTGTATGGAGTTATTCATGATGTAACACGGGAAATAAACAGGAAAGGCATTAGGTGCATATTAGTAGTCATTAAAGACATACAGAACGGTGCACGGAGTTGGACACAAACGGTGATAGGAGTTCAGCAAGGCACGCAGCTAGACAAGCTAGGCGGCGCGCAAGCACGCGGCAAGGAAGTACACAACGAGACATAGCTAGGGCTACATCAACGTCGGAGAAAACTATTGGAGCGAGGAATCTGCAAGTGACAACACAGGGTGCCCTCGATAAAAGGATCCTGTAAGCAGAACCTGGCCCACAATCTTGAAGCAAGGGGGAATATTTTCGGAGCTCCGGGTGGATGTGATCACGAGAACCTAATGTTGGAGTTAGTAAAATCTTAACCCGAATAGAAGAGAGGTCAGAGTCCCAGAGTAAAGACGAGGAATAAAAGATCCTAATACCACCCAATTGGCGACGTGGGCCCGTAAGCCACACAGCCATGTTAGTAAAACGGTTTTCAAGTACTAGACTCAACTACGGCCAAGGAGTTGGAAAGGGGGATTCCTAGAGGCAGTCGGCTCTGATACCAACTTGTGACGCCCCCGGCCCAATCATGCACCAATCATACACGCAAATGCACATGATCAAGCCTAAGGACTCACGGGAAGATATCACAACACAACTCTAAAACATAAATAAAGTCATACAAGCTCTATATTACAAGCCAGGGGCCTCGAGGGCTCGAATACATAAGCTCGCATACAAGCGTCAGCGGAAGCATCAGATATCTGAGTACAGATATAAAAAAAACACAGATAGGCCCTTAGAAGGCGGGGCAAAAGAAAACACTACGATCGAAAGGCGCAGGCCTCCTGCCTGGGACCCTCCGATCCTACTCCTGGTCATCGGCCAACTCGTAGTAGTATCCACCCTCGGGGTAGTAGTAGCGATCATCGGCGGGGGCACCTGTCTCAGGGGCTCCGTCATCTGGTTGCATCAAAAGGATATGGGGAGAAAAAGAAAGCAAAGCAACCGTGAGTACTCATCCGAAGTACTCAGCAAGCAAGGATCTACACTACATATGCAACATTATCAAAGAGTGGCTGTATATGTGGACTGGGCTACAGAAATGCCAGAATAGAGAGGAAAGCCTAGTCCTATCGAAGAATAGCATCTTCAGCGGTCTTGCAGCATTAGAAGAGTGTAGATTAGTACAACATAAAGTAGTAGTATCATTAAGTCTCAACCTCACCCAGAGATCCTCTCTCGACTCCCTGCGAGAAAGCAATCCCAGAGCCATACAGTCATCAACCTCGTCCTGAGATCCCTTCTTGACTCCCTGCGAGAAGCAATCCCAGAGCCATATATCCAGGTATCATCTCAAGGTCTAGTTGTGTCGATCGGGATACAACTCCGAGTGTCCTTTACTGTAGGACTGGCTATCGATAGATGTGTTCTTCCCTACAGGGGTGCACCAACTTACCCAACACGCTCGATTAACTCCGGCCGGACACACTTTCCTGGGTCATGCCCGGCCTCGGCCAAACGATACACCGCAACCCTACCTATAGCTCAGCAGAGAGGTCCCCGTCGGTCTATATCCTAAGCGCTCAGGGGTCTTGGGCCATCGCCCTGTGCACTCCGGGTTGGTGTGTGCAGGGTCGGGACGAACACCACCTCAGTCCTGGATGGCACTGGCCCAGCCCGGCCACGAGGCTGAAATGGATGTCTGACAAAGCTTTCGGCTGATGCATACAATGCAGAGTGCCCATAACTCTACCCACATGATGGTTAGTGCTATCAGGCCAGAGGCCTGCTCGGATCAAATATCCAAATCATTGGCGGACTAGGGGCTTGCGGTAACGAGCAGAGACTCATGATCGATGTGACCCCGTCGCCCCGTCTCGAGGACTTGCTGCAAGGGCTAAGAATGCTCGGCCGCTCCTCGTATTCATATCTCGGTCAACCTCCAGGTCAACCCGTCTCCACAACACTCGCCACTTAGGCTCACACGGGTACCCCTCAGGGTCAACCCGCCTTTCCAAGTAACAGTGTAAAGTCCAAGTATCCATGTGTCCATAACATCAGGGGAATCTCAGGTATCACCCTCGTCGGATTCCTACTCGATGTATCTGGCAAGGTGAACTCGGAGGAATCACCCTCGATGGGTTTACACTTGAGGTGTTGCACGACAGCGTCGTTATCAGAAGTGGTGAAGGAGGAATCACCCTCGATGACCACGAACGAATAGCTACTCTACAGAGTTAACATCAGAAGTGCTACAAGAGGTTTCACCCTCGGCACTCGATAGTAACGCTGAAGTGTCATTACAACTAAGGGGGGTGATGTGCGGTGCCGGGGCCTGGTCTTCAATCCCGTTGATCGGGTCTTCTGATAATCCAGCAGGGCAGTCGGGACAAGTGGTGTCACTGATAGGTCTCTACCCAGCCTATACTAGATAGTTTAGGATAAGAAGGTAAGGGTTCAAATGCAGGTTACAATAAACAGGCTATGCATCAGAATAGGTAAAGCAGTAGCAGCAGCATTTTCTGATGCAAGCATGAGAGAGAAAGAATAGGCGATATCGGTATGCTCAAGGGGGGGGTGCTTGCCTGGTTGCTCTGGCAAGAAGGAGGGGTCGTCGGAAGGCTGCTCGTCCGGAGCGTAGTCGTACTCAGCTGCAACGGCGTCGGTCTCGGCGTCTATCGAGAGAGAAGGAGGGGGGGAAGAAACAGTAAATACTAAGCAGACAAGTGCTACACAATGTATGACATGACAATATGCAGTGTCGGGTGTGTCCTAACGTATGGTTGCACATCACCGAGGAAGGGGGAATCCATCCGGGAATGTTTTTCCGGTTTCAGACATTTGTCAGACGGATGACCGGAGGGGAGCGGTTCCATGTTCGGATATTTAGGGACGTGTGACGGACGAACGGACCGCGTATTCGGATTCGTCTCGAAATTCTAAGCAACTTTCATGTACAAAGTTTTTCGATCTAAGCTACGGATTATTTTATATGATTTTCAAAGTTTTATTGATTTTCTGGAATTTATTTAATTATTTAAATTCAAATTATCCAAAACAGTAAAAGTGACGTCAGCCTGACGTCACTGTGACGTCAGGACCAGAGGGTCCCACCTATCAGTGTCACGTCAGGCTAATTAGGGCTTAGTTATACTAATTACAGATTAATTAGGTTAACTAGATAATTAGGTTAATAAAACAGAGTTAATTAAGTTAATTAATTATTTGTTTAATTAATTAATTGTTTTTATTTAATTATTTACTTAATCATTTTATTTATTATTATTTATTTATTTTCTAAATCATTTTCAGGGGCATGGGGCTCCCTAGTCAGTGGCTCAGAGGCTAGCCGGGGCGGCTATCGGGCGTGGGCACCGGGCGCCTGTGCCCAGGCGCGGCCAGGCCGACGGGGAGAGGTGGCGCCGGCGTAGGCGGCCGGAGACGGGCGCAGGGGGCGGTGGTGTGCGGCTGGCCGGCAGGACGCGCGGGAGGCAGGGCTCACGGGCGCGGGCGCGCGCGCTGCCTAGGGCGCGACCGAGCGCGGCGGGTGCGGGCGCAGTCGAGCAGCGGAGTGGGGCAGCGGACGGTGGCCAGCGGAGGGAGTAGAAGCAGCAGCGTGAGCAGCCGAGGCGGGCGTGGGCGGTGCGGCGAACGGGCGCGGGCCCGGTGAGGTCCAGGGGGCGCGCGAGAGCGCGGCTGCGAGGCGTGAGCAGGGCAGCCGCGGGCGTGCAGGGGAGGCGCTGTGCGCGACGGCAGCAAGCCATGGCATGGGACGCAGCGGGTGCGCGACGAGCACGCACGGGGTCGAGCGGGGGCGAAGAGAAGAGGGAGAAGGCCGGGGGCCTCACCGCATGGTTTAGGGGAAAGGCAGTGGGGCTCGAGGAGGAGGACGGGGACGACGGCGACGGGGTCGACGACGAGGTGGCCGAGGCGGCGACGGGGACCGGCGGCGTCGGGCGCAGGGGGGAGAGAGATCGGGGGGGAGGAGTGGGGATAGTGGGCTAGGGTTCCGGTCGGGTGGGGTTAAGGGGAGAGAGCGGGGTGGGCCGGCCTGGCGGCTTGGCGGTCCAGCTGGGACACGGCCCAGTGGGAGGGGGGGTTCTATTTTTATTTTTCTTTTTCTTTTGTTTATTTATTTCTTTACTGTTTTGTTTTAGTTTCTATTTAAATCTGTTTTATAAAATATGTAACTAATTCATAAATCAGTTTTAATAACTATGCCACTGCCACATTAATTTGGACAGCCAATTCAATTAGTTTAACATTTTATTAATTTGAAAAAGGTATTTAATTAAATGTTTTGCTGTTGTTTTAATCGTTTTAGTGCATTTAAACATTTTATGAAATTGTGGCTTCAGTATGACAGGTATCCGGAGAATATTCGCAACACTTTGAACATCTTTGTTTTCATGTTTGACAAACTTGAATTGTGAGTTTAAATTTGAATTTGAATTTAAATAGGATTTGGGTCAACGTGAGATTGACAACAGTAATAGTGGTGACATGGCATCATTAGCATGGGATTACTGTAGCTAACCACTGGGGGTGTTACATCACTAAGCACTTTGAGCAAGTAGACCATTAAGCAACACCTCATCCCCTTTTAATAGTATTGGCTTTTCCTATGGACTCAATGTGATTTTGGATCACTAAAATAGAAATTTAGAGTCTTGAGCTTTTGCCAATATTTATCCTTAGCATTTTGAGGGGTCCACATCTCTAGTCCATGTGCCATGCCAATCATTGAACTTTCTGAAATATTTAACTTGAAAGGATATTAGTTCAATGAGCTATATGTTGTTATGAATTACCAAAACCACCCGGGGATTAGTTGCACTTTCAATCTCCCCTTTTTGGTAATTGATGACAACATATAGATCAAAGCTTTGACAAATGATAATATGAAGAAAATACATCGTCGCTTTGAGAAGTATGTGATAAGCAAGAGCTCCCCCTAAATTTGTGCATTATTTAAAATTTGCTTTTGAATGCAAATGCACAATTGATTAGGATCATGGGTTAGTCTTTCATGTCACATACATCTTGGTGGAGCGCTCAAAATGATAGAATGTAAAGCACGTGCACTCATCACCAAGGGAAACATGATTGATCATACACAAGTATTATAGATAGCATCATTCAAGCACACATTAAAGCATAATGATCAACCACATGATCATAAGTGTATCTCACACACAAGCACAAATAATGTAGCAACCAAACAAACAAATATCAAGTAGCAAGAGAGGCAAACAAAAGCAAAACACTCTCTTTCTCGAAGCCTAAGATCTATACACTTTCTCCCCCTTTGGCAACAAGTTACCAAAAAGCTCAAAAATGCATAGTGCTATTCGGCACTCTAGGCACGATCTTCGGGAGCTCCGGTGTGCGTAGATGGCGTTGAGAGGAGTCCGTCTGCAAAGGCTTCTGCTGATGTCTGAGGAGCTGGAGGAGTTGTAGCTGAAGGTGCAACAGTGGCAGTTGCAGCAGGTGCTGAAGCTGTAGCTCTGGAATCTGTGACAACTGGCTCTGCTGCAGACCTCTGTGCTCTTGGCACTCTGTGAAATGCATCTGTGGTGTCTCTTCCTCTCCTGTCCTCTACCTCTTCTTGAACTTGCTCAACTGTGGTTTGGATCTCTATGACCTTCAAGTCTAGATCATAAAATTTTGTTTCAATGATCCTCTCAAGACTTTCTTGGTTTTGAGTCAGGGTGGCTAGTCCTTTCTCAATCCTCATTGTAGACTCAAGCAGATAAGTGAGCTGATCTTGCTTGGTCTTGATATTCACAGCTGATATATCTGGCATCTTGGAAGTCTTTGTGGCCTTAGCTTGCTCTCGCTTCTCCTGAGCCTCTACAGATGTAGGATGTGATGCATCCATGACAACAACATTGTCCTCAAAGTCTGGCCTCAGGGGAAGGTGTTCTCTGTCCAGTAGATATGTGCATGTTCCCATCTTGGAATTGATGAGCATCTGAATGTGTGGGGCATATCCACATGACCTTTTCTGATTAGCAGCAGTTCTCTTGATGGTTTCAACAATCAAAGTCATCACCTTAAACTTCTCTGGCACATCAAACATATGCAGCAGGTTTATTGAGTGACCTCTGATCATCCGGTCATCTCCTGACTTGGGCAACAAAGTGTACCTCAGTATAGTGTTGATAGTGGACAGCCCAGACAACAGATAGTAGATGGATCCAAACTTGTGAGATGCCAAAGCAGCATCTGGAATTTCCTTGTACATGTGAGCCATGGAGTTATGATCTTTCCTGGGCTTGGCATACACATCTATGTCATCTTCACTTTCTTCAGGGGCATTGATCAACTTGGCCCATTCTGCAATAGGTGAATGGTATCTTGTGCCTTCAGTCATCCAGACTATCTTGCCATCCGGATAGAAGTGTGCAGTTGAATAAAATTGCATGACCATCTCATCATTCCATTTAGTCAGCTTCTGACCAACAAACTTGTCAACTTCGTTCATCCTGAAACTCTCATGAACTCCAGGGAAGTAATCTTCATTGTCATCAATGAATTTCTAGTCAACCCATCTCATGTCACTGACTATGGGCTTCTTGTCAAAAAGAACTGTCTCATAGAGGTCTTGCTGCTCCTTGGTGTGAAATCTGTAGTCCACAACTGTCCTTCTCCTCACAGCATATGGGTCTATCTGTCTCCGCAGTCTAAGACCTGCATCCTTTCTCAACTTCATGTTTTCTGCTATGGGATGATTGTCATCATGATCTGGAATTTTTGGTTTGAGCTTCCTGAGCACTTGCTGCTCCTCATCCTCTTGAACTTCAGGCACTGGGGCTTTGTTCTTTTCAACAGCTGGGATGTTTCTGGTGGATCTCTTGGATGTTGTAGGCTTTGGGACTTGAGCTTGGCAGATGGCTTTGGAGCTGTCTTGGGCTTAGATGAATCAGCCCCAGACTTGATTGCATCTCCCATAAGCTTCTGAGACTTTGGTGCTGGCTCAACAGCTTCTTCCTCATCATCTTCATCTGGATCTTTCATCATTGATGATCTACCAATAACTCTGGCCATGGTATTCTTGACCCTTTCCTTCCTTTTCTTGCCTCCAGCAGCCTTTTCTTCTCTTGGTTCAAGAGTGAACTCCATAGTTTCCTGAGTGGAGGCTCTGGCTTTTGACATAGGCACTCTCTTGGCAGGAGCTTTCTTCTTCATGCCAGGCTTGATGGCAGCAGCAGTAGCAGCATACTCCTTCTTCACTACCTTCTTCTTTGAGGTGACCTCCTCATCAACCACAAAGTCCTCATCTTCAGAATCTGAGGTTCTCTTCTTCCTTTGCCTAGTTGCAGCCTTAGGCAAGTTGCTTGGGGAACTTCTGCTACCCTCATCATAACTGCTATTGGAGGGACTAGTGCCCTCACTGAGATTTGCTTGCTCCTCTGACCTGTTCTTGCTGTCACTGTTGTCTGACATGGCTGACACTGACCCTGTGAATAGATAGGTATAGGCAGAGTAGATGAGCATCACAAAGTACTGCTATTTTGGCAAAAAGTTTGACTCAAAAACTTAATTTTAGTTTTCTGCAGAAAGCATTTCGGAGCTACCGATATGACTAACTCGGTGACACCGACGCAACTTTAGAGTCTAAACAGGCAGTTTCGGTTAGACCGAGACATAGTTCGGTGACTCCGAGATGCTAGGGTTTCACAGAGAAAGTAAACTCGGTCACACCGATTCGTACACTTCGGTCACACCGAGTAGTACATGTGCAATGGCCTGGGCCAAATCGGTGAGACCGAATACTTCAAATCGGTCGGTCTGAGATGAGTTCGGCGGAAACCTAACCCTAAGTTTTTGCATCAAAACTAATCTAGAGGAAGTTTTGGTTGGATAGGATGATCTCAATCGTGGCTAGAAGCATGGCATTAACCTTTGTGCAAGAATCGGAGTTAAGGAATACACAAAGGGTTCGAGTCTTGGTGGCGGACTCGCTACGGTGACAACGGCGGCGAAGAATCCCGTTGACGGCGGCGGAGACCAGCAGCAGGAGGGCGCTGGCAACGACGACGACGATCCGGAGACCAAGGGGCGGCAGAGCTGGGCAGGCGCGGTTGGGCGTTTGAAGGAATTTCCAAATTTCAACCCGCGGATATACATACCCAGTCACTGTCGGTGTGACCGAGTGGAACGACTCGGTGGCACCGAGATGCAGAATCGCAAGCGGTTACTGCAACTCGGTGTGACCGAACTGTTCTAATCGGTTGCACCGAGGTGAAAACCTAGATCAACCCAATGATTTCGGTGAGACCGAGATGGATGAATCGGTCAGACCGAAAGCCATTAAGAGGTTTTGGAAGTTTAAGCCCTTGACGGATCGGTGGCTCCGAGTGCTCCTCACCCGGAGGGTCCGAATTCGACTTGATCAAACTTTGTGATGTAGCATGAATAGAGTTTGAGACGAGAAAAGCATAGATAGCTAGAGGGAGTACTTAGGCATTCTTGTCCATCCATTTGGCAAAAAGAAAAACCAATCAATCAAAACAACAAATGGATGTCCTCGAATGGAGAAAATTATGCAACCAACATGCTCACACAATAAGATAGCAAATGAAATATGTGGCAAAGCATGCACAAACACTCTAGCATCTATCAAGCAATTGGCGATGACTAGGTTGTCTATATATGAGTATATTGACTTAGGAGTCAAATGAGAACATTTGATCATAGGTCATACTCATCGTTTAAGCACAAGTGGGGTTACCACTTTTACATAAAGCATTGTTGTGTTCACACCATTAGAGTTGCTTTAGCTCAATTCTTAGAGTAAAGCTCCCCCTAGATGTGATATCCCCCCTAAGAGGGATGAACTAACCTTGGGTTTTGTCGATGATGACTTCATGTAGATGTTGAAGATGTGGATGCTCAATATTGATGTAGATCATTTGGAGCAATCCATTGGAGTGAGTTGCACTTTCAGTACCTACATGGGTTAGTCCCACAAGGAACACACAAGGATATCCATAGACATAGAGTGAAATACACATATGATGTTGTCCATGAAAGCATTAGGTTACCTTGTCCCTTGTCTTACCAACAAGAGGGTTTGTGACTCCTTGAACTAGTGCAAGATATGGAAGTTGATAGCACTTGTCCTTGCCAAAATGAATATGCTTGAAGTATGTTGGCGGAGTCACCCTCAAGAACTCTCTAGTTCTTCTTCTTTGGGACCCACATCAACTTGATGGGGATCCTTGGAGTTGTAGTCATACTTGATGAAGTGGAACTTGATGTAGTCTTGGGAACCCACTTGACCAAGGCCTTTGGAGCTTCTTCAAATGAATCAATCTCCTCTTGAAGCTTGTCTTTGCCTTTTAGCTTGTGGTCTTGTGGTGGAAGATTATCTTGAGCTTGTGTTCCATCAAAAGAAGTGGGGTCATACTTCTCTTGTTGAGGAACAAACTTCGTCTTGGGGTATTGATCTTCTTCCCACTCAACTCCATTGGCATTGAACTTGCGTTGAAAACCAACACCTTGATTCTTCCGGTGCCTTCCTTGCTTGCGTACAATCTCCTCAAATTGCTTACTTCCGGCAAGGCTCTTGTAAACACCTTTCTCTATAATTCCCTTCAATAAGCTATTTTCTTGCTCAAGTGTAACTTGGCTAAGAGAATCATTAGTGGAATCAAGAGAACTACTAGAAGCAACAATATTGGATTTAGCATGATTATTGTGTCTACTAGAAGAAGAATCTTTCTTGTTCTTGTTGCTAGATTTTACTTGTGGCATGTAAGTAGATAAGAGTAAACGCTTGGCAATGTAGGAAGAACTTTTCTTACGAAGATAATCATTGATTGCTTTTAAGAACCCATGCTCTTGCTCTAGATTGAGCTTTTCAAAGCGTAGCTTCTCATGAGTCTTTAAAAGCTCTCGATGATCCTCTAAGGTAGTTTCATGAGCAAACTTAAGAGTGTTTAATTCTTTAGTTAGACGCTCAATCTCCTTCTTATCATTGTCATTTGTTTCATCTTGATTAGCATGATTAATAGCAATTTCATCATAGTTTTCATCACTAGAGTTGTCAACAAGTAAATCATCATCACCTAGCAAATCATCTTCATCACTATTGAGATCAACATACTCGGGGTGTGATACCTTGGCGCCTTTAGCCATGAAGCATCTTCCAATTCCTTCATTTGGTGAGTCAAATATGTCATAGGAGTTGGATGACACAAGTGCAAGACCGGCAACACCTTCATCTTGAGTATGTTCGGAGTCGGAGTGATAACTTCTCTCGGAGTGGTTGTCGGAGTCGGAATCGGATACCCATTCACCAACATGAGCTTGATGTCTTCGTCTTGTGTAGCTCTTTGATGACTTGTCCTTCCTTTCCGAATCCTTGCTTCTGCGAGAGGGTCTTCGTTCATAACAATCATCTCTACTCCTTCTTTCTCTTGGAGGTGATTCCTCTCTTTTACTTCTCCTCTTAGGTGAGTCTTCTCTTCTTTTGTAGGGAGCCGTACACTCATTGGAGTAGTGTCCGGGTCTTCCACAATTATAGTAATTTCGTTCACAACTAGAAGATCTCTTGTCATAGTAGGACCTTGACTTGGAACTTCTCTCTTTGCTTCTACTCTTGTAGAACTTGTTGAAGTTCTTCACCATTAGGCTCAATTCTTCATTGAAGGCTTGTTTCTCACTTGATGTTGTGGGAGCATCACATGAAGCTTTGTAAGCACCACTACACTTGTTGTGAAGCTCTTCCTTATCCTTAAGTGACATCTCATGAGCAACAATTCTACCACTGACTTCCATTGGCTTGAGATCTTTGTAATTGGGCATCATTTGGATCAAAGTGCACACGGTATAATATTTTCCATCCAAGGCTCTTAGGATCTTCTTGATGATTAATCTGTCGGTCATGTCTTCACTTCCTAAACCGGCAATCTCATTTGTGATGAGAGCAAGCCTAGAATACATTTCAGCGACTCCTTCACCATCCTTCATTCTGAACTTGTCAAGTTGACTTTGAAGCACATCCAATTTGGATTCCTTGACGGACTCGGTACCTTCGTGCATATCAACCAAAGTATCCCAAATTTCCTTTGCATTCTCAAGGCGGCTGATTTTGTTGAATTCTTCGGGGCACAATCCGTTGAAGAGGATATCGCAAGCTTGAGCATTGTATTGCAACATCTTCAATTCTTTCGCGGTTGCTTCACGATTCCGTTCTCTTCCATCTTCGAAGAATTCACCTTGCAAACCAATACACACAATAGCCCAAATGGTGGGGTTATGTCCAAGAATATGCATTTTCATCTTATGCTTCCAACTAGCAAAATTAGTACCATCAAAGTAAGGACCTACGGTGGTAATTTCCCTCGCTAGACGCCATACTCTCCTAGGTTGTGAAACCAAGGCTATGATCACCAAAGCTATGGAAATCAAGGCAATTGGAAACTTGGCTCTGATACCACTTGTAGGATCGAAAGTAGGTCTAGAGAGGGGGGTGATTAGACTACTTGACCAAATAAAAATCTAGCCTTTTCCCAATTTTAAGACTTGGCAGATTTTAGCAACTTAGCACAAGTCAAGCAATCAATCTACACATGCAATTCTAAGAGTGTAGCAGCGGAAAGTAAAACATTGCATATGAAGGTAAAGGGAAGGGCTTGGAGAAGGCAAACGCAATGTAGACATGAAGATTTTTGGCATGGTTCCGATAGGTGGTGCTATCGTACGTCCACGTTGATGGAGACTTCAACCCACGAAGGGTAACGGTTGCGTGAGTCCACAGAGGGCTCCACCCACGAAGGGTCCACGAAGAAGCAACCTTGTCTATCCCACCATGGCCATCGCCCACGAAGGACTTGCCTCACTCGGGTAGATCTTCACGAAGTAGGCGATCTCCTTACCCTTACAAACTCCTTGGTTCAACTCCACAATCTTGTCGTAGGCTCCCAAGTGACACCTAACCAATCTAGGAGACACCATTCTCCAAAAGGTAATAAACGATGTGTTGATGATGAACTCCTTGCTCTTGTGCTTCAAATGATAGTCTCCCCAACACTCAACTCTCTCTCACAGATTTGGATATGGTGGAAAGATGATTTGAGTGGAAAGCAACTTGGGGAAGGCTAGAGATCAAGATTCTTGTGGTTGGATTGGAATGTCTTGGTCTCAACACATGAGTAGGTGGTTCTCTCTCAGAAAATGAGTAGTGGAAGTGTAGGCATGTTCTGATAGCTCTCTCTTGAATAGAGAAGGGGGTGGAGGGGTATATATGGCCTCCACACAAAATCTATCCGTTACACACATTTGACCTAACTCGGTCAGACTGAATAGAAGAACTCGGTGAGACCGATCTAGTTCAAAATGTGAACGTTAGGAATTTTGGTGGGACCGACATGATCAACTCGGTGGGACCGATGTGCTAGGGTTAGGGCAAAACCTCATCTCGGTGTGACCGATTGCATGAACTCGGTGAGACCAATTTTAGCAATAAGTAAACAGAGAGTTGGTCAGGCAAACTCGGTGGGACCGATCGCTCCTTTCGGTAAGACCGAAACGTTACGAAAGGGAAACAGAGAGTTTGCATTGCGAACTCGGTGGGACCGATCGCTCATTTTGGTTAGACCGAAACGTTACGAAGGGAAACAGAGAGTTAGCAATCCCATCTCGGTGAGACCGAAATCCCTATCGGTGAGACCGAACTGATTAGGGTTTCTGGCAGTGGCTATGTCAAAGGAACTCGGTGGCGCCGGATAGATCAAATCGGTGGGGCCGAGTTTGACTTTAGGTTTAGGACATATATCGATTTGAAAAAGTGGTTGAGGGCTTTGGAGCATATCACTAAGCACTTTGAGCAAGTAGACCATTAAGAAACACCTCATCCCCTTTTAATAGTATTGGCTTTTCCTATGGACTCAATGTGATCTTGGATCACTAAAATAGAAATGTAGAGTCTTGAGCTTTTGCCAATATTTGTCCTTAGCATTTTGAGGGGTCCACATCTCTAGTCCATGTGCCATGCCAATCATTGAACTTTCTGAAATATTTAACTTGAAAGGATATTAGTTCAATGAGCTATATGTTGTTATGAATTACCAAAACCACCCGGGGATTAATTGCACTTTCAGTATTTTTCCGGTATCCAGGAGTTGCAACACGGAGCATATGAGATGTTCCAAGAGCTGAAAATGGTTTTCCAAGCTCATGCCCGGGTCGAGAGATATGAAGTCTCCGACAAGTTCTACAGTTATAAGATGGAGGAAAACAGCTCTGTCAGCGAGCATATACTCAAAATGTCTGGGTTGCACAACCGCTTGTCTCAGCTGGGAGTTAATCTTCCAGATGACTCGGTCATTGACAGGATCCTCGAGTCGCTTCCACCTAGCTACAAGAGCTTTGTGATGAACTACAATATGCAAGGGATGGAGAAGTCCATTCCTGAGTTATATTCAATGCTGAAATCAGCGGAGGTGGAGATCAAAAAGGAACATCAAGTGTTGATGGTAAATAAGACCACTAGTTTCAAGAAAGGCAAGGGTAAGAAGAACTTCAAGAAGGACGGCAAGGGAGTTGCCGCGCCCGGTAAGTCAGTTGCTGGGAAGAAGCCAAAGAATGGACCCAAGCCTGAGACTGTGTGCTTTTATTGCAAGGGAAATGGTCACTGGAAGCGGAACTGCCCCAAGTACTTAGCGGATAAGAAGGCCGGCAACGCCAAAGGTATATATGATATACATGTTATTGATTTGTACCTTACCAGCGCTCGTAGTAGCTCCTGGGTATTTGATACCGGTGCGGTTGCTCACATTTGTAACTCAAAATAGGAGCTGCGGAATAAGCCCAGACTGGCGAAGGACGAGGTGACGATGAGCGTCGGGAATGGTTCCAAGGTCGATGTCATCACCATCGGCACGCTACCTCCACATTTACCTTCGGGATTAGTTTTAAACCTCAATAATTGTTATTTAGTGCCAGCTTTGAGCATGAACATTGTATCTGGATCTCGTTTAATGCGAGATGGCTACTCATTTAAATCCGAGAATAATGGTTGTTCTATTTATATGAGAGATATGTTTTATGGTCATGCCCCGCTGGTCAATGGTTTATTTTTATTGAATCTCGAACGTGATGTTACACATATTCATAGTGTGAATGCCAAAAGATGTAAGGTTGATAATGATAGTCCCACATACTTGTGGCACTGCCGCCTTGGTCACATTGGTGTCAAACGCATGAAGAAACTCCATGCAGATGGACTTTTGGAGTCTCTTGATTATGAATCATTTGACACGTGCGAACCATGCCTCATGAGCAAAATGACCAAGACTCCGTTCTCCGGAACAATGGAGCGAGCAACCAACTTGTTGGAAATAATACATACTGATGTATGCGGTCCAATGAGCATTGAGGCTCGCGGAGGCTATCGTTATGTTCTCACCCTCACTGATGACTTAAGTAGATATGGGTATGTCTACTTAATGAAACACAAGTCTGAGACCTTTGAAAAGTTCAAGGAATTTCATAGCGAGGTAGAGAATCAACGTGATAGGAAAATAAAGTTCTTACGATCAGATCCTGGAGGAGAATACTTGAGTCATGAGTTTGGCACACACTTAAGGAAATGTGGAATTGTTTCACAACTCACGCCGCCTGGAACACCTCAGCGTAATGGTGTGTCCGAACGTCGTAATCGCACTCTATTGGATATGGTGCGATCTATGATGTCTCTTACCGATCTACCGCTATCATTTTGGGGTTATGCTTTAGAGACTGCCGCATTCACTTTAAATAGGGCACCGTCTAAATCCGTTGAGGCGACACCGTATGAATTATGGTTTGGGAAGAAACCTAAGCTGTCGTTTCTGAAAGTTTGGGGATGCGATGCTTATGTCAAGAAACTTCAACCTGAAAAGCTTGAACCCAAATCGGAAAAATGCGTCTTCATAGGATACCCTAAGGAAACTATTGGGTATACCTTCTACCTCAGATCCGAAGGCAAGATCTTTGTTGCCAAGAATGGATCCTTTCTGGAGAAAGAGTTTCTCTCGAAAGAAGTAAGTGGGAGGAAAGTAGAACTTGACGAGGTACCCCCTCTTGAACCGGAGAGTAGCGCAGCTCAGGAAGATATTTCTGTGGTGCCTGCAGCGACTAGAGAGGAAGTTAATGATGATGATCATGAAACTTTGGGTCAAGTTGCTACTGAACTTCGTAGGTCCACGAGGACATGTTCCGCACCAGAGTAGTACGGCAACCCTGTCCTGGAAATCATGTTGTTAGACAACGGTGAACCTTCGAACTATGAAGAAGCGATAGCGGGCCCGGATTCCAACAAATGGCTTGAAGCCATGAAATCTGAGATAGGATCCATGTATGAAAACAAAGTATGGACTTTGATGGACTTGCCCGATGATCGGCAAGCCATAGAGAATAAGTGGATCTTTAAGAAGAAGACTGACGCGGATGGTAATGTGACCGTCTATAAGGCTCGGCTTGTCGCTAAGGGTTATCGACAAGTTCAAGGGGTTGACTACGATGAGACCTTCTCACCCGTAGCGAAGCTGAAGTCTGTCCGAATCATGTTAGCAATTGCCGCATTCTATGATTATGAGATCTGGCAAATGGACATCAAAACGGCATTCCTTAATGGTTTCCTTAAGGAAGAATTGTATATGATGCAGCCAGAAGGTTTTGTCGATCCTAAGAATGCTGACAAAGTATGCAAGCTCCAGCGCTCCATCTATGGGCTGGTGCAAGCATCTCGGAGTTGGAACATTCGCTTTGATAAAATGATCAAAGCGTTTGGGTTTATACAAACTTATGGAGAAGCCTGTATTTACAAGAAAGTGAGTGGGAGCTCTGTAGCATTTCTCATATTATATGTGGATGACATACTGTTGATGGGAAATGATATAGAACTTTTGGAAAGCATAAAGGCCTACTTGAATAAGTGTTTTTCAATGAAGGACCTTGGAGAAGGTGCTTACATATTAGGCATCAAGATCTATAGAGATAGATCGATACGCCTCATTGGTCTTTCACAAAGCACATACCTTGACAAGATATTGAAGAAGTTCAATATGGATCAGTCCAAGAAGGGGTTCTTGCCTGTATTGCAAGGTGTGAGATTGAGCGCAGCTCAACGCCCGACCTCGGCAGAAGAAAGAGAAAAGATGAGTGTCATCCCCTATGCCTCAGCCATAGGCTCTATTATGTATGCCATGCTGTGTACCAGACCTGATGTGAACCTTGCCATAAGCTTGGTAGGGAGGTACCAAAGTGATCCCGGAATGGAACACTAGACAGCGGTAAAGAATATCATGAAGTACCTGAAAAGGACTAAAGATATGTTTCTCGTTTATGGAGGTGCCGAAGAGCTCGTCGTAAAGGGTTATGTCGATGCTAGCTTTGACACAGATCCGGATGACTCCAAGTCACAAACCGGATACGTGTATATTTTGAATGGTGGGGCAGTCAGCTGGTGCAGTTGCAAGCAAAGCGTCGTGGCGGCGTCTACATGTGAAGCGGAGTACATAGCTGCTTCTGAAGCAGTGCAGGAAGGAGTCTGGATGAAGGAGTTCATCACCGACCTAGGAGTGATTCCCAATGCGTCGGGCCCGATGACTCTCTTCTGTGACAACACTAGAGCTATTGCCATTGCCAAGGAGCCCAGGTTTCACAAGAAGACCAAGCACATCAAGCGCCGCTTCAACTCCATTTGTGGTTACATTCAGGATGGAGATATAGATATTTGTAAAGTACATACGGATCTGAATGTCGCAGATCCGTTGACTAAACCTCTTCCACGAGCGAAACATGATCAGCACCAGAACTCTATGGGTGTTCGATTCATCACAATGTAACTAGATTATTGACTCTAGTGCAAGTGGGAGACTGTTGGAAATATGCCCTAGAGGCAATAATAAAATGGTTATTATTATATTTCCTTGTTCATGATAATTGTCTATTGTTCATGTTATAATTGTATTAATCGGAAACCGTAATACATGTGTGAATACATAGACCACACCATGTCCCTAGTGAGCCTCTAGTTGACTAGCTCGTTGATCAATAGATGGTCATGGTTTCCTGAACATGGACATTGGATGTCGTTGATAACGAGATCACATCATTAGGAGAATGATGTGATGGACAAGACCCAATCCTAAGCATAGCACAAGATCGTGTAGTTCGTTTGCTAGAGCTTTTCTAATGTCAAGTATCATTTCCTTAGACCATGAGATTGTGCAACTCCCAGATACCGTAGGAATGCTTTGGGTGTATCAAATGTCACAACGTAACTGGGTGACCATAAAGGTGCACTACAGGTATCTCCGAAAGTGTCTGTTGGGTTGGCACGAATCGAGACTGGGATTTGTCACTCCGTATGACGGAGAGGTATCTCTGGGCCCACTCGGTAATGCATCATCATAATGAGCTCAATGTGACTCAGGAGTTAGCCACGGGATCATGCGTTATGGAACGAGTAAAGAGACTTGCCGGTAACGAGATTGAACAAGGTATAGGGATACCGACGATCGAATCTCGGGCAAGTAACATACCGATGGACAAAGGGAATTGTATACGGGATTGATTGAATCCCCGACATCGTGGTTCATCCGATGAGATCATTGTGGAACATGTGGGAGCCAATATGGGTATCCAGATCCCGCTATTGGTTATTGGCCGGAGAGGTGTCTCGGTCATGTATGCATGGTTCCCGAACCCATAGGGTCTACACACTTAAGGTTCGGTGACGCTAGAGTTGTAATGGGAATTGTATGTGGTTACCGAAAGTTGTTCGGAGCCTCGGATGAGATCCCGGACATCACGAGGAGTTTCGGAATGGTCCGGAGGTAAAGATTTATATATGGGAAGTCCTATTTTGGCCACCGAAAAATGTTCGAGATTTTTCGGTATTGTACGGGGAAGGTTCTAGAAGGTTCCGGAGTGGGGCCCACCTGTATGGGGGGACCCACATGAACGTGGGTAGTGGGGGCAAGGCCCCACACCCTTGGTCAAGGCGCACCAAGATCCCCCTTAGAAGGAATAGGATCATATCCCGAAGGGATAAGATCAAGATCCCTAAAAGGGGGGGGGGGGTAACAATCGGTGGGGAAGGGAAAGGATGGGATTTCTTTCCTCCCACCTTTGCCAACGCCCCAATGGACTTGGAGGGCAAGAAACCAGCCCCCTCCACCCCTATATATAGTGGGGAGGTGCATGGGAGGTGCACCCCTTGCCCCTGGCGCAGCCCTCCCCCCTCCTACTCCTCCTCCTCCGTAGTGCTTAGCGAAGCCCTGCCGGAGAACCACGAGCTCCACCGCCACCACGCCGTCGTGCTGCCAGAGCTCTCCCTCAACTTCTCCTCTCCCCTTGCTGGATCAAGAAGGAGGAGACGTCCCCGGGCTGTACGTGTGTTGAACGCGGAGGCGCCGTCCGTTCGGCGCTTGGATCGGATCTTCCGCGATTTGAATCGCCGCGAGTACGACTCCATCAACCGCGTTCTTGTAACGCTTCTGCTTAGCGATCTTCAAGGGTATGAAGATGCACTCCCTCTCACTTGTTGCTAGCATCTCCTAGATTGATCTTGGTGACATGTAGGAATTTTTTTTGAATTATTACTACGTTCCCCAACAAGGAGGAGACGACAGGGTTGGAGGACGGCGTCGGCTGGTGGCGGGGGTGGGAGGAGAGGCGGGCGCTCCCGTCCGAATCGGGCCTGTCCCGCCGAAAATTTGGCTGGAGGCGGCGGGGTTGGAGGGCGTTCTCAGCAGGCGGCGGTTGGACCTGAAACTTCCCTCCCGCCAACTGTCTTTTTTGTTTAATTAAGGGGAGCTCAAAAATTTGCCCCGAATCCTGAATATATGAGGCATTGGAGGCTCGTTCTAAGGTTTCCCTTAAAAATATACGGGTCAGCCGATTTTGATGGATCTGATCGGGTCAATTTTTCCGTGCAAAACCGTAAAACATCTGTTATTTTATTGTTTGACTCTTTTAAAGGATCTGCTAGAGATGGTCTAAGAGGACGCAAGCCCACCCTGAAAGCCCCCATACTCCCTCCATGTCGATACATCCTTTGACTGGATTTGTAAGTCTTCATCATATTTTAGGGCGAATTTTGATTATATATTCGACTAGAAAAACAATACTTACTCCGTTCAATAATGTTATGTGCATAACTTTTTCAAAAGTCAAACATTGACCAAATATATTGAGGGAAATGTCGATGTAAAAGTATGTCTCGCAATGTATATAATGTATTTATTTCAAATTTTAAATGTGGATATTTTTATGCATAAACTTGGTCAAAGTTTCTGAAGTTCATTTTTTTTTTAAAACCTACACGCACTACTTGATCTTGCATTACTTGATCTTAGAGGAGGTAAGAGGGACCGTGTTAAACTGCTTATAGTTTAAGCTGTCAAGTCGGTAAGTAGACCACCCTACAAACCTAACCGGGCGGCAACTAAGTTTGCCAACCTTTTGAGAATTGACACATTTTTGCCATAATCTTGCATTGCTTCCACATACAAAGTTTGGCACAATGTATGAATAAAAAGTACCACATGTCCAAGATTTTTGCCATATGAACAGAGCTGACGCACAATTTTTTTGCCATGAACTTAGGATAAACACACAAGTTGACAACCACTGGCGGAGCTATGTTGAGGCCAGGGGGGCCGCTCCCCCCCCCCCCCCCCCCCCCCCCAACCCGCGCGCTTTGGAGAAAAGTCCAAATTTTTTTTTTGAAGGACCTAGATGAGAGTATTGTTTTGCCCCCCTAGATCTTTGTCATTTACCTTTGGCGCCCCCAATGATTTTTGTCTAGCTCCGCCACTGTTGCCAATGTAGATAAATGACACACAAATTTGCCATCATATCATCTAGGTTATGGCAAATTCTTTTATTATCTTATATATATACACGAACTTTTTAGAGATGTCACAACTTTTACATTTTTTTCTAAATATTTACAATAATTTGGACAACAATTTTTTTTGTTGCAAAATTTCCATGTGATCAGTTCAAACTTTTTCAAATTTTGCCATCTGTCGATTACAAAATTTCCAACAAGTTACCAAGATTTTCGAGAACAAATTTCCTAACCTTTGCCATCTGACCATCCCAATTTTTTATTTTTTTTTGCAAAAGTTGCCATGTGTTTCAGAGAACAAATCCCTAAATTTGCCATATTTCTATTATTTATTTCTTAAAGTTGCAATGACTCTAGAAAACTATAATGTTTTTTGTGCATATTTGGCATGTCATGAGTACAAAATAAAAGAAAATGCCATATGAAGATTATAAAATTTCCAACAATTTGTCATGCTTTTCGAGGATAAAATTCCTAAATTTTCCATGTGCCTATTACATCCCCCCCCCCCCCCCCCCCCCCCCCCCCCCCCCCCCTCCCAAGAGTAGCAATGATTCAGGAAACAAAAACGTGTTTTTGTAATTTTCCATGTGATAAGTATAAACATTTAAAAAAAAATCCATATGAACATTATCAAATTTCCATGGTTTTCGAGATGAAAATTCGTAAGTTTTTCATGTTTTCTACTGCATTTTTTTTACTAAAATTTGCAATGATTTTGGAAACATTTTTTTGTTTATTTACCATGTGATAAGTATAACTTTTTGAAAATAAATTGTCATTTGAACATTACAAATTTTCCAGCAAGCTGACAAATTATGTTGTCATGTGGACGACAATTTCCTTTAACAAGCATGCAAAATCCTTGCCATGTTCAATTTTTTGTTAGGAATTGCCATGTTTGCTAAAGGGAATTTTAATCCTCACTACAACATAATTTACCATTAAAAAGTTCAATTTTTCATTCTTAAAAATTTGACATTAGATTTTGGGAAACGCTTCCTTTCCGCCGGCGGATCTCACGCGAGTGTTGACCGCCGCTACCGTCTGCCACGTGCCACCTTGGCCCACGTCTTCCTCCCAATCTTATCTCTTTCAGAGAAATCAATGCTTCTTCCTCTCCCATAAAATATCTCTCGTCGCTCTCCTCTATCTCTCAGGTCACCGCTTTTGCTGCTCCTAGCACCAAGCAGCCATGGCTTTTCCTCATCCCTTGCAGCAAGCAGCCCTTACTCCTCCCACTCCTCCCTTTTGCAGCAAGCCATGGCGCCCCAAGCTGCCAATGTGTGGATACCCGGTCGAGCTATTCGCAGTTGCTAGGAGCTGCTACTGCGCCATCTGGCTGCACTGCCATGAAGCTCCTCGTCGGTGCTACAAGGCCGGTGCTCGGCTACTATGGCCACCGGTGCTCTGCAACAATCGGGGGAGACATCCCGCGGGCGACAGGATCCATCAAACAGATATGCAACTGAGTTTCTGCAACAATGGTGTTGTTGCGAATGACGGCGGCAAAGCTAGTGCAACTACGACGCAGCGACGAGTTTCCGCAACATGGTCTCTGTTGCCAAAAAAATTGCAACAAATGTCCTGTTGCAGGGATATGATGCGGCAATGAGCTTCTGCAACATGATTTCTGTTGTAATTTTTTTGAAACAAACATCTTGTTGTAGGAATACAGAGAAAAGGCTGGAGATGTTGTTGCAAATTTTGCAACAAGGGTCTTGTTGTAGAAGTACAACAAGAGATCAGAGATGCTTTGCAAGAAAGGTCATGTTACAATAGAGGTTTTGCAACAAGGGTCTTGTTACAGAAAAGTAAGAAAGAGAAAATGACTGGAGGGTTCGGGTCGTACAATCTGACGGCACGCGCCCTGGCCGTTCGTTTGAAAAGATCGGCTGGCGGACGCGTAGCATGCCCCATTTTTCTCTTTTTGATGGAAAAACTTTTGACTAGGGCCTGCTTTTTTTAACTAACTGATTAGGTCCTGCCTTTTTGTTTTAACTAACTGACTAGGTCCGAAATCACTAATTGAGGAGTACTCCTTGCAAATATCACTCTCAGGTTGTGACAAGTGGCGTGTTGCATGTGCGGCACTTGTCGCAACCTGAGAGTTTTCCATTTTTCGTAGATCTGTTTATTCAAAACGTTTTATCCCTTAAACCGTGCGTCCAAATCTCGAGCCGTTTCCACCGTTGGATTCCTCGCGTCGAGATCTTCAAAAGTAGATCCCATATTGATATGTTTTGACGAATTTTTTTATGGAAAAAACTGATCGGAAAAACCGAACCGGAAGCACGGTTTTTTCCCTTTCCGGAAGAGGCACAGTCGTGCCTCTCACGAAATCATAACCGTGCATCTCACGGAAGCAAAACTGTGCCTCTCATGAAAGAAAAAAAAATAGAAAACGCGTTTTTTTCCGTTACTGAGAGGCACGGCGTGCCTATCACGAAAGCACAACTGTGCCTCTCACGGAAGCAAAATCGTGTCTCTCGCGGAAGGAAAAAAACATCAAACGCATTTTTTTTCCCGTTTCTGAGAGGCACGGCCGTGCCTCTCGCGAAAGCACAACCGTGCCTCTCGCGGAAGCAAAACCGTGCCTCTCGCGAAAGAAAAAAAAACAGAAAACGCGTTTTTTTTCGTTTCCGAGAGGCACGATCGTGCCTCTCGTGGAAGCAAAACCGTGCCTCTTGTGGAAGAAAAAAAAAACAAAAAACGCATTTTCTTTTTCCGTTTCTGAGAGGCATGGTTGCGCCTCTCGCGAAAACAAAATAGTGCCTCACGCGGAAGAAAAAAAAGAAAATACGTTTTTTCGCGCAAATGTTTTTTCTCCAAAAGCTAAGGAAGACCGGTGCAAAACCAAAAAGTCAAAAAAAACATGAAAAAACCATTTAAAAAGCCAAAAATGCGTGTGAAAAAATAAAAAAAATCCGAAGAGAACGCCCAGAGCGTGACACGTGGCGGCGGCTGAGAGCACGCCAAGTGGTGCTGATCGTTATGAGGCTTCCGAAGGAGTGTTCGTCAACTAGTTGCTCTCGACTAGGTACTGCTGGGGTGTGCGGGAACGAAAAGAAGGAGCACCACCCCGCTCCAAATCAAACCGGGCCAAAAATTTGGAGTCCCCCCACAAGTTGACGGATCAGGGCATGTATAATAATGGCATATGGATACAGATGCCTCATAACAAAAAGTAGGTTAAGACGTCTATATTGATTTTTTCTCCTCAATGCAAGCTACTACTAGTGGGCCACATCAAATAATAAAAAGTAGACCCTCACTACACATGCATTCTCACTCTTCACATTAACTTTTTCAGCTTTATGCACCGGACCATATTTTTTTCTCCCTAAGCACCCGCCTCCTGCAGAGATCCTGCTGCTCCATCCAAACCTACTTTTTCTGACATCCATCCTATATAACATATGGGGCATCATCTTGAGGCTATGCATTATACATGCGGGCTGAAAAACTACGTTTCGCCAGACTCTCCCGAAAGAAAAAGAAGAATAAAAATCCAGCCCCACCCGCTCCAGATGAAGCGTACCGAGTCAGTCTCAATCCCTTAAGCTCTGACCCAACCGCAAAGCGCCGCCGTGTTGAAGGAAACCCTCGCCTGGCGATGGCACCTCCTCCAACGGAAGAGCAGCTCCGGCGTGGATCAGAGGAAACCGAGGTCCTCCGCTTTTCTGTTCACGGCGGCGGCCACCCCAGCGTTTGCACGGATCAGCTGTCAGCCCTAGGCAGCCCCGCGGCGCAGAACACGGAACCCCGTGATGACCAGGCGCTCGTGTCCACCGGTGCGTCTATCTGACTGTGCACTTCTACTCTATGCCCCATTGATCTTCGCACATGCTTTGCGCCAACTCAACAAGACATCATTGATCAGTTGTTTGTTTCAATTGCTCAGAATCAGATCGGTTTTTCTTGCGCGCTCTTGAGCTCGTGATCACACAGATGGACAGCGACGACCAGTGCCATGCCCAAGTGATAGAGGAGGACAGCGATGACAAGGATGGTAGCGATGACGAGGAGGACAGCGATGAATCTGATGCCCAAATGGCAGACGAGAACAGTGATGAGGAGGAGGTTAGGGATGGATACTATGCCCAAGTGATTGGCAAGGACAGCGAGACAAAGTGCCCAGGTTGCTAATTGGTCCTCCATGAAAAAAAATGATTTTCTACTAGCAAAATAGCTGAAAATAATTAACTGACGATCGATGCTGAATTGATTCCCCAGGAAAAAAATACTCCAAGGAAGAAGCGGATGAAGTAGTGTCCAGATGGTTGCGCAGTTTCAACAAAGCGTATGGTGACTGCTTGAACCAGCGTGAGGAGATTCTAGCCCGGGGTGATAAGAATGCTCGTCTTCCTTCTTTTCCTTTGAAAGTACTCCCTGTGGTAACAAGTCTATGCATTGAAAGCAACCTCTGCTACCACCGCGAATACATGACCCATGACACTTCCACGAGTAAGGGCCTTTCAT
This sequence comes from Thinopyrum elongatum, assembly GCA_011799875.1. Lineage (NCBI taxonomy): Eukaryota > Viridiplantae > Streptophyta > Magnoliopsida > Poales > Poaceae > Thinopyrum > Thinopyrum elongatum. Next base: position 302,446,403 of record CM022301.1, read on the forward strand.
TCTTACTCCCTCCTTTCCTAAAATATATGTCTTTCTAGATATTTCAATATAGACTACATACGGATGTATATAGACGTATTTTAGAGTGTAGATTCATCCAGTTTGCTTCGTATGTAGTCTATATTGAAATCTCTAAAAATACTTATATTTAGGAACGGAGGGAGTAGTAATCTGCAGTTGCACTACTTATGTTTTTTACTTAGCATTTTGCCTTTTTGTCCTCTATATTTGCAGCTGCATCAATTCTTGGGTATCCCAATCCAAGAACCATGCTACAGGTCTTCTCTTTGAGCTTGGCAAGCTATGAATCCTATCCCGTTAGTGTTTATGGAATTTTCGCTGTTAGAGATGTTCTGGAACCACGGCGGAATCTTATCTTTAACCGTCGCAGAGAGGATGCTGTCACAATTGAGCAGGTAACTAAGGCCTGTTTTGTTTTAAGAATAGTTTTTTTTTTTCTGAACAGTGAATGTACTGCCATAACAGATTATGTCAATTAGCTTCTTTGCCCGTGTTTTAAAATTATCTTCGAGTAGATGCAAGTAGTCCTTCATTTTCAAGGGTCAACACATTATAAGATACATGTTGTTAAACATTCTATACATCAACATGCCATCAGATTCCTAAAATATTATATGATTACACAAAAAACATAAAAACCTGGTAATCAAATTTATATTCTTCTGCTTTCATTTTCGGAAGGCAGTATTTTGATTATATATACATAGGCATTAAGAAAATCCAAGTGGATGTTGGGGGAGAGTAAATAAGCTTGGATCAATGGACTTTTTCAAATAGGCCACCGTGCTGTTCATTTACACATCTGGGCTTAATTAAATGGTCATTGGGCATCAAAGCACGCCATAACCACACCCCTTAGATTGTAGCTTTTGTTATTTTCAAATTATTTGTCTTTTTTGTAGAATTTGGGGGAAATTTCCGGGTGCATTGATCCCTTTGGAACCCAACACCCCTATGTATAACAGTTAAACTGGGCTGGCTTACAACTGGAGTCATACATTGGCATCCAACAGGCTACTCTTTTTGTTAAAAAAAATCACCAACAAACTACTCCATTAGGACTCTTCAACTGCCATTGTTAGACAGTCTGATACCAAGTATCAACACTGCCCCTGGAGATTGGGTATGTGTTAAAAATCATGGCTATCTTGTTACAGTTTCATGGCTCTTACTATGACCACTACCATCGCTTAGCTTACTACTAGCACACTCCTGATGATCTTCATGCCAACCCTGCTCATGCAGTACACGTACACGAGAGCATTTTCTCTCCATCTCTTGCTACCAGCCTCTCCGTCGGTCGTTGTGGACAACATCAAATTCGTCTGTATATGTTTGTATTCTGAAACAGAGTGACTGAAAGGGTCTACTCTATACTTGATTTAAACATGAAGATGCATATCTTAAGACTTTATTCTGTTAATAAATGCTAATTTACTTGCGAGTGGATTACTTTGGTTAGTTCTGACGAGTTGTCAAATTGCAGGATTTTTTTCACCTTACCTCTTTGTAGCCCCTGTCGAGGGATGTATGCACCGGATCAGGCATTACTGGAAGTTGATCTATGGGTGAAGAAGGAGGGAGATGGATCGCCTGACGAACAGTTGCTCTCTGCGTATGTTGAGATTTATTTCCAGTCACGTTTTGATGAGATGCGAACAGGACGGATTCCCGGTGACAGTTGCAGCTTGGAGATAGACTTCATGTTCCTTTCACTGAGTGTTGAGGCTGTGATACAAATCTTTGCAAAGGTTGACCATCCTCATCATTTGAGATTTACCGCTTTCAGCAGTGGCTTCGATCATGAGATTGTGCTGTTCGGTGATAATTTCGTTGGGAATGGGAGCCTAAACCAGCATGTCGTCGCTGTGAAGGGAAAGGGGAAATTGGATGTTCGTTTACAAGTGGAGAAAATGGCGTTTCGGTGGACTTTCCAAGATGGGGTGGCTGGAACTGTTAGTTCTCCAGGCGACTCGATCCTGGAGTATGGCCAGTTTGTTGTGAGGGTGTTATTTGCTCCAAAGGACTTGCAACCGGTTAGGCGACTTGGCTGCTGGTGATCGTTCAGCCGGTGTGGACGTTAGGAATAAATTAGCACATGTCTATTGCTCTATGTGCCCACGACCATTAAGCCGTGGTAAAAGTACCTCATGGGTTGAGTTCTGCAATGATAGAAATTATATGATGAATTGTGGTATCTGCTGTATCTTTGAGCAATCTGTTGTTTTATTTCTACTCTGGCAATGGGAGCAGCATAATTGAGATAGTTCCCTTTGGTATTTCATTTGTTGAAACGTTTGAGTTTTTTACTTATGATTTGTATGATGTGTGTGTATGGATAAAGCAGATGGTTTGATTGTGTATTTCCTACCTCATTGTCTTGCTGGATGTAATGGCAAAAAAAAGTGAACTTTTTTCAAGGTCATGCATTAGATTGGTGTACATAATGATATTCTTTCTCTTTTCCAAAGTCATGCATTAGACTGGATGTAATGGCAAAGAATACGGAGTCTCTTATCATATTCTTGTCATGATATATCCAGAATCATTTCCTTGCCACGTTCTCGCATACGACGAATTCATGATGTCCTTGTTGCATTCTAGAGCAGTTTGCTAATGCCAGCCATAAGAACTATTCTTACTGTCCTTTTAGGGGAAATTATCCACTCCACTGTTTTGAGAATGGGTATTTCTCTAAATTTACGTTCTGTATAGCGAGACTGTTATTTAGCTGGCAGCAGCATAATTGACTTGGCTTCTCAACTAGATAGTTCCCTTCGGCATTTCATTTGCTGAAACGATTGAGTTTTTTCATTGCTAAACTGAAATGTAAAGTGCAGGATAATGCTGGCTGGATATCCTACTAGATACTGTAGCTTATACTTTTGTGTATCTTTAGGACATTCAAGAGTCTTTACTCTGATTGTGTTTCGTATGTTATATCATCAATTTGAAATAAAACTGGTCTTGATCAAGGGCTCTTTAGTTTACCAGAACATCTAGAGTTTGTAAAAGCTTTTGGTTACCTGCAACTCACAAGGAGTAACCATGTTAGTGTTGTACAATCTGAAGAGACATGAACCTCTGTGTTGTCACTTATTTTGTTAGCATATTTGGCTTGTCTTGTCTTGGCTTGGCTTGGCTTGTGTTGTTAGAGAAACCTGACTTGGTTCTTTGGATCTTATTACAGGAGGGAGAGCATATCTAAAGAAAAGAAAAGGAAAACATGAAAGGTTGTTACAAGCCGAGAGAGGGAACTTTGATATGCTCAATGGCCACCTGGAGTTGGTTGTCAAGCTGAAGTGGCCTGCTGGCTGGCTCTGCCGGTGTGATGATCAGGTCCTTCTAAGTTGTCGAGGAAAAGTAGGGAGGGGGAAATCCCAATATAATTGGTCACCCCCACAAGTCTTTGTTGCAATCTTGTGCATGTGCACTACTTCTATTGGAAACAGTAGTGTGTTGTAATCCTTGCCTTCTTGAAGGGCATCAATCATCAGTTACGCTCGTCTTTTGTTTATTTGTTTGTTCATGGGAATCAGAATTATTGTCAACATGACAGCCAATGAATGTATGTATAGGTTGATGAGAATTGTTGTGTGCCGTATCTTTGGAAGATGCAACCAGACCGAATGTAATGTTTCCATTTTGATGATCTAAATAAAGGCCTTGTCTTGTTTGATGACATAATCAGTCTGAGGATTCATTTGTTGTCACCTGCCTATGTGTATGGTCCATTTGCTTGTAAACTCTAGTTAGCTAGGATATACGGTTGCTTGTGATTCTTGTGATTAAATAAGAGAAAAAAGACTACCCATGCCCATCAACATCAAACAAGAGAAGGTCCAATAAGCTGGTCCTATTAGTAATACCACCAACAAACTCCTCTCTTTGGCTGATTGTATGTCCATGAAAAAGCGAGGTTGAAAGGAACAGGATTGGCTCTGAGGTTGGCTGCCTAAGAATTTTAAAACGTGTTCCTAAGATGACCACATTATAACTTGAGCAGTCCTCCGATGCGCAGGCTCACCGGGAAGCATGCGAGCAGTACGCTGCGCATGCTCACTGGGAAGCGAGCCATTTGACATCCATCACCGCCCGCCTCGCTCTCAACCTCTCCATTAATGGCGCCCGAGCCGCTATTTAATAGGCGGCCTTACTCTTCGCCTCCCATTCCCCTCTCGCCCGAATCTTATCTCCTAGACCTCCTCCTACACCATGGCGCACAAGAATCATCTGCCACTAGTCTTCCAGTTTGGTGAAGTCGACTCCGAGCCAGAGGAGATAGAAAATAAGGAGGAATGGGGCCTCATGGACATGGCCCTGAACGAACTGGCTGCGGTGGATGCTGCCCCCGCGCCCATCCCAGCTCCCATCCCCGCGCCCGCGCTAGCGACCATCCCTGTGGCATTGACGGGCTGGTCACCGAGCACCATCGCAGCGCTGGAAGCCGTGGGCGTCAGTGAGGTCCCGGCGGACCCGAGCGAGCTCGTGTACGTGCCAGCGCCAGTGCCCTCGCCTGTACTTGTGCGCGCCCCTGCACCCACCGCGGCGCCGGGCCTCGTGCGCTTGCCTGCACCCTCCGCGCCCGTGCCCGTGCGCGCCTGCACCCGCCACGCCCCCCTCAGCATCATGGGACGCCGCCGTCGACTGCTACCTGATACGTCGCCAGCGTATCTAAAATTTTGATTGTTTCATGATATTATATTATTAATCTTGGATACTTTATATGCATTTTTATGCTATTTTATATCATTTTTGGGAACTAACATATTAACCCAGCTGTCGGTACTAAAACCGGAAGACCTCGGGGTAGGGGGGCCCCGATCTGTGGATCCCGGATCTATGGGTAACAGGGAACGAAGGAGACGGTATTTACCCAGGTTCAGGCCCTCTAGAGGAGGTAATACCCAACATCCTGCTTTGATTGCATTGATGATTGTGTATCGAGTACAAGCTTGATCTACCTCGAGATCGCAAGTTGTGTTCTAACCCTAGGGCTAGGTGGATGTGATTATGATTGATCTTCTACAGGCTAAACCCCTCAACTTATATAGGTGCCAGGGGGTGATGGAAATATGCCCTAGAGGCAATAATAAAGTTTTTATTATTATATTTCCTTATTCATGATAAAGGTTTATTATTCATGATAGAATTGTATTGATCGGAAACATAAATACATGTGTGGATACATAAAAAAATACCGTGTCCCTAGTGAGCCTCTACTAGACTAGCTCGTTGATCAAAGATGGTTAATATTTCCTAACCATGGACGTGTTGTCACTTGATGACGGGATCACATAATTATGAGAATGATGTGATGGACAAGACCAATCCGTTAGCTTAGCATATGATCGTTCAGTTTATTGCTACTGCTTTCTTAATGTCAAATACATATTCCTTCGACCATGAGATCTCGCAACTCCCGAATACCGGAGGAATACCTTGTGTGCTATCAAACGTCACAACGTAACTAGGTGATCATAAAGATGCTCTACAGGTATCTCCGAAGGTGCCTGTTGAGTTGGCATAGATCGAGATTGGGATTTGTCACTCCGTATATCGGAGAGGTATCTCTGGGCCCTCTCGGTAATACACATCACAAGAAGCTTGCAAGCAAAGTGGCTAAGGAGTTAGTTACGAGATGATGTATTACAGAACGAGTTAAGAGACTTGCCTATAACGAGATTGAACTAGGTATGGAGATACCGACGATCGAATCTCGGGCAAGTAACATACCGACAGACAAAGGAAACTACGTATGTTGTCATAAAGGTTCGACCGATAAAGATCTTCGTAGAATATGCAGGAACCAATATGGGCATCCAGGTCTCGCTATTGGTTATTGACCGGAGAGGCGTCTCGGTCATGTCTACATCATTCTCGAACCCGTAGGGTCCGCACGCTTAACATTCGTTGACAATATAGTATTATATGAGTTATGTGAATTGGTGACCGAATGTTATTCGGAGTCCCGGATAAGATCACGGACATGACGAGGAGCTCCGGAATGGTCCGGAGGTAAATATCGATATATAGGACGATAGTATTTGGTCTCCGGAAAGGTTTCGGAATGCACCGGGTATTCATCGTATCACCGGAAGGGGTTCCGGGAGACCTACGGGGAGTATATGGGCCTAATGGGCCAAGGGGAGGAACACACCAGCCCACAAGGTGCTAGCACGCCCTCTCCCTGGCCGCCGGCCCTATAGGGAAGGAAAGGGGGGGCTAAGGCAAGGAGCAGCCGGCCCCCATCCTGCCTTCTCCTCCACCCCCCTAGGAAGGAAAGGGGGGCACCATAGGGCAGGCGCCCAAGGGGGCCGGTCGGCCACCTTGGGGCATGTCCTGGCTGCCTCCCCTCCCCCCCACCTATATATATGAGAGGGAAGGGGCGCCACACAACCGATGACAATCCCTTAGCCGTGTGTGGCGCCCCTCTCCACAGTTTCATCCTCCGTCTGGTTTTTCCGTAGTGCACGGCGAAGCCCTGCGGGAACAAGTTCACCACCACCGTCACCACGCCGTCGTGCTGCCGGAACTCATCTACTACTTCGCCTGTCTTGCTGGATCAAGAAGGCGAGGACGTCATCGAGCTGAACGTGTGCTGAACGCGGAGGTGTCGTATGTTCGGTACTTGATCGGTTGGATTGTGAAGGTGTACGACTACATCAACCACGTTGATAAACGCTTCCGCTAAACGAACTACGAGGGTACGTAGACACACTCTCCCCTCTCGTAGCTATGTATCTCCATGGATAGATCTTGCGTGTGCGTAGAATTTTTTTGTTTTCCATGCAATGTTCCCCAAAAGTGGCATCCGAGCCAGGTCTATCCGTAGATGATATGCACGAGTAGAACACAAAGGAGTTGTGGGCGGTGATGTTCATACTGCTTACCACCAACGTCTTATTTTGATCGGCGGTATTGTGGGATGAAGCGGCCCGGACCAACCTTACATGTCCACGCACATGAGACCGGTTCCACTGACTGACATGCAACTTGTTTTGCATAAAGGTGGCTGGCGGGTGTCTGTTTCTCCTACTTTAGTTGAATCGAATTTGACTACGGTTGGTCCTTGAAGAAGGTTAAAACAGCAAACTTGATAATCACCATTGTGGTTTTGCGTAGGTAAGAACGGTTCTTGCTAGTTGCCCGTAGCAACCACGTAAAACTTGCAACAACAAAGTAGAGGACGTCTAACTTGTTTTTGCAGGGTATGTTGTGATGTGATATGGTCAAGACATGATGTGATATACATGTTGGAAATATGCCCTAGAGGCAATAATAAAATGGTTATTATTATATTTCCTTGTTCAGCTGCTGGGCATGTAACACAAGACCGCACCCAGTCCCGGACCAGGGCCCGATCGCCAGGGATGTAGAAGTCGGCGCGAAGACGGTGGAGGGTCTTCTGCACACCCTCATGGCCGGCCAAGTGTGCCAGCAGCAGAACCTGGTGACGGAGGTCGCCGTGATCCGGCACGAAGAGGCGGCGCCCATGCAGGAGCAAGCCATCCGCCAAATGCCACGGCTCCTCCAGGTCACCGGCATCCAGGCGCTGCCGAAGGAGCTGAGCGTCCGGCGCGTCCGCGGTGGCCCTGCGGATGTCGTCAAAGAGGGCGAAGGAGGGCCCCGAGCGGATGCAAAGAGCCGCCCCGGCGGAGTCGCCGGCGTCTGCGTCGTGGTCGGCGTCGCGGCGGGACAGGGCGTCGGCCACGGTGTTAAGGCGGCCCGGACGATACTCGACGGTGAAGTCGAAGCCAAAGAGCTTGCTGATCCACTGATCCTGTGGCACAGTAGACAGCCTCTGGTCCAATAAGAACTTGAGGCTATAGTGATCTGTGCGAATCCGGAACGCCCGTCCCCAAAGATATGGCCGCCAGTGGCGCACGGCCTGCACCAAGCCAATGAGCTCCCGCTCATAGGCCGCGAGCTTATGATGGCGCGCGGCGAAAGGCCTGCTGAAGAACGCGAGCGGCCCGTCGCCCTGATGAAGTACGGCCCCGAACCCCACACCGGAGGCGTCGCAGTCCACCATGAACGGCCGGTCGAAGTCGGGCATCTGGAGGACGGGACCCGTCGTGAGGGCCCGCTTGAGGGCCTCGAACGCCTTCGTTGCCTCTGCATCCCAGGCGAAGGCGTCGCGTCGCAGCAAGCGCGTGAGCGGGGACACAATGAAGCCGAACTGTAGGATAAATTTCCGGTAGTACCCCGCGAGGCCCAGGAAGCCGCGGAGAGCTCGCGGTGAGTGCGGCGTCGGCCAAGCCGCGACAGCCACCACCTTGTCGGCGTCCATAGCAACACCCTCGGCCGAGATGACATGGCCGAGGTAGGCGACAGAAGGCGTGCCGAACGAGCACTTCGAGCGCTTAAGATGAAGATGGTGCGCTCGAAGCTCGTTGAAGACGATGGCGACGTGCTGAAGGTGCTCCGCCCACGAGGCGCTGTAGATAAGAATGTCATCAAAGAAAACGAGCACAAACCGACGCAAGTAGGGGCGGAGGACGTCGTTCATCAAGGCCTGGAAGGTCGCCGAGGCGTTGGAGAGCCCAAAAGGCATCACCAAGAACTCGAAGTGGCCGTGATGAGTCCGAAATGCCGTCTTCGCGATATCGTCCGGGTGCATCCGCACCTGGTGGTAGCCCGAACGAAGGTCGAGCTTGGTGAAGAAGCGCGCCCCATGTAGCTCGTCCAGGAGCTCGTCGACAACCGGAATAGGAAACTTGTCCTTGAGTGTCTGGGCGTTAAGGGCACGGTAGTCGATGCAGAAGCGCCACGTGCCGTCCGACTTGCGGACGAGGAGGACCGGCGCCAAAAACGGTGAAGTAGAGATCCGGATGATGCCCAAGGCGAGCATGAGCGCGCACTGCCGCTCCAGCTCATCCTTCAGCAGCTGGGGATAGCGGTAGGGGCGCACTGCAACCGGTGCCGTGCCCGGCAGGAGATGAATGCGGTGATCATACACCCGGGCTGGCGGAAGGCCCTGAGGCTCGTCGAAGAGGTCGCTGTGCTGCTGCAGTAGGTGATCCAAAAGTGGGTGCTCGGGACCGAGTGTCCGCAAGAAGTCGACGCCGAGGATGAAGTCGAAGCAGCCCAAGTCGATGCCGGCGCACGTGATGGTGAAGTGCTCGTCGCCAATGGTGATGGGCATGTTCCACGCCAGCCCATGGCACCGGAGGCGGTCGCCGTTAGCCACAGTGACCCTGAGTTGCTCCCCGCCCGTCGGCTGAAGCGCTAAACGGCGCATGGTCGCCTCGGGCAGGAAGTTATGCGTGGAGCCCGTATCCAGGAGGGCCACCAGGCGCTGGCCGTGAATCATCACCGGCAAGAGCATAGTCCGCTCGTCGCGGGTGCCTGCGAGCGCGTGGAGCGAGACCACGAGAGCTGTTGCCGGAGGGGGCGCCGGGGTGGCCTCCGCAGCAACTGGTGGAGGCAACTCGCCGAGCCCGTCGGTGGGTGTGTCCTCCTCGACGTAGTCGGCCGCTTCCAAGTAGAAGAGGCGCGGGCAGACGTGGCCCAGCACGTAGGGCTCATCACAGTTATAGCAAAGCCCCTTGCGACGGCGCTCGAGCTGCTCAGCCAGAGAGAGCCGGCGGAAGGGCCGCGTCGTGGCTGGAGTGGTAGTCGCTGGAGCGGCCGGGGGCGGCCGGCCCGGCATAGGTGGTGTCGGGGGCGGCCTGGCTGGCTGTCGGCCACCCCGCGCCGGTGCCGCCTGCTGCAAGGCCTGCGCGCGACGCTCGAAGGCGCGGGCGTAGTACATGGCCGTCTGGAGGTCCTGGGGTCCCCGAAGCTCCACGTCCACGCGGATGTGATCCGGCAGACCGCCGACGAAGAGCTCGGCCCGCTGCCGAGCCGTCACGCCCGGCGCGTGGCACGCCAGGGCCTGGAAACGGTCGGCGAAGTCCTGCACCGTGGAGGTGAAGGGGAGGCGGCCGAGCTCCGCCAGTCGGCTCCCACGTATTGGCGGCCCGAAGCGAAGGAGGCATAGCTCGCGAAAGCGCTCCCATGGGGGCATGCCGCCCTCGTCCTGCTCGAGGGCGTAATACCACGTCTGTGCGGTGCCCCGGAGATGATAAGAGGCGAGCCAGGTGCGGTCCGACGCGAGCGTGTGTTGCCCCCGGAAGAACTGCTTGTTAGGGAACGCGACAGAAAACAAAAAAATTCGGTATAGCGAGCACGCCCAGGACCACTATGGAGACTGCATACAAGGTTTGATCTGATCCGTATCGACTCGAAGCGCAGCGGAAGAAGAGTCGGTGGAGATCGTTGGTGCAGATCCCCGCAGCTAGGATTTACAACCTCCCAACCGCGAGGATGTACTCCCTCGCCGGACAGCCCTTCGGGAGGCGGTCGGACAGTCCCCCGGACGATGTCGCAGACAGCCCTTCGGGAGGACCCTCGAAACTCGAACGGAGACTCGGACAGCCCTCCGGGAGGACACTCGAACAGCCCCTCGGGCAAAAGACTGAAACTACGACCTCTCTATGGGGTTGCACACATACGGTGTCAGCTATCCAGCAGGGCTTCGCCGTCCAGAACTAGTTCCTGCCGGAACCCAGACAGCCTTTCGTCTCTACGAAACTCTTTTCGTGGGAGGGAGAGAAGAAGCCAGATAATGCATGGCATGTGTATGAGAGCAAGGGATGAGGTTTGTGGGCAGCCCACTCTCCTCTATTTATAGGAAAACCAAGGGGTAAAGTTGGCATTCACAAATACCAAAAGTACCCCACTTTATGTCATTTACATAAAGAATAAAGCAAAAAGGAGTGCCATGTGGAGCTCCATGGAGCTCCACCCTCCATGGCCGGCCACCAATTGGGGGGGCCCCCCCAAGGGGGCTTCCTTAGTGCCCAAGGCTTCTAGAAGCCTTTTGGGAAAATTCCCAAAAGGTGCTTTCCATAAAAATTCCCAAAAAGCACTTTCACTATTCATGATGACATTTTTCAGCGTCCGTACGAACTGAAAATATTTATGTGGGCTTAGAATATTTCTAGTACCCACTAAAATAATTTTCAACGCGTTCTGGAACAATTCCAGATTAGTGATTTCATCTGCGAAAAAGCATCTGAAGCGGTTCCGGCAGCTCCGAAACATTTCCGGTTTTTATCCCCGAAAATTCCAGAAAGTTTCCAGAATAATTCTGGCATCCTTCAAGAATTATCAGGGGCGTCCCGAAACCAATTTGACTTAATGGAATACCCCAAAACAACTTTTCAGTTTCACCGAAACTCATCCGGTGTTCTCTCTGCGGAACTTTTCCACTGTCCGAAACTTTTTCGGTGTCCGAAACTTTTTCGGTGATTTTCTCTCAGACTCCCTGTCTAGTATTCAGCAGATAGATGACCCTTAAGCGTGTGACCCTATAGGTTCGGTGAAGTATAGACATGACCCGGAACCCCTTCCGATCAATGATCAACATCGGAGCCGTGGACACCCATATTAACCCCTATACCCACACGAATGAATATTCGAGTGAACCTCCAGTTGCTGTGTGCTATTCCTGTTGCTTCACGATATGTCACAAACTCCCGAGGTGAGATTTATTGCATCCCCGTGGATCAACAAATTTGTCCACTATGCAAGTTACCTCGTTACCGGTTTTGTTCTCTTTTCTCTTTTCCGTGTTTTCGGCATCCCAGTGATCAAATCACAAGGTGTCTGGCCAGACGATGATGGATACTGTAACACCGAGAGGGCCCGAGAATATCTCTCCATCGTTGGAGGAGCAAATCCCAATCTTGAGCTATCTCGTTACTTGCCATACTTTTTCGTGAACCCGTAAGCCGCCGTAATAGCCACCCAGTTACGGATGACGTTTAACAAACCCCAAAGTTCACAAAGCAAGTACGAAGGAACTCGATACTCTCATGGTCTAAGGAATTATGCAAACATTAACTATCTCTGTGTTAAAAACCATAAACTTGTAACGATAGAAACTCATAGCATAACATCAATCTGGGTTGATTCAACACAAGTGTTCTACTAACAATGTGACCTCAAAAATTGCCAGCACATCCATGCCCATGATCAGGAAAACAGGATCATCATGCAATACTTGAGCCAGTCTTAGAGGCAAGACCAGGAATACATTTTACCGTTTATTATACCACACGTGCATATGAGTTTCCCTCCGAGCCTCGTGTTATTGCAGACTCGAGAATCATAGCAGTTATAGCATGGAACATAAACATTCATTACAAACTTGGAGATACAAAATAACGGTTGTTACTGCCTCTAGGGCATATCTCCTACAGACTCCCACTTGCACTAGAGTCATAACCCAGTTACATGGCTTCCCTAACACCAATGGCTATCCGGTGTTGCTCATGCTTTGCTCGTGGTAGAGGCTTCGTCATCGGGTCTGACACATTCAGATCCGTGTGAACTTTGCGTACTTTCACTAAACCCTCTTCGACATGATGTCGAATGAGTTTATATTTGCGTTGAATATGTCTTGTCTTATGGTGCGAACTTGGCTCCCTTGCCTAAGCCACGGCGCCACTATTATCACAATAGATCTCCACCGGGTCCAGAGCACTTGGAACCACACCAAGGTCTTCAAGAAATTGCTTGATCCATACCGCCTCCTTGGAGGCTTCTGAACCTGCAACATACTCCGCCTCCGTCGTAGAATCCGCCACAGTCTTTTGTTTGGAACTTTTCCAATCAACTGCGCCACCGTTCAACATGAAAACATAGCCTGATTGAGATTTAAAGTCATCTGGGTCAGTCATGAAGCCTACATCGGTGTAACCACTTACAATGAGCTCTTCATCACCTCCGTACACAAGGAGTAAATCCTTGGTCCGTCTGAGGTACTTAAGAATACCCTTGACTGCGGCCCAGTGTTCCAATCCTGGATCACTTTCGTACCGGCTGCTAACACTTAGCACATAGGAAACATCCGGTCTTGTACATAGCATGGCATACATAATAGAACCAACTGCCGAGGCATATGGAACATCATTCATTTGTACTCGCTCATCGAGAGTTTGAGGACTCTGATTCTTGCAAAGCACTGTGCTAGGTGACATGGGGAGTAGGCCTTTCTTGGAGTTCTCCATGTTGAACCTTTTCAACACCTTGTCAATGTACGTGCTTTGGCTAAGCGCTATCAGGCGTTTTGATCTATCTCTATAGATTCTGATGCCCAATACATATGCCGCTTCACCTAAGTCTTTCATTGAAAACCTTTTCTTCAATGATTCTTTTATTTCGCTAAGAAAATTCATGTCATTTCCAATCAATAATAGGTCATCCACATACAAGATTAGAAATGCTTTTGCGCTCCCACTAAACTTCTTGTAAACACAAGATTCTTCGTCATTCCTGATGAAGCCAAACTCTTTGACCACTTCATCAAAACGAATGTTCCAGCTCCTTGATGCTTGCTTCAGACCATAAATGGCTTTCTGAAGTTTGCATACCTTTCCAGCATCCTCATGAATGACAAAACCTTCCGGCTGTTTCATGTATACATCCTCTTTGAGGTTTCCATTTAGGAAAGCCGTTTTGACATCCATCTGCCATATTTCATAGTCGAAATAAGCAGCAATTGCTAGCAATATCCGAACAGACCTAAGCATAGCTAGGGGCGAGAAAGTCTCGTCGTAGTCCACTCCTGGAACTTGCGTGAACCCTTTCGCGACAAGTCTAGCTTTGTGGATAGTAATGTTACCATCCGCGTCCGTCTTCTTTTTGAAAATCCATTTACAACCAATCGGCTTTACGCCTTCTGGAAGTTCTTCCAAGTTCCAAACTTGATTTTCGTACATGGATTCCATTTCGGATCTCATGGCCTTGTGCCATTCCTTTGAGCTGGGCCCCGCCATCGCTTCCTTGTAGTGCGCAGGTTCATCGTCTTCAAGAATGAAGATTTCGTTATGAAACCACTCAGGTGGCTGGATAGCCCTGCCTGATCTGCGCGGTTCAGTTACAACATTGTTTGAAGTCCCCGCATCATATGCGATAACTTCCGGCTCAGTTGTAGGGATAATTAGCGGAATCTCTTTCGGTTCCTTAGCCATATCAACGGTTGCCGAAGATTCACTAATCTCATTAAGTTGTACTGTCCTCCCACTCACTTCTTTAGCGAGAAATTCTTTCTCGAGAAAGCTTCCGGTTTTTGCGACAAACACTTTGCCCTCGGATGGGTGGTAGAAGGAATACCCAAAGGTTTCCTTTGGATAACCTACAAAGTAACATTTGTCTGATCTGGGATCGAGTTTTTGAGGCTGTAAACATTTTACATATGCTTCACAACCCCAAATCTTGAGATGCGACACACTGGGTTCCTTCCCATACCATAACTCATATGGCGTCGTCTCAACAGATTTTGACGGTGCTTTGTTTAGTGTATAAGCGGCAGTTTCTAGTGCATGACCCCAAAAAGATATCGGAAGATTTGTACGGGACATCATCGACCTTACCATGTCCAACAGGGTTCGGTTACGTCTTTCCGATACTCTGTTTCGCTGTGGAGCTCCGGGAGGCGTAAGCTGTGAAACGATTCCACGTTCACTCAGATGTTGGCCAAACTCATGACTAAGATACTCGCCTCCTCGATCAGACCGCAGAAACTTAATCTTTTTGTCACGATGATTTTCTACCTCATTCTGAAATTCTTTGAACTTTTCAAAGGTTTCCGACTTATGCTTCATTAAGTAGATATAGCCATACTGACTTAAATCATCAGTAAAAGTCACGAAGTAGAAATACCCACCCCGTGCGACTGTGTTCATTGGACCACATACATCACTATGTATTATTTCCAATAATTCACCCGCCCGTTCAGGATGACCCGTGAACGGCGTCTTGGTCATTTTCCCCATCAAGCAAGCTTCACATGTGTCAAATGATTCAAAATCAAAAGACGGTAAAACTCCATCTTTATGGAGTCTTTTCATGTGTTTCTTTCCGATGTGGCCAAGCCGACAGTGCCACATGAAAGTGGTGGTGGTATCAGCCTTCTTAAGGCGTTTAGCATTCACGTTAAAGACATCAGTTCCACATTCAAGATTTAGTATGAAAAGGCCCCCAACAATGGGTGCAAATCCATAAAACATATCCTTACAATAAAGTGAACAACCATTGTTCTCAGACTTGTACGAATACCCATCGTGTACTAAACATGATCCGGAGATAATGTTTCTACACAACAGTGGAACAAAATAACAGTTACTTAGTTCTAAGATAAATCCTGAAGGGAGACGTAGAGGCATAATGCCGACGGCTTGAGCGGCGATCCCAGCGCCGTTCCCGACGCGCATCACGACTTCATTCTTTGCCAGCTTGGGCACCTTCTGAAGCCCCTGTATCGAGTTGCAAATGTGAGCAACCGATCCGGTATCAAATACCCAAGACTTAGAATTTTTGCTAGCAAGCAAAACATCAATGACATTAACTTGTATAACAATTATACCTTTTCCGGTTTTCCCGGACTTCTTATCTTCCAGATACTTCTTGAAGTTTCTCTTCCAGTGTCCTGTGCCCTTGCAGTAGAAGCACTCAGTTTCATTCTTGGCTCCACCCTTAGAGTTGCTTTGGGAGCCGGTCTTACCGGCGCCCTTACCCTTCTTTGGCTTGCCTTTCTTCTTTTTGAAACTGGCAGTTTTATTCACAAGCAACACTTGCTTGCGATTTTTCCGCAGTCCTCCTTCTGCAGTTTTCAGCATGGCGAGCACCTCTTCCGGTTCCTTCTCCATCCCACTCATGTTGTAGTTTAATACAAAACCGTCGTAAGACGGGGGGAGTGAAGAAAGCAACATGTCCATCGTATGGCCAGGTGGAAGTGGAAATTCCAGGGTTTTAAGCCTTTCAGCATAGCCAATCATTTTGACCACGTGTTCGCCAACTGAACTACCCTCAGCCATCTTGCAATCCATCAAAGCCTTCATGATATCAAATCGTTCAGACTTTGCGGTTTCCTTGTACAGAGCATCCAATTCCCGGATCATATCACGGGGTTTATGGAATTCAAAACGTTTTTGAAGGTCTGTACACATGCAAGCTAGCATGAGGCACTGCACTAAGTTGTGATCATCATCCTTAGTGGCCCAGACATTTTGTTCATCTTCCGGGGCCTCTGCCGCCGGTTTAGCTGGAAGAGCATTTTCAAGCACATACAGTTTCTTAGCGCTCCTGAGGACAATCCTCAGGTTGCGGACCCAGTCCGCATAGTTGTTTCCAGTCGCAGTTAACTTCTCTTTCTCTAACAACGGGCCTAAGTTGAACGCGGTGTTGCGAGCCATTTGATCTACAACGGAAAACACAGGTTTCACTTAGACTTTGTTTATAATGAAATTTACACTAGTGAATAAACAGTTTTATTCTAAAGTGCTCTCCCACTCAAATCAATATCTCTCATAATTGATTGTGAGTGATTCAAGACACAAATTTCAATTCAACGCCATTGATGGTAGCATCACTGATGGCGAGAACTTCAATTGTTAGGCAAACTTGCCAATCACATCTCTATGTGACTCTTGTTCATCTTTCGATGCGTGTGTTCCGAGCTCATGACTTTCATGCCTGAACGTCAAGACAACCAAGTGATCTTGCTGCGAGGTCTCAACTCACCCGCCTCACACTTCTCTAATCGTTCGTGCCCATGTTAGCATGTGACACCCCGAAGAGATAGGTGCCGTGACGGTGCTACACTTGGGAGAACACTAACTACTTGATATTTTAAGTGAGAGATCACCCTAATAAAAGCGACTACCGCGCAATCAAGAAGGGTGCATCAAGAGGGATAAACATCTCAGGCAATGCATAATAGCATGATATGGTATAGCCTCTTCTGACGGAGAAGTCAAGTATTCTTCGTCTTCGGCATTTGCGTCGGTGTTCACCTTCGCGAAGATTGCCACCACCTTGTCGATGCATCAGATAATATCGCCATCTCCATAGCGGATAGAATTAAATGCATTACTTAAGGTTGACACGCAGGTCATTAAAGTGCAATCATATGGTTCCAGCCATCATGCCGAATCATGACACGCAGGTCATGTTAATTACATCATATAGTCATCTCATACATAATCAAATTGAATATGAGACTTGCTATACCACATCACATGCAAACCATCCTGCAAAACCAAGTTAGGCGCCTCTAATCGGTTTATGCAAAATTTTATTTTACGTGGCTTCTAAGGTTTTGACTTAAACCGCAGCTACCAATGTTTTATCATCAAGTATGATTATTCAAGTCGCTAGATTAACATCTCGGGGTGTATGAAACACGAGATAATTAAATCTCGAGCCCCATACTAAACTTCGTTATACGCATGACCCCCGTGCAGATCATATCTGCAATGCCCTTTCATCTGCGAATTTCATCTTTCTTTTGACTATGGCAGAACCCAAAGAACTGATAGCACTTCCATGATCAATCAGGATCACGGATTGCCAGAACTTTGTCAAATTCCACCATGCTGTCTCGAGATTGAGCAAACGCAAATTCTAGGGAAGCAACAAGAACATCGGGTAACAGATTTCATCTGTCACCCGCATAAATAATTTTCAGCAATAGATCTTATCTACTACCTAATTATATTATGCAATACCCATACATCTCCATGTATTCTAGATCGTAACCTGCATCTACGCATAGCACGGCTCTTGATGCCACTGTTAGGGAACGCGACAGAAAACAAAAAAATTCGGTATAGCGAGCACGCCCAGGACCACTATGGAGACTGCATACAAGGTTTGATCTGATCCGTACAGACTCGAAGCGCAGCGGAAGAAGAGTCAGTGGAGATCGTTGGTGCAGATCCCCGCAGCTAGGATTTACAACCTCCCAACCGCGAGGATGTACTCCCTCACCAGACAGCCCTTCGGGAGGCGGTCGGACAGTCCCCCGGACGATGTCGCAGACAGCCCTTCGGGAGGACCCTCGAAACTCGAACGGAGACTCGGACAGCCCTCCGGGAGGACACTCGAACAGCCCCTCGGGCAAAAGACCGAAACTACGACCTCTCTATGGGGTTGCACACATACGGTGTCAGCTATCCGGCAGGGCTTCGCCGTCCAGAATTAGCTCCTGCCGGAACCCAGACAGCCTTTCGGCTCTACGAAACTCTTTTCGTGGGAGGGAGAGAAGAAGCCAGATAATGCATGGCATGTGTATGAGAGCAAGGGATGAGGTTTGTGGGCAGCCCACTCTCCTCTATTTATAGGAAAACCAAGGGGTAAAGTTGGCATTCACAAATACCAAAAGTACCCCCACTTTATGTCATTTACATAAAGAATAAAGCAAAAAGGAGTGCCATGTGAGCTCCACCCTCCATGGCCGGCCACCCCTTGGGGGGGCCCCCCCAAGGGGGCTTCCTTAGTGCCCAAGGCTTCTAGAAGCCTTTTGGGAAAATTCCCAAAAGGTGCTTTCCATAAAAATTCTCAAAAAGCACTTTCACTATTCATGATGACATTTTTCAGCGTCCGTACGAACTGAAAATATTTATGTGGGCTTAGAATATTTCTAGTACCCACTAAAATAATTTTCAACGCGTTCTGGAACAATTCCAGATTAGTGATTTCATCTGCGAAAAAGCATCTGAAGCGGTTCCGGCAGCTCCGAAACATTTCCGGTTTTTATCTCCGAAAATTCCAGAAAGTTTCCAGAATAATTCTGGCACCCTCCAAGAATTATCAGGGGCGTCCCGAAACCAATTTGACTTAATGGAATACCCCGAAACAACTTTTCAGTTTCACCGAAACTCATCCGGTGTTCTCTCTGCGGAACTTTTCCGCTATCCGAAACTTTTTCGGTGTCCGAAACTTTTTCGGTGATTTTCTCTCAGACTCCCTGTCTAGTATTCAGCAGATAGATGACCCTTAAGCGTGTGACCGTATAGGTTCGGTGAAGTATAGACATGACCCGGAACCCCTTCCGATCAATGATCAACATCGGAGCCGTGGACACCCATATTAACCCCTATACCGACACGAATGAATATTCGAGTGAACCTCCAGTTGCTGTGTGCTATTCCTGTTGCTTCGCGATATGTCACAAACACCCGAGGTGAGATTTATTGCATCCCCGTGGATCAACAAATTTGTCCACTATGCAAGTTACCTCGTTACCGGTTTTGTTCTCTTTTCTCGTTTCCGTGTTTTCGGCATCCCAGTGATCAAATCACAAGGTGTCTGGCCAGACGATGATGGATACCGTAACACCGAGAGGGCCCGAGAATATCTCTCCATCGTCGGAGGAGCAAATCCCAATCTTGAGCTATCTCGTTACTTGCCATACTTTTCCGTGAACCCGTAAGCCGCCGTAATAGCCACCCAGTTACGGATGACGTTTAACAAACCCCAAAGTTCACAAAGCAAGTACGAAGGAACTCGATACTCTCATGGTCTAAGGAATTATGCAAACATTAACTATCTCTGTGTTAAAAACCATAAACTTGTAACGATAGAAACTCATAGCATAACATCAATCTGGGTTGATTCGACACAAGTGTTCTACTAACAATGTGACCTCAAAAATTGCCAACACATCCATGCCCATGATCAGGAAAACAGGATCATCATGCAATACTTGAGCCAGTCTTAGAGGCAAGACCAGGAATACATTTTACCGTTTATTATACCACACGTGCATATGAGTTTCCCTCCGAGCCTCGTGTTATTGCAGACTCGAGAATCATAGCAGTTATAGCATGGAACATAAACATTCATTACAAACTTGGAGACACAAAATAACGGTTGTTACTGCCTCTAGGGCATATCTCCTACACTGCTCACAACTGGAGTGGCTTACAACTGGGCTGGCTTACAACTGGAGTCATACATTGGCATCCAACAGGCTACTCTTTTTGTTAAAAAAAATCACCAACAAACTACTCCATTAGGACTCTTCAACTGCCATTGTTAGACAGTCTGATACCAAGTATCAACACTGCCCCTGGAGATTGGGCATGTGTTAAAAATCATGGCTATCTTGTTACAGTTTCATGGCTCTTACTATGACCACTACCATCGCTTAGCTTACTACTAGCACACTCCTGATGATCTTCATGCCAACCCTGCTCATGCAGTACACGTACACGAGAGCATTTTCTCTCCATCTCTTGCTACCAGCCTCTCCGTCGGTCGTTGTGGACAACATCAAATTCGTCTGTATATGTTTGTATTCTGAAACAGAGTGACTGAAAGGGTCTACTCTATACTTGATTTAAACATGAAGATGCATATCTTAAGACTTTATTCTGTTAATAAATGCTAATTTACTTGCGAGTGGATTACTTTGGTTAGTTCTGACGAGTTGTCAAATTGCAGGATTTTTTCACCTTACCTCTTTGTAGCCCCTGTCGAGGGATGTATGCACCGGATCAGGCATTACTGGAAGTTGATCTATGGGTGAAGAAGGAGGGAGATGGATCGCCTGACGAACAGTTGCTCTCTGCGTATGTTGAGATTTATTTCCAGTCACGTTTTGATGAGATGCGAACAGGACGGATTCCCGGTGACAGTTGCAGCTTGGAGATAGACTTCATGTTCCTTTCACCGAGTGTTGAGGCTGTGATACAAATCTTTGCAAAGGTTGACCATCCTCATCATTTGAGATTTACCGCTTTCAGCAGTGGCTTCGATCATGAGATTGTGCTGTTTGGTGACAAATTTGTTGGGAGCGGGAACCTAAATCAGCATGTCGTCACCGTGAGCGAGAAGGGGAAATTGGATGTTCGCTTACAAGTGAAGAAAATGGTGTTTCAGTGGACTTTCCAAGTGGAACTGTTAGTTCTCCAAACGACTCAATCCTAGAGTATGGCCAGTTTGTTGTGAGGGTGTTATTTGCTCCAAAGGACTTGCAACCAGTTAGACGACATGGCTACTGATGATCGTTCAGCCGATGTGGATGTTAGGAATAAATTAGCACATGTCTATGGTTAATAGTAGTACATGTTAATTAACAAACCGTTATTGGTAAGGGGTGTGTCCAACCCCAAAGAGTCATGTCCCTTCTCTCTTTATTGCCGAAAGGCACCTATTTTGAAGGTTGCCTCCGAATAAGTACCTCTTCTTCTCATCTCTTCTATATGTATATCTTTTCATCTTTTCCAGATGTATATATACCTGAGAATCAATGAGAATCAATAGAAATCAGGACTAGTCGTCCATTCACTTTCAATCTAATGTTACTCTATCACGTTATCAGCCCTTTGCTCTCCGACAGAAATATGCCATCCTAGTCAGCGGTTATGCACGCCTGAAACGCCCACACGCGGAACCCGGTGCCTCCCCGACCACGGCCCTCCCTCGATCAACAGCGGCGAGCCGCCATGGTTTGCCTCGTGAGCACACAGGTGGACAGGGATGACCAGTGCCGTGCCCAAGTGATGGAGGAGGACATCGATGACAAGGATGGTAGCGATCACGAGGAGGATAGCGATGAATATGATGCCCAAATGGTAGATGAGAACAATGATGAGGTTAGGGATGAATACTATGCCCAAGTGATTGGCAAGGACACCGAGACAAATTGCCCAGGTTGCTAATTGGTCCTCCATAAAAAGATGATTTTCTACTACCGAAATAGCTGAAAGTAATTAACTGACGATCGATGCTGCATTGATTCCTCAGGAAAAAAAATACTCCAAGGAAGAAGCGGATGAAGTAGTGTCCAAATGGTTTCGCAGTTTCAACAAAGCGCATGTTGACTGCTTGAACCTGCATGAGGAGATTCTAGCCCGGGGTGATAAGAATGCTCGTCTTCCTTCTTTTCCTTTGAAAGTACTCCCTGTGGTAACAAGTCTATGCATTAAAAGCAACATCTGCTACCACCGTGAATACATGACCCATGACACTTCCACGAGTAAGGGCCTTTGATTCTTAGTAATCTGCAGTTGCGCTATTTATGTTTTTACTCAGCAGTTTACCTTTTTGTCCTCTATATTTGCAGCTGCATCAATTCTTGGGTATCGCAATCCAAGAACCATGCTACAGGTCTTCTCTTTGCGCTTGGCGAGCCATGAACCTATCCCATTAGTGTTTATGGCATTTTCGCTGTTAGAGATGTTCTGGAACCACGGCGGAATCTTGTCTTTAACCGTCGCAGAGATGATGCTGTCAGAGTTGAGCAGGTAATTAAGGCCTGTTTTGTTTTCAGAATAGTATTTTCCTGAACAGTGATGTACATCCATAACATATTTATGTCAATTAAGGGTATTAGTTAGCTTCTTTGCCTATGTTTTAAAATTATCTCTGAGTAGATGCATGTCTTTCATTTTCAAGGGTCAACACATTATAAGATGAGCATGCATGCTGTTAAACATTCTATAGATCAACATGCCATGAGATTCCTGAAATATTATATGATTATACACAAAAAACATACAAACCTGGTCATCACATTTATATTTTCCGCTTTCTTTTTCGGAAGGCGTATTTTTACTATATACACATTGGCATTAAGAAAATTCAACTGGATGTAGGGGGAGATGATCATGGGGTTCCTACCTGGTTTTAATCTTCTGGGAATAAGAGATAATGCATGTGAAGAGTAAAAGCTTGGATCTGATAGGAGCTGAGATCCTACCAGGTCTAGCCCTTAGGTTGTAGGGATGGAAGGGAGGGTGGCGAGGAGCTGGGCGCGAGCGGCGGCGCGATGGCGCCGTGGTCGCGCGGCGGTGGAGGAGGAGATGGCGCAGGAGGCGGCTAGGGTTAGGGTTCCGTCTCCTGAAGGGAGCCGGGCAATAGTTATGTCTTATTGCTTAATTCCAAAACGTGGCCTTACAAGTGTTTATATAATCCTCGATGAGCTAATAAAAATAAAGATAAGTTGGGCCAAGCCCCTAACTAGACGCGCCATTGGGCCTCCTCCAGCTATAAGTGACGCCGGTCATAACATCTCTCCCCGCCTGCGCAAACAGCTCGTCCTCGAGCTGGAAGTCTGGAAAATGCTGGCGGAACTCCTCGAGCTACTCCCAAGTGGCGTCCTCCTCCGGAAGGCCTTGCCACTATATCAACAAATGCCACACTCCGCGGCGCTGCTGGACCTTCAACACCTTCGCTGGACCCGGAAGAAGACGTCCATCGGAGGTTGGATGAAGCGCCGGCGTGGCCGCCGGCGGATCCCCGCGGAAAGGCTTCAGCAAGCCCACATGGAAGACGTCGTGGATGCGAGCGCTGGGCGGAAGCTGAAGGCAGTAGGCGACCTTGCCGATGCGTTCCAACACAGAAAATGGTCCCGCGTAGCGAGGGCCCAGCTTGCGCTTAGCGCGCGGATCCAGTGACTGCGTGGAGCGGTGAAGGAGTCACAGCCACACCTAGTCGGGCACCAGCGCCCGGTCGCCGGGGATGTAGAAATCTGCTCGGAGACGGTGGAGGGTCTTCTACACGCCTCATGGCCGGCCGAGTGGGCCAGCAGCAGGGCCTGGTAATGGAGGTCGCCGTGATCCGGCACGAAGAGCCGGCGCCCGTGCAGGAGCAAGCCATCCGCCAGGCGCCACGGCTACTCCAGGTCGCCGGCCTCGAGGAGCTGCCGAAGGAGCTGCGCGTCTGTAGCGCTCGCGGTGACCCGGTGGATGTCGTCGATGAGGGCGAAGGAGGGCCCCGAGCGGATGCAGAGGGCCGCCCCCGCGGGGTCGACGGCGTCGGTGTCGTGGTCGGCATGGCGGCGGGACAGTGTGTCGGCCACGGTGTTGAGGCGGCCCGAACGGTACTCAACGATGAAGTCGAAGCCAAAGAGCTTGCTGATCCACTGATGCTGCGGCACGGTGGAGAGGCGCTGGTCCAACAAGAACTTGAGGCTGTAGTGATCCGTGCGAATACGGAACGACCACCCCCAAAGATACGGCCGCCAGTGACGCACAACCTGCACCAAGCCGATGAGCTCCCTCTTGTAGGCCGCGAGCTTATGATGGCGCGCGGCGAAGGGCCTGCTGAATAACGCAAGCGGCCCATCGCCCTGATGGAGGACGGCGCCAAACCCCATGCCCGAGGCGTCGCAGTCCACCATGAACAGCTTGTCGAAGTCAGGCATCTGGAGGACTGGCCCCGTCGTGAGAGCCTGCTTGAGGGTCTGGAATGCCTCGGTCGCCTCCTTATCCCAGGAGAAGGCGTCGCGGCGCAGCAGGCGCATAAGTGGGGCCGCGATGAAGCCGAACTCCCGGATGAATTTCCGATAGTATCCAGCGAGGCCCAAGAAGCCGCGGAGGGCCCGCGGCGAGTGCGGCGTTGGCCAAGCCGCGACCGCCGCGACCTTGTCGGCATCCATAGCGACGCCCTCTGCCGAGATGACGTGGCCGAGATAGGCGACGGATGTCGTGCCGAACGAGCACTTCGAGCGCTTGAGGTGCAGATGGTGCGCGCGAAGCTCGTTGAAGACGATGGCCACGTGCTGCAGGTGCTCCGCCCACGATGAGCTGTAGATAAGAATGTCATCAAAGAAAACAAGCACAAACCGGCGCAAGTAGGGGCGGAGCACATCGTTCATCAACGCCTGGAATGTCGCCGGGGCATTGGAGAGGCCAAAGGGCATCACCAAGAACTCGAAGTGGCCATGATGAGTACGGAAGGCTGTCTTCGCGACATCGTCCGGGTGCATCCGCACCTGATGATATCCCGAACGGAGGTCGAGCTTGGTGAAGAAGCGTGCCCCGTGTAGCTCGTCCAGGAGTTCATCCACGACGGGGATAGGAAACTTGTCCTTGGACGTCTTGGCGTTGAGAGCACGGTAGTCGATGCAGAAACGCCACAAACCGTCGGCCTTGCGCACAAGGAGCACCGGCGCGGAAAATGGTGACATCGAGATCCGGATGATGCCCTAGGTGAGCATGACCGCACACTGCCGCTCCAGCTCATCCTTCTGCAGCTGGGGGTAGTGGTACGGCCGCATGGCGACGGGAGCGGTGTCTGGCAGCAGGTGGATACGGTGGTCGTAGGGCCGGACTGGTGGCAGGCCCTGCGGCTCGTCGAAGAGGTCACTGTGCTGCTGCAACAAGCTAGCCAACAGGGGATGCTCAGCGTCAACGGCGGCCGCCGTCAACTGGGGCTGAGGAGCCGCCGGGGAGGCGCCGCCCACACCCTCCCACCGAACGCGGCGACCCAGGCGCCAGAAAATCATCGTCATGGCGTCGAAGTCCCAGAGGATGGGACCCAGAGTCTGCAAGAAGTCGACGCCGAGGATGAAGTCGAAGCAGCCCAAGTCGATGCCGACGCAGGTGACGGTGAAGTGCTCGACGCCGATGATGATGGGGACATGCCTAGCAATACCCTGGCAGTGGAGGCGGTCACCGTTGGCTACGGTAACGCGTAAGTGCTCCCCGCCGGTCGGCTGCAGCGCCAGGCGGCGCATGGTGGCCCCTGGCAGGAAGTTGTGGGTGGAGCCCGTGTCCAAGAGTGCGAGGAACCGCTCGCCGTTGATCGTTACCGGCAGCAGCATAGTCTTCTCCATCCGGATGCCCGCGAGTGCATGGAGGGAGACGACGAGGGCGTTCGCCTGGTCCGGCCCCGGAGGAACCTCGTCGGCCAATGGAAGGGCCTGGTCGCCCAACCCAGCGGCGGCGGCGTCCTCCTCAATGTAGTCTACGGCCTCCAAGTAGAACAGGCGCGGGCAAACGTGGCCCGGAACGTAGGGCTCATCGCAGTTGTAGCATAGCCCCTGACGACGGCGCTCGAGCTGCTCGGCCGGGGTGAGCCGACGGAAGGGGCGCGTCGTGACCGGAGCGTTGGGCGCTGCGGGGGCCTGGGCCGGACGCCCCAGCGCTGGTGGTGTCGGTGGCGGCCGGGCGGGCTGTCGGGCTCCCCGGGATGGTGACACCTGCTGCATGGCCACCGCGCGACGCTCGAAGGCGCGGGCATAGTACATGGCCGTCTGGTGGTCCTGTGGTCCCCGCATCTCTACGTCCACGCGGATATGATCCGGCAGACCCCCAACGAAGAGCTCGGCCCGCTGGCGAGCCGTCACGCCGGGCGCGTGGCACGCCAGGGCCTGGAAGCGGTCGGCGAAGTCCTACACCGTGAAGGTGAAGGGTAGGCACCCAAGCTCCGCCAGCCGGCTCCCGCGTATCGGCGGCCCGAAGCGTAAGAGGCAAAGCTCGTGGAAACGCTCCCATGGGGGCATGCCGCCCTCGTCCTGCTCGAGGGCGTAATACCATGTCTGTGCGGCACCTCGGAGTTGATAGGAGGCGATCGAGGTGCGGTCGGACGCGAGCGTGCGTTGCCCCCTGAAAAACTGGTCGCACTGATTGAGCCAGTTCAGGGGGTCCACGGTGCCGTCGTAGGTGGCGAACTCAAGCTTGGAGAAGCGCGACGGTGTCTAGCCGTGGACGACGGAGGGGTACACCTCATCGGTGCGGAGCAGCGAGGACGACGGCGCCAAGTAGGTGGGCATTAGCAGGCCACCCTGGAACAAGGGCCCGTCGACGCCGCCGTAGGGGTCGGCGGAGCCCGAGGGCCCGCCGAACTGGATGGCCGAGGACGGCACCGGCGGGAGCGGCACGTGTGGCCGTCCGGAGGCCGTCGTGTAGACCGGCTCGAGGGACCCGGCGAGCCAGGCTGGTAGCGGTGATGGCGATGGAGGGAACCGGACCTAGTGGATGGGCACCCCCTGAGCCGTCGTTGGGGCGCCCTGGGTCAAGGATGGCGGCGCTTGCAACTGCTGGTGCGGCAGCGCCACGGTGGGAGCGACGTGGGGCTGTTGCTGCTGATGCATGGTGGAGGCGCCGATGTGCGCCGCGGGCGGCGGCTGCTGCGCGGCGGGGGCGAAGGGGGTCGCCGAGGGGGGCGGCTACCACGGCGGCAACTGCGGTGGCGCGCTGGCGAAGGGCCCCGGCGACTGTGGGTCGTAGGGGCTCGCGAGGAAGGTGCGGATGCCCGCGACCGCCTGGGTGAGGTCCCGAAGGGCAGCCGTCATCTCCTCCGGGGTGAAGACGACGGGGGCGGCGAGCGGCGGCGTCCAGGCGGCGGAGGACATTGGGCCCGACAAGGACGGCGCCCCAGCCGCGGAGGTGGCCGGCGGCGTGGTGGTGGTCGGCGGCGGCGGAAGGGTGGTGGTGGGAAGAGGTTTAGACATGATCGATCCCGAGACAGCTGATACCAGATTGATAGGAGCTGAGATCCTACCAGGTCTAGCCCTTAGGTTGTAGGGGTGGAAGGGAGGGTGGCGAGGAGCTGGGCCCGAGCGGCGGCGCGATGGCGCAGGAGGCTACTAGGGTTAGGGTTTCGGCTCCTGAAGGGAGCCGGGCAATAGTTATGACTTATTGCTTAATTCCAAAACGTGGCCTTATAAGTGTTTATATAATCCTCGATGAGCTAATAAAAATAAAGATAAGTTGGGCCAAGCCCCTAACTAGACGC
Organism: Thinopyrum elongatum; assembly: GCA_011799875.1. NCBI lineage: Eukaryota > Viridiplantae > Streptophyta > Magnoliopsida > Poales > Poaceae > Thinopyrum > Thinopyrum elongatum. The sequence continues at coordinate 302,473,727 of CM022301.1, forward strand.
GCCATTGGGCCTCCTCCGGCTATAAGTGACGCCGGTCATAACAAGATCACTACACTTTTTCAAAATTTTCAATTAGGTCACCGTGCTGTTCATTTACACATCTGGGCTTAACTAAATAGCAGCTTGCAAAACGCGCTTATATTATGGGATGGAGGGAGTAAAATTTTCCTATTTTCAGCTTATTGTCTTTTTTTGTAGAATTTGGGGGAAATTTCCACGTGCATTGATCCCTTTGGAACCCGACACCCCTATGTATAACACTTAAATTGGGCTGGCTTACAACTGGACTCATACATTGCCATCCAACATGCTACTCTTTTTGTAAATAACTAGACAATTGCCCATGCGTTGCTCCAGGGGAAAAGGCAAGTAAATGAATCAAATAGATGATTATGTGAAATGGATAAAGTCAGTGAAGCTTTTGAGTGACAACTATATATGATCTCCTCATTGTCTTCAACCTCAGCTCCAACCTCCTCGTAGTACTTACTTCTCCAACGCACCCAATCCCCCTCGTCTCAGAGAAATCCCTCTCCTCCATTCATCCCCAGTATACCAGTTTATGAACACAGCATTCAAATCTCATTGTCAGATTATATCAACAACGAAAGTGCGGGAGGCAATAATTTTAGCATGTGCTCCAAATCGACAAACAAGGCCCTTCCATTGCAATCCCCAACGGAAACTTCTCTTCAAGCCGGTGGCACAAACACTTCGATTCGGTGTTGTACAGTAGTTGGTAGAAGCAAAGCCTGAAAGCCACATGTTAGTATGTAAATTCTACAGAAGATTGTTTCACAAACTAACAATCTTTTTTTCGCAGGGAAAACTAACAATCGGTTAGTAATGCCCTTACCGCATGTGTTGCGTAAGCACGCTGCACTTCAGCAGCGGATCATCGCGCTTCACTGCCACCACATGATACAGCAGCGCTGTGTTCTCCTAGTGCAGGCACGCCGTCCCTCGGTCGGCTCGGTTAGCTCCCTCAATGCCACGTTCTCATTGGGGGAGGCCATCCTGATTGAGAGAAGACAGCATTGCTTCTTTTCATTCATTAAGAGAAGACAGCGAATACATGTTCACAGGTACATGTTGTAGTACGGAAACAAAATGAGAGAACTAACGCCTCGCCGATCCACTTGACGCCTTTGATCCCAGCAGACAATCAGGTTCTCGGCAATCCATTTGGTGTGGCGGGGTTCCTGATCATGATCAAAGTTGTGTGGTTCCTGGGGTCGTCATGGTCGATCGCCGCCGGCATCTGCTCCACGAGGACGCCGGCGCATCTCTTGTGGTCCTCAAAGCCCACAATGCGCATGAGTCTATGCGGCAGCGCGTCCTTGGCCTCCTGGGGACGGCAGGGCCTGTACGTTGCCATGGATGTCTTGGCCGGAGATGGGAAAATAGGCGTCCAGTCTTGCGAGTCACCTGATGTGCCGTGGATCAGGTCGAACAGCAGCGACCTCGGTGGCGCCGGCCATGGTCCCCCTTGGCGAGGTCGAGCAGCGCCCATGCCTGGTCGACGAGGAAGGCAGCTGGGAAGCACATGTGGTACCATGGACGATGAATCACATGGGTGATCATGGGTGGAACTAATGGCCGATGCGTGACCGCGGACAGTGGTGGACGAATCAGTCTAGGGCAAATCGACTACTACGGGCTGGTTCAGGGCCGGGCTGCTATGGCGAGCGCGGAACCATGTGTTAATAGAAGGAAAGAATTGCCTGCCTTAATGAGGGGATCGTCTGAGGATTTCATCCCGAATCCCCATTTTTTCAGGAGGATATGCTTCCCGATTTCTTGTTAGATTGTGATCGCGCAGGTGGGGAAAATCTGAGTCGAGGGATGTGGGGAGGGAGCTGACGAAGGTCGAGCGGAACGTGGTCCGTTGGCAGGAAACGGAACACTATACACTTTTTAAGTAGTAGAGATTCTTGTTAGATTGTGATCGCGCAGGTGGGGAAAATCTGAGTCGAGGGATGTGGGGAGGGGGCTAACGAAGGTCGAGCGGAACGTGGTCCGTTGGCAGGAAACGGAACACTACACATTTTTTAAGTAGTAGAGATAGGGATAGAGAAATCACCAACAAACTAGTCCATTAGGACTCATGAACTGCCATTATTAGCATAGTTTTAAATAGCCGGCTATAGCCCCGCTATAGCTGCGCTATAGCTGTTTGAACATGTTGCCGCTACTACCTCCGTCCCGGTGTATAAGTCATTCGCGTAGTTCTAGGTCATCGATTTGATGAATTAAATATGTGTTATATGTCATGAAAAGTATACCACTAGATTTCTACATGGATGTAGTTTCTAAATATATATTTTTTGTCAAATATAATACATATTTAGATAGTTAAATTATCAACCTAGAACTACGCGAATGACTTATACACCGGGACGGAGGGAGTATTTGATTTCATGTACAATTTGTCGCTATAGCCCGCTATAGCCCCGCTATAGCTGTTTTTAAGGGCTGCCGCTATATACCATAGCCCGCTATTTAAAACATTGATTATTAGACAATGATGCCAAGTGTCAACACTCCCCTGGAAATGGGTTTGTGTTAAAAACCATGGCCATCCTCTTACAGTTTGATGGTTCTTACTATGACCACTACCATCGTTTAGCTTACTAGCACACTCCCGGATGATCCTCATGCCAACCCTGCTCATGCAGTACACATAGACGAGAGCATTTGACGAAAAAGGGTTTCCCCCCGCTTTAGATTATAAAGCAACCGCTCCAACAACATCCGACATCAAAGTCCACCTCAAGGTTCCAGCCAAAGAAAGAAAAAACACGGCGCCACAAGAGCAACCAAGTCTAAAAGTACAATAAGTAGCAGCTGGGGGCACAGCAAAACAAACCCCTAAAGAGGAATCACAAGCTAACTAATCCGGCTCTGGTGGAGGAGGGGGGACCGGTGGCGCCAAGGACCCGGCAGTGGTACGAAGAGTAGAAGTGATCCTGTCGATGAAGTCCCGATCATGCCGCTTGCTCAGCGGTCTCTAGAGCTGTAAGAAGCCACACAATTTGTAGATCGAGTCAGTCGCACGAGATGGAATTACATGCTCAATCACGAATTTATTGCGCCCAGTCCATAACGTACAGGCAAGCGCACCCACGACTACCCACAGAGTGGGGCGCATCCTGGCCTCCCGGCTTAGGACCGCCTGGAACAGATCGGGGAGGTTGTCATGGCACCAATCACCCCCAATCGCATCCCGGATGCAACTCCAAAGGAAAATCGCCGCTTGGCATCAGAAGAAAATATGGTTGGAGTCTTCTAGCACCCAGGGCCACTCCGCTTTCGGACCTCCATACCCGAAGGTAGGCGGCCACGTACCCATTGCCACAGAAAAATGCGGATCTTCAAAGGGAGCTTAATCTCCCAGAGAAGGGTCATTTCGGTCGGGCCCGGGGTAGCTACTAGTGCGTGATATAGGGATTTGGCAGAGAAAATCCCGCTTGGTTCAAGGGACCAAGAGATCGAGTCCTCCTCCAGGGAGGGGGAGTGGAGGGCAATGCATTGAAGCACCCCCTCCCATTGGTCCCGCTCTAACGGGCCAAAGGTGTGGCGGAAGGCAATGGCCTCCAAGTCAGTGAGGGCCGCACACACAGTAAGTTGCGGCCGGGCGCAAATACTAAAAAGCGCGTAGAACCGTTCGGCGAACGGCCTATCGCCTGACCATCGGTCGAGCCAGAACAGGGTATTAGTGCCCGTCCCTACCGAGATTGACGATCCTATCCGAAGGACCGGCATCAGCTGAATGATCGATTGCCAGAACTATGATCCGCCCGTCCTAGGGGCGAAGGCAAGGGGTTGCCCACGCAGGTATTTCGCGCGGATGATCTGGAGCCATAGACCCCCATCCCCCGCCTCAATGCGCCATAGCCACTTGGAGAGCAGGGCTATGTTCATCCGCTTGGATGAAATGACGCCCAGGCCGCCTTGGTCCTTTGGTTTGCAAATCTCGGACCATCTCACCATGTGGTATTTTTGTCTATTGTCCTGCCATGCCCAGAAAAACCTGGACAAGTATTTGGCGACTTCCTGGTGGAGGGATTCATGCAGACTATAGAATCCCATCAAGTACATGAGCAAGCTAACCAGGGATGAGTTCATCAACACTACCCGGGCTGCCTTGGACAGCCAACGTCCCTGCCATGGTTCTACACGGTGTTGGAGCTTGGTCACCGTGGGGCGAAGATCCTTCGCCTGGAGGCGGGAATCACTAATCGGCAGGCCAAGGTAGGTGGTCGGGAACGATCCTAGTCGGAAGTTAAGCATGTTAGCTATGCGTCGGGACTCATCCACCGAATAGCCCAGCACCATCACTTCACTCTTGGCGAAGTTTATTGTCAGCCCCGACATCTCTTGGAAACACATGAGAAGGAACTTCAGATTTTGAATGTCTGCGTCTAATCCCTCAACCATGAGAATGGTGTCGTCCGCGTATTGGAGGTGCGTGATGCCCCCATCACCTACAAGGTGCGGGCAGATCCCCGTGATATGCCCAGCTGAAAGATCGAGGATGTCGCATAGAGGGGGGGGTGAATAGGCGCTTTAAAATAATTACGGTTTAGGCTTGAACAAATGCGGAATAAACCTAGCGGTTAATTTGTCAAGCACAAAACATACAACAACTAGGCTCACCTATGTGCACCAACAACTTATGCTAAGCAAGAAAAACAACTAAGTGATAGCAAGATATATATGACAAGAAACAATATGGCTATCACAAAGTAAAGTGCATAAGTAAAGGGCTCGGGTAAGAGATAACCGAGGCATGCGGAGACGACGATGTATCCTGAAGTTCACACCCTTGCGGATGCTAATCTCCGTTTGGAGCGGTGTGAAGGCACAATGCTCCCCAAGAAGCCACTAGGGCCACCGTAATCTCCTCATGCCCTCGCACAATGCAAGATGTCGTGATTCCACTAAGGGACCCTTGAGGGCGGTCACCGAACCCGTACAAATGGCAACCCTTGGGGGCGGTCACCGAACCCGTACACTTTGGCAACCCTTGGGGGCGGTCACCGAAACCCGTCAAATTGCTCGGGGCGATCTCCACAACCTAATTGGAGACCCCGACGCTTGCCCGGAGCTTTACACCACAATGATTGAGCTCCGAACACCACCAAGCGTCTAGGGCGCCCAAGCACCCAAGAGGAACAAGCTCAAGGGTACCAAGCACCCAAGAGTGATAAGCTACTCAACTTCACTTCCACGTATCACCGTGGAGAACTCAAACCGATGCACCAAATGCAATGGCAAGGGCACACGGAGTGCCCAAGTCCTTCTCTCTCAAATCCCACCAAAGCAACTAATGCTAGGGAGGAAAATGAGAGGAAGAACGAAGAAGAGAACACGAAGAACTCCAAGATCTAGATCCAAAGGGTTTCCCTCACCTAGAGGAGAAAGTGATTGGTGGAAACGTAGATCTAGATCTCCTCTCTCTTTTCCCCCCAAAACTAGTAAGAATCCATGGAGGGATTGAGAGATAGCAAGCTCGAAGAAGGTCAACAATGGGGGAAGAACACGAGCTTAAGAGATAAGGTTCATTGGGGAAGAAGACCCCCTTTTATAGGTGGGAAAAAATCCAACCGTTAAGCTCACAGCCCGCACAGAGCGGTACTACCGCTCATGGGAGCGGTACTACCGCTAGGGCGGTGGAAGCCCTTTGAAAAACAACAGCGAGGAGGCAAAAGGCTGGTAGAACCGCCGAAGCGGTACTACCGCTCGTCCTCACGGTACTACCGCTAGGGGTAGCGGTACTACCGCTAAGGGTAGCGGTACTACTGCTTGCGAGTGGTACTAAAAAAGTACATCCGTGCCTAACACCGCTGGACATAAGACGAGTTTTTGGTCCGGGGCGGAAGTAGCCGCGGTAGTACCGCTCCAAGCGGTAGTACCGCTCCCAAGAGCGGTAGTAAAAAATTACATCCCCTCCAAGCGGTAGTACCACTCCCGTGAGCAGTAGTACCGCTCCCGTGAGCGGTAGTACCGCTGCAGCCTTTTTAAGGACACCAAAACTGACACAACTTCTGCAAACGGACTCCGAATTCAACGAAACCAAGTTTGTTGGAAAGCTAGCGACAAGGGCTAACACAAACTTGATAGAAATAATAATAAGAAGGAAATTAGAAAAGGCCCATAAGAAAATGGTGAGAACCCTTCCTCGAATAAGACCGGTAAAACCTCCAACACCGAAAACGCAATAGAAGAAGCATGTGAACTCCGTTTTCGATGAACTCGAGCTTGTCAAGAAGATGACCATAAGATCCAAATGTCACAAGGAGAAAACAAAACAAGAACCAAGAAAGATGATGCAAGCATGCAATGGTTTGAGCTCTCTACGAACGATACGATCAAGCTACTCACTTGAGAGCCCCCCTTGATAGTACGGCAATCGATCCTATAACCCGGTCTCCCAACTACCACCATGAGACCGGTAAAATAGAGAACCTATCAAGGCCAAACATTTGCCTTGCACAAAGTCCACGTGAGCTAGATGTAGACGATCTTGACTTCCTCAAGTTGGAACACCTTTCTTGATTGCGTTGGCTCGGTGAAGACTAGTAGATTGCTCCCCCATACTCCACTATGGGTGAGCCACTCTTCGGCACATCTTCACAAGTCCATTGTCACCACAATGGACGGCAATCTTCAAGCACTTGATCTCTTCGTGATGCATCACTTGTACGTGCACACCGCAACCTAACCCCACAAAGAACTCTCACGAAGACCATGGGTTAGTACACAAAGCGTAATTGACAATGCTTACCATATCATGGGATCACTTGATCCCTCTCGGTACATCTTCTACGCTTTGTGTGTTGATCAACTTGATTCACTCTTTGACTTAGTCTTGATCAACCTTGAATCTTTCCAACTCTCTTCATTTGGATGATGTCTTGAAGGTAGACATGAATGATCACACACTCTTCTTCTTCAAGACATGCTTGCAATAAGCTCAACACTCACATGACCAATCTTTGGATAATTCCTTAATAGCACCTTGGTCAACTCATAAACTCCTTGAAACCAACACATGGACTTTAAGAAATGTCTATGGACAAATCCTTCAAATATAACTCAATGCAACCATTAGTCCATAGAGAATGTCATCAATTACCAAAACCACACATGGGGGCACCGCATGTCCTTTCAATCTCCCCCCTTTTGGTAATTGATGACAATCACTTTCAAGAGAGTTTATGTAAGGAATTATGCATCACCATGCAATGCAACGACCAATGATGCATGAGTATGAGATACAAATGCTTAGGAACAAAATCAAAGCAAGATGAAACTCTGAAAACTTCTCCACAAAACTCTCTGAAACTTTTCCCCCATTGGCATCGATTGCCAAAATTGGCAAAAAGCTTAAAAGGCCAATATAAAAAGTGTTCCTCCATAAATTGTGTATTTCTCAACAAGAGAGTGGAATGACATACACATATCCAAAGGTAAATACTTGGAGGAAGGCAAACTATATTGAGGCACAAAGATTGCTAAAGAATGATATGCCACAAAGACATAACAAAGAGAGACACAAGCAATCACGCAATCAAAAGATACCAATTGAAGCAAGCAATCAACGGATATCAATTGAACCAACTAGACCAAAGATCCTATGAGCCACATGAATAAAGGATATTATGATATGAGCAAAGGAGTGTTCTAAAGAAACTAGAGAAGCTCCCCATGATTTGTGCACAAGTAAGAATTTTTGTATTCGGATACAAAGTGCACAAAATAGGATCATAGCTCCCCCAAAATCAATAGAAACTTACAACAAGTGCAAGTGAGCATATAGGAAACAAAGCCTGGCACTTGCAACGAACACATGGTTGAGCAACATGTAAAAGAGGCAACTTAAGAATAGGCTCAACCAAAACCGATGTGTGTGAGTCATGGCAAAGCACTTGAGAAGACTAATATAAGGATGAGCATTAAGCATCAACATAGTCTTGGATAAATGAGATACAAGATGGAAGACATGTCCTTCCCACACACACACAACAAGCAAATGGATACACAAGCTTACTAAAAAGCGAAATAACAACCAAGCTTGTGACAACCCATGGTGAAGATAGAAAGTGAAAGCCTCATCAAGACGAGGGATACCAATTAAGATGGCAAAAAGCCCCGTCAAGACAAGCATGAGGAAAATGATCTTCACCATACAAGAGTGCATCAAGATGCAACGAGATATGACCCGCACTCAAGGTGTTGGAAATATGCCCTAGAGGCAATAATAAAGTGGTTATTATTATATTTCCTTGTTCGTGATAATTGTCTATTGTTCATGCTATAATTGTGTTATCCGGAAATCGTAATACATGTGTGAATACATAGACCACAACATGACCCTAGTGAGCCTCTAGTTGACTAGCTCGTTGATCAATAGATGGTTACAGTTTCCTGACCATGGACATTGGATGTCGTTGATAACGGGATCACATCATTAGGAGAATGATGTGATGGACAAGACCCAATCCTAAGCATAGCACTAGATCGTGTAGTTCGTCTGCTAAAGCTTTTCTAATGTCAAGTATCATTTCCTTAGACCGTGAGATTGTACAACTCCCGGATACCGTAGGAATGCTTTGGGTGTGCCAAATGTCACAACGTAACTGGGTGGCTATAAAGGCACACTACGGGTATCTTTGAAAGTGTTTGTTGGGTTGGCACGAATCGAGACTGGGATTTGTCACTCCGTGTGACGGAGAGGTATCTCTGGGCCCACTCGATAGGACATCATCATAATGAGCTCAATGTGACCAAGGAGTTGATCACGGGATGATGTGTTACGAACAAGTAAAGAGACTTGCCGGTAACGAGATTGAACAAGGTATAGGGATACCGATGATCGAATCTCGGGCAAGTATCATACCGGTAGACAAAGGGAATTGTGTACGGGATTGATTGAATCCCCGACATCGTGGTTCATACGATGAGATCATCATGGAACATGTGGGAGCCAACATGGGTATCCAGATCCCGCTGTTGGTTATTGGCCGGAGAGATGTCTCGGTCATGTCTACATGGTTCCCGAACCCGTAGGGTCTACACACTTAAGGTTCGGTGACGCTAGAGTTGTTATGGGAAATAGTATGAGGTTACCGAATGTTGTTCGGAGTCCCGGATGAGATCCCGAATGTCACGAGGAGTTCCGGAATGGTCCGGAGGTGAAGATTTATATATGGGAAGTCATCATACGATCACCGGAAGTATTCGGGGGTTTGCCGGTATTGTACCGGGACCACCGAAGGGGTTCCGCGGGTCCACCGGGAGGGTCCACCTGCCCCGGAGGGCCCTATGGGCTGTATGTGGAAGGGAACCAGCCCCTAAGTGGGCTGGGCGCCATCCCCCTTAGGGCCCATGCGCCTAGGGTTGGGGGGAAACCCTAAAGGGGGCGTCCCCTTAGCTTGGGGGGCAAGCCCCCTCCCCTTGGCCGCCGCCCCCCCTCTAGATCTCGTCTAGAGGGGCCGGCCCCCTTTCCCCTTTGCCCTATAAATAGAGGGGAGGAGGGAGGGCAGCAGCACCTCATCCAAGGAGCAGCCCTCCCCCTCTCCAACACCCCCTCCTCCTCCGTTGAGCTTGGCGAAGCCCTGCCGGAGAACTGCAAGCTCCACCACCACGCCGTCGTGCTGCCGGAGTTGTCTTCCCCAACCTCTCCCTCCTCCTTGCTGGATCAAGGCGCGGGAGACGTCACCGGGCTGCATGTGTGTTGAACGCGGAGGCGCCGTTGTTCGGCGCTTAGATCGGAATCGACCGCGATCTGAATCACTGCGTGTACGACTCCTCCAGCCGCGTTCTTGCAACGCTTCCGCATCGCGATCTTCAAGGGTATGAAGATGCACTCCCCTCTCTGTCATTGCTAGTCTCTCCATAGATTGATCTTGGTGATGCGTAGAATTTTTTTTTTAATTTCTACACCGATCCCCAACAGTGGCATCATGAGCTAGGTCTATGCGTAGTTTCTATGCACGAGTAGAACACAAGTTGTTGTGGGCGTCGATTTTGTCAATTTACTTGCCGTTACTAGTCTTATCTTGATTCGGCGGCATCGTGGGATGAAGTGGCCCGGACCGACCTTACACGTATGCTTACGTGAGACAGGTTCCACCGACTAACATGCACTAGTTGCATAAGGTGGCTAGCGGGTGTCTGTCTCTCCCACTTTAGTCGGATCGGATTCGATGAAAAGGGTCCTTATGAAGGGTAAATAGAAATTGGCATATCACGTTGTGGTTTTGGTGTAGGTAAGAAACGTTCTTGCTAGAAACCTATAGCAGCCACGTAAAAAAATTTGCAACAACAATTAGAGGACGTCTAACTTGTTCTTGCAGCATATGCCGTGTGATGTGATATGGCCAAAAGGATGTGATGAATGATATATGTGATGTATGAGATTGATCATGTTCTTGTAATAGGAATCACGACTTGCATGTCGATGAGTATGACAACCGGCAGGAGCCATAGGAGTTGTCTTAATTTATTGTATGACATGTGTGTCAATGAAAACGCCATGTAATTACTTTACTTTATTGCTAACCGTTAGCCATAGTAGTAGAAGTAATAGTTGGCGAGACAACTTCATGAAGACACGATGATGGAGATCATGATGATGGAGATCATGGTGTCATGCCGGTGACGATGATGATCATGGCGCCCCGAAGATGGAGATCAAAAGGAGCAAAATGATATTGGCCATATCATGTCACTATTTGATTGCATGTGATGTTTATCTTTTTTTTTTACATCTTATTTGCTTAGAATGACGGTAGCATAAATAAGATGATCTCTCGCTAAAATTTCAAGAAAGTGTTTCCCCTAACTGTGCACCGTTGCGAAGGTTCGTTGTTTCGAAGCACCACGTGATGATCGGGTGTGATAGATTCTAACGTTCGAATACAACGGGTGTAAGACAGATTTACACATGCAAAACACTTAGGTTGACTTGACGAGCCTAGCATGTACAGACATGGCCTCGGAACACGGAAGACCGAAAGGTCGAACATGAGTCGTATAGAAGATACGATCAACATAGAGATGTTCACCGTTAATGACTAGTCCGTCTCACGTGATGATCGGACACGGCCTAGTCGATTCGGATCATGTGTCACTTAGATGACTAGAGGGATGTCTATCTGAGTGGGAGTTCATTGAATAATTTGATTAGATGAACTTAATTATCATGAACTTAGTCTAAAATCTTTACAATATGTCTTGTAGATCAAATGGCCCACGCTAATGTTGCCCTCAACTTCAACGCGTTCCTAGAGAAAACCAAGCTGAAAGACGATGGTAGTAACTACACGGACTGGGTCCGTAACTTGAGGATCATCCTCATAGCTGCCAAGAAAGCATATGTCCTTGAAGCGCCGCTAGGTGACGCACCTGTTTTCCCAGCAACTCAAGACGTTATGAACGCCTGGCAGTCGCGTAGTGATGATTACTCCCTGGTTCAGTGCGGCATGCTTTACAGCTTAGAACCGGGGCTCCAAAAGCGTTTTGAGCAACACGGAGCATATGAGATGTTCCAAGAGCTGAAAATGGTTTTCCAAGCTCATGCCCGAGTCGAGAGATATGAAGTCTCCGACAAGTTCTACAGTTGTAAGATGGAGGAGAATAGTTCTGTCAGGGAGCACATACTCAAAATGTCTGGGTTGCACAACCGCTTGTCTCAGCTGGGAGTTAATCTCCCGGATGACGCGGTCGTTGACAGAATCCTTCAGTCGCTTCCACCTAGCTACAAGAGCTTTGTGATGAACTTCAATATGCAGGGGATGGAAAAAACCATTCCTGAGGTATATTCAATGCTGAAATCAGCGGAGGTGGAGATCAAAAAGGAACATCAAGTGTTGATGGTGAATAAAACCACTAAGTTCAAGAAAGGCAAGGGTAAAAAGAACTTCAAGAAGGACGGCAAGGGAGTTGCCGCGCCCGGTAAGCAAGCTGTCGGGAAGAAGCCAAAGAATGGACCCAAGCCTGAGACTGAATGCTTTTATTGCAAGGGAAACGGTCACTGGAAGCAGAACTGCCCCAAGTACTTAGCGGATAAGAAGGCCGGCAATACCAAAGGTATATGTGATATACATGTTATTGATGTGTACCTTACCAGCGCTCGTAGTAGCTCCTGGGTATTTGATACCGGTGCGGTTGCTCATATTTGTAACTCAAAACAGGAGCTGCGGAATAAGCGGAGACTGGCGAAGGACGAGGTGACGATGCGCGTCGGGAATGGTTCCAAGGTTGATGTGATCGCTGTCGGCACGCTACCTCTACATCTGCCTACGGGATTAGTTTTAAACCTCAATAATTGTTATTTAGTGCCAGCTTTGAGCATGAACATTGTATCTGGATCTCGCTTAATGCAAGATGGCTACTCATTTAAATCTGAGAATAATGGTTGTTCTATTTATATGAGAGATATGTTTTATGGTCATGCCCCGCTGGTCAATGGTTTATTCTTATTGAATCTTGAACGTGATGTTACACATATTCATAGTGTGAATGCCAAAAAATGTAAGGTTGATAATGATAGTCCCACATACTTGTGGCACCGCCGCCTTGGTCACATTGGTGTCAAACGCATGAAGAAACTCCATGCAGATGGACTTTTGGAGTCTCTTGATTATGAATCATTTGACACGTGCGAACCATGCCTCATGGGCAAAATGACCAAGACTCCGTTCTCCGGAACAATGGAGCGAGCAACCAATTTATTGGAAATCATACATACTGATGTGTGCGGTCCAATGAGCGTTGAGGCTCGCGGTGGTTATCGTTATGTTCTCACCCTCACTGATGACTTAAGTAGATATGGGTATGTCTACTTAATGAAACACAAGTCTGAGACCTTTGAAAAGTTCGAGGAATTTCAGAGTGAGGTTGAGAATCAACGTGACAGGAAAATAAAGTTCTTACGATCAGATTGTGGAGGGGAATATTTGAGTCACGAATTTGGCACGCACTTAAGGAAATGTGGAATTGTTTCACAACTCACGCCGCCTAGAACACCGTAGCGTAATGGTGTGTCCAAACGTCGTAATCGCACTCTATTAGATATGGTGCGATCTATGATGTCTCTTACCGATCTACCGCTAGCATTTTGGGGTTATGCTTTAGAGACTGTCGCATTCACTTTAAATAGGGCTCCGTCGAAATCCGTTGAGACGACACCGTATGAATTATGGTTTGGGAAGAAACCTAAGCTGTCATTTCTGAAAGTTTGGGGATGCGATGCTTATGTCAAGAAACTTCAACCTGAAAAGCTCGAACCCAAATCGGAAAAATGCGTCTTCATAGGATACCCTAAGGAAACTATTGGGTATACCTTCTACCTCAGATCCGAAGGCAAGATCTTTGTTGCCAAGAATGGATCCTTTCTAGAGAAAGAGTTTCTCTCGAAAGAAATGAGTGGGAGGAAATTGGAGCTTGATGAGATGACCCTTCTCGAACCGGAGAGTAGCGCAGCGCAGGAAAATGTTTCTGTGGTGCCTGCACCGACTAGAGAGGAAGTTAATGATGACGATCATGATCAAGTTACCACTGAACTTCGTAGGTCCACAAGGACACGTTCCGCACTAGAGTGGTACGGCAACCCTGTCCTGGAAGTCATGTTGGTAGACAACAGTGAACCTTCGAACTATGAAGAAGCGATGGCGGGCCTGGATTCCAACAAATGGCTTGAAGCCATGAAATCCGAGATAGGATCCATGTATGAAAACGAAGTATGGACTTTGACAGACTTGCCCGATGATCGGCAAGCCATAGAGAACAAATGGATCTTTAAGAAGAAGACAGACGCGGATGGTAATGTGACCATCTATAAGGCTCGACTTGTCGCTAAGGGTTATCGACAAGTTCAAGGGGTTGACTACGATGAGACCTTCTCACCCGTAGCGAAGCTGAAGTCCGTCCGAATCATGTTAGCAATTGCCGCATTCTATGATTATGGGATATGGCAAATGGACATCAAAACGGCATTCCTTAATGGTTTCCTTAAGGAAGAATTGTATATGATGCAGCCGGAAGGTTTTGTCGATCCTAAGAATGCTGACAAGGGATGCAAGCTCCAGCGCTCAATCTATGGGCTGGTGCAAGCATCTCGGAGTTGGAACATTCGCTTTGATGAGATGATCAAAGCGTTTGGGTTTACACAGACTTATGGAGAAGCCTGTGTTTACAAGAAAGTGAGTGGGAACTCTGTAGCATTTCTCATATTATATGTGGATGACATACTATTAATGGGAAATGATATAGAATTCTTGGAAAGCATAAAGGCCTACTTGAATAAGTGTTTTTCAATGAAGGACCTTGGAGAAGCTGCTTACATATTAGGCATCAAGATCTATAGAGATAGATCGAGACGCCTCATTGGTCTTTCGCAAAGCACATACCTTGACAAGATATTGAAGAAGTTCAATATGGATCAGTCCAAGAAGGGGTTCTTGCCTGTATTGCAAGGTGTGAGATTGAGCACGGCTCAATGCCCGACCTCGGCAGAAGATAGTGAAAAGATGAGTGTCATCCCCTATGCTTCAGCCATAGGGTCTATTATGTATGCCATGCTGTGTACCAGACCTGATGTGAACCTCGCCGTAAGTTTGGTAGGGAGGTACCAAAGTAATCCCGGCATGGAACACTGGACAGCGGTCAAGAACATCCTGAAGTACCTGAAAAGGACTAAGGATATGTTTCTCGTTTATGGAGGTGACGAAGAGCTCGTCGTAAAGGGTTACGTCGATGCTAGCTTCGACACAGATCTGGATGACTCCAAGTCACAAACCGGATACGTGTATATTTTGAATGGTGGGGCAGTCAGCTGGTGCAGTTGCAAGCAAAGCGTCATGGCGGGATCTACATGTGAAGCGGAGTACATAGCAGCCTCGGAGGCAGCACAGGAAGCAGTCTGGATGAAGGAGTTCATCACCGACCTAGGAGTTATTCCCAATGCGTCGGGCCCAATGACTCTCTTCTGTGACAACACTGGAGCTATTGCCCTTGCCAAGGAGCCCAGGTTTCACAAGAAGACCAGGCATATCAAGCGTCGCTTCAACTCCATTCGTGAACATGTTCAAGATGGAGACATAGATATTTGTAAAGTGCATACGGATCTGAATGTCGCAGATCCGTTGACTAAACCTCTTCCACGAGCAAAACATGATCAACACCAGAACTCTATGGGTGTTCGATTCATCACAATGTAACTAGATTATTGACTCTAGTGCAAGTGGGAGACTGTTGGAAATATGCCCTAGAGGCAATAATAAAGTGGTTATTATTATATTTCCTTGTTCGTGATAATTGTCTATTGTTCATGCTATAATTGTGTTATCCGGAAATCGTAATACATGTGTGAATACATAGACCACAACATGCCCCTAGTGAGCCTCTAGTTGACTAACTCGTTGATCAATAGATGGTTACGGTTTCCTGACCATGGACATTGGATGTCGTTGATAACGGGATCACATCATTAGGAGAATGATGTGATGGACAAGACCCAATCCTAAGCATAGCACTAGATCGTGTAGTTCGTCTGCTAAAGCTTTTCTAATGTCAAGTATCATTTCCTTGGACCATGAGATTGTACAACTCCCGGATACCGTAGGAATGCTTTGGGTGTGCCAAACATCACAACGTAACTGGGTGGCTATAAAGGCACACTACGGGTATCTCCGAAAGTGTTTGTTGGGTTGGCACGAATCGAGACTGGGATTTGTCACTCCGTGTGACGGAGAGGTATCTCTGAGCCCACTCGGTAGGACATCATCATAATGAGCTCAATGTGACCAAGGGGTTGATCACGGGATGATGTGTTACGAACGAGTAAAGAGACTTGCCGGTAACGAGATTGAACAAGGTATAGGGATACCGACGATCGAATCTCGGGCAAGTATCATACCGGTAGACAAAGGGAATTGTGTACGGGATTGATTGAATCCCCGACATCGTGGTTCATCCGATGAGATCATCGTGGAACATATCGGAGCCAACATGGGTATCCAGATCCCGCTGTTGGTTATTGGCCGGAGAGATGTCTCGGTCATGTCTACATGGTTCCCGAACCCGTAGGGTCTACACACTTAAGGTTCGGTGATGCTAGAGTTGTTATGGGAAATAGTATGTGGTTACCGAATGTTGTTCGGAGTCCCGGATGAAATCCCGGACGTCACGAGGAGTTCCAGAATGGTCCGGAGGTGAAGATTTATATATGGGAAGTCATCATACGGTCACCGGAAGTATTCGGGGGTTTGCCGGTATTGTACCGGGACCACCGAAGGGGTTCCGGGGGTCCACCGGGAGGGTCCACCTGCCCCGGAGGGCACTATGGGCTGTATGTGGAAGGGAACCAGCCCCTAAGTGGGCTGGGCGCCATCCCCCTTAGGGCCCATGCGCCTAGGGTTGGGGGCAAACCCTAAAGGGGGCGCCCCCCTTGGCTTGGGGGGCAAGCCCCTCCCCTTGGCCGCCGCCCCCCCTCTAGATCTCATCTAGAGGGGCCGGCCCCCTTTCCCCTTCGCCCTATAAATAGAGGGGAGGAGGGAGGGAAGCAGCACCTCATCCAAGGCGCAGCCCTCCCCCTCTCCAACACCCCCTCCTCCTCCGTTGAGTTTGGCGAAGCCCTGCCGGAGAACTGCAAGCTCCACCACCACGCCGTCGTGCTGCCGGAGTTGTCTTCCCCAACCTCTCCCTCCTCCTTGCTGGATCAAGGCGCGGGAGACGTCACCGGGCTGCACGTGTGTTGAACGCGGAGGCGCCGTTGTTCGGCGCTTAGATCGGAATCGACCGCGATCTGAATCGCTGCGTGTACGACTCCTCCAACCGCGTTCTTGCAACGCTTCCGCATCGCGATCTTCAAGGGTATGAAGATGCACTCCCCTCTCTCTCGTTGCTAGTCTCCATAGATTGATCTTGGTGATGCGTAGAATTTTTTTTTAATTTCTACACCGATCCCCAACACAAGGCACACACTTTCACGGAGCCACCAAAGAAATAACATGAGAAAGAAACAGTGGACGTGAAAGAAAGGGATATCAACTAGATATGCAACTTCTCTCAAGTGTATAAGATTCTAGGTAGAAGAAGATCAAGATGATATCAATCCACAAAGAAGGATGTACACACGAAATAGTTACAAAAAGGAAAGAACAAGATATCCACAAGGAAGTCATAAATATACCAATAAGATATTTGCTTGAAAGCATATCACTTGGCTAGATATGGTCTTATTGTATATAAATGAAGTCCAACCACACATCCATCAAAGACATCACAACTAGCAACAAGAGATCATCGTTGGGATGCTTTGAGAAAGTAAACAAGTATCACAAGATATGAAATGAATATCATGCCAAGATGCAACCTACACAAGGTTGAATGCAAGAGAGGAAAGCATGAATAGATACTTGTTACCGAGATAGCATTGGAAGGATGCAGAAGATACCAATTGAAGGTATTAGATAGTAGTTCATTGAACATCCTAGCTTGACACCACCTTCATTGTGAGTGAGCCGAGCATCCAATGTATCTCCAATTGTTCCTAGAACAACAACACAAACAAAATGGTACCCAAACTCATTGGGACCAAAGAGTTAGAAACACCAATACATAGGACAAACTCCACAAACATATGTTATGTGCATATAGAAATGGAAATGAATTTCATGCACATCTCATCCAAATTGAGACTTGGTGGAGTTTCCCCTATATATTGGATCAAAGAAAGAAAACATGCCAAATAAAATACACGAAGTGACTATGCATGCTCAAGACTTTCAAGAAGCGATACCAAATGAGAAAGAAATACCAAGAGAAAATAGATTACCAAATGGAGAAATCATCACTTGGAAGATATCATTAAACGATACATCAAGGAATGAGATATCCATTGGCATATTCAAAATGAAAGAAATCAAACTCCCAAAAGAAAGGATGGTTCCAAACAAACCATGCCCTCTACAAAGTTTCATGATGGCACAAAGTACCAAAAAGAAATGGCTTGTCTTCCACCAAAACACACTTGATAAGGATCACAAGAAGAGTGTTCTAAAGAAAATAGGATAGCTCCCCCACGAGTTGTGCATTATAGAGAATTTGCATTTGAATACAAAATGCACAAGGTGGGATCACCACTTTCACTATATCTAGAAAACACTAGACAAGAACAAGAAATTAACAAGATCCACAAGTGGTATGGAAGACAACGGGAGTGGACACAATCCTTGGCAAGAGATAAGGCAAATGAAAACAAAAGCCAATGTAAAGATGATCAATAAATTCTACCACACATAAGTGAGTACCAATTGTCAAAAGACAAGAAGTATTTGGAAATAATTCCCGGTGGTAGATAACAAGGATATCCAACATCATCTTCACAACAAACACAAGCAAATTGCAACTTGTAGAGCTAACATGTCACCTAGGAACAAGATAATTAATATTATCAACTCTAAGTTACAATATCTCAAATGTACACATTTTCTAGGCTTGTAATATGCACATAGCATATTACTCCCCCATAATGTGATACCAAGAAAAAACTTAACAAGAGGCAATAAGAGTATCCAACAAGAGATAATTAAAGGACCTTTTAGAATTTGAACTTCTCATGAGAGACATGCCACCTAGCGACTAGATAATCTTGTAATATCAATACTAGATGGTATTCCTCATGTACACACATTTATAGGATTGTGAGGTGCACAAAGCACATCACTCCCCCAAAATGGGATGTTCCATTAATCTCTCACACGAGCCAACTAGGATACAAACAAGAAGCATAAAGGCTCAACGCACGACACACACATACATGATGTGCAAACCAACACACACATACTTGATTGCTCAAGATAAGCAAGTTGGAAGCACAACATATACAAACACATGCATGGTACAAAACCAAAACATGCAAAAGGGGCAAGTAACTTTCAATGTAAACAATTTAAGCACGAGTTACCGCAAGGAGGAACATTGGATATAAGATAGAAACTTGATAATCCGAATGACTTGGCTTGAGACAATATGAATGATGAAGACCCCTTAACTCTTCATAATGTAGCCAAGTCCCCAATGCCCTCCAACAACACCTATTGATCAAGTTTGAGCTTGGTGGTCCCCAACCAAGTTGGGTCCTAAGAGGTTAGTCACAACAGGCTTGGCTACCCAAATGGTTCTTTTCTTGACACCACTTTGAGTACCAACAAACTTGGCAAACACATTGCCAACCTTATCCTTCCCAAGAGAATATATATCATCAATAATAATTGGGTTGGATAAGTTACCACTAGTGCATGAAGAAGCGACGTGACCTTTCTCACGACATAAGTAGCAACCTCTACTCTTCACTTTCTTCTCACTTGATTTCTCAACTTGAGAAGCATTAGCTTGAGTCTTCTTGGGAAGAGGCCTTTCTTCAACTTGAGGTTGAGCATGAGAATGAACTTGTGGCCGCTTCCCTTGTTGCTTGTCATTAATGGGCTTCTTCTTCAGTGGGCAAGATCTAACATGATGCCCTTCAATTTTGCACTTGAAGCAAATAATCTTGGCCGAATTCTTGACTTGTTCTTGGCCCTTCTTCTTGTTTCTCTTGGACTTCTTCTTCTTATTGGAGTTGAATCCAAGTCCACCTTTGTCATTGGGGGATTTCTGCACACTCAAGATATTGTTGAGTGTGGACTTCCCTTCATGACACTTTTCCAAGTATATCTTCAAAGAAGTGACTTGAGCCTTGAGCTCTTTAAATTCCTCTACATGGTTAGTATCAACACAAGTACTAGAGGAAGTATACGCTTCATCGTTAGAGCAACAAGGCAAGGAGAGTAATTCATCACAAGAAGTACCAATGTTATGAGTAGATGAATTACAAGGACTAGCACATGGCAAGATAGCATTTTGACTTGAAGTAGTGCTAGTATCCACATGAGACTCACTAGATGTTACCTTAGACATAGCCTCATGAGCTATCTTTAGCACATTATGGGATACTAGAAGATCATCATGAGAGCTTGTGAGCTTTACATGATTTTCTTCCATCTTCTCATATTTGCTAGATAGCAACTCAAGTTGAGCCCGTAGCTCAACATTCTCCTTCAAAATGGATGCTTCACTAGAAATAGAGTTAGTAGCACAAGCATCATCAATAATAGCAAGAGGAGAAGGCAACTTGGCAAGCTCTTTAGAATATGAAGCTTTAAGTTGAGCATGAGACTCGGTGAGTTTGATGAGCTCACTCTTAATGACCCTTGAGCCATTTTCGAGGTGCTCAAAGTCTTCAAGGAGTTTAACATGTGCAACTTCAAGCTTCTCATTTTTAGTTTCAAAAACATTGGTCACCTCAAGAGCTCTATCATGAGATTCCCTCACTCTAGATAATTCTAGAGCAAAAGTCTCCTCAAGAGATTCCTTGGTGGTTTGTTCAAGTTCAAGAGCTTGAGAGAGGTCCGCGATCTCATTAGCGTAATCACGCTCATGACCTTCCATTTTCTCAATGGTGACCTCATGCTCCTCAAGACGAGATTCCAACTCATCAATATATTTCTTGCCCTCAATAGCAATGGACATGATTTCCATGAAGTTGGAACGAGCAATTTTATTCTTATGAAGAGCTTTAAAAATCATTTCCCCCTTAATTTTTAAGGAGGCAACATTATCATTCTCTTCATCACTATCAACATCATCATCATCATTCTTGTCATCATCAATATCATCACAAGATATATTGGGATTCAAAGTGGGAGATACCTTTGAAGCCTTAGCCATAAGGCAAAACGCAATCGATGATGATGTAGGATCCCTTGAGGCACCATTCAAGACCACATCTTGTTCCATGGGGTGTTGGGTTTCCTCTACATTGTTAGCACAACAATTCGAGGAAATAGATGCATTTTTATCATGGCAACAAGACATAGCAAGCATATCATCATGAGATCTAGTAAAGCAATTTCTACATGATATGCAAGGACTATCAACACAAGCATGTGAAACATTTAGAGAGCTCGAAGTGTTGAAGTCCAAAGATGGAGCATTGCAATAAGATAGTGATGAGGGATCATCAACGATAAGCCCACTATCATCATTGCAATGAACACCACTACTCACCATATCATTACCTTGTGGCAATCCACATGTAGATGAAGTAGAAGAAGTTGAGAAAGAAACACGGCCAGAGAAGGAGGGAGAACAATCATCCCCACAAAACTTGGACACGCCATATTTATCTTGAAGCTTTGTCCACAACTCATGAGCATCCCGAAACGGCATGAGTTGAAATATAACTACATTGCTCAAAGCATCAAAAAGCACATTAGAAGCTTGAGCATTGAGATAAGAGTTTTTCTCATCCTCTATAGATAATCTTTGAGGATCCTTCGGAAGAGAAAAACCCATATCTACAATTCACTCTAAACATGGGTCAATGGCCCGAAAATGATTAAGCATGCGAATAACCCAAACATCAAACTTTGTGCCATCTAAACTAAGAGTGTCAGAGAATCCTAATCCCCTAGTCGACATCCTTACTCTCTAGGCAGTTAAGCCTGAAAAAGAGAGACGAGGCTCTGATACCAAGTCAAAGATTGAGGATGTCGCCTAGAGGGGGGGTGAATAGGCGCTTTAAAATAATTACGGTTTAGGCTTGAACAAATGCGAAATAAACCTAGCGGTTAATTTGTCAAGCACAAAACCTACAACAACTAGGCTCACCTATGTGCACCAACAACTTATGCTAAGCAAGATAAACAACTAAGTGATAGCAAGATATATGACCAGAAACAATATGGCTATCACAAAGTAAAGTGCATAAGTAAAGGGCTCGGGTAAGAGATAACCGAGGCACGCGACGACGACGATGTATCCCGAAGTTCACACCCTTGCGGATGCTAATCTCCGTTTGGAGCGGGGTGGAGGCATAATGCTCCCCAAGAAGCCACTAGGGCCACCGTAATCTCCTCACGCCCTCGCACAATGCAAGATGTCGTGATTCCACTAAGGGACCCTTGAGGGCGGTCACCGAACCCGTACAAATGGCAACCCTTGGGGGCGATCACCGAACCCGTACACTTTGGCAACCCTTAGGGGCGGTCACCGAAACCCGTCAAATTGCTCGGGGCGATCTCCACAACCTAATTGGAGACCCCGACGCTTGCCCGGAGCTTTACACCACAATGATTGAGCTCCGAACACCACCAACCGTCTTGGGCGCCCAAGCACCCAAGAGGAACAAGCTCAAGGGTACCAAGCACCCAAGAGTAATAAGCTACTCAACTTCACTTCCACGTATCACCGTGGAGAACTCAAACCGATGCACCAAATGCAATGGCAAGGGCACACGGAGTACCCAAGTCCTTCTCTCTCAAATCCCACCAAAGCAACTAATGCTAGGGAGGAAAATGAGAGGAAGAACGAAGAAGAGAACACGAAGAACTCCAAGATCTAGATCCAAAGGGTTCCCCTCACCTAGAGGAGAAAGTGATTGGTGGAAACGTAGATCTAGATCTCCTCTCTCTTTTCCCCCAAAAACTAGTAAGAATCCATGGAGGGATTGAGAGATAGCAAGCTCGAAGAAGGTCAACAATGGGGGAAGAACACGAGCTTAAGAGATAAGGTTCATTGGGGAAGAATACCCCCTTTTATAGGTGGGAAAAAATCCAACCATTAAGCTCACAGCCCGCACAGAGCGGTACTACCGCTAGGGCGGTGGAAGCCCTTTGAAAAACAACAGCGAGGAGGCAAAACGCCGGTAGAACCGCCGGAGCGGTACTACCGCTCGTCCTCACGGTACAACCGCTAGGGGTAGCGGTACTACCGCTAAGGGTAGCGGTACTACTGCTTGCGAGCGGTACTAAAAAAGTACATCCGTGCCTAACACCGCTGGACATAAGACGAGTTTTTGGTCCGGGGCGGAAGTAGCCACGGTAGTACCGCTCCCAAGAGCGGTAGTAAAAAATTACATCCCCTCCAAGCGGTAATACCACTCCCGTGAGCGGTAGTACTGCTCCCGTGAGCGGTAGTACCGCTGCAGCCTTTTTAAGGACACCAAAACTGACACAACTTCTGCAAACGGACTCCGAATTCAATGAAACCAAGTTTGTTGGAAAGCTAGCGACAAGGGCTAACACAAACTTGATAGAAATAATAATAAGAAGGAAATTAGAAAAGGCCCATAAGAAAATGGTGAGAACCCTTCCTCGAATAAGACCGGTAAAACCTCCAACACCGAAAACGCAATAGAAGAAGCATGTGAACTCCGTTTTCGATGAACTCGAGCTTGTCAAGAAGATGACCATAAGATCCAAATCTCACAAGGAGAAAACCAAACAAGAACCAAGAAAGATGATGCAAGCATGCAATGGTTTGAGCTCTCTACGAACGATACGATCAAGCTACTCACTTGAGAGCCCCCCTTGATAGTACGGCAATCGATCTTATAACCCGGTCTCCCAACTACCACCATGAGACCGGTAAAATAGAGAACTTATCAAGGCCAAACCTTTGCCTTGCACAAAGTCCACTTGAGCTAGATGTAGACGATCTTGACTTCCTCAAGTTGGACCACCTTTCTTGATTGCGTTGGCTCGGTGAAGACTAGTAGATTGCTCCCCCATACTCCACTATGGGTGAGCCACTCTTCGGCACATCTTCACAAGTCCATTGTCACCACAATGGACGGCAATATTCAAGCACTTGATCTCTTCGTGATGCATCACTTGAACGTGCACACCGCAACCTAACCCCACAAAGAACTCTCACGAAGACCATGGGTTAGTACACAAAGCGTAATTGACAATGCTTACCATACCATGGGATCACTTGATCCCTCTCGGTACATCTTCTACGCTTTGTGTGTTGATCAACTTGATTCACTCTTTGACTTAGTCTTGATCAACCTTGAATCTTTCCAACTCTCTTCATTTGGATGATGTCTTGAAGGTAGACATGAATGATCACACACTCTTCTTCTTTAAGACATGCTTGCAATAAGCTCAACACTCACATGACCAATCTTTGGATAATTCCTTAATAGCACCTTGGTCAACTCATAAACTCCTTGAAACCAACACATGGACTTCAAGAAATGCCTATGGAAAAATCCTTCAAATATAACTCAATGCAACCATTAGTCCATAGAGAATGTCATCAATTACCAAAACCACACATGAGGGCACCGCATGTCCTTTCACCAGCCCTCCGTGCTTTGTCCAAGATCGTCGCTAGAGCATCGACAATCAAGTTAAACAGGAAAGGGGACATGGGGTCGCCTTGGCGCACCCCCTGGGCAGTGCGGAAATAGGGGCCGACTTCCCCATTGATGTTCACCGCCGTGCGTCCGGACGTCACAAGCTGCATTACCCTAGCAATCCAATGAGGATTAAAGCCACGTTTCTCCATTACCTCCCAGAGAAAGGACCAATGAACCGTATCATAGGCCTTATGGAAGTCAATCTTAAAGAAGACAGCCCGAAGGTGTCTTCTTTTGACCTCATGGAGAACCTCGTGTAGTACGAGGACCCCGTCTAAGATAAATCGACCCTTAGTGAATGCCGATTGGTTAGGGTGATGGATTCTTGGTGCCAACAGAGCCGCCCTAGTGGCGTACCCTTTGGCTAGAATCCGGAAGATCACGTTAAGTACCGTGATGGGGCGAAACTGTCGAATATCCGATGCCCCCTGGACCTTAGGGATCAAAGAGATAATCCCATAGTTCAGGCGGGACACATCTAGAGTTCCCCTCGAAAATTCGAGGAATAGAGCCAGAATATCGCCCTTGATGGTAGGCCAGAATACCTGGAAAAAACGGACCGGAAGGCCGTCAGGGCCCGGGGCGGAAGCCGGATTCATTGATTTGATAATGGCTTCCACCTCCATTTCTTCAAAGGGTGCGAGCAGGGAATCGTTCTCCTCATGGGATATATGCAGATGTTCTTCCCAGAAGTTGCCCGCGAGGGCTAGGCCCCCTCTAGCTCGTGCGGAGAACAGGGTCGTATAAAACTCGTCTACATGTGCCCGAATCTCGTCCGGGTCCTGCAACATCCGATCCCCTTCCCAAAGGATGGGGATGGTACAACGCCGCCGACGGCCATTGGCAATGGCCTGGAAATATGTCGTGTTGGCATCGCCAAAGAGGATCCAATTGAAGGATCCGCGCTGGCGCCAATATTCTTCTTCCTTAGCATAGATGTCAGTCAGGGTATCTTCGAGGCTATACCGACGTGCCCACTCCTCGGACGAGAGGCCCGAGCCGTCAGCCCTTAGGTCAAGCGTCTGAATCTCCATGAGCAGAGATTGTTTCTGGACCCGCAAGTCCCGTCCAACGTTAGCCCCCCAGCCTTTCATGAATTGTCTGGAGCGTTTCGCCAAATGGTGCCAGTCATCCATCACAGACATGGCGCGGTGGGGTTCAGCTCGGGCCGCTATCCAATGAACGTTTCAAATCGAAAACGAGGCGGTGGGCGAGGACGCTCATCCATCGATGACAGGAGGAGAGGCACATGATCGGATCCAATCCGCGTGATGGCCTGGAGGGTAGCTAGAGGGAACCGTAGTTCCCAGTCCGGAGACATAAAGATCCGGTCTAGGACACTCCGGGTAGGGTTCACCTGCTTATTTGTCCAGGTGTATCTAGCTCCTACCCTATCTAATTCCTGAAGCTCGAGCTCCGCAATCCAATTATTAAAGCGTTGCATGCCCGATGGGTCAACTCAGGTGTTATTCTTATCGGCCACCGAACGGAGAAGGTTGAAGTCACCACCAACGATCACAGGTAGAGTAGCCGCCCTAATCTTGGTGTGCAATTCAGCTAAGAAGGTGGTGGACCGGCTATGGTCAGCTGGGCCATAGACGACAATCACTTCCCATTTGAAGTTAACTGCCCTCTCCCACACCTCCATACTCACGAAGAATTCTCCGCGGTCCATGGAGCCAACTTCGAGAAGGGTGCCACCGGAGTGTCCCGCCACTCCACTAGATGGCAACTAGTGCCATGCAAACAGGTGTCGACTAAGATGATCAAGCTCCGAGAGGGAGAACTCGGTTCTCATCGTTTCCTGGATCGCAACTATATCAATGTCTTCATCTCGCATGTATTCCACTAATTGGCGTCGACGGCCATCATGATCGAAGCCGCGCAGGTTCCAAAACAAGGCACGCATCGCTACTCCTCTAGGGGGTCCACACTGGACCCCACGGCAGTGGACGCACTAAGCGCCCGACGGAGCTGAGTCGTCCGCGAGCAGGTACGCCCTCGAACCTCGTCAGGAGCCACAACAGAGGTATCACCCCTCCCCGCGGGCCGCGGGTTGGGGGTCGCGCCAGCCTCGGCTAAGGCGGCCTCGCGAGCTCTAGCAGCCGCAAGGCGGCCTTCTAAGATCTCCTTGGCCTGGATGGCCGCGATCTGCTCGAGAGCGGGGCCCTTTTCACCACGGAAGACGATCGCAGAGTCTGCAGCGAGTAAAGCAAGGTGACCTAACGGTACACCCTCTAGTGCCGAGAAAGAACCAGCAGGATCCTCCTCACCAGGAGCCCCCCCATCGGAAACCTCATCCATAGGCAAGCAATCAACAGAAAGATGAACAGGTGGCCGGGGGGGACGGACCTGAGTCCAGGTTGCGCGCCGCGGCGCGGCGAAGTGCCTTCTCGACCGCATTGGAGGACGCGCCATTCACCCGCGCAGCCAAGTCGATCCGCACACTCTTCCGCGTCACCGTGGCCGGAGAGGAAGACGAGCGTGGCCGGCCCTTGCCCTTCGGAGGTCGCGACGCCGCGGGAGCCATCTCCAGAACAGCCCCGGCCCCATTAGGCGACATACCCCCACCCCACCCAGCAGCACGGAAGGAGGCGGCGAGGTATGGGCTGGGACCGGCGAGGCAAGACGCGGGGAGGAGGGAGGACAGACGTCCAGACCCACGCTGCTCGCTCCACTGACCTCCTCCGACTCAGGTGAGGAAATCGGAGTGGAGAGGAGCAGTGTAAGGGCCGCGCTGGGACGAAGCGGCGAGTCCGCCGCGAGCATGGCAGTGAGAGCCTGAGCGTCCGCACATCCTTTGCTACCACTCTATGCCTCATTGATCTTCGCACATCCTTTGCGCCAACTCAACAAGACATCATTGATCAGTTGTTTGTTTCAATTGCGCAGAATCAGATAGGTTTTCCTTGCGCGCTCTTGAGCTCGTGATCACACAGGTGGACAGCGACGACCAGTGCCATGCCCAAGTGATAGAGGAGGACAGCGATGACAAGGATGGTAGCGATGACGAGGAGGACAGCGATGAATCTGATGCCCAAATGGCAGACGAGAACAGTGATGAGGAGGAGGTTAGGGATGGATACTATGCCCAAGTGATTGGCAAGGACAGCGAGACAAATTGCCCAGGTTGCTAATTGGTCCTCCATGAAAAAAAATGATTTTCTACTAGCAAAATAGCTGAGAATAATTAACTGACGATCGATGCTGAATTGATTCCCCAGGAAAAAAATACTACAAGGAAGAAGCGGATGAAGTAGTGTCCAGATGGTTGCGCAGTTTCAACAAAGCGTATGGTGACTGCTTGAACCAGCGTGAGGAGATTCTAGCCCGGGGTGATAAGAATGCTCGTCTTCCTTCTTTTCCTTTGAAAGTACTCCCTGTGGTAACAAGTCTATGCATTGAAAGCAACCTCTGCTACCACCGCGAATACATGACCCATGACACTTCCACGAGTAAGGGCCTTTCATTCTTACTCCCTCCTTTCCTAAAATATATGTCTTTCTAGATATTTCAATATAGACTACATACGGATGTATATAGACGTATTTTAGAGTGTAGATTCATCCAGTTTGCTTCGTATGTAGTCTATATTGAAATCTCTAAAAATACTTATATTTAGGAACGGAGGGAGTAGTAATCTGCAGTTGCACTACTTATGTTTTTTACTTAGCATTTTGCCTTTTTGTCCTCTATATTTGCAGCTGCATCAATTCTTGGGTATCCCAATCCAAGAACCATGCTACAGGTCTTCTCTTTGAGCTTGGCAAGCTATGAATCCTATCCCGTTAGTGTTTATGGAATTTTCGCTGTTAGAGATGTTCTGGAACCACGGCGGAATCTTATCTTTAACCGTCGCAGAGAGGATGCTGTCACAATTGAGCAGGTAACTAAGGCCTGTTTTGTTTTAAGAATAGTTTTTTTTTTTCTGAACAGTGAATGTACTGCCATAACAGATTATGTCAATTAGCTTCTTTGCCCGTGTTTTAAAATTATCTTCGAGTAGATGCAAGTAGTCCTTCATTTTCAAGGGTCAACACATTATAAGATACATGTTGTTAAACATTCTATACATCAACATGCCATCAGATTCCTAAAATATTATATGATTACACAAAAAACATAAAAACCTGGTAATCAAATTTATATTCTTCTGCTTTCATTTTCGGAAGGCAGTATTTTGATTATATATACATAGGCATTAAGAAAATCCAAGTGGATGTTGGGGGAGAGTAAATAAGCTTGGATCAATGGACTTTTTCAAATAGGCCACCGTGCTGTTCATTTACACATCTGGGCTTAATTAAATGGTCATTGGGCATCAAAGCACGCCATAACCACACCCCTTAGATTGTAGCTTTTGTTATTTTCAAATTATTTGTCTTTTTTGTAGAATTTGGGGGAAATTTCCGGGTGCATTGATCCCTTTGGAACCCAACACCCCTATGTATAACAGTTAAACTGGGCTGGCTTACAACTGGAGTCATACATTGGCATCCAACAGGCTACTCTTTTTGTTAAAAAAAATCACCAACAAACTACTCCATTAGGACTCTTCAACTGCCATTGTTAGACAGTCTGATACCAAGTATCAACACTGCCCCTGGAGATTGGGTATGTGTTAAAAATCATGGCTATCTTGTTACAGTTTCATGGCTCTTACTATGACCACTACCATCGCTTAGCTTACTACTAGCACACTCCTGATGATCTTCATGCCAACCCTGCTCATGCAGTACACGTACACGAGAGCATTTTCTCTCCATCTCTTGCTACCAGCCTCTCCGTCGGTCGTTGTGGACAACATCAAATTCGTCTGTATATGTTTGTATTCTGAAACAGAGTGACTGAAAGGGTCTACTCTATACTTGATTTAAACATGAAGATGCATATCTTAAGACTTTATTCTGTTAATAAATGCTAATTTACTTGCGAGTGGATTACTTTGGTTAGTTCTGACGAGTTGTCAAATTGCAGGATTTTTTTCACCTTACCTCTTTGTAGCCCCTGTCGAGGGATGTATGCACCGGATCAGGCATTACTGGAAGTTGATCTATGGGTGAAGAAGGAGGGAGATGGATCGCCTGACGAACAGTTGCTCTCTGCGTATGTTGAGATTTATTTCCAGTCACGTTTTGATGAGATGCGAACAGGACGGATTCCCGGTGACAGTTGCAGCTTGGAGATAGACTTCATGTTCCTTTCACTGAGTGTTGAGGCTGTGATACAAATCTTTGCAAAGGTTGACCATCCTCATCATTTGAGATTTACCGCTTTCAGCAGTGGCTTCGATCATGAGATTGTGCTGTTCGGTGATAATTTCGTTGGGAATGGGAGCCTAAACCAGCATGTCGTCGCTGTGAAGGGAAAGGGGAAATTGGATGTTCGTTTACAAGTGGAGAAAATGGCGTTTCGGTGGACTTTC
This sequence comes from Thinopyrum elongatum, assembly GCA_011799875.1. Taxonomy (NCBI): domain Eukaryota; kingdom Viridiplantae; phylum Streptophyta; class Magnoliopsida; order Poales; family Poaceae; genus Thinopyrum; species Thinopyrum elongatum. Next base: position 302,503,411 of record CM022301.1, read on the forward strand.
CAAGATGGGGTGGCTGGAACTGTTAGTTCTCCAGGCGACTCGATCCTGGAGTATGGCCAGTTTGTTGTGAGGGTGTTATTTGCTCCAAAGGACTTGCAACCGGTTAGGCGACTTGGCTGCTGGTGATCGTTCAGCCGGTGTGGACGTTAGGAATAAATTAGCACATGTCTATTGCTCTATGTGCCCACGACCATTAAGCCGTGGTAAAAGTACCTCATGGGTTGAGTTCTGCAATGATAGAAATTATATGATGAATTGTGGTATCTGCTGTATCTTTGAGCAATCTGTTGTTTTATTTCTACTCTGGCAATGGGAGCAGCATAATTGAGATAGTTCCCTTTGGTATTTCATTTGTTGAAACGTTTGAGTTTTTTACTTATGATTTGTATGATGTGTGTGTATGGATAAAGCAGATGGTTTGATTGTGTATTTCCTACCTCATTGTCTTGCTGGATGTAATGGCAAAAAAAAGTGAACTTTTTTCAAGGTCATGCATTAGATTGGTGTACATAATGATATTCTTTCTCTTTTCCAAAGTCATGCATTAGACTGGATGTAATGGCAAAGAATACGGAGTCTCTTATCATATTCTTGTCATGATATATCCAGAATCATTTCCTTGCCACGTTCTCGCATACGACGAATTCATGATGTCCTTGTTGCATTCTAGAGCAGTTTGCTAATGCCAGCCATAAGAACTATTCTTACTGTCCTTTTAGGGGAAATTATCCACTCCACTGTTTTGAGAATGGGTATTTCTCTAAATTTACGTTCTGTATAGCGAGACTGTTATTTAGCTGGCAGCAGCATAATTGACTTGGCTTCTCAACTAGATAGTTCCCTTCGGCATTTCATTTGCTGAAACGATTGAGTTTTTTCATTGCTAAACTGAAATGTAAAGTGCAGGATAATGCTGGCTGGATATCCTACTAGATACTGTAGCTTATACTTTTGTGTATCTTTAGGACATTCAAGAGTCTTTACTCTGATTGTGTTTCGTATGTTATATCATCAATTTGAAATAAAACTGGTCTTGATCAAGGGCTCTTTAGTTTACCAGAACATCTAGAGTTTGTAAAAGCTTTTGGTTACCTGCAACTCACAAGGAGTAACCATGTTAGTGTTGTACAATCTGAAGAGACATGAACCTCTGTGTTGTCACTTATTTTGTTAGCATATTTGGCTTGTCTTGTCTTGGCTTGGCTTGGCTTGTGTTGTTAGAGAAACCTGACTTGGTTCTTTGGATCTTATTACAGGAGGGAGAGCATATCTAAAGAAAAGAAAAGGAAAACATGAAAGGTTGTTACAAGCCGAGAGAGGGAACTTTGATATGCTCAATGGCCACCTGGAGTTGGTTGTCAAGCTGAAGTGGCCTGCTGGCTGGCTCTGCCGGTGTGATGATCAGGTCCTTCTAAGTTGTCGAGGAAAAGTAGGGAGGGGGAAATCCCAATATAATTGGTCACCCCCACAAGTCTTTGTTGCAATCTTGTGCATGTGCACTACTTCTATTGGAAACAGTAGTGTGTTGTAATCCTTGCCTTCTTGAAGGGCATCAATCATCAGTTACGCTCGTCTTTTGTTTATTTGTTTGTTCATGGGAATCAGAATTATTGTCAACATGACAGCCAATGAATGTATGTATAGGTTGATGAGAATTGTTGTGTGCCGTATCTTTGGAAGATGCAACCAGACCGAATGTAATGTTTCCATTTTGATGATCTAAATAAAGGCCTTGTCTTGTTTGATGACATAATCAGTCTGAGGATTCATTTGTTGTCACCTGCCTATGTGTATGGTCCATTTGCTTGTAAACTCTAGTTAGCTAGGATATACGGTTGCTTGTGATTCTTGTGATTAAATAAGAGAAAAAAGACTACCCATGCCCATCAACATCAAACAAGAGAAGGTCCAATAAGCTGGTCCTATTAGTAATACCACCAACAAACTCCTCTCTTTGGCTGATTGTATGTCCATGAAAAAGCGAGGTTGAAAGGAACAGGATTGGCTCTGAGGTTGGCTGCCTAAGAATTTTAAAACGTGTTCCTAAGATGACCACATTATAACTTGAGCAGTCCTCCGATGCGCAGGCTCACCGGGAAGCATGCGAGCAGTACGCTGCGCATGCTCACTGGGAAGCGAGCCATTTGACATCCATCACCGCCCGCCTCGCTCTCAACCTCTCCATTAATGGCGCCCGAGCCGCTATTTAATAGGCGGCCTTACTCTTCGCCTCCCATTCCCCTCTCGCCCGAATCTTATCTCCTAGACCTCCTCCTACACCATGGCGCACAAGAATCATCTGCCACTAGTCTTCCAGTTTGGTGAAGTCGACTCCGAGCCAGAGGAGATAGAAAATAAGGAGGAATGGGGCCTCATGGACATGGCCCTGAACGAACTGGCTGCGGTGGATGCTGCCCCCGCGCCCATCCCAGCTCCCATCCCCGCGCCCGCGCTAGCGACCATCCCTGTGGCATTGACGGGCTGGTCACCGAGCACCATCGCAGCGCTGGAAGCCGTGGGCGTCAGTGAGGTCCCGGCGGACCCGAGCGAGCTCGTGTACGTGCCAGCGCCAGTGCCCTCGCCTGTACTTGTGCGCGCCCCTGCACCCACCGCGGCGCCGGGCCTCGTGCGCTTGCCTGCACCCTCCGCGCCCGTGCCCGTGCGCGCCTGCACCCGCCACGCCCCCCTCAGCATCATGGGACGCCGCCGTCGACTGCTACCTGATACGTCGCCAGCGTATCTAAAATTTTGATTGTTTCATGATATTATATTATTAATCTTGGATACTTTATATGCATTTTTATGCTATTTTATATCATTTTTGGGAACTAACATATTAACCCAGCTGTCGGTACTAAAACCGGAAGACCTCGGGGTAGGGGGGCCCCGATCTGTGGATCCCGGATCTATGGGTAACAGGGAACGAAGGAGACGGTATTTACCCAGGTTCAGGCCCTCTAGAGGAGGTAATACCCAACATCCTGCTTTGATTGCATTGATGATTGTGTATCGAGTACAAGCTTGATCTACCTCGAGATCGCAAGTTGTGTTCTAACCCTAGGGCTAGGTGGATGTGATTATGATTGATCTTCTACAGGCTAAACCCCTCAACTTATATAGGTGCCAGGGGGTGATGGAAATATGCCCTAGAGGCAATAATAAAGTTTTTATTATTATATTTCCTTATTCATGATAAAGGTTTATTATTCATGATAGAATTGTATTGATCGGAAACATAAATACATGTGTGGATACATAAAAAAATACCGTGTCCCTAGTGAGCCTCTACTAGACTAGCTCGTTGATCAAAGATGGTTAATACTTCCTAACCATGGACGTGTTGTCACTTGATGACGGGATCACATAATTATGAGAATGATGTGATGGACAAGACCAATCCGTTAGCTTAGCATATGATCGTTCAGTTTATTGCTACTGCTTTCTTAATGTCAAATACATATTCCTTCGACCATGAGATCTCGCAACTCCCGAATACCGGAGGAATACCTTGTGTGCTATCAAACGTCACAACGTAACTAGGTGATCATAAAGATGCTCTACAGGTATCTCCGAAGGTGCCTGTTGAGTTGGCATAGATCGAGATTGGGATTTGTCACTCCGTATATCGGAGAGGTATCTCTGGGCCCTCTCGGTAATACACATCACAAGAAGCTTGCAAGCAAAGTGGCTAAGGAGTTAGTTACGAGATGATGTATTACAGAACGAGTTAAGAGACTTGCCTATAACGAGATTGAACTAGGTATGGAGATACCGACGATCGAATCTCGGGCAAGTAACATACCGACAGACAAAGGAAACTACGTATGTTGTCATAAAGGTTCGACCGATAAAGATCTTCGTAGAATATGCAGGAACCAATATGGGCATCCAGGTCTCGCTATTGGTTATTGACCGGAGAGGCGTCTCGGTCATGTCTACATCATTCTCGAACCCGTAGGGTCCGCACGCTTAACATTCGTTGACAATATAGTATTATATGAGTTATGTGAATTGGTGACCGAATGTTATTCGGAGTCCCGGATAAGATCACGGACATGACGAGGAGCTCCGGAATGGTCCGGAGGTAAATATCGATATATAGGACGATAGTATTTGGTCTCCGGAAAGGTTTCGGAATGCACCGGGTATTCATCGTATCACCGGAAGGGGTTCCGGGAGACCTACGGGGAGTATATGGGCCTAATGGGCCAAGGGGAGGAACACACCAGCCCACAAGGTGCTAGCACGCCCTCTCCCTGGCCGCCGGCCCTATAGGGAAGGAAAGGGGGGGCTAAGGCAAGGAGCAGCCGGCCCCCATCCTGCCTTCTCCTCCACCCCCCTAGGAAGGAAAGGGGGGCACCATAGGGCAGGCGCCCAAGGGGGCCGGTCGGCCACCTTGGGGCATGTCCTGGCTGCCTCCCCTCCCCCCCACCTATATATATGAGAGGGAAGGGGCGCCACACAACCGATGACAATCCCTTAGCCGTGTGTGGCGCCCCTCTCCACAGTTTCATCCTCCGTCTGGTTTTTCCGTAGTGCACGGCGAAGCCCTGCGGGAACAAGTTCACCACCACCGTCACCACGCCGTCGTGCTGCCGGAACTCATCTACTACTTCGCCTGTCTTGCTGGATCAAGAAGGCGAGGACGTCATCGAGCTGAACGTGTGCTGAACGCGGAGGTGTCGTATGTTCGGTACTTGATCGGTTGGATTGTGAAGGTGTACGACTACATCAACCACGTTGATAAACGCTTCCGCTAAACGAACTACGAGGGTACGTAGACACACTCTCCCCTCTCGTAGCTATGTATCTCCATGGATAGATCTTGCGTGTGCGTAGAATTTTTTTGTTTTCCATGCAATGTTCCCCAAAAGTGGCATCCGAGCCAGGTCTATCCGTAGATGATATGCACGAGTAGAACACAAAGGAGTTGTGGGCGGTGATGTTCATACTGCTTACCACCAACGTCTTATTTTGATCGGCGGTATTGTGGGATGAAGCGGCCCGGACCAACCTTACATGTCCACGCACATGAGACCGGTTCCACTGACTGACATGCAACTTGTTTTGCATAAAGGTGGCTGGCGAGTGTCTGTTTCTCCTACTTTAGTTGAATCGAATTTGACTACGGTCGGTCCTTGAAGAAGGTTAAAACAGCAAACTTGATAATCACCATTGTGGTTTTGCGTAGGTAAGAACGGTTCTTGCTAGTTGCCCGTAGCAACCACGTAAAACTTGCAACAACAAAGTAGAGGACGTCTAACTTGTTTTTGCAGGGTATGTTGTGATGTGATATGGTCAAGACATGATGTGATATACATGTTGGAAATATGCCCTAGAGGCAATAATAAAATGGTTATTATTATATTTCCTTGTTCATGATAATCGTTTATTATCCATGCTATAATTGTATTGATTGGAAACTCAAATACATGTGTGGGTACATAGACAAACAACGTGTCCCTAGTGAGCCTCTACCGGACTAGCTCGTTGATCAAAGATGGCCATGGTTTCCAGGTCATAGACATGAGTTATCATTTGATAACGGGATCACATCATTAGGAGAATGATGTGATGGACAAGACCCAAACTGTGAACGTAGCGTATGATCGTGTCAAATTTATTGCTATCGTTTTCTGCATGTCAAGTATCTGTTCCTATGACCATGAGATCATGCAACTCACTAACACTGGAGGAGTACCTTGTGTGTATCAAACGTCACAACGTAAAAGGGTGACTATAAAGATGCTCTACAGGTATCTCCGAGGGCGTCTGTTGAGTTGGCATGGATCGAGACTGGGATTTGTCACTCCGTACGATGGAGAGGTATCTCAGGGCCCACTCGGTAATACAACATCACAATGAGCTTGCAAGCAATGTGACCAATGAGTTGGTCATGGGATCTTGTATTACGGAATGAGTAAAGAGACTTGCCGGTAACGAGATTGAACTAGGTATGGAGATACCGATGATCGAATCTCGGGCAAGTAACATATCGCTGGACAAAGGGAATTGCATACGGGATTGATTGAATCCTTGACATCGTGGTTCAACCGATAAAGAACTTTGTTGAATATGTAGGAATCAATATGGGCATCCAGGTCCCGCTATTGGTTATTGACCAGAGAGGAGTCTCGGTCATGTCTGCATGTTTCGAACCCATAGGGTCGCACACTTAACGTTCGATAGTGCTAGGGTAGTAATGAGATATTAATAGTGGAAAGTCCGAAGGTTGTTCGGAGTCCTGGATGGGATCCAGGATATCACGAGGAGCTCTGAAATGGTCCGGAGGTTAAGATTTATATATGGGAAGTCATATTTTGGGTTCCGGAAAAAGATCGGTTTTTTTCGGTATTGTACCGGGAAGCTTCCAGAAGGTTCCGGAGGTGTCCGGAAGTCCACGGAGGATCCACATGGACTCTAAGGAGGGGTGCTCCAGCCCTTCATGGGCCAGGCGCAGCAGCCCCACTTGGCCCATGCGGCTGTCCCAAGTGATAAGATCAAATCCCTTTAAAATAGGAGATAAGAGGCATTACTTGGGAAAGAGGATTACAATTCACGTGGTACTGGTCATGCGCGACTATTCACGTGATACTGTTCATGTGGCACTATTCCTCCTCCTCCAAGTTTCCTCTTCCATATATAGTGGGGAGGGGCGCACGGGGCAGTACGCTTCCACCCTTGGCCGCCCTCTCCCTCTATTCCTCCTCCACGTTCCGTTAGCGCTTGGCGAAGCCCTGCCGGATTTCCGCTGCTACCAACACCACCTCGCCGTCGTGCTGGTTCTGATCTCATCTACCTCCTCCCCCTCTCTTGTTGGATCAAGAAGGAGAGGACAACATCGAGCTGAACGTGTGCTAATCTTGGAGGTGCCGCCGTTCGGCACTAGATCTGATTGGATCACGATTGGATCGTGAAGAGTACAACTACATCAACCGCGTTACGACGCTAACGCTTTCGGTCTACAAGGGTATGTAGATTCAATCTCTCCTTTCCTAGATGGTCATCTCCTAGATTGGATCTTGGTGAGCGTAGGAATTTTTTTTGTTTCCCATGCAACGTTCCCCAACAATACGTTGTTGTATGAGATGATCATGTTTTGTAATATCGACAACCGGTAGGAGCCTTAGGGTTGTCTCTTAGTTATTGTATGAAATGCAAGCATCATGTAATTGCTTTACTTTATCGCTATGCGTTAGCAATAGTTGGCGAGATGACCCCGATGCAACGATGGAGATCAAGGTGTCGAGCCGGTGATGATGGAGATCATGACGATGCTTTGGAGATGGAGATCAAAAGCACAAGATGATGATGGCCATATCATATCACATATTTTGATTGCATGTGATGTTTATCCTTTATGCATCTTATTTTTCTTAGAACGACGGTAGCATTATAAGATGATCCCTTCACTTAATTTCAAGATAAAAGTGTTCTCCCTGAGTATGCACCGTTGCCAAAATTTGTCGTTTCGAAGCACCTCGTGATGATCGGGTGTGATAGACTCTACGTTCACATACAATGGGTGTAAGACAGTTTTGCACATGCAGAATACTTGGGTTAAACTTGACGAGCCTAGCTTGTACAAACATGGTCTCGGAACACTAGAGACCGAAAGGTCGAACGTGAGTCATATAGTAGATATGATCAACATAGAGATGTTCACCATTGATGACTACCCCATCTCACGTGATGATCGGACATGGGTTAGTTGATTTTGATCATGTATCACTTAGATAACTTGAGGGATGTTATTTTAAGTGGGAGTTCATTAGTAATTTGATTAATTCAACTTAATTTATCATGAACTTAGTCTTAATAGTTTTTGCATATCTATGTTGTAGATCAATGGCCCGTGCTACCGTTCCCCTGAATTTTAATGCGTTCCTAGAGAAAGCGAAGTTGAAAGATGATGGTAGAAACTACACGAACTGGGTCCGTAACTTGAGGATTATCCTCATTGTTGCACAGAAGAATTATGTTCTTGATGCACCGCTAGGTGACAGACCTGCTGCAGTGCTACTGCAGATGTTATGAACGTCTGGCAGACTCAATCTGATGACTACTCAATAGTTTAGTGTGCCATGCTTTACGGCTTGGAACCAGGATTTCAAAGACGTTTTGAACGCCATAGAGCATATGAGATGTTCCAAGAGCTGAAATTGATATTTCAAGCTAATGCTCGGGTTGAGAGATATGAAGTCTCCAACAAGTTCTATAGCTGCAAGATGGAGAGAACAGTTTTGTCAGTGAACACATACTCAAAATGTCTGGGTATCATAACCACTTGACTCAGCTGGGAATTGATCTTCCAGTTGAGAGTGTTATTGACAGAGTTCTTCAGTCACTGCCACCAAGCTACAAAGGCTTCGTGATGAACTATAACATGCAAGGGATGATGAAAACGATTCCCGAGCTCTTCGCAATGCTTAAGGCCGCGGAGGTAGAATTCAAGAAGAAGCATCAAGTGTTGATGGTTAACAAGACCACTAGCTTCAAGAAAAAGGGCAAGGGAAAGAAAGGGAACTTCAAGAAGAATGGCAAGCAAGTTGCCGCTCCCGTGAAGAAGCCCAAAGCTGGACCCAAGCCTGAAACTGAGTGCTTCTACTGCAAAGGGACTGGTCATTGGAAGCGGAACTGCCCCAAATACTTGGCGGATAAGAAGGATGGCAAAGTGAAGAAAGGTATATTTGATATACATGTTATTGATGTGTACCTTACTAATGCTCGTAGTAGTGCCTGGGTATTTCATACTGGTTTGGTTGCTCATATTTGTAACTCGAAACAGGAGCTACGGAATAAACGAAGATTGGCTAAGGACAAGGTGACGATGCGCGTCGGGAATGGTTCCAAGGTCGATGTGATCGCCGTCGGCACGCTACCTCTACATCTACCTTCGGGATTAGTTTTAGACCTTAATAATTGTTATTTGGTGCCAGCATTGAGCATGAACATTATATCTGGATCTTGTTTAATGCGAGACGGTTATTCATTTAAGTCAGAGAATAATGGTTGTTCTATTTATATGAGTAATATCTTTTATGGTCATGCACCTTTGATGAATGGTCTATTCTTGTTGAATCTCGATCGTAGTGATACAGATATTCATAATATTGATGCCAAAAGATGCAAAGTTGATAATGCTAGTGCAACATACTTGTGGCACTACCGTTTAGGTCATATTGGTGTAAAGCGCATGAAGAAACTCCATGCGGATGGACTTTTGGAATCACTTGATTATGAATCATTTGATACTTGCGAACCATGCCTCATGGGTAATATGGCTAAAACTCCGTCCTCCGGAACAATGAAGCGAGCTAATGACGTATTGGAAATAATACATACCGATGTATGCGGTCCGATGAGTGTTGAGGCACGCAGCGGGTATCGTTATTTTCTAACATTTACACATGATTTGAGTAGGTATGGGTATATCTACTTAATGAAACACAAATCTGAAACATTTGAAAAGTTCAAAGAATTTCAGAGTGAAGTAGAGAATCATCGTAACAAGAAAATAAAATTTCTAGGATCTGATCGTGGTGGTGAATATTTGAGTTACGAGTTTGGCCTTCATTTAAAACAATGTGGAATTGTTTCACAACTCACGCCACCTGGAACACCACAGCGTAATGGTGTGTCTGAACGTCGTAACAGAACTTTAGTAGATATGGTGCGTTCTATGATGTCTCTTACCGATTTGCCTTTATCATTTTGGGGTTATGCATTAGAGACAGCCACATTCACGTTAAATAGGGCACCATCTAAATCCGTTGAGACGACACCGTATGAACTATGGTTTGGCAAGAAACCTAAGCTGTCGTTTCTTAAAGTTTGGGGATGCAACACTTATGTCAAAAGGCTTCAGCCTGATAAGCTCGAACCCAAATCGGAGAAGTGCGTCTTCATAGGATACCCTAAGGAAACTATTGGGTACACCTTCTACCACAGATCCGAAGGCAGGATCTTTGTTGCCAAGAATGGGTCCTTTCTAGAGAAGGAGTTTCTCTCGAAAGAAGTGAGTGGGAGGAAAGTAGAATTTGATGAGGTAATTGTACCTTCTCTCGAATTGGAAAGTAGCACATCAGAGAAAACTGTTCCTGTGATGCCTACACCAACTAGAGAGGAAGCTAATAATGATGATCATGAAACTTCGGATCAAGTTACTACTGGACCTCGTAGGTCGACTAGAACACGTTCCGCACCAGAGTGGTATGGTAATCCTGTCCTAGAAGTCATGTTATTAGACCACAGCGAACCTACGAACTATGAAGAAGCTATGATGAGCCCAGATTCCGATAAATGGCTTGAGGCCATGAAATCTGAGATAGGGTCCATGTATGAGAACAAAATGTGGACTTTGGTGGACTTGCCCGATGATCGGTAAGCCATTGAGAATAAATGGATCTTCAAGAAGAAGACGGACACTGATGGTAATGTCACTGTCTACAAAGCTCGACTTGTCGCAAAAGGTTTTCGACAAGTTCAAGGGGTTGACTACAATGAGACTTTCTCACCCGTAGCAATGCTTAAGTCTGTCCGAATCATGTTAGCAATTGTCGCATTTTATGATTATGAAATCTGGCAAATGGACGTCAAAACTGCATTCCTTAATGGATTTCTAAAGAAGAGTTGTATATGATGCAACCAGAAGGTTTTGTCGATCCTAAAGGTGCTAACAAAGTGTGCAAGCTCCAGCGATCCATCTATGGACTGGTGCAATCATCTCGGAGTTGGAATGTACGCTTTGATGATGTGATCAAAGCATATGGTTTTATACAGACTTACGGTGAAGCCTGTATTTACAAGAAAGTGAGTGGGAGCTATGTAGCATTTCTGATATTATATGTGGATGACATATTGTTGATTGGAAATGATATAGAATTTCTGGATAGCATAAAAGGATAGTTGAAAAAGAATTTTTCAATGAAAGACCTCAGTGAAGCTGCTTATATATTGGGCATCAAGATCTATAGGGATAGATCTAGACGTTTAATAGGACTTTCACAAAGCACATACCTTGACAAAGTTCTGAAGAAGTTCAAAATGGACCAGTCAAAGAAAGGGTGCTTGCCTGTGTTGCAAGGTGTGAAATTGAGTCAGACTCAAAGCCCGACCACGACAGAAGATAGAGAGAGAATGAAAGTCATTCCCTATGCCTCAGCCATAGGTTCTATAATGTATGCCATGCTGTGTACCAGACCTGATGTGTGCCTTGCCATAAGTTTGGCAGGGAGGTACCAAAGTAATCCAGGAGTGGATCACTGGACAGTAGTCAATAACATCCTGAAGTACCTGAAAAGGACCAAGGATATGTTTCTCGTTTATGGAGGTGACGAAGAGCTTGTCGTAAAAGGTTACGTCAATGCTAGCTTCGACACTAATCCGGATGACTATAAGTCACAAACCGGATACGTATTTATATTGAATGGTGGAGCTGTCAGTTGGTGCAGTTCCAAGCAGAGCGTCGTGGCGGGATCTACATGTGAAGCGGAGTACATAGCTGCTTCAGAAGCAGCGCATGAAGGAGTCTAGATGAAGGAGTTCATATCCGATCTGGGTGTAATACCCAGTGCATCAGGTCCAATGAATTTTTTTTGTCACAACACTGGAGCAATTGCCTTATCGAAGGAATCCAGGTTTCACAAGAGAACCAAACACATCAAGAGACGCTTCAACTCCATTCGTGAAAAGGTCAAGGATGGAGACATAGAAATTTGCAAAATACATACGGATCTGAATGTAGTAGACCCGTTGACTTAACCTCTTCCACGGGCAAAACATGATCAGCACCAAGACTCCACTGGTGTTAGATTCATTACTATGTAATCTAGATTATTGACTCTAGTGCAAGTGGGAGACTGATGGAAATAAGCCCTAGAGGCAATAATAAAGTTGTTATTATTATATTTCCTTATTCATGATAAAGATTTATTATTCATGCTAGAATTGTATTGATCGGAAACATAAATACATGTGTGGATACATAAACAAATACCATGTCCCTAGTGAGCCTCTACTAGACTAGCTCGTTGATCAAAGATGGTTAAGGTTTCCTAACCATGGACATGTGTTGTCACTTGATGACGGGATCACATCATTAGGAGAATGATGTGATGGCAAGACCCATCCGTTAGCTTAGCAGATGATCGTTCAGTTTATTGCTACTGCTTTCTTAATGTCAAATACATATTCCTTCGACCATGAGATCTTGCAACTCCCGGATACCGGAGGAATACCTTGTGTGCTATCAAACGTCACAACATAACCGGGTGATCATAAAGATGCTCTACAGGTATCTCCAAAGGTGTCTGTTGAGTTGGCATAGATCGAGATTGGGATTTGTCACTCCGTATATCGAAGAGGTATCTCTAGGCCCTCTCGGTAATAGACATCACAAGAAGCGTGCAAGCAAAGTGACTAAGGAGTTAGTTACGAGATGATGTATTACGGAACGAGTTAAGAGACTTGCCAGTGATGAGATTGAACTAGGTATGGAGATACCGACGATCAAATCTTGGGCAAGTAACATACCGACAAACAAAGGGAACTACGTATGTTGTCATAAAGGTTCGACCGATAAAGATCTTCATAGAATATGTAGGAACCAATATGGGCATCTAGGTCCCGCTATTGGTTATTGACTGGAGAGGCATCTCGGTCATGTCTACATCATTCTCGAACCCGTAGGGTCCGCACGCTTAACGTTCGTTGACAATATAGTATTATATGAGTTATGTCAATTGGTGACCGAATGTTGTTCGAAGTCCTGGATAAGATCACGGACATGACAAGGAGCTCCGGAATGGTCCGAAGGTAAAGATCGATATATAGGACAATAGTATTTGGTCTCCGGAAAGGTTTTGGAATGCACCGGGTATTCATCGTATCACCGGAAGGGGTTCCGGGAGACCTACGGGGAGTATATGGGCCTAATGGGCCAAGGGGAGGAACACACCAGCCCACACGGGGCTAGCGCGCCCTCTCCCTGGCCACCGGCCCTATAGGGAAGGAAAGGGGGGCGGCTAAGGCAAGGAGCAGACCCCCCTCCTGCCTTCTCCTCCACCCCCCTAGGAAGGAAAGGGGGGCGCCATAGGGCAGGCGCCCAAGGGGGCCGGCCGGCCACCTTGGGGTGCGCCCTGGCTGCCTCCCCTCCCCCACCTATATATATGAGAGGGAGGGGGCGCCACACAACCGATGACAATCCCTTAGCGGTGTGCGGCGCCCCTCTCCATAGTTTCATCCTCCGTCTAGTTTTTCCGTAGTGCACGGCAAAGCCCTGCGGGAACAAGTTCACCACCACCGTCACCACACCGCCATGCTGCCGAAACTCATCTACTACTTTGCCTGTCTTGCTGGATCAAGAAGGCGAGGACGTCATCGAGCTGAACGTGTGCTGAACATGGAGGTGCCGTACGTTCTGTACTTGATCGGTTGGATCGTGAAGGTGTACGACTACATCAACCGCGTTGATAAATGCTTCAGCTAAACGGTCTACGACGGTACGTAGACACACTCTCCCCACTCGTAGCTATGCATCTCCACGGATAGATCTTGCGTGTGCGTAGAATTTTTTTTGTTTTCCTTGCAACGTTCCCCAATAGGGGGTACCTAAGGTTACACATGGTCGGTCGCCAATCTAAAGAAGCACATGATGGCGGGCGAAGCTATCTTTGGAGTACACGTCAAGTCTTCGGTAGAGTGCATCTTCATCATGTCGAAGTGTGAGGCTTCCGGAGTCCTTCCTTGTGAGAACGGTGGCCCATAAGCTTGGCCCGTGGACTGTGGGCCAACTAGGTTGGTACTCCCTAGTCCAGGACACCGTCAGTAGCCACTGAACTGGTCTTCGACACTGAGAACGACACTCTTCTTTAGCTGTACTACTTCGGCTTTGGAGTCTTCGGCTCAACAGGCGAGTTCCTCTTTCGAAGATCTGGGATCCTCCCGTTTATTACAAGCTTTCATCGGGCCTTTTCTTAAAGGAATCCGCCCTCTGACCATGGTTCAACCAAACTTGCTATCATCCGAAGACGCGAGATAACTTAGCATCAAAGGCCAACCGCATAGGTGTGAATAGTATATATGGCCTGACAACTTTTCCAAAACGTCACCACCTATAACTAGGCGGGTCAGTTACTGTTACTCGAATCGCGGCCTGAGGCGATCTTCTCATTGGCACGTCCCGTCGAAGCAGAGATCGTGCCCCTTTTTTTAAGGGATATCATCAAGATTTTGCTTCCTCCCATGTGCATAATGGCATCTTTTTTGGGTCGTGGCGACTTCTACGGTGCGACAGGGGGAACTCTTGGCCTTTCATAGGCTTATAAGTGCAAAGGGAAAGCAGTAACAATTTTCACGCCTTCATTCACCCTTGCATACTACCCCTCGAGCTCCAGCGCCCAGATCCAACTACGAATCCACTCATCCCCCTTACCACCCACAGCTTCCATCTCCCAGCAATGGCCGAAGCCACCCTGAAGGGGCACTAGGCCGACTCCTCCATCACGGAGGGCACGATCCTGGAGTTGCGGAGCGCGGGGTACATCTCCACCAATGTCGCCAGGCCGCCGGAGCCAGACCAGCGAGTACCCACTCCCAAGCCAGGGGAGAGGGTCGTCTTCGTTCCCCACCTCGTCCGAGGTCTGGGGTTCTCGCTGCACCCATTCGTGCACGCGATCCTTTTCTACTATGGGCTCGACTTCCATCATCTGGCTCCGAACTCAATCCTCCAACTTGCGTCGTTCATAATCGCCTACGAGGCCTTCCTCCGTGTGAAGCCACACTTTGGGTTGTGGCTGAAGACGTTCGGCATCAAACCGAAGTCCAGCGGCTCCGTAACTCAAGGAGTGTGGGGGAGCCATGATCAGCAAGAACCAGAAGGTTAACCGGTTCAAGGGAACATTCATCGAAACCATGAAAGAGTGGTAGAGTGAGTGGTTTTATATCACCGAGCAACTCACCGATGGCCAGGCCGAAGTCCCGGCCTTCTCGGTTGGCCCTCCGAAGAGGCTCGCCTCCTGGAGGAGTAAGGGCATCGATTGGGGAACCCCGGAGAGGTGGCACAGCTACAAGCCTGCAACAGAAAGTCAAATTTGCTGTGTTCGAGGAGAACATGGGGCCGCTTTTCCCCTTCGATTGGGGGAATCCCTGGTGCGAGGGCCGCTTTTACCCTTCGTGCGCTTCAGCTCCTTGGGCGGCACCACGCATGGCTCCTTGCCCAAGAGGGTCGTGAGTTGAGGAGACCTCACCTCCTCGGGCAGTGACGCCGAACACATCATTTGTTGTGCCTTGAGGATCCACTTTTGTGAAAAGAAAGTAAGGATTCGATCATTCCGATAAGATCTACAACATAAAAAAGAATGCAGAATATAGAGCTGCGTGTTGTGATTACCTTGAAGGCATCGTGCATAGCTTTGAAGCTGCTTTCCCTTCCCTCTGGGGGGAATTCGTTTTGGGACGGCCACATCCCGGCCAGGGAGGCGCGGAAGAAGTGTTTCACGGGGACCGCATCCTCGGGCTTGAACGCCCACATCGGACCTGCCCGAAGCTGGAGTGGCAAGATGCGGCGGTGGAGCATGGCGTCAACCACATCCACCAGCTTGATCTTCTTCCTCCTCCAGGAGGCGAGCCACTTCGGAGGGCCAACCGAGAAGGCCGGGACTTCGGCCTGGCCATCGGCGAGTGGCTCGGTGATATAAAACCACTTGCGCTGCCACTCTTTGATGTTTTCGATGAAGGTGCCCTTGAACCAGTCGACCTTCTGGTTCGTGCTGATCATGGCTATCCCACACTCCGCAAGTTCGGAGCCACTGGACTTCGGCTTGATGCCGAACGTCTTCAACCACAACCCAAAGTATGGCTCGACGCGGAGGAAGGCCTCGTGGGCGATTATGGACCCGATCTGAGGAGACCCACGCCTCCTCCACCCACGAGGAAGAGGAGGAGGAGGAGGCCGAGGAGAACATTGGGAAAGAAGAGCCTTCCCCCAGAGGAAAGAGAACAGTGTCCAAGGACGCCGAGGAGGACGCACCCCGAGGCCGCAAGCGGCTGTGAAAGGCCTCGGCCGGCCCTGCCAGCCAGTGGGCCTCGCCAAAGAAGATCACACTTTCTGACGAGCCGGATGGCGATTGTAACATCCCCAGCATCACACTATAGTGATCACCCTCTGATAATGCCATGTCATCATAATCATCTCCATGAAATTGCATTAGGAAATAATTCAACTTCAAATCAACAATTCAAAATGCAAGTCAAATAATTATCTCATCAAACAGCAACACAAAAAATTTCATAATATTACAAATAATCCAGAGGCAATTATAAAAATACAATTTGCATTAATTGGATTAGTTAATTAACTTGAACAACACGAAACAACACCAAAACAGTAATTTAAAATGCCATTTCATTTATTAGAAATTCATTTGAAAATATATTTTTCCCAAAACAATTTCTGGTGGTTGAGAATATCGCATGGTAATATTTGGACCAAGTCACCTAATTTACAAAAGTTATTTAGAGGCCCCACATTTTTCAAAACAGAAGAAATAAAAGAAAAACAGAAATGGAAATTAGCCTACCTGCCACTTACCTGGCAGGCCGAGCCGGCCCAGCCCACCTCCACCAACTCTCCCCTCTGTGTCGTCGTCTCCATGGATGACGGCGCTCCGCGAGCCGTAGCGCGCCACCGCAACGGGGAGCAGGAGCGCGAGGGGATAAGGACCCGCTGAGCCCTCCCCCCTGGTCACCTCGCTCACTCTCCCCTCTCCCTCACTGGCGCTCGGTCGCCTCTCTTTCTTCTCTCCGTACACGCTCGTCGCCGCCCGCCGTCACAACCACGGCCGCTGTGCCGTCCTCGCCTCTCCGAGCCGACCACCAGCACCGCCGACGTCTTCTCCTTCTTCCCCGACCAAGTGTTCGAGCCGGAGGCCACCAAATTGCCCGGATCAAGCCGGCGTTCACCTCGGGACCCCGCAGCTCGCCGGC
This sequence comes from Thinopyrum elongatum, assembly GCA_011799875.1. Taxonomy (NCBI): domain Eukaryota; kingdom Viridiplantae; phylum Streptophyta; class Magnoliopsida; order Poales; family Poaceae; genus Thinopyrum; species Thinopyrum elongatum. The sequence goes on from CM022301.1 coordinate 302,520,397, forward strand.
GACTGTCTGCTCCTCTGCTGCTACTAATCCTACGCCAGACCGCCTTGTGTCCACACGGTGAGCTCGCCTCCTCTCTCCCCCGTCCGAGCTCAGTTTTCGCGTCCGTAGCCGGCTAACGACGACGCACCGCCATTGCCGTGCTTCGGCTCCGCCGACGAGCTCAGCGCCGTTGCTCTAGCACACTTCACACCACGTTGTCGCCACCACCGAGCTTCTGGAGGTCCTGCGAATCGTATACGAGCTTCCGTTCGACTCGGGCGAGCTCATATGCTCGGACACGAGCACACCCGAGCCGCCCCGCCGCCACTGCTCAACGCCGGCACCGATTCCGGTCGCCCCTGGATGAGCCAATGTCACTGTTCGACGTGCCGCGCCGTGCGTGTTCGAACAAGCCCAAACACGCCTCGATCCGGTGCCGGTAGAAAAATTCCGGCAAAGTCCGGCGCGGCACCGCCGCGGTTCTGCTCGCCGGAGGCGCGCCGCTGTGCGCTGGCATGTTAGCTCCGGTGGGTCCCAACCGCCAGGCCGATTAGTCACTAACCACACCCTAATCACCCACTGACATGTGGGGCCCTTACTGTAGCATTTAGGTTAATTAAAAGAACTTAAATACTAACCTAAGACACTGACTACTGGGTCCCGCTCTGACTAATTAGGCAATTAGGTTTAACTAAACGTTGTTAGTTAGCTGTATCACTGACCACTAGGCCCCACTGGGCCCAGTTGACTAGTCCACCTGCTGACTGGGTAATGCCCAGACTATGACATGTGGGACCCCTGGGTCCCTTTGACCAGTCAAAGTCTCCAGTTGACTGCTGACTGGGCAGTCAACTGGGACCCACTGTCAGCCTCACAGCCCTCTGGCTGGGTACACTAGTGGGTACACTTAGTATTTCTGCTAATTAATTCGAAATTATAATAAATCAAAAAAATCCAATAATTTAAATAAACTTTGAAAATTCATAGAAATTACACCGTAGCTCCGATCGAAAAACTTTCTACATGAAAGTTGCTCAGAACGACGAGACGAATCAGAATACGCTCTCCGTTTATCTGTCACATGCCTCTAACTACCTGAGCATGTAACATTCCCCTCCGGTTCATCTGTCTGACAGATGCCCAGAGCTGGGAAAATATCCCAGATATTTTCCCGCTTCATCTACGACGTGTATCGCTGCGTTAGGTCACCCCTAACAACGCGTAGTGCCCTGTCTTGTTTTGTGATTACTTTCGTTGCCGTGTATTTATTTGTTTCTTCTCCTCCTTTCTCTCGATAGATCCCGAGACCGACGATGACCCGAAGATCGTCTACCTCGTTGAAGACCAGTTGGTGTTTGCAAAGCAAACAGGCAAGCACCCTCCTTTTGAGCATTCCGATATCGCCCACTCTCTTCTCTCTTATGCTTGCATTAGAAGTTACTGTTGCTGCTGTTATCCTATTTCTGCTGCATAGCCTGTTTATTGTAACCTACTATTGTTACCTACCTGCTTATCCTAAACTGCTTAGTATAGGTTGGGTAGAGACCCAGCAGAGACCCCACTTTATCCCGACTGCCCCGCTGGATCATCAGAAGACCCGATCAACGGGATCGAAGACCAGGCCCCGGCACCTCACATCACTTTCCCCTTAGCTGCTCGACACTACTGGGTTACTATCGAGTGCCGAGGGTGATACCTCGTCAGCACTTCTGATGATAACCTTGTAGGTTAGTTATTCGGTCGTGGTCAGCGAGGGTGATTCCTCCTACACCATCCCCGATAACGACATCGTCGTGCAACTTCTTGAGAGTGGACCTCGAGGGTGATTCCTCCTTCGTTCACCTTGATGTTTACGTCAGGTGGGAATCCAACGAGGGTGATGCCTCGGATTCCTTCTTGATATGGTAGCCACACGGATGCCTTTACATTTCTGTTGATACTGTTTATTCTGGATAAAGACGGGTCAGCCCTGAGGGGTACCCGCACGAGGTTATGATGAGAGTGATATGGAGTCGGGTGGACCTGGACGGTGCCCGAGTAATGATTACGAGGTGTGGCCGGGCATTCTTAGCCGTTGTTGCAAGTCCTCGAGACGGGGCGACGGGGTCACATCTTTCGTGAGTCTCTGCTCATTACCGCAACCCCCAACACACTAATGGTTTGGATATTTGATCCGAGGGGCCTCTGGCCTGATAGCACTAACCATCAAGTGGTCATAGTATGGGCGTTCTGCGTCATATACTTCAGCCGGAGCTTAATGGACGTCAGCGACTGAGCGGCGCGCGCCGAGTTGGACTGGTTACGCAACTGCGCTTGTATTAAGGGGTTGCTAGGTCTGCTCTCGGCCATGAACGTAACGCGCAGGAGTTCTCGGGGCGAAGGCCCAAGACCCCTGGGGGCATAGGTTAGTCCGGTGTGCTGACCTCTCTGTTAAGTATTTGGTCGGGTTGCGGCATGTTGTTTAGCCGAGGCCGGGCATGACCCAGAAAAGTGTGTCCGGCCGGAGTTAAACGAGCGTGGTGGGTAAGTTGGTGCACCCCTGCAGGGAAGAAAACATCTATCGATAGCCTGTCCTACGGTAACGGACACTCGGAGTTGTATCCCGATCGGTACAACTAGAACTGGTGACTTGAGATGAAATGGATAGTATGGCTCTGGGATTGCTTTCTCGCAGGGAGTTGAGGAAGGATCTCTGGGCGAGGTTGATAACATTACTACTACTTTACATTATGTTAATCTGCACTCTTCTAATGCTGCAAGACCGATGAAGATGATTGAAGATGCTAGTCTACGATAGGACTAGGCCTTCCTCCCTATTCTGGCATTCTGCAGCCCAGTCCACATATACAGCCTCCTTTAAAAATGTTGCATATGTAGTGTAGATCCTTGCTTGCTGAGTACTTCGGATGAGTACTCACGTTTACTTTATTTTCTTTTTCTCCCCATATCCAATTGACGCCGCCAGATGACGGAGCCCCTCAGATAGCTGCCCCCGTCGACGACTACGGCTACTACTACTACCCTCCCGGCGAGTACTTCTACGAGGAGCCGACTGACGACCAGGAGTAGGTTCGGAGGGTCCCAGGCAGGAGGCCTGCGCCTTTCGATCGTAGTATTTTATTTTGCCCCGCCTTCCTAAAGGCTTATCTCTAATTCTGTAATATATCTGTACTCAGATATCTGATGCTTCCGCTGACGCTTGTATGCCATCGAGCTATGTATTCGAGCCCTCGAGGCCCTGGCTTGTAATATAAAGCTTGTATGACTTTATTTATGTTTTAGAGTTGTGTTGTGATATCTTCAAGTGAGTCCTTAGGCTTGATCGTGTGCAGTTGCGTGTATGTTTAGTGCACGATTAAGCCGGGGTCGTCACAGCGATCTCCTCCAGTCGAAGAGGATAAGATCGACACCTCCGAGGTGCATTTTAATGATTCCGAATTGAATTCGAAAGCTTGTTTAGTCGTAACTTGTAACATGCATCCTCTCAGTCCACAACGCCTCCATATAGGCGATGACATCTCGGACGGGCTCCCTCCGCCCTTCATGGCGGACAGCGGCACCGCCGAGCGTGTCGCGACTCCCCTGCCCACGAAGAGTTGGGGGAGGCGACGTCAAACCCAACCCCTCTAGTCGATACTGTGGGGGCCGGTGTACAGGTTCCTGCGGACGAGGTTGAGGCCTCGGCCAATCAGGACCAAGGGGAAGAAGTCCCCGAGGTCCTGAAGGGAGGGTTGAGCCAAATGGCGGCCCAGCCCCAAGCAACTCCGGTGCCTTCACAGTAGCCGGAGGCCCCCATCCCTACCACAACGGTGGTGGGATCCGAGGTGGTTCTGCCCACCCCTCCTATCCTAGGGCAGGTCTACAAGGGGTGGCCCAAGGAGATGGAGGTAGCCTTAACAGGCTCCTCCATCGCAGAAGAACATCGTGCCCTTATCGGCACGACGTTAAGCGGCTTCCGGTCTGTAGAGGCCGGAATGCATGAGGTCTTCAAGGGACTCGTCAGAAGTTTCGAGGTATGTATTACACATCGCAGCCTTTTTCAATTTGATGAACTTTTTTTCAAATCCGATGAATTTTTTCAATTCGGCGAACTTTTTTTCATATCTGATGAACTTTTATTTTGAATCCGATGAACATTTTTCAAAATAAATGAATTTAATTTTCAGATTTTTTAACTTTATTTCAATTTTATGAACTTTCTTGCAGAATTAATGAACTTTTTTTCAAAATCAATGAACTTTTTTTTTCAAAATTGTGATTTTTTTAAAAAACTCTCTGAACAGTTTTGAATTCACAAAAAAAATCTTTTTTTTAATCAATGATTTTTGAAAAAAAAATGATGAACAGTTTTGAATTCACATACTTTTTCAATTTTTGATGAACTTTTTTTAAACTCGATGAACTTCCTTTAAATTTGATGAACTTTTTTAAAATCCATGAACATTTTTTAATTCACGAACTTTTTCGAATTTTTTTTTTAAAATGTGTTTTTTCTTGAAAATATCAATGTTCAAATGGTGAACCGTTGACCAGACAACGGTAAAACGAGCGAACATCGAGCGAGCGCAGGAAGGGAGCGGGCGAGCGAAGCCAGGGAGCACCCAGCTCGTTTAATTGGGCTGGCCAAAGAGAAGCTCCTGCGCCAGTTCCTCGATCTGGCGTCGGAACAAAAAAAATCTGGCGCCAGAAGCCAGGGAGCAATCAACAATTTGCACGAAATTTACAGCGTCTTGATCGTGTGGTGGAGGACTTAAATGTGACATAACCCATACGCCACGGAAAGAGAAGAGAGCGTGCAGTCAAACAGGTAGACAAATCGTAATAGAAAATCCCCGCTAAGCGCTAAGAGGACAAAGACCCCATTTCGCCGGCGCAACCAATGGCGGCGGCCATCGCGAGGTCGAGCTGAGCACTCGGCGAGAAGAGGAGACGACAGAGAACCAACCGGGTTGGCGAGGTGAGCTCCTCTCGGAGATGGGGCCGGCGGTGGCGTGGGAGGAACGGCGGACGCTGGTTCTGGTGAACCTGGCGTCCATCATGGAGCGCGCCGACGAGGCGCTGCTGCCGGCGGTGTACCGGGAGGTCGGAGCCGCCCTGCACGCCACGCCCACGGGCCTCGGCGCGCTCACCCTCTACCGCTCCATCGTGCAGGCCGCGTGCTACCCGCTGGCCGCGTACGCCGCTTCCCGCCACAACCGCGCCCACGTCATCGCCGTCGGGGCGTTCCTCTGGGCCGCCGCGACCTTCCTCGTCGCCATCTCCGAAACCTTCCTCCAGGTGAGCCCGACCGCTCAACCTCTGCTCGCACTTCACGGCCAGTTCACGCTTCCTGTCGTACTCGTACTACAAACTACTAGAAAGCCGGTGGCTAACTATGTCAGCTCAGCTGTCTCGCATAGATCTCGGCATCGATGATCTTAATTTCTTGTAGTAGCAGTAATTGCATCTCCGTCGAAAGAGTGATCATCCAAGCTGATTTGGGAAGCTCGTTGCCGATTTGAAACTGAGAGCTACACGCCAACTTGCTAGGTGGCGATTTCCAGAGGCCTGAACGGCATCGGCCTAGCTCTCGTCATACCGGCGGTCCAATCACTGGTGGCCGACTCCACCGACGACGACCACCGCGGCACGGCCTTCGGGTGGCTGCAGCTGACCAGCAGCGTCGGGTCCATCATCGGGGGCTTCTCCGCCCTGCTGCTGGCGCCGACCACCATCTTCGGGGTCGAGGGCTGGCGCTTCGCGTTCCACCTCGTGGCGGCCATCAGCGTCGTCGTGGGCGCCCTCACGTGGTTTTTCGCCGTCGACCCCAACTTCCGGACGGACGTAGTAGCATCGGCGGCGGAGAAACGGTCCGCGTGGGACGAGGCAAGGGAGCTGCTCAGGGAGGCCAAGTCGGTGATCCAGATCCCGACGTTCCAGATCTTCGTGGCGCAGGGCGTGAGCGGCTCGTTCCCGTGGTCGGCGATGTCGTTCCTGTCCATGTGGCTGGAGCTCATCGGGTTCAGCCACGGGGATACCGCCGTCTACATAACGATGTTCTCCGTCGCGACGTCCCTGGGCGGCCTCCTCGGCGGCAAGATGGGCGACGCCCTCGCCCGGCGGTACCCGAACGCCGGGAGGATCGTGCTGTCGCAGATCAGCGCCGGCTCGGCCGTGCCTCTGGCCGGCATCCTGCTCCTCGGCCTCCCGGATGACCCGTCCACCGGCCTCGCGCACGGGCTCGTCCTCTTCGTCATGGGACTCATCATCTCCTGGAATTCAGCCGCGACCAACAGGTAGAGGATGAAACCTGCACATTCCCCCTTAATTTGCTCCAGTACAAAGAGAATCTTCACTTCATTTTGCATTTTGCTTGGTGTGCACTGCAGCCCGATCTTCGCGGAGATCGTGCCGGTGAAATCAAGAACGAGCATCTACGCGCTGGACAGGTCGTTCGAGTCGATCCTGGCCTCGTTCGCGCCACCGGCCGTGGGCTTCCTGTCGCAGCACCTCTACGGGTTCAGGCTGGCGGACGGCGGCGCAGGCAAGGCCACCGCCGAGAGGGACCGGGAGAACGCGGCGTCGCTGGCCAAGGCGCTGTACACGGCCATCGCCATCCCCATGACGGTGTGCGCGCTCATATACTCGCTGCTGTACCGCACGTACCCGCGGGACAGGGAGCGCGCGCGGATGCAGTCGCTGATCGGGTCGGAGCTGCAGCACATGGAACTGCTCAAGGAGGGTGGCGACGGCGACGAGCGGTTCGAACTCTTCGAAACGGAAGCGGATGACACGGACATGGGAACCAAGAAGCTGCTGGCGAACCGGGAGTCCTGACAGGGGAAGAAGGGTTCTGCATTTTTGATGATCGATATGCCGCTTACTGATTCCCTTTTTTTTTTTTTTTTTACCTGCCGCCTACTGATTTGTAACACGAGAAGCAGCAATCTGCTTCACCAAAAATCAAGACACAAGAAAACAAAATACACGTGTATTTTTAAAACATAGAAGTGAAAAAAAAGCCCATGTTGCCCAAAACTATTGGGCGTCGGTCGATTTGGCACTATCTTCTTCCTCCTCCAGCCCAATCTGTCTTTTACATCATTTGGGAATGCAGGACGGCGTCCCATATAAGCCCACAAAAATAGAAATAGGTTAAAAAAAACTCATTCATCGAATTTTTTTTTTACAACTAACGTATCTATTTAACTATGAAGGAAGGGAGATCAAGCGCCGCGCTTCATCCTTTCTCCTCCCGACGCATCGTCCCCCTTAACCCCGCCTATCCTTTGGTTGCAACGTTGTAGCGAGTCACGTTGTCTCCGCCTCTGGCTAGCATGGTCCGAGCGAGCCCTTGTCGAAGATGCCGAGGTTGGCGGCGTCATTCATTTCTCGAGCTCGACGACCATCTAATATGAGGAGAAATGAAAAAGAAACATGCACCTGAATACTCTCGCCGTCGCCCATCACTGTGAGGTCCTGGGTAGGCCTCACCAGGACACCACGTGCCTTCTTCTCCCGACAAACTGAGTGATGCCAATGTTTTTTTTTTTTGAGAAATTGAGTGATGCCAATTTCCTTTGGGATTCACTATATGCCACGTGTCTTCCAGCATTAGTCACTTTCTATTTAGACCGTCCGATCAACATCCAATGGCTTGGAGCGCGCCGCCACCTATTCATCGTCTTCCACCTCTCGTGGCTCCTTGCATAGCCGCCGGCCTACACAGGGCTAACCGCCTACCTTTGCCCTGCCCTTCCCTCGGCCTTGCCCCACCGTCGTGCTGGCCATCGCACTGGCCATTCCTCTAATCCCCCTCCGATGAACAACCCCCGCAACCCCACCATATTAAGTTTCTTCCTTGCCCCCAGCTGAGACGTCGCAGCTCGTTGCCGCCCGCAGCGTCGTCTCCGCCTCCGGCGAGGTCCTGGCTCGGCCTTGGCGTGGCCGACGCTCGTCGTTGCTGCTCCTCATGTCGTCCCCCAATTCGGCTTCATGCTGCGTGAAATTGATCGATGCATGAACAAAATTCAGGTGGCTAAGAATTAGCAAAACCAATGTCCTTTTCAGGAAACTCATGACCAATAAAATCGAAGGCGAAAAAACGGTTTTGCTTTTATTTTTGAGTAAAAAAAGGCTTTGCTAGATCTACGTAAAATTGGCTACGAAAGTTTTTTTTAGAAGAACTGCCACACTTTATTAATATAAACTGAGTAAAATACAACATATGTGGCATCTCCGAGGAGAAATCCAAAGAGAAAGCACACTAGGATATACAGGAAATACCCACAATTGTTGAAATATGCAAAAACAATCTTTTGGGTCCCTGCAACCACCAATCGAACGACACAAAACTTCAACCGCCGTCATCGCCAGAGAGAAGAAGAAAATGCCACCAACAAGCCAAGATCTAATAGAAAGCCATAGCAGCAATGCTGCGGAAAGAGCCTCTGAACAGGCGACACCGCTCACGGCGCCGCACATGTCGCTGTGGGTCGTCGGCCGGAGATGCACTCCACCCCTATTGGATCGCGATTCTGAAGCCCTCAAGCCGCATCGCTGCCGAGGGGATTCAGAAACGTCAACCATCTTCCACCACAAAACCACCAGGTGTACCATCAGTCGGATGCGACCAGCGGCGTAGCGCCGGTCATCTCCGACACGACCACTTCCGACTCCACACTGGCGCTGGAAAAATCGCCGGTGTGACGATGATGAAGCCGAAGAAACAAGACCTGCAGCGAGACCTTCATTGAACGCCGTCGTTGAACGCAACTCCGAGGCTCCTCGACACCATCGTTGAACGCCGTCGAGGCGGTGACTCGGAAAACCTTATTCGTGGTATTGACGTCGGCACCGACCGAGCGCCGTCACCAGAAACACAAATCCTAAGCCCAACAACACCGGACAGGGAGTCGGGCTCCCCAACCCTTCCGCTACCACCGGAGCGGCAGGGGAGGGAAGGGGAGCCGACGGATCGGCCGGCGTTGCGAGAGGAACGGCTCCGCCTAAGAGCGATAGTTACGCGATCTGTTTTGGAGTTCCTGCCCACGAAAGTTACGTAGGGGGTGATGTGGGCTTGTTTGATTGGATTGCACCAGGCCCTACCCTGAAATTCAGGAGGGGAGATTAGTAGGATTAGGTTGTCTCAAAAAAAAGTCCTTTTCATAACTAATTTACCTAATTAGTTCGTAGGTGTAGCATTTTTTGGGAAAAAATGGCACCAATGCATTTTTCGCCTTTTCGGTCGAGTGTGTATCGTACATCAAAATGCATTGCCTTCTTGCCACACAAAGTGTTGGATTACAGATTCCAATCTCAAATTGCGTTATTGTTTAGGACTACTGTACATTTGGTGGAGTATAAAATAGCTAGGCTGACTCGAAAGATCCGTTTGCAAAACCTTTGCTTCTCTTGGACGACTCGTTCCCCTACTCGCCTGCTGGATTGTTTATACGTCATCGGGACACGAGCACATGCACGTGATGCACAGGCATTCTCTTTTTTTTTTTTTTGAGGATAACACAGGCATTCTTAATCCGGGTCGAGGCATCGAGAGCAAGCACGTATAGCTGCGAGTGGCGACGACGCACGCGCGCGATGCCGGAGCAGAGCAAGAGGCAGCGGGGCCGCAAGCGGAAGGCAGCGGGGCCGCAAGCGGACGGCGGCGGCGACGCTGCTCCTCGCGTACGCGGCGCTGGCCATGGAGCGCGCCGACGCGGCGCTGCTCCCGGCGGTGTACAGGGAGATCGGCGCCGCGCTGCAGGCCTCGCCCACCGCGCTCGGCTCCATCGCGCTCTCCCGCTCCGTCGTGCAGGCCGCGTGCTACCCGCTCGCCGCCTACCTGGCCGCCCGGCACGACCGCCTCACCGTCATCGCCCTCGGCGCGTTCCTCTGGGCCGCTGCCACCTTGCTCATAGGCCTCTCCACCACCTTTGCGCAGGCTGGTGACCCTTGCCCTTGCACGTTTCCATTCATGCTCACTCGCGGCCGTGCGCCCGTGCCCTGTTCCAGAGCTCTGATCGCTTAGAAATTGAATGATGCGATATTGCAGATGGCCGTTACAGCGGCGTTGAACGGCGTCGGGCTGGCGCTGCAGATCCCAGCGATCTTCGCCTTCGTCGCGGACTCAGTTGACGGCACGAACAGGGGCATGGCCTTCGGGTGGCTCATGGTGGCCAGCAAGGCCGGCACCGTGGGCGGCACCACCCTTGGCCTACTCATGGCGCCCACCTCGTTCTTTGGTGTTCCGGGTTGGCGGCTCGCCTTCCTCCTGCTCGCCGCTGTGGGGGCGGCGGTCGGCTTGTCCATCCGGGCGTTCGCGGCCGCCAGCAAGGCCCCGGTCCGGGCCACCAAGCCGGTGCGGCAAGAGCTCCAGGACTTCGCGAGGGAGGCGAAGGCCGTGCTACGGATCCCGTCGTTTCAGGTCATCGTCGCGCAGGGACTCACGGGTTCGTTCCCCTGGTCCGCGCTGTCCTTCACGGCTATGTGGCTCGAGCTAGTCGGCTTCTCCCACGGCAAGACGGCGGCGCTGATGACTCTGTTCAAGGCCGCCACGTCGCTGGGCGGCCTCTTCGGCGGCAAGATGGGGGACGTCCTCGCCGGGAGGCTCAAGAACTCGGGCCGCATCATCCTCGCCCAGATCAGCGCCGGCTCGGCGATCCCCCTCGCCGGCGTCCTGCTGCTCGCGCTCCCGAACGAGCCGGCGACTTTCGCCCACCACGGCGCCGCGCTGTTCATCATGGGCTTCATGGCCTCCTGGAACACCTCGGCCACGAACAGCCCGATACTGGCCGAGATCGTGCCGCCGCGGTCGAGGACGAGCGTGTACGCGCTGGACCGGACGTTCGAGGCCGTGCTCGCCTCGTTCGCTCCCCCGGTGGTCGGCATGCTCGCCGAGCGCCTCTACGGCTACAAGCTGGTGCGCTCTGCTGCGAGCGGCGCAGAGCACGCGGCCTCCGTCGAGACGGACCGGCACAACGCGACCTCCCTCGCCAGGGCCCTGTACACCGCGATCGCCATCCCCATGGCGCTGTGCTGCCTCGTCTACTCGTTTCTGTACTGCACCTATCCCAGAGACAGAGACCTGGCGCGGGCTGAGACGGCGCGAGATGGAGGTGGAGCCCGTCCCGGCGGCGAGGGGTCCGACACCGAGGAAGAAGGGGAGGAGGAGAGGGAGCTGCTGCCACAGTGAGCGTCGTTCGACTTACTAGTAGTGTTTTATCTTTTTTGAGGGATTGACTTATTACAGGTTGGACACACATACACTAAAAATCTTGCAGTTGCACGGAAATCCATTGGTGCGGACGTTCGTTTGGGGATTGACTTGATACGGAATCGTCGGGCATACGGAATCCATTGGTGCGGACCAATTCTGGTATTGTCGGTCGTACAGGATCACCGAAAGTCTAGTATTTGGGCCATCATGTCACGGCCGCACACAGGTCTACAGCGGACGGCCGTCTGCGTCCGCATGGCAGCAGACGCCGGCCGAACTGTGCCAATGGCTCGTCTCGACGGTCAAAAGGGCACGTAAAGTGCATTCTCTACTTAATATGCAACAAAAAAACTGATGAAAGAAAACTGACAATACATTTACGCTGTGTACGGATGTCTGTATTGGAGGCCTCCGTATTGAATTGGTTTCAATTCGAATTCATGGTGAAAACCATAATGGACATGAATACGAATTCACATGTTTGGATGCTCATGGAATTGGGCTATGGAATCGCAGTGGGTTTTCAATACAAAATCATATTCGGATGACGAACCATAGAATTGCATGGTGTTTTGTGCTTTATGTATCAAATCAAAATCTATACCATGTGTAAGTATAATTGAATGATTATATAACAATAAAATTAACAAATATTCTAGAAATGCATGTGACACCAAATAATATTCACACAGCAATAAGCAACAATAGTAAATCTCTTACAACAACATTAATTATGGCAAATAAGTGGATCAGTACAACAACACATAGTTCAGATGGAAGAGGAACATATCTAGAGAAGGGGAAGAAGAACATGGAAGAGTAAGGGGAAGTAGAAGATGGCAGAGAGAAGGGGAAGAAGAAGGGCGGGGTGGAGGGGCAACGTCGACTAGCAAGATGGTCAGCATGGGGGCCGCGCCGAGCAGCGAGATGGGCGGGAGGAGGGGCTGCGCTGGCCAGCGACATAGACCGCCGGGGCTTGAAGATCTGCCGCCGCTGGAGATCGGAATCGGAGGGATCTTCAAGGACTTGATTGTGTATTTTCTTTTATGGGGGCCCTTTCTGTAGTTGTAACGAGACAAATGTCTTCCTTGCTTGGTCTTGCTCACGTGTACGTCCGGGGTTGTAACCGTATTTTCATATGAACAAGTAGCGACCTTTCAAAAAAAAAACTATTCGCACCCAGCGTCCACCCCAATACATCGCAAACCACAACCCGGCCGCAAACTACGCCGCTGCCACCCTCACCACGCACGAAGCCATCCCGGTCTCACCCAGCCCCACGCCGCCTTCATCAGGTATGCCATCTATGCCCCGACCGGCGAAAGCAGCGGCTACCGCCGCGTCCACCACCGCGTCGACTCCGGCGCCCTCTCTGTGATCCTTCACTGCTCCAAACATACCCATGACGACCTGGGCTGGGACGCTGACGGCCTCGACCACGCCACGCTCCCCGACCTCATCCTTGCCTCCAGGGACCTGATGACCCACAAGTATAGGGGATCAATCGTAGTCCTTTCGAAAAGTAAGAGTGTCGAACCCAACGAAGAGCAGAAGGAAATGACAAGTGGTTTTCAGCAAGGTATTCTCTGCAAGCACTGAAATTGTCGGTAACCAATAGTTTGATAGCAAGATAATTTGTAACGAGCAAGTAATAGTAACGGTAAATAAAGTGCAGCAAGGTAGCCCAATCCTTTTGTGGCAAAGGTGTAACACCCCAAAAATTTAATTATGTTTTTACTAAATAAAATTTGGCCAGAATTAAAATTTTGAATTTTTGCTAGGTCTTTTATTAATTTCAGAACCATTTTCTGTTTCTGTTTTTCAAAATTCTTCCCTCCATATAGCAATTTTTGGAAATAATATTGTGGCTTTGGTAGTTCTCTTAAAATATTTCAATTATAGTTTAATAACAGTAAGAATTATTTTCAGAATAAAATTTGCCTCTCAATAATTCTTTTAATAGCTATTTCAATATTTTAAATGCCTCTGTTACACTACAACTATTTTAAATAAATCTTCTAAAATTCCACAAAAATTATGGGAGGTCATGTGATGCCTACATATCACTTTTATGCAAAAACCCAACCCTGTATTTTGAAAATTTTGAGTGAAACAACCTCTTTTCCATTCTGTCCATTTTCTAGGTTATAACTACAACCTTTATTTTCCTTGCTCCAAAAATTCTGAAATTTTTCCCACTCATAGAACATCCTACCAAACCCTTAACTCCAGGAGCTCAGCCCTATATGAATTTTCTAAAGCCACCAAATAACCTCTTGTAGTTTCTGTCCAGAAATGAATTCTGGTAAAACTTGCACTGGGTAGTTTCTCTTTTTGCCAAACCAACCCCACCATCATTCCTAACATCAAAGGATACATAATCCTGCCAATTTTCACTATCATCAAAGACACCTAGGTGGTCCTGGCATTTCACCAAACAGCTTCTGTGCATGACAGAATTCTGCTAACTCATAAGTCTACATTGGGCACTTGATCTTCTGATCCAACCACCATGTCTAGCATCCTTTTCATATTAACAAACGCCACCCTGCCAAAAACGAGCTCTTCAGGTCCATCCTAGAGCCCCTTGTCATTTTGTCGAACGCCTGGCGTGCGTGCCCGGAGCATGGCAGAACGCCCGCACTGCACGCCCGAGCACCGCGAGCTCCTGCCGCCCCTCTGTTTCCTTCCTTGGCTCACTCCGCACCCAGGCAGCACCTGCCGACCGCCCGCACCTCGCCGACACTTCTCCTGGCCTCTAGCACCGCCCCCTCCACCGGCCAGCACCGCCACCAGCGTCCGGCCATCGCTGTCACCTACAGGACCGGGGCACCTGGCAGCCTCGCGAGCCACCCGAGCCGCTTGTGGGCGGTGGCCTCCTCCGCAAGCCTGCCCACGTTGCACTGACCCCCTCAACCACCTCCGCGGCGCAGTAATGGCCGCCACCGCCTCCGGTCCGATCAGTTCAAATGGAACCGACCTCCTCCACGCTATAAAAGGGCCCCGAGCTCGTCTCGATCATGACACATCTCCCATTCGTCCTCCAGATGCCACAGGGAACACTCAACCAACTGGGAGCTCCCTTCTTCTTCGTCTCTGACGAGGGCGGCCGCCGTAACCCCTCTGTCAAATTCGTCGCAACCACCTCCTCGTTTTCAAAATCACTAAACCAGAAGCCCACCACGACCACCTAGAGCTCTTCCCTCAACTCAATTCCACCAGAAATCGTTCAGAAGTGAAATCCCTGTTCCACCGACGCCACTGTCCGCCATGTTTGACACCTCGCTCGAAGCCGAGCTCCCCGGCGACTCTCTTCTACCTCAACGGATGCGGCACCCCCCCTGAACCCGTCCATATGCCGAGCGTCGCATGATATGCTCTACAGCGCCGGGAATCACCGTCGGCGTCATCACGGACGCCCTGCGCGGGAGGTAGAAGACGACCACGTTGAACCCGACAGGTGGGACCAGGCGGGACCCATCTGTCGGCCTCTCTGTGTTTTATTCCCCGCGAGGCAGCACCTCTGGGCCCGGCCCAGTAGCACCATTTAGCTGGGCCTCGCCCGGTGCGCGCCTCTGCCTGTTCACCAGGAAGACTACTTTGTCTTTTTCTTTTATCTAGTAAATTAAATAATTTCCATAGAATTCATTTTTAATTCAAATGCAATGATTCAAGTTCATTTGGACTTATAAAATTGTTCTCTATTTAACTAGCTGTAGTGAACATGTTCCTAAGGCTAATTTCTGCCTGGCCAAATTAAAAGTTCCTTTTCTTACATAAATCAATTTATAAAATCCCTAGACTATTCATCTCAACTCCAAATCCAGTGAAACCAATTTCTAAATGTTTCTAAAATCATGCCTCATTTAATAGGTGCCTCAACTCTTTCTTTTATAAAAAGGTTTCTGTAGAATTCTTGCAGATCTTTTATTCCTATTTTTTTCACCTAAGTGAATGTTCAATAACCTCAGTAGCTTTATAAATAGTAGGTACACTCTGGTTATTTCTCATATAGCCAGAGAGATCCTAGAAAAGTGAAATTCTCATTTTTAGAGCACTTTTTTTTTCCTGCTTAATATTTGTGTGGTATTTGCAATTTTTGAAAATAGGAAATGGAGGGAAGATGATTTCTTGCAAAATTTTGAAGTAACCAACACCACCACATGCTCAAGGCAAGCATCTCGAACGCTTGATATGGTGAATCACATGGTTATATTCTTTGCAAGAATAATTTGAACATGACTATGTTGAATTCAAATTAAATTTGCATGTTGCTAGATGAGCATGCATGGTCATGTATATTTTCTCTTGCATGCATTCCACTCAAGTTTTGACATGCACAAGTTGTGAGAATCCAGGAGTGTGCTCCTGCCTTGGACGTGCCGGCGGGCACGGGCCATATTTGACACAGGGGTGTCACGTGATATATGTGGAGCATGCAAGGGTTGTGGCCCTGTTTGGTATTGCTGTTGAAAGAATACTTTGTTGTGCTAACCACTGCAGGAAAACTTGTACCTCCTGAGTCGACCGTAGATCGAGTCTTGTTCCGGTAACCCCCATACTTGATTCGTGCTGCCACTTGTCCCTGCCACGGGTGGGGTATGGTTCAGTAAGTTGTTAACCCCTTTCCATGCACACACCACATAGAGGGCTACGATGAGGGTTTCCATGTTGGTGGACTAAATCCTATCATTGGGTCAGGGGGCATGGGTGTTTCCAGTTGTGACTGAGAGGGGGGCACCCCTTGTAATCCGCACGTATTAATAGTGATCCCATGCAGGACGTTGGTCTCTCCGTCTTAAAGTTTTTCTTGAACGATGCTTTGGGTAATTCCTGGCATCCGGAAAGATAATCTGGTGTGTACTGGTTAGGTGTGTTTTCAACCCAAAGACCGTAAAGGGAATTAGTCGGTGTCATGGTACTGACTAAAGAAATCCTTTACTTGTGGGTAAAGAGTACACCCTTTGCAGAGTTTAAACCTATTCGAATAGCCATGTCCGCGGTTAAGGGCTACAGTCTGGGTTGGTCAAGTGTCGGTCTTAGTGTCGGTCTTCGGAGGAAAATAATTAAATTGAGCCTGAATTATTTTGCAGGATAATTGTTGTCACCCTGATGCTACCATGAATAATTTATGCATGTTAATATTATTATGGTTATGCATATTATTGAGGACTAACCCGTTTCTCTTATTTTGTATTTCCTGAGTGTCTCAGGGGCTGGCTAGACTACCCCGGGCACTCAATTTTATTTTCAAGACCTCTCGTGGCGTCTCTCGAGTTAACAGGCGGTTCCGCCACTACTCTTGTGGACACCCGACTGGCATTTCTCTTCAAGTCCGATCGTGGCGTCACTTGACACCCGACTGGCATTTCTCTTCAAGACCTCTTCGTGACGTCCCTCGAGTTTACAGGCGGTCCCGCCACTACTCTTGTGGACACCCGATTGGCATTTCTTTTATTTTACTGAATGTCACTTGGGCTGGCTAGACTACCCGTGGCATTCATTTGCTTTATTTCTAATAAGTTGAGTAGGAATAACATGCTATGCTCACGTTCATATATTTATTGTCATGACTTAAATTTCAGTCAGCATGAGCATACGCATATAGTTTGGCTCATCATGATCATATATTTTTATCTGCTGCATTCGGTATATCTTTTGTTCATGATGTTTGCGAGTACATTCAAACGTACTCACAGGCTTGTCCCTGGCTATTTACTTGGCCAGGTCAGAAGTTCTACGAGGAGTACCACAACGACGTCCGTGTGGAGCCTAGGATAGCAGCCACGCGGATAGGAATTATCCGGGTCAGTTGTTCCTGTGGGAATGGAGCCCCATCGACGCTGGAGAACCACGAGTCATTTCCATCACCCACCACCAGAGTCACTGTTGTATCATTGGACCTTTATGGTCTTGTATCCAATTCTTGTAATCGCTTGGTAATCTGTAACAAGGACGTGTCCACCAGTAACAGTAATCCTGGGCTGGTGATGACACGAGGGGTTAATTTCTGGGATTTCGTGTCCCGGCCTCGGCAGTCTTGGTATCAGAGCCAGGCTGACCATTGGCTAATCCTATCTTAGCCTGGTCGCTATCTCTAGGTTTCCACACCGTCCACATCCTTTCCTGTCCACAGTCAAGCCCATCTCATCCGATAAGCCTGCACAGTGGCGGCCGACACCTTTTGACAGTCGGTGCCCAACCTATCAACCTAGCCCATAGGCTGTGTGCCTGTGGCCGACACCTGCGTTGTTCCATCCGCAAGCGTGCGATGGAAGACTCTACTAGATTATAAAGGAAGCCTTGCCCCAACCCAGCACATCACAGCCTCACTGTCAGTTCAATAATCCAACCACCAAGATGCCAGGCCCCATCGTGCACAACGAGACCACCGCAGCCGAGCTTGAAGGCTTTGTAGCCATCCTCGCTAATCTCACCCGTCGTGCTCTCGGGATCGAAGAGCCGCCGGAGTATGTCGTGTACCAAGAGCACGCGAGTGATGCCATCCACCACTTCTGGGCCACGGTGCATATCTACGGGAGGGGCATCACCGCAGAGCGCCCTTACCGGTTCACCGGGAGGACGACCACCGACGAGCCCCAAGCCATCCAACTTGCAGCCCGAGAGGCTGTAGTTCAACTCCGGCATCGGTCGCCGAGGGTTAACTGCCGCTCCTTCTACTACTACCCTAGTCGTGAAGGCTATGGTAGGCCGACCCAAGTCGCTAACGGAGACCACAAGACGGATCCTGCTATGGTGCATCTGGTGCGCTACCTGAGAGCGCAAGAGGCACTGTTCGATCAGGTCACCAATGATCTGATTGAGACCCGCAGGACGCTTGCTCTCCTGACCCCGGTGAGAAGTGAAGCTGCACCTGCCACTGACAACCCGGTAGTACTGTTGGGAGACCAATCGAGCCTGCGAGTTCTGCCCCTGTTGCCCACCCGGGCAATGCATTCGTTTCCCCGGATGAACTCCGTCGTCTCTTTGGGATTTCCTCCAACGGGACTGTAGCCACTACACCCCGCGTGGGTCATCATCGCTACCCCAACCCTGCAGCTCCTCATAACACTCCAGTCAACTCTGACGTTGAATCCCCCGGAGAAGCTTCGACGTCCGCAAGACATGCCCGTCTGGACGTCGACGAAGCGGACTGAGTCTGCCAGAGTAGTTGCCATGTCCTTAGCGACCCTGTTACCCTGTAAATTTCACCGTCATGCCGTAGACGAATATGTGTATATTTCTAGCAGTGTGTAGTGTTTGATTGAATGATGTGCTTGTGTGTTATTGTCTTGTGCATGATTGCTTGTCTGTTGTGATTTGCATCTAATTCTTTCGTCCTTAACAAATCTCGAGGACGAGATTTTCTTAAGGGGGGTAGAGTTTGTAACACCCCACAAAATTAATTATGTTTTTACTAAATAAAATTTGGCCAGAATTAAAATTTTGAATTTTTGCTAGGTCTTTTATTAATTTCAGAACCATTTTCTGTTTCTGTTTTTCAAAATTCTTCCCTCCATATAGCAATTTTTGGAAATAATATTGTGGCTTTGGTAGTTCTCTTAAAACATTTCAATTATAGTTTAATAACAGTAAGAATTATTTTCAGAATAAAATTTGCCTCTAAACAATTTTTTAATAGCTATTTCAATATTTTAAATGCCTCTGTTACACTACAACTATTTTAAATAAATCTTTTAAAATTCCACAAAAATTATGGGAGGTCATGTGATGCCTACATATCACTTTTATGCAAAATCCCAACCCTGTCTTTTGAAAATTTTGAGTGAAACAACCTCTTTTCCATTCTGTCCATTTTCTAGGTTATAACTACAACCTCTATTTTCCTTGCTCCAAAAATTCTGAAATTTTTCCCACTCATAGAACATCCTACCAAACCCTTAACTCCAGGAGCTCAGCCCTATATGAATTTTATAAAGCCACCAAATAACCTCTTGTAGTTTTTGTCCAGAAATGAATTCTGGTAAAACTTGCACTGGGTAGTTTCTCTTTTTGCCAAACCAACCCCACCATCATTCCTAACATCAAAGAATACATAATCCTGCCAATTTTCACTATCATCAAAGACACCTAGGTGGTCCTGGCATTTCACCAAACAGCTTCTGTGCATGACAGAATTCTGCTAACTCATAAGTCTACATTGGACACTTGATCTTCTGATCCAACCACCATGTCTAGCATCCTTTCCATATTAACAAACGCCACCCTGCCAAAAACCAGCTCCTCATGACAATCCTAGAGCCCCTTGTCATTTTGTCGAACGCCTGGCGTGCGTGCCCGGAGCATGGCAGAGCGCCCGCACTGCACGCCCGAGCACCGCGAGCTCCTGCCGCCCCTCTGTTTCCTTCCCTGGCTCACTCCGCTCCCAGGCAGCACCTGCCGACCGCCCGCACCTCGCCGACACTTCTCCTGGCCTCTAGCGCTGCCCCTTCCACCGGCCAGCACCGCCACCAGCGTCCGGCCGTCGCTGTCACCTACAGGACCGGGGCACCTGGCAGCCTCGCGAGCCACCCGAGCCGCTTGTGGGTGGTGGCCTCCTCCGCAAGCCTGCCCACATCGCACCGACCCCCTCAACCACCTCTGCGGCGCAGTAATGGCCGCCACCACCTCCGGTCCGATCAGTTCAAACGGAACCGACCTCCTCCACGCTATAAAAGTGCCCCGAGCTCGTCTCGATCATGACACATCTCCCATTCGTCCTCCAGATGCCACAGGGAACACTCAACCAACCAGGAGGGAAGTTCCCCCGGCGGAATCGCTCTGCCGGAGGGCAAAAGTGCTCCTGCCCAAGTTCCACCTCGAGACGGCGGCGCTTCGTCCCGAAAGTCCTCTCCTTATTTTTTCTAGGTGAAAATGACTTATATACCAGAAGAGGGGCACCGGAGGTGGGCCGAGGAGGGCACAACCCACCAGGGCGCGCCTGGGGGGCCTGGCGCGCCCAGGTGGGTTGTACCCACCTGGTGGGCCCCCTCTGGTAGTTATTTGCTCCAATAATTCTTAAATAATCCATAAAAAATCTTCGTGAAGTTTCAGCTTATTTGGAGTTGTGCAGAATAGGTAGCTCCGACGTGCTTTTTCAGGTCCAGAATTCCAGCTACCGGTATTCTCCCTCTTTGTGTAAACCTTGCAAATTATGAGAGAAAAGGCATTAGAATTACTCCCAAAAAGCATTATTATGCATAAAAACATTATAAATAACAATAGGTTAACATGATGCAAAATGGATGTATCAACTCCCCCAAGCTTAGACCTCACTTGTCCTCAAGCGAAAACCGATATCGAAAAACATGTCCACATGCTTACAGAGAGAGAGAGGTGTCGATAAAAAAAATACGGACATAGAAGCATCATGCATATTATTATAACAGAAAAGAACTTTAACATAAAAATTTATCAAATAACTTTTATCACACAACTTTTATCATATAACTTCTCATGAACAAGTAACAATTCATCACAACATCGAAGTATAAAGCATAAACTCTATTGAAAACCAACAAAACTATGTTCTCAGTCAACTTTGCAACTACAATTCATCATCTTTTCAGGAAGGGTCACGTATCGGAGCCTTTAGGCAAGTCCACATACTCAACCATCATTTAATCTTCTATGATTGCTAACACTCACAGCATACCCATGAACAAAAAGTTTCAACCGGACACATAGAAAGATAGGGGCTTATAGTTTCGCCTCCCAACGTATTCACCTCAAGGGTGATGTCAACAATAATAACTCATGCCCACTCATATTCAACTGGATATATGTGCCTAGATCTTTCCTCACCACATGATGCTTGCAAAAAGAGAAAATAATAAGGAATAGGGAAGAAAAACTTTAACTCTTCATAAAAGTAAATGCATAAAAGTAAAAGATAGGCCCTTCGCAGAGGGAAGCAGAGATTATCATGCGCTTATTTGTTTGTATTCCAAATCCCTTAATGCAAAAGAACGTAACGTTACATTGCCCCTTATGATGGCATCCTTTATTATGCAGTCTGTCGCTTTTATTATTTTGCCATCACAAGTACTTGCAACGCTCACTTTTCTCTTACACTAAATGACCCAACACATTTAGAAGCAATTTTTATTGCCTTATTGCACCGATGACAACTTACTTGATGGCTCTTACTCAATCCATAGGTAGGTATGGTGGACTCTCAAAATAAGATTTGGGTTAAGGGTTTCGGATGCACAAGTAGTATCTCTACTTAGTGCGGAGTTTTTGGCTAGAAAAGATATTGAGAAAGCACCACATATTAAAGGATCTATGACAATATAACTTCTATGTGAATATGAACAAACATAAATCATTACGTTGTCTTCCTTGTCCAACATCAACTATTTTGACACAAAATATTTAATGGGGGCTCACAATCATAAAAGGTGTCCAAGATAGTTTATTTGCATGTGAATCTTCTCTACCCTTATTAATTCTTTCATGAGTTGCATCATTGACCAATGCTATGTTTGTCAATCTCCAACAAATTTTACCACTTATACTTTTCCTTATGTGATGTCATTACTTACTATTAGATTAGCATATGATCTTTTTTATTTAATTTCCTTTCTTTTTATTGAAACATAAAGGTAAAGAAACAAAACTCAAACTACTATTTATTATATATCTCGCACACGATTACATCGATAGGTAGATCACTAAGCAAACACTCGAAAAGAAAGGATCGAACTAAACTTTTATTCAACTAAATCAAAAGATAACTAAAGATTGAACTAAGATAAGTAAAGGCAAAAGATAGTGATTGTGATACGATACCGGGGCACCTCCCCCAAGCTTGGCACAAGCCAAGGGGAGTGCCCATACCCGATACTCAAGTCTCCTTTGGTGATGAAGAAGGTGGTGGTGATGAGGTAGTACCGGTCTTGGCCTTCTCTTTCTCCAGCTTACGTCGGAGGGTAAAATTATCTATCCTTAACTCATCGTTCTCCGTCTCAAGCTTTATTATCCTCATGCATAATGCCTCCTTGATTTCTTGCTTGAAGCGAGGAGGGACTGGTTCGTCTTCATCTTCCTCATCAGTGAACCATATATAGGGATAGGTATCCTTGAAAATATTTTTATCTAAGGGCTGATAAGAAACTAGGCAATCCTCCTCGGAATCTTGAGACAACATATTTTTTTCAGATATGTCAGGAAATAGCAAGAAAGAAGAACAAAAGATTTCTCTGTGATACAGTGGTCAATAGGTTTGGGGGATATATAAAGGTTTTTTATCTTGGGGAGCAAGCAAACAAGAGAAAAACGGAGTCCGGAAGATACCCGAGGTGGGCATAACCCACCTGGCCTTGCCTGGCATGCCCTGGTGTCTTGTGCCCACCTGGGTTGCCTTCCTGGTTGTTTCTTATTTTCCTAATTTTTGTTATATTCCAAAACTAACAAAAATATTTTTGCGGATTTTTCGGAGTCCGTTTACTTACCGTATCACGTGCCTCCTCTTTTTTAATTATTCTGGAGTGTTCTGGAAGGTCTCCTTTATGTGTTCCTCAGGTGTATAGTTTGAATAATATTGCTTTCAACATTAATAGGTGTACCTGAGATATAGTGTTTAATTCTTTGCCTATTGAGCACCTTTGGGTTGGTATCTTCGGCATTATTTATTTTGACAGCTCCAGAACAGTAAACATCTTTGATGATATATGGTCCTTCCCATTTAGAGAGAAGTTTTCCTGCAAAGAATCTGAAATGAGAGTTGTACAATAGAACATATTCACCCACTTTGAACTCATGCTTTTGGATTCTTTTATCATGCCATCTTTTAACTTTTTCTTTAAACAACTTGGCATTTTCATAAGCTTGGGTTCTCCATTCATCTAGTGAGCTAATATCAAATAACCTCTTTTCACCAGCAAGTTTGAAATCATAGTTGAGTTCTTTAATTGCCCAATATGCTTTATGTTCTAACTCAAGAGGCAGATGACAAGCTTTCCCATAAACCATTTTATAAGGAGACATACCCATAGGATTTTTATAAGCTGCTCTGTAAGCCCAAAGTGCATCATCTAATTTCTTAGACCAATTCTTTCGGGACCTATTAACAGTTTTCTGTAGAATTAATTTTATTTCTCTATTGCTAAGTTCAACTTGACCACTAGACTAAGGATGATAGGGTGATGCAATTCTATGGTTAACATCATACTTAGCAAGCATTTTACGGAAAGCACCATGAATAAAGTGTGAACCACCATCAGTCATTAGGTATCTAGGAACTCCAAACCTTGGGAAAATAACTTCCTTAAGCATTTTAATAGAGGTGTTGTGATCAGCACTACTGGTTGGAATAGCTTCTACCCACTTAGTAACATAATCAACAGCAACCAAAATATGTGTATACCCATTAGAGGAAGGAAAATGTCACATATAATCAAAACCCCAAACATCAAATGGTTCAACTGCAAGAGAATAATTCATAGGCATTTCCTGACGCTTACCAATATTACCAATTCTTTGACATTCATCACAAGATAAAACAAACTTACGGGAATCCTTGAAGAGAGTAGGCCAATAAAATCCAGATTGCAATACCTTGTGAGCAGTTCTATCTCCCGCATGATGTCCTCCATAAGCTTCGGAGTGACATTTCTGTAAGATTTGTTCCTGTTCATGCTCAGGTACACAACGTCTAATAATACCATCTACTCCTTCTTTGTAAAGGTGTGGGTCATCCCAAAAGTAATGTCTTAAATCGTAGAAGAATTTTTTTCTTTTGTTGGTATGTGAAACTAGGTGGTATTTATTTTGCAACAATGTAATTAGCATAGTCAGCATACCAAGGAGTGTTATGGGAAACATTTATTGCAGCTAGTTGCTCATCGGGAAAACTATCATTAATAGGTTGTGGGTCATCAAGAATATTTTCTAACCTAGACAAGTTATCAGCTACGGGGTTCTCAGCTCCTTTTCTATCAGTGATATGTAAATCAAATTCTTGTAACAGGAGAACCCACCTAATGAATCTAGGCTTAGCATCTTTCTTTTCTATAAGATATTTTATAGTAGCATGATCAATGTGAACAGTAAATTAGAATCTACAATGTAAGATCTGAATTTGTCACAAGAAAACACAATTGCTAAAAATTCTTTTTCAGTGGTAGCATAGTTTCTTTGGGCACTGTCTAGAGTTTTGCTAGCATAATGAATAACATTTAGTTTCTTATCAACTCTTTGTCCTAGAACAGCACCAACAGCATAATCACTAGCACCACACATAATTTCAAAAGGCAAGTTCCAATCAGGTGGTTGAACAATAGGTGCAGAAGTAAACGCTTTCTTAAGTGTTTCAAAGGCTTCTACACAATCATCATAAAAAACAAACAGAACATCCTTTTGTAAAAGATTTGTAAGAGGCCTAGAAATTTTAGAGAAGTCTTTAATAAACCTCCTATAGAAACCAGCATGACCGAGGAAACTACGAATACCTTTGATATCTTTAGGACATGGCATTTTCTCAATTGCATCAACTTTAGCTTTATCCACCTCAATACCTCGTTCAGAAATTTTATGCCCCAAGACAATACCTTCATTAACCATAAAGTGGCACTTCTCCCAATTCAAGACAAGATTAGTTTGCTCACATCTCTGCAAAACTTGATCAAGGTTGCTTAAGCAATCATCAAAAGAAGTTCCGTAAACAGAAAAGTCATCCATGAAAACCTCAACAATCTTTTCACAAAAATCAGAGAATATAGCAGTCATACATCTTTGAAAGGTAGCAGGTGCATTGCATAAAACCAAAGGGCATACGTCTATAATCATAAGTTCTAAAAGGGAAAGTAAAGGTGGTTTTCTCTTGATCAGGTTGTGAAACAGGTATTTGAGAAAAACCAGAATATCCATCAAGGAAGCAAAAGTGTGTGTGCTTAGATAATCTTTCTAGCATTTGATCAATAAAAGGCAAAGGGTAATGATCTTTTCTAGTTGCTTTATTTAATTTTCTAAAATCAATAACCATTCTATAGCCAGTGACAAATCTTTGTGGAATAAGTTCATTTTTATCATTTGGAACAACAGTAATACCTCCCTTCTTAGGGACACAATGAACGGGACTTACCCATCTACTATCAGCTATGGGATAGATTATACCTACTTCCAGAAGCTTTAATATTTCAGTTCTTACCACTTCTTTCATCTTAGGATTTAAACGTCGTTGATGATCAACAACGGGTTTAGCATTAGGTTCCATATTAATCTTGTGCTGACATAGAGTGGGACTAATGCCCTTAAGATCATCAAGAGTATATCCAATAGCAGCTTGGTGCTTCTTCAGAATTTTCAATAATCTTTCTTCTTCATGTTCTGAAAGGTTAGCACTAATAATAACAGGATATATCTTTTTCTCATCGAGATAAGCATATTTCAAAGTGTCTGGCAATTGTTTCAATTCAAACACAGGATCACCTTTAGGTGGAGGAGGACCTCCTAGAGTTTCAATAGGCAAATTATGTTTAAGCAGAGGTCGTTGTTCAAAGAAGATTCTAGCTATTTCATTCCTTTCATGCATATGCATATCATTTTCATGGTCTAGCAAATATTGTTCTAGTGGATCAGTAGGAGGCACGGCAATAGAAGCAAGACCAATTATTTCATCCTTACTAGGCAATTCTTTCTTATGATGTTTTCTACTGAACTTAGAAAAATTAAACTCATGAGATTCATCACCAAAACTAGCACCGACGGTTTGTTTCTCACAATCTATTTTAGCATTAACAGTGTTCAAGAAAGGTCTACCAAAGATAATGGGACAAAAGTCATCTTGTGGGGAACCAAGAACTAGAAAATCAGTAGGATATTTTATTTTCCCACACAAGACTTCAACATCTCTAACAATCCCAAGTGGTGTGATGGTGTCTCTATTGGCAAGTTTAATAGTAACATCTATGTCTTCTATTTCAGCGGGTGCTATGTCATTCATAATTTCTTGATATAAGGTAAAAGGAATAGCACTCACGCTAGCACCTAAGTCACATAAACCATGATAACAGTGATCTCCTATTTTGACTGAGACAACTGGCATGGCAACAATAGGTCTATGTTTATCTTTTTCATCTGGTTTAGCAATTCTAGCAGCTTCATCACAGAAAGAAATAACATGCCCATCAATATTTTCTACCAAGAGATCTTTAACCATAGCAACACTAGGTTCTACTTTGATTTGTTCAGCAGGTTTAGGTGCTCTAATATTACTTTTATTGACCACGGTTGAGACCTTAGCATGTTCCTTTATCCTAACAAGAAAATGTGGTTTTTCAATATAAGTAGTAGGTACAACTGGATCAACATTATAAATAATAGTTTCATCTTTGGCTATTACCGGTTCTTTAATTTCTTCTTTGATAGGTGGGTGATATTTAAACCACTTCTCCTTAGGGAGATCAACATGAGTAGCAAATGATTCACAGAAAGAGGCTACTATCTCAGAGTCAAGTCCATATTTAGTGCTAAACTTGTGAAAAGCATCGGTATTCATAAAAGATTTAACACAATCAAACTTAAGCTTGATACCTGACTCTTTACCTTCGTCGAGTTCCCAATCTTCAGAGTTGCGTTTAATTCTTTCTAAAAGATCCCACCTGAATTCAATAGTCTTCTTCATAAAAGAACCAGTACAAGAAGTATCGAGCATGGATTGATCATCACGAGAAAGCCGAGCATAAAAATTCTGAATAATAATTTCTCTTGAGAGCTCATGATTGGGGCATGAATATAACATTGACTTAAGCCTCCCCCAAGCTAGAGTGATACTTTCTCCTTCACGAGGCCAAAAATTATATATGTAATTCCGATCACGATGAACTAGATGCATAGGATAAAATTTTTGGTGAAATTTCAATTACAATCAATTCCAGTTCAAAGATCCAATATCATCGCATAGCCTATACCATGCCAATGCTTTTCCCTTCAAAGATAAAGGGAAAACCTTGTTCTTAGCTTCATCTTCGGGTAAACCTGCAAGCTCAAATAATCCATAAGTTTCATCTACATATATCAAGTGCATATCAGGATGTTCAGTCCCATCTCCTGCATAAGGATTAGCTAGCAGTTGCTCTATCATACCCAAAGGAATTTCATAACCAATATTTTCAGTAGGTGCAGTCGGTTGAGGGGTAACTAATTGTGGTTCCGGTCGAGGTGAAGATACCCCGAACAAACCCCTCAAAGGATTGTTCTCCATAGTAACAAGTGACAATAAATTTCAGCAAGTAGTAATAATTTTCCCTTACCAATTTCCACTTACCAAGAGCGCTTCACTCCCCGGCAACGGTGCCAGAAAATAGCCTTGATGACCCACAAGTATAGGGGACCAATCGTAGTCCTTTCGATAAGTAAGAGTGTCGAACCCAACGAGGACCAGAAGGAAATGACAAGTGGTTTTCAGCAAGGTATTCTCTGCAAGCACTGAAATTGTCGGTAACCAATAGTTTGATAGCAAGATATTTTGTAACGAGCAAGTAATAGTAACGGAAAATAAAGTGCAGCAAGGTAGCCCAATCCTTTTGTGGAAAAGGACAGGCCAAAACGGTCTCTTATGATAAGCAAAGCGTTCTTGAGGGTACACGGGAATTTCATCATATCACTTTCATCATGTTGGTTTGATTCGTGTTCGCTACTTTGATAATTTGATATGTGGGTGGACCAGTGCTTAGGTGTTGTTCTTACTTGAACAAACCTCCTACTTATGATTAACCCCCTCACAGGCATCCGCAACTAAGAGAAAGTATTAAGATAAAATCTAACCATAGCATTAAACTTTTGGATCCAAATCGGTCCCTTACGAAATAGCGCATAAACTAGGGTTTAAGCTTTTGTCACTCTAGCAACCCATCATCTAATTACTACTCCACAATGCATTCCCTTAGGCCCAAATATGGTGAAGTGCCATGTAGTCGACGTTCACATGACACCACTAAGGGAATCACAACATACATATCATCAAAATATCGAACACATATCAAGTTCACATGATTACTTGCAACCTGACTTCTCCCGTGACCTCAAGAACAAAAGTAACTACTCACAAATAATAATCATGCTCAAGATCAGAGGGGTATTAAATAGCATAATGGATCTGAACATATAATCTTCCACCAAATAAACCATGTAGTAATCAACTACAAGATGTAATCAACACTACTAGTCACCCACAAGTACCAATCTAAGGTTCCGGTACAAAGATTGAACACAAGAGATGAACTAGGGTTTGAGAAGAGATGGTGTTGTTGAAGATGTTGATGGAGATTGCCCTCCCCAAGATGGGAGAGTTGTTGGTGATGATGATGACAATGATTTCCCCCTTCGGGAGGGAAGTTCCCCCGGCGGAATCGCTCTGCTGGAGGGCAAAAGTGCTCCTGCCCAAGTTCCGCCTCGAGACGGCGGCGCTTCATCCCAAAAGTCCTCTCCTTATTTTTTTCTAGGTGAAAATGACTTATATACCAGAAGAGGGGCACCGGAGGTGGGCCGAGGAGGGCACAACCCACCAGGGTGCGCCTGGGGGGCCTGGCGCGCCCAGGTGGGTCGTGCCCAGCTTGGTGGGCCCCCTCTGGTAGTTATTTGCTCCAATAATTCTTAAATAATCCATAAAAGATCTCCGTGAAGTTTCAGCTTATTTGGAGTTGTGCAGAATAGGTAGCTCTGACGTGCTTTTTCAGGTCCAGAATTCCAGCTGCCGGTATTCTCCCTCTTTGTGTAAACCTTGCAAATTATGAGGGAAAAGGCATTAGAATTATTCCCAAAAAGCATTATTATGCATAAAAACATTATAAATAACAATAGGTAAACATGATGCAAAATGGACGTATCAGGACCTCGGCAACCGGGGCCTGTTTGATCTTGCCTGCAACACCGTCGCCGCCATGTTAGACGGGAAGTTGTCTGATGAGATCCATGTGCATTAGGCCCAGCGGTGGCTCCACTCCGCAGCCAGACCCAAAGCTAGAGAAGGCGCTGTTGGCTGTCCACTTCGTCCGCTACCATGGTGTCACCGCGTACAACCCCAAGCTTCGTCGCTTCTTGGCTTCCATACTATCATGACTCACACCTACAACATGGCTTTGTTCGACATGGATAAATAGTGTAAGTCCTCCCGTCGTGTTCTATTTTAGCCATACAAACTAAACAGAGAGGAGAACAAGTAGGCGACGGCGTCGCAGGTGAGTCCCGCCACCCCCTGAATTCTTCTTCCTCTCCCTCCTTCTCCATGACCAAAACATGTACACCCGCGTGCAGCAACTCCTCAATGATTTGAATGTTCAGTTGCTCTTCTACTCAGTCTCTCTCTCTCTCTGTGTGTGTGTGTGTGTGTGTGTGTGTGTGTGTGTGTGTGTGTGTGTGTGTGTGTGTGTGTGTGTGTGTGCTTTTCCTTGTATGTCTACTCAGTACAGTAGGTGTATTGTTCTATCCTTGTACTATTTTCTTAAACATTTCTTATTGGGAAGCGCTTTATATCAACCGGCGGATCGCAGCCTCGTGTCCGCCGTCTTCTTTGCACACCACGTGTCCCATGACTGCCACCACTAGTTTTTGCAACTAGCCCATGATACGTCCATTTTGCATCATGTTTTTATGTTGATATTTATTGCATTATGGGCTGTTATTTCACTTTAAGATACAATTCTTATGCCTTTTCTCTCTTATTTTACAAGGTTTACATGAAGAGGGAGAATGCCGGTAGCTGGAATTTTGGACCGGAAAGGAGCAAATCCGATATACCTATTCTACACAACTCCAAATATCCTGAAACTTTACAGAGAATTATTTTGAAATATATAAAAAATATTGGGTGAAGAAACAACAGAGGGGGACCCACCAGGTGGCCACAAGCCTGGGGGGCGCGCCCTACCCTCCAGGGCATGCCTCCCAAGTTTGTGGGCCCCCTGGCCAGCCCCCGGTGTCCATATTCTGCTATATGAAAGGTTTTGACCTAGAAAAAATCATAAGGAATCTTTCAGGATGAAGCACCGCCGTCTCGAGGCGGAAACTGGGCAGAAGCAATCTAGGGCTCCGGCAGAGCAATTCTACCGGGGAAACTCCCCTCCGAGAGGGGGAAATCGAAGCCATCATCATCACCAACGATCCCCTCATCGTAGGAGGGTCAATCTTCATCAACATCTTCACTAGCAGCATCTCCTCTCAAACCCTAGTTCATCTCTTGTATTCAATCTTTGCCTCAAAACCTCAGATTGGTACCTGTGGGTTGCTAGTAGTGTTGATTACTCTTCGTAGTTGATGCTAGTTGGTTTATTTGGTGGAAGACCATATGTTCAGATCCTTAATGATATTCAATACCCCTCTGATCTTGAACATGAGCATGCTTTGTGAGTAGTTACGTTTGTTCCTGAGGACATGGGAGAAGTCTTGTTATAAGTAATCATGTGAATTTGGTATTCGTTCGATATTTTGATGAGATGTATGTTGTCTTTCCTCTAGTGGTGTTATGTGAACATTGACTACATGACCCTTCACCATGATTTGGGCCTAGGGGAAGGCATTGGGAAGTAATAAGTAGATGATGGGTTGCTAGAGTGACAGAAGCTTAAACCCTAGTTTATGCGTTGCTTCGTAAGGGGCTGATTTGGATCCACATGTTTCATTCTATGGTTAGATTTACCTTAATTCTTATTTCGTAGTTGCGGATGCTTGCGAGAGGGGTTAATCATAAGTGGGAGGCTTGTCCAAGTAAGGACATCACCAAAGCACTGGTCCACCCACATATGAAATTATCAAAGTAACGAACGCGAATCATATGAGCATGGTGTAAACTATCTTGACAATAATTCCCATGTGTCCTCGGGAGTGCTTTGCTTTATATAAGAGTTCGTCCAGGCTTATCCTTTGCTATAAAAAGGATTGGGCCACCTTGCTGCACCTTTTTTACACTTGTTACTTGTTACCCATTACGAATTATCTTACTACCAAACTATCTGTTACCGATAATTTCAGTGCCTGCAGAAAATACCTTGCTGAAAACCGCTTGTCATTTCCTTCTACTCCTCATTGGGTTCGACACTCTTACTTATCGAAAGGACTAGGATTGATCCCCTATACTTGTGGGTCATCAAGACTCTTTTCTAGAGCCGTTGCCGAGGAGTGAAGCGCCTTTGGTGAGTAGAATTTGGTAAGGAAACATTTATATTACGTGCTGAAATTTATTGTCACTTGTCACTATGGAAAATAATCCTTTGATGGGCTTGTTCGGGGTATCTTCACCCCGACCGGAAGAACAAAGAGTTGCTCCTCAACCTACTACACCTACTGAAAATATTTATTATGAAATTCCTTCGGGTATGATAGAGAAACTGCTAGCTAATCCTTATGCAGGAGATGGAACACTACATCCTGATATGCATCTAATCTATGTGGATGAAGTTTGTGGATTATTTAAGCTTGCAGGTTTACCCGAAGATGAAGTCAAGAAGAAGGTCTTCCCTTTATCTTTGAAGGGAAAGGCATTGACATGGTATAGGCTATGTGATGATATTGGAGCTTGGAGTTACAACTCATTGAAATTGGAATTTTAGCAAAAGTTTTATCCTATGTATCTGGTTCATCGTGATCGGAATTATTTATATAATTTTTGGCCTCGTGAAGGAGAAAGTATCGCTCAAGTTTAGGGGAGACTTAAGTCAATGTTATATTCATGCCCCAATCATAAGCTCTCAAGAGAAGTTATTTGTAACGCCCGAATAATTAAGCTACAGTAATCCCATGTTAATGGTGTCGGGTCATCATGTGACTGTTGCTAAATCTCCCTTTGATTCAAACGCAATTCAAATTCAAATTCAAATTATAAGTGAAATTATAAAATTCTCAAACGTGAAAACTAAAGTGTTCGAAATGTGGCAAATAATCCATAAAGAATATTGGTGAAGAAATCAACATTTAATAAAGTATTTAGATGTCCAAAAATAAAAAAACTGTAGCAAAAACTATTAAATAAATGCCTTTTAAAATTATTAATATGCAAACTTAATTATTTAGTCACCAAACTTTTTTGGCAGTGGGCAAATTAACATGACTAATTTAGGTGTTGTTCTTACATTTTACAAAATTAAAATAAATTGAAAATTAAATGAAAACAGTAAAAAAACAAAATAAATAAATAAATAAACAAAAGAAACAGAAACAAAAAAAGGAAAATAAAAAGGAAATCCCCCTCACCCCTGGGCCGCCTTGGCCAGCTGGCCTCCCGCCAGGCCGACCCACCACTTCGCCCCCCTCCTCGCTACAAGAGCAGGGGGATCGTGGCGGCCATCCGCCTGCGATGGCCGGCGTGGCGGCCATCTGCCCCCCTGCCCCGCCTACTTAGCCGGCGACCTCCCTTCGCACGAACCCTAAACCCCCACTCCTCGCGCGCCCCATCTCCCTCCCCTCGCCTTCCCCTATGCCCAACGGCCCTCTGTCCCGACGCCGCTCGTCCTTGCCGTCGCCGCCACCTCGCCGGACCACCCCATCTCCGACCTCTCCTCCACCGGTCCTCCCCGCGCCTCGCCGCCCCCTTCCCTCCAACGACTTGTGAGGCCCCCAGCCTCCTCTCCCCCCCTCTCTCCTTCTCCCCGCCTCAGAACACCGCCTAGGTACGCCGTCGGCCGCCGCGCGAGATCGCCGTGGCTGAATCAGAGTTCTGTTCCCTCGAGCTCGCCCGCGCCCGCTACACCGCCTGCACCTCTCTTCACGCACCCGCTGCCGCCCGAGCGCAGCCCGCTCGCCCCGCCTCCGACCGCCACCCACCGCTGCCGTGCGCATCCTGCGCCCTGGCCTTGCCCCGCGCCGCTGCTGATTGCAGCTGCCCGCGCCGCGCCGCCCTCGCCTCGCCGCTACCTGTCGCTGCTGCTCCCTGTGCAATACTGAAGTTGCCCCTGCCGCCCGCTGCTTCTGCTAGCCACCACACCCACCGCTCAGCTGCAGCGCGCCTCCCGCCTGCTGCCTTGCAGCAGCTGCTACTGTTCTGCCGCCGCCGCGGCCAGTGCCCTCGCCCGCCGCTCAACCTCGCCGCCTCGCTCCGTGTGTCATGCCCGCCTTCCCTGGCCTCACCGCCGGTCGCCGCCCCCCCCCCCACCACGCTGCGCCTCCCCTGCACCTAGCCGTGGCCATGGCCGCCGTGCGCGTGGCGTACACGCGTGCCCAGCCACATGTGAGCCACGGCTGGCTCACTAACTAGTGGGGCCGGCTCAAATTTAGCTTAGGGAGCTAATTAACCTGTTAAATTAACCATTTTTCTAAAGTCTCACCTACATGTGGGTCCGTCTGATAATAAAACTGTTGGGAAACGGAGCATGGAAAACAAAAAAAATTCTACGCACACGCAATGATCTATCCAAGGAGAAGCATAGCAACAAGGGGAAGAGTGTGTCTACGTACCCTCGTAGACCAAAAGCGGAAGCGTTTCATAACACGGTTGATGTAGTCGAACTTTCTTCGCGCTCCATCGATCGAGTACCGAACGTAAGGCACCTCCGAGTTCTGCACACGTTCAGCTCGATGACGTCCCTCGCCTTCTTGATCCAGCAAGGTGTCGAGGTAGTAGATGAGTTCTGTCAGCATGATGGCGTGGTGACGGTGATGGTGATGTGATCCGCGCAGGGCTTCGCCTAAGCATCGCGAGAATATGACCGGGGGGTGTAAACTGTGGAGGGGGGCGCCGCACACGGCTAACAATTGATGGTGTTGTGCTAGGCACCCCCCTCCCACATATATATAGGTGGGGGAAGGAGGGAGCAGCCAAAAGGGTGCCCCAAGTAGGCCGAATCCTACTTGGGGTCCTCCCAAGTGGCGCCCCCCCTTCCTTATTTATCGGAGGGGGAAGGAAAGAGAGGAGGAGAGGGAAGGAAGGGGGAATCCTATTCCCTCTCTTTCCTTTCCCTTCCCCTCTTTCCTTCTCCTTCATGGCCGGCACATATGGGGGGCGCACCAGCCCCTTGTGGCTGGTGCGTTTCCCCTCTTGGCCCATAAGGCCCATATCTTTTGTCGGGGGTGCCCGGAACCCCTTCCGGTGACCCGATATGTACCCGGTACCCTCCGGAACACTTCCGGTATCCGAATACCATCGTCCTATATATCAATATTTACCTCTCGACCATTTTGAGACTCCTCGTCATGTCCGTGATCTCATTCGGGACTCCGAACAACATTCGGTCACCAAAACACATAACTCATATAATATTATATCGTCAACGAACGTTAAGCGTGCGGACCCTACGGGTTCGAGAACTATGTAGACATGACCGAGACACCTCTCTGGTCAATAACCAATAGCGGAACCTAGATGCTCATATTGGCTCCTACATATTCTACGAAGATCTTTATCGGTCGAACCCTTATGACAACATACGTAATTCCCTTTGTCCATCGGTATGTTACTTGCCCGAGATTCGATCGTCGGTATCTTCATACCTAGTTCAATCTCGTTACCGGCAAGTCTCTTTACTTGTTCCGTAATACATCACCTCATGACTAACTCCTTAGTCATTTGCTTGCAAGCTTATGATGTGTATTACCGAGAGGGCCCAGAGATACCTCTCCGATACTCGGAGTGACAAATCCTAATCTCGATCTATGCCAACTCAACAGACACCTTCGGAGATACCTGTAGAGCATCTTTATGATCACCCAGTTATGTTCTGACGTTTGATAGCACACAAGGCATTCCTCCGGTATCCGGGAGTTGCATAATCTCATAGTCAAAGGAATATGTATTTGACATGAAGAAAGCAATAGCAATAAAACTGAACGATCATTATGCTAAGCTAACGGATAGGTCTTGTCCATCACATCATTCTCCTAATGATGTGATCCCATTATCAAATGACAACTCATGTCCATGGTTAGGAAACCTTAACCATCTTTGATCAACGAGCTAGTCTAGTAGAGGCTTACTAGGGACACGGTGTTTGTCTATGTATTCACACATGTATTTAGGTTTCCGATCAATACAATTCTAGCATGAATAATAAACATTTATCATGAATAAGTAAATATAAAATAAAAACTTTATTATTGCCTCTAGGGCATATTTCCTTCAGTCTCCTACTTGCACTAGAGTCAATAATCTAGATTACATTGTAATGATTCTAACACCCACGGAGTCTTGGTGCTGGTCATGTTTTGCTCGTGGAAGAGGCTTAGTCAACGGGTCTACAGCATTCAGATCCATATGTATTTTGCAAATCTCTATGTCTCCCTTCTTGACTTGATCATGGATGGAGTTGAAGCGTCTTTTGATGTGTTTGGTTCTTTTGTGAAATCTGGATTCCTTCGCTAGGGCAATTGCTCCAGTATTGTCACAAAACATTTTCATTGGACCCGATGCACTAGGTATTCCACCTAGATCGGATATGAACTCCTTCATTTGCTGCTTCCGAAGCAGCTATGTACTCCGCTTCACACGTAGATCCCGCCACGATGCTCTGCTTGGAACTGCACCAACTGACAGCTCCACAATTCAATATAAATACGTATCCGGTTTGTGACTTAGAGTCATCCGGATCAGTGTCAAAACTAGCATCGACGTAACCATTTATGATGAGCTCTTTGTCACCTCCATAAACGAGAAACATATCCTCAGTCCTTTTCAGGTACTTCAGGATGTTCTTGACAGCTGTCCGGTGATCCACTCCTGGATTACTTTGGTACCTCCCTGCCAAACTTATAGCAAGGAACACATCAGGTCTGGTACACAGCATAGCATACATGATAGAACCTATGGTTGAGGCATAGGGAATGACTTTCATTTTCTCTCTATCTTCTGCTGTGGTCGGGCATTGAGTCTGACTCAACTTCACACCTTGTAACACAGGCAAGAACCCTTTCTTTGACTGATCCATTTTGAACTTCTTCAAAACTTTATCAAGGTATGTGCTTTGTGAAAGTCCTATTAAGCGTCTTGATATATCTCTATAGATCTTGATGCCCAATATATAAGCAGCTTCACCGAGGTCTTTCATTGAAAAACTCTTATTCAAGTATCCTTTTATGCTATCCTGAAATTCTACATCATTTCCAATCAACAATATGTCATCCACATATAATATTAGAAATGCTACAGAGCTCCCACTCACTTTCTTGTAAATACAGGCTTCTCCGAAAGTCTGTATAAAACCATATGCTTTGATCACCTCATCAAAGCGTATATTCCAACTCCGAGATGCTTGCACCAGTCCATAGATGGATCGCCGGAGCTTGCACACTTTGTTAGCACCTTTAGGATCGACAAAACCTTCTAGTTGCGTCATATACAACTCTTCTTTAAGAAATCCATTAAGGAATGCAGTTTTGACGTCCATTTGCCAGATTTCATAATCATAAAATGCGGCAATTGCTAACATGATTCGGACAGACTTAAGCATCGCTACGGGTGAGAAAGTCTCATCGTAGTCAACTCCTTGAACTTGTCGAAAACCTTTTGCGACAAGTCGAGCTTTGTAGATAGTAACATTACCATCAGCGTCAGTCTTCTTCTTGAAGATCCATTTATTCTCTATGGCTCGCCGATCATCGGGCAAGTCCACCAAAGTCCACACTTTGTTCTCATACATGGATCCTATCTTAGATTTCATGGCCTCAAGCCATTTATCGGAATCTGGGCTCATCATAGCTTCTTCATAGTTCGTAGGTTCGTCATGGTCTAGTAACATGACTTCCAGAACAGGATTACCGTACCACTCTGGTGCGGAATGTGCTCTGTTTGACCTACGAGGTCCTGTAGTAACTTTATCAGAAGTTTCATGATCATCATCATTAGCTTCCTCTCTAGTTGGTGTAGGCATCACGGGAACGGATTTCTCTGATGAGCTACTTTCCAATTTGAGAGAAGGTACAATTACCTCATCAAGTTCTACTTTCCTCCCACTCACTTCTTTCGAGAGAAACTCCTTCTCTAGAAAGGTTCCATTCTTGGCAACAAAGATCTTGCCTTCGGATCTGTGGTAGAAGGTGTACCCAATTGTTTCCTTAGGGTATCCTATGAAGACGCACTTCTCTGATTTGGGTTCGAGCTTATCAGGCTGAAGCCTTTTGACATAAGTGTCGCAACCCCAAACTTTAAGAAACGACAGCTTGGGTTTCTTGCCAAACCACAGTTCATACGGTGTCGTCTCAACGGATTTAGACGGTGCCCTATTTAACGTGAATGCAGCTGTCTCTAATGCATAACCCCAAAACGATAGTGGTAAATCGGTAAGAGACATCATAGATCGCACCATATCTAATAAAGTACGGTTACGACGTTCGGACACACCATTACGCTGTGGTGTTCCAGGTGGCGTGAGTTGTGAAACTATTCCACATTGTTTTAAATGAAGGCCAAACTCGTAACTCAAATATTCGCCTCCATGATCAGATCGTAGAAATTTTATTTTCTTGTTACGATGATTCTCCACTT
Organism: Thinopyrum elongatum; assembly: GCA_011799875.1. NCBI lineage: Eukaryota > Viridiplantae > Streptophyta > Magnoliopsida > Poales > Poaceae > Thinopyrum > Thinopyrum elongatum. The sequence continues at coordinate 302,557,980 of CM022301.1, forward strand.
CACTCTGAAATTCTTTGAACTTTTCAAATGTTTCAGACTTGTGTTTCATTAAGTAGATATACCCATATCTGCTCAAATCATCTGTGAAGGTTAGAAAATAACGATACCCGCCGCGTGCCTCAACACTCATCGGACCGCATACATCGGTATGTATTATTTCCAATAAGTCATTAGCTCGCTCCATTGTTCCGGAGAACGGAGTTTTAGTCATCTTACCCATGAGGCATGGTTCGCAAGTATCAAATGATTCATAATCAAGTGATTCCAAAAGCCCATCTGCATGGAGTTTCTTCATGCGCTTTACACCAATATGACCTAAACGGCAGTGCCACAAATATGTTGCACTATCATTATCAACGTTGCATCTTTTGGCATCAATATTATGAATATGTGTATCATCACAATCGAGATTCAATAAAAATAGACCACTCTTCAAGGGTGCATGACCATAAAAGATATTACTCATATAAATAGAACAACCATTATTCTCTGATTTAAATGAATAACCGTCTCGCACTAAACAAGATCCAGATATAATGTTCATGCTCAACGCTGGCACCAAATAACAATTATTCAGGTCTAAAACTAATCCCAAAGGCAGATGTAGAGGTAGCCTGCCAACGGCGATCACATCGACCTTGGAACCCGACGCGCATCGTCACCTCGTCCTTAGCCAATCTTTTTTTAATCCGTAGCCCCTGTTTCGAGTTACAAATATGAGCAACCGAACCAGTATCAAATACCCAGGCGCTACTACGAGCATTAGTAAGGTACACATCAATAACATGTATATCAAATATACCTTTGTTCACTTTGCCATCCTTCTTATCCACCAAATACTTGGGGCAGTTCCGCTTCCAGTGACCAGTCCCTTTGCAGTAGAAGCACTCAGTTTCAGGCTTGGGTCTAGCTTTGGGTTTCTTCCTGGGAGTGGCAACTTGCTTGCCATTCTTCTTGAAGTTCCCCTTCTTTCCCTTGCCCTTTTTCTTGAAACTAGTGGTCTTGTTAACCATCAACACTTGATGCTCCTTCTTGATTTCTACCTCCGCAGCTTTGAGCATTGCGAAGAGCTCGGGAATTGTCTTCTCCATCCCTTGCATAATATAGTTCATCACGAAGCCTTTGTAGCTTGGTGGCAGTGATTGAAGAACTCTGTCAATAACACTATCAACTAGAAGATTAACTCCCAGCTGAGTCAAGTGATTATGATACCAAGACATTTTGAGTATGTGTTCACTGACAGAACTGTTCTCCTCCATCTTGCAGCTATAGAACTTGTTGGAGACTTCATATCTCTCAACTCGGGCATTTGCTTCAAATATTAACTTCAACTCCTGGAACATCTCAGATGGTCCATGACGTTTAAAACGTCTTTGAAGTCCCGATTCTAAGCCGTAAAGAATGGCACACTGAACTATCGAGTAGTCATCAGATCGAGCTTGCCAGACGTTCAAAACATCAGCATTTGCTCCTGCAGCAGGCCTTTCACCTAGCGGTGCATGAAGGACATAATTCTTCTGTGCAGCTATGAGGATAATCCTCAAGTTACGGACCCAATCCGTGTAGTTGCTACCATCATCTATCAACTTAGCTTTCTCTAGGAACGCATTAAAATTCAAGGGAACGGTAGCACGGGCCATTGATCTACAACATAGATATGCAAATACTATCAGGACTAAGTTCATGATAAATTAAGTTCAATTAATCAAATTACTTAAGAACTCCCACTTAGATAGACATCCCTCAAGTCATCTAAATGATACGTGATCCAAATAAACTAAACCATGTCCGATCATCACGTGAGATGGAGTAGTCATCAATGGTGAACATCTCTATGTTGATCATATCTACTATATGATTCACGTTCGACCTTTTGGTCTCCAGTGTTCCGAGGCCATGTCTGTACATGCTAGGCTCGTCAAGTTTAACCCGAGTATTCCGCATGTGCAAAACTGTCTTGCACCCGTTGTATGTGAACGTAGAGTCTATCACACCCGATCATCACGTGGTGTCTCAACACGATGAACTGTCGCAACGGTGCATACTCAGGGAGAACACTTATACCTTGAAATTTAGTTAAGGGATCATCTTATAATGCTACCGCCGTACTAAGCAAAATAAGATGCATAAAAGATAAACATCACATGCAATCAAAATATGTGACATGATATGGCCATCATCATCTTGTGCTTTTGATCTCCATCTCCAAAGCATCATCATGATCTCCATCATCACCGGCTCGACACCTTGATTTCCATCGTTGCGTCATGGTCGTCTTGCCAACTATTGCTTCTACAACTATCGCTAACGCATAGTGATAAAGTAAAGCAATTACATGGCGCTTGCATTTCATACAATAAAGAGACAACCATAAGGCTCCTGCCGATTGCCGATAACTTTTACAAAACATGATCATCTCATACAATAGCGTATATCACATCATGTCTTGACCATATCACATCACAACATGCCCTGCAAAAACAAGTTAGACGTCCTCTACTTTGTTGTTGCAAGTTTTACGTGGCTGCTACGGGCTTCAAGCAAGAACCGTTCTTACCTACACATCAAAACCATAATGGTGTTTCGTCAAGTTTGCTGTTTTAACCTTCTTCAACGACCGGCCACAGTCAAATTCGATTCAACTAAAGTAGGAGAAACAGACACCCGCCAGCCACCTTTATGCAAAACTAGTTGCATGTCTGTCGGTGGAACCGATCTCATGTCCGTGGACATGTAAGGTTGGTCCGGGCCGCTTCATCCCACAATACCGCCGAATCAAAATAAGACGTTGGTGGTAAGTAGTATGACCATCACCGCCCACAACTCTTTGTGTTCTACTCGTGCATATCATCTACGCATAGACCTGGCTCGGATGCCACTGTTGGGAAACGTAGCATGGAAAACAAAAAAATTTCTACGCACACGCAATGATCTATCCAAGGAGATGCATAGCAACGAGGGGAAGAGTGTGTCTATGTACCCTCGTAGACCGAAAGCGGAAGCGTTTCACAACGCGGTTGATGTAGTCGAACTTTCTTCGCGCTCCATCGATCGAGTACCGAACGTACGGCACCTCCGAGTTCTGCACATGTTCAGCTCGATGACGTCCCTTGCCTTCTTGATCCAGCAAGGTGTCGAGGTAGTAGATGAGTTCTATTAGCACGACGGCGTGGTGACGGTGATGGTGATGTGATCCGCGCAGGGCTTCACCTAAGCACCGCGAGAATATGACCGGGGGTGTAAACTGTGGAGGGGGGCGCTGCACATGGCTAACAATTGATGTTGTTATGCTAGGCGCCCCCCTCCCACATATATATAGGTGGGGGGGGGGGAAGAGGGCGCCCCAAGTAGGCCGAATCCTACTTGGGGTCCTCCCAAGTGGCGCGCCCCCCCTTCCTTATTTGCCGGAGGGGAAGGAATGAGAGAGGAGAGGGAAGGAAGGGGGAATCCTATTCCCTCTCTTTCCTTTCCCTTCCCCTCTTTCCTTCTCCTTCTTGGCCGGCCCATATGGGGGGCGCACCAGCCCCTTGTGGCTGGTGCGTTTCCCCTCTTGGCCCATAAGGCCCATATCTTTTGCCGGGGGTGCCTGGAACCCCTTCCGGTGACCCGATATGTACTCGGTACCCTCCGGAACACTTCCGGTGTCCGAATACCATCGTCCTATATATCAATCTTTACCTCTCGACCATTTCGAGACTCCTCGTCATGTCCGTGATCTCATCCGGGACTCCGAACAACATTCGGTCACCAAAACACATAACTCATATAATACTATATCGTCATAAAACGTTAAGCGTGCGGACCCTACGGGTTCGAGAACTATGTAGACATGACCGAGACACCTCTCCGGTCAATAACCAATAGCGGAACCTAGATGCTCATATTGGCTCCTACATATTCTACAAAGATCTTTATCGGTCGAACCGTTATAACATACGTAATTTCCTTTGTCCATCGGTATGTTACTTGCCCGAGATTCGATCGTCGGTATCTTCATACCTAGTTCAATCTCATTACTAGCAAGTCTCTTTACTCGTTCCGTAATACATCACCTCATGACTAACTCCTTAGTCATTTGCTTGCAAGCTTATGATGTGTATTACCGAGAGGGCCCAGAGATACCTCTCCGATACTCGGAGTGACAAATCCTAATCTCGATCTATGCCAACTCAACAGACACCTTCAGAGATACCTGTAGAGCATCTTTATGATCACCCAGTTATGTTCTGACGTTTGATAGCACACAAGGCATTCCTCCGGTATCCGAGAGTTGCATAATCTCATAGTCGAAGGAATATGTATTTGACATGAAGAAAGCAATAGCAATAAAACTGAACGATCATTATGCTAAGCTAATGGATGGGTCTTGCCCATCACATCATTCTCCTAATGATGTGATCCCGTTATCAAATGACAACTCATGTCCATGGTTAGGAAACCTTAACCATCTTTGATCAACGAGCTAGTCTAGTAGAGGCTTCCTAGGGACATGGTGTTTGTCTATGTATTCACACATGTATTTAGGTTTCCGATCAATACAATTCTAGCATGAATAATAAACATTTATCATGAATAAGGAAATATAAAATAACAACTTTATTATTGCCTCTAGGGCATATTTCCTTCAAAAACATGGTAAAATAAATTTACTAACTCTATGTCTATGACATGTGGCTCGACATGTCAGATTGACTAAGTCAACCTACTGACTGGGCTAGTCCTAGTCAATGACAGGTGGGCCCCTGTTGACCCAGTTGACCAGTCAACTGGTCAACATTTGACCTGCTGACTCAGCCACTAGCCCCACTGTCAGCCTCACATACACTATGCTATGTACGCTTTCTGTGTACACTTAGCATTTAACATTAAGTGATTTTTGAATTAATTTAAATAATAATAATTTTAAAAATGTTTAAAACTTTGAAAATCAATATAAAATAAGCCATAAGTCAGATGAAAAACTTTATACATGAAAGTTGCTAAAAAAACGTGACGATTCCGAATACGCACTCCGTTCGTGTGTCGCACGCCCCTAGCATAGCGAACATGGAACCGCCCCCCTCCGTTTCACCTGTCCGAAAATGCCAAACTTTGGCAAAACATTCCCGGATGTTTTCCCCCTACGCCGGTACCACCTAGTATTGCGTTAGGTCACCTCTAGCACCGCATATTGCCATGCCATGCATCTGTTTGCATTGTATTTATTGTTTTCCCCCTCTTCTCTCTGGTAGACTTCGAGACCGACGCCGCTGCTCCTGACGTCGGCTACACTCCTGACGATCCGTCCTTCTCCGGAGAGCTTCCAGGCAAAAAAAAACCCACTTGATCATCCCAATATCGCCTACTCCTTCTCTCTACTGCTTGCATTAGAGTAGTGTAGATGTTACTGTTTCATCGGTCTGATCCTATACTCCTGCATAGCCTGTCCTTGTTGCTATTGTTATTGATACCTTACCTACTATCCAAAATGCTTAGTATAGGATGCTAGAATTCCATCAGTGGCCCTACATTCTTGTCCATCTGCCATGCTATACTATCGGGCCATGATCGCTCGGGAGGTGATCACGGGTATATATATGCTATACATATGATTCATGATACATGTTGTGACTAAAGTCGGGTCGGCTCGTAGAGTACCCGCGAGTGATTCATGAATGTGGGGGCTGAAGGGGCAGGTGGTTCCATCCAGGTAGTGGTGGACCTGGGTTCCCGACGCCCTCCTGAGTGATACTTTGTGGCGGTGCGATAGGGCAGGTTGAGACCACCCAGGAGAGAGGTGGGCCTGGTCCCTGGTCGGCGTCCGCGGTTACTTCAAAATAACATGCTTAACGAGATTGGATATTTGATCTGAGTTGGTCGTTGGCCATATACACACTAACCACCACGTGGGACAAGATATGGGCAACCGGCGTCGTAGTATCAGCCGAAGCTTTCCAGATGTAAGTGACTAAGCGGCGCGCACCTGGGTGGTCCGCATAAAGCAACCGCCTTTGTAATGGAGGTTGCCAGGACTGATCCCGGCCGCCTACGCAACGTGCAGGAGTGCAAAGGCCGATGGGCCCAAGACCCCTGCGCGCTTAGGATGTAGACCGACGTGCTGGCCTCTCTGTTGAGCCTAGGTAGGGCTGCGACATGTTGATCTTCCGAGGTCGGGCATGACCCAGGAAAGTGTGTCTGGCCAGCGTGATCGAGCATGTCAGGTAATGTGGTGCACCCTTGCAGGGAAGTTGATCTATTCGAATAGCCGTGTCCACGGTAACATGACGACTTGGAGTTGTATTCTGACCTCTTAGAACTAGAACTGGATACTTAATAAAACACACCCAGATAAGTGCCAGATACAACCCGGTGATTGCTCTCTCACAGGGTGACGAGGAGAGGATCGTCGGGTAGGATTATGTTATGTGTTGACACTTGTTATTATACCAGCTACTCTCTTCTATTACTGCAAGATGGTGGCTGCCAGAAGCGTAGTCTCCGATAGGACTAGCTTCTCCCCCTCTTATTCTGGCATTCTACAGTTCAGTCCACATATACTACGCATTTCATTGATACCGATGCATATGTAGTGTAGATCCTTGCTTGCGAGTACTTTGGATGAGTACTCACGGTTGCTTTGCTCCCTCTTTTCCCCTTTTCCATTCTTCTCGGATGCCGCAACTAGATGGTGGAGCCCAGGAGCCAGATGCGACCAACGATGACTACCCCTACCCCGAGGGTGCCTACTACTACGTGCATGTCACTGACGACCAGGAGTAGTTTAGGAGGATCCCAGGCAGGAGGCCTGCGCCTCTTCAATTTGTATCCCTGTTTGTGCTAGCCATCTTATGGCAACTTGTTTAACTTATGTATGTACTCAGATATTGTTGCTTCCGCTGACTCATTTATGATCGAGCTTATGTATTCAAGCCCTCGAGGCCCCTGGCTTGTAATATGAAGCTTGTATGACTTTAATTTGTGTCTAGAGTTGTGCTGTGATATCTTCCCGTGAGTCCCTAATCTTGATCGTACACATTTGCGTGTATGATTAATGTACGATTGAATCGGGGGCGTCACAAGTTGGTATGAGAGCCGACTGCCTGTAGGAACCCCCCCTTTCCAAACTCCTTGGCCGAAGTCGAGTCTAGTCATTGCAAAACTTTTACTAACATGGCTATGTGGCTTACGGGCCCACGTCGCCATTGGGTGGTATTAGGATCTTTTATTCCTCGTCTATACTCTGGGACTCTGATCTCTCTTCTATTCAGGTTAAATGATTTTACTAACTTTGACTCTAGGTTCTCGTAACTACTTCCTCCCAGAGATCCCCTGACTCTAGATGATTGCTTGGTGTAACAAAAGATTCCGAAGTTACTCTCCGATGTTCTCTCGAGACCTTGTGCCCGTCGTTTTTGCAATTCCCTACCACCAATATATCCCTATGGATAAATACATACACCTGTCGTTCTTACTTTTATTCCCAGCTGCTCTTGTTATTACAAGATACATCAAATTATTCTCCGACTTTTAAGAATCCCTTGTGCCACTGTCTTATAGATCTTTGCTGCATGAATACCCATACGAATAATTTCTCACACTTATCGAGGATTTGTTCATTCCTAGTTGTTCATGTGTTTCACAAAATTCTTTGAAATACTATTCGATTTTCTGAGAATCCTCAGCAGACTGTTGCTCCTGAATTCCTTGCCTTCCTGCATTATGGTTAATTCCATATTTCTAGTAATCTCCGTTGACATCCTCTGTCGCTATCATTTCGAGTCCCTTGATTCAATATGTTGCGAATGCTCGCAATCCTCAATCAGATCCTAGAATTCATCCTTCCGGCTCAGACGTCATTTAAACATGAGTTGGATCTCGACCAATCAAATTGCCATCGATTGTGCCCCTAAGCCTACTCAACTTATCCATCCTTAATCAGAGTGTTGCTTCTGATCCCTTGAATTGGAAATCATAATTCCTTTGCATTTGAGCTTTGAATTAGTCAGTTGTTTCTATAATCCAATACCTTTGTATTGTTTCTTCCTCTGGTTGTGTGTCGATGCTCACATCAGCTTTGTTATGGACCGTGAGATCCTTTGTGAATTATCATCCGACAGTGTCCTTCGTATACAAAAACTTCGAGAAGTTCTTTGCCTGATACATAATGCCATTGGTAAATCCTATTCTCTGATTTGGTCAACCATGCATGCTCTGCTTTCGAGCTAGTGATATTTGCTATTGAAGCTTGTGGTATTTGTTTCCACGATGCCCCGATGGGTTGAACCTATGCCTTCCTTAATCTGTGTGAACCCGAAAGTTTTCACGGGTCATACTCCTCTGGTAATTCACCAGGTAGGTTTTCACACTCAAATCATTTTTAATATAGCAGTGAATGAATGGTCATGCATTGGAGAAGTGGGAGTCGACCTTGAACCTTGTGTTCATGCCCATGGACACGATGTAGATCTTATCATGGAAGCTTCTCTTAAATTAATTATTCCCTTGGTATAAGTTCATCTTATATCTGGGATCTGGTCTTTTGCAACTGTGGTTCTGGCCATATTGATATTCTTTGATTCCTTTTCTCGGACAAGTTAAAGTATTTGTCTTCTGCAGATCATTACACATGTCCAACCTTTATTCCGTCCTACTTTCGAGTATTACCCTCTGGTATCTTGATAATAGCACAGAACCATGTTTCTTATTGTGAGTCATTGCCTACCGTTACATTCTCACTGATTTCAAATTTTCCCGGGTTCTGAGTTGCTAGACACTCAAGGACACCGATAACTGAATCGAGGCCGCACTATGATTCAACAACTCTTAGTAATCTTCATTGCTTACGAGTTTGTACTCGATCATGTCATTCCCAGCTAATTGACTACATCATCATCGTCAGGCTGACTGCTTGACCATTCTACCTATGTCCTTCATCCCCGAGACACAATCCCGATAGTGCTCTAAGATTACATAGAACTTTCAGCATCATATTGTTTGTCTTGAGAGACAACTCTGAATTCTGAGATGGCATCTTATCTATGGTTATAATAACCTTTTACTTCACCATTCCCTTGGCTTGATGTCATCGCCGATCTATTACATCTTCTTGAAACCTCTCGACAAATTTGTCGTGAACATTGTCAACAATTTGACTTATTCCAAGTTTTGCGTCAAATTCATGATGAGAAATACCATCCTTGCCCCCTCGATGATTTGTATTAACATCAACAACATTCTTGCATTCACTCCGACACAAAACTTGTTCATGTTTTGTGTTGTACCTAGAGTTCCTTTCTATCCAACTTATATTATGATTCTATCTTTGAGTATAACCATCTTTTACGTCAAGGATGTTGAGAGAATTGCTCCAGCTGTTAATTCTTGATATAGTAATACTTCTCGCCATCTCCGTTCATTTCTTGGTCCGCGTGTTGTTTCTAACCAGAATACCGACAATTGAACTATGATGGATGAATTCAAAACTTCTAGCAACCCTAATGCTTTGAAGTGAATGGTTGATAGTTTCATTCTAGGTTTTTTGGCCATTGAATCACCATTCTAACATTGATCGTGCTACTTGGTCCATATTTTGAGGTGCATGTTTCGATCAATGTTTACTTGTGGAGGTTCTCCTCGAACATACTTCATTATATACTTCGGTATGTCCAATATTGTCACCTTGTTCACTTAATTGTGGAAATCCATGTTTATGGAAATCTCGATGAGTTGTTACTGAGCCCATCGGCAACGTCCTAATCTTTCCCATGATGAAATTGTACGAGCTGTTCTAGCAGTTCCTGCTGGATTCCTTGTGTTTCTGAAGTCTGATCTTTACATGATGACCATGTCAATGCTATCTCGAAGCATGACTATGGTACTCAAACATCAACAAGAGCATTGAAAGTGCAATGCTAGATGTTTCTTGATCATTTATCCAAACATTGTTGTATGGGTACATATCATGATTCTTCTTACCCCTTTTATCTAAATGGTCATGTCATTGATCTCCTGACACGTATATCATGCCCTGCTTAACCTTGGGAAGGATATACTCCTATTACTTGTGTTTAAACAAATTTTCCTTTCCATTGGTTTGTTTAGACTGGTAATCAGATTTTCCTTTCCGTTGGTTTGTTTAAACTTTCTTATAAATTTTTGTGTTCTAAGCAGTAATATTTCCCTACTTATGTAAACAACTCATTGTACAACTCTGTCAGTAAGACCCTGTTACTATTGTTGATAACATTCTGGTAACCACCGATGGACAAGAACTTTGCCTATTGGTCTCCCTTGTTCAACGAGCAGGAAAATGGTTCTCTTCGTCCCTCGCCCTTGGTACCGACATTGTGGCCGAGATAACTAACAGGCTAGTCTCTGACCTGCCTTGTTATCATGACTGTGCAAGATGTCAGCGCCCTTCCTACTTTTAACCCACATGGTGGGCCCATAACCCACAGTTCCACAGGATCAAAACCTGACTCTCCTGCACACCACCCGGTTTCTAAAGTTATCCCTCGTGCGTGTCCTTGTATGTAATTCATGAGCCACCTTCCGAAAGATCATCAATTCTGGTATCAGACACAATACTTATTCCCATTGCTCTGAACCCTTTCACACTCTGTTTCAGGCAACGAACGATTGCCTATCCGCTTGAAACTTCTTGTTGCACCTTCTTACCTTGCTCTCGACGACTTTCTTGAATTTCAACCCGAGAGATGCCTCTATGCCTCATTCACTGAGATAGACCCCAGGTACCTAACATGTGTTGAGCTCCATCCTTTCCGAGACTTCCCCCATATCCTTTTTGTAAGTACGGTGAACATCCGGAAGGAAGATCAACAACTTCATCATGATGCATTGATACAGAGAAATGAAGACATCAACGGAAGGGATCGACTTCTTCGAGAAGAGCAACCAAGAACGAAAAGATCCGTTAGAATTTCGTAACCAGAACTTTCCCCCTTACTCCACCTCTTAAATCTCGGGACGAGATTTCTTGTAGTGGAGGATAATTGTAACGCCCGGATAATTAAGCTACAGTAATCCCATGTTAATGGTGCCGGGTCATCACATGACTGTTGCTAAATCTCCCTTTGATTCAAATGCAATTCAAATTCAAATTATAAGTGAAATTATAAAATTCTCAAACGTGAAAACTAAAGTGTTTGAAATGTGGCAAATAATCCATAAAGAATATTGGTGAAGAAATCAACATTTAATAAAGTATTTAGATGTCCAAAAATAAATAAAACAGTAGCAAAAACAATTAAATAAATGCCTTTTAAAATTATTAATATGCAAACTTAATTATTTAATCACCAAACTTTTTTGGCAGTGGGCAAATTAACATCACTAGTTTAGGTGTTGTTCTTACATTTTACAAAATTAAAATAAATTGAAAATTAAAAGAAAAGAGTAAATAAATAAATAAACAAAAGAAACAAAAAAAAGTAAAATAAATAGGAAACGCCCCTCACCCCTGGGCCGCCTCGACCCAGCTGGCCTCCTGCGAGGCCGACCCACCACTTCGCCCCCCTCCTCGCTACAGGAGCAGGGGGATCGTGGCGGCCATCCGCCCCCTGCCCCGCCCACTTAGCCGACGACCTCCCTCCGTACGAACCCTAAACCCCCACTCCTCACGCGCCGCATCTCCCTCCCCTCACATTCCCCTGTGCCTGACGGCCCTCTGTCCCGATGCCGCCCGTCCTCGCCATCGCCGCCACCTCAATGGACCGCCCCGTCCCTGACCCCTCCTCCACCGGTCCTCACCGCGCCTCGCCGCCCCCTTCCCTCCAATGACTGGTGAGGGCCATGGCCTCCTCTCCCCTCTTTCTCCTTCTCCCCGCCTCGGAACACCGCCTAGGTCTGCCATCGGCCGCCGCGCAAGATCGCCGTGGCTGAATCGGAGCTCCACTCCCTCGTGCCCGCCCGCGCTCCCTAGACCGCCCGCACCTTGATACGTCATTTTGCATCATGATTTTCTACTGTTATTTATAATGTTTTTATGCATAATAATGCTTTATGGAGTAATTCTAATTCCTTTTCCCTCATAAAATGCAAGGTTTACACAAAGAGGGAGAATACCGGCAGCTGGAATTCTGGACCAGAAAAAGCTACGTCAGAGATACCTATTCTGCACAACTCCAAATAAGCTAAAACTTCACGGAGAATTATTTTGGAATATATGAAAAATACTGGAGCAAATAACTACCGGAGGGGGGCCACCTAGTGACCCCAAGACACCAGGGCGCGCCCTGGTGGGTTGCGGTCAGCCCAGCCCACCTCCGGTGCCCATCTTCTGGTATATAAGTCATTTTGACCTAGAAAAAAATAAAGGAGAGTACTTTCGGGATGGAGCGCTGCCGTCTCAAGGCAGAACTTGGGCAGGAGCACTTTTGTCCTCCGGCGGAGCGATTCCGCCGGGGGAACTTCCCTCCCGGAGGGGGAAATCGAAGCCATCGTCATCACCAACAACCCTCTCATCTTTGGGAGGCCAATCTCCATCAACATCTTCAACAGCACCATCTCCTCTCAAACCCTAGTTCATCTCTTGTGTTCAATCTTTGTATCGGAACCTCAGATTGGTACCTGTGGGTGACTAGTAGTGTTGATTGCATCTTGTAGTTGATTACTATATGGTTTATTTGGTGGAAGATTATATGTTCAGATCCATTATGCTATTTAATACACTCTGATCTTGAGTATGAATATCATTTGTGAGAAGTTACTTTAGTTCTTGAGGTCACGGGAGAAGTCATGTTGCAAGTAATCATGTGAACTTGATATGTGTTCGATATTCTGATGATATGTATGTTGTGATTCCCTTTAGTGGTGTCATGTGAACGTCGACTACATGACACTTCACCATCTTTGGGCCTAAGGGAATGCATTGTGGAGTATTTATTAGATGATGGGTTGCTAGAGTGACAGAAGCTTAAACCCTACTTTATGCGCTACTTCGTAAGGGACCGATTTGGATCCAAATGTTTATTGCTATGGTTAGATTTTATCTTAATACTTTTCTCGTAGTTGCGGATGCTTGCGAGGGGGTTAATCATAAGTGGGAGGTTTGTTCAAGTAAGAACAACACCCAAGCACCAGTCCACCCATATATCAAATTATCAAAGTAGCGAACGCAAATCAAACCAACATGATGAAAGTGACTAGATGAAATTCCCGTGTACCCTCAAGAACACTTTGCTTACTATAAGAGTCCATTTTGGCCTGTCCTTTGCCACAAAAGGATTGGGATACCTTGCTGCACTTTATTTACCATTACCGTTATGTGCCCATTACAAATTATCTTGCTACCAAACTACCTGTTACCGACTATTTCAGTGCTTGCAGAAAATACCTTGCTGAAAACCACTTGTCATTTCCTTCTACTCCTCGTTGGGCTCGACACTCTTACTTATTGAAAGGACTAAGATTGATCCCCTATACTTGTGGGTCATCAAGACTCTTTTTTGGCACCGTTGCCGGGGAGTGAAGCGCTCTTGGTAAATGGAAATTGGTAAGGAAAAATTATTACTACGTGCTGAAATTTATTGTCACTTGTTACTATGGAAAACCATCCTTTGAGGGGTTTGTTCGGGGTATCTTCATCTCGACAGGAAGCACAATTAGTTGCCCCTCAACCTACTGCACCCACTAAAAATATTGGTTTTAAAATTCCTTCGTGTATGATAGAACAACTGCTAGCTAATCCTTATGCAGGAGACGAAACTGAACATCCTGATATGCATTTGATATATGTGGATGAAATTTGTGATTATTTAAGCTTGCAGGTTTATCCGGAGATGAAGCTAAGAAGAAAGTTTTCCCTTTATCTTTGAAGGGAAAAGCATTGACATGGTATAAGCTGTGTGATGATATTGGATCTTGGAACTGGAATCGATTGAAATTGGAATTTCACCAAAAAAATTATCCTATGCATCTAGTTCATCGTGATTGGAATTATATATAATTTTTGGACTTGTGAAGGAGAAAGTATCGCTCTAGCTTGGGGGAGGCTTAAGTCAATGTTATATTCATGCCCCAATCATGAGCTCTCTAGAGAAATTATAACTCAGAATTTTTATGCTTGGCTTTCTCATGACGATCAATCCATGCTCGATACTTCTTGTACTGGTTCTTTTATGAAGAAGACTATTGAATTCAGGTGGGATCTTTTAGAAAGAACTAAACGCAACTCTGAAAATTGGGAACTCGATGAAGGTAAAGAGTCAGGTATTAAACTTGAGTTTGATTGTGTTAAATCTTTTATGAATACCGATGCTTTTCAAAAGTTTAGCACTAAATGGACTTGACTCTGAGATAGTAGCCTCTTTCTGTGAATCATTTGCTACTCATGTTGATCTCCCTAAGAAGAAGTGGTTTAAATATCATCCCCCTATTAAAGAAGAAATTAAAGAACCGGTAATAGCTAAAGATGAAACTATTATTTACAATGTTGATCCAGTTGTGCCTACTGCTTGTATTGAAAAAACACCTTTCCTTGTTAGGATAAAGGAACATGCTAAGGTATTAGCTGTGATTCACAAAAGTAATATTAAAGCACCAAAACCTCCTGAGCAAATTAAAGTAGAACCTAGTGTTGCTATGGTTAAAGATCTTTTGGTAGAAAATATTGATGGGCATGTTATTTACTTCTGTGATGAAGCTGCTAGAATTGCCAAACCCGATGATAAGATAAACATAAACCTGTTGTTGGCATGCCTGTTGTCCCAGTTAAAATAGGAGATCACTGTTATCATGGTTTATGTGACTTAGGTGCTAGTGTGAGTGCTATTCCTTTTACCTTATATCAAGAAATTATGAATGACATAGCACCCACTGAAATAGAAGACTTAGATGTTACTATTAAACTTGCTAATAAAGACACCATCACACCACTTAGGATTATTAGAGATGTTGAAGTCTTGTGTGGGAAAATAAAATACCCTGCTGATTTTCTAGTTCTTGGTTCCCCACAAGATGACTTTTGTCCCATTATCTTTGGTAGACCTTTCTTGAACACTGTCAATGCTACTATAGATTGCCATAAACAAACTGTCAGTGTTAGCTTTGGTGATGAGTCTCATGAATTTAATTTCTCCAAGTTTAGTAGACAACCCCGTAATAAAGAATTACCTAGTAAGGATGAAATAATTGGTCTTGCTTCTATTGCTATGCCTCCTACTGATCCACTAGAACAATATTTGCTAGACCATGAAAATGATATGCACTTGCGTGAAAGAAATGAAATAGATAAAATATTCTTTGAACAAAAACCTCTCCTTAAACACAATTTGCCTACTGAAACTCTAGGAGGTCCTCCTCCACCTAAACGTGATCCTATGTTTGAATTAAAGAAATTGCCAGACACTTTGAAATATGCTTATCTTGATGAGAAGAAGATATATCCTGTTATTATTAGTGTTAACCTTTCAGAACATGAAGAAGAAAGATTATTGAACATTCTGAAGAAGCACTGTGCTGCTATTGGATATACTCTTGATGATCTTAAGGGCATTAGTCCCACTCTCTGTCAGCACAAGATTAATATGGAACCTGATGCTAAACCCGTTGTTGATCACCAACGACGATTAAATCCTAAGATGAAAGAAGTGGTGAGAACTGAAATACTAAAACTTCTGGAAGCATGTATAATCTATCCCATAGCTGATAGTAGATGGGTAAGTCATGTTCATTGTGTTCCTAAGAAGGGAGGTATTACAGTTGTTCCTAATGATAAAAATGAACTTATTCCACAAAGAATTGTCACTGGCTATAGAATGGTAATTGATTTTAGAAAATTAAATAAATCAACTAGAAAAGATCATTACCCTTTGCCTTTTATTGATCAAATGTTGGAAAGATTATCTAAGAACACACACTTTTGCTTTCTTGATGGATATTCTGGTTTTTCTCAAATACCTGTTTCACAACCTGATCAAGAAAAAACCACATTTACTTGCCCTTTTGGAACTTATGCTTATAGACGTATGCCTTTTGGTTTATGCAATGCACCTGCTACCTTTCAAAGATGTATGACTGCTATATTCTTTGATTTTTGTGAAAAGATTGTTGAGGTTTTCATGGATGATTTTTCCGTTTACGGAACTTCTTTTGATGATTGCTTAAGGAACCTTGATCGAGTTTTGCAGAGATATGAGCAAACTAATCTTGTCTTGAATTGGGAGAAGTGCGACTTTATGGTTAATGAAGGTATTGTCTTGGGGCATAAAATTTCTGAACGGGGTATTGAGGTGAATAAAGCTGAAGTTGATGCAATTGAGAAAATGCCATGTCCTAAAGATATTAAAGTTATTCGTAGTTTCCTTGGTCATGCTGGTTTCTATAGGAGGATTATTAAAGACTTCTCTAAAATTTCTAGGCCTCTTACTAATCTTTTACAAAAGGAAGTTCCATTTGTTTTTTATGATGATTGTGTAGAAGCCTTTGAAACACTTAAGAAAGCCTTAACTTCTGCATCTATTGTTCAACCACCTGATTGGAACTTGCCTTTTGAAATTATGTGTGATGCTAGTGATTATGTTGTTGGTGCTGTTCTAGGACAAAGAGTTGATAAGAAATTAAATGTTATCCATTATGCTAGCAAAACTCTAGACAGTGCCCAAAGAAATTATGCTACTACTGAAAAAGAATTTTTAGCAGTTGTGTTTGCTTGTGGTAAATTCAGATCTTATATTGTTGATTCCAAAGTAATTGTTCACACTGATCATGCTGCTATAAAATATCTTATGGAAAAGAAAGATGCTAAACCTAGACTCATTAGGTGGGTTCTCTTGCTACAAGAATTTGATTTACATATCACTGATAGGAAAGGAGCTGAGAAACCCGTAGCAGATAACTTGTCTAGGTTAGAAAATATTCTTGATGCCCACTACCTATTGATGATAGTTTTCCTAATGAACAACTAGCTGCAATGAATGTTTCTCATAATACTCCTTGGTATGCTGACTATGCTAATTATATTGTTGCTAAGTATATACCACCTAGTTTCACATACCAACAAAAGAAAAAATTCTTCTATGATTTAAGACATTACTTTTGGGATGACCCACATCTTTATAAAGAAGGAGTAGATGGTATTGTTAGATGTTGTGTACCTGAGCATGAACAGGAACATAATCTGCAGAAATGTCACTCCGAAGCCTATGGAGGACATCAAGCGGGAGATAGAACTGCTCACAAGGTATTGCAATCTGGTTTTTATTGGCCTACTCTTTTCAAGGATGCCCGTAAGTTTGTTTTACCTTGTGATGAATGTCAAAGAATTGGTAATATCGGTAAGCGTCATGAAATGCCAATGAATTATTCACTTGCCGTTAAATCATTTGATGTTTGGGGTTTTGATTATATGGGACCTTTTCCTTCCTCTAATGGGTATACACATATTTTGGTTGCTGTTGATTATGTTACTAAGTAGGTAGAAGCTATTCCAACTAGTAGTGCTGATCATAACACTTCCATTAAAATGCTTAAAGAAGTAATTTTCCCAAGGTTTGGAGTCCCTAGATATTTAATGACTGATGGTGGTTCACACTTTATTCACGGTGCTTTCCGTAAAATGCTTGCTAAATATGATGTTAACCATAGAATTGCTTCACCCTATCATCCTCAATCTAGTGGTCAAGTTGAACTTAGCAATAGAGAATAAAGTTAATATTACAAAAAACTGTCAATAGGTCCCAAAAGAATTGGTCTAAGAAATTAGATGATGGACTTTGGGCCTACAGAACAGCATATAAAAATCCTATGGGTATGTCTCCATATAAAATGGTTTATGGAAAAGCTTGTCATTTGCCTCTTGAGTTAGAACATAAAGCATATTGGGCAATTAAAGAACTCAACTATGATTTCAAACTTGCCGGTGAAAGAGGTTATTTGATATTAGCTCACTAGATAAATGGAGAACTCAAGCCTATGAAAATGCCAAACTATTCAAAGAAAAAGTTAAAATATGGCATGACAAAAGAATCCAAAAGCGGGAATTCAAAGTTGGAGAATATGTTCTTTTGTACAACTCTCGTTTTAGATTTTTTGCAGCAAAACTTCTCTCCAAATGGGAAGGACCATATATTATCGAAGAGGTTTATCACTCTAGAGCTATCAAGATTAATAATGCCGAAGGTACTAACCCGAAGGTGGCAATGGACAAAGGATTAAACACTATATCTCAGGTACGCCTATTAATGTTGAAAGCAGTATTATCCAAATCATGACACCGAAGGAACACATAAAAAAAACCTTCTGGAACACTCCAGAATCCTAAAAAAGAGGAGGTACGTGATACGGTAAGTAAACGGACTCCGAAAAATCCGCAAAAATATTTTCTGTCAGTTTTGGAATATTATAAAAATTAGGAAAATAAGAAATAACCAGGAAGGTAACTGAGGAGGGCACGATACACCAGGGCGCGCCTGCCATCCCTGGTGCGCCCAGGTGGGTTGTGCCCACCTTGGGAACCTTCCCGACTCCGTTTTCCTCCCGTTTTCTTGTTTCCCAAGATAAAAAATCTTTATATTCCCCCCGAACGTATTGACCAGTGTATCGTTGAGAAATCTTCTGTTCTTGTTTCTTGCTGTTTTCTGACAGATCTAGATCGCCATGGCCGCACCGAGCTCCTCCAAGGACAAGTTCTTCGAGAGGGTAATCAACCCCTACTTGTCAGAGGTGATGAAGCACCCTCAAACCACTGAGATACGTGAGGGGGTGCTCCACATCCGGGATGTTCAAGGGCCCAAGAGGACGGGAACCATGGAGGCCAGGCTCGAAGCCATGGAGCAGGAGGTCTTGAAGTGCAAAGGGATGGTGGAGCGTGCACTTAGTGCCAATCACCTCATGATTACGGATTTCACCCGTGATCATAAGGTGGATGGCCGGCCCATGAAGGACATTGTCTTCACCCTCAATGAGCAAATCAATTTTCTGCAAAGCCAAATCTATGATCTCCAAAATAAAGTCTTTGAATATGAGGCAAGATTTAAAGGTATGAGTTTAGCTGCCAGTTGTAGGAATCGTGAGACTCGTGCTTCCTCTTATGATGGTGAGCCGCTGCCATGGAAGCCGGAGGATAAGCTCGCTACTACCTCATCACCACCACCACCATCATCTTCCCCACCAAAGGAGACTTGAGTACATGGTATGGGCACTCCCCTTGGCTTCCGCCAAGCTTGGGGGAGATGCCCCGATATTGTATCACCATCACTTTTATTGCCTTTACCTATCGCATGATCTCCTTTTGAGTGTTAGTTTCGTGACATATCTATCCATGTAATCGAGTGAGAGTTATATAATAAAGTTAGTTTGAGTCTTTGCTTCTATACTTTTATGTTGCAATCAAATAAAAGGAAATAAATGAAAAAAGATCATATGCTAATCTTATGGTAAGTAATGACACCACATAAGGAAAAGTATAAGTGGTAAAATTTATTGGAGATTGACAAACATAGCATTGGTCAATGATGCAACTCATGAAAGAATTAATAAGGGAAGAGAAGATTCACATGCAAATACACTATCTTGGACATCTTTTATGATTGTGAGCCCCCATTAAATATTATATGTCAAAATTGTTGACGTTGGACAAGGAAGACAACGTAATGATTTATGTTTGTTCATATTCACATAGAAGTTATATTGTCATAGATCCTTCAACATGTGTGCTTGCTCAATATCTTTGCTAGCCAAAAATCTGCACTAAGTAGAGATACTAATTGTGCATCCAAAAACCCTAAACCCAAACTCATGTTTTGAGAGTCCACCATACCTACCTATGGATTGAGTAAGATCCTTCAAGTAAGTTGTCATCGGTGCAATAAGGCAATAAAAATTGCTTCTAAATGTGTTGGATCATTTGGTGTAAGAGAAAATTGAGCGTTGTACGAATTTGTGATGGCAAAGTAATAAAAGCGACAGACTGCATAATAAAGGTTGCTATCATAAGGGGCAATATAATGTGACGTTCTTTTGCATTAAGGGATTTGGCATACAAACCAAAAAGTGCATGACAACCTCTGCTTCCCTCTGCGAAGGGCCTATATTTTACTTTTATGTATTTACTTCTATGCAAGAGTCAAAGTATTCTTCCCTATTCCTTTTTATTTTCTCTTTTCACAAGCATCATGTGGTGAGGAAAGATCTAGGCACATATATCTAGTTGGATATGAGTGAGCATGAGTTATTATTGTTGACATCACCCTTGAGGTGAATACGTTGGGAGGCGAAACTATAAGCCCCTATCTTTCTATGTGTCCGGTTGAAACTTTTTGCTCATGGGTATGTTGTGAGTGTTAGCAATCATAGAAGATTAAATGATCGTTGAGTATGTGGACTTACCAAAAGGCTCCGATACGAGAAACTTCCTGAAAATATGATGAATTGTAGTTGCAAAGTTGACTGAGAACATAGTTTGTTGGTTTTCAATAGAGTTTATGCTTTTACTTTGATGTTGTCATGAATTGTTACTTGTTGATGAGAAGTTATATGATAAAAGTTTGTATGATAAAGTTTGTTGCTGTTATGATAATAAGCATGATGCTACTATGTCCGTATTTTGTTTTTATCGACACCTCTCTCTCTCTCTCTAAGCATATGGGCATGTTTTTCGATATCGGTTTTCGCTTGAGGACAAGCGAGGTCTAAGCTTGGGGGAGTTGATACGTCCATTTTGCATCATGATTTCCTACTGTTATTTCTAATGTTTTTATGGAGTAATTCTAATGCCTTTTCTCACATAAAATGCAAGGTTTACACAAAGAGGGAGAATACCGGCAACTAGAATTCTGGACCAGAAAAAGTTACGTCAGGTATACCTATTCTGCACAACTCCAAATAAGCTGAAACTTCACGGATAATTATTTTGAAATATATGAAAAATGCTGAGGAAATAACTACCGGAGGGGGGCCACCTGATGACCACAAGACACCAGGGCGCGCCAGGCCCCCCAGGCGCGCCCTGGTGGGTTGTGGTCACCCCAGCCCACCTACGGTGCCTATCTTCTAGTATATAAGTCATTTTGACCTAGAAAAAAAATAAAGGAGAGGACTTTCGGGACGCAGCCCAGCCCGCTCGCCCCGCCTCCGACCGCTACCCACCGCTGCAGCGCGCGCCCTACGGCCTGGCCTCGCCCCGCCCGCTGCTGACTGCAGCCGCCCGCGCCACACCGCCCTCCCCTCGCCGCTACCTGCCTCCGCTGCTCCCTGCGCGCTGCTACAACTGCCCCTACAGCCCGCTGATTCTGCTGGCCACCATGCCCGCCGCTCCGCTGCAACGCGCCTCCCGCCTGCTGCTGTTCTGCCGCCGCCGCGCCAGCGCCCTTGCCTGCCGCTCAACCTCGCCGCCCCGCTCCCTGCGCCATGCCTGCCTTCCCTTGCCTTGTTGCCCCCCCCCCCACGATGCGCCTCCCCTGCACCTGGTCGTGGCCATGGCCGCCGTGCGCTTGGCGTACGCGCGTGCCCAGCCACATGTGAGCCACGATTGGCTCACTAACTAGTGGGGCCAGTTCAAATTTAGCTTAGGGAGCTAATTAACCTGTTAACTTAACCATTTTTCTAAAGTGTCACCTACATGTGGGTCCGTCTGATAATAAAACATGGTTAAATAAATTTACTAACTCTATGTTTATGACATGTGGCTCCACATGTCAGATTGACTAAGTCAACCTGCTGACTGGGCTAGTCCCAGTCAATGACAGGTGGGCCCCTGTTGACCCAGTTGACCGGTCAACTGGTCAACATTTGACGTGCTGACTCAGCCCCTGGCCCCACTGTCAACCTCACTTACACTATGTTGTGTACACTTTCTGTCTATACTTAGCATTTAACATTAAGTGATTTTTGAATTAATTTAAATAATAATAATTCAAAAAATGTTAAAACTGAAAATCAATATAAACTAAACTGTAAGTCAGATGAAAATACTTTATACATGAAAGTTGCTTAGAAAAGCGTGACGATTCCGAATACGCACTACGTTCGTCTTTTACACGCCCTTAGCATAGTGAACATGGAACTGTCCCCCTCCGTTTCACCTGTCCGAAAATGCCAAACTCAGGGAAAACATTCCCGGATGTTTTCCCCCTTCGCCGGTACCACCTAGTATTGCGTTAGGTCACCTCTAGCATCGCATATTGCCATGTCATGCATCATGATGCATCTGTTTACATTGGATTTATTGTTTCTTCCCCCTCTTCTCTTTGGTAGACTTCGAGACCGACGCCGCTGCTCCTGACGTCGGCTACGCTCCTGACGACCCGTCCTTCTCCGCAGAGCTTTCAGGCAAGCAAAACCCCCTTGATCATCCCGATATATATCGCCTACTCCTTCTCTCTACTGCTTGCATTAGAGTAGTGTAGATGTTACTATTTCATCGGTCTGATCCTATACTGCTGCATAGCCTGTCCTTGTTGTCGGAATCAGGGCTCCCCAGACCCAAGAAGGTTCGAACTCTGGGGCATGAACGAAGGATCTCGCTTCTCAACGATGCTAGCTCGCCATACCCAAGGCTTGATCTCACCGAGTGTGCGGGATTGTGAGGAAGGGATGAACACAGAGATTTACCTAGGTTCGGGCCATCTTGCGGTGTAAAACCCTACTCCTGCTTTTGGTGGATTGGCCTCACGAGGAGGTAGAGGATGAACTAGTACAGTGGATGAGCAGCCTCGCGAGGGCTCGGGTGGTGAGGATGGATCGGTCTGGGTCGTATCCCCTCTATGGTGGTGGCTAGCCCATATTTATAGTGGCCTTGGTCCTCTTCCCTCATAGCTTAGGCGGGAAGGGATTCCACAATGGCCAATTTTGAAAGGGGACAAGGAGTACATCTTATCCTGACGAAAGGTGGTCTTCGCCTGCAAAGCTTCTGGCTATGACGCAGTGGTGGGCTCGGCAATGACATCCGTCCTGCCGAGCTCGTGGTCTTGGTCTCGCTGCACCAGAATGGAAAGCTTTGGGGCCTTCCTCGGGAACCTACGCCTGTCCTTGCTCCCTCAGCACCGAAGAGGAAACTATCCACTCTGCGCCCGCTGGTGGCCACCTGGCCTTGGTCGTCATGGCTCACGTCATCGCGGCCTCGTGAGGCGGGAGGCTTGCATAGAGTTCTCTGCTCCTCGGGAGGCAGGCTCGGGGAGCTGCTCCTCTGGAGGTCTTGGCATTGCTCTCCTCGCGAGTCCAGGGCCCTTGTGAGGGTCTCATCCTGGGGGTCTTGCAGCTGGGCCGTACCGGGCCATCGTCAAGCCCGCATGCTGGGCCGCAGGCAGACAAGTCTGGGTACCCCCTATCCCAGAACGCCGACAGTAGCCCCCGGGACCAAGGCATGCCGGGCCTGGCTTCGAGGCGAAGGCAAGGAGCAAAGGGCGAAGCGCCGTGGGCCCCAACCGCCTGCGGGCCAGGCTTGACGCGTCGCGTACGACGGGACGCTGGCGCCTCCGCTCCCCACGTGGCCTCGGCAACTGCCCAGGCTGACAAAAGCCCGGCGCACGTTGGAGAGCCATCATTGCTCTTCTTCCTTGTGCCTTTCCTCCCTCGCCAAGATCCCCTTTCCTTCGCGAGAAACTCCTCCAGATCCCGTCGCAGCGTCGTCCTTCCTCTCGCTCCCCCAACCTCAAGGATTCCTTAGATGGTGCCCGCTGGGAAGTCGAAGTCTGAGGCCCAGGTCGCAGCCTCCTCTTCTCCCCCGCCGGCGCTTACGGCCTCCACCATTGCGAAGGAGGGGGACCTCGCCCCGATGCTCCCACTGACGGCGGGCGACACCAACGAGTGCGGTCAGACCCTAATCTGGTGCGGCTCTGCGGAGCAGAGAACCTTGGCGAAAACGGTCTACCCCTTATTCCTCCATAGCGTCTTCTCTGGGCTCATCCCGCCCTTCTCGGAATTCTTCACCGCCGTCCTCGAGCACTACAAGATCCAGGCCCTCCATCTTCAGCCCAACTCCATCCTACTCCTGTCCGTCTTCGCCTTCTACTGCGAGGCCTTCGTGGGCATGAGGCCCTCGGTGGCCCTCTTCCGCCAATACTTCAGCCTGTGGTTCCACGACCGGGAGTAGCAGTCTGTGTGCGTCTCTTTCGTCGCAGTCCAGAGCGGGAATGTGCTCCTGATGGCCGGGAAGAAAGTGGAAGGCTTCCAACACCGCTCGGCCTTCCTGGATACCAAGGGCCTCAATCCGCGCCTGGAGCTTCCGGAGGAGCTGCCCGAGAAGATCCCAGCATGGGGCTCCGCGAAGCTCACCGATCCATGGGCGAGACCCGTTTTGGCGTGGATAGCCTCAGATATGGAGCCAAGCAGCTGACCGGGGCGATGATAGTGAAGGAGTTCTTGACGCAGCGCCTGGCGCCACTCCAATCACACTCGAAGCCCCTGTGGGAATACCAGAGCGCGAGTGACGATATAAGGTTGCACCCCACTGGCCTGACATGCGAAGAGCTTAAGGCGGCCTTGGTCGCCCTGTTAGGTGGCGTCCCAGCGGACATACCCGAGGCGCTCGCCCCATTGTACCGCCGCGACGACCAGGAGGCCCTGGTTGCCGCCACGCCCGCCTTCAACGAGCAGGGGCTTGACCCGCCCGTCGGTCCTGACTGACTCGTGGAGCTGTCCTCCGGCAACAATGGCGACGAGGAGGACTCCGAAGAGACCAAGGACGGCGGCTTGGTGGGGGCGTCTCCTCCGTCGCAGCGCGAGCTCCTCCACAATCTCGAGGATGATGACGACGCCATGGATTCTCCGGTCGCGGACTCACCGCGTTCCGCCAGGGCCCTCAGGCGGTCAGGGCCCGCTTCCCGGACCACGTGAGCGTCTGGCCAGGCGGCCTCAGGAAAAGGTGCGGCTGCGCCCCCTCCGGAAGGATCCCCACGCTCCAGCGGGGTGGTCGAGACATCGGTCCCGTGCCCGTCCGAATCACAACAGGGGGACGGGGCGGCCGCTGCAGGGGCGGACTCAGCTCCACCGGCCATGACCCCTCGGGGCGGCCTCCACACCTCCCCAGGCGGCAGTGCCACGACGGGGCCCATCGAGGAGCATCCCGCTCGCCCCTGGACGTGGCCAAGGCCACACCGAAGATAAGCGGGGGCGCTCCGACCTTCGCCGAGAAGGAGAAGAAGAGGAAGTGGGTCGCGCCTGAGGAGTAAGTAACCTACCTTGCCTTTGGTCAAGCATAGACTACAGCTGTGCTCATAGCACTCCCCTCTTGATGACCAGGAGTGATGACATGATGATGAAGATGTAGGCGAGTGCTGAGCCAAAGGAGCCCCTATCCTGAGGGCGCCGTCAGCCTCTGGTCGTGGCCACGACGGGCGCGGAAGTGCTTCGCGCCAGCCCAACGCAATCCCTGGGCACTCAGGCGGCATCGTGCCTGAGCACACGGGTGTACCGCTTGCCCTTGGCGCCTCGCCGACGCCGCTTGCCGAGGACGCGGGGATTCATGAGGCGACACTCCTTGTCGCAGCCGTGGCAACCCCGACGCTGGTGGAGGGGGCGACTCCTTGCCCCCCTCCGGCGGGATCCGCCTCTGAGGGCGCAGCGATGCAGCTTCAGGAGGAGCCAGCCCCCGTGGGCCAGCATGCTGTAAAGTCGTCCGTCCTCATCGCGCCCGAGAGGAGCCTGGAGCCTCCGGTGCCCCAAGCCGACCACGCGGCCGCTTCCTTGGCCACAGCGCCAGCCGACGTGCCAGCGCCACCTCCTCGTCAGGCCCTCGCGCTCGTGAACTGAGACCCCTGATCAGGCCTGGGGCCTTGGATGAAGCCTACACCGCGCTCGGCCGGATCCGGGATGACCTCCAAGACGCCGATAGGTGCCTCGCGAGGGAGCGTCTGGGGCTTGTTTTGGGGTGGCTCCAGGACGACACAGCCACCAGGACGGCCTGGGGCCGGGCCGAAGCTGCCACCGCAGAAAGCAGGAAGGAGGCCGCCGATGCCAAGGCGGCTCGTGACGCGGCGCTGACTGAGGCAGTGTCTGCCGTGAAGCGTTGTGACGAGGCAGAGGCCAATCTGAAGGCCCTTCAGGAGGAGCAAGCCGTGCATGCACAGCGGCTCCACCAGCGGGAGGAGGACCTCAAGGCCCGCGAGGCGAAGCTCACCGATCGTGATTCCGTGCTGTCCAAGGTGACTGTTGATGAAGCCGTGGAACGTGAGCGCCTGACCAAGCTGAAGGAGGAGGTGGTCGAGGCCCAGATGTCCCACGCCCAGCGCGTCTCTGAGGCGATGACCCAGCTGGATGCCATGGAGAAGACCCTTGTCGCCGCCGAAAGAAAAGCGGGCGCGGAACGCGACGCCTTCCCCTCCCTCAAGCTCAGGGCTCACCAGGGGCTGCAGTCGATCTGCAGGGGAGGCTTCAAGGATCCGCTCGCGCCCCCTGAGGGCGGTTACACAGGGCTCTCCTCCAGGCTTGTCGAGGAGCTCGAAGGTGCCGCTGTCAAGGTGGACTCCGTCCTGGAAGACGAGTGTCGCTCTCTCTTCTCCGCGGCGGCGACGCGCGTCTTCAGCCACCTCTGCCTCTAGGATCCCGGCTTCGACTTCGACGCGGTGGTTGGCCCGGTTGCTCCTGAGTCCTAGGCCGCCAATGCGGCAGCCGTGGAGGGCCATATGGACACGCTGCTGTAGAAGTTCACCTGCATCCCTGACGCCGAGCCCCCTGTGGTGGAGGCAAGTGGCGGCGATGACGGCGGCAGCGATGTTGACGACGAGCTTGCCGCGGCTGGGACAAGCGGCGGCGATGGCGACGATGACCCCTAATCCTAGATTTTATCCTGCAACACTTATCATGCCTCGTGGAGGCGTAAGACTTTGTTCGAATTCACAGAACATTTGGTGCCTGTAATAACTGTTTGGACTCCGTGATTTCCTTTTCGTGCTTGGTTACCTTCTTGTTTGCCTTTGTGCTCTGCGTCGACAGGGCCCAGCCCCGCGCATACCTCGAACGCCGTTGGGGCATCCAGATGCCAGGACGACACCAAGGGGCGACGGGCTACGTGACTAGTGAGTCCTCTGAGTCGCGATGCTCAGGGGTCCCCCTTGACGTGTGAGCAGCCCTCATGAAGGAAACATGGGCGGCGGCGAGGTTAATCTGGAGCCCTTCATACCTTTCCTCGCCAGCCTTCGCATGGGAGGGGCGCGAGAAGTCCAGGTACAAGGGACATGGTGAGGTGGCGTGTGCCAGGCCTGGCCTGAGCGTAGCCCCCGTGTCCAGCCCCCTCGCACGTGCATCCCAGGGGAATGCTGCGTGACGGGGCCGCGTGAAGAGCCGAGAGGCCATCCTGAGGTTGGTGCAGCCCCAAGGGCATCCTCAGTTGTTATCCACCAGCATGGAGCATGGGGCTTCCACTTGGGCGTGGGCATAGTCGCTGCTCGACCGTGTCATCCGCCAGCACGGAGCATGGGCATAGTCGATGTTCGACCGTGTCGTCCACCAGTGGGGAGCATGGGGCTTCCAATTGGCGTGGGATGGGAGCTCTGTGTTAGAGTCTCCGGGCGTGTACAGCCCTATTTTGTTCGTACGCGTGACTGGCACGGCAGAACTGGAGGAGGTGTATCTGGGTACCCGTGAGCCATCGCGGGACTCACGAGGCCCTACCTCAAGGCGGGTTGCGCCTGAATCTTCTAGCGTGGAGCGCGCTTAAAAAAACCTGTGTGATGGGGGCGACCTGCGCCGAATGAACCTTCGAAGGCCATCGCATGAGAAGGCCGAACACCAAGGACCCTAGGAGGTGACGTGAACGGGGCCAGCCCGCCAGAAAGAGCTCAGTCGCTTGGGTTTATCGATGCTGCAGGGACGGATCCAAGCACAGACGCCGTGCCCAGTCTTCTCATGCAACAAACCCGAGGAAGGACACCCGACGCGTGGCTCCCGCGTCGGCGTAGCGCCGAACTACGGTTGGACGAACCGGGCCGCGCGCCCTGACTCACCCACTCTCGATTAGCTCACGCGAGGACAAGGCACCAAGGACCCTGGGAGGTGAAGTGCACGGGAACTGGCCCGCAAGACAGAGCCCGATCGCTTGGATTTATCAACGCTGCAGGGACGGACCCGAGCACAGACGCTGTGCCAGCCCTTAATCATGAGGCGGTCAAGGGCGGGGTTGTGAGGGCGCAGCGACATTCATGGTGACGAAGCACCGGGCATGCAGGTTGGAATACTTAGGAAATTCATCAAAGGCAAAGCCAGTTCCGATACATGCGCAAAATGATACAGCTGCAGGGACGGGCCCTGACAGCTTGAGGATAATGCAGCCCGAGGGGCGCCCTCAATTGAACAAACCAAAAGGTCACCTGGCAATCATGCTGCTGAAGCGTTGAGGCAGTCGATGAAGCTTGATCCTCACAAACCTGAGGGCTCCAGAGGCTCGAGAGGCCCGCGAGGCCCGGAGGGCTCGCGAGGGTCCGGGGCCTCATGAGCCATCACCGCCTGACGTCGGGCCTCGTGAGACGCGTGCGTGACCTGCGCGAATCGCTGGTATGTAGCGCCCACGTTCACGAGGCCAAAAGGCATGTGGACGTGGCTGCATGGGTAGCCCCCACTCCAGCCAATGTGCGATGGCTAGAAGAGGCCCTGAGAGGCGGCCCTGTTGATACCCGGGATGTCGACGCAGACGCGCAGCCCGTCGCCGAGGTCGGGGCGGCAACTGCATTGGGTGGTGCGGGGCAACGCTCGCCACGCATGGCCTGCGCTTCCTGAAGCTCCTCGATCGCATTGGTGATGAATTCTCATGCCCCTGGCGCCTTGCGCCTCGCCCCTTGCTTGTGGGGGCGAGCATCGAAGCACGCCTCCAAGTGGTGCTCGAGCAACCCCCTCATCGCACTGGTCAGGTCAGAGGCTCTCCAGATGGAAGCCCCCGAGCCTGTCCTGAGGGAAGCGCCGGGCGTGCCTTCCTATGCAGGAGGAAGGGGTGCCTCGATAGCAGGCACGGGGCCTGAGGCGCCGCCAAATGGCTTCTTGGTCTCCAGACGACCCTTGGGGAGGAGCTGCTTCTTCTTCGCGGGGGTGGCCTCGGGAGGCAGGACGCCGCCCTCGTCGTCGGAGTTCTCGGCTGCAGTGGCACGGTAGGCATGCTCAAGAGAACAGACCGCGTCTTTCTCATCGCAGGCGATCGTGATGACGCCGCTGCACCCTGGCATTTTGAGGACGTTGTAGCCATGGTGGGTCGCCGCCATGAACTTGGCGAGGGCAGGGTACCCGAGGATGACGTTGTACGGGAGGCCGATTGTAACACCCCTGATGTCAAGCTACAGTAAACCCATGATAATGGTGTCGTGTCATCATAATTAGCTAAGCCAAATTTCCACTTGGTAAAAATCAAAGCCATCTTCAAACTTAAAATAAAGTCAAAATAATTATTTCTTCAAGAAGTAAAACTAAAATGTTTGAATAATTCTATAAGTTCCCCTGATCGTCTTCATGCTGAAACCAACTTCATTGGACTCACATATAAATTCCTAGGAATTTAATAAGTGGTCTAACACAAATATAAAATGGCCTTTACAAAATAAACAAATGTATAAACTTTCCCAAATAAAATGGAACCTTGTGTGTCGCACCCAAAATGTTGTATTTGAATTATAGGTGCAGTATCTTGTAGAACTAATATCATTTAGTGCCTAAAATAAATAGAAAATTGAGACAAAAGGTTAGACAGAAATAGAAAATGAGAAAGTGCTGTTGTGCACTTTGGCCCGTATGAACAGTGCAGCCCAAGCCCACCACCGGCCTCTCCCCTACCTCTGTACTATACAGAGGGGAGGCAGCATGGCCGTGGTGGCAATCCGCCGGTCGTGGCCACTTGCGTGGCGGCCATCCGACCCCTCCCGGCGTCCTACTTGACCCCGAGCACTCCCCTCGGACAAACCCTAGGCCGCACTCGCTCTCCTCTCGCTCGATCTCCTCCTCTGTTCGATGATGAGCGCTTCCATCGCTGTCACTGCGTCGATCCCGCGGCCACTAGCCAGCCCGCACCGTCCCGGCATGTCCACGAGCTCCGCCTCACTCCTCTACTTTCACTACACCGAATGGCTCCGGCTGGGCGCCTCTACATCGCCGGGATCGAGCGCTCCTTCCTCTTCGGTCGCCGGCGCGCCACTGCCCAACTACTCTGCTCCGACCACCCCTGCCTTCCCCGAGCACGCATACGGCTCCGCGGTGAGCTCCTCTCCCAGCTCCCCTGTTTCCCCTTTGATTCCATCACCGTAGATGCTGTCCCACGCGCGCTACCGCTCACCATGGCCGGAACTCGTCCGCGCACACACGCTCTCTGCTTTGCCTCTAGCGGTTGCTCTTGCGTACTGATGCTGCTCTACTACTGCTGCTTCTTGCCGACGCTGCTGCCTCGCCCCGCCTCCGCCTCAGGCCCGCGCGCCCCCACTCGCTGCTACCTTCTGCTGTTGCCGCGGCTGCCGTCGTCACGCGCCGTGTTGGCCCCCTGCTCGCCGTCCGCGCCCGCGCCGCCCGCTCGCCGGTCGTCGCCCGCCCTGGCCAGAGCCATCCCCATCCGCGCGCGCGCCCTGCTGCGCCTAACGCCGTCCGCGCCCGCCGCTGCCTGGCGCGGCTGTCCCCGAGCTCGGCCATGTTGGCACCGTGATGCGCGTGCGCTTGCTCGGCTGCTGCTTTGCCGCTGCTGATGCTTTGCTACGCTGCTGCTAGCCACTTCCATCGCTGCCTGCTAATTCTGCTACCGTCGCCGCCGCTCCTCCCTGTCCTTGCTCCCCGTCGCTGCTCGCGCCTGCCGCCACCACCCTCGGCCGCCCTGCTGCGCGCCGGCAGCCGCGCCCGAACCGCCCCTCCTCGCTGGCCTCGCCCCTCCCGCTGACCCCCGCTCACGGCTGCGCCAGTCGGCCAGCCTCTCCGCGCCCTGGCCTCGGCCAGTGGCTGCGTGCGGGCTGTGGCCGCCGGCCACTGCCACTGGGCCATCCCTTTGTTAATTAGGGGCTAAATCCCCCTTTAGATCTAACCCCCCACCTAACAGGCACTAACAGACGGGCCCCACTGACTAATTAACCTCAATTAACTAAATGGGTTGCTACCGTCACTGGCAGGTGGTCCCAGTCAATCCCTTTGGCCAGTCAATGGTTGACCAGTCAACTGCAGACTAGGCAGTTGACTGGCCCCACCGGTCAGCCCCACTGTACACTACTGGGTGCACTGCACCGGGTGCACCTAGCCTTTCCCTTTTATTTCTCAAAATTAAATAAATCCCAGAATTCAGAAAATATTTAAAACTTCTAAAATTCATATAAAATAAACCGTAACTCCGATGAATATAATTTATATATGAAAGTTGCTCAAAAAAATCCAACGAATCCATTTATGCAATTCGTTCATCTGTCGCATGCCCCTAACATGCTGAACATGGAACCGTCCCCCTCTTTTCACCTGTCCGAAAAATGCCAAATGCTGGGAAAACATTCCCGGATGTTTTCCCTCTTCGTCTGTATCACCTAGCACCGCGTTAGGTCACCCCTAGCCACATCGTTTTGCCATGTTATGCCTTGTGATGCTTTGTTTGCATTATATTTATTGTTTCTTCCCCCTCTTCTCTCCAGTAGACCCCGAGACCGCTGCCGATGCCATTGTGATCGACTGCGTCGACGGCGACCCTTCTTTCTCAACAGAGCTTCCAGGCAAGCAAACCCCCCTTGATCATTCCGATATCGCCCATTTCTTTCCCTCTCATGCTTGCATTAGAACTGCTATTGTTTTTGTATGATCCTATTGTGATGCATAGCCTGTTTTTGTTACCTGCTTTCATACCTTACCTGCTTATCCTAAACTGCTTAGTTTAGGTTGTTTAGTGATCCATCAGTGACCCCTCACCTTGTCCCAGTTGCCCCGCTTTATGTTCGATGACTCGATCAACGTGATCGACGTCCATGATCCGACACCGCACATCACCCCCCTTAGTTGTACGACTCCGCAGAGTTACTATCGAGTGCCGAGGATGATACCTCGTCAGCACTTCTGATGTTAACCCTGTAGTGTAGCTACTCGGTCATGGTCATCGAGGATGATTCCTCCTTCACCACTCCCGATAACGACTCTGTCGTGCAACCCTTCACGTGTGGACCATCGAGGGTGATTCCTCCAAGTCCACCTTGACGGTTACATCGAGTGGGAATCCATCGAGGGTGATTCCTCGGGTTTCCCCCTTGCTGTTTTGGACACACGGTTACATTTGACATTACCACAGAACCATGACTGAAGTCGGGTCGGCCCCGAGGGGTACCCGCGAGAGAAATGTGAAGTCGGGTTGACCGTGAGAGTGCCCGCCAGTTTATGTGTAGTCGGGTTGATCTGGAGGGTACCCGCGAGTTTTCCACGCGACGCGGTTGGGCATTCTTAGCCCTTGCCGCAAGTCCGTGAGACGGGGCGACGGGACCACATATCATGGATCATTGATCATTACCACGCGCTCCCAAGACACTAACGATTTGGATATTTGATCCGAGTAGGCCTCTGGCCTTTTCGCACTAACCACCATGTGGGAAGAAGTATGGGCACTCTGTGTCGTACGATTCTCCCTAAAGCTCTTCAGACGCCACAGTTGAGCGGCACGGGCCCGGGTGCTCCGCGTAAGCACCTGCCTTGTATAAGGAGGTAGCCAGGACTGATCCCGGCCGTCCTCGCAACGCACAAGATTGCAAAGGACGATTGGCCCATGACCCCTTTGCATTTAGGATGTAGACCGGCGTGTGACCTCTCTGTTGATCCTAGGTAGGACTATGACGTGTTGATCGGCCGAGGCCGGTCATGACCTGATGGTGTGTCCGGCCGGAGTTGATCGAGCGTGTTGGGTAAGTTGGTGCACCCCTGCAGGGAAGTATTATCTATTCGAATAGCCGTGTCCACGATAACGGACACTCGGAGTTGTATCCCGATCGATACAACTAGAACTGGATGCTGAGGCATGAAATGGAAATGATGGCTCCGGGATTGCTTTCTCGCAGGGAGTCGAGGAAGTGATCTCTGGGCGAGGTTACAACATACTTACTACTATTATAATATGATACTCTTATCTCTTCTGATGCTGCAAGATGCGTGAAGATGCTAGTCTTCGATAGGCTAGGCTTTCCCCTTCTCTTCTGGCATTCTGCAGTTCAGTCCACAGATACTACCCATTTCATTGACACCGATGCATATGTAGTGTAGATCCTTGCTTGCGAGTACTTTGGATGAGTACTCACGGTTGCTTTGCTCCCTCTTTTCCCCCTTTTCCATTCTTCTCGGATGTCGCAACCAGATGGTGGAGCCCAGGATCCAGACGCCACCGCCGACGACTACTACTACCCCGAGGGTGCCTACTACTACGTGGAGGCCGCCGACGACCAGGAGTAGTTAGGAGGCTCCCAGGCAGGAGGCCTTGCCTTTTTGATCGTTGCTGCTTTTGTGCTAGCATTCTTAAGGCAAACTTGTTTAACTCATGTCTGTACTCAGATAATGTTGCTTCTACTGACTCGTTTCTATTTGAGCTTATGTATTCGAGCCCTCGAGGCCCCTGGCTTGTAATATAAAGCTTGTATTATTTTAATTTGTGTCTAGAGTTGTGTTGTGATATCTTCCCGTGAGTCCCTGATCTTGATCGTACACATTTGCGTGTATGATTAGTGTATGATTGCATCGGGGGCGTCACACCGATGTGGGTGACGTCGAAGTCGATAAGCTCGGTGTGGTAGTTGACGTGCTTGCCGAAAGTGATGGGGAGGCGCACTTGCCCCAGGGGTGTGGTGGAGCCATCAGTCACTCCTGAGAAAGGCTTGGTGGGCAGGAGCTGGTCATAAGGCACTTGGAGCGTGTCGAACGTTTCCACGAAGAGGACATTGAGACCAGCGCCACCATCAATCAGGGTCTTGGTGTCTGCAACGTTGCTGATGGTGGGCATGCAGAGCATGGGGAGCGCGCCGGCAGTGGCCGCTCACTTGAGGTGGTCCTTGGAGTCGAAGGTGATGGCGTACTGCGACCACCTGAGAGGGCGCGCGGCCTCGAGCTTCGGGAGGGCCGTGTTCACCTTGCGAGAGAACTGCTTCAAGACGCGGTTTGAGGTGGGTGCCTGGGCGCCGCCGAGGATGCAGGCAATCACGCGAGGTTCTTGGAAGCCCCCAGCCCCATCGTTCTGATGGTTGTCGTCGTTCCTCCTTGGCGGCAGCGGCAGCGGAGGGAGGACGGCCTCACGAGGCTTGTCACGCCAGGGGCCCTCACGCGGCTCATCACGCCAGCGGTCCTCGCGAGGTTGGTCGCGCCAATTCTGACGGGGGTTGCGGCTGTCCCAGCGGCCTCCGCCGCGGCCTGCACCATGATCGTAGCCTCGGTCGCCGCACTCGGGGCGGCGGCCCAGGCGCTCGTCGCAGATCACCTTGAGCTCCTGGCAGTCGTTGGTGTTGTGGGTGTGAGTGTTGTGGAAGAGGCAGTACGGGCGGTTGTCCTTGGCTGGTTCGTCGCGATCACGGCCACACTTCTGCTTAGGCTCTGCCGCCAACACGGTGGGGCCCTTGCGCTTCGCCTCCTTGGCCTTGGCCTTCTTGTCTTCAGGGTCAGCCTCAGGGTGCTTGAGGAGGGAGAGGCGGCCTTCTTCAGCCCTGGCGCACTTGTCAGCCAGGTTGAATAGCTCCAGAGCTGAGCAAAGGTCATCATGGATGGCGAGCTCCTCGCTCATCTTGACGTCGGTTATGCCCTCTGTAAAAGCGGAGATGATGGCCTCGTCGGACGCCTTCGGGGCCTTAAGGTGGATTTGGTTGAAGCGATGCATGTACTTCTGGAGGGTCTCGCCTGGCTGTTGCTTCACGTGCCGCAGGTCGTTGACGATGAGGGCACGGTCGCGGGTCCCATGGAAGTTGGCGATGAAGCGCTCGCGGAGCTCGTCCCATGAGGAGATGGATCCCTCGGGGCGGTGCATGATCCAGGAATGCGCGCCATCCTTGAGGGCCATGGGGAACCAGTTCGCCATGACCTTGTCGTCGCCGTTCACCGCTTCGATGCTCAGCGCGTAGAGCTGGAGGAACTCCGCGGGGTCATGGGTGCCATCATAGCGTGTGGGCAGGTCAGGCTTGAACTTGACCGACCATACGATGTGGCGCAGCTCGCGAGAGAAGGCACGGCAGCCTGCCGCACTCATAGGTACGGCCCGTGCAAGAGGGGCACGGTCTTGCCGCCCTGGCAGGGCAGCCTCCAGCGCGGCCCGGTCCTGAGTTGGTGCGGCGGCGCGGGGAGCGCACGTGTCGTGCTGCGGCTGCTGCACAACCTGGCAGCTGGCCTCATCCCGCGCTGGAGCCGGGGCAGCGCGCGGCGGGTCACGCTGAAGCGCATCGCATCCCAGGTCGATGTCGGCGCTGCGCCGGGGCGGAGGTGGAGGAGCGCCATGCGCCACCTCGCCCGCACGAGATAGCGGAGGGCGGAACGAATGGGAGGGCGCTGGGGCCTCGCCGACGGCGTTGACGAGCTCGGTGATGCGGCCCAGCCAGGCGTCGTAGCCCTCGTCGGTGGGGCGGTAGCGCAGCAGCTCCCGCGCCATGAGGAGCGCGGCCTGTGCGTTCGCCGGCCCGTGGCGAGCATGGGGAGACGACGCCGTGACGGGGGTGAGGGAAGGTGTGGCCGTGCGGCCGTCGCGCGGCACAGGAGGTAGCGAGGAATCCTGCTGCTCATGAGCAGCAGGGTCAGTAACAGCGTTTACCACCGGGGAAGCGGAGCGACGAGGAATGCCGCGGACCACCGGAGTCGTCTGAGCGACGCTAGTGGCCCGGCGCTCGGCGCGGACTCGGCGAGCTTCAGCCATGGGCACGGCGGAGCGAGAACAGAGCACGGTTGATGAAGAGGCGGAGCTTCGACACGCCCCTACCTGGCGTGCCAAATGTCGGAATCAGGACTCCGCAGACCCAAGAAGGTTCGAACTCTGGGGCGTGAACGAAGGATCTCGCTTCTCAACGACGCTAGCTCGCCATACCCAAGGCTTAATCTCACCGAGTGCGCGGGATTGTGGGGAAGGGATGAACACAGAGATTTACCCAAGTTCGGGCCACCTTGTGGTGTAAAACCCTACTCCTGCTTTTGGTGGATTGGCCTCATGAGGAGTTAGAGGATGAGCTAGTACAGTGGATGAGCAGCCTCATGAGGGCTCGGGTGGTGAGGATGGATCGGTCCGGGTCGGATCCCCTCTAAGGTGGTGGCTAGCTCATATTTATAGTGGCCTTGGTCCTCTTCCCTCATAGCTTGGGCGGGAAGGGATTCCACAACGTCCAATTTTGAAAGAGGACAAGGAGTACATCTTATCCCGACGAAAGGTGGTCTTCGCCTGCAAAGCTTCTGGCTATGACGCAGTGGTGGGCTCGGCGATGACATCCGTCCTGCCGAGCTCGTGGTCTTGGTCTCGTTGCACCAGAATGGAAAGCTTTGGGGCCTTTTTCGGGAACCTGTGTTTGTCCTTGCTCCCTCAGCACCAAAGAGGAAACTGTCCCCTCTGCGCCCGCTGGCGCCCGCCTGGCCTTGGTTTTCATGGCTCACGTCATCGTGGCCCCGTGAGGCGGGAGGCTTGCATAGAGTTTTCCGCTCCTCGGGAGGCAGGCTCGGGGAGCTACTCCTCTGGAGGTCTTGGCATCGCTTGCCTCGCGAGGCCGGGGCCCTCGCGAGGGTCTCGTCCTGGGGGTCTTGCAGCTGGGCCGTACCGGCCCGTCATCGAGCCCACGTGCTAGGCCGCAGGCAGGCAAGTCTGGGTACCCTCGATCCCTGAACGGCGACACTTGCTGCTACTATTGTTGATACCTTACTTGCTATCCTAAATGCTTAGTATAGGATGCTAGAATTCCATCAGTGGCCCTACATTCTTGTCCGTCTGCCATGCTATACTATCGGGCCGTGATCGCTCGGGAGGTGATCACGGGTATATATATGCTATACATATGATTCATGATACATGTTGTGACTAAAGTCGGGTCGGCTCGTAGAGTACCCGCGAGTGATTCACGAATATGGGGGCTGAAGGGGCAGGTGGTTCCATCCAGGTAGTGGTGGACTGGGTTCCCGACGCCCCCCTGAGTGATACTTTGTGGCGGACCGACAGGACAGGTTGAGACCACCCAGAAGAGAGGTGGGCCTGGTCCCTGGTCGCCGTCCGCAGTTACTTCAAAATAACATGTTTAACGAGATTGGATATTTGATCTGAGTTGGTCGTTGGCCATATACGCACTAACCGCCACGTGGGACAAGATATGGGCAACCGGCATCGTAGTAGCAGCCGAAGCTTTCCAGACATCAGCAACTCAGCGGCGCGTGCCCGGGTGGTCCGTGTAAAGCAACCGCCTTTGTAATGGAGGTTGCCAGGACTGATCCCGGCCGCCCACGCAATGTGTAGGAGTGCAAAGGGAGATGTGCCCAAGACCCCTGCACGCTTAGGATTTAGACCGGTGTGCTGGCCTCTCTGTTGAGCCTAGGTAGGGCTGCGACGTGTTGATCTTCCGAGGCCGGGCATGACCCAGGAAAGTGTGTCCGGCCAGAGTGATCGAGCGTGTCTGGTAATGTGGTGCACCCTTGCAGGGAAGTTGATCTATTCGAATAGCCGTGTCCACGGTAACAGGACGACTTGGAGTTGTAGTTCGATCACTTACAACTAGAACCGGATACTTAATAAAACACACCCAGATAAGTGCCAGATACAACCCGGTGATCACTCTCTCACAGGGTGACGAGGAGAGGATCGTCGGGTAGGATTATGCTATGCGTTGACACTTGTTACTATACCAGCTACTCTCTTCTATTGCTACAAGATGGTGGCTTCCAGAAGCGTAGTCTTTGATAGGACTAGCTTCTTCCCCTCTTATTCTGGCATTCTGCAGTTCAGTCCACAGATACTACCCATTTTATTGATATCAATGCATATGTAGTGTAGATCCTTGCTTGCGAGTACTTTGGATGAGTACTCACGATTGTTTTCTCCCTCTTTCCCCCCTTTTCCATTATTCTCGGATGCCGCAACCAGATGGTGGAGCCCAGGAGCCAGATGCCACCGACGACGACTACCCCTACCCCGAGGGTGCCTACTACTACATGCAGGCCGCCGCCGACCAGGAGTAGTTTAGGAGGATCCCAGGCAGGAGGCATGGGCCTCTTAGATCTGTATCCTTGTTTGTGCTAGCCATCTTATGGCAACTTGTTTAACTTATGTCTGTACTCAGATATTGTTGCTTCCGCTGACTCGTTTATGATCGAGCTTATGTATTCAAACCCTCGAGGCCCCTGGCTTGTAATATGAAGCTTGTATGACTTTAATTTGTGTCTAGAGTTGTGTTGTGATATTTTCCCGTGAGTCCCTGATCATGATCATACACGTTTGCGTGTATGATTAGTGTATGATTGAATCGGGGGCGTCACATTATTATTCAGAATTTTTATGCTCGGCTTTCTCGTAATGATCAATCCATGCTCGATACTTCTTGTACTGGTTCTTTTATGAAGAAGACTATTGAATTCAGATGGGATCTTTTGGAAAGAATTAAACGCAACTCTTAAGATTGGGAGCTCGACGAAGGTAAGGAGTTAGGTATAAAGCTTGAGTTTGATTGTGTTAAATCTTTTATGGATACCGATGCTTTTAATAATTTTAGCACTAAATATGGACTTGATTCTGAGATAGTAGCTTCTTTCTGTGAATCATTTGCTACTCATGTTGATCTCCCTAAGGAGAAGTGGTTTAAATATCATCCTCCCATTGAAGTAAAAATAGTAGAACCCATTGAAGCTAGAGAAGAAACCACCACTTATAATGTTGAACCTTTTCCTTTTCGGATAAAAGAACATGCTAAAGCTTCAACTGTGGTTTGCAAGAGTTATACAAGAACACCTACACCCTCTGAACAAATTAAAGTTGAACCTAATGTTGCTATGGTTAAAGATCTCTTGGTTGAAAATATTGATGGGCATGTTATTTATTTCTGTGATGAAGCCACTAGAATTGCTAAACCCGATGAAAAGGATAAACATATACCTGTTGTTGGCATGCCTGTTGTCTCTGTTAAAATAGGAGATCATTGCTACCATGGCTTATGTGATTTGGGTGCTAGTGTGAGTGCAATCCCGTTTACTTTATATTAAGAAATTATGAATGATATTGCACCTGCTGAGATAGAAGATATTAATGTTACTATTAAGCTTGCTAATAGAGATACTATTACACCACTTGGGATTGTTAGAGATGTCGAAGTCTTGTGTGGGAAAATAAAATACCCTACTAATTTTCTAGTTCTTGGCTCCCCACAAGATGATTTTTGTCCCATTATAGTTGGTAGACCTTTCTTAAACACTGTTAATGCTAAGATAGACATTGAGAAAGAAACTGTTAGTGTAAGTTTTGGCGATGTGTCTCATGAGTTTAATTTCTCCAAATTCCGTAGATAACCCCGTAATAAATAGTTACCTGGTAAAGATGAAATTATTGGTCTTGCTTCTATTGCCGTGCCTCCTACCGATCCTTTGGAACAGTATTTGCTAGACATTCTTTAAACAAATGCCTGTTTGAAACACAACTTACCGGTTGAAACTCTTGGAGATCCTCTTCCACCCAAGAGTGATCCTGTGTCTGAGCTTAAACAATTATCTGATACATTCAAATATGCTTATCTTGATGAAAATAAGATATATCCTTTTATTATTAGTGCTAACCTTTCAGAGCATGAAGAAAAGAGATTACTTAAAATTCTTAGGAAGCACCGTGGCGCTATTGGATATACTCTTGATGATCTTAAGGGCATTAGTCCCACTCTATGTCAGCATAAAATTAATATGGAACCTGATGCCAAACCGGTTGTTGATCACCAGCGACGGTTAAATCCTAAGATGAAAGAAATGGTAAGAAATGAAATATTAAAGCTTCTGGAAGCAGGTATAATCTATCCTATTGCTGATAGTAGATGGATAAGTCAAGTTCATTGTGTCCCTAAGAAGGGAGGTATTACTGTTGTTCCTAATGATAAAAATGAATTGATCCCACAAAGAATTACCACAGGTTATAGAATGGTAATTGGTTTTAGAAAATTAAACAAAGCTACTAGGAAAGATCATTATCCTCTACCTTTCATTGATCAAATGCTAGAAAGACTATCAAAACATACACATTTCTTGCTTTCTAGATGCATACTCTGGTTTTTCCCAAATACCTGTGTCATAAGAGGATCAAGAAAAAACTACTTTTACATGCCCTTTTGGTACTTTTGCTTATAGACGTATGCCTTTTGGTTTATGCAATGCACCTGCTACCTTTCAAAGATGTAAGACTGTTATATTCTCTAACTTTTGTGAAAAGATTGTTGAGGTTTCCATGGATGATTTTTCCGTTTATGGAACTTCTTTTGATGATTGCTTAAGCAACCTTGATCGAGTTTTGCAAAGATGTGAAGAAACTAATCTTGTCTTGAATTGGGAGAAGTGCCACTTTATGGTTAATGAAGGTATTGTCTTGGGGCATAAAATCTCCGAAAGAGGTATTGAAGTTGATAAAGCTAAAGTTGATGCTATTGAAAAAATGTCGTGTCCCAAAGATATCAAAGGTATAAGAAGTTTCCTTGGTCATGCTGGTTTCTATAGGAGATTTATTAAAGACTTCTCTAAAATTTCTAGGCCTCTCACTGATCTTCTGCAAAAAGATGTTCCATTTATTTTTGATGATGATTGTGTAGAAGCATTTGAGGTACTTAAGAAAGCCTTAATCTCTGCACCTATTATTCAACCACCTGATTGGAACCTACCCTTTGAAATTATGTATGATGCTAGCGATTATGCTGTTGGTGCTGTTCTAGGACAAAGAGTTGATAAGAAAATAAATGTTATCCATTATGTTACAAAACTCTAGACAGTGCTCAAAGAAATTATGCTACCACTGAAAAAGAATTTTTAGCAGTCATGTTCGCTTGTGATAAATTTAGATCTTACATTGTTGATTCTAAAGTAATTGTTCACACTGAGCATGCTGCTATGAAATACCTTATGGAAAAGAAAGATGCTAAACCTAGACTCATTATGTGGGTTCTCTTGCTACAAGAATTTGATTTGCATATTACTGATAGGAAAGGAGCTGAGAACCCCGTAGCACACAACTTGTCTAGGTTAGAAAATATTCTTGATGACCCACTACCTATTGATGATAGCTTTCCTAATGAACAATTAGTGGTCATAAATGCTTCTCGTAGTACCCCATGGTATGCAGACTATGCTAATTATATTGTTGCTAAATTTATACCACCTAGTTTCACATACCAACAAAATAAAAAGTTTTTCTATGATTTAAGACATTACTTATGGGATGACCCACACCTTTATAAAGAAGGAGTAGATGGTGTTATTAGACGTTGTGTACCTGAGCATGAACAGGAACAAATCCTATGCAAGTGTCATTCCGAGGCTTACGGAGGACACCATGCTCGAGATAGAACTGCACACAAGGTATTACAATCTGGCTTTTATTGGCCTACTCTTTTCAAAGATGCTCATAAGTTTGTCTTGTCTTGTGATGAATGTCAAAGAATTGGTAACATTAGTAGACGTCAGGAAATGCCTATGAATTACTCACTTGTTATTGAACCACTTGATGTTTGCGGATTTGATTATATGGGACCTTTTCCTTCCTCTAATGGGTATACTCATATTTTAGTTGTTGTTGATTATGTTACTAAGTGGGTAGAAGCTATTCCAACTAGTAATGTTGATCACAACACCTCCATTAAAATGCTTAAAGAAGTTATTTTCTCGAGGTTTCGAGTCCCTAGATATTTAATGACTACTGGTGGTTCACATTTTATTCATGTTGCTTTCCATAAATTGCTTGCTAAGTATGATGTTAACCATAGAATGGCATCCATATCATCCTCAGTCTAGTGGTCAAGTAGAATTAAGTAATAGAGAAATAAAATTTATCTTGCAAAAGACTGTCAATAGATCTAGGAAGAATTGGTCTAAGAAACTTGATGATGCATTATGGGCTTATAGAACTGCTTATAAAAATCCTATGGGTATGTCTCCATATAAAATGGTTTATGGAAAAGCATGTCACTTGCCTCTTGAATTGGAACATAAAGCTTATTGGGAAATTAAAGAACTCACTATGATTTCAAACTTGTCGGCGAGAAGAAGTTATTTGACATTAGCTCACTTGATGAATGGAGAACCCAAGCCTATGAAAATGCCAAGTTGTTTAAAGAAAAGAATAAAAGATGGCATGACAAAAGAATACAAAAGTGAGAATTTAATGTAGGTGACCATGTCTTGCTATACAATTCTCGTTTAAGATTTTTTGCAGGAAAACTTCTCTCCAAATGGGAAGGTCCTTACATTATCGAAGAAGTTTATCATTCCGGTGCCATCAAGATCAACAATGCCGAAGCCAACAACCCGAAGGTGGTGAATGAGCAAAGAATCAAACATTATATCTCAGGTATGCCCATAAATGTTGAAACTAATATTATTCATTCCATAACACCGGAGGAGTACATAAACGAAA
Source organism: Thinopyrum elongatum (assembly GCA_011799875.1). Classification (NCBI taxonomy): domain Eukaryota; kingdom Viridiplantae; phylum Streptophyta; class Magnoliopsida; order Poales; family Poaceae; genus Thinopyrum; species Thinopyrum elongatum. Next base: position 302,600,410 of record CM022301.1, read on the forward strand.
CCTTCCAGAATGCTCCAGAACACTGAAAAGGAATAGGTATGTGATACGGTAAGTAAACCGACTCCAAAAGTTTTCCAGAAGCAATTTTACTCCATTTCAGAATATTTAAAAAAATTGGAAAATAAAAGTAGTCCGAAAAGTGCACGAGCAGGCGACAAGCCTGGGGGGCGCTCCTCCCAAGCTTGTGGCCACCTTGTGTACCTCCCGGACTCCGTTTTCTCCTAGAATACTTGTTATGCACGGTAAAAATTCATTATATAATCTCCCGAAGGTTTTGACCACCGTATTACGACAATATCCTCTGTTCTTGTTTCGAGCTATTTTTCTGACAGATCTGAAAGCATGTTGTCGCAATATTCTTATGGAGAGAGCTATGTTTCCCATTATATTGCGGATCCAAGGATATTTGGGGAGGTCTATCCCTACCTATGGTCCATGGATGAGGAGCAAGATTCTGACCTGGAGGAGGCAAAAGATGCGAGCTCAGAGGAAGATGATGCCCCCTACCTCAACCAGGGGATATGCATGTGGAGTTCAAGAAGTCAAGCCTGCCGAATGGATCAAGCAAATCTAAGGTTCAATTTATCCCATCCCGTTTTCTACAGGAAAGTAAGGCGGCATTATGCAAAAAGATATTGAAGCTTGAGCAAGAAATGATGACTTGAGGGAGGAAAGGTTCATCCTCAAACGTAAGCTGGAGAAGTTTGCCGCCACATCATCAACTTCATCACCACCACCTCCGAAGAAGGAGACTTGAGTACATGGGTATGGGCACTTCCATTGGCTTATGCCAAGCATGGGGAGGTGCCCCGATATTGTATCACCATCACATCTTTATCTTTATCGTTTATCTTAGTTCGATCCTTTTGGTTAAATCTTGATTTAGTAGGATAAAAGTTTTAGTATGATCTAGTCTTTGAGTTTTTCTTTGTGTTCTTGATTAGTTTTGAGTTAAGGGCTATGCTTTCTTTCTTTGATATTGGAAAAAAGATTAAAAGAAATAAAAGATTATATAATAATCTTATGGGGAGTGATGACTTCACATATAAGAAGTATGATGCATGAAGTTTGTTGAGGGTTGACAAACATAGTATTGGTCATTGTTGCAATTAATAGAAAGTAATAAATAAAGAGAGGTATCACATATAAATACACTATCTTGGACATATTTTGTGATTGTGAGCACTCATTAAAATATTATATGCTAATAAGTTGATGTTGGACAAGGAAGACAACATAATGTGTTATGTTCACTTATATCCGAATAGAAGTTATATTGTCATGGATCCTCCAACATGTTGAGATTGCTTCTCATCCTATGCTAGCCAAAAATTCCGCACTAAGTAGAGATACTACTTGTGCATCCATAAACCCTTAACCCAGTTTTGCCATGAGAGTCCACTATATCTACCTATGGATTGAGTAAGATCCTTCAAGTAAGTTGTCATTGGTGCAAGCAATAAAAATTGCTCTCTAAATATGTATGATCTTTTAGTGTGAGGAAAATAAACTTTAGACGAACTTGTGATGGGGAAGAAATAAAAGCGATGTACTGCATAATAAAGTTAGCTATCACAAGCGGCAATATAAAGTGACGTTCTTTTGCATTAAGATTTCATGCATCCAACCATGAAAGCGCATGACAACCTCTGCTTCCCTCTGCGAAGGTCCTATCTTTTATTTTACTTTCTACCTTTATGCAAGAGTCATGGTAATCTTCACCCTTCCTTTTATATTTTCTCTTTTTGGCAAGCACTATGTGTTGGGGAAAGATCCAGACATACATATCCACTCGGATGTAGGTGATCATTAATTATTATTGTTGACATTACCTTTGAGGTAAATGGTTGGGAGGCGGAACTCTAAGCCCCTATCTTCCTATGTGTCTGACTGAAGCGTTGATCTCATAAGTATCGCATGAGTGTTAGCAATTATGAAAGATTAAATGATGGTTGAGTATGTGAACTTGCTAAATAAAAGCTCTTACATTGACTCTTTCCGATGTTATGATAAATTGCAATTGCTTCAATGACCGAGATCATAGTTTGTTAGTTTTTGAATAAAGTTTTTGGTCTATACTTTACCTTGTGAATGAATTGTCACTTTGGCATAAGAGGTTATATGACAATATATTGCTGTTCTAAAAGATGATCATGATGTCCTCATGTTCGTATTTTTATTTTATCGACACCTCTCTCTCTAAACATGTGGTCATGATTATCGATATCAGCTTTCGCTTGAGGACAAGCGAGGTCTAAGCTTGGGGGAGTTGATATGTCCATTTTGCATCATGTTTTTATGTTGATATGTATTGCATTATGGGCTGTTATTTCACTTTAAGATACAATTCTCATGCCTTTTCTCTCTTGTTTTACAAGGTTTACATGAAGAGGCAGAATGCCGGCAGCTGGAATTCTGGACCGGAAAGGAGCAAACCTGAGATACCTATTCTACATAACTCCAAATGTCCTGAAACTTTACGGAGAATTATTTTGGAATATATAAAAAGTATTGACGAAGAAACAACAGAGGAGGCCCCCCCAGGTGGCCACAAGCCTGGGGGACACGCCCTACCCCCCAAGGCGCACCTCCCAAGCTTGTGGGCCCCCTGGCTAGCCCCCGGTGTCCATCTTCTGCTATATGGAGGGTTTTGACCAAGAAAAAATAATAAGGAAGCTTTCAGGGCGAAGCACGGCCATGTCGAAGCGGAACCTGGGCAGAAGCAATCTAGGGCTCCGGTAGAGCGATTCTGCCGGGGAAACTTCCCTCCGGGAGGGGGAAATCGAAGCCATCGTCATCACCAACTATCCTCTCATTGTGGGAGGGTCAACCTTCATCAACATCTGCACCAGCACCATCTCCTCTCAAACCCTAGTTCATCTTTTGTATTCAATCTTTACCTCAAAACCTCAGATTGGTACCTGTGGGTTGCTAGTAGTGTTGATTACTCTTCGTAGTTGATGCGAGTTGGTTTATTTGGTGGAAGATCATATTTCATATCCTTAGTGATATTCAATACCCCTCTAATCTTGAACATGAGCATGCTTTATGAGTGTTACATTTGTTCCTGAGGACATGGGAGAAGTCTTGTTATAAGTAATCATGTGAATTTGGTATTCGTTCGATATTTTGATGAGATATATGTTGTCTTTCCTCTAGTGGTCTTATGTGAACGTCAACTACATGACACTTCACCATGATTTGGGCCTAGGGGAAGGCATTGGGAAGCAATAAGTAGATGATGGGTTGCTAGAGTGACAGAAGCTTAAACCCTAGTTTATGCATTGCTTCGTAAGGGGCTGATTTGGATCCACATGTTTCATGCTATGGTTAGAATATGACTTGCAAGATTGGATCTAGAACATAGATATAATGGTGAAAACATAAATGGTTCAGATCTGAAATCATGGCACTCGGGCCCTAGTGACAAGCATTAAGCATGGCAAAGTCATAACAACATCAATCTCAGAACATAGTGGATAATAGGGATCAAGCCCTAACAAAACTAACTTGATTACATGTTGAATCTCATCCAACTCCTCACTGACCAGCGAGCCTACGAAGGAATTACTCACTCCCGGTGGGGAGCATCATGGAATTGGCGATGGAGAATGGTTGGTGAAATTGAAGACCAAAGATTCCCCTCTCCGGAGCCCCAAACGGGCTCCAGATCTGGCCTCCCGATGAAAAACAGGAGGTGGCGGCGGCTCCGTATTGTGAAACATGATGAAACTTTCTCCCTGATCTTTTTCCTCCAAAAATAGGATTTTATAGCATCGGGATTAGGGTCTGCGGGGCCACCAGGTAGGCACAACCCACCTGGGCACGCCTGGAGGGGGTGGCGCGCCCTGGTGGGTTGTGCTTAACCAGGGCCCCCCCCTCCGGTGGTTCCTGGCTCCAATATTTTTTATATATTCTGAAATAATTCTCCAAAAAGTTTCGTTCCAGTCCGAGAACTTTTATTTCTGCACAAAAACAATACCATGGTAGTTCTGCTGAAAACAGTGCCAGTCCGGGTTAGTTTCATTGAAATCATGCAAATTAGAGTCCAAAACAAGAGCAAAAGCGTTAGGAAAAATAGATACGACAGAGACGTATCAACTCCCCCAAGCTTAAACCTTTGCTTGTCCTCAAGCAATTCAGTTGATAAACTGAAAATGAAAAATGAAAACTTTTACGAACTCTTTTGTTCTTGTTTACATAAATAAGCTTAAGTAGCACCCAGGTTTTCAGCAAAGATTATGACTAACCATGTCAACAATAACTCTTAGAAATTATATTAACTCATATCAATGGCATAAGTAACTAGCGAGCAATAATAAAATATCTCAAATGACAACACTTTGTCAAAACAACCGTGATATAATATGACAACAATGGTATCTCGCTAGCCCTTTCTGAGACTGCAAAACATAAATGCAGAGCACCTCCAAAGTTCAAGCAGCGAATAAACATTGTAATTCATGGTAGAAAAGATCCTGTCATGATGCATCCAACATTAACTATGCACAATGCATGAGGATCACAATAGTGCTCTCAGATCTCGCGCTTATTTGAGAAGGTGATGACTCAACATGAAATTAAATAGATAGTCCCTTCGCAGAGGGAAGCAGGGATTTGCAACGGCCAGAGCTCAAAGTTTTAAAACAGTGATAAATGTAATTTTGGGAAATGCACCCTTCCTGTTTACGTCACGACCAAAGGTTATCAATATCTTCCATGCTAAACACATTAGTGGCAGTTTCCAAGTGATATAAGTAAAGGTTTACTCCCCCTCCACCAACAAACACACTCCACGGCTAGCCGAATCCACGGGTACCGTCCATACCAACATAGTCCTGGGGGAGTTTTTTTTTTAATTATTTGCAATTTTTGATTTCGGGACTGGGAATCCCTATTATCGCCCCTCTCATGCAAGGACGAGTGAATAAACACTCATCATGAGAATAACCCGCTTAGCATGGAAGATACTGACTACCCCCTGTCACTCTATGAACAATCCAGGCACACAAAAACATATGTTTATTTGAACTTTTTAGAGGTGGCACATGCAAATTTACTTAGAACGGCAGGGTAATACCGCATATAGGTAGTTATGGTGGACTCATCTGGAATAACTGGGGTTTTAGGATTTTTGATGCACAAGCAGTATTCCCGCTTAGTACAGGCGAATGCTAGCAAATAGGTTGAGAAGCGGCCAGCTAGAGAGCGAAAACGGTCATTAACATTGAATGCTAGCATGAGTAGGATATGGACACCATGAACATAAATATCGTAGAGGCTATGTTGGTTTTTATTCAACTACATGCATGAGCATGAGCATGTGCCAAGTCAAGCCACTTGAAACATTCAGAGGAAGATACCTGATGTCGCTTGAACTACGTCGGTATTTCCCCAAAGAGGAAGGGATGATGCAGCACAGCTACGGTTGGTATTTACCTCAATTATGAAACCAAGGTATCAATCCAGTAGGAGAACCAAGCAACACTATGTAAACGGTACCTGCACACAAATAACAAATACTTGCAACCCGATGATTAGGAGGGGTTGTCAATCCCTCTACGGGTAACGATGCCAGAAATTGTCAAGTTAACGGGATAAAAAATTGTATAGATTGGATAAATAGATCTTGCTAAAAACACAAAATAAAAAAAATAGCAAAAAGTGCAGCAAGGTATTTTTGGGTTTTTGGAATAATAGATCTGAAAATAAAAACGAATAAAATAGGTCTCAAAGCAAATATGATAAAGAATAGACCCGGGGGCTGTAGATTTCACTAGTGGCTTCTCTCAAGAAAAAAGCATACGGTGGGTTGATACATCTCCAACGTATCTAAAATTTTTTATTGTTCCATGCTGTTATATTATCATTCTTGGATGTTTTACAATCATTTTATAGCAACTTTATATCATTTTTTGGGACTAACCTATTGACATAGTGCCCAGTGCCAGCTGTTGTTTTTGCTTGTTTTTTACTTCGCAGGAAATCAATACCAAACGGAGTCCAAATGCAGCGAAACTTTTTGGTGATTTTTTCTGGACCAGAAGACACAAGTTGGGCCAAGAAAGTACCTGAGGGGGGCTCCGAGGGGAGCACAACCCACCAGGGCGCGCTTGGGGGCCCAGGCGCGCCCAGGTGGGTTGTGCCCACCTCGGCCACCTCCTGCACCACCTCTTTGCTCTATAAGTACCCCAATATTCCAGAAACCCTAGGGTAGTCGACGAAAATCAATTCCAGCCGCCGCAAGTTCCAGAAACCACAGATCCAATCTAGACACCATCACGGAGGGGTTCATCATCCTCATTGGTGTCTCTCCGATGATGCGTGAGTAGTTCATTGTAGACCTACGGGTCCGTAGTTAGTAGCTAGATAGCTTCCTCTCTCTCTCTTTTGATTCTCAATACAATGGTCTCTTGGAGATCTATTTGATGTAACTCTTTTTGCGGTGTGTTTGTTGGGATCCGATGAACTTTGAGTTTATGATCAGATCTATCTTTTTATCCATGAAAGTTATTTTAGTCTTTTGATCTCTTATATGCATGATTACTTATAGCCTCGTATTTCTTCTTCGAATCTTTGGTTTAGTTAGGCCAACTAGATTGATTTTTCTTGCCATGGGAAGAGGTGCTTTGTGATGGGTTCGATCTTACGGTGCTTGATCCCGGTGATAGAAGGGGAACTGACACGTATGTATCATTGCTATTAAGGATAACAAGATGGGGTCTATTTCTACATAAATAGATCTTGTCTACATCATGTCATCGTTCTTATTGCATTACTCCGTTTCTCCATGAACTTAATACACTAGATGCATGCTGGATAGCGGTCGATGTGTGGAGTAATAGTAGTATATGCAGGCAGGAGTCGGTCTACTAATCTTGGACGTGATGCCTATATAATGATCATTGCCTGGATATTTTCATAATTATTTGAAGTTCTATCAATTTCCCAACAGTAATTTGTTTACCCACCGTATGCTATTTTTCTCGAGAGAAGCCACTAGTGAAATCTACGGCCCCCGGGTCTATTTTCTCATCATATATTTTCAGATCTATTTTGCTATTCGCCTTTTTATTTATTTGCCACTTTTATTTTCAGATCTATATTTCTAAAAACCCAAAAATATTTTGCTTCACTTTATTATATTCGCGATCTATTTATCCGATCTACTACAATTTATCTCCCATCCGTTTGCCAATTTCTGGCGCCGTTACCCGAAAGGGATTGACAACCCCTTTAACACGTCGGGCTGCAAGTATTTGTTCTTTTTGTGCAGGTGATGTTTACGTAGTGTTGCTTGGTTCTCCTACTGGTTCGATAACCTTGGTCTCATCACTGAGGGAAATACCTACCATTGCTGTGCTGCATCATCCCTTCCTCTTTGGGGAAATACCGATGTAGTTCAAGCAAACATCAAAAGGAATTTCTGGCGCCGTTGCCGGGGAGACATCATCAACATCTACCAGGTTCCTAATCACAAATCTCATCTCCTAGCAATTTACATTATTTGCCATTTGCCTCTCATTTTCCTCTCCCCCACTTCACAAAAACTTGTCATTTTATTCGCCCTCTTTCTCGTTCGCCGTTTTCTCGTCAGATCTGTTTTTGAGTGCAATCTTGTTGCGTAGTCACGATGACTCAAGAGAACACCAAGTTGTGTGATTTCTCCAATACCAACAACAATGATTTTATTAGCACCCCGATTGCTCCTCCCGCCAATAGTGCGGAGTCTTGTGATATTAATGCCGCTTTGTTGAATCTTGTTATGAAAGATCAATTTTTCGGTACTCCTAGTGAGGATGCCGCGTCCCATCTTAACACATTCATGGAATTATGCGATATGCAAAAGAAAAAAGATGTGGACAATGATATTGTGAATTTGAAATTATTCCTGTTTTCTTTGCGAGATCGTGCAAAAATTAGGTTTTCTTCTTTGCCTCGCAATTGTATCAATTCTTGGGATAAGTGCAAAGATGATTTTATTACTAAGTATTTTCCGCCCGCGAAAATTATTTCCCTTAGGACGCAAATCATGAATTTTAAGCAACTTGAGCATGAACATGTTGCGTAATCTTGGGAAAGAATGAAATTGATGCTAAGAAATTGTCCTACTCATGGTTTAAATCTTTGGATGATCATACAAAATTTTTATGCGGGATTGAATTTTGTTTCTAGAAATCTTTTAGATTTCGTCATGGGTGGTACTTTTATGGAAATTACTTTGGGTGAAGCTACTAAATTGCTAGACAATATTATGGCAAATCATTCACAATGGCATACCGAAAGAGCTCCTACTAGTAAAAAGGTTAATTCGGTTGAAGAAATTTCTTCTTTGAGTGAAAAAGTTGATGCTCTTATGAAATTGGTTGCTAATAAAAGTGCTCCTATTGATTTTAATGATGTGCCTTTGTCTACTTTGATTGAGCAAAATAGTGATGCCGAAGATGTGAATTTTATCTCTCGAAACAATTTCAATAACAATGCTTATAGAGGTAATTTTAATACTAGGCCTTTTCCTAGTAATTCCTCTAATAATTATGGTAATTCTTCTTATAATAATAATAGGAACACCTCTGATTTTGGGAATAATATTAAATAATATATCAATGATCAAAAGAATTTTAACACTACGATGGAAGAAAAATTGAGTAAGATTGCTGATTTGTCTAGAAGCGTTGATAGAATTTCTCATGATGTAGAAAATCTCAAGATGAAAAGTTTTGTGCCTAAGGTTGAAGAATCAATTAAAGCTTTATATGTTTCTATGGATGAAAGTAAGAAAAGAACCGCTATGCTTAGAGCTAGAAGAGAATTTTTAGAAAAAGCGTTTCAAGTGATTGCTTTCACAAAAATGATGAATATCTTAAAGTGATTGTTGTTTCTTCTATTGATTCCTTGTTTAGTAAAATTAAAATTGATGAAAAAGGGACTGAAGAAGAGTCAACTTTAGCTAGAAGGCGTCCCGATAATTTGGAGGGTGAAAATCTTGTTGAGAAAATTGATAAAAGTGGGTTTGGAGAGGTCAAAACTTTAACTAGTGATGTGCCCACTCTTTTGGATTACAAAGACTTTAATTATGATAATTGCTGTTTGATTGATTGTATTTCTTTGTTGCAATCCATGATAAATTCACCCCATGCCTATGAACAAAATAAAGCTTTACTAAACATATTGTTGATGCTATGATGAAAGCTTTGGAAGAAAAGTTGGAATTAGAGATTTCAATTCCTAGAAAATTACATGATGAATGGGAACCTACTATCAAAGTCAAGATTAAAAATTATGAGTGTTTTGCTTTATGTGATTTGGGTGCTAGTGTTTCTACAATTCCGAAATCTTTATGTGATGTGCTTGGTCTTACCGATATTGAAGAATGTTCTTTAAATTTGCACTTGGCGGGTTCTACTATTAAAAAGCCTATGGGCAGAATTAATGATGTTCTTATTATTGCAAATAGGAATTATGTGCCCATAGATTTTATTGTTCTTGATATTGATTGCAATCCGTCTTGTCCAATTATTCTTGGTAGATCGTTTTTGCGCACTATAGGTGCCGTGATTGATATGAAAGAAGCGAACATCAAATTCCAATTTCCTTTGAGAAAGGGTATGGAACACTTCCCTAGAACAAGAATTAAGCCACCATATGAATCAATCATGAGGGCATCTTATGGATCTAGAACAAAAGATGACAATACTTAGATCTTTGCTTTATGCCTAACTAAGGGCGTAAAACGATAGCGCTTGTTGGGAGGCAACCCAATGAATAAAATTTATTTTTGTCTTTTTCTTTCTGTTCTTGGGTGTTTGCACAATTATGCTACTGTTATGATTGTGTTTTTTGTGTTTTAATTAGTGTTTGTGCCAAGTAAAGCCTTTAGGATAGCTTTGGTGATAGTTGATTTGATCTTGTTGGAAAACAGAAACTTTTGCGTCCAGTAAAACAATTTTGAAAATTCACAGAAGGCACGAAAAATTCTGAATGTTTTACACAAGATTGATATACAAATTTCCTCTGTTGTCCTAGCTTTTAAGAATTTTTGGAGTTACATAAGTATGATAACAATTCGTATCTTTGCAGACTGTTCTGTTTTTGACAGATTCTGTTTTCTTTGCATTGTGTGCTTATTTTGATGAATCTATGGTTTGTATCAGAGGTTATAAGCCATGGTAAAGTTAGAATACAATAGATATAATGGAAGAACAAAATTTGAATGGATTTTCTACAGTACTTAAATTAAAGATTGGTTTTCTTATACTAATAGATCTCACGAAGGTTTTGGTGAGTTTTGTGTGATTGAAGTTTTCAAGTTTTGAGTGAGATCACGATGGATGAAGGACTAAGGAGTAAGAAGAGCCTAAGCTTGGGGATGCCCCATGGCACCCCAAGCCATTATCCAAAGAGAAGCAAGCAACTAAGCTTGGGGATGCCCGAGTGGCATCCCCTCTTTCTTCTAACGACCATCGGTATTTTACTTGGAGCTACATTTTTATTCGTCACATATCATGAGTTTTGCTTGGAGCGACTTGTATGATATGAGTCTTTGCTTGTTTTGCTTTTTAGTTTTAGTCATGAATCCTTGCTGGACACACCTATTTGAGAGAGCCAAAATTATGCTATGACTTGTTAGAATTGCTCTCTATGCTTCACTTAAATCTTTATGAGCTATGGAATTGCACTAGTGCTTCACTTATATCTTTTTGAGCATGGTGTGCTTTAGTATTTTTGAAGAAATGCTCTCATGCTTCACTTAGATTTATTTGATAGTTAGTAATTTTTTTTAGAAATTCTCTCTTCCTTCACTTAAATTATTTTGAGAGAAGAAATTTTTTATGCTCATGTTCTTCACTTAGATTTGTTTGAGCTATCGAAAGCAACACATTAAATTAGTCCCAGAGTGATAGATATTCAAGAGGGATATAATAAAAACTTTCATGAAGATCATTGGACAAAATAAACATGATTCCTTGTAATAGTTTTGCGATATGTTGATATAATATGTGAGTCATGTTGATGAGTAATTATGCTTTAGTAAGAATATTGGTGTTAAGGTTTGTGATTCCCTATGCAAGCACGAAAGTCAATAGTTATGCAATGAAATTACATCCTACTTGTGGTGCATTATTCGGTGTTAGTTATGTTTAATGCTCGCTTATGAGATTTTTCATTTCTTGGTTGGACGCTTCTCAATCTTTTGCTAGCCTTCATTTGCACTAAGTATGATCACTACTTGTGCATCCAAAATCCTTAAACCAGTTTTGCCATATGAGTCCACTATACCTACCTATATGCGGTATTTCCGTGCCGTTCTAAGCAAATTTGTATGTCCATCTCTAATTTCAAAATAAATTTCTCTTTTGTATGCTCGTACCGCTCATGAAACGATAGGGGGTGGCTGATATATTTCCATGCTAGATGTGTTATTCTCAAGATGAGTGTTTATTCACTTGTCATTGCACGAGAGTACAGCAAAGGTATTAGGGATGCCCAGTCCCGAAATGAAAAATGATTGAACTTGAGCATTGGGTGTAGCTAATATGCGAGTGTGTTTCACGAACGGATCAATGATTGAGCATAATGGGCTAGGGATAACTTGCTTTAGTGTTGATATTTTGAAAGACATGGTTGCTTGTTGATATGCTTGAGTATTGAAATCTTCATGTCAAAACTAGACTATTGCTTTGAATCATATAAAAGTCCAAATGTCCATGCTACAAAGAAAAGAATATGTGATGAACATGTTAGGCAGCATTCCACATCAAAAATTCTGTTTTTATCATTTACCTACTCGAGGACGAGCAGCAATTAAGCTTGGGGATGCTGATACGTCTCCAACGTATCTATAATTTTTGATTGTTCCATGCTGTTATATTATCATTCTTGGATGTTTTACAATCATTTTATAGCAACTTTATATCATTTTTTGGGACTAACCTATTGACATAGTGCCCAATGCCAGTTGTTATTTTTTGCTTGTTTTTTACTTCGCAGGAAATCAATACCAAACGGAGTCCAAATGCAGCGAAACTTTTTGGTGATTTTTTCTGGACCAGAAGACACAAGTTGGGCCAAGAAAGTACCCGAGGGGGCTCCGAGGGGAGCACAACCCACCAGTGCGCGCCTGGGGGCCCAGGCGTGCCCAGGTGGGTTGTGCCCACCTCGGCCACCTCCCGCACCTCCTCTTTGCTCTATAAATATCCCAATATTCCATAAACCCTAGGGGAGTCGATGAAAATCAATTCCAGCCGCCGCAAGTTCCAGAAATCACAGATCCAATCTAGACACCATCATGGTGGGGTTAATCATCCTCATTGGTGCCTCTCCGATGATGCGTGAGTAGTTCATTGTAGACCTACGGGTCCGTAGTTAGTAGCTAGATGGCTTCCTCTCTCTCTTTTGATTCTCAATAAAATGGTCTCCTGGAGATCAATTTGATGTAACTCTTTTTCCGGTGTGTTTGTTGGGATCCGATGAACTTTGAGTTTATCATCAGATCTATGTTTTATCCATAAAAGTTATTTGAGTCTTTTGATCTCTTATATGCATGATTACTTATAGCCTCGTATTTCTTCTTCGAATCTTTGGTTTAGTTAGGCCAACTAGATCGATTTTTCTTGCCATGGGAAGAGGTGCTTTGTGATGGGTTCGATCTTACGGTGCTTGATCCAGGTGACAGAAGGGGAACCGACACGTATGTATCGTTGCTATTAAGGATAACAAGATGGGGTCTATTTCTACATAAATAGATCTTGTCTACATCATGTCATCGTTCTTATTGCATTACTCCGTTTCTCCATGAACTTAATACACTAGATGCATGCTGGATACCGGTCGATGTGTGGAGTAATAGTAATAGATGCAGGCAGGAGTCGGTCTACTAATCTTGGACGTGATGCCTATATAATGATCATTGCCTGGATATCGTCATAATTATTTGAAGTTCTATCAATTGCCCAACAGTAATTTGTTTACCCACCGTATGCTATTTTTCTCGAGAGAAGCCACTAGTGAAATCTACGGCCCCTGGGTCTATTTTCTCATCATATATTTTCAGATCTATTTTGCTATTTGCCTTTTTATTTATTTGCCACTTTTATTTTCAGATCTATATTTCTAAAAACCCACAAATATTTTGCTTCACTTTATTTTATTCACGATCTATTTATCCAATCTACTACAATTTATCTGCTGTCCGTTTGCCAATTTCTGGCGCCGTTACCCGAAAGGGATTGACAACCCCTTTAACACGTCGGGTTGCAAGTATTTGTTCTTTATGTGTAGGTGCTGTTTACGTAGTGTTGCTTGGTTCTCCTACTGGTTCGATAACCTTGGTCTCATCACTGAGGGAAATACCTACCGTTGCTGTGTTGCATCATCCCTTCCTCTTTGGGGAAATACCGACGTAGTTCAAGCAAACATCATGGGTAAAAAAATTACTGTTGGGCAATTGATAGAACATCAAATAATTATGACGATGTCCAGGCAATGATCATTATATAGGCATCACATCCAAGATTAGTAGACCGACTCCTACCTGCATCTACTACTATTAATCCACACATCGACTACTATCCAGCATGCATCTAGTGTATTAAGTTCATGGAGAAATGGAGTAATGCAATAAGAACGATGACATGATGTAGACGAGATCTATTCATGTAGGAATAGCCCCCATCTTGTTATCCTTAATAGCAATGATACATGCGTGTCTTGCTGCCCCTTCTGTCACTGAGAAAGAACACCGCACGATCGAACACATCACAAAGCACCTCTTCCCATGGCAAGAAAAAATGATCTAGTTGGCCTAACTAAACCAAAGATTCGAAGAAGAAATACGAGGTTATAAGTAATCATGCATAAAAGAGATCAAAGAACTCAAATAACTTTCGTGGATATAGATGTGATCATAAACTCAAAGTTCATCGGATCCCAACAAACACACCACAAAAAAAAGTTACCTCAAATAGATCTCCAAGAGACCATTGTATTGAGAATCAAAAAGAGAGAAGAAGCCATCTAGCTACTGCCTACGAACCCATAGGTCTACAATGAACTACTCACGCATCATCGGAGAGGCACCAAAGAGGATAATGAACCCCTCCATGATGGTGTCTAGATTGGATCTCGTGGTTCTGGAACTTGCGGTGGCTGGAATTGTGTTTCGTCGACTCCCCTAGGGTTTTTGGAATATTTGGGTACTTATAGGGTGAAGAGGCGGTGCGGGAGGCCACCGAGGTGGGTACAACCCACCTGGGCGCGCATGGGCCCCCAGGCGCGCCCTGGTGGGTTGTGCTCCCCTCGGAGCCCCCCTCTGGTACTTCTTTGGCCCAACAGGTGTCTTCTGGTCCAGAAAAATTCTCCAAAAAGTTTTGTTGCGTTTGGACTCCATTTGGTATTGATTTTATGCAAAGTAAAAAACAAGCAAAAATAGCAACTGGCACTGGGCACTATGTCAATAGGTTAGTCCCAAAAAATGATACAAAGTTGCTATAAAATGATTATAAAACATCCAAGAATGATAATATAACAGCATGGAACAAGCAAAAATTATAGATACGTTGGAGACGTATCAGCATCCCCAAGCTTAATTCCTACTCGTCCTCGAGTAGGTAAATGATAAAAATAGAATTTTTTATGTGGAATGCTGCCTAACATGTTCATCACATATTCTTTTCTTTGTAGCATGGACATATGGACTTTTATATGGTTCAAAGCAATAGTCTAGTTTTGACATGAAGATTTCAATACTCAAACATATCAACAAGCAACCGTGTCTTTCAAAATATCAACACTAAAGAAAGTTATCCCTAGCCCATCATGCTCAATCAGTGATCCATTCATGAAACACACTCACGTATTAGCTATACCCAATGCTCAAGTATGATCATAGTGCCCCTTAGTTGTTGCGTTAAAAGAGAAGATGGAGTCTCAAATAAAATTAAAAATTGCATAAAGTAAATAGATAGGCCCTTCGCAGAGGGAAGTAGGGATTTGTAGAGGTGCCAGAGCTCAAAGCTTAAATTGAGAGATAAATTTTTTTGAGAGGCATACTTTTCCCGTCAACGAAAACGATCGAGTAATTCCCAACACTTTCCATGCTAGATATATCATAGGCGGTTCCCAAACAGAAAATAAAGTTTATTCCTTTTTCCACCATTCTTTCACTTTCCATGGCTAGCCGTATCCCCGGGGGCCCTCCATACCAACACTTTCCAAGGAATTTATTATTTGACAACATAAAGTAAATTTCTTTTTCATTTCGGGACTGGGCATCCCTATTACCGCCGCACTCTTGTGCAATGACAAGTGAATAAACACTCATATTGAGAATAACACATCTAACATGGAAAATATTGGCCACCCCCTGCCGCTTCGTGAGCGGTACGAGCACACAAAAAGGAAACTTATTTTGAAAATTGGAGATGGCACATACAAATTTTCTTAGAACGGCACGGGAATACCGCATATAGGTAGGTATGGTGGACTCATATGGCAAAACTGGGTTTTAAGATTTTGGGTGCACAAGTAGTATTTCCACTAAGTACAAGTGAAGGCTAGCAAAAAGATTGAGAAGCAACCAACCAAGAAACAAAAAATCACATAAGCGAGCATTAAGCATAACTAACACCGAATAATGCACCACAAGTAGGATGTAATTTCATTGCATAACTATTGACTTTCGTGCTTGCATAAGGAATCACAAACCTTAATACCAATATTCTTACTAAAGCATAATTACTCACCAACATGACTCACGTATCACTATCATCATATCTCAAAACTATTACAAAGAATCAAGTTTATTTTGTCCAATGATCTTCATGAAAGTTTGTATTGTATCCCTCTTGAATATCTATCACCTTGGGACTAGTTTCATATGTTGCATTTGCTTTTGACAAGCTCAAACAAATCTAAGAGAAGAACATGAGCATAATATTTTTCGTCTCTCAAAATAATGTAAGTGAAGCATGAGAGAATTTGTTCAAAAATTTACTAACTCTCAAACAAATCTAAGTGAAGCATGAGAGCATTTCTTTAAAAATATTAAAGCACACCATGCTCAAAAAGATATAAGTGAAGCACTAGAGCAATTCCATAGCTCAAAAAATTTAAGTGAAGCATAAAGAGCAATTCTAACAAATCAAAGCATAATTTTGGCTCTCTAAAATAGGTGTGTCCAGCAAGGATACTTGTGACAAATTAAAAATGAAAACAAGCAAAGACTCAGATAATACAAGACGCTCCACACAAAACTCATGATATGTGACGAATAAAATATAGCTCCAAGTAAAATACCGATGGTTGTTAGAAGAAAGAGGGGATGCCTTCCGGGGCATCCCCAAGCTTAGTTGCTTGGTTCTCCTTGAATATTAACTTGGGGTGCCATGGGTCATCCACAAGCTTAGGCTTTTCTTACTCCTTATTCCTTCATCCATCGTGACCTCACCCAAAGCTTGAAAACTTCAATCACACAAAACTTAACAAAACCATCGTGAGATCAGTTAGTATAAGAAAACCAATCTTTACTTTAAGTACTGTAGAAAACCCATTCAAATTTTGTTATTGCATTATATATACTGTATTCTAACTTTACCATGGCTTATACCCCCCCCCCCCGATACAATCCATACATTCATCAAAATAAGCACACAATGCAAGGAAAATAGAATCTGTCAAAAAATAGAACAGTCTGTAAAGATGCGAATTGTTCCCATACTTCTGTAACACCAAAAAATATGAAAACTGAGAAAAAACATAGGAAATTTGTATATCAATCTTGTGTAAAAAATTTAGAATTTTTCGTCGTGTCTGTGAATTTAGACAATTATTTTACTGGACGTAAAAGTTTCTGTTTTTCAACAGGATCAAATCAACTATCACCAAAGCTATCCCAAAGGCTTTACTTGGCACAAACACTAATTAAAACATAAAAAACACAATAATAACATAGGCATAATTTTGCAAACACTCAAGAATAGAAAGAAAAAGGGAAAAATAAATTTTATTCATTGGGTTGCCTCCCAACAAGCTCTATCGTTTTATGCCCCTAGCTAGGCATAATGCATAGATTCAAGTATTGTCATCTTTAGTTCTAGATCCATAGGATGCCCTCATGATTTATTCATATGGTGGCTTAATTCTTGTTCTAGGTAAGTGTTCCATACCCTTTCTTAGTGGAAATTGGAATTTAATATTGCCTTCTTTCATACAAAATCACGGCACCAATAGTACGTAAAAACTATCTACCAAGTATAATTGGACAAGACGGATTGCAATCAATATCAAGAACAATAAAATCTATGGGCACATAATTCCTATTGAAAGAATAAGAACATCATTAATTATTCCCAAAGGCTTTTTAATAGTAGAATCTGCCAAGTGCAAATTAAGAGAACATTCTTCAATATCGGTAAGACCAAGCACATCACATAGAGATTTCGGATGTGACGCCCCCGGTTCAATCGTACACTAATCATACACGCAAACGTGTACGATCAAGCCCAGGGACTCACGGGAAGATATCACAACACAACTCTAAACACAAATAAACGGAGGTCCACAATATTACAGACCAGGGATCCGAAGATCCGAATACATAAGTCAGTCATACAAATAATATCTGGGTACAGACATAGTTAGACAAGTTCTGCCTTAAGAAGGCTAGCACAAACAGCGACACTAGATCGAAAGGCGTTGGCCTCCTGCCTGGGAGCCTCCGATCCTACTCCTGGTCAGCTGGCTCGATCCAGTAGTACGTGCCCTCTGGACCCGCCTGGTAGTAGGCTCCGGTGGTGGCGTCTGGCTCCTGGACTCCATCGTCTGGTGTATCATCAAGGTGGGGTATATGGGGGAAAAGAGAAAATAAAGCAACCGTGAGTACTCATCCGAAGTACTCAGCAAGCAAGGATCTATACTACATATGCAACATTATCAATGGAGAAAGGCTGTATATTTGGACTGGGTTGCAGAAATGCCAGAATAGAGAGAAGGCCTAGTCCTATCGAAGACTAGCATCTTCAAACATCTTCACAAGGCCATCATCTTGCAGCAGTAGAAGAGAGTAGAATAGCATTTTATTTAGCAAACATGTTGAAGTACAGCTTAAAGATCCTTCCTCGACTCCCAAGCGAGAAAGCAATCCCGAAGCTTCAATTAAGTAACAAGTATCCAGTTTAAGTAGTAGATCGGGATACACAAACTGAGCGTCCTTTACCGTAGGACCGGCTATCGATAGAAGATTCATCCCTGCAGGGGTGCACTACTGTTACCCAACACGCTCGATCAACTCTGGCCGGACATACTTGATGGGTAATGCCCGTCCTCGGAAGATCAACACGAAGCAGCGCTCTACCTAGGCTCAGCAGAGAGGTCAGCACGCCGGACTAACCTATGCACCCAGGGGTCTCGGGCCATCGCCCTGGGCACCCTGCGCGTTGCGTGGCTGGCCGGGGTGCAGGCGCGACACTGAACTCGTCAGTGAAGTATCCAGCCCAATCCCGACGATCAGCCCGCACGGTGAATCGTGACGTCTGATAAGCTTTCGGAGAAACGTACATCGCAGAGGGCCCCATAACCATAATCCCGCGTGGTGGTAGTGCGTATAGGGCACGTCGACCCACTCAGATCACACACCCAAATCCAATAGGCTCAATTAGTATCAAGCGGAGACAATCAGAGTCTCTGATGCTCCGCCACAATGTCACCCTCGAGTGCCCTTCCGGCACACCCGAAATCATAGATCCCCAGCGGGTACCCACCAGGGTGGACCCGCCTGTGAAAAAGGTCAAGTAACCGTGTGGTCATAATCATCAGGGTGAACGTAAGAGGTATCACCCTCGAGGTTCACACTGAGGGGTTGCACGACAGAGTCGTATCGGACATGGAGAAGGAGGAATCACCCTCGATGACCACGACCGTACAGCTATGCTGCAGAGTATTCATCAGGAGTGCGTTACGAGGTATCACCCTCGGCACTCGATAGTTACTACGCAGAGTCGTACAACTAAGGGGGGGGTGTGAAGTGAGGCGTCTGTCTCTGATCGACGATCACGTTGATCGAGTCGTCGATGAACAAGCAGGGGCGACAAAGTAAGGTGGTGGGGTCACAGATGGTTCATACCAACCTATACTAGACAGTTTATCATAGGCAGGTAAGGTAGCAATGAACAGGTTACAACAGCAGGCTATGCATCAGAATAGGAGCATACATTAACAGTAGCGAAATCTAATGCAAGCAGGAGAATAGAATGGGCGATATCTGGAATGCTCAAGGGGGGGGCTTGCCTGGTTGCTCTGGCAAGAGGGGAAGGTCGTCAACGGGCTGCTCGTCGGTAGAGTAGTCGTATCCTGGTGCAGCGTCGTCGGTCTCGGCGTCTATCGAGAGAGAAGGAGGGGGAGAGAAACAATAAATTCCACGGCAAATATGCAAACAATATGTATGACATGTCTAAATGATATGCCGGGGTGTTCTACTGCCTAACTAAATGATTTAGTTAATTTAGGAATTTATTCGGATTTATTTAATTAAAGTTGGACACTATTCATTTATCGAAATCGGTCTAATTGTTCAACGTTCTTATAGCTGCGGGCATCTGATGGGAATACAGAGGGCGTATCCGGGTTCGTATCGTCGTTCTGAGCAAGTTTCATGTATAAAACATTTTGATCCGAGTTACGGTTTAAAAGATATGATTTTCTAAAGTTTTTATTAATTTCTGAAATTTTAATTAATTATTCAATTCAACATTATCCGAAACAGTGATTGATGACGTCAGCATGACATCATGCTGACGTCAGCAGCCACCTGACAGGGTGGGTCCCACCTGTCATAGGCTGTTAGGTTAATTAGGTTTAATTAATTTAATTACTGATTAATTAACACTAATTAGTTAATTAGATTAACCTAATCAGGATTAATTAACTAATTAATTATTTAATTAATCATTTTATTTATTTCTATTTTTATTTTCTATTTCTTTTAAATCGTTTTTAGGGGGGTGGGCCCCATTTGTCAGCGTCACAGGGGGGGGGGTTCGGGCCCCACTGGGCAGTGGCCCAGGGGCGGACACGTCCGGGGCGTGCCCCTTTTGGGACCGGACATGTCCGGTGCCCAAAGGGGACGCACGGGCGGGCGCGGGCGGTCGGGGCGCGGCGAAGCGCGGGCGCAGGCGAGCGCACGCGGGGCCGGAGGCGGGGCGGCGGCGCGGTGGCTGGAGCGGCCGCGGGCGGCAGCGCGGTGGCTGGAGCAGCAGCGGGCGGCGGTCGCGCGGAGGCGAAGCGGGGCCAGATCCGCGAGCAGTAGCGAGGCAGGGCACGCGCGCGCGTGTGCGAGGCCCGGCGAGGCTGCGGTGCGCGCGGGTGCGTGCGCGAGCCGGCGAGCGCGGGCGGAGCGGCGGCACGGGGGCGCAGTGCGCGCGGCGAGGTGCGGGAGCAGAGAGGGGGGAAGAGGCCCGAGGCCTCACCGTGCTCGTAGGGACGGGGCAGCGGGGGGGTCGGGGCGGTCGACGGGGACGACGGCGACGGAGACGAGGTGCAGGCCGGCGGGGAGGCGCGGGCGGTGGCGTCCAACGGCGACGGCGAGGCGGCGCGGTCGTCGCAGCGACCGAGGGTGACGGGGTCGTTCCCGCGATCCCGATCCCGATCTGGATCGGGAGGTGGGGGCTGACGAGGGGGAGGCGGCGACGGGGCGGCGTCGGCGACGGGGCGGACGGGATCGGAAGATCCTGATCCAGATGGGGGGGGAGGAGAAAGCGAGGGGGAGGGGGGATCGGGGGTAGGGCTAGGGTTTCGGGTGGGGGGGTGGCCGGCTAAGTAGGCGCCGGCTGGGCCGGCCTGGCGGCCCGGTGGCTTGCTGGGCCGAGGCCCAGTCGGGGGGGGGTGTTGCTCTTTTTCCTTTTCTGTTTCTTTTTCCTTTTCTTTATTCTCTTTTCTCTACTGTTAAATGTCTAGGCCCCAAATGGTTTTTGTAAAAAGTGTGACCTATTCCATAAATACCAGTGCATTATTCCCTAACACCTAAAATTAGTTTGGGCAAAACATAATTCCATATTTATTTCAGATTTAATAAATGGTTACTAAATATTATCTTTATCCACGGTTTGAGGTTGTTCGAGTCACTTATCCAATTCCAATGATGTTGGTTTCAATTTTAGAATAGCCTCTGGAATATTTGCTATATATCTAACATTTTAGCTCCTATGTTGGACAACTTTCATATTCCACTTTCATTTAAATTTGAATTTGACTTAGGAGTTGAAATGCAATATGATGCTAATGATGATTATGCACTGTTGATCATGCTAACATGTCATTATCAAAAGTGATTACTGTTGCTAATCACCGGGGGTGTTACATCGGAATTGTGGAAATACTAGCACCCAAATCACATAAAGCAAAGCACTCATAATTTTAAATCTTGACTTTGATGGTAGGTTCCCATTCATCATGTAATTTTCTAGGAATTGAAATCTCTAATTCCAACTTTTCTTCCAAAGCTTTCATGATGGCATCTACGATATGTTTAGTAAAAGCTTTATTTTGTTCATAAGCATGGGGTGAATTAATCATGGATTGCAACAAATAAATACAATCAATCAAAGAGCAATTATCATAATTAAAGTCTTTGTAATCCAAAAGAGTGGGCACATCACTAGTTAAAGTTTTGACCTCTCCAAACCCACTTTTATCAATTTTGCCATCAAGATTTTCACCCTCCGAATTATTGGGACACCTTCTAACTAAAGTTGACTCTTCTTCAGTCCCTTTATCATCAATTTTAATTTTACTAAACAAGGAATAAATAGAGGAAACACCAATCACTTTAAGATCTTCATCATTTTTATGAAAGCAATCACTAGAAAACGCTCTTTCTAAAAATTCTCGTTTAGCTCTAAGCATAGCAGTTCTTTTCTTACTTTCATCCATAGAAACATATAAAGCTTTAATTGATTCCTCAACCTTGGGTACAAAAATTTTCAACTTGAGATTTTTTACATCATGAGAGATTCTATCAATGCTTCTAGACATATTATCAATCTTATTCAACTTTTCTTCTATCGTATTATTGCAAACTTTTTGGGCATTGATAAATTATTTAATATTATTCTCAAGATTAGAGGTGTTCCTATTATTATTGTAAGAAGGATTACCATAGGAATTACCATAATTATTAGAAGAATTTCCAGGAAAAGGCCTAGGATTAAAATTACCTCTATAAGCATTGTTATTAAAATTGTTCCGCGAGACAAAATTCACATCTACGGAATCACTATTTTGCTCAATCAAAGTAGACAAAGGCACATCATTAAGATCAATAGGAGCACTTTTATTAGCAACCAATTTCATAAGAGCATCAACTTTTTCACTCAAAGTACTAATTTCTTCAACCGAATTAACCTTTTTACTAGTAGGTGCTCTTTCGGTATCCATTGTGAATAATTTGCCATAATATTATCAAGAAATTTAGTAGCTTCACCCAAAGCAATTTCCATAAAAGTACCAGCCGCGGCGGAATCTAAAAGATTTATAGAAACAAAGTTCAATCCCGCATAAAAAATTTGTATGATCATCCAAAGATTTAAACCATGAGTAGGACAATTTCTTTGCATCAATTTCATTCTTTCCCAAGATTGTGCAACATGTTCATGCTCAAGTTGCTTGAAATTCATGATTTGAGTTCTAAGGGAAATAATTTTCGCGGGCAGAAAATACTTAGTAATGAAAGCATCTTTGCATTTATCCCAAGAATCGATACTATTGTGAGGCAAAGAAGAAAACCAAAATTTTGCACAATCTCGCAAAGAAAACAGAAATAATTTCAACTTCACAATATCACTATCCACACCTTTGTTCTTTTGCATATCACATAGTTCTACGAATGTGTTTAGATGGGACGCGGCATCCTCATTAGGAGTACCAGAAAAATGATCTTTCATAACAAGATTCAATAAAGCGACATTAATATCACAAGATTCCGCACTAGTGGGGGGACGAGCAATCGGAGTGCTAATAAAATCATTGTTGTTGGTATTGGAAAAGTCACACAACTTGGTGTTTTCTTGAGTCATCGTGACTATGCAAACAAGATTGCACACAAAAACAGATCTGACGAGAAAACAGCGAACGCAAAAGAGGGCGAATAAAACGGCAAATTTTTGTGAAGTGGGGGAGATGAAAACGAGAGGCAAATGGTAAATAATGTAAATTGCAAGGAGATGAGATTTGTGATTAGGAACCTAATAGATGTTGATGATGTCTCCTCGGCAACGGCGCCAGAAATTCCTTTTGATGTCGCTTGAACTACGTCAGTATTTCCCCAAAGAGGAAGGGATGATGCAGCACAGCTACGGTAGGTATTTCCCTTAGTAATGAAACCAAGGTATCAATCTAGTAGGAGAACCAAGAAACACTATGTAAACGGTACCTGCACACAAATAATAAATACTTGCAACCCGACGATTAGGAGGGGTTGTCAATCCCTCTACGGGTAACGATGCCAGAAATTGCCAAGTTGACGGGATAAAAAATTGTATAGATTGGATAAATAGATCTCGATAAAACACGAAATAAAATAAATAGCAAAAAAGTGCAGCAAGGTATTTTTGGGTTTTGGGAATAATAGATCTGAAAATAAAAATGAATAAAAATAGATCTCATAGCAAATATGATAAATAATAGACCCGGGGCCGTAGATTTCACTAGTGGCTTCTCTCAAGAAAATAGCATACGTTGGGTAAACAAATTAATGTTGGGCAATTGATAGAACATCAAATAATTATGACGATATCCAGGCAACGATCATTATATAGGCATCACGTCCAAGATTAGTAGACCGACTCCTGCCTACATCTACTACTATTACTCTACACATCGACCGCTCTCCAGCATGCATCTAGTGTATTAAGTTCATGGAGGAATGGAGTAATGCAATAAGAATGATGATATGATGTAGACAAGATCTATTCATGTAGGAATAGCCCCCATCTTGTTATCCTTAATAGCAACAATACATGCGTGTCTTGCTGCCCCTTCTGTCACTGGGAAAGAACACCGCACGATCGAACCCATCACAAAGCACCTCTTCCCATGGCAAGAAAAATTGATCTAGTTGGCCTACCTAAACCAAAGATTCGAAGAAGAAATATGAGGCTATAAGTAATCATGCATAAAAGAGATCAAAGAACTCAAATAACTTTCATGGATATAGATCTGATCATAAACTCAAAGTTCATCGGATCCCAACAAACACACCGCAAAAAGAGTTACATCAAATAGATCTCCAAGACACCATTGTATTGAGAATCAAAAAGAGAGAAGAAGCCATCTAGCTACTGCCTATGGACCCGTATGTCTACAATGAACTACTCACGCATCATCGGAGAGGCACCAATGAGGATGATTGACCCCTCTGTGATGGTGTCTAGATTGGATCTCGTGCTTTTGGAACTTGCGGCGGCTGGAATTGTGTTTCATCGACTCCCCAAGGGTTTTTAGAATATTTGGGTATTTATAGGGTGAAGAGGCGGTGCGGTAGGCCACCGAGGTGGGCACAACCCACCTGGGCGCGCCTGGGCCCCCACGCGCGCCCTGGTGGGTTGTGCTCCCCTCGGAGCCCCCCTCTGGTACTTCCTTGGCCCAACAGGTGTCTTCTGGTCCAGAAAAATTCTCCAAAAAATTTCGCTGCGTTTGGACTCCGTTTGGTATTGATTTTCTATGAAGTAAAAAACAAGCAAAAAATAGCAACTGGCATTAGGCACTATGTCAATAGGTTAGTCCCAAAAAATGATATAAAGTTGCTATAAAATGATTGTAAAACATCCAAGAATGATAATATAACAGCATGGAACAAGCAAAAATTATAGATGTGTTGGAGACGTATCAATACCATATCATCATACTACATGACCATCATTTTAATGCATGTTGACATCCAAGATAAATCATTATCCACTCCTAGCTACTTAAGCATGGCATGAGAAACTATAATCTCTAATTGTCATTGCAAACATGTTTGATCATAATATGTTGAATCATGGATACTAGGTTAAACATATTTTCAAAAACAGAACAAGTTGAGTTCATACCCATTTCTCTCTGCCACAGCCAGTTCACCAAATATCGTCATTATTGCCTTTCACTTTCACGACCGAATGATATGAAAATAATAGTGCAAGAGTGCCATGGACTAAGCTGGAATCTGCAAATATTTTATTCAAAAGGAGAAGACAAGGTAATATGGGCTCTTTGTTAGATCAATAGAAATGCATTTGAGAGCCACTCAACATTTTCATCGTGGTCTTCTCCTTGGTATGACTGAATAAAAAGAAAAGAATTTCAAAGAAACACACTAAAATATTTTTGGAGTTTTAGTTTTTCTTGAAGAAAGGAAATTAAAGAAAAAAGAAAAACATAATGAGAAAAACTATTTACATGGGAAAGCTCCCAACAAGCAAAAGAAGAACAAGGAAATCTTTTTGGGTTTTCTTTTTAATACTATAACTAACTAAACTAGAAAGAAAAAACCGAAAAGAAGCAAGAAACATTTTTTTGGATTTTCTCAAAGTTTTTCAAACACACAAGAAGAAAGCGAGAAAACAAATCTAACATGGATAATACAATGAAAATGTGTGAACACCGACAACTGGAATAAAATGTGTGAACATGAATGTAATGTCGGTGGAAATACATACTCCCCCAAGCTTAGGCTTTTGGCCTAGCTTGGTAATCACCATCCGTGGCCTGCATAATAGTTAGAGTGATAGCTCACGGAGCCTCTTGGTGCAGCCTCCTCAGCCCGCCGAGCTACCTCGACCTCCGCCTTGTACGCGCGGGCCTCGCTCTCAAGAACATAATGTCTTCTTTTGCTGTCAAAATCAAAGAGAGCAGGCGCAGGCAAAGCAATATGCACAATGGTTTTTTTATTGAACCTCGAGTTATAAGTATAATCAGTGATTTTGCCCTTAAGGAACTTATGGAGTTTCATGGCATCAAAGTCTAAGTACTGAGTAGGCAAGATGGGGTCATAAGGCAGAGGTGTAACACCTACCTCCTTAGCTAAACGAGAAGCATAAATCCCACCATAAAAATAACAACTACCAGCGTTGTGTTGCAATCTGCGTGCAACAATCGCTCCAAGGTTATAGCATTTAATACCGGTAAGAGCAATGTGTATGAGACTCAAGTCAGGAGCACATAGTGTACTACAATCTTGCTTGCCTACGATGCATTTGCCATTAAAGAGTGCAAAGTGTTGAATTGATGGAAAATGAATACTCTTTATTCTATCTTGTGTCACTCCTCTATCCTCACCGTAGCAAAGATTAATAAAAAATGACTCATACTCAGATCTTGGTGGCTCGTCCAGCGAACCCCAAAATGGAATTTTACAAATACCACAAAACACTTCTAGAGGCATGGTAAATGGACGGTCATAAAGTTTAAACAAAACTCTAGACTCACGAGGATGAAATTTAAATTCTTTAGTAAACGATTCTGTGAGGCTGAGATACTGGTTGCTCTTATCTTCAATGTAGGGACCGAGCTCGGCGTTGTGAACATATTGCTCATATTCTTCTTTAATACCTGCACTCACCATGAAATCATCGTACGGCCATAGGCATGATTTGATAGTGGCATCCCGTATTGAACTTGCACTTGGTTCAACATAAGACCGACATATCGAACCACTACTAGATGATACCTCCGAAGACTTCCTCCTCGAAGAACTCCTAAAGAATTGCATTTTTATTTGCGAACAATTTCTGAAAAAAATTGGGACACAAAATTTTTATCAACAAAACTTCACAAGATTGGTAGCAACTACTCATAAGGGTCCATAGAGGCAATATTAAGCATTCAAACTACTTAGAACTCTAAGAATTCAACATGCAGGCTCATCTACAGCAGCACCAAGAGTAGCTAATTATTCAAAATATGATCCACTAAAGAAAAAACTAATTGCAGCAATGGAGGAGTCACATACCAAGTAGCAATCCCCCAAAACAGTTTCGGAAATGGAGCTTCGAGCAAAGAGATTGAAATCTGCGGGTTTGAGAGCAAGAACACGAGAGAGAGAGAGAGAGAGTAATGGTGATTTTTTTCTGGAGGTAGGAGATGACATGGGCTAAAGAGATAAGTGAGGGGACCCACGTGGGGACCACAGCCCACCAGGGCGGCCTGGGGCTGCTGGCGCGCCTAGGTGGGTTGTGCCCACCTGGTGCACCCCCCTCTGATCTTATTTGTACCAAAAATTCAGAAATAATCATAAAAAAATATCGTATTAAAATTTCAGGGCATTCTGAGAACTTTTATTTTTGGGTCATTTTTTATTGCACGGGAAATTCAGAAAACAGACAAAACATGGCATTTTATTTTATTTAACTAAGAAAAACAGAAAATAAAAGTTGGGAGCAGAAGGTTGTGCTTACTAGGTTCATCAACTTCAAACCTCTAAAAAATGATCCATTAATAAGGTTGATCAAGTCTTATTAACAACCACCTTCGATTAGCATGAACCGAAGAACTTTCGTAAAACACTAAGTTACATCAATGAGGATATGCAT
Organism: Thinopyrum elongatum; assembly: GCA_011799875.1. Classification (NCBI taxonomy): domain Eukaryota; kingdom Viridiplantae; phylum Streptophyta; class Magnoliopsida; order Poales; family Poaceae; genus Thinopyrum; species Thinopyrum elongatum. The sequence continues at coordinate 302,627,970 of CM022301.1, forward strand.
GTCCCCAACAATAGGCATTTCATATTTCGTTTTGGCACTAGGTAGAGGTAGTTGAAAGCTTCCAATAGTGAGTGTCGGAGATTTTTCAATAACATTAATACCATTCACTTGGAGTTGTTTCTTCGGAAAGTGCACCGTATGTTCATGACCATTGATATGAAAAGTGACCTTGCTTTTATTGCAATCAATAACAGCCCCTGCAGTATTAAAAAAGGGTCTACCAAGGATAATCGACATGTTGTCGTCCTCGGGCATCTCAAGTATAACAAAGTCAGTTAAGATAGTGACATTTGCAACAACAACGGGCACATCCTCACAAATACCGATAGGTATGCAAGTTGATTTGTCAGCCATTTGCAAAGATATTTCAGTAGGTGTGAGTTTATTCAAATCAAGTCCTTTATATAAGGATAAAGGCATAACACTAACACCAGCTCCTAGATCACACAAAGCAGTTTTAACATAATTTCTTTTGATGGAGCAAGGTATAGTTGGTATTCCTGGGTCTCCAAGTTTTTTAGGTACTCCATCCTTAAAAGAATAATTAGCAAGCATGGTGGAGATTTCAGCTTCAGGTATTTTTCTCTTATTAGTGATGATGTCTTTCATATATTTTGCATAAGGGGCCATCTTTAGAATATCAGTCAAGTGAGTGCACAAAAAGACTGGCCTAAGCATTTCAGCAAAGCGTTCAAATTCCTCATCATCTTTTTTCTTAGATGATTTAGGTGGAAAGGGCATGGGATTTTGAACCCATGGTTCTCTTTCTCTTCCATGTTTTCTAGCAACAAAGTCTCTCTTATCATATCTTCTATATTTAGGTTGTGGGTTATCAAGATCAACAGCTGGTTCTATTTCAACATCATTATCTTGTTGTTTATCATTGTCTGGTTGAGTGTCTTCATGAACATCATCATTATCTTTTTCATTATCATTAGGTGAATGTTCATTACCAGATTGAGTTTCAGCATCAGAAATAGAAACATCATTATTATGGGGAGGTTTTTCTACTTCAAGTTCACTAGAGGTATGCAAAGTCCTATCATTTTTCTTTTTCTTCTTCTTTTTAGAAGGACTAGGTGCATCAGTGTTAATTCTTTGAGAGTCTTGTTCAATTCTTTTAGGGTGTCCCTTAGGATCAAGTGGTTCCTGAGTCATTTTACCTCCTCTAGTTGCTACTCTAACAGCAAAATCATTCATATTATTATTCATTTCACTAAGCAGTTCTCTTTGAGATTCAGCAACTTGTTCTAATTGAGTTTGAACCATAGAAGCATGTTTTCCTACACCTCTTACATCATTAGTAATTCTAAACAACAAGTTACTCAAGCGAGCAATCATATTGGAATTATATTTCAATTGTTTCATAACATTTTCATTGAGGTGATCTTGTTTTCTAATGTACCTGTCAAACTCATAAAGGCATTGACTAGGATGTTTATTATAAGGGATATCACTTTCATCAAATTTCATTAAAGAATTTACTTCTACCACCTTTGGTGGTGGTGTGTCAAGTCCATGTATTTCTTCAATAGGAGGTAAATTTTTAACATCCTCTGCTTTAATACCTTTTTCCTTCATGCTTTTCTTTGCCTCTTGCATATCTTCAGGACTGAGATATAAGATACCCCTCTTCTTTGGAGCGGGTTTAGGCGGTGGTTCAGGAAGAGTCCAATCATCATAATTTTTTAATATGTTATTCAATAATTCCTCAGCTTGTTCAACAGTTCGTTCCCTGAAAACACAACCAGTACAACTATCTAGGAAGTCTCTAGAAGCATCGGTTAGTCCATTATAGAAGATATCAAGTATTTTATTTTTCTTAAGTGGATGATCAGGCAAAGCATTAAGCAATTGGAGAAGCCTCCCCCAAGCTTGTGGGAGACTCTCTTCTTTAATTTGCACAAAATTAAATATTTTCTGTAAGGCAGCTTGTTTCTTATGAGCAGGAAAATATTTTTCAGAGAAGTAATAAATCATATCCTGGGGACTACGCACACAACCAGGAGCAAGAATATTGTACCATATCTTAGCATCACCCTTTAACGAGAACGAAAATGGTTTGAGAATATAATAGTAGCGAATCTTCTCATCATGAGCAAATAGGGTGGCTATATCATTTAATTTAGTAAGGTGTGCCACAACAGTTTCAGTTTCATAGCCATGGAAAGGATCAGATTCAACCAAAGTAATTAACTCTGGGTCGACAGAGAATTCATAATCCTTATCATCAACAAAGATAGGTGAAGTAGCAAACTTAGGATCACATTTCATTCTAGCATTCAAAGATTTTTCCTTCAGTTTGCATAATAATTTCTTAAGATCATCTCTATCATTGCAAGCAAGAAAATCTCTAGCTGTCTCCTCATCCATAATGTAACCTTTAGGTATCTTAGGCAATTCATATCTAAGATAGCTAGGCCTAATAGGTGTTTCAAGATTTTCAGTTTCAAGTACTTCATCAGTTTCAACATTCTCAATATCTTTAGCTTTAGCAATTTGTTCATCAAGAAATTCACCTAGTGGCATATTATCATCAAGCAAGGTACTAGCATCATCATGAGTAGCATTCATAGTAGAAGTAGTATCATCGATAACTTGTGACATATCAGGATTAATAGCATGTGGTGGTGTTGCAAGTCTACTCAAAACAGAAGGTGAATCAAGTGCAGAGTGTGATGGCAATTCCTTACCTCCCCTCGTCCTAGAGGGAACGATCTTAGTTTTTGTATCCTTTAGATTCTTGATAGTGATAAATAGATAATAATCCCAAGTGACTCAGCAAATATAGCCATGCTCCCCGGCAACGGCGCCAGAAAAAGGTCTTGATAACCCACAAGTATAGGGGATCGCAACAGTTTTCGAGGGTAGAGTATTCAACCCAAATTTATAGATTCGACAAAAGGGGAGCCAAAGAATATATGTAAGTATTAGCAGTTGAGTTGTCAATTCAAGCACACCTGGAGATTAAATATCTGCAGCAATATGATCAGTAGCACAATAATATGATAATTTTGATAGCAGTGATAATAGTAGCAGTAACGGTAACAGTGATAGCAATGGTTTTGTAGCAAGTGTAACAATAGCAACAACGGTAGTAACTTAGCAAGAACAATATGTGGAAAATTCGTAGGCATTGGATCAATGAATTCGTTGGATGATTTTCATCATATAACAGTCATAACCTAGGGCAATACAAAACTAGCTCCGGTTCATAAATGTAATGTAGGCATGTATTCCGTAAATAGTCATACGTGCTTATGAAAAGAACTTGCATGACATCTTTTGTCCTACCCTCCCATGGCAGCGGGGTCCATAAGGAAACTAAGGGATATTAAGGCCTCCTTTTAATAGAGAACCAGAACAAAGCATTAACACATAGTGAATACATGAACTCCTCAAACTACGGTCATCACCGGAAAGTATCCCGATTATTGTCACCCCGGGGTTTACGGATCATAACACGTAATAGGTGAATATGATTTGAAAGATTGGATCTAGAACATAGATATAATGGTGAAAACATAAACGGTTCAGATCTAAAATCATGGCACTCGGGCCCTAGTGACAAGCATTAAGCATGGCAAATCATAACAACATCAATCTCATAACATAGTGGATACTAGGGATCAAGCCCTAACAAAACTAACTCGATTACATGATGAATCTCATCCAACTCCTCACCGACCAGTGAGCCTACGAAGGAATTACTCACTCCTGGTGGGGAGCATCATGGAATTGGCAATGGAGAAGGGTTGGTGATGATGAAGACCGAAGGTTCCCCTCTCCAGAGCCCCAAACGGGCTCCAGATCTGGCCTCCCGATGAAGAACAGGAGGTGGCGGCGGCTCCTTATCGTGAAACGCGATGCAACTTTCTCCCTGATTTTTTTCCAAAAATAGGATTTTATAGCATCGGGATTAGGGTCTGCGGGGCCACCAGGTGGGCACAACCCACCTGGGCGCACCGTGGTGGGTTGTGCTCAACCAGGCCCCCCCCCTCCGGTGGTTCTTGGCTCCAGTATTTTTTATATATTCTGAAATAATTCTCCAAAAAGTTTCGTTCCATTCTGAGAACTTTTATTTCTGCACAAAAACAACACCATGGTAGTTCTGCTAAAAACAGCGTCAGTTCGGGTTAGTTTCATTCAAATCATGCAAATTAGAGTCCAAAACAAGAGCAAAAGCGTTAGAAAAAGTAGATAAGACGGAGTCGTATCAGTCGCCAACGCTTGGCGTCGGCAAGCACGCCGACGAGCTTCTTCGACAAGCTTCTCCAGTGAGCTTCTCTGATGAGCTCCACACAACTACCACTAAAATGCTCTTTGCAACATGTCTGATATTGTAAAAGGTTTTCTGTAACATGAGATCTGTTGCAAAAATTACAGTAGAAAACGGTCAACAACATTTCTGCAATACATCGTATGTTGCAAGTATTTTTCTGCAACATTACCTTTGTTTCAAAGATTTTTCAGAAAAAATAAACTCTTCGGGGTGATTGCAACAAACATTCTATTGGATAAGTCCTTCCGCAACACCACACTTGTTTCAAAGGGATGGTTGCTTACGTGTGTAGATCAAACGGCCATTAGTGTGTCCATCTAATGGTCGGCAAGGCGGCATCTTTTGCGATTATCCGCCGGCCAAGGCGTAGCCTCGCCCTTTTTTATTGTATATACTTTGTTAGTAAATGCCCTGTTTTTTGTAGTTATCTCATCACAGCGATCTGGATGTGGCTAGTTTGACACCCTTCTAAACAGTCATGCAATTGTTTTTTTTTTGCGAATAATGCAAATGTTAGCTCTAATGGAGAAATCTTCTCAAATAAAGAAAGGGGGATTAACTTTTCATCTATAATAAATACAATGGATAAGGTGTATAATTAACTTGGATTGGAATAGTAGTGCTTCCAAGAATGAATGCACTGTTGTCGCTGGCTTCAAATGGATACTTAATCAGGTGATGATTTTGATCCATTTTATTTTGCTTCATTCTTTCTATTTGTAGGCATCGTTGTGGTGTTGGTGTTAAAAGCAATATACACATGTTCTTAGATCTATTTAGGGTCGTCGAGGAGAAGGACGGCGGCCTAGAGAAGAGATCCCGAGGTATGTATGAAGCCTTCTGAGCTTTTTTAGTTGGCTGACTACAGAACTGAACAAATTTGTGTGTGTACTCTTTTAAAGTTGATTCAACCATAGCCTTAGAACTCAAGAGCATGTGGGTACTGTTTTTGAATTGATGACGACGAGTTGTACATTGGTGAGATTAGTTGCAATGAAATTCGGTTCGGTAACTCCGTGTTTAGACATACAAGATACTATACTAGAGCTTGGGACTAAAATGTTGGGATTTCTATTTCTGTGCCCCTGTTCACTTAGTCCTCCTCAGTTTTGCCCACGCTCTAAGCCAGTCCTCACTTTTCCCCTCCACCGCGTGGCCCACCCTCGCAAGAGCCCAAACGGGGGTTTGCCATCGGGTCAAAGCCTTTGACCATTTCTGGGCGTGGTTTCTGACTCGTGGGAGACCCGTGTTAGCGGTTGCCCGCTCGTAAATGGTTTGTGCATATACTGACTTGTGGGACACCTCTGTTAGCGGCTGCGCGCTCGTAGATGGTGGGTGCATATTCTGACTTGTGGGACACCTCTGTAAGCGGCTACATGGTCGTAGATGGTGGGCGCATATTCTGACTTGTGGGGCACCTCTGTCAGCGGCTACGCGGTCATTGGTGGTGGTTGCAGTTACTGGCGCGTGGTACACCTCTATCAGCAGTTGTGTGGTCGTAGGTGGTGGTCACAGTTACTTGCTTGTGGAACACCTTTGTCAGCGGTTGTACCAAAAGGAAAAAAGAGGTGGCTTATTAAACCAGGAAGAGCACTCAAACCAGAGACCACACGCTCAAAGAAAGGCGCAAGAGCCAACCGACCAAGTATGTGTACATGATTTTTGAAACAGTCATCACCATTTTATGCACTAAATGAAGCAAGGAATAAACCAACCGTTTACTCACTATATGTAGTATACCATTGGGGTGTTAATAGTTTTTTTCAAGCCATTTGGTGCAGCGGATGCACTTTAGTCAACCAAATTAGTTTAGTACAGAATATTGGATTGGTGAATGAACTTGGACAAACAAAGTAACAAATGTAGGCCACAGAAATTAGGTTAGTCCTTAAAAATCATGGCACATGCACGTGAAAATGGCCCAAATTAGCACTACAAGTGTGATGTAGAATGCTCCTGAAATTTTTGAAAAATCATTTTATGCTACAATATTGGTGTTGGATGAACTTGGGACAAGGCAAGTATCAATTCCAAACCATTTTGTATGAATGGTCAACATTGCAAGTTTGACCCAAGTTTTAAAAAAACAAAGAAAATGAAAAAAGGCTAAAAAATTCAAATGCCTTTGCACTGAGCCATCTTATGTGCACTAGTTTATGCGAAAAATACTAAACTTGCAATACGACAAGTCTAAAAAAAATCTTCACAAAATGGCCTATCTACAATGGACTTGTGTGGAAATCATGACACATGCACATGGAAATGGCCACATACATGGCAAAATCCATCATAACATGCCCAAATTTGGCACAACTATTGGTGTAACCATAATGGACAATGTTTCATAGAAATTTGCAATTATTTTGTAATAAAAAATTAATTTTCCATTTTCCGAGCCCATGAAATGGCTTTTCTTTGTGAAGGAAATGCCTTAAATAATTTTGAAATTTGTTCCATTTCATTTTTCATCAGAAGCAGGCCACATTGGATGGGCACTGACCAGGTTTCAGAATTTTCAGAGTAATATTGCTATATTCCATGCATTTAGTTGAATTTCATTGAATTATCCGAAAAGGCCAAATTTGCACTACAAGTGTGATCTAGATTGCTCCTGAAATTTTTGAAAAATCATTTTATGCTACAATATTGGTGTTGGATGAACTTGGGACAAGCCAAGAAGCAATTCCAAACCATTTTGTATGAATGGTCAACACTGCAAGTTTGGACCCAAGTCTGAAAAAAATAAAGAAAATGAAAAAAGGCTCAAAAATTCAAATGCCTTTGCACTAAGCCATCTTATGTGCACTAGCTTGTGGGAAAAATACTAAACTTGCAATACAACAAGTCTAAAAAAACTTCACAAAATGGCCTATCTACAATGGACTTGTGTGGAAATCATGGCACATGCACATGAAAATGGCCACATATATGGCAAAATCCATGATAACATGCGCAAATTTGGCACAACTATTGGTGTAACCATAGTGGACAATGTTTCATAGGAATTTGCAATTATTTTGTAATAAAAAATAATTTTCCATTTTCCAAGCCCATGAAATGGCTTTTCTTTGTGAAGGAAGTGAAATTTGTTCCATTTTATTTTTCGTCAAAAGCAGGCCACATTGGATGGGCACAGACCAGGTTTCAGCAATTTTAGAGAAAGATTGCTATATTCCACGCATTTAGTTGAATTTCATTGAATTATCCAAAAAGGCCCAAATTTGCACTACAATTGTGATGTAGATTGCTCCTAAAATTTTTTTAAATCATTTTATGCTACAATATTGGTGTTGGATGAACTTGGGACAAGGCAAGTAGCAATTCCAAACCATTTTATGCTACAACACTGCAAGTTTGAACCAAGTTTGAAAAAAACAAAGAAAATGAAAAAAGTCTAAAAATTCAAATGCATTTGCACCGAGCCATCTTATGTGCACTAGTTTGTGGGAAAAATACTAAACTTGCAATACAACAAGTCTGAAAAAACTTCACAAAATTGACACTTTTCGATTGAAGACACCCAATTATTTTTGCATCTTCATGAAATTTGGCTCACCACTAGTCACACACTGGCAAACAGGGCACAAATTGGAAATTTAAGCAAACATAGATACAAACATTCAAATTGTACATTCAAACATCACAAATTTCATTTGAAGTTTATAATTTGTACATACATAAACCCTAAACAAAGCTACTAATCATCGTCGTCCACGCCGGAGCCGCTGCCGACGCTGAAGACGTCCTCATCGTCGTCCTACTCCTCCATCTTTTTTTCCTCATTGTCGCTCATGAAGTCGATGGTGACGTCAGCCAACGAGGCGACGACCGCCTGTCGCAGCCCCGGCGAGTCCACAGGTCATCGGGGTGGCGCTATGGCCCCTTTGTCGATTCGCGCAGCGCTAGGAGTAGCCCGGCAGGTCTTCAGGGTCGCCGAGCTGGCTGGCCACCGCCCCCCTGTACTCCGCCAGCAAAGGCGGCTCTGGCTCCAGTTTCGGCTTGGGAAAGCACAGGGGGCCGCGCGAGCTCGCCAAGGGCTTTGTCACGAGCAGGGAGACGCACGAGCTCGCCACGGGCTCGGGCTTGGGCACGAGCAGGGGGCCGCGCAAGCTCGTCACCGGCTCCGGCTTGGTGATGTCGCTTGAAGTACGCCAGTATTTCCCCAAAGAGGAAGGGATGATGCAACACAGCTCCGGTAGGTATTTCCCTCAGTTATGAAACTAAGGTATCAATCCAGTAGGAGAACCAAGCAACACTATGTAAATGGTACCTGCACACAAAGAACAAATACTTGCAACTCGACGATTAGGAGGGGTTGTCAATCCCTCAACGGGTAACGGTGCCAGAAATTGTCAAGTTGACAGGATAAAAATTATGATAGATTGGATAAATAGATCTCGAATAAACGCGAAATAAAAGAAGTAACAAAAAATGCAGCAAGGTATTTTTGGGTTTTAGAAATATAGATACGAAAATAAAAGTGGCAAATAATAGATCGGAAAGCAAATATGAAGAAGAATAGACCCGGGGGCCGTAGATTTCACTAGTGGCTTCTCTCGAGTAAAATAGCATACGGTGGGTAAACAAATTACTGTTGGGCAATTGATAGAACTTCAAATAATCATGATGATATCCAGGCAATGATCATTATATAGGCATCACGTCCAAGATTAGTAGACCGACTCCTTCCTGCATCTACTACTATTACTCCACACATCGACCGCTATCCAGCATGCATCTAGTGTATTAAGTTCATGGAGAAACGGAGTAATGCAATAAGAACGATGACATAATGTAGACAAGATCTATTCATGTAGGAATAGACCCCATCTTGTTATCCTTAATAGCAACGATACATATGTGTCATGTCCCCTTCTGTCACTGGGACTGAGCACCGTAAGATCGAACCCATCACAAAGCACCTCTTCCCATGGCAAGAAAAATCGATCTAGTCGGCCTAACTAAACCAAAGATTCGAAGAAGAAATATGACGCTATAAGTAATCATGCATATAAGAGATCAAAGAAACTCAAATAACTTTCATGGATAAAAATAGATCTGATGATAAACTCAAAGTTCATCGGATCCCAACAAACACACCGCAAAAAGAGTTACATCAAATAGATCTCCAAGAGACCATTGTATTGGGAATCAAAAGAGAGAGAGGAAGCCATCTAGCTACTAACTACGGACCCGAAGGTCTACAATGAACTACTCACGCATCATCGGAGAGGCACCAATGAGGATGATGAACCCCTCTGTGATGGTGCCTAGATTGGATCTGGTGTTTCTGGAACTTGCGACGGCTGGAATTGTGTTTCGTCCACTCCCCAAGGGTTTTTTGGAATATTGGGGTATTTACAGAGCAAAGAGGCGGTGCGGGAGGCCACCGAGGTGGGCACAATCCACCAGGGCACGCCTGGGCCCCCAGGCGCCCCCAAGTGGGTTGTGCCCCCCTCGGGGCACCCCTCTGGTACTTCTTTGGCCCAAGTTGTTCCTTATGGTCCAGAAAAAATCTCCAAAAAGTTTCGCTGCGTTTGGACTCCGTTTGGTATTGATTTGCTGCGAAGTAAAAAACAAGCAAAAAGCAGCAACTGGCACTGGGCACTTTGTCAATAGGTTAGTCCCAAAAAATGATATAAAGTTGCTATAAAATGAATGTAAAACATCCAAGAATGATAATATAACAGCATGGAACAAGCAAAAATATAGATACGTTGGAGACATATCAGCATCCCCAAGCTTAATTCCTACTCGTCCTCGAGTAGGTAAATGATAAAAACAAAATTTTTGATGTGGAATGCTGCCTAACATGTTCATCACATATTCTTTTCTTTGTAGCATGGACATTTGGACTTTTATATGATTCAAAGCAATAGTCTATTTTTGATATGAAGGTTCCAATACTCAAGCATATCAACAAGCAACCATGTCTTTCAAAATATCAACACTAAAGCGAGTTATCCCTAGCCCATTATGCTCAATCATTGATCCATTCATGAAACACACTCCCATATTAGCTATACCCAATGCTCGAGTACGATCATAGTGCCCCTTAGTTGGTGCTTTATAAGAGAAGATGGAGACTCAAATAAAATATAAATTGCATAAAGTAAATAGAAAGGCCCTTCGCAGAGGGAAGTAGGGATTTGTAGAGGTGCCAGAGCTCAAAGCGAAAAAAGAGAGAGATAAAACATTTTGGGTGGCATGCTTTTCCTGTCAACAAAAATGATCGAGTAGTTCCCAATACTTTCCATGCTAGATATATCATAGGCGGTTCCCAAACAAAAAATAAAGTTTATTCCTTTTTCCACCATAATTTCACAATCCACGGCTAGCCGTATCCACGGGTACCATCCATACCAACACTTTCCGAGGAATTTATTATTTGACAACATAAAGTAAATTCATTTTTCATTTCGGGACTAGGCATCCCTAATACCTTTGCCGTACTCTTGTGCAATGAAAAGTGAATAAACACTCATCTTGAGAATAACACATCTAGCATGGAAAAATATCAGTCACCCCCTCCCGTTTCATGAGCGGTACGAGCACACAAAAAGGAAATTTATTTTGAAAATTAGAGATGGCATATACAAATTTGCTTAGAACGGCACGGAAATACCGCATATAGGTAGGTATAGTGCACTCATATGGCAAAACTGGGTTTAAGGATTTTGGATGCACAAGTAGTATTCCTACTTAGTACAAGTGAAGGCTAGCAAAAGATTGAGAAGCATCCAACCAAGAAACGAAAAATCTCATAAGCGAGCATTAAGCATAACTAACACCAAATAATGCACCACAAGTAGGTTGTAATTTCATTGCATAACTATTGACTTTCGTGCTTGCATAGGGAATCACAAACCTTAACACCAATATTCTTACTAAAGCACAATTACTCATCAACATGACTCACATATTATATCATCATATCTCAAAACTATTACAAAGAATCAAGTTTATTTTGTCCAATGATCTTCATGAAAGTTTTTATTATATCCCTCTTGAATATCTATCACTTTGGGACTAATTTCATATGTTGCTTTTGATAGCTCAAACAAATCTAAGTGAAGAACATGAGCATAAAATTTCCTTTTCTCAAAATAATATAAGTGAAGCATGAGAGAATTTCTTCAAAATTACTAACTCTCAAATAAATCTAAGTGAAGCATGAGAGCATTTCTTCAAAAATATTAAAGCACACCGTGCTCAAAAAGATATAAGTGAAGCACTAGAGCAATTCCATAGCTCAAAAAATTTAAGTGAAGCTTATAGAGCAATCATAGCATAATTTTGGCTCTCCCAAATAGGTGTGTTCAGCAAGTATAGATGACACAAACTAAAAAGCAAAACAAGCAAAGACTCATATAACACAAGACGCTCCAAGCAAAACTCATGATATGTGACGAATAAAAATATAGCTCCAAGTAAAATACCGATGGTCGTTAGAAGAAAGAGGGGATGCCACTCGGGGGCATCCCCAAGCTTAGTTGCTTGTTTCTCTTTGGATAATGGCTTGGGGTGCCATGGGGCATCCCCAAGCTTAGGCTCTTCTTACTCCTTATTCCTTCATCCATCGTGATCTCACCCAAAACTTGAAAACTTCAATCACACAAAACTCAACAAAACCTTCGTGAGATCCGTTAGTATAAGAAAACTAATCTTTACTTTAAGTACTGTAGAAAACCCATTCAAGTTTTGTTATTGCATTATATCTACTGTATTCTAACTTTACCATGGCTTATACCCCCCCCCCCCCGATACAAACCATAGATTCATCAAAATAAGCACACAATGTAAAGAAAATAGAATTTGTCAAAAACAGAACAGTCTGTAAAGATGCAAATTGTTATCCTACTTCTGTAACAAAAAAATCTGAAAAATTAGGACAACAAAGGAAATTTGTATATCAATCTTGTGTAAAAAATTCAAAAAAATTCGTCGCTTCTGTGATTTTAGACAATTATTTTACTATACGCAAAAGTTTCTGTTTTCCAACAAGATCAAATCAACTATCACCAAAGCTATCCCAAAGGCTTTACTAGGCACAAACACTAATTAAAACATAAAAAACACAATCATCACAGAGGCATAATTGTGCAAACACTCAAGAACAGAAAGAAAAAGGCAAAAATAAATTTTATTCATTGGGTTGCCTCCCAACAAGCGCTATCGTTTTACGCCCCTAGCTAGGCATAAAGCATAGATTCAAGTATTGTCATCTTTATTTCTAGATCCATAGGATGCCCTCCTGATTGATTCATATGGTGGCTTGATGCCTGTTCTAGGGAAGTGTTCCATACCCTTCCTTAGTGGAAATTGAAATTTAATATTGCCTTCTTTTATATCAATCACGGCACCAATAGTACGTAAAAACGGTCTACCAAGTATAATAGGGCAAGACGGATTGCAATCAATATCAAGAACTATAAAATCTATGGGCACATATTTCCTATTTGCAAGAATAAGAACATCATTAATTCTTCCCAAAGGCTTTTTAATAGTGGAATCCGCCAAGTGCAAGTTCAAAGAACACTCTTCAATATTGGTAAGACCAAGAAGATCACATAAAGATTTCGGAATTGTGGAAACGCTAGCACCCAAATCACATAAAGCAAAACACTCATAATTTTTTATCTTGACTTTGATGGTGGGTTCCCATTCATCATGTAATTTTCTAGGAATTGAGATCTCTACTTCCAATTTTTCTTCAAAAGCTTTCATCATCGCATCAACAATATGTTTAGTAAAAGCTTTATTTTGTTCATAGGCATGGGGTCAATTTATCATGGATTACAACAAAGAAATACAATCAATCAAAGAGCAACTATCATAATTAAAGTCTTTGTAATCCAAAAGAGTGGGCATATCACTAGTTAAAGTTTTGACCTCTCCAAACCCACTTTAATCAAATTTTTCAACAAGATTTTCACCCTCCAAATTATCGGGACGCCTTCTAGATAAAGTTGACTCTTCTTCAGTCCCTTTATCATCAATTTTAATTTTACTAAACAAGGAATCAATAGAAGAAACACCAATCACTTTAAGATCTTCATGATTTTTGTCTTCTAATGAGATTGGTTTAGCGGCCATTTGATTTACTAAGGTAGCTTGTGCATCGGATATTTTGCTTAGCAAACTTTCAGAAAAAGCATACTTAGATTGGATATTACAAACTTCCCTACTAATATCATCAAGTTGTTTTGTTATAGCAACCAGCACCACAGAGTGTTCCTTAAGTTCTTCAGTAAAATATTTATTGTGCTCGAATTGTGTGGTCATATATTCCTTAGTACCTTTCTCAATTTCAAGAAAAATATTGGGGTAAGGAACATCATAAAAATTTCTTTGAGGCATCATGGCCACTCAAACAAGATTGCACACAAAAACAGATCTGACGAGAAAACAACGAACGAAAAAGAGGGCGAATAAAATGACAATTTTTTGTGAAGTGGGGGAGATGAAAATGAGAGGCAAATGGCAAATAATGTAAATTGCAAGGAGACGAGATTTGTGATTAGGAACCTGATAGATGTTGATGATGTCTCCTCGGCAACGGCGCCAGAAATTCCTTTTGATGTCGCTTGAACTACGTCGGTATTTCCCCAAAGAGGAAGGGAAGATGCAGCACAGCTACGGTAGGTATTTCTCTCAGTTATGAAACCAAGGTATCAATCCAGTAGGAGAACCAAGCAACACTATGTAAACGGTACCTGCACACAAAGAACAAATACTTGCAACCCGACGATTAGGACGGGTTGTCAATCCCTCAATGGGTAACGGTGCCAGAAATTGTCAAGTTGACGGGATAAAAATTATGATAGATTGGATAAATAGATCTCGAATAAACGTGAAATAAAAGAAGTAACAAAAAATACAGCAAGGTATTTTTGGGTTTTTAGAAATATAGATCTGAAAATAAAAGTGGAAAATAATAGATCGGAAAGCAAATATGAAGAAGAATAGACCCGGGGGCCGTAGATTTCACTAGTGGCTTCTCTTGAGAAAAATAGCATACGGTGGGTAAACAAATTACTATTGGGCAATTAATAGAACTTCAAATAATCATGACGATATCCAGGCAATGATCATTATATAGGCATCACGTCCAAGATTAGTAGACCGACTCCTGCCTGCATCTACTACTATTACTCCACACATCAACCGCTATCCAGCATGCATCTAGTGTATTAAGTTCATGGAGAAACGGAGTAATGCAATAAGAACGATGACATGATGTAGACAAGATCTATTCATGTAGGAATAGACCCCATCTTGTTATCCTTAATAGCAACGATACATACATGTCATGTCCCCTTCTGTCACTGGGATTGAGCACCGTAAGATCGAACCCATCACAAAGCACCTCTTCCCATGGCAAGAAAAATCGATCTAGTCGGCCTAACTAAATCAAAGATTCGAAGAAGAAATACGAGGCTATAAGTAATCATGCATATAAGAGATCAAAGAAACTCAAATAACTTTCATGGATAAAAATAGATCTGATCATAAACTCAAAGTTCATCGGATCCCAACAAACACACCGCAAAAAGAGTTACATCAAATAGATCTCCAAGAGACCATTGTATTGAGAATCAAAAGAGAGAGAGGAAACCATCTAGCTACTAACTACGAACCCGAAGGTCTACAATGAACTACTCACGCATCATCGGAGAGGCACCAATGAGGATGATGAACCCCTCCGTGATGGTGTCTAGATTGGATCTGGTGTTTCTGGAACTTGCGGCGGCTGGAATTGTGTTTCGTCGACTCCCCTAGGGTTTTTGGAATATGGGGGTATTTATAAAGCAAAGAGGCGGTGCGAGAGGCCACCGAGGGGGGCACAACCCACCAGGGCACACCTGGGCATGCCCAGGTGGGTTGTGCCCCCCTCGGGGCACCCCTCTGGTACTTCTTTGGCCCAAGTTGCTCCTTCTAGTCCAGAAAAAATCTCCAAAAAGTTTCGCTGCATTTGGACTCCGTTTGGTATTGATTTTCTGCGAAGTAAAAAACAAGCAAAAAACATCAACTGGCTCTGGGCACTATGTCAATAGTTTAGTCCCAAAAAATGATATAAAGTTGCTATAAAATGATTGTAAAACACCCAAGAATGATAATATAATAGCATGGAACAAGCAAAAATTATAGATACGTTGGAGACGTATCACTTGGGCACACGCAGGGGGCCGCTGCTAGTTGTGAGCTGCGTTGGGATTTCCTCGAAGAGGAGAGGATGATGCAGTACAGTAGAGATAAGTATTTCCCTCAGTTATGAAACCAAGGTTATCAATCCAGTAGAAGAACCAAGCAACACTATGTAAATAGCACTAGCACACAAACAACAAATACTTGCAACCCAACGCATAGAGGGGTTGTCAATCCCTCAACGGTTATGAGCAAGATTAAATTGTATAGTTTTCGATATTGAACAAAAATACAAAATAAAATAAATAAAGAAAAATTGCAGCAAGGTATTTTTAGTTTTAATATATGAGACCCGGGGGCCATAGTTTTCACTAGAGGCTTCTCTCAAGAAAATAGCATACGGTGGGAAAACAAATTAATGTTGGCCAATTGATAGAAACGCAAATAATTATGACGATATCCAAGGCAATGATCATACATAGGCATCACGTCCGAGACAAGTAGACCGAAATGATTCTGCATCTACTACTATTACTCCACACATCGACCGCTATCCAGCATGCATCTAGTGTATTAAGTTCATGTAAAAACGGAGTAACGCCTTAAGCAAGATGACATGATGTAGACAAGATAAACTCACGTCTGAATAAACCCCATCCTTTTACCATTAATAGCAATGATACATATGTGTCATGTCTCTTTCTGTCACTAGGATTGAGCACCGCAAGATCAAACCCATTACAAAGCACCTCTTCCCATGGCAAGATAAATCAATCTAGTTGGCCAAACCAAACCAATAAATCGGAGAAGAAATACGAGGCTATAGTAATCATGCATAAAAGAGTTCAGAGAAAACTCAAATAATATTCATGGATAGATCTGATCATAAACTCACAATTCATCAGGTCCCAACAAACACACCACAAAAAGTTATTACATATAATAGATCTCCAAGAACACCGAGGAGAACATTGTATTGAAGATCAAAAAGAGAGAAGAAGTCATCTAGCTACTAACTATGGACCCATAGGTCTGTGGTAAACTACTCACGCATCATCGGAAGGGCAACAAGGTTGATATAGAGCCCCTACGTGATTGATTCCCTCTCCAGCAGAGTACCGAAGAAGGCCTCTAGATGGGATCTCGTGTTTCTGGAACTTGCGGCGGTGGAAGAAGTATTTTGGGTGTCTCTCTGATGTCAGGGGAATATTTGAGTATTTATAGAGGTGGAATTAGGGTTTGATGTGCCATGAGGGGCCCACAAGCCTGGGGGACGCCCCCCTGGGGCACGCCCCTAGGGCTTGTCACTCCGTTGTGGCTCCTCTGGCCTCCTCCCGAACCTTTTAGGGTCGCTTCCGGTCTAGAAAAAATTAATCCAAAGTTTTTTCTCCGTTTGGACTTTGTTTGATATTGATTTTCTGAAAAGCCAAAAACATGCAAAAAAGACAGCAACTGGCACTGGGCACTGAGTTAAAAGTTTAGTCCCAAAAAATGATATATACTTGCATCTAATGACATATAAAACATCCAAAATTGATACTATAATAGCATGGAACAATTAAAAATTATAGATACGTTGGAGACGTATCAAGCAACCCCAAGCTTAATTCCTGCTCGTCCTTGAGTAGGTAAATGATAAAAACAGAATTTTTGATGTGGAATGCTACCTAACATATTCATCATATAATCTTTTCTTTTGTAGCATGGACGTTTATACTTGAGTGATTCAAAGCAATAGTCTATAATTTGACATGAAAACATCAATACTCAACCATACCAACAAGCAACTATGTCTTTCAAAATATCAACACCAAAGAAAGTTATCCCTAGTCCATTATGCTCAGTCATTGATCCATTCATGAAACACACTCAAATATTAGCTACATCCAATACACAAGTATGACAATAGCGTTCCCTAGTTGGTTCTTTATAAGAGAAGATGGAGACTCAAATATAAAAATAAAATGGCATAAAATTAAATAGATAGGCCCTTCGTAGAGGGAAGCAGAGATTTGCAGAGGTGCCAGAGCTCAAAGCTTAACTTTAGAGATAAAAGTATTTTAGGAGGCATGCTTTTCCCGTCAACGAAAACGACTGGGAATTCCCAATACTTCCATGCTAGACAAATCATAGGCGGTTCCCAAAGAGAAAATAAAGTTTATTTCCTTTCCACCATTCTTTCACAATCCAGGGCTAGCCGTATCCATGGGTGCATTCCATACCAACACTTTCCAAGGAATTTATTATTATCATCATATTATTTTTTTCATTTTGGGAATGGGCATCCCTATTACCTGCCACACTCTCGTGCAATGACAAGTGAATAAACACTCATCATGAGAATAAAATACGTAGAACGAAAAATATTGGCCACCCCCTACTGCTTCATGAGCGGTACAGGCACACAAAACGGAAATTTATTTTGAAAAATTAGAGTTGGCACATGCTAGTTTACTTAGAACGGCATGGAAATACCGCATATAGGTAGGTATGGTGGACTCATTTGGCACAACTTTGAGTTTAAGGATTTGGATGCACAAGCAGTATTTCCGCTTAATACAAGTGGAGGCTAGCAAATAGATTGAGAAGCGACCAACAAAAAAACGAAAACGGTCATAAACGAGCATTGAACATAAGTAACATTGAATAATGCACCACAAGTAGGATGTAACTTCATTGCATAACTATTGACTTTACGTGCATGCATAGGGAATCACAAACCTTAACACCAATATTCTTACTAAAGCACAATTAATCACTAGCATGATTCACATATTATTATCTCCATATCGCAAAAATATTGCAAGGAATCAAGCTTGTCACATCCAATGATCAAATGAAAGTTTTTATTATATCCCTCTTGGATATTCATCATATTGGGACAAAATTCATATCTTACGCAAATTAATGTTACTATTATCAACACTCAAAAAGATATAGGTGAAGCATGAGAGTGCAAATATTTCTTCAAAATTTCATTAACTCTCAAAAAGATATAAGTGAAGCATGAGAGTATATTTCTTCAAAATAAATTTCAACTCTCAAAATAATATAAGTGAAGCATGAGAGTGTATTTTCTTTAAAATATAACCACCGCCATGCTAAAAAAGGTATAAGTGAAGTACTAGAGCAACTGCCTAGCTCAAAAAAATTAAGTGAAGCACATAGAGTATTCTAACAAATCATGATAAGCATGTGGCTCTCTCAAACAAGTGTGTTCAGCAAGGATGATTGTGACAAACTAAAAATAAAAACAAGCAATGACTCGTATAATACAAGACGCTCCAAGAAAAACTCATGATATGTGATGAATAAAAATATAGCTCCAAGTAAAATTACCGATGGTCATTAGAAGAAAGAGGGGATGCCTTCCGGGGCATCCCCAAGCTTAGTTGCTTGGGAGTCCTTGAATATTACCTTGGGGTGCCTCGGGCATCCCCAAGCTTAGGCTCTTGCCACTCCTTATTCCTTCATCCATCGTGATCTCACCCAAAACTTGAAAACTTCAATCACACAAAACTTAACGAAACCTTCGTGAGATCCGTTAGTATAATAATGCAAATCACCATTTTAAGTACTGTTGCAAACCCATTCATATTTTATTATTGCATTATACCTACTGTATTCTAACTTTACCATGGCTTATACCCCTCCCCCCGACACAATCCATAGATTCATCAAAATAAGCACACAACGCAACGAAAATAGAATCTATCAAAAACAGAATAGTCTGTAGTAATCTGAACATTGACCATACTTATGTAACTCCAAAAATTCTGAAAATTTAGGAAAACGTGGGAAATTTTTATATCAATTATGTGTAAAAAATTCATAGAAAAATCACGTTTCTGTGAATTTACAAAATTCCAAAACTCGGCGCAAAAGTTTCTGTTTTTCAACAGAATCAAGTCAACTATCACCCAAACCATCCTAAAGGCTTTACTTGGCACAAACACTAGCTAAAACATAAAAAGCACAATCATAACTGTAGTATAATTGTGTAAACTCATAAAAATAGAAAATAAAATTATTGGGTTGTCTCCCAACAAGCGCTTTTCTTTAAAGCCTTTTAGCTAGGCATTGATATGTTTAATGATGCTCGCATGAAAGACAAGAATTGAAGCACAAAGAGAGCATCATATATCATGTGAAAATCACATTTAAATCTAACATACTTCCCATGCATAGGCATTTTATAAGAAAACAAATTATCAAAACAAGCAAAAACTAGCATATGCAAGGAAGAAGAATAATACATTGACAATCTCAACATGAAGAGAGGTAATTTAGTAACATGAAAATTTCTACAACCATATTTCCCTCTCTCATAATAATTACATGTGGGATGATATTAAAATTCAATAATATAGCTATCACATAACATACTCTCTACATGATCCACATGCATGCAAAGTTGACACTCTTCCAAAATAGTGGGATTATCATCAAATAAAGTCATGACCTCTCCAAGCCCACTTTTATAAAAAAGATCATAGGATTGATCATTCTGCAAAGTAGTGGGATCATTATTACCTAAAGTTGGAACTCTTACAAACCCACTTCTAATATTATTGCGAACAGTATTATCAATATCATATTAATCATGATGCTTAAATAAATTTTCAAGATCATAAGAAGAATCACCCCAGTCATGATCATTGCAATAAACAGTGGACATAGCAAAATTAGCATCCCCAAGCTTGGAGTTTTGCATATTATTAACACAATTGACATTAATAGAATTTATAATAACATCATCGCAATCATGCTTTTCATTCAAGGAGCTATCGTGAACCACTTTATAAATTTTTTCTTTAGCACTTTGCTACTTCTTGAGCTTGCGTTGGTTTTTCCCTTGAAGAGGAAAGGGTGATGCAGCAAAGTAGAGATAAGTATTTCCCTCAGTTAAGAACAAAGGTATCAATCTAGTAGGAGATACACACAAGTCTCCAATCTATGCACCTGCACAAACAATCAAACACTTGCACCCAACGTAATAAAGGGGTTGTCAATCCCTTCACAGTCACTTGCAAAGGTGAGATCTGATAGAGATAGATATAAAAGCTTACTAAAATGTAAAACAAAATAAAAGTAAATAAATTGTAGCAAGTTATTTTTGGGGTTTTCGGTTTATAGATCTGAAAATATATGATGGAAAATAGACCCGAGGGCCATAGGTTTCACTAGAGGCTTCTCTCTTGAAGGCAAATAATACGGTGGGTGCACAAATTACTGTCGAGCAATTGATAGAAAAGCGCAAAGTTATGACGATATCCAAGGTAATGATTATGAATATAGGCATCACGTCTGTGTCAAGTAGACCAAAATGATTATGCATCTACTACTATTACTCCACACATCTACCGCTATCCAGCATGCATCTAGAGTATTAAGTTCATAAGAACAGAGTAATGCCTTAAGTAAGATGACATGATGTAGAGGGATAAACTCAAGCAATATGATGAAAACCCCATCTTTTTACCCTTGATGGCAACAATACAATACGTGCCTCGCTACCCCTACTTTGTCACTGGGTGAGGACACCGCAAGATTGAACCCAAAACTAAGCACCTCTCCCATTGCAAGAAGAACCAATCTAGTTGGCCAAACCAAACCGATAATCTGAAGAGAAATACAAAGATATCAAATCATGCATATAAGAATTCAAAGAAGATTCAAATAATATTCATAGATAAACTGATCATAAATCCACAATTCATCGGATCTCGACAAACACACCGCAAAAGAATATTACATCGGATAGATATCCAAGAACAACGAGGAGAACATGGTATTGAGGATCAAAGAGAGAGAAGAAGCCATCTAGCTACTAGCTATGGACCCGTAGGTCTGATGTAAACTACTCACGCTTCATCGGAAGGGCAATAGAGTTGATGTAGAAGCCCTCCGTGATCGAATCCCCCTCTGGCAGGATGCCGAAAAAGGCCCCAAGATGGGATCTCACGGGTACAGAAGGTTACGGCGGCGAAAAAGTATACTGGTGGATGCTTCTGGTGGTTTGGGAATATTTCTGAATTTATAGGCCAAAGATTAGGGTTGGAGGACTCCCGTGGGGCCCACAAGCCAGGCCCCCCCTAGGGCGCACCCTGAGGGCTTGTGGATCCCTCGAGACTCTTCTACCTTCCTCTCCAAGTCCTACGTGTGTCTTCTGGTCCAAGAAAAATCATCGTGAAAGTTTTATTCCGTTTGGACTCCGTTTGGTATTCCTTTTCTGTAAAACTCAAAAATAAGAAGAAAAAACAGAAACTGGCACTGGGCACTAGGTTAATAAGTTAGTCCCAAAAATAATATAAAATAGCATATTAATGCATATAAAACATCCAAAATAGATAATATAATAGCATGGAACAATCAAAAATTATAGATACGTTGGAGACGTATCAAGCATCCCCAAGCTTAATTCCTGCTCATCCTCGAGTAGGTAAATGATAAAAACAGAATTTTTGATGTGGAATGCTACCTAACATATTTATCCAGGTAATTTTATTTATTGTGGCATGAATATTCAGATCCATAAGATTCAAAACAAAAGTTTAATATTGACATAAAAACAATAATACTTCAAGCATACTAATAAAGCAATCATGTCTTCTCAAAATAACATGGCCAAAGAAAGTTATCCCTACAAAATCGTATAGTCTGGCTATGCTCCATCTTCATCACACAAAGTAATCATGCACAACCCCGATGACAAGCCAAGCAATTGTTTCATACTTTTGATGTTCTCAAACTTTTTCAACTTTCACGCAATACATGAGCGTGAGCCATGGATATAGCACTATAGGTGGAATAGAATATGGTGTTTGTGGAGAAGACAAAAAGAAGGAGATAGTCTCACATCAACTAGGCGTATCAACGGGCTATGGAGATGCCTATCAATAGATATCAATGTGAGTGAGTAGAGATTGCCATGCAACGGATGCACTAGAGCTATAAGTTTATGAAAGCTCAAAAAGAAACTAAGTGGGTGTGCATCCAACTCGCTTGCTCACGAAGAACTAGGGCAATTTGAGGAAGCCCATCATTGGAATATAAAAGCCAAGTTCTATAATGAAAAATTCTCACTAGTATATGAAAGTGACAACATAGGAGACTCTCTATCATGAAGATCATGGTGCTACTTTGAAGCACAAGTGTGGTAAAAGGATAGTAGCATTGCCCCTTCTCTCTTTTCTCTCATTTTTTTATTTTCCCCTTTTTTTGTTTGGGCTTCTTTTGGCCTCTTTTATTTTTTGTAAAGTCCGGAGACTCATCCCAACTTGTGAGGGAATCATAGCTTCCATCATCCTTTCCTCACATGGGACAATGCTCTAATAATGATGATCATCACACTTTTATTTACTTACAACTCAAGAATTACAACTCGATACTAGAACAAAAATATGACTCTATATGAATGCCTCTGGCGGTGTACCGGGATGTGCAATGATCAAGAGAGACATGTATAAAAAATATGAACGGTGGCCTTGCCACAAATACTATGTCAACTACATGATCATGCAAAGCAATATGACAATGATGGAGCGTGTCATAATAAACGGAATGGTGGAAGTTGCATGGCAATATATCTCGGAATGGCTATGGAAATGCCATAATAGGTAGGTATGGTGGCTGTTTTGAGGAAGGGTATATGGTGGGTGTAGTGCACCGGCAAAAGTTGCGCGGTACTAGAGAGGCTAGCAATGATGGAAGGGTGAGAGTGCGTATAATCCATGGACTCAACATTAGTCATAAAGAACTCACATACTTATTGCAAAAGTCTATTAGCTATCGAAACAAAGTACTACGTGCATGCTCCTAGGGGGATAGATTGGTAGGAAAAGACCATCGCTCGTCCCTGACCGCCACTCATAAGGAAGACAATTAATAAATAAATCATGCTCCGACTTCATCACATAACGGTTCACCATACGTGCATGCTACGGGAATCACAAACTTTAACACAAGTATTTCTACCAATCCACAATTGCTCACTAGAATGACTCTAATATCACCATCTTTATATCTCAAAACAATCATAAGGAATCAAACTTCTCATAGTATTCAATGCTCTTTATATGAAAGTTTTTATTATATCCCTCTTGGATGCCCATCATATTAGGACTAAATTCATAACCTAAGAAAATTACCATGCTGTTTAGAAAGACTCTCAAAATAATATAAGTGAAGCATGATATTTCAACAATTTCTATAAAATAAAGCCACCGCCGTGCTCTAAAAAGATATAAGTGAAGTACTAGAGCAAAATTGCCTAGCTCAAAAGATATAAGTGAAGCACATCGAGTATTCTAATAAATTCATGATTCATGCGTGTCCCTCTCAAAAGGTGTACAGCAAGGATGATTGTGGCAAACTGAAAACTAAAGACTCAAATCATACAAGACGCTCCAAGCAAAACACATATCATGTGGTGAATAAAAATATAGCCTCAAGTAAATTTACCGATAGACGAAGACGAAAGAGGGGATGCCAACCGGGGCATCCCCAAGCTTAGATGCTTGGTTGTCCTTGAATATTACCTTGGGGTGCCTTGGGAATCCCCAAGCTTAGGCTCTTGCCACTCCTTATTCCATAGTCCATCAAATCTTTACCCAAAACTTGAAAACTTCACAACACAAAACTCAACAGAAAACTCATGAGATCCGTTAGTATAAGAAAATAAATCACCACTTTTTGGTACTGTTGTGAACTCATTCTTTATTTATATTGGTGTAATATCTACTGTATTCCAACTTTTCCATGGTTCAGACCCCCCGATACTACCCATAGATTCATCAAAATAAGCAAACAACACATAGAAAACAGAATCTGTCAAAAATAGAACAGTCTTTGAAGATCCGAATTGTTCTCATACTTTTGTAACACCAAAAATTCTAAAAAATTATGAAAACGTATAAAATTTGTATATAAATCTTGTTTAAAAAATTCAGAGTTTTTACACTCTCCAGTGAATTCAAACAATTCTGTTACTGGACACAAAAGTTTCTGTTTTTCAGCAAGATCAAATCAACTATCACCGTAAGCCATCCCAAAGGTCTTACTTGGCTCAAACACTAATTAAAACACCAAAACACAATTACTACAGAGGTAATAATGTGTATTTATTGAAAAACAGAACCAAAAACCAAAAACATAGAAATAAAATTGGGTTGCCTCCCAAAAAGCGCTATTGTTTAACGCCCCTAGCTAGGCATAAAACATAGATCTAGGTATTGTAATAGAAGTGAGGGAGATCATCCATGATCATCTCATATTCCCCCCTTTTGGCAAAAAGCTTTCTTTGTGGCAAACAAAAACAACCAAAGGGGCTAAATTTGATAGGGTATGGATCTATAAGATCAAGTTTGGGAGGAATCGGTTCCTCCTTCGGCCCTTTGTATTTGATAATTATTTCTTAATTGTAAATGTTCCTTTGATTAAAAGCCCTAAGTCTATCCCTAAGCACAAACCCTAATCCATTATTTTGTATAGCAAAATTGTCATTGATCTCAGAAATTTTATCAATCAAAACATCGGCAGGGACTTTCTTTCTTAGGTTTTCATTGTAAGCAGCATAATCCGGAGATTGTAATCTCCTAGTTTCTTCTTGATTAAAAAGGATCTCTTCTATAGGGGGACAACCACCATTAATATTATAATGAGCAAATATTTCACCGGCCTCTTTCATGATAAACCTAAACGCATGAGCTAGAAATATAGTGGTGACACGTTTAACGGAAGGATCATGAATATTGGAAAATTCTAGTAAAAGCCTTTGTATGCATGGATGCATGTGAACAAATTGTCTTTCAAATTCAACTATAAGCAAAGATATTGCATCCGCAAGGCTAATTGTTTTATTCAGAATTAACCCTCCAAGCATAGGTAAAGTACCGGCACAAGTAAAGAAATCTTGAATAACCTCTTTTCCAATAATATTACCGCTACCCACACGGAGTTTTTTAGTATGGATAATAGTGGGTTCTTCTCCATGAGGATCATTATTGGCAAAATCATTAAAACTTCCATCAAGATTGTTGCTATCTTTTTCAATGATAAACTCCCCAGATTCAGACATGATGGCAAGAAACCGATCTAGCAAACGAGCAAACGAAAAGACGAACAGAAAAAAGGGCGAAATAAAAAGGCAAATCTTTTTGTGTTTTTCTGAAATCGTTTTAGAAGTGGGGGAGAGGAAAACGAGAGGCAAATGGAAAATAATGTAATGCAAGAGATGAGATTTTATGGTGGGTACTTGGTAGGCTTGATGTAGATCTCCTCGGCAACGGCGCCAGAAATTCTTCCTGCCACTTCTTGAGCTTGCGTTGGTTTTTCCCTTGAAGAGGAAAGGGTGATGCAGCAAAGTAGAGATAAGTATTTCCCTCAGTTAAGAACCAAGGTATCAATCCAGTAGGAGATACACGCAAGTCTCCAATCTATGCACCTGCACAAACAATCAAACACTTGCACCCAACGTGATAAAGGGGTTGTCAATCCCTTCACGATCACTTGCAAAGGTGAGATCTGATAGAGATAGATATAAAAGCTTACTAAAACGTAAAACAAAATAAAAGTAAATAAATTGCAGCAAGGTATTTTAGGGTTTTTTGGTTTATAGATCTGAAAATATATGATGGAAAATAGACCGGAGGGCCATAGGTTTCACTAGAGGCTTCTCTCTTGAAGGCAAATAATACGGTGGGTGCACAAATTACTGTCGAGCAATTGATAGAAAAGCGCAAAGTTATGACGATATCCAAGGCAATGATTATGAATATAGGCATCACGTCTGCATCAAGTAGACCGAAACGATTCTGCATCTACTACTATTACCCCACACATCGACCGCTATCCAGCATTCATCTAGAGTATTAAGTTCATAAGAACGGAGTAACGCCTTAAGTAAGATGACATGATGTAGAGGGATAAACTCAAGCAATATGATGAAAACCACATCTTTTTACCCTTGATGGCAATAATACAATACGTGCCTCGCTACCCCTACTTTGTCACTGGGTGAGGACACCGCAAGATTGAACCCAAAACTAAGCACCTCTCCCATTGCAAGAAGTGTTGGAAATATGCCCTAGATGCAATAATAAATTGGTTATTATCATATTTTCTTATTCATGATAATCGTTTATTATCCATGCTAGAATTGTATTGATCGGAAACTCAAATACATGTGTAGATACATAGACAACAACGTGTCCCTAGTGAGCCTCTACCGGACTAGCTCGTTGACCAAAGATGGCTATGGTTTCCTAGTCATGGACATGAGTTGTCATTTGGTAACGGGATCACATCATTAGGAGAATGATGTGATGGACAAGACCCAAACTATGAACGTAGCATATGATCGTGTCAAGTTTATTGCTATCGTTTTCTGCATGTCAAGTATATGTTCCTATGACCATGAGATCATGCAACTCACTGACACCGGAGGAGTACCTTGTGTGTACCAAACATCGCAACGTAACTGGGTGACTATAAATTAAAGGTGCTCTACAGGTATCTCCAAGGGCGTCTGTTGAGTTGGCATGGATCAAGACTGGGATTTTTCACTCCGTATGACGGAGAGGTATCTCAGGGCCCACTCGGTAATACAGTATCACAATGAGCTTGCAAGCAATGTGACTAATGAGTTAGCCATGGGATCTTGTATTACGGAACGAGTAAAGAGACTTGCCGGTAACGAGATTGAACTAGGTATGGAGATACCGACGATCGAATCTCGGGCAAGTAACATACCGATAGACAAAGGGAACTGCATACGGGATTAACTGAATCCTTGACACCGAGGTTCGACCGATAAGATCTTCGTAGAATATGTGGGAACCAATATGGACATCCAGGTCCCACTATTGGTTATTGACCGTAGAGGTGTATCAGTCATGTCTGCATAGTTCTCGAACCCGCAGGGTCTACACACTTAACATTTGGTGATGATATAAGTATAGTTGAGCCATTATGGTGGTTACCGAAGGTTGTTCGGAGTCCCAGATGAGATCTCGGACGTGACGAGGAACTTCGGAATGGTCCGGAGGTGAAGATTGATATATTGGACGAAGGGTATTGGAGTCTGGAAGTGCTCCGGGGGGTACTGGGTGATGACTAGCATGACCGAACGGGGTTTTGGGGGGCCCCGGCAAGTGTTGGGGGCCTCATGGGCCAAGGGGAGGGAGCACACCAGCCCACTAAGGGGTTGTGCGCCCCCAAGCCCCCTTCCCATGTTGCTTGAGGATGTGGGCCGCCTCCCTAGGGTTTCCTCCACTTGCCTTGGGGGCCAAGGCACCTAGGAGGAGGCGCCCAAACCCATCTAGGGTTTCCCCTTGGTGGCCGCCACCCCTAGATGGGATCTAGGGACGCCCCTCCCTCCACCCTTCCCCCTATATATAGAGGAGGGGAGAGAGGGCAGCCAGACCCATACGCATCTATACGTGCCACGGCGCTGCTCCTCCTCTCCCTCATAGCCATCTTCTTCTCCGTAGTGCTTAGCGAAGCTCTGCTGAGATTTCTCCACCACCACCGCCACCACACCGTCGTGCTGACGGAGGACTCGAGCTACTACTTCACCATCGCTTGCTGGATCGAGGAGGTGAAGGCGTCATCAAGCCGTACGTGTGTTGAACGCGGAGGCGTCGTCCGTTCGGCGCTAGATCGGAGTTCGCGAGACGGATCGTGATTGGATCGCGAAGACGTTCGACTACATCAACCGCATTTCTTAATGCTTCCGCTTAGCGATCTAGAAGGGTATGTAGATGCAATCTCACCTCTCATAGATGTTCATCTCCTAGATTGATCTTGGAGAGCGTAGGAAATTTTTGGTTTCCCATGCAACGTTCCCCAACAGTGGCATCATGAGCTAGGTCTATGTGTAGATGACATCATGAGTAGGACACAAAGGAGTTTGTGGGCGTTGATATTTAGATTGCTTCCTTCCTTGGTCTTTTCTTGATTCGGCGGTATTGTGGGATGAAGCGGCCCGGACCAACTTTACATGTCCATGTACATGAGACCGGTTCCATCGACTGACATGTGACTTTGTTGCATAAAGATGGCTGGCGGGTGTGTGTCTCTCCCACCTTAGTTGAATCGGATTCGACAAAGGCGGTCCTTGTAGAAGGTTAAATAGCAACTTTCATATCACTGTTGTGGCTTTGCGTAGGTAAGAATCGTTCTTGCTAGATACCCATAGCATCCACGTAAAACATGCAACAACAATTAGAGGACGTCTAACTTGTTTTTGCAGGGTGTGTTGTGATATGATATGGCCAAAGACATGATGAGATATATTTGATGTATGAGATGATCATGTTTGTAATAGTTTATATCGACTTGCATGTCGATGCATACGGCAACCGGCAGGAGCCATAGGGTTGTCTTTAATTATTGTATGACCTGTGTGTCAATCATTAAGCGCTATGTAATGCTTTACTTTATCGCTAAGCGGTAGCAATAGTAGTAGAAGCATGGTTGGCGTGACAACCCCGATGGCGACACGATGATGGAGATCATGGTGTCATGCCGGTGACGATGGAGATCATACCGGTGCTTTGGAGATGGAGATCAAAAGCACAAGTTGATGGCCATATCATGTCACTTATGATTTGCATGTGATGTTAATCCTTTTATGCATCTTATTTTGCTTAGGACGACGGTAACATTATAAGGTGATCCCTCACTAAAATTTCAAGATAAAATTGTGTTCTCCCCGAGTGTGCACCGTTGCGAAAGTTCGTCGTTTCGAAGCACCACGTGATGATCGGGTGTGGTAGACTCTACGTTCACATACAACGGCTGCAAGCCAGTTTTGCACATGCAGAACACTTGGGTTAAACTTGACGAGCCTAGCATGTACAGACATGGCCTCAGAACACAAGAGACTGAAAGGTTGAACACGAGTCATATAGTAGATATGATCAACATAGAGATGCTCACCATTGAAACCACCGCATCTCACATGATGATCGGACTTGGGTTGGTGAATTTGGATCGTGTTCCACTCGGACAGCCGGAGGGATGTTGATTTGAGTGGGAGTTCTTAAGTAATATGATTAATTGAACTCATTATCATGAACAATAGTCTAAGTTGTCTTTGCAAATTATGTTGTAGATCAATAGCTCGCGCTGTAGCTCCCTGTTTTAATATGTTCCTAGAGAAAGACTAAGTTGAAAGATATTGTAAGCAATTATGCGGACTAGGGCCGTAGTCTGAGGATTGTCCTCATTGCTGCACAGAAGGCTTATGTCCTTGATGCACCGCTCGGTGTGCCAACCCCTCTAGCGTCGTCTATGGATGTTGTGAACATCTGGCAGACACGTTCTGATGACTACTTGATAGTTTAGTGCGCCATGCTTTACGGCTTAAAATCGGGGCTCCAATGGCGTTTTGAATGCCATGGAACATATGATATGTTCCAAGAGTTGAAATTGGTATTTCAGGCTCATGCCCGTGTTGAGAGGTATGAGACCTCTGACAAGTTCTTTGCCTACAAGATGGAGGAGAATAGCTCAGCCAATGAGCGTGTACTCAGAATGTCTGGGTGCTATAATCGCTTGAATCAAGTGGGAGTTAATCTTCCAGATAAGATAGTGATTGATAGAGTTCTCCAGTCACTATCACCAAGCTACTAGAGCTTCGTGATGAACTATAACATGCAAGGGATGGAGATGATCCCGGATTTGTTCGCCGTGCTTAAGGCCGCGAAGGTAGAAATCACGAAGGAGCATCAAGTGTTGATGGTTAACAAGACCACTGGTTTCAAGAAGGGCAAGGGAAAAGAAGGGAAACTTCATGAATGGCAAGCCAGTTGCCGCTCCAGTGAAGAAACCCAAGGTTGAACCCAAATCTGAGACTAAGTGCTTCTATTGTAAGGGGAACGGTCACTGGTAGCGGAACTGCCCCAAATACTTGGTAGGTAAGAAGGCTAGCAACTTCAACAAAAGTATATTTGATATACGTGTTATTGATGTGTACCTTACTAGTACTCCTAGTAGCACCTGGTATTAGATACCGGTTCAGTTGCTAATATTTGTAACTCGAAACAAAAGCTGCGGAATAAACGAAGACTAGCTAAGGGTGAGGTGATGATGTGTGTTGGAAGTATTTCCAAGGTTGATGTGATCACCATCGCACGCTCCCTCTACCTTCGAGATTATTGTTGAACCTAGATAAATGTTATTTGGTGTCTGCGTTGAGCATGAACATGATTAGATCGTGTTTATGCAATGCGGTTGTCCATTTAAGTCGAAGAATAATGGTTATTCTTTTTACATGAATAATACCTTCTATGGTCATGCACCCAATGTGAATGGTTTATTGAATATCGATCGTAGTGATACACATGTTCATAACATTGATGCCAAAAGATGTAGAGTTGATAATGATAGTACCACTTTCTTGTGGCACTACCGCTTAGGTCCTATTGGTGTAAAGTGCATGAAGAAACTCCATGCTGATGGACTTTTGGAGTCACTTGATTTTGAATCACTTGACACATGCGAACAATGCCTCATGGGTAAGATGACTAAAACCCCATTTTCCGGAACAATGGAACGGGCAAGTGACTTGTTGGAAATCATACATGCTGATGTGTGCGGTCCGATGAGTGTTGACGCGCGCGGTGGATATCGTTATTTCCTCACCTTCACCGATGATTTGAGTAGATATGGGTATGTTTACTCAATGAAGCATAAGTCTTAAACGTTTGAAAAGTTCAAGCAATTTCAGAGTGAAGTTGAGAATCATCGTAACAAGAAGATTAAATTCCTACGATCCGATCGAAGGGGAGAATATCTGAGTTATGAGTTTGGCAATCACTTAAGACAATGTGGAATTGTTTCACAGTTGACGCCACCTGGAACACCACAGCGTAATGGTGTGTCCGAACGTCGTAATTGTACCTTATTGGATATGGTGCGTTCTATAATGTCTCTTGCCGATCTACCACTATCGTTTTGGGGTTATGCATTAGAGACAACTACATTCACTTTAAATAGGGCACCATCTAAGTCCGTGGAGACGACACCGTATGAACTGTGGTTTGGCAAGAAACCTAAGTTGTCGTTTTTAAGGTTTGGGGCTGCGATGCTTATGTCAAAAGGCTTCAGCCGGAAAAGCTCGAACCCAAAGCGGACAAATGCGTCTTCATAGGATACCCAAAAGAGACGGTTGGGTATACCTTCTATCTCAGATCTGAGGGCAAAGTGTTTGTCGCTAAGAATGGGTCCTTTCTCGAGAAAGAGTTTCTCTCGAAAGAAATGAGTGGGAGGAAGAAAGAACTTGATGAGGTTGTTGAACCTTTACTTCAACCAGAGAGTAGCGCAGCACAGAAAGATGTTTCTGTGGCACCTACGTCAGTTGAAGAGGAAGCTAATGATGATGATCATGAAGCTTCGAATCAAGTTACTGTCGAAACCTCGTAGGTCGACAAGGGTACGTACAGCTTCTGAGTGGTACGGTAACCCTGTCTTAGAGGTCATGTTGTCGGACAACGGTGAACCTACGAGCTATGGAGAAGTGATGGTGGGCCCGGATTCCAACAAATGGCTAGGAGCCATGAAACCCGAGATAGGATCCATGTATGAGAACAAAGTATGGACTTTGGTGGACTTGCCCGATGATCGGCAAGCCATTGAGAATAAATGGATCTTTAAGAAGAAGACAGACGTTGATGGTAATGTCACCACTTATGAAGCTCGACTTGTCACAAAGAAGTTTTCGACAAGTTCAAGGAGTTGACTATGATGAGACTTTCTCACTCATAGTGATGCTAAAGTCTGTTGGAATTTTGTTAGCAGTTGCTGCATTTTCAATTACGAAATCTGGCAGATGGATGTCAAAACAAAGTTTCCTTGACGGTTTTCGTGAGGAAAGGTTGTATGTGATACAACCAGATGGTTTTGTCGATCCTAAGGATGCTAAAAGGTATGCAAGCTCCAGTGATCCTTCTATGGACTGGAGCAAGCATCTCGGAATTGGAATATACGCTTTGATGAGGTGATCAAAGCTTTTGGGTTTATACAAAGTTTGCAAGAAACTTGTATTTACAAGAAAGTGAGTGGGAGCACTACAGCATTTCTGTTAAGTATATGTGGATGACATATTGTTGATCGGAAATGATGTAAAATTTCTGGAAAACATAAAGGCTTGTTTGAAAGGAGTTTTTCAAAGGAAGACCTGGGTAAGGCTGCTTACATATTGGGCATCAAGATCTATAGAGATAGATCAAGACGCCTGATAAGACTTCCACAGAGCACATACCTTGACATGATTTTGAAGGAGTTCAAAATGGATCAGTCAAAGAAGGAATTCTTGCCTGAGTTGTAAGGTGTGAAGTTGAGTGAGACTCAAAGCTCGACCACGGCAGAAGAAGAGAAAGGACGAAGGTCGTCCCCTATGCCTTAACCATAGGCTCTATATGGTATGCCATGCTATGTACCGCACCTGATGTGTGCCTTGCCACATGTCTGGCAAGGGGGTACAAGAGTGATCCAGGAGTGGATCACTAGACAGCGGTCAAAATTATCCTTAGAGGAATAAGGAAATGTTTCTCGGTTATGGAGGTGATAAAGAGTTAGTTGTAATGGGTTACGTCGATGCAAGCTTTAACAGCAATCTGAATGACTCTGAGTAGCAAACTAGATACATATAGTGGAGCAACCGTTTGGAATAGCTCCAAGTGGAGCGTGGTAGCAGCATCTACAATATGACATAAAGATTTGCGAACTACACACGGATCTGAATGTTGTAGACCCGTTGACTAAAACCTCTCTCACATGCATAACATGATCAAATCCCAGAACTCATTGAGTTTTAATCACATGGTGATGTGAACTAGATTATTGACTCTAGTAAACTCTTTGGGTGTTAGTCACATGGCGATGTGAACTGTGAGTGTTAATCACATGGCGATGTGAACTAGATTATTGACTCTAGTGCAAGTGGGAGACTGTTGTAAATATGCCCTAGAGGTAATAATAAATTGGTTATTATCATATTTCCTTATTCATGATAATCATTTATTATCCATGCTAGAATTGTATTGATCGAAAACTCAAATACATGTGTGGATACATAGACAACAACGTGTCCCTAGTGAGCCTCTACCGGACTAGCTCGTTGACCAAAGATGGCTATGGTTTCCTAGTCATGGACATGAGTTGTCATTTGGTAACGGGATCACATCATTAGAAGAATGATGTGATGGACAAGACCCAAGCTATGAAGGTAGCATATGATGATGTCAAGTTTATTGCTATCATTTTCTGCATGTCAAGTATATGTTCCTATGACCATGAGATCATGCAACTCACTGACATCGGAGGAGTACCTTGTGTGTATCAAACGTTGCAACGTAACTGGGTGACTATAAAGGTGCTCTACAGGTATCTCCGAGGGTGTATGTTGAGTTGGCATGGATCAAGACTGGGATTTGTCACTCCGTATGACGGAGAGGTATCTCAGGGCCCACTCGGTAATACAGTATCACAATGAGCTTGCAAGCAATGTGACTAATGAGTTAGCCACGGGATCTTGTATTACGGAACGAGTAAAGAGACTTGCCGGTAACGAGATTGAACTAGGTATGGAGATACCGACGATCCAATCTCGGGCAAGTAACATACCGATAGACAAAGGGAACTGCATACAGGATTAACTGAATCCTTGACATCGAGGTTCGACCGATAAGATCTTCATAGAATATGTGGGAACCAATATGGACATCCAGGTCCCGCTATTGGTTATTGACCATAGAGGTGTCTCGGTCATGTCTGCATAGTTCTCGAACCCGCAGGGTCTACACACTTAACGTTTGGTGACGATATAAGTATAGTTGAGTCATTATGGTGGTTACCAAAGGTTGTTCAGAGTCCCAGATGAGATCCCGGACGTGATGAGGAACTCCGAAATGGTCCGGAGGTGAAGATCGATATATTGGACGAAGGGTATTGGAGTTCGGAAGTGTTCCGGGGGTACCGGGTGATGACCAGCATGACCGAACGGGGTTTCGGGGGGCCCCGGCAAGTGTTGGGGGCCTCATGGGCCAAGGGGAGGGAGCACACCAGCCCACTAAGGGGTTGTGCACCCCCAAGCCCCCTTCCCACATTGCTTGAGGACGTGGGGTGCCTCCCTAGGGTTTCCTCCACTTGCCTTGGGGGCCAAGGCACCTAGGAGGAGGCGCCCAAACCCATCTAGGGTTTCCCCTTGGTGGCCGCCACCCCTAGATGGGATCTAGGGGCACCCCTCCCTCCACTCTTCCCCCTATATATACAGGGGGGAGAGAGGGCAGCCGCACCCATACGCATCTATACGTGCCACGGCGCTGCTCCTCCTCTCCCTCATAGCCATCTTCTTCTCCGTAGTGCTTAGCGAAGCTCTGCTGAGATTTCTCCACCACCACCGCCACCACACCGTCGTGCTGACGGAGGACTCGAGCTACTACTTCACCATCGCTTGCTGGATCGAGGAGGTGAAGGCATCATCAAGCCGTACGTGTGTTGAACGCGGAGGCGCCGTCCGTTCGGCGCTAGATCGGAGTTCGCGGGACGGATCGTGATTGGATCGTGAAGATGTTCAACTACATCAACCACGTTTCTTAACGGTTCCGCTTAGCGATCTACAAGGGTATGTAGATGCAATCTCACCTCTCGTAGATGTTCATCTCCTAGATTGATCTTGGTGAGCGTAGGAAATTTTTTGTTTCCCATGCAACGTTCCCCAACAAGAAGAACCAATCTAGTTGGCCAAACCAAACCGATAATTCGAAGAGAAATACAATGATATCAAATCATACATATAAGAATTCAGAGAAGATTCAAATAATATTCATAGATAAACTGATCACAAATCCACAATTCATCGGATCTCGACAAACACACCGCAAAAGAATATTACATCTGATAGATCTCCAAGAACAACGAGGAGAACATGGTATTGAGGATCAAAGAGTGAGAAGAAGCCATCTAGCTACTAGCTATGGACCCGTAGGTCTGAGGTAAACTACTCACGCTTCATCGAAAGGGCAATAGAGTTGATGTAGAAGCCCTCCGTGATCGAATCCCCCTCCGGCAGGATGCCGGAAAAGGCCCCAAGATGGGATCTCATGGGTACAGAAGCTTACGGCGGCGGAAAAGTATTTTGGTGGACGCTTCTAGTGGTTTGGGAATATTTCTGAATTTATAGGCCAAAGATTAGGGTTGGAAGACTCCCG
Source organism: Thinopyrum elongatum (assembly GCA_011799875.1). NCBI lineage: Eukaryota > Viridiplantae > Streptophyta > Magnoliopsida > Poales > Poaceae > Thinopyrum > Thinopyrum elongatum. The sequence continues at coordinate 302,663,616 of CM022301.1, forward strand.
TGGGGCCCACAAGCCAGCCCCCCCCCCCCTCCTAGGGCACGCCCTGAGGGCTTGTGGAGCCCTCGGGACTCTTCTGCCTTCCTCTCCAAGTCCTACGTGTGTCTTCTGGTCCAAGAAAAATCATCACGAAAGTTTTATTCCGTTTGGACTCTGTTTGGTATTCCTTTTCTGTAAAACTCAAAAACAAGAAAAAAAATAGAAACTGGCACTGGGCTATAGGTTAATAAGTTAGTCCCAAAAATAATATAAAATAGCATATTAATGCATATAAAACATCCAAAACTGATAATATAATAGCATGGAACAATCAAAAATTATAGATACGTTGGAGACGTATCACACTTCATCACAATTTCCAGATTCACGAATTTCAAGCAAAACTTCATAAAGATAATCTAGTGCACTCAACTCACTAGTAATTGGTTCATCATAATTGGATCCATAAGCCTTTTGTTTTCTGATTTTCACTAAACACACAATTATGGCAAACAAACAAGCAAAGCGACAAAGTAAAACATTTTTTTTTATAAACTGTTTTAGAAGTGGGGGAGACGAAAATGAGAGGCAAAGGCAAATAATGTAAATGCAAGCAGATGAAACTTTATGCGTAGGTACTTGACAGATATTGATGATGTCTCCCCGGCAACGACGCCAGAAATTCTTCCAGCTACGTGTGACCTGCGCTTGGATTTCCTCGAAGAGGAGAGGATGATGTAGTACAATAGAGATAAGTATTTCCCTCAGTTATGAAACCAAGATTATCAATCCAGTAGGAGAACCAAGCAACACTATGTAAACAACACCTGCACACAAACAACAAGGTTATGAGCAAGATTAAATTGTATAGTTTTTCATAGATAGATTGAACAAAAATACAAATAAAATAAATAAAGAAAAATTACAGCAAGGTATTTTTAGTTTTAATATATGATAAAAATAGACCCGGGGGCCATAGTTTTCACTAGAGGTTTCTCTCAAGAAATTAGCATACGGTTGGTAAATAAATTACTATTGGGCAATTGATAGAAAAGCAAAATTATGACGAGATCCAAGCCAATGATCATACATAGGCATCACGTCCGAGACAAGTAGACCGAAATAATTATGCATCTACTATTGTTACTCCACACATTGACCGCTATCCAGCATGCATCTAGTGTATTAAGTTCATGAAAAAACGGAGTAACGCCTTAAGCAAGATGACATGATGTAGACAAGATAAACTCATGTATGAATAAACCCCATATTTTTACCCTTAATAGCAATGATACATACGTGTCATGTCCCTTTCTGTCACTAGGACTGAGCACCACAAGATCGAACCCACTACAAAGCACCTCTTCCCATGGCAAGATAAATCAATCTAGTTGGTCAAACCAAACCAATAAGTCAGAGAAGAAATACGAGACTATAGTAATCATGCATAAAAGAGTTCAGAGAAATCTCAAATAATATTCATGGATAGATCTGATCATAAACTCACAATTCATCGGATCCCAACAGACACACCGCAAAAAGTCATTACATCAAATAGATCTCCAACAACACCGAGAAGAACATTGTATTGAAAATCAAAAAGAGAGAAGAAGCCATCTAGCTACTAACTATAGACTCATAGGTCCGTGGTAAACTACTCACGCATCATCGGAAGGGCAGCAAGGTTGATGTAGAGCCCCTCCGTGATAGATTCCCTCTCCGGCAGAGTACCGGAGAAGGCCTCCAGATGGGATCTCGTGGTTCTGGAACTTGCGGCGGCACAAAAAGTATTTCGGATGTCACGGGAATATTTGAGTATTTATAGAGGTGGAATTAGGGTTTGATGTGCCATGAGGGGCCCACAAGCCTACGGGCGCCCCCTCCCTAGGGCGTGTCCCTAGGGCTTGTCGCTCCCTCGTGGCTTCTCTGGCCTCCTCCCGAACCTTCTAGGGTCTCTTCTGGTCCAGAAAAAATTAATCTAAAGTTTTTTCTCCGTTTGGACTTCATTTGATATTGATTTTCTGAAAAGCCAAAAACATGCAAAAAATAGCAACTGTCACTAGGCACTGAGTTAATAGGTTAGTCCCAAAAAATGATATATAATTGGCTAATTGCATCTAATGACATATAAAACATCCAAAATTGATACTATAATAGCATGGAACAATAAAAAAATATAGATACGCTGGAGACATATCAGCCACGTGAGCTCGTGCACGGCGTCGCTGGCTCCGGCTTGGGCATGCGGAGGCCCCTGCTGCTGTTGCTGGCGCTGGCGCGGCCCCTAGATGTGGGCGCGGCCATCGGCGTGGATCGAGCCGTGGCCCGAGGCGGCAAAACCCGTTCGCCCTTGCGCAGGCCGAGCAGGGCGCGACACGCGGCCATGACATCGGGGAAGGTACGCCCTTCCCAGAAGGCGTATCTCTCGTCGATGCTGTGCCACGGAGGCGGGTGGCGGCCCTCGTAGTGCTCGATGTGGGCGGCATTCTCCGTCGCCAGGATCTCCGGCTATCGCCGGCTGTCGAGCGCGTAGCGCTGATAGGCTCCACCGCGAGCCCCTCGTCGCTCAGGTACCATCCGGCCGGCAGGCGTGTGTCCGGCGGCACCACGACGATGCAGCGGACGACGAGCGATGCCTCTTCAACCCGGAGGGCGCGCGGCGTCCATTGTGGCTGGACATTGTTACGGCTGCTGGAAGGAGAGGCGGCTAGAGTTTGATGGAGGTGGCTATGGTTTGGTGGAGGCGCACGGCGGAGAAGGTTGTGGGGCGGCGAGGGGAGGGGATTGGGACAAGAGTGGGTGCGCGCCCGCGCAGCTATAAAATGCATTAATAGACGTCTGCCGGCAATGCCGGCGACGCGATTCCTCGCATGGGAAACTGCGCGTGCATGCTGCCCGTGTGTGAAAGGGCTGACGTGACCGAGATGGGACTACTCATGCATGCAGGCACGCACATCGCCGATTGTGAGAGCGCCATCTGGCATGGTGTGCCTCACGCGTCAGTAACAGCGCCGGCTAACAGCCAACTCCCCTTGACCAACGGCAAAACCCCGTTTAGGCATGGGTGAGGGTGGGTGACGCGGTAGAGGGCAAAAGTGAGCAAAAGAAGTGTGCTTGGGCAAAACTGAGGAGAACTAAGCGAAATGGGGCACAGAAATAGAAAACCCTAAAATGTTTGGTCCCTTTCTCTCATAAGCAGTTCTGCACTTTGCAAGTCCTACCGAATTTTCCTTGTGGTAGTACTCCTAATGTAGGAGAGGATACTGGATTTGAGTACGTGAGAGAGAAGCAAAAGGATATTCAGATTTCTGTTGCTCCTAATGATATTAGCTAACTGATGAAAAATGGATGTTACGCGACCGATGAAAGGGTTGTTTCACCTCACGAAGTAAGCAACTTTTGGTCCGTCCTTGTATCCTGACCTAATGTTTGTATTTTACTTACACATGCTCTAGAAATTATACACAGTTTGCTGCACAGGTTAATAGTGTTGATGATATCAGTGGGTTAGTTTTCTTTAAAGAAGCAAATAAGTATTGAGTTCTTGAAAAGGAATTAGGAAAGTACTTTAACTCAGTCGGATGATTTCTGAAAGAAATCAGCCGCCTTAATCAAGCGACGCATAGCACATGGGAGCCCGCACGTGCCTTTCCGCTCCCATGCCTTGTCTCCATCCTCGTCCACACATCTCTTTCCTTCATTCTTTTCTTCGCCTCTACCTAGCATTGCATCGCCTCCGTCGCCACCGAGCTGCAGGCTTTTGCGTATCGCCATTCTTGTGCTACTACAAAGGGTTAGAACAACCATGCTTTGACAGGTCGCACCACCCGCTGCTGCAATCAAGTGCACGGCTGCACCGGACCGCCCCGTTGCTGTGTTGCACCAGCCACCATTGCTCTATGAAGGAACCACCTGCCAATGCTACAAACAATAGACCTCGCTAGTGTTGCAAGGCCACTCACCAGCGTTGGATATAGTGTTCCTCACGCCGCCGCCGCCTTCTTCAAAGCATCACACAGCAGCCGGGTCACCATCGCCGCGTCGTTGTGGCCATCGAAGCACGTCATGGCACCATCATGAAGCAGCCATGCCTGTCACCACACACTGCCCCATCCATGAAACACGTCGTTGCAGCAGTGTCGAAGCAGCTAGGCCTCCGTCATAGCATCGCCGCGGTTATTGAAGCACGATGTCGCAGCATCACCATCACTTTCTGAAGCACGCCGGCCCAGCATCGCCGTGGCCATCGAAGCATATCCTCGCAGCATCATTGCGACCGAAGCACATCACGGGTGTTTGAAGAATGTTGTCGTGCCATTGTCGTGGCCGCTTCAGCCCGCTTCGTAGCATCACCAGGGCCGTCAAAGCATGCCGTCGTGGCACCGTCGTAGCCATCAAAGGACACCCCAAGTGTTCGTAGCATGTCGTTGTGTCAACGCCCGCGGCCGTCGCAGCACGCCCTATAACATTGCCGCCACCGTCGAAGCATGCCATCGCAACACCCTCAAAGCAGTCGGGAAGCCGACGCAGCACCACGAGCATTGAAGCATGTCGTCCGCCATCATCGGGGCCGTCAAAGCACACCACGAGCATTGAAGCATGTCGTCCGCCATCATCGGGGCCGTCAAAGCACACCACAAGTGTTCCAAGCATATCGTTGTGTCAACGCTCGCGGCCGTCGCAGCACGCCTCGTAGCATTGTCGCGACCGTTGAGGCATGCCGTCGTAACATCCTCAAAGCAGTCGGGATGCCGACGCCGCATCGCCGTGGCCGTCGAAGCACAGTACGGGCGTTGAAGCATGTCGTTGCGCCATCGTCGGCGCCATCGAAACACACCACGAGTGTTTGAAGCATGTCGTTGTGTCAACGCGCACAGCCGCCGCAGCACGCCTCGTAGCATCGTCGCGGCCGTCGAAGCATGCCGTCGCAACATCCTCAAAGCAGTCGGGATGCCCACGCAGCATCGTCGTGGCCGTCGAAGCACAGCACGGGCATTGAAGCATGTCGTCGCGCCATCGTTGGGGTCGCCGCAGTATGCCTTGTAGCATCGCCGCAACCATTGAAGCAGCCGGGTGTCATAAAGACCACCGTGAGGCCCATAGCCGGATCACTCTCGCAACATCATTGTCTTGCTTACAGTTCGTCAGCCCTCGTGCACAGCAGCGACTCCGCTGCTTACAGTTCGTCAGCCCTCGTACGCAGCAGTGACTCCGATGCTGGCCTTCGAAGCAGCTGTTGTTGTTACAGTGGTGGCTGTCATTTCACTTCCTAGTTCCAAAGTTGCACGCGGCTGCATGCCACTACAAGTCGGAGTAGCTAGTACGTGAGCACGACACTACATGAGAATACAAACCCGCGAGCGGCTGTGAGGCGTGAAAGAAAAAGAACGAGCTATTTTTTCCATCTAACGGTCATTATCATACCAATCGAGCGGCCAGGGAGACGGCTTATCCCGGCACGGGATCAGCCGGATGATTGATAGCATTGGCCAAGGAATTAGCTGAGGAATATAAAAAGGAACAGATTGTTCTATAACATGAATTTCGAAAATCTACATTCATTTGGCTCAGCTACCCGTTGCTTCATCTAGAAATATATAGAATTTGTGGAGGATTTGTTGTTGCCACTTGCTTCACTTTTGACCTAACAATTTCATTTTTCTAGTGGGTTACATTGCTTCATTTAGCACATTTTGTGAGAGGTCACATTTATTTATTTAGTGTGTTTGTATTGTCTTGATCGAGAACCACATAACAGGTCATATCCCCGTGATTAAATATGCAATCTCCATTAAAGATGTGAACTCATTTCTTGGTCTACTGAAGTGTTCTCCTAACAAGTGTTATGTGGAGCTTTTCGCAAAAAAAAAAAAAAGTGTTATGTGGAGCTTATGAAGGAAAAAGATAAACCAAGAATTGTACTATTGTCCATGGAGATAAACCAAGGATTGTACTATTGTCCACGGTTGTCTAACACGGGCGTGACTGTGGTCCAGACGCCCGCGAAGTCCCACTAGTTGATTTCTGGTTTGTGGAAAAAATCATGTCCGGACCGGTCAACGGATCGGTACAGACCCACATTGGATGGCAAACATGTCCAAACCGAGCGGTCCCGACGGTTGCGGACGGTTTGAGGGTCGACGCTGGAGATGGACTAACCAACACAGGTTGGACCTAGGCTTTCAACCGGGGGCTCGAGCTTGATTGCTCGAGTAGCATCACCATCAACGTACTTTATGTGTTATCATCATCACTTTTCCACAATCCTAACAGCTACAAATTTTTGGAGGGACATTGAGGTGCTTAAAATTCAAAAATGGGTTATTTATGAGAAATAATACCCACGGATGATCCTGCACTTGCATGGTTGAAATCAAATCGCCCATGAATTTGACCCCCCACAAAAGTCGTTTCTGGACGAACACATGTGCTGGTGGTCCGCGTGCATCATTCACATACATTATATTGTACTGGTATTATTAAAGCGCCGTCGACTCGACGGGTAAATGATAGATTAGTGGCCTCCGTGTGCTGTCTTGTCACCGGGGATAGGTCACCTATCGGCCTACTGTGCAGATCGCACAAACAGATCAATTATGAATTATGATTGAGCTAGCCATCGCGATCTCCTTTATTTCTGAATGGAGCAACAGATTACCTACCAAGTCTGGACCAGGATCGTTCTCGTCGGTTCATCAGTCGATGCACTAGCTTCACACCAAAACAAAATAAAATTAAAGGTTAGTATTCGTTCCTATATAAAGCTAAGTCAAGCACTCGAGACTCGCTCGCTCAGTCGCACGTCTCCGAACTTTGCATAAACTCCCTCCTACGCGCGTGCGTGGTGATCGGCATGGTCTCAGCTGAGCCGCCGCTGCAGCTGGAGTCCAAGAATGTGTGCGTCGTGGGAGCCGGCATGGCCGGTATGGCGGCGGCGCGCGAGCTGCGACGAGAGGGCCACGTCGTGACGGTCATGGAGCAGAGCGGCGACGTCGGCGGGCAGTGGCTGTACGACCCGAGGACCGACGATGACGGCCTGCTCGAGGCCGGGGCCGCGCCGGTGCGCGTGCACAGCAGCATGTACGCCTGCCTCCGTCTCATCAGCCCGCGGGAGGCCATGGGCTTCTCCGACTTCCAGTTCTTTCCCAGGGAGGGCGTCGCCGGCCGCGACCCTCGCCGCTTCCCGACCCACCGCGAGGTGTACTGCTACCTTCGGGAGTTCTGCCACGCGTTCGGGCTTGCTGACGCCGTCAGGCTCAACACCAGGGTCACGCGCGTCGCGGCCGTGCCCACGTCGCCGACGCATCAATGGGCTGTGAGAACCGTGCACCTCGGTGGCACGGTCACGGACGAGGAGGAGAAGGAGGAGGTGTTCGATGCCGTCGTCGTGGCCACCGGCCACTACTCGCAGCCGAAGCTCCCGAGCATCAACGGCATGGAGGACTGGAAGCGGAGGCTGCTGCACAGCCACTCGTACCGGACGCCGGAGCCGTTCCGCGGCGAGGTGGTGGTGATGGTCGGGTGCGGGGACAGCGGCAAGGACATCGCGCTGGACCTCCGCCGCGTCGCCAAGCAGGTGCACCTCAGCGCCAAGTCCGTGGAGGAGGCCATGACGCCGGCGATGTCCAAGATGCTGGCGAACCACGCCAACCTGCACCTCCACCCGCAGATAAACCGCCTGTACGCGGACGGCCGCGTGGCGTTCGCCGACTGCTCCTCCGTCGTCGCCGAGACTGTCATGTACTGCACGGGGTACACCTACTCGTTCACGTTCCTGGACACGGGTGGCGCGGTCACCGTCGACGACAACCGCGTGGGGCCGCTGTTCGAGCACGTGTTCCCGCCGTCCCTGGCGCCGTCGCTCTCCTTCGTCGGCATACCGAGGAAGGTCCTGGTGCCGTGGTTCTTCGAGGCGCAGGGGAAGTGGGTCGCGCAGGTGCTGTCCGGCCGGCGGGCGCTGCCGCCGGAGGAGGAGATGCTGCGGTCCGTGGAGGAGTATTACCGGGCCAGGGAGGCAGCCGGCGTGCCGAAGAAGTACACCCACGACATCGCCGGCGTGGATCCTCAGAAAATGTACGAGTTCGGGGAGAAGTACTGCGATTTCGCGCGTATCGAGGATTGGAAGAGGGAGCTGCTCGTGTCCATCATCGCCAACATGAACGACGACATGGAGACCTTCCGCGACCGCGCGGACGACAGCGAAAACGTCCGGAAGGGCCTGCAGAGATGGCACGGCGCAGCTGCTCAAGCCCAAGAAAATCAAACTACGGTTGCTGCGGTTGAAGCTGACCTTGATACCTGCTGGTTTCGGTCACGACGGCGGGGGTCTTGCAGCCGCTTGCGCCCACAGGCTTCCGCCAACGCACATCCATTTATGCCGATGACGTGGTCACCTTCATCAAACCGGACCTGCAAAGTCTCAGGGCATGCACCACGCTGTTACGTGACTTTGGTCGGGCGACAGGGCTGCACACCAACCTGATAAAGAGCTCCGCCCACCCCATTAGATGCACTGACGAGCAAATTCTGCAGATCGCCACCGAGTTGGAGTGACAGGTGCTGAGTTGGCCCAGCCAATATCTTGGGCTACCGCTTGGTTTGCGGAAGGTTTCGGCGGCCCAGCTTCAATTCTTGATTGATAAGATGGCAGGTCGTCTGCCTGCCTGGCAGGCCAGGCTTCTCTTCCGTGCGGGCAGGTTGGAGCTCCTGCGCACTACTCTGGCCTCCATGCCAATCCATGCTATGATGGCACTTGACTTGCCGGTCAAAACCATTGCCGCAGCCAACAAGATATGCCGTGGATTTCTGTGAAAGGGGCGTCGCGACGTGCAAGGTGGGCATTGCCTAGTAGCCTGGGATCAGGTGTGCATGCCGAAGGAGTTCGGCAGCCTTGGGGTGCCCAACCTACGGCTGTTGAACGCCGCCCTTCGTGCCCGATGGCCGCCTTGGGGTGCCCAACCTACGGCTGTTGAACGCCGCCCTTCGTGCCCGATGGCCCTGGATCGAGAGAACGGATCCCCACAGACCCTGGGCCGAGTTCAACATGCAAGTTTCCCACGATTCGTTGGGTATCTACAAGGCAGCTACTAGGTGCACGCTCGGCGACGGCGAAATGGCGCGATTCTGGACAGACTGTGGTTGTGGGACGGCAGGGTTGATGACTTGATGCCTAACCTCTACGCCTTAGTAAGGAGGCCGGCTCGGCTGAAGACGGTCAAGCAAGCCATGACGGAGGGCTGGTGGCAAGATATATCTCCGGATATGACCGCGCAAGCTTTGCTTGAGTTCATTGCGTTGGTTGATAGGATGCAGGACGTGGTTCTCACGCAAGGCACGGACGACAAGATCCACTGGGCTTGGGAGAACACGGGCCAATTCTCAGCAAAATCCGCTTACAGGGCCTATTTCGCAGGCTTGGGAGAACACGGGCCAATTCTCAGCAAAATCCGCTTACAGGGCCTATTTCGCAGGCATGATCGAGGCCGACGATGCCGCTCAGATATGGAGATCGAGGGCACCAAACACTTGCAAGTTCTTTGCCTGGCTGACGGCGAGGAACAGATGTTGGACGACAGATAGATTGCAAAGAAGACAGCTCCCACACCCCTCGACATGCCCATTTTGCGACCAAGCTCAGAAAACTATTGACCACTTGCTGTTGGGCTGCGTGTTAGCACAGCAAGTGTGGACCAGCATCACCAGCGCTTGGGGCAAACCTACCTGGATGCCAACGGTGATAAGGGCATGACAACATCAATTGATGATCCTACTCAAGCTGAGCTAGTTAAAGAATCAAGTCATGGAAAAGTTGCAGAAATTAATGATGTGCAGAAAACCATATTTCATAGAGGAAATGATGGTCGTGTGCGTCATTTGTGTGGACCGAGAATTAATTCTGTAATTGCTAGACCCAAGATCAATTACATGATGCATTCATTGGATTCAAAAGATGTGATTGATTCATTGGAGTATGTCCCTGTACGCATGAAATATAGAGTTGTACCACCATATTTGGTCTATGGAAAAACAGGACGCTCGGAAGGATCAGTATGCCGCAGTAAAGGAAAAGATCAGATTGATTTCAATCTTAACCGACAGTTAAAATTGTGCCAGCGAATAGATATGCATCAAAGGAGGAAACATGAGATAAAAATGGAACCTGTACGTGACAAGGTAGAGCCAAACTTTCGTACGCCTCCTAATTGGATACGGATCGGCTCAGTGGATCTTTGTTTGCATGGCAAGAAAATCACGTTGCATGCAAAGTAATTATCTATCTCGTGGAGTCCAAGTCCAAATAAAATAAAGAGATGTATTTTCGTTTGAGTTGTGGGTCACGTACTTGAGTTTTTTTTATTCGGTTAGGATTTAGTCATTAGATTACTATACTTTTTTTTTACCCCTCAAAAAAAAAGATTACTATACTTTTTAGAGTCCTGATTTTCTTAGCTTCTGTTTAGGCGCACGAGAGCTAGGCCAAATAAAAGGCTCGCCTCGGCTGATGTAAAGGGGGGAAGTTTTGGAGTTGAATAAAAATACAGAAAACGCCCGAGTTCAGGGCGACCAGATCATGTCTATCTTGTGTGATTTTCCATGAGGAAAATTTACTAGTGACGGAGGGTTGATGATCACATCGACGCCTACGTGCTGATCCAACTGGGTCTTTATCTTGGTCGTGTATTTTCGTGCACAGGTAAAAATTATTATTGGAGGTTGCAAGGAGGAACAAGGTGGAAGAACTGTTGATCAAGCATCGCCGTGAAAGATCGGGTCGTCTACACGCACGAATTGGTTTCTCGCAAGTCCGTGCCTCATCAAACGGTCGATGCCAACTTGATGCAATGGTGGACATCTCTCAGCCCGCAGAAGCAGTTAAGGAAAGAGACATGGACCGTGGTGACGCTTGTTGCCTGGTTGATATGGAAGCACAGGAACGACGTCGTATTCAATGGTGCTTCCCCCTCGGCGGACGTCGTGCTTAGGAGGATCGAGTTAGAGGGTCAAGATTGGAGGGCCGCGGGTTTACTTCGGGAGCAAGGCTCTCTCCCATGTACGGTAGATAGGTTGGATAGTGGCGAGTGATCCGCATGTGGATCTTCTTGGCTTTCTAAGTCGTGGCTAGGTTGTAACGAATGCTCTGCCTATTTTGGGCCCTTCTATCTATGCTTCTGATGCGTCAACCTTTGACGCATCCTTGAAAAAAAAGCTCCGACTCAACTGAAGATCATACCATCCATACCTAAGCTTAGCTCACTCTGACCTGGTGACTAGGCGTAGTTCACTCTGAACTGAACTGCGTCAGAGGTTCACTGCGAGATTTTATTTCATTTTATTCGAGTTGACAAGAATGTAACTACTCCCTTAGTTCAAAACTGCGACATTTATTTTAGATAGGAGGAAGTGGTTAATTTCTCTACAAATAAAATGGTTTGGTTGCGACAAAAAGAAAGTTAATAAAAAAGAGGTGCTCAAAGTACTGGGAATGAGGGACGGGATGGGCATAAAGCGAGAACTCCACAATTGGTCTTGCAAGATCCAAAAAACATTCCATGCAACATACATAATCCTCCATCCATACCTTGGCCCTCGGAACACTTGATGTATGTTGGAATGTTCATCATATACATAAAAATCCAATACTCAATCCAACATAATCCTCCATTCATACCTTGGCCCCGGCAACGGCGCCAGAAATTCTTCCTGCTACTTCTTGAGCTTGCGTTGATTTTTCCCTTGAAGAAGAAAGGGTGAAGCAACAAAGTAGAGATAAATATTTTCATCAGTTAAGAACCAAGGTATCAATCCAGTAGGAGACACAAGCAATTCTCCAATATATGCACCTGCACAAACTAACAAATACTTGCACACAACGTGAAAAAGGGGTTGTCAATCCCTTCACGGTCACGAACAAGAGTGAGATCTAATAGAGATATGTATAAAAGATAAATAAAAGAGCAAACTAAAGTAAATATAAATAAATTGCAGCAAGGTCTTTTTGAGGTTTTTTGGTTTATAGATCTGAAAATATATGATGAAAAATAGACCCGGGGGCCATAGATTTCACTAGAGGCTTCTCTCTTGAAAATAGCATACGGTGGGTAGACAAATTACTGTTGAGCAATTGATAGAAAAGCGCATAATTCTGATGATATCTAAGATAATGATCATGAATATAGGCATCACGTCTGTGACAAGTAGACCGAAACGATTCTGCATCTACTACTATTACTCCACACATCGACCGCTATCCAGCATGCATCTAGAGTATTAAGTTCATAAGAACGGAGTAACACCTTAAGCAAGATGACATGATGTAGAGGGATAAACTCAAGCAATATGATATAAACCCCATCTTTTTATCCTTGATGGCAACAATGCAATACGTGCCTCGCTACCCCTTTTGTCACTGGGTGAGGATACCGCAAGATTGAACCCAAAACTAAGCACCTCTCTCATTGCAAGAAATACCAATCTAGTTGGCCAAACCAAACCGATAGTTCGAAGAGAAATACAAAGATATTTTAATCATGCATAAAAGAGTTCAGAAAAGACTCAAATAATATTCATAGATAATCTGATCATAAATTCACAATTCATCGGATCTCAACAAACGCACCGCAAAAGAAGATTACATCGAATAGATCTCCAAGAACATCGAGGAGAACATTCTATTGAAGATCAAAGAGAGAGAAGAAGCCATCTAGCTACTGGCTATGGACCCGTAGGTCTGTGGTAAAATCCTCACGCATCATCGGAAGGGCATCAAGGTTTATGTAGAGCCCCTCCGCGATCGAATCCCCCTGCGGCAGATCGCCGGAAAAGGCCCCAAGATGGGATCTCACGGGAACAGAAACTTGCGACGGCGAAAAAGTATTTTTGTGGACGCTTCTGATGTTTTGGGAATATTTGAGAATTTATAGAGGTGGAACTAGAGTTAGAGGACCCTCAAGGGGCCCACAAGCCAGGGGGCGCCCTCCCCCGGGGCGCGCCCTAGAGGCTTGTGGCCTCCTCGGGACTCTTCTGGCCCTCTCTCCAAGTCACGTAGGTGTCTTCCGGTCCAAAAAAATCATCATAAACTTTTATACCGTTTGGACTCCGTTTGATATTCCTTTTCTGTAAAAGTCAAAAACAAGAAAAAAACAGAAACTGGCACTGGGCTCTGGGTTAATAAGTTAGTCCCAAAAATAATATAAAATAGCATATTAATGCATATAAAACATCCAAAACAGATAATATAATAGCATGGAACAATAAAAAATTATAAATACGTTGGAGACGTATGAAGCATCCCCAAGCTTAATTCCTGCTCGTCCTCGAGTAGGTAAATAATAAAAACAGAATTTTTGATGTGGAATGCTACCTAACATATTTATCAATGCAATTTTCTTTATTGTGGCAAGAATATTCTGATCTATAAGATTCAAAACAAAAGTTTAATATTGATGTAAAAACAATAATACTTCAAGCATGCTAATAAAGCAATCATGTCTTCTCAAAATATCATGGCCAAAGAAAGTTATCCCTACAAAATCATATAGTCTGGCTATGCTTCATCTTCATCACACAAAGTATTTTATCATGCACAACCCCGATGACAAGCCAAGCAATTGTTTTAATACTTTTGGTGTTCTCAAACTTTTTTAACTTTCACGCAACACATGAGCGTGAGCCATGGATATAGCACTATAAGTGGAATAGAATATGGTGGTTGTGGAGAAGACAAAAAGAAGGAGAAAGTCTCACATCAACTAGGCAAATTAATGGGCTATGAAGATGCCCATCAATTGATATCGATGCAAGTGAGTAGGGATTGCCATGCAATGGATGCACTAGAGCTATAAGTGTATGAAAGCTCAAAAAGAAACTAAGTAGGTGTGCATCCAACTTGCTTGCTCATGAAGACCTGGGGCAATTTGAGGAAGCCCATCATTGGAATATACAAGCCAAGTTCTATAATGAAAAATTCCCACTAGTATATGAAAGTAACAAAATAGGAAACTCTCTATCATGAAGATCATGGTGCTACTTTGAAGCACAAGTGTGGAAAAAGGATAGTAACATTGTCCCTTCTCTCATTTCTCTCTTTTTTTTGTTTTATTTTGTTTGGGCATCTTTGGCCTCTCTTTTTTATTTGGGCTTCTTTGGGCTCTTTTATTTTTTATAAAGTCCGGAGACTCATCCATACTTGTGAGGGAATCATAGCTTCCATCATCCTTTCCTCACATGGGACAATGTTCTAAATGATGATCATCACACTTTTATTTACTTACAACTCAAGAATTACAACTCGATACTAGAACAAGATCTGGCTCTATATGAATGCCTCTGGCGGTGTACTGGGATGTGCAATGATCAAGAGTGACATGTATAAAAAATATGAATGGTGGCTTTGCCACAAATACTGTGCCAACTACATAATCATGCAAAGCAATATGACAATGATGATGCATGTCATAATAAACGGAACGATGGAAGTTGCATGGCAATATATCTCGGAATGGCTATGGAAATGCCATAATAGGTAGGTATGGTGGATGTTTTGAGAAAGGGTATATGGTGGGTGTAATGCACCGGCGAAAGTTGCGCGGTACTAGAGAGGCTAGCAATGGTGGAAGGGTGAAAGTGCGTATAATCATGCTGTAAGGACCGAGAGTATATCGACCAGAGGGGGGTGAATGGGAGATTCAAATTTTCTTTTGAAAGCTTTGAAACTTAACCCACACACCGCAGCGGAATAAAGTATAGAAGGAAATTCACTGAATCAGATCTCTTTGTCAGAGGCATATTCATCGAGAAAGACATTTACGACATAGCAGGCTTGATGGACAATGGGTTTAACTACAATGAGGGTTATGCAACAAGCAAACAGGTGTAACAGAATGATACAAAACATAACTGAAACTGAGTGAACACAATTGAAGGGTAACACAAGATAACAAGGATACAGATTAACGGCGTAGGAATAAAGACGAAGGTAAAGAAAGTATTTGACACGACTACACAGGATGAAAGACGCAGAACAAACAATTATCAGAGAATCTAGTGGCACAGAGCACGAATGAAAACTACTGAAAGAAATGCAGTAGAATAGATATAACCAGTGGTGCTCGATGGCGACAAGAGATTTGGTAGACCAGTTCACCCTTCTGCCAAAGGGCTACGTCTGGTTGGAGGGGCTGTGACTTAACACGGAAGATAAACTCTCTTCACCCTATTCTCCTTCAACACAGAGCTGATCAGACTCAGGTTGATTTCACTCGTGGTAGATCCTTGTCGGCGATCTCCAAACCTTCGGTCGACCTTCGCGAACCACAATCACTCTTGGTTGATGAAGATTAGGCTCGGTGAAGACAACAACTCTTCAACACTCGAAGCCAAACCTATCCGTCTAGAGAGTGCGCAGCCCTCAAGAGTAACAGGTACAAGAACTCTCACTTAGAACTACTGTGATGCTAAACCACTATCTAAGTTTGGGCTCTTGGTTTTCTCTCGGTGGATCTTAAACTCAAATCACTCAGAGAGGGGTTGCTCAAATCAATCTTCTCAGAAATCTCAAGCGGAGCAGCCAACGCATAATGTTGGAGCGGGGTGGCTATATATAGCTGCAGCCTTCCCTGATGGCAAAAGACCAAATTGGACATCGGCTTCAGCCAATGGCCGAACGACACGATTCCAACGGTCGGATTTGAGCACAACGGTAACATTTCTTGTGGAGCAAGAAATGCTAATTCCTCGGTCCGAGGCAAATCTCTCGCAGCGAAGAAGATCACAGTCTCTTGCTGGCAAGTATTTACTCGGAACACAAAGAGATTTCTCTCACAGCTTTCATAGGTTTTGGCTAAGCATCACAGCTTATCTAAGTATCGAGAACCTATACCCCTCTTAATAGTACGGAGGTCCTATGACTCAAAAGACTTGAAAGAAGAAAAACTAAATGAATGCTACATCTTCATTTCGTCTTTGACTTCAATCGCTGTAGTCAATTCCTTCAGACGACAGTATTTGAAACAAAAGCTTCGCTTTAGCAGAAAACTTTCAAGGGGTCGATTTCTTCACATTGATCTTCTCAAATCTATCACTTCAACAAATGTAGCTTGTTCTTCTCTGCAGCGCAGATATGCTTCGGTGAAGTTCCTCGAACTCAGCACCGGAGACAGCATTCTCTTCGGTTGTTTATGGACTTTTCTCTCTGTGTGCACTAGAAAACAAATTAGTCCATACTTGTTTCTGTCAACAATCTCCAAAACACAAGGTAGGCAGATATTGCACCAACACATGCGCTTTGTGGCGGCAGTGCTCCTGCTAAGCATTGGACTTTGGCCATAGGGGCGCCTCGGTGGATATTGGTCAAGGGTCGTGGTGTTGTGGCCAGGTTGGCTGCGGTGCCGTGGTTCTTGCCTGGTGGATAGAGCTGTCTTTCGTGCTTCAGATCCGGTCATGTCTGCTTTTGGTCCATAGGCCTGGATAGGGCTCTCTTTGGCCAGGTGGCACTCACCGGTGATGTGCTCCGCCGATGGTGTTGGTCCGTGTGATGATCACTCTGGTCAGTGGTAGCCTCATTGCGGATTGCGATGGCCGCCGAAAGATCTTCGCGGGGATTACTCTCTTCAGATCCAGTGGTTTTGTTCGGCGACGAGATGCAAACTATGGACAACGACTTGACGCAGAGGATATGGTTGTTCAGCGGCGAGCAGCTGCTAGGATCATGGAAAAGCGGTGGTGACGACATATGATTCACTTCGATGGTGGTGCTTCTCGAGTACCCGGTCTCAAGCTCCGAGGTGAAAACCTATGTCTGACACGAGTGGTCATACATGGCAATGGTGATGTTTTTGCGTCATTCCCTTGTTGAAGGCATTGCTCGTATATGCTTAGACTGATTCTTCAGGGTGAAAACTTAGAGTCCGACCTTTTGATGGTTGGATCCGGTGACGGCGGCGCTCGAGCGTCGCTCCCTTCATGAAGGCGTTGTTGTTGAAGATCCCATTGTCCTTATGGTGTCATGAGATGGTTGGTGTGGATATGGTCATTGTTGTAGTTTGTCGATCGCGGATTTGTTCGCTTCGGGTTTTTCTCTCGCTTAGGCATATCTTTGGTCTTATATGACTTTGCTATTTGCTAGCGGGTTTTTGTGTGCGTTGGTGTTGGCTGTGTGCATCTTAGTTATGCAGAGGCCGGGTGTGTTCCCATCGTGTTTATATCAACTTGATGCTTCATTTTGAGTCAATAAAATCCACCCTTTGTCAAAAAAGAACATAATCCTCCATTTCGTTGCTAACTCATAGTCCTCAAAAACCGTCCTGACCCCGTCTCGCTCTTGTGTCGGTCGACCCAAGGGAAACACATCTGCCGCCGCCGGGTAGTCCTCACCAACCACCGCTGCCGCCAGTCATTGCCGTGGTGGTGGCGGGCCCTCTTGCCACTGAAGGTGCCGGGAGGGATGGTCGTGGGGTCGTACGATGGGGTGTTGCATGCAGGCCGTGGCTTCTGGCTTGCGGCAACACGGAGACCGTGGGCTGGACCAGCGACATGGGTGGCGTGGTGGAGTGGCTGGATTCTGATTCTGCTCGATCTGTGCTAGGTGCGAAGTGGTTGGATCTCGACTCTGCTCGATCTGATAAAGTACTTGAAGCGAATTGTTCGACGAGAAACCAAATTAAAGTACGAAGCAAAACACCCTGCAAACCCCGATAAACTACTATCACTCGATGTTATTCTCCCCCTTTTTGTCAACAAGTGTGAAAAAGGAAAGAGAGTACACACGAGGAATTGCTCCGTGGGAGTATCTTCTGAGTCAAAATTGAAATCACTTGAAGAGCTAGAGTCAGAAGAACACGGAATAGTCGAGGCAGAAGCAGGAGTAGTAGCCTTGGCTTTGAGGGGCTTCGAAGGATGTGCATCTGGCTTGTAGATACGAGTTTCGGCAGTGTCTTTGATCTCATCATCATGGTTGACAAACAACAGATCCGTTGAAGCAGAATGTTATGGGAGCTCTGGAGTTTGTCTTCGGACACGCGGTACTGCAAGCAAGTCCAGATAGTCATAGTCTTTGAATAACCCTTTCTTGGCTAAATCCTTGCGAGAGTGATGCCTTCTCAGCAAGGTCCATGTTCTCTTCCTTACATCCTTCTCATGCAACAGAATTTGCCGAGTGTGATTATGAATCAGATTCAGTTTAGCCAGCAATTCCATGTTTTCCTTCCTATCCATTTTGATGTGCCTCTCCAGGGCCTGCTGAGTGCAAATTCAATCTCATAGAGTGATGAATTTTCCTTACGAGGAACTTCAACTTTGGCTTCTTTAACCTTCGGTTCATTCTCAGATGCAGAAGCAGTTGCAGTAGCATCAACAGGTTCCTTCCCTTTTCTGTATTCCTTCATGATGCGCAGAGTGTCACGGATAGGTGGCATGAATACCTTCGGTGCATAAGCCCAGAAGAATTTTTCATTGGTAAGCTGCTCAATGGCATACATTATCCAAGGAGCATAAGTCTTGAGCGACTGAGGGCTGTCCGCAGCACAAGCCAGATTTCGAATAAATAGGTCAGGAATGTCGAATTTGATTCCCTGAGATATTGACACCAGAGCATTTCCTACGATGCCTTTGATGGAGTTGGGCTTGTTGGTTGGCGTGATGGTATTGCACAGAATGTGGAATAGCACTTTGTTGTCGTAGGTCAACTTCTTAGGGTCAACTTCGATGCATTCATCGCCCACCATTGTGGGATCCATCAGGAAATGGAGTTGGGCATCAGATACTTCCCAAAAATGCAGTCTGTGTTCTCTATCATTCTCAAATTCACATCGAGGTAAATTTATCAGGGCCAGAAAGTGATCTGCTGAGCATTTGATTCTTTCTCTGCCTGTCATCCATTCAAGCATCCAGGTTGAAGTGTTTTCCATCTGCCCTGTGATGTACAATGTGGCGTAGAACTGAAGGATAATCTCTTTGTTCCATCCTTGATTGAATCGCATAAAATTCTTCAGAAGTGCATGCTCAATATGGTCAAGCGTATTGTGGAAGCATGGCATATCTTCGAGCTTGGCGAAGTTCAACATCTTGTGATTGAAAATATTGTGCTTGCCAAACAAGATTCGAGCATAATATATTGCCTGCTCCTCTATCCAAAACCTTGGAGACAAAGATGTTCTTTCTCCTTCATATGGGCTTTCCCCAAAGAAAGCAAGCTTTGACGAGTGAAGCTACTCATTGAAAGTTGAGCCATTGGGGCCATACTCAGATGAAAATAGCGGGAACGATTCCTGAGGATTTTTCCGATAAGCTTCTTCGCTAATTTCCATCGGTTGAACATCATCGGCTGCAGATGCATTCTCATCAAAGGGCTACACTGGAATATGAGGTACCATAACCTTCTCTGGAGCAGATGGCAAGGGATCACTTGACATACGATCATTTTCCTTCGCTGGAACCCCTTCAGCGGCTTTCTCAGATTCGGGCACAAGGGCCTTTTCTTTCGGTGACTCAGTAATTGGTGGTGGCACAAAAACTTCTTCGGCCTGCTGCGGTAGCACTGGTGGAATGACCTGATGGGACTGAACTGGTGGTGCAACTTCTTCATCTTTCTCATGAGCCATGGGCTCTTCAAACTTCTTTTCTTCCTGTTCTGGCTATGAAGCCAAAGAACCAGGAGCAGGGTCAACCACCATCGGGACAGGTGCACCAGATGAGGAGACCATAGGGGTAGTACCTTGGGCAGCAATTTGCTCCCACTCAACCTTTTCTCCCTCCTTAGTGGATCCGGAGGGTTCAGCTTGAATATCCTTCACTAGTGATGGGACTCGCTTTTCCATTTCAATTTCTTCGTCAATCTTTTCTTCGGGAGCATTTTGCTCAGGTGCAGCTTTTACTTCATCAGGATTGACAAGATATATGTCCACAACATCAGCTTCTTGTTCAACTGAGGTAGGAACTACCACAGCCTCAACTTGTCGCTTGGTAACTTCCTCGGGATGAGGGGATGGTGGAATCTGCTGCAGTGGGGCACTTGTGTCAATGGGAGCATCAGCTAAAGCAGATTGGACACGACGGTCCTTGATTTCTTTTGGCTTATTCGCTCTAGCCTGAGCTCTCTGACGTTTTTCTTCTTTCTCCCTGCATCGAGCAAGATCTTCCTGATGCTTAATCTCTTCAATTCTGCGATCACAAAGCTGAGAGACATCCATCTTTATCCTAGAGTGCCATTCAATCTTGTTGTTCCTCATGGTAGTGAGGGCTTTGGTGGTTTCAAGAATAGCCTTGTTCACATCTTTTCTTTCAGTCTCAGACTTAGCTTCCCTTCTCATCTTCTCCAGAAGCTTCTTATCATCGACAACTTGATTGAGTTCTTTGGTGGTTTCCTTCAGATCAGTGAAGTGCTTTGCTACCATCTTGGTACCATCCTCTGGCAGACCCAAATTACCCAACTCCGCTGGATTGGCATCATAGGAGGCACCTTCAATGATGTCGAATATCATTTCAAAATCATATTCCTCTATGGAAGCAAGAATTATTTTCTTCGCCTTCTTGGCAGACACAGTAGCTTTTTCATCAGTGACCAATTTTCTCTTGGCAGCTGGGGCAGCAGAACCCCAAGGTTTATCTGAGGGAACAGGTGCAAGCCTTGGTGAAGATCTCACCGGCGGTGACTTCTTGGGAGGTGACGGAGTGTGATATGGCTAATCGAGCAATGCTCGTTGATCGTACATGGGAATTTCTTCGCCAGCATTATCATCAGAAGATTCCTCATCAGACAAGGCAGATGCAACCTTTCTGGACTTACTTGCAACAGACTTCTTCGTAGCTCGAGGAGAAACTGACTTCCTTTTCTTCTTCTTTTTTCGGGCAGACACACTTTCTTTCTTTTCAATGACATCTTGTTTAGTCAGCTCAACATTCCGCTATTCAACCTGGTTCTTCTTTGCAATTCTAGCCTCACGCTTGGCCTTTGCCTTTTCCCTCTTTGCAACTTCTTCGAGAAAATCTTCTATGGTTTTCAAAGAATCAGCATGAGCGTTGGGAGGTGGTGCTGGCCTTACTTTCTCATCTTCTTGCCCTAGGCATCCTTCTGCGATGCAATCATTCCAGGGTGGAGTGAATGCAAACAGAATCTGGTATTTCCGTCGGACGTTCTCGTAGTTGAACCATTTCTTCGCCCAGTGATGGCGAATCTTTTGTATTCTGTTGTTCCTATCTTGAGCAGTTTCCACACCAGGTGGAGTTCTGTACGTTTCCTGATCAGACATCTCAGCTGCAGTATTTCTTTCTCTTCCTCGGCCACCCTTCTTGGGATTTCCATCTGAGAACATGGTCTTTGAATCTGTGATTAGCTCATCTTTTGGCTGACTGTGAGTAGAGGGAATATCATCAGCGTCATCAATAGATTCTGATTCGGCCTTTTTCTTCGGTGCTCTTGGTGGCTTTGCAGATTTTCTTTCGACCACTTTTCCTTTGTCAGCCACCCTTGGCTGCTGAGGGATTTCTTTCCCTGAACCAGAATGGTCATCTGAACTATTTGCCATGACCACTCCTGAGAGAAAGAAAACACAAATGTGAAAGAAAGCATAGAAAAGGTCACAGGCATGCACAGAGGAAATTTTAACTCAAAACATATGGTTTTACAGGAAGAGCCAAAGGATTCAAGTCATGCACTGGCAAGATATCATCAAGTAAATTTTAGCATGCCTGATGACGACATAACCGATCCTCTAATCTTTTGAAGAGCATACACAGTGAACCCTAGATCTAGAGACTAGTACGAGGGACATCTACAAACCGTACAAGTCATAACTAACTGAGCCTAGAAGATCTACCGCAAAGGAATAACATAGGAAAAATCGTGTCGGGAGGAACTGCTCTAGAACAGGTGGCGAGTAGAGCAAGAACCAGATCCGAATGCCCTAACTTGGAGAGACAGATCAACTATGGCAGCACGGGAAGGAGAAGTTACCGCACTGGCTCGATCAATGGTGACGGAGCTTCGCCGGAGTTGCACGGTGATGCTTGACGTCGATGCTGCTTCGAGCTCGGGCTCGGGCGGAGATGGAGAGTAGGGTTTGAGGCCGAACAGGAAAAGAGCTAAGGAAGGGGAGACCCAGTTTATATAGCCTGAAGGACAAACCGCCCACTCTGAAATCTACCGATGAAAAACCCGGGACGTTTCACATTCAACGGACGAGATCACGATGAAGAGATCATGGGCACGTGTCAACCGTTTCCTGCGAAATTCTCGGTAACTGAACTGAATGTCAAAGGGTTAGAGGAAAGGGCAAGCGCCAAAACAGATAATGATGTTGAGGATGATTTAATTCACGACCAAGGACGTCGGAAAGAAATCTTCTTCAGATCAAGTGCATGTTTGTGACACGAAGAGCAGAGAGAAAAACAGAAGAGGAATCGAATCGAAAACACAAGAACAGCTGAAGGAGAAGGCAAAAACACTACGAATAAAAACATGGAATACAAGAGCACCAACAATGATTTGACTCAGGGCATAAGATGAGAGTGTGATATCCCTGAGAGTGTTTCCTACAAGAAATGATTAGTTCTTCTTCACAACCCACACCTATGTGGGGGTGATGATCTCATTTGCTTCGTCGGGCTTGGGATATTTCTTCGGCGTGTTCTGCGTGACACCTGAGCACTATGATAATAATCATATGAATAGGCATGGAAGTTGTTTCCAGATGCATGAGTATAATAATTAGAAGATATGCACATATACTCCTTCTGACGCAGATGAGAGTGATAATCATTCGAAAATGGCATTCGATTAGGTTGTGAATGGTAGCCATTTCCTTGTCGAGGATTATCCTGCACAGTCAGATTAGCAGTAACAGATAGATTTTCAACGGCACTTTTATTCACCCAAATTTGCTTCTTGGGTGAGCCTGCCCTGCAGTTAGTACCAACATATATCGAGCAAAAACTTTACCATTCTGTTGCTTGAACAGTTTGTAGTTTGAGTCATTTGACTCGTTAGTATCAACAGGAATGGGCGAATGATAACCAGTAAAGGTTTCATGTTCGAGGATTTTACTCTTTGCACAAACCCAAGTTGTTCGAGGATATTGTTCGGGAGTCCAATAGGATCCATCCACATTGAGTTTCTCTTCAAAACCTAATCCTTCCTTCTGAGGATTTTTGTTCAGTATGGACTTCTTGAGCACATCACATAGGGTTTAATGCCCTTTTAGGCTCCTCGGCATACCAGTCTCAAGTAATCCCTTTAATCTGCAATTTTCTTCAGTAATAGCAGCAAAGTCCTTGGAAGAGGGGTTAGTAGTACCAATTTCAGGAGTAGCAATATTCTTGAAGATAGCATCAGAAGTTTCAGCACGAGAATCTGCATTGCTACGTTCTAGGCATTTCAAGCACGGAGGAACAAAGTCATCAGGTAATCGAACAGATTGCTCGGCGAAGAGATAAGCTTTCTCTAAAACTAGCTCGTTATGAGACTCTTTCAGTGACACGAGTTCCTGATTCCTGTTGAGGAGTTCATTTGATAAACCCTCGTACTCAGCTGAGAGTGAGTCATATCAAACGGTGAGATCATCAATAGTTGATGAAAAAGCATCTTGCTCTTCAATCAACTTTTGATTCTTCTCCATTTCTTCGACCAGTAATTCTTCAGTTTTCCTGAGATTTCTTTCAAGCATCTCAAGTTCATCATGTTGAGATTTAGCAATCTTGACCAGCTTGGCATAAGATATGTATTCAGGAGAGTATTCATTCATGGATCTAAGGTGTTTGGCACATACCTGATCCTTTGACGATTTTGCCATGAGACAAAAGGTGATTGATTCATCATCGCTTGAATCATCATTACTTGAAGCATCATCATCAGTATCTGATTCGCTGAATTTCTTCGATGATTCAATAGCAACATATGCATTACTTCTTCCAATCCTTTTGCAGAATTCTTCATCATCTGAATCTGTATCTGTTGTCTCCTCTTCAGAGTCAAGAGTTAGGTTGGTACATGCTTTGTTCAGCTGAGAGATTTTCTTCATGTTGGAATCAATGATTGCTCTGGCATTTATGTCAGTGACTGGTCTCATCAAAGAGGATGAAGCGGGCTCCTTTTTCTTCGAGATCTTAGTGTGACGATCCATTCGAGCAAAGCCATTGTAGTGAAAATGCTTCCAACGATTACTAGGTGCTTCATCCCAGCAAGGACAATCTGCTATGACATGACCGAATTGTTTGCATTTGAAGCACTTCATTTCTTTCGGAGGCAACCGTCTTGAGGATTCAGGCACCTCATCTTCATCATCATTCACAAGATATAAGTTTTGTCTTTTGAGATCACTCAGCCGTTGTGTGAGCATTTCCAATTCTCTTGTGATAGTGTGTTGATTCTCAACATCTTCTTCTTCTTCTTCAGAACTGCCATAATGTGAGAGAATTTCTCCTTCACTTTCCGAAGAAGATTCTTGATTTGCATTTTCCAGCTCCATCTTTTCTTCGTGAATCGACAGCAGAGTCATGACCTCAACATAGTGAAGCTCTTCATAGTCAGGTCTTTGTTTTATTTCGGCTATAATAGAATCGAATGATTCATCAAGTGCACTCAATAGCTTGTTCACCACATCTTTATCGGTGACATCGGTTACTCCTCATTAGCGAAGTCTTTCAAAAATGTCAGTCAGCCTATCCGTGAGTTCCATCACACTTTCCTTTCGAAGACTCCTGAACCCAGTGAACATAGCATGAAGCATTTGAGAGTGGGAGTCTATTCTGGAGATAAATTCTTCATGAACATTTTTGATAGCATCCCAGAGTTGCTTTGCTGTGTTAAGGTTTCGGAACTGAATGAACACGTTCTTTGAGATACTTGCAAATATGATATCTTTTGCTTGTGCATCCAGACGCATCATAGCCTTGTCATCAGACGATGGAGTATCAGGGTGTTGAATGGTGTAACCATCTTCTACAATCTGCCATAGATCATAGTCGATTGCTTGAATTCTGATTCTCATCCATTCCTTCCAGTACAGATAGTTATTTCCATCAAAGATAGGAAATCTTTCAGAGTGCGAGGATCTACCCACATATGACATACTCAAAACTCCAAGGACGTTAGACCTTTAATAAACAGAGACAGGGAGTGTAACACCCCTGTGTAATAAGCACTGTGCCATAATGCTAATAATGCCAAGTCATATCATTTGCAGTGCCAAGTCATAGAGGTTAACCAAAATAAATCAATTCCATTTTAAAAAATCAATTCAAATTCCAAAGTGAAATATGAAGTTGAGCAAACACTGTTGGAAAAATGTTCATTAAGTGGCTAATAATCCAGGAACATTTGTAAAACCATCATCAATAAAGTTGGAGTTAGAAAAGTGACTCAAACAGTATGAAACAGAGCCAAATCAACAATTATAAAGCTCAAACCATTTTTATTAAATTCAAATGGTTTTCAAACGAGCTCAAACTTTTTGTGGCCTTGCTGGACATTGCAATACATCAGTGTGAGCAAGATTCACATTGTTGCAAAATGTTTTGCTAGCTCAAAATATTGCAAAGAGCTACTGTAAATTAAAAACAAAAATAATAAAAGAAAAAGGCCTAAACTGGACTGGACCTAAGTGCACAGTGCACCGGTCCAGCCCAGCCGACCCGTTTCTCTCTCCTTCTCCCCCTCTCTCTATCGCCGTGTCGGCGTCGCCATGGCCGCTCGCGCCTCGGCCGTTCGCCGCTCGACACCGCGACGCCGCGGCCAGGCGAGGGGATAAGGCCGCACCGAGCCGTTCCCCCTGGACTCCCTCGGCATTTTCCCCGTCTCTCTCCCACGCGCGCACGCTCTCTCTCTCCCTCTGCTCTCTCCGTCCCGAGAGGTCGCCGCCGCGCCGTTGCTCCGACGCGGCCACCGGCGTCATTGAGCCTCTCTGTGGAGTCCAGAAGCTTTGCCGGCGCCTGCTTCTTCCTCCTCGACCGTCAGCTGGAGCCGGGGAGGTCCACAGCGTCGACATCGAGCTCTTCCCCTCTTCGGTGCTGCCGTGATCCACCGCTCGATTCCGGAGAGCTCTGCTGCTACTAAGTCATCAACGGGCCACCGTGTGCCTACCCGGTGAGCAGCTCCTCCTTCCCTCCCTCTTTGCTCCGTTGCTATGTGCCTGTAGCTGCCGTCCCACGCGAGCCCGCACCCATCACCGTGGCGCTTGTCGCCGGCGAGTCTCCGACGACCAAGAGGTCCCGGGCTTGTGCCCGTTGAGCTCGTCGCAGCCCGTAGAGCCTCCCTAGCGCCTCAACTCGCCCGTTTGCACGCCGCCCTGCTCGTCACGTAGCTCACCCGAACGGCTCGCCGCCGGCGAGCTCGTACCGCTCGACTCCGGCCGTACCAACCCCTCGCACCACCACCATTGGACGCGCGGCCGAGTGGCCGTTCGAACGCGCCACTCCGCGCGCCAAACGGTGGCCGGAGACGCGATTCCGACCACCTCCCGCGCCGCGCCACCGCAAAACGCGCCCGCCGGCGTTAAAATGCCGGCCGGCCGACGTGGCGCCCACGTGGTCTCCCCTGTGAGGCTGACGGGTGGGCCCGGTGGGTCCCTTTTGACCTGTTGACCGGGTCAACACCAGTTTACTGTTCACCCCTCTGTAGGACAAGTGGGCCCCTCTGCTAATTAGATTAATTAAAACATTTTAATAAATAAAAAACTAGTTAGTTAACCTGATCTCTCATTGACACCCGGGGCCCACACCCCTAATTAACCCAGTTAATTAGTTAAGTACACTGTTAGGCTAACAGAGACTGACATGTGGGTCCCACTGGACCCACATGTCAGGTTTGACCTGGCCAGCCGGTCAGTTGACCTACTGACATCACCATGTTGCTTTGCTGATGTCATATTTCAATTCTGTTAATATAAATAAATTCAGAAAAATGCTGAAATCTTTAGAAAATCATAGGAAATAAACCATAGCTCGGATCGAAAAAATTTCTACATGAAAGTTGCTCAGAACGATGAGACGAATCCGAATACGTAGTCCGTTCGTCCACCACACGTCCCTAACTATCCGAACATGGAACCGTTCCCCTTCGGTCATCTGTCTGACAAATGTCCGGAACCAGGAAAACATTCCCGGATGGATTCCTCCTTCCTCGGTGACGTGCAACCTTACGTTAGGACACACCCGGCACTAATTATTGTCATGTCACACTTTGTGTAGCACTTGTTTGCTTTATATTTATACTATTTCCTCCCCCTCTTCTCTCTCGATAGAGCCCGGTGCCGACGCAGCACCGGTGATTGGCTACACCACCGACGACCTTGCCCTTGCCGCCGAGCAACCAGGCAAGCCCCCCCTTTGATCATCCCGATATCGCCTATTCTATTTTCTCATGCTTGCATTAGAATTTGCTACTGATACTGTTATCCTATATCTGCTGCATAGCCTGTTCATTGTAACCTGTTGTTGATACTTTACCGTTTTCCTAAACTGCTTAGTATAGTTTGGGTAGAGCCCCACTAGTGACCCCCACTTTATCCCGACTGCCCCGCTGGAGTTTCAAAAGACCCGACCAACGGGATCGAAGATCAGACCCCTGGCACCGCACCTCACTTCCCCTTCGTTGCTCGACACTACTGGGTTACTATCGAGTGCCGAGGGTGATACCTCGTCAGCACTTCTGATGATAACCTTGTAGGTTAGCTAATCGGTCGTGGTAAGCGAGGGTGATTCCTCCTACACCACCCCCGATAACGACGAAATCGAGCAACACCTCACGTGTGGACCTCGAGGGTGATGCCTCCTACGCCCATCTAGATGTTGCATCAGGTGGGAGTCCAACAAGGGTGATACCTCGGATTCCCCTTGATATGGTGACCACACGGATGCCTTACATTACCGTTGACACTGATGCTTGGAAAGGCGGGTCGACCCTGAGGGGTACCCGCGAATGATGGATAGATACCCGTGAGTTATTCCACGAGGCGCGGCCGGGCATTCTTAGCCCTTGCAGCAAGTCCTCGAGACGGGGCGACGGGGTCACATCTTTCGTGAGTCTCTGCTCGTTTCCGCAAGCCACTAGGACACTACGATTTGGATATATGATCTGAGCCGGCCTCTGGTCGGATAGCACTAACCATCACGTGGGCATAGTATGGGCGTTCTACATCGTAACATCAGCCGAAAGCTCTGTCAGACGTCCAGTTCAGCATTGTGGCACGGTCGGATCATACCGGCCTTTCGAGGCGGTGCTGGTATCCACCCTGCACACAACGACCCGGAGGGCGAGGGGCGATGGCCCAAGACCCCCTTGCGCTTAGGAGGTAGACCGGCGGGGACCTCTCTGCTGAGCTGTAGGTAGGGTTGCGGTGTATCGTTTGGCCTAGGCCGGGCATGACCCAGGAAAGTGTGTCCGGCCAGAGTTAATCGAGCGTGGTGGGTAAGTTGGTGCACCCCTGCAGGGAAGAACACATCTATCGATAGCCGGTCCTACGGTAAAGGACACTCGGAGTTGTATCCCGATCGATACAGCTAGAACTTGAGATGATACCTGGATATGTGGCTCTGGGATCGCTTTCTCGCAGGGAGTCGAGGAAGGATCTCTGGGCGAGACTGTTACTTGATTCTACTACTACTTACATTATGCTACCCTGTACTCCTCTAAATGCTGCAAGACGCTCGAAGATGCTGGAAGATTCTTGAAGATGCTAGCCTTCGATAGGACTAGGCTTTCCTCTCTATTCTGGCATTTCTGCAGCCCAGTCCACATATACAGCCTCCCCTTTGATAATGATGCATATGTAGTGTAGATCCTTGCTTGTTGAGTACTTCAGAGTACTCACGGTTGCTTTGCTTTCCTTTTCTCCCCCTATCAGTTCGTCGTGATCCGATGACGGAGCCCTAAGACAGTTGCCCCGCCGACGATCGCTACTACTACCCCGAGGATGGCTTCTACTACGAGATGGCTGTCGACCAGGAGTAGGTTCAGAGGGTCCTAGGCAGGAGGCCTACGCCTTTCGATCGTAGTGTTTTATTTTTGCCCCACCTTTTTTTAAAGTCCTTTTTGTTTTCTTTTATATCTGTACTCAGATATCTGATGCTTCTGCTGACGCTTGTATGCCATCGAGCTATGTATTCGAGCCCTCGAGGCCCTCGCTTGTAATATAAAGCTTGTATGATTTTATTTATGTTTTAGAGTTGTGTTGTGATATCTTCAAGTGAGTCCTTAGGCTTGATCGTGTGCATTTGCGTGTATGATTAGTGCACGATTAAGCCGGGGGCGTCACAGGTTGGTATCAGAGCCGACTGCCTCTAGGAATCCCCCTTCCCAACTCCTTGGCTGAAGTTGAGTCTAGTGGTCCAAAACTGTTTTACTAACTTGGCTGTGTGGCTTACGGGCCCACGTCGCCAATTGGGTGGTATTAGGATCTTTTACTCCTCGACCTTTACTCTGGGACTCTGTTCTCTCTTCCTTTCGGGTTAAATTTTTTTACTAACTCTGACATTAGGATCTCGTAATCACATCCACCCGGAGTTCTGAAATATTCCCCCCTTGCTTCAAGATTATGGGCCAGGTTCTGCTTACAGGATCCTCTTATTGAGGGCACCCTGTGTTGTCACTTGCAGATTCCTCGCTCCTACAGTTTTCTCCGACGTTGATGTAGCCTTTGCTATGTCTCGTTGTGTACTTCCTTACCGCGTGCCTGCGCGCCGCCTAGTTGTCTAGCCTTCTCTTTTCAGCTGTCGTAATGCCGGATTGTAACCAAGGCTATGTGTGGATTTGAATGTCTGGTGCGAATATGATGAAGTATCTATTGCACTTCCTTCTGTTGTGCACCTTACTTCATGAATCATTCCATACACCTGCAGTTTTCTTGCTAAACTGCCCCTGTTGATTTGGCAGGATGGCTGACGATCCTCCACCTCCATCTTATATTGCTGAAATGAGGCAGCAGTTTGAACTCAACCGTCAGTTTATGACCGGAGTATTGGCTCAGTTCCCAACTCAAAATGCTCAGCAACAGACTGCTCCAATAACTTTGCCAAAATTCGTGCGCCTCAACCCGTCTGTTTTCCGCAGCTCCACCAATCCTATGGATGCTGATGATTGGCTTCGTGACATCATGTTTGAGATGGAGTCAGCTAACGTTGCCCCTGCCAGTTATGTCACCTTTGCGACATTTCACTTGAAGGGTCCAGCTGCTCAATGGTGGGAAAGCCACAAGAGTATGATGCCTGCTGAATCTGTACCCACTTGGCAAGAATTCCACTCAGCTTTTCGTGCACGGTACATTACTCAAGGTCTGATCGACCATAAGAAGCAGGAGTTCCGTAAACTCACCCAGGGCATGATGACTGTGGATGAATATCAGAGGAAATTTCTCGAATTATCCCGCTATGCTAAAGTTGATGTCGACACTGATGTTCGCAAGCAGGAGAAATTCCGTGAAGGACTACGTCCCGATATACAGCTTGCACTTCTTGTCCATGATTGTGAGGAATTTGCGACGCTTGTCAGTCAAGCCTACCGAGTTGAAACTGGTCTGGCTAAATATCAGGAGTCGCTCAAACGCACTCGTGATGTAGGCTCATCCTCGGGTCAGCCTGTTCAGAAACGTCGGGTTTGGAATCCACACAATATTCATCACCGACCTGCCCCAACACCAAGACCATCTTATGTTGCACCTCGTCTGCCTCCGCCGCCGAGACAGCTAACGACTCAGAGTGGACAGCTCAATACCATGGCTCCCCCCCCCCAAATGATGATTTATGCCGCAAGTGTGGACAATCAGGACACCTTACCCTTGATTGCCTCCAGGGTCAGCCGCAGAATGCTTCTTGTCCTCCTGTTGGTCGAAAGAAGAGCTACCGAAACCGCCGATTCAGAAACCGTAATGTCTTACCGTCTACTGTTGCACTTGGCCATGCCAATCACGTCGATGCAGAAAAGGCTCAGAAGGAACCGACTATCATGTTGGGAACACTCTCTGTGAATTCAGTACCAGCCTCTGTTCTTTTTGATTCTGGAGCATCGCATGCTTTTGTGTCACAACAATTTGCTCAGTCACATGAGTTATACCTGGAAAAATTACCCACTCCTCTAATGATTCAGTCCCCGAGATCCAAGTGGCAAACCACAATGGTAAGCCCGCACAACCACATCGAGATTGGAGGTCTACTTTTTCCGGTTTCTCTCATTGTACTTGGACCTTCCGACATAGACGTCATTCTTGGTATGGATTGGTTGACAGCCCATAATGCTTTGATTGACTGTGCTGCTAAGACAGTCCAGCTCACTCATCCTTCCGGCCAGACAGTCAGATACTCAGCTCGGACAGCTCAGGATGCCGAGAATCAGATTTATGTTCTGAATGCATTGAATGCTTCACCTCTTGAAGGCATCGAGAACGTTCCAGTTGTTCGTGATTTCCAAGATGTCTTTCCAGAGGAACTTCCAGGAATTCCCCCTGCTAGAGCTGTCGAGTTTGTCATCGACTTGAAACCAGGCACTGCTCCTATTGCAAAGCGTCCGTATAAGATGCCTCCGCATCACCTTATTGAACTTAAGGAAGAAATCGACAAGTCACTTAAGAAGGGTTTCATCCGCCCCAGTTCATCTTCTTGGGGAGCACCTTCCCTCTTTGTCAAGAAGAAGGATGGTACGAATCGGTTGGTCCAAGATTACCGACCTATCAACCAAGCAACAATTCAGAACAAGTATTCGCTTCCTAGAATCAACGATCTGTATGATCAACTTGCTGGTTCCTCCGTGTTCTCTAAGCTTGATTTGAGATTGGGATACCACCAGATCCGAGTTCGTGAAGAGGATATTCCGAAGACAGCATTCGTTACTCGCTATGGTTCTTATGAGTACACTGTCATGTCCTTCGGCTTGACTAATGCTCCAGCAACCTTCTCCCGGTTAATGAACTACATCTTCATGGATTATCTCGACAAATTCGTCGTGGTATATCTGGATGATATTCTGGTATATTCGAAGAATGAAGAAGAACATGCCGAACATCTTCGGCTTGTACTGGAAAAGTTGCGTGAACATCAACTGTATGCCAAGTATTCCAAATGCGAGTTCTGGTTATCTAAAGTGACATATCTTGGCCATGTGATTTTGAAAGAAGGCATTGCCGTTAACCCGGAACGAGTTCAGGCTATTCTTGAATGAACTCCACCGAAGAATGTCAAGCAAGTCAGAAGTTTTCTCGGCCTTGCAAGCTATTGCCGTCGCTTTGTCGAGAATTTCTCAAAGATTGCTAAACCTCTGACTGATCTTCTTCACAAAGGCGTTAAGTTTGAATGGATAGAAAAATGTCAGGAAAGTTTTCAAACACTCAAAGACAGGCTGACATCTGCCCCAGTACTTGCTCCTCCAGATTCTCGGAAAGATTTTGTGATCTATTGTGACGCGTCCCGTGAAGGACTAGGCTGTGTCCTAATGCAAGAGCGTAAAGTAATTGCCTATGGCTCTTGTCAGTTACGCCCGCATGAAGAGAATTATCCGGTACATGATCTAGAACTAGCTGCTGTCATCTATGCACTGCAGTTGTGGCGACATTACCTCCTCGGTAATCATTGCGAGATATACACGGATCATAAAAGTTTGAAGTACTTGTTCACTCAGCCATCTCTGAACCTCTGTCAGCAAAGATGGATGGAGACCATTGCGGACTTTGATTTGGGTATTTCTTATACCCCTGGCAAGGCTAATGTAATGGCTGATGCATTGAGCCATAAATCCTATTGCTGTGAACTTGAAGTCCAGCTAGAGCAACCACTTCTGTATGAAGAGCTTCGAAAGCTAAATATCGAGATAGTTCCTCAAGGTTACTTAAAAACCTTGGTTGTTGAACCAGACCTTGAGAAGGCCGTTAAGAGTGCGCAAGCTAAAGATGCTGAAATTGATCTCATGAAGAAAGATCTTCACCTGGAAAAGTACAGGGATTTCTCGCTGTCTAAAGATGGAACCTTATATTTCAGAGACCGCATTGTCGTACCTCGCTTCGAGCTAATGACTGACAAGGTCATGAAGGAGGCACATGATACACCGCTGTCTATTCATCCGGGTAGCACCAAAATGTATCGTGATCTCCGTCAAAGGTACTGGTGGTCTAGAATGAAGCAGGACATTGCTCGATATGTTGCTGAATGTGATGTTTGCCGTCGCGTTAAAGCAGAACATCAGAAGCCTGCTAGAATTCTGCAACCGCTCCCTATTCCCTTGTGGAAGTGGGATAAAGTGCAGGTGGATTTCATTACTGGTCTTCCCAAGTCTCAGAAAGGTCACGATGCTATTCTTGTCGTCATCGACCAACTCTCTAAAGTTGCACACTTTCTGCCTGTCAAGGAGACGATCACTGCTAGTCAGTTAGCAAAATTATACATCTCCAGAATTGTTTCACTCCACGGTATTCCGAAAGAGATCAGTTCGAACCGTGGCGGCCTTTTCACTTCCAAGTTCTGGGAAAGTTTCCAACAAGCTATGGGAACTCATATCACCTGGATTTCAGCATATCATCCCCAGTCCTAAGGCCAAGTCGAACGAGTAAATCAAGTACTTCAAGACATGCTGCGAGCTTGTGTTATTTCTTTCGGTAAGAAGTGGGAAGAATCTCTCCCGTATGCCGAGTTCTCTTATAACAACAGCTATCAAGCCAGCTTGAAAATGGCCCCCTTCGAAGTTCTATATGGACGTAAGTGTCGAACCCCTCTGAATTGGTCAGAAACTGGGGAACGACCACTCGTGGGTCCGGATATTATCCAACACGCTGAAGAGCAAGTTCGTATTGTCCAGGAGAATCTCAAAGCAGCTCAAGACCGCCAGAAGAGCAATTATGATCGCAAACGATGGGGTTTGACTTATCAACCTGGTGATCAGGCTTATCTGCGAGTCACTCCTATGAAGGGCACTCACCGTTTCGGAATCAAGGGAAAGTTAGCTCCTCGCTATATTGGTCCTTTTCGCATTGTTGCCAGACGTGGACAGGTGGCTTATAAATTGGAGTTGCCGCCGCAATTCTCTCGTATCCACAATGTCTTCCACGTATCACAGCTTCGTAAATGCTTTAAGGAGTCTCCGCACAGAGCAGTGGATCACGAGATGCTCGAATTGCAAGATGATCTATCTTATAAGGAGCATCCCATCCGCATTCTCGATGAAGCTAAACGTCGAACCCGTCAGAAGGTCACCAAGTTCCTGAAAGTGCAGTGGTCAAATCATACCGAAGATGAAGCCACTTGGGAACGCGAGGATAACCTCCGTGCTGAATACCCCGAACTCTTCCCCTCTACTTCTTAATTCTCGGGACGAGAATTTCTTTTAGAGGAGGAGAATTTGTAACACCCCTGTGTAATAAGCACTATGCCATAATGCTAATAATGCCAAGTCATATCATTTGCAGTGCCAAGTCATAGAGGTTAACCAAAATAAATCAATTCCATTTTAAAAAATCAACTCAAATTCCAAAGTGAAATATGAAGTTGAGCAAACACTGTTGGAAAAATGTTCATTAAGTGGCTAATAATCCAGGAACATTTGTAAAACCATCATCAATAAAGTTGGAGTTAGAAAAGTGACTCAAACAGTATGAAACAGAGCCAAATCAACAATTATAAAGCTCAAACCATTTTTATTAAATTCAAATGGTTTTCAAACGAGCTCAAACTTTTTGTGGCCTTGCTGGACATTGCAATACATCAGTGTGAGCAAGATTCACATTGTTGCAAAATGTTTTGCTAGCTCAAAATATTGCAAAGAGCTACTGTAAATTAAAAACAAAAATAATAAAAGAAAAAGGCCTAAACTGGACTGGACCTAAGTGCACAGTGCACCGGTCCAGCCCAGCCGGCCCGTTTCTCTCTCCTTCTCCCCCTCTCTCTATTGCCGTGTCGGCGTCGCCATGGCCGCTCGCGCCTCGGCCGTTCGCCGCTCGACACCGCGACGCCGCGGCCAGGCGAGGGGATAAGGCCGCGCCGAGCCGTTCCCCCTGGACTCCCTCGGCATTTTCCCCCTCTCTCTCCCACGCGCGCGCGCTCTCTCTCTCCCTCTGCTCTCTCCGTCCCGAGAGGTCGCCGCCGCGCCGTTGCTCCGACGCGGCCACCGGCGTCATTGAGCCTCTCTGTGGAGTCCAGAAGCTTCGTCGGCGCCTGCTTCTTCCTCCTCGACCGTCAGCTGGAGCCGGGGAGGTCCACAGCGTCGACATCGAGCTCTTCCCCTCTTCGGTGCCGCCGTGATCCACCGCTCGATTCCGGAGAGCTCTGCTGCTACTAAGTCATCAACGGGCCACCGTGTGCCTACCCGGTGAGCAGCTCCTCCTTCCCTCCCTCTTTGCTCCGTCGCTATGTGCCTGTAGCTGCCGTCCCACGCGAGCCCGCACCCATCGCCGCAGCGCTCGTCGCCGGCGAGTCTCCGACGACCAAGAGGTCCCGGGCTTGTGCCCGTTGAGCTCGTCGCAGCCCGTAGAGCCTCCCTAGCGCCTCAACTCGCCCGTTTGCACGCAGCCCTGCTCGTCACGTAGCTCACCCGAACGGCTCACCGCTGGCGAGCTCGTACCGCTCGACTCCGGCCGTACCAACCCCTCGCACCACCACCATTCGACGCGCGGTCGAGTGGCCGTTCGAACGCGCCACTCCGCGCGCCAAACGGTGGCCGGAGACGCGATTCCGACCACCTCCCGCGCCGCGCCACCGCAAAACGCGCCCGCCGGCGTTAAAACGTCGGCCGACCGACGTGGCGCCCACGTGGTCTCCCCTGTGAGGCTGACGGGTGGGCCCGGTGGGTCCCTTTTGACCTGTTGACCGGGTCGACACCAGTTTACTGTTCACCCCTCTGTATGACAAGTGGGCCCCTCTGCTAATTAGATTAATTAAAACATTTTAATAAATAAAAAACTAGTTAGTTAACCTGATCTCTCATTGACACCCGGGGCCCACACCCCTAATTAACCCAGTTAATTAGTTAAGTACACTGTTAGGCTAACAGAGACTGACATGTGGGTCCCACTGGACCCACATGTCAGGTTTGACCTGGCCAGCCGGTCAATTGACCTGCTGACGTCACCATGACGCTTTGCTGATGTCATATTTCAATTCTGTTAATATAAATAAATTCAGAAAAATGCTAAAATCTTTAGAAAATCATAGGAAATAAACCGTAGCTCGGATCGAAAAACTTTCTACATGAAAGTTGCTCAGAACGACGAGACGAATCCGAATACGCAGTCCGTTCGTCCACCACACGTCCCTAACTATCCGAACATGGAACCGTTCCCCTCCGGTCATCTGTCTGACAAATGTCCGGAACCGGGAAAACATTCCCGGATGGATTCCTCCTTCCTCGGTGACGTGCAACCTTACGTTAGGACACACCCGGCACTAATTATTGTCATGTCACACTTTGTGTAGCACTTGTTTGCTTTATATTTATACTGTTTCCTCCCCCTCTTCTCTCTCGATAGAGCCCGGTGCCGACGCAGCACCGGTGATTGGCTACACCACCGACGACCTTGCCCTTGCCGCCGAGCAACCAGGCAAGCCCCCCCTTTGATCATCCCGATATCGCCTATTCTATTTTCTCATGCTTGCATTAGAATTTGCTACTGATACTGTTATCCTATATCTGCTGCATAGCCTGTTCATTGTAACCTGTTGTTGATACTTTACCGTTTTCCTAAACTGCTTAGTATAGTTTGGGTATAGCCCCACTAGTGACCCCCACTTTATCCCGACTGCCCCGCTGGAGTTTCAGAAGACCCGACCAACGGGATCGAAGATCAGACCCCTGGCACCGCACCTCACTTCCCCTTCGTTGCTCGACACTACTGGGTTACTATCGAGTGCCGAGGGTGATACCTCGTCAGCACTTCTGATGATAACCTTGTAGGTTAGCTAATCGGTCGTGGTAAGCGAGGGCGATTCCTCTTACACCACCCCCGATAACGACGAAGTCGAGCAACACCTCACGTGTGGACCTCGAGGGTGATGCCTCCTACGTCCATCTAGATGTTGCATCAGGTGGGAGTCCAACGAGGGTGATGCCTCGGATTCCCCTTGATATGGTGACCACACGGATGCCTTACATTACCGTTGACACTGATGCTTGGAAAGGCGGGTCGACCCTGAGGGGTACCCGCGAATGATGGATAGATACCTGTGAGTTATTCCACGAGGCGCGGCCGGGCATTCTTAGCCCTTGCAGCAAGTCCTCGAGACGGGGCGACGGGGTCACATCTTTCGTGAGTCTCTGCTCGTTTCCGCAAGCCACTAGGACACTACGATTTGGATATATGATCTGAGCCGGCCTCTGGTCGGATAGCACTAACCATCACGTGGGCATAGTATGGGCGTTCTACATCGTAACATCAGCCGAAAGCTCTGTCAGACGTCCAGTTCAGCATTGTGGCACGGTCGGATCATACCGGCCTTTCGAGGCGGTGCTGGTATCCACCCTGCACACAACGGCCCGGAGGGCGAGGGGCGATGGCCCAAGACCCCCTTGTGCTTAGGAGGTAGACCGGCGGGGACCTCTCTGCTGAGCTGTAGGTAGGGTTGCGGTGTATCGTTTGGCCAAGGCCGGGCATGACCCAGGAAAGTGTGTCCGACCAGAGTTAATCGAGCGTGGTGGGTAAGTTGGTGCACCCCTGCAGGGAAGAACACATCTATCGATAGCCGGTCCTACGGTAAAGGACACTCGGAGTTGTATCCCGATCGATACAGCTAGAACTTGAGATGATACCTGGATATGTGGCTCTGGGATCGCTTTCTCGCAGGGAGTCGAGGAAGGATCTCTGGGCGAGACTGTTACCTGATTCTACTACTACTTACATTATGCTACCCTGTACTCCTCTAAATGCTGCAAGACGCTCGAAGATGCTGGAAGATTCTTGAAGATGCTAGTCTTCGATAGGACTAGGCTTTCCTCTCTATTCTGGCATTTCTGCAGCCCAGTCCACATATACAGCCTCCCCTTTGATAATGATGCATATGTAGTGTAGATCCTTGCTTGCTGAGTACTTCAGAGTACTCACGGTTGCTTTCCTTTCCTTTTCTCCCCCTATCAGTTCGTCGTGATCCGATGACGGAGCCCTAAGACAGTTGCCCCGCCGACGATCGCTACTACTACCCCGAGGATGGCTTCTACTACGAGATGGCTGTCGACCAGGAGTAGGTTCGGAGGGTCCTAGGCAGGAGGCCTACGCCTTTCGATCGTAGTGTTTTATTTTTGCCCCGCCTTTTTTTAAAGGCCTTTCTGTTTTCTTTTATATCTGTACTCAGATATCTGATGTTTCCGCTGACGCTTGTATGCCATCGAGCTATGTATTCGAGCCCTCGAGGCCCTGGCTTGTAATATAAAGCTTGTATGATTTTATTTATGTTTTAGAGTTGTGTTGTGATATCTTCAAGTGAGTCCTTAGGCTTGATCATGTGCATTTGCGTGTATGATTAGTTCACAATTAAGCCGGGGGCGTCACAGGGAGAACCTGCTCTGATACCAATTATATGGACCGAGAGTATATCGACCAGAGGGGGGTGAATGGGAGATTCAAATTTTCTTTCGAAAGCTTTGAAACTTAACCCACACACCGCAGCGGAATAAAGTATAGAAGGAAATTCACTGAATCAGATCTCTTCGTCAGAGGCATGTTCATCGAGAAAGACATTTATGACAGAGCAGGCTTGATGGACAATGGGTTTAACTACGATGAGAGTTATGCAACAAGCAAACAGGTGTAACAGAATGATACAAAACATAACTAAAACTGAGTGAACACAATTGAAGGGTAACACAAGATAACAAGGATACAGATTAACGGCGTAGGAATATAGACGAAGATAAAGAAAGTATTTGACACGACTACACAGGATGAAAGACGCAGAACAAACAATGATCAGAGAATCTAGTGGCACAGAGCACGAACTAAAACTACTGAAAGAAATGCAGTAGAATAGATATAACTAGTGCTGCTCAATGGCGACAAGAGATTTGGTAGACCAGTTCACCCTTCTGCCAAAGGGCTACGTCTGGTTGGAGGGGCTGTGACTTAACACGGAAGATAAACTCTCTTCACCCTATTCTCCTTCAACACAGAGCTGATCAGACTCAGGTTGATTTCACTCATGGTAGATCCTTGTCGGCGATCTCCAAACCTTCGGTCGACCTTCGCAAACCACAATCACTCTTGGTTGCTGAAGATCAGGCTCGGTGAAGACAGCAACTCTTCAACACTCAAAGCCAAAGCTATCCGTCTAGAGAGTGCGCAGCTCTCAAGAGTAACAGGTACAAGAACTCTCACTCAGAACTACTGTGATGCTAAACCACTGTCTAAGTTTGGGCTCTTGGTTTTCTCTCGGTGGATCTTAAACTCAAATCACTCAGAGAGGGGTTGCTCAAATCAATCTTTTCAGAAATCTCAAGCGGAGCAGCCAACGCATAACGTTGGAGCGGGGTGGCTATATATAGTCGCAGGCTTCCCAGATGGGAAAAGACCAAATTGGACATCAGCTTCAGCCAATGGCCGAACGACACGATTACAACGGTCGGATTTGAGCACAACGGTAACATTTCTTGCGGAGCAAGAAATGCTAATTCCTCGGTCTGAAGCAAATCTCTCGCAGCGAAAAAGATCACAGTCTCTTGCTCGCAAGTATTTACTCGGAACACAAAGAGATTTCTCTCACAACTTTCATAGGTTTTGGCTAAGCATCACAGCTTATCTAAGTATCGAGAACCTATACACCTCTTAATAGTACGGAGGTCCTGTTGGGATCTACAATAGGGTGCGTTCACTGCAAATAAAATTTTTCCTACACGCAGAACAACCAAGATCATGCTACGGGAGATGGATCATAGATCGTTACCACTAGATGCGCAGTGCCGTGCAGCGGAAGAGGACTTGGGGCAGCGCGTCCGTGTGGATCATCTCCTCCTCGTCCGATCTCCCTCGAACAGTCGGTCGTCCGGTCCCACGTACAAGTTCGCCGGAGCGGCACAGGTGCACGGCCTCTAACGGTATCTGTGCGTGCAGGAGGAACACCGTGTAGCAGACTGCTAGGTCCGATCACACAGTCGGCGGCGAGTGGAGGTGGCTATTCGCAACACATGCAAACCCTAGTGGCAGCGCCGAAGCGATCAACTCATGAGTGTGCCGCACCTCCACTATATATAGGCATCCGTCGCGGGCTCAACACTTGGACCTCCATGTCCGAGTAGGAACACACCTGACTCGTGGAGTTGGATCCAACCTCATAGATTCCTTCCCTTAAGCGCGCGACCCCTTAGGTTCAAGTTGGCTTGGTCGCAGGTCAGATCACCTCTGACCTGCTCGGCTGGTAGCGGCCTCTAGCAAGCGTGCCAACCACCAAGTAGACAATGAAGCCGGTTGGCGAACCTGTACATCGCACTTCTATTCCTTTTGCCACACGATATATGTTGTCGGGCTCAAGGCGAGTCTGTCATCCTTGTGCTAGCCCGACCTCTTTCTCATTTCAGTGATGCCGACCACTAACCGAATTATCTCATAATCCCTGTCGCATGGCCATGCTTATCTTGGTCGGATCACACGAGGGGCCCAGAGTATATCTCTCCTGATCGAAGGGGCAAATCCCATCTTGCTCGACCATGTCTTGTAGCATGGGTCTGGACAATCCCGAAACCTACCTTTGTAACTACCCAGTCACAGAGTAGCGTTTGGTCGGCCCAAAGCAGGTCTGTCACCATCCCGAGTACATGCGTCAGCTCAGGTCTTAGGACATAGAACGTATGTTGTACTAGAGACTCACAGATGACATATCGTTGCATCTCATAGTCGGGTCTGTCCGACTCAGACCTTATCTTGAATCCGACCAGATCCTTCCGAGTCCATATTATCCGGTTAGCATCCAATGCTCCATGGCTAGTGAGACCAAGCCATAGAGCGTGTCATATGCTAGTCTAGTCGGCTGTGCGTCCACACAACCCTTTCGACTAGGGACCTTTTAGGACAGTAATCATACAATGCATAGTCCCACAAACAAGTCACGTACTTGCTGATACACATCATTGATAATGTCCAAGGACTATCTTTATTCATAAACACATAGGAAATATCATCATACATGATTGCCTCTAGGGCATATCTCCAGCAGTCTCCCACTTGCACTAGAGTCAATCAAATGGACATCGAATGCCCATAGCTCTAACGTGCCCCCTCATGCTTGGGTTGTGGAAGCGGCTTAGTCAACGGATCTGCAACATTTGCATCCATGTGAATTTTGCATAACTCTACATCACCATTCTTTACGATCTTTCGTATCAGGTGATATTTCCGATCTATGTGTCTGTCCTTATGGTGATTCCTCGGCTCCTTGGCTTGTGCGATGGCACCAGAATTATCACAATAAAGGTCCAACGGTTTTACCGAGGCTGGGAAAATACCAAGATCATCCAGAAAGTTCCGGATCCAAACACCTTCCTTTGCAGCTTCACAAGTCGCAATGTATTCGGCTTCTGTGGTAGAATCGGCCACCGTATCTTGCTTGGAACTCATCCAGCTCACTGCTCCTCCGTTCATGACATACACGAATCCAGACTGTGATCGACAATCATCTCTGTCGGTTTGCAAACTAGCGTCGGCGTAACCATTTACGCAGAGCTCCTCCTCACCTCCATAAACTAGAAACATTTCCTTAGTCCTTTTCAGGTACTTCAGAATATTCTTCACCGCTGCCCAGTGACTCTCACCTGGGTTGGCCTGGTATCTGCTTGTTAGGCTTATTGCAAAAGCAACATCAGGCCTTGTACATATCATGGCATACATGATGGATCCGATTGCCGAGGCATACGGAATCCTACTCATCCTGCTTCGCTCATCAGATGTCGAAGGACTCTGAGTCTCGCTTAGCCTTATACCATGTGAGAGTGGCAAGAACCCTTTCTTCGCCTCACTCATGTTGAACCGCTTCAACACTTTATCTATGTACGTGCTCTGGCTTAAGCCAAGCAGCCTCCTCGATCTATCTCTATAGATCTTAATGCCTAAAATATACACTGCCTCACCAAGGTCCTTCATCAAAAACTTGCCATTCAATGATTCCTTGACCGAGTTCAGCATTGAAACATCATTTCCGATCAGTAGTATGTCATCCACATACAAGATCAAAAACACTATCGAGCTCCCACTTAACTGCTTGTATAAACAAGCGTCCTCTTCGCTTTTGATGAAATTGAGACTTGTGACGACCTCATCAAAACGAATATTCTAGCTCCGAGATGCTTGCCTCAACCCATAAATGGATCTCTTGAGCTTGCATACCTTACCAGCGCTAGTCGGATCGACAAAACCCTCGAGCTGTATCATATACACGTCCTCGATTAAATTTCCGTGAAGGAAAGCCGTTTTGACATCCATCTGCCATATCTCGTAATCGAAATATGCAGCTATGGCTAGTATGATCCTCACCGACTTCAGCATCGCTACCGGCGAGTAAGTCTCGTCGTAGTCAATTCCTTGAACTTATCCATAACCTTTAGCGACAAGCCGAGCTTTGTGGATCTGAACATTTCCATCCACATCGGTTTTCTTCTTAAAGACCCATTTGCAACCAATGGTTGTTACGCCAGGCGGCGGATCAACCAAGTCCCAGACTTGATTCTCATCCATGGACTTTAACTCGGATCTCATGGCCTCCAGCCTTGCCTTGGAATATGGGCTCACCATCGCTTCTGCATACGTGGCCGGCTCGTCGCTTTACAGCAACAATACATCGCGCACTCTGCGCAATCTTTCCGACCTTCATGGTTCCGGTGTCGCTTCCACTACGGGTTCCCTGACTGACTCCGGTATGATCTCATCACCAGCCGAGCCGTCCCCGAGTGGTCCTCGAATTTCTTCGAGTCGGACCGTCCTCCCACTGGCCTCCTGACTGAGAAACTCTTTCTCAAGGAAAACCCCGTTCCGAGCAACAAACACTTTGTTCTCTTCCCGGTTGTAGAAGCTATATCCCAAGGTTTCCCTCGGATATCCCACGAATATGCATTTATCCGACTTGGGTGTAAGCTTGTCTGACATAAGTCGCTTGACAAATGCTTCACAACCCCAAATCTTTAGAAAAGACAAACTGGGACTCTTCCCGGTCCACATCTCATGTGGTGTATTATCTATGGATTTTGATGGTACCCTGTTAAGTGTGAAAGCTGTTGTTTCTAGAGCGTATCCCCAGAATGACAAGGGTAAATCCAATTTGCTGATCATAGACCAGACCATGTCCAACAAGGTCCTATTCCTCCGTTCCGACATGTCGTTTCTCTGTGGTGTACCCAGAGGTGTGAGCTGAGGTACTATACCTCGGCTTTTCAGATGATCATCAAACTCCTGGCTCATGTACTCACCTCCATGATCAGATCGTAGAAGCTTTATGGTCTTGCCGAGCTGATTCTCAACCTCGTTCTGAAACTCTTTGAACTTTTCAAAAGTTTCCGACTTGTGCCTCATCAAATAGATATATCCATATCTACTCAAGTCGTCGATAAAAGTCACGAAGTACTGATAGCCACCTCTGGCAGTTGTGCTCATTGGACCACACACATCACTATGTATAAGCTCCAGCAGCTCGGACGCCCACTCGCAACTCTTTGCGAAAGGAGACTTAGTCATCTTGCTGAGCAAGCATGATTCACATGTCTCGAACGACCCGAAGTCAGACGAAGTTAGGAGCCCATCATCATGGAGCTTCTTCATGCATTTCAGACTAATGTGTCCAAGCCGGCAATGCCAGAAGTATGTCAGATTTATCTCATTAGGCTTATGCTTCTTAACATTCATGTTATAGACCGGTTCTTGTTCCAGATTCAATATAAATAGCCCATCAACAATGGGTGCATAGTCGTGGAACATACCATTCAAATAAAACGAACAACCATTGTCCTTTAAATTGAATTCATAACCCTGACTCATCAAGCATGAGGCAAAAATAATGTTCTGACTAAGTGCAGGAATGCAATAACAATTATTCAATTCCAAAATAAATCCAGAAGGAAGCTGGAGCTGCATCGTGCCGACCTCCAACGCAGCAACTCTTGCTTTGTTGCCGACCCTGATGTCAATCTCCCCTTGTGCCACACGCCTAGTTCTTACCAGCCCCTGCATTGAGTTACAAATATGGACAACCGATCCGGTATCAAATACCCAAGAGCTACTAAGGTATGTCAGCAAGGTAAATGTCTATAACATATGTAACAA
This sequence comes from Thinopyrum elongatum, assembly GCA_011799875.1. Taxonomy (NCBI): domain Eukaryota; kingdom Viridiplantae; phylum Streptophyta; class Magnoliopsida; order Poales; family Poaceae; genus Thinopyrum; species Thinopyrum elongatum. Next base: position 302,707,772 of record CM022301.1, read on the forward strand.
GTGTACCTTTGCCTGAAGCAGCATTCCCGGCCTTCTTGCCATGCTTAGCAAGCCACTTGCTATAGTTCCTCTTCCAATGACCAGTTTCCTTGCAATGATAGCAAATGGTCTTTGAGTCCGGTCCTGACTTCGACGCAGCGGCAGAGGTTACCACCTCCGTGCCCTTTGCCTTAGCCTTATTCTTGGACCAACTCTTCTTGAACTTGCCTGAGTTCTGCACCATCAACACTTGATGCGTGCCTTTCTTAATATCCTGCTTTGCCACCTTAAGCATCCCATGCAATTCAGTGAGCTTCTTATCCATGCTGTGCATATGATAGTTCGAGATGAACGTCCCATAGCTAGGCAGAAGAGAACCTAGAACTGCATCTGTAGCCAGCTCATCCAAGAGCGGGAAGCCTAACCGATCCAAAGCTTGCACGTATCCGATCATTTTGATCACATGCAGGCTCAGTGGATCACCTTCCTTCAGCTTGCAATCCATCAAGGATCGCCAGACGTTGAGCCTTTCGGTCCTAGCCTGTACCTGAAACATGCTCTTGAGACTCTCGATCATATCGAAAGCCCCAACATCTTTGAAATGTTGTTGCAAATCGGGCTCCATACAAGCCAGCATGAGGCAGTTGATCTCGTTTGATTCATCAATGAGTTTCTGGTAGGCATTCCTGGTTGTGGCATTAGCATTATCGGCAGGTTCCTATGGAAGTGGATCCTCTAGAACATGTTCCTTTTTATCATGCTTGAGAACAATTCTCAAATTTCTATACCAGGTGGTAAAGTTTGTTCCATTAAGTTTATCCTTTTCCAAGATTGATTTCAATGCAAAGTTGGGTTGAGCAGGTGGTGCCATTGATCTACAACAGAAAAATATGCAATCACTAAGCAATGTGTTTATGTTGAGTAATTCAAGCCTTAAACAGAAATACTCCCACTGAAGTCAGCATCCCTCCGCAAACTCTCAGTGATTCAGGATCCGACTAGCACATGCGACTAGTGAGCTTTAGCATCACTGCTAGACAACATGCCTATCCGGTCAGCAACTACTTGCTAATCGTATCTCTATACGACTCCTATCGGTCGGGTAGGTATCTTATACCCCGGCTCCCAACCTTCTTTGCCACAAGGCCCAAAACCGTTTTGATAGCCTTGTCAAGTTAACCTGATGCAGTGCATGTCCGTGTCCGACACGAACCCTTCAGTTCAAGGACACCTAGTAGCACCCCAATTTTATGAGCCCACCACTAGACGTACTTGACGTGCGAAGGTGCAACATCGGGGATGGCAATTCGCTTGATATTAACAAGGGATCTTTCTACCATTTTAACATGCATAGAAATAAAGAAGCATAACAATCACAAATAAACATATATTGTGAAATAGTATGGCTCCTTCATGGAAGTTCTTCCAGGTCGGCTCCGACTCCGATGACCATCTAGGAACTCCATCTTGTTTGTCACGCCGGGACGCCAAGCCACCAACCTGATCTCTATTATCCAACTACTACAACTAGTAATTAATTTACATAGAGTCACAAGTCGACACGCAGGTCATTATACATCATAATGACAGCACTTTGGCTCCTGCCGGCTGACAAACATGACACGCAGGCCATGTATAAATTACACACATACATCACTTACACATGAGCCATACTATTCACATCAAACCTGCAAAACAAAGTTACGCATAGAATCGCATTCTACCGGTTTGAGTGATCGTGTACGAAATACAAGGAGCTACACACACAGGTGCGGGCAGCGCCCAACGCCCGACGTTTTCGGAAATCACATATCCCATCTGTACTCCGATCATGCCAAAAATTTTGATCTGACCGATCTCATTGATCATCTCGAATCTGATTCGGATTTACGTTTCACTGTTAACCCCGATGGTGGATACCGACCGGTAGGGGTAGGTTGTGTCACGACCTACTCAATTCCGATTGACAGAAAACATAGCCACATCGACCCCCATGTGCAGTTGATCTCATCAACCGTGCACATAGCCGATTTCATAAACGACAACAGATCTCATCTGCCGCCTCCACATATCTAATATGCATACGATCTGAATCCAAATCCTATAGAAGAGGCTCTGATACCACTGTTCGGATCTACGGTAGGGTGCGTCGACTGCAAATAAAAAATTTCCTACGTGCAGAACAACCAAGATCATGCTACGGGAGATGGATCATAGATCATTACCACTAGACGCGCAGTGCCGTGCAGCGGAAGAAGAGTTGGGGCAGCGCGTCTGCGTGGATCGTCTCCTCCTTGTCCGATCTCCCTCGAACAGCCGGTCGTCCGGTCCCACGTACAAGTTCGCCGGAGCGGCGCAGGTGCACCGCCTCTAATGGTATCCGCGCGTGCAGGAGGAACACCGTGTGGCGGACTGCTAGGTCCGATCACACAGTCGGCGGCGAGTGGAGGTGGCTATTCGCAACACATGCAAACCCTAGTGACAGCGTCGAAGCGATCAACTCATGAGTGTGCCGCACCTCCACTATATATAGGCATCCATCGCGGGCTCAACACTTGGGCCTCGCACGGACCCTAAAGCCCAAAATATGTTCGGTCTGGATTCGAGTCCGAGTAGGAACACACCTGACTCGTGGAGTCGGATCCGACCTCATAGATTCCTTCCCTTAAGCGCGCGACCCCTTAGGTTCAAGTCGGCTTGGTCGTAGGTCGGATCACCTCCGACCTGCTCAGCTGGTAGCGGCCTCTAGCAAGGCGTGCCAACCACCAAGTAGATAATGAAGCCGGTTGGTGAACCTGTACATCACACTTCTATTCCTTTTGCCACACGATATATGTTGTCGGGCTCAAGGCGAGTCTACCATCCTTGTGTTAGCCCGACCACTTTCTCATTTCAGTGATGCCGACCACTAACCGGATTATCTCATAATCCCTGTCGCATGGCCATGCTTATCTTGGTCGGACACACGAGGGGCCCAGAGTATATCTCTCCTGATCGGAGGGGCAAATCCCATCTTGCTCGACCATGTCTTGTAGCATGGGTCTGGACAAGCCCGAAACCTACCTTTGTAACTACCCAGTCACGGAGTAGCGTTTGGTCGGCCCAAAGCAGGTCTGTCACCATCCCTAGTACATGCGTCAGCTCAGGTCTTAGGACATAGAACGTATGTTGTACTAGAGACTCACAAATGACATATTGCTGCGTCTCATAGTCGGGTCTGTCCGACTCGGATTCGACTATGTCGAATCCGACCAGATCCTTCCGAGTCCATATTATCCGGTTAGCATCCAATGCTCCATGGCTAGTGAGACCAAGCCATCGACCATGTCATATGCTAGTCTAGTCGGTTGTGCGTCCACACAACCCTTTCGACTAGGGACCTTTTAGGATAGTAATCATACAATGCCTAGTCCCACAAATAAGTCACGTACTTGCTGATACACATCATTGATAATGTCCAAGGACTATCTTTATTCATAAACACATAGGAAATATCATCATACATGATTGCCTATAGGGCATATCTCCAACAGGTCCTATGACTCAAAAGACTTGAAAAAAGAAAAACTAAATGAATGTTACGTCTTCATTTCGTCTTCGACTTCAATCATCGCAGTCAATTCCTTCGGACAACAGTATTTGAAACAAAAGCTTCACTTTAGCAGAAAACTTTCGAGGGGTCGATTTCTTCACATTGATCTTCTCAAATCTATCACTTCAACAAATGTAGCTTGTTCTTCTCTGCAGCGCAGATATGCTTCGGTGAAGTTCCTCGAACTCAGCACCGGAGACAGCATTCTCTTCGGTTGTGTATGGACTTTTCTCTCTGTGTACACTAGCAAACAAATTAGTCCATACCTGTTTCTATCAACAATCTCCAAAACACAAGGTAGGCAGATATTGCACCAACACATGCGCTTTGTGGCGGCAGTGCTCCTGCTAAGCATTGGACTTTGGCCATAGGAGCGCCTCGGTGGATATTGGTCAAGGGTCGTGGTGTTGTGGCCAGGTTGGCTGCAGTGCCGTGGTTCTTGCCTGGTGGACAAATCTATCTTTCGTGCTTCAGATCCGGTCATGTCTGCTTTTGGTCCATAGGCCTAGATAGGGCTCTCTTTGGCCAGGTGGCACTCACCGGTGATTTGCTCCGTCGACGGTGTTGGTCCGTGTGATGATCACTCTAGACAGTGGCAGCCTCATTGCGGATTGCGATGGCCGCCGAAAGATCTTCGCGGGGATTACTCTCTTCAGATCCAGTGGTTTCGTTCGGTGACGAGATGCAAACTATGGACAACGACTTGACGCAGAGGATATGGTTGTTCAGCGGTGAGCAGTTGCTAGGATCGTGGAAAAGCGGTGGCGACAACATATGATTGACTTCGATGGTGGTGCTCCTCGAGTACCCGGTCTCGAGCTCCGAGGTGAAAACCTATGTCTAACATGAGTGGTCATACATGGCAATGGTGATGTTTTTGCGTCATTCCCTTGTTGAAGGCATTGCTCGTATATGCTTAGACTGATTCTTCAGGGTGAAAACTTAGAGTCCGACCTTTGGTGGTTGGATCCGGTGACGGCGGCGCTCGAGCGCCGCTCCCTTCATGAAGGCGTTGCTATTGAAGATCCCGTTGTCCTTATGGTGTCATGAGATGGTTGGTGTGGATATGGTCATTGTTGTAGTTTGTCGATCGTGGATTTGTTCGCTTTGGGTTTTTCTCTCGCTTAAGCATAGCTCTGGTCTTATATGACTTTGCTATTTGCTAGCGGGTTTTTGTGTGCGTTGGTGTTGGCTGTGTGCATCTTAGTTATGCAGAGGCCGGGTGTGTTCTCATCGTGTTTGTATCAACTTGATGCTTCATTTTGAGTCAATAAAATCGACCCTTTGTCGGAAAAAAAATCCTCCATTTCGTGGCTAACTCATAGTCCTCAAAAACCATCCTAACCCCGTCTCGCTCTTGTGTCGGTCGACCCAAGGGAAACGCATTTGCCGCCGCCGGGTAGTCGTCACCAACCACCGCTACCGCCAGTCGTTGTCGTGGTGGCGGCGGGCCCTCTTGCCGCTGAAGGTGCCAGGAGGGAAGGTCGTGGGGTCGTACTATGTGGTGTTGCATGCAGGTCGTGGCTTCTGGCTTGCGGCAGCACGGAGACCGTGGGCTGGACCAGTGGCATGGGTGGCACGGTGGAGTGGCTGGATTCTGATTTTGCTCGATCTGTGCTAGGTGCGAAGTTGTTGGATCTCGACACTGCTCGATCTGCCCATCCCACAATATGATCCCACGACGAAATGATAACCTCGCCAACATAGTTCTTGGCCACCACACCCACACTCGCAACACTCATGGCCTCCACATAACTTGCGTCAACATTAATCTTAATGTACTCCCTAGCAGGAGGCTGCCAAGCCACAAAATTCTCATGCACATTATTAGTAAAAGTTAAACCATCTGCCCTCTCCTTACCTTTGTTGCTAATCTCCATATTCACATTGGAATGACAGGACAAGAAGGATGTCGAATAGTTTTGAATAAAGCTCACAGAGGCAAAGATAGTTTCCTTTCCCTTACCAAAGATCAAATCATTCCTCAGGTGCCATGCCCTCCAAAACATGAATATAATTTGTTCATGCACTGGTGACCTGACTTGATCCAATAAAATAAGTAACCAATCCGGCCCAGAAAATTTGAAAAACTCCTCACCTAGTAAATTCCAAACCTCCCTTACCGCCATATGGAGCGCTTGAGCCTTGGGACAGTTTGCCAGAGCATGAAACACGCATTCATCTTCAACATTACAAATAGAGCACAACCCAATGGTAGTTTGGTGATGTTTCACTCTATTCACTTGAAACGCTAGACTGTGTGTAGCAGCACGCCACGAAAAATTCTAATCTTCTGAGGGACCTGAGCCTTCCAAATAATGTTTCATAGCCTCCTCTCCCCATTTGCAGCACCACTGGACTCCCTAACCCGAGATTGGAGTCCTTTAGGTTCAGCACCAGCCTATATGCACTTTTAACTGAGAACATCCCGTTTTTCTCATAGTGCCAAGCAATAAAATCTCCCTCACCCAAATTCAGATACGCAACTTCAGAATTTCCTCTGCATCATGGGGATAAAATAGATGCCTAATAAGATTTTCATCCCACCTTTTTGAGCCATTGATGAATAACTCAGACACATATTTAAGTCTGGTTCTATTTTTTTTACAGAGATTTGTAGACCCGACTCTCTAGGAAGCCAATTATCCCTCCAAATATTTATATTTGCCCCATCGCAGACTCTCCAAATGACACCCTTTTTCAGCAGCTCAAGACCATGCATCACACCTTGACAAGGGGTCGACGTCACTTGAGGGAACACCGTGTCTAACAGATGCCCATAAGGATAATATTTTGCTTTCATCACCTTTGCACATAAGGAGTCCGAAAAAACCAATAATCGACAAGCCTGTTTTGCCAAAAGCGCTTGATTAAATAATCTGAGATCTCGTAAGCCCATACCTCCTACTCCTTTGGGTCTCGTCATCTTACCCCACGCCAACCAATGTGTTCTCTTCCTATTCTCCTCGTCACCCCACCAAAAATTCCTAATGATCTGGGATAACTCTTCACAAAGAGAAGCAGGAAATTTAAAAATACCCATGGCATAGACCGGCAGAGCCTGAACGACTGACTTAATCTGTAATTCATTCACTCCGCTGGAAGCATATTTTTCTATCCAGTCTGAAACCCACTTAAGCGCTTTATCTTTTGTGGACTGAAATTTGCCGGCCTTCATTCGCCCTTCCGGCACCGGTAAACCAAGCTATTTATCCTCAAAACCATCTGAAGTGATTTTGAGAATCACCAAGATAGACACTTGATCTCCAGCCCACACTTCTTACAAAATAAGATGGAGCATTTATCCGGGCTTAATAATTGACCCGTTCCCTCCTCATAAGTTGTCAAAATCCGCTTAATGGCCAGAGCTTGCTCCAAAGAACCCTTAAAAAATAGGAGGCTATCATCAGCAAATAATAAATGTGAGATACCTGGAGCATGTTTGTTAATCCGAAAATCCTGGATATCCCCATTCGCCGTAGCATCATGAAGTAACAATGGAAGAGCCTCAGCTACAAAAAGGAACAAGTACGGAGACAAAGGATCTCCTTGCCTAAGACGACATGAAGGTTGGAAAGAATCTAACATCTTACCATTAAAGCGCACTGAAAATTTTACTAACGTAACACAGGTCATTATCCATTTAACCCAAACTGTAGCAAAACCATATGCATGAAGCATTCTTTCTAAAAGCTTCCAGTCCACACGATCATATGCCTTTGTGAGATCCAGCTTGTACGCACAGTATTCACCCCGGCTATCTTTCAGCGTACTCAACGAATGCATACACTCAAAAGCTATAAGAGCATTATCAGAAATTAATCTTCCAGGGATAAACGCACTTTGAGTAGGAGAGATCATACCATCCAACAGGGGTCTCAGTCTATTAACAAGACACTTGGAGATAATTTTATATATGACATTGCACAGATTGATTGGACGAAAATCTTTTATCGACTGCGGGTTCTTCACTTTCGGAATAAGCACAATAGTTGTATCATTTACCCCTTCCGGCATGCATCCCGAGATAAAAAAACTTCTGAACAACACGTACAATATCTTCCTTAAGAAAACCTCAATTTCTCCAGAAAAATCTAGCCGTAAACCCATCTGGCCCTGGAGCCTTCTGCGGACCGATTTGAAAAAGAGCATCACTAATCTCTTGTTCAGAAAAAGGCTTACAAAGATCCTCATTCATCTCATCATTCACAATAGGTTTCACAAGCGAGATAACATGGGAAGGATTTACCGACTTGTCACAAGAGTAAAGATTCTTAAAAAATGAGTTTGTGAAACCTTTGATCTCCTCCATATCATTAGAGATAGACCCGTCGCTCCTTTTAAGGGCAGAGATATTCTTCTTCTTTGCTCTCCACGTGGCCTTCCTTTGAAAGAATTTTGTGTTCCTGTCACCCCATTTCATTTTGTCCAAACACGATCTCTGCTTCCATGTGATTTCTTCCTTTATCAAGAGCTCATCCATTTCCACAAGAATTTTCTTCCTCTCCATAATAGCAGTATGATCATTTCTTTTGAAGAGCACATTTAATCTTTTTCGCGCTGCTTCAAGCTTTTTAGGCAAATATCCAATATGATCCCTGCTCCACCCATGAAGGGACTTCAGAAGATTGTCCAAATTATTCGCCACATCTCCCAAGTCAGTGACATGTTTACTTTTATTCCAACACAATTCAATTTGATCTTTTAGCCCCACCGCCTCTCTCTCCCAGTACGCTTCTGTTGGAAATATGCCCTAGAGGCAATAATAAAGTGGTTATTATTATATTTCCTTAATCATGATAAAGGTTTATTATTCATGCTATAATTGTATTGATCGGAAACTTAAATACATGTGTGAATACATAAACAAATACCAAGTCCCTAGTAAGCCTCTACTAGACTAGCTCGTTGATCAAAAGATGGTCAAGGTTTCCTGACCATAGACATGAGTTGTCATTTGATAACGGGATCGCATCATTAGGAGAATGATGTGATGGACTAGACCCAACCATAAGTTTGGCATCAAATCGTTTAAGTTATTTGCTATAGCTTTCTTCATGTCAAGTATCTTTTCCTTCGACCATGAGATCATGCAACTCCTGGATACCAGAGGAATACCTTGTGTGCTATCAAACGTCACTTCGTAACTGAGTGATCATAAAGGTGCTCTACAGGTATCTCTGAGGGTGTCTGTTGGGTTGGCATGGATCGAGACTGGGATTTGTCACTCTGTTTGACGGAGAGGTATCTCTGGGCCCTCTCGGTAATACAACATCACAAGAAGCTTGCAAGCAATGTGACTAAGGAGTTAGTCATTGGATCTTGTATTACAGAACAAGTAAAGAGACTTGCCTGTAATGATATTGAACTAGGTATGAGATACCGACGATCGAATCTCGGGCAAGTAACATACCGACGGACAAAGGGAACTGCATACAGGATTAACCGAATCCTTGACATCGTGGTTCAACCGATAAAAGATCTTCGTGGAATATGTAGGAACCAATATGGGCATCCAGGTCCCGCTATTGGTTATTGACCGGACAGGTGTCTTGGTCATGACTACATGATTCCCGAACCCGCAGGGTCGCACGCTTAATGCTCGTTGACGCTAGAGTAGTATTGGGATATTTGATGATTGGTAACCGAATGTTGTTTGGAGTCCCGGATGAGATCCCGGACATCACGAGGAGTCTCGGAATGGTCGGGAGGTAAAGATTTATATATAGAAAGTTGTTTTCAGGGTTCCGGAAAAAGTTTCAGTTTTTTTGGCATTGTATCGGGAAGCTTCCAGAAGGTTCCAAAAACTTCCAGAGGAGTCCGGAAGTCCACCAAGATTTCCACCATGTCCCAAGGGTCCGCATGGGCTGAGGGGAGGCACCATGGCCTTGTTGGGCCAGGTGCACACAAGTCCCTCAAGGCCCATGCAGTTGGGAAAGGTGGAAAGTCCACCTTTGTATGGAAGGGAAGGAGGAGGACTAGGATTCCACCTCTTCCCCCCTTGGCTGCGCCCTAGGGTTTGGAGGGGCTATTCCCCACGCCTCTCCACCTATATATATAGAGAGAGAGGGGAGGGGCGCCCCAAGAGGATACAAAAAGCCCTTGGCGCCCCTCTCTCTCCCGTTACTGCGTAGTTCCACCGCCACGTCCCAGCGACGCTTAGCGAAGCGTTGTCGGTGCTGCACCACCACCATCACCACCACGTGATATGTCTCCGTCGTATCTATAATTTTTTATTGTTCCATGCTAATATTATACAACTTTTACATACTTTTGGCAACAATTTATATGATTTATTGGACTAACCTATTGATCCAGTGCCCAGTGCCAGTTCTGTTTTTTGCATGTTTTTAGTTTCATAGAATATCCATATCAAATGAAGTCAAAACGCGATAAAAGTTTATGGAGAATTATTTTGGAATATTTGTGATTTTTGGGAGGTGGAATCAACGCAAATGAGGGCCCACAGCCACCACAAGACACTTGGGCGTGCTAGGCATCCCAGGCGCGTGGTGGTGGGTTGTGCCCTCCTCGTAAGTCAGTTGGAGCTCTACTTTGGGCGCAAGGAAGCTTATATCTGGAAAAAAACCGTGTTAAAATCTCAGCGCAATCAGAGTTACAGATCTCCGGATATTTAAGAAACGGTTTTCAGCCAGATCTGGCGAACGTGAAACAGAAGAGAACAGAGAGGGAGATCCAATCTCGGAGGGGCTCCCGCCCCTCCGCCGCCATGCATGGAGGCCATGGACCAGAGGGGGAACTCTCCTCCCATCTAGGTGGGAGGCCAAGGAAGAAGAAGGAGGAGGGGGGCTCTCCCCCCCTCTCCCCCGGTGGTGCCGGAGTGCCGCCGGGGCAAGGATCGTGACGGCGATCTACATCAACAACCTTGCTACCGTCAACACCAACTTTATCCCCCTCAATGTAGCGGTGTAACACCTCTCTTCCCCGCTGTAATCTCTACTTAAACATGGTGCTCAACACTATATATTATTTCCCAATGATATGTGGTTATCCTATGATGTTTGAGTAGATCCGTTTTGTCCTATGGGTTGATAGATGATCATGATTGGTTTGAGTTGTATATTTTATTTTGGTGGTGTCCTTTGGTGCCCATCATATGAGCGCGCGTGTGGATCACACCATAGGGTTAGTTGTATGTTGATAGGACTATGCATTAGAGGGCAAGGGTGACAGCAGCTTCAGCCTAAACATAGAAATTGATACGTACGGGATTGAAGGGGGACCAGTATATATCTTAATGCTATGGTTGGGTTATACCTTAATGAACGTTAGTAGTTGTGGATGCTTGCTAATAGTTCCAATCGTAAGTGCATAGAATTCCAAGTAAGGGACGACGTGCTAGCAGTGGCCTCTCCCTTATATAAAATTGCAACAATGATCACCGGTTTAGTTATCGATCACCTAGGGACAAATAACTTTCTTGTTTGACAAAACCTTTTTACTAAACAACTAACTTTTATTATCTTGCAATTTATTCATAGTTTTATTCTTGCAAAGTACTCCTAGTTTTATTCTTGTTCTAGGTAAAGCAAACGTCAAGTGTGCACAGAGTTGTATCGGTGGTCGATAGAACTTGAGGGAATATTTGTTCCACCTTTAGCTCCTCATTGGGTTCGACACTCTTATTTATTGAAAAAGGCTACAAATGATCCCCTATACTTGTGGGTTATCAAGACCTTTTTCTGGTGCCGTTGCCGAGGAGCAATAGCGTGGGGTCAATATTCTTGTGTGTGCTTATTTGCTTTATCACTAAGTAGTTTTTATTTTGTTCTCTTGTTTTCTATCTTTAGTTATGGGTAGGAAACATGAAATACCAAAAAAAATTGTTGTACTTGCTACTCATGGAGATGGGGAACCTCCTAAAACCCTCGATGCTCGTTATGTGAAAAATATTATGCACTACTTTGATAATCCTGAGAAAACCCCATTCAACTTGATAATGGGAGACATGTTGGATCAACGTGAATACATTAGGGATTATCGCTTGACACAAAAAGGGAAACTCTTATGGGATCAAATTCATATGTTGCATTGGTATGCTTGGAATCTATGTTTGAGACATGATTATACTTGTTGCTCTAGGATGAAGGCTCCACACCTTCCCTTTTCATGCAAATTTAATGATAATGAAACCTTAGCTTCTTATGCTAATGGTATATATGATTACTATGATGTGGAACGAATAGAAGAATTTGTTGCTTTTAAGGGTGCTTATGAAATTGAATCTATGTTTGAAAAGTATGAAGATTATGATGATGCTATTCACAGACCTGAAAATTTTGCTATACTTAAATATTGCTATGATAATTATGAATATAATGCCGATATTAATGAGTTTATTGAGAAAATCTTCGCTGTCCAAGAAGAGACTAATATTTTGCAGGAGACTATGGAAGAAGAAGATGCTGAAATTGTGAGCTCATTGGATGAAAAAGATGATGAGGAGAGCGAAGAACAAAAGGAGGAAGAGTAGATTAGCTACCCATGCCCACCTTCTAATGAGACTAACTCTTCAACTCATACATTGTTTAATTTCCCTTCGTGCTTACCGAAGGATGAATGCTATGATAATTGTCATGATCTCGTTGATTCATTTGAAATATCCCTTTTTGATGAACTTGATGCTTGCTATGCTTGTGGCCAAGATGCCAATATGAATTATGTTTATGGAGATGAACTTGCTATAGTTCCTTAGGTTAAGAATGAAATTGTTGCTATTGCACCCACATATGATAGTCCTATTTTTTTTTTAATTCTCCAAACTGCACTATATCGGAGAAGTTTGTTCTTATTAAGGATTATATTGATGGATTGTGTTTTACTTATTCACATGCTGATTTTTATGAATATAATATGCATATGCTTGCTGCTCCTACTTGCAATTATTATGAGAGAGGAACTATATCTCCACCTCTCTATGTTTCCAACACGATAAAATTGCAAGAAACTGCTTATGCTATATATTGGCCTTTACTTGATGTGTGTGAATTGTTCTTGTATGACATGCTGGTGCATAGGAAGAGAGTTATAATTCGTCATTGCATGATATATGTTGCTTTGTGCTCACTACTAAATGCCAAATCATTGTTAATTAAAATTGGCTTTGATATACCTTGGGATCCGGGTGGATCCATTGCTTGAGCACTTTATGCCTAGCTTAATGGCTCTAAAGAAAGCGCTGCCAGGGAGACAACCCGGAAGTTTTAGAAAGTCATTTTATTCTGTTGTGTGCTTTTATAAAGTTTAAAAACAAAAAATATAGAGGGGAACTTAAACTTCACAAAAAGAAAAGTGAAAGTGAGAAAGACGAGCACCGTGGAAGTGGGGGATATCCTTGAACTTTGTTCATGCCCATGGAAACTTTGTGAATCTCGATTACAGAAAATTTTCAACAAAAATAATTATCCCCTTGTACAAATCCATTGTATCATAAAAATAATGTGCCAAGATTTGCCTTTAGGATGATTAGATTGCTTGTTGGTATGTGCGGTGCAGAAACAGAAACTTTGGCTGTAGTGCATGATTTTACATTTTTTACTGGAATGTCAAAAGTTTCTGAAAATTCTTTCACAGTATTTCTATATAAATTTTTTATTTTTTCCTATTTTTTTAGAATTTTTGGAGTACCAGAAGTATGGTTAAAGTTTAGATTACTATAGATTGTCCTGTTTAAGACAGATTCTGTTTTTGATGCATTGTTTTGCTTGTTTTGATGAAACTATCGATTCTATCGGTGGTATAAGCCATGGAGAAGTTATAATACATTAGCTAAAATGCAAAAATAAAATATGAATGGGTTTTAAACAGTACTTAAAGTAGTAATCTGCTTTATTATACTAACGGATCTCACCAGTTTTCTGTTAAGTTTTGTGTGGATGAAGTGATCAAAGATTGAGGAGGTCTCGATATGAGGAGAAGGAGGAGAGGCAAGAGTTCAAGCTTGGGGATGCCCAAGGCACCCCAAGTAAATATTCAAGGAGACTCAAGCTTCTAAGCTTGGGGATGCCCCGGAAGGCATCCCATCTTTCTTCAATAAGTATCGGTATGTTTTCATCTTCGTTTCGTTCATGTGATATGTGTAAATCTTGGAGCGTCTTTTGTGTTTAGCTTTCATTTTTATTTTATGCACCATGCTGGTATGAGATAGTCCATGGTTTATTTATAGAATGCTCATTGCACTTCGCTTATATCTTTTGAGTATGGCTCTATAGAATGCTTCACGTGCTCCACTTATATCATTTGAAGTTTGGATTGCCTGTTTCTCTTCACATAAAAAACCATTATTTGTAGAATGCTCTTTTGCTTCACTTATATTTGTTAGAGCATGGTCTTTTGTAGAAATAATTAAACTCTCTTGCTTCACTTATATCTATTTAAAGAGTCAATAGGAATTGGTCATTTGCATGGTTAGTCATAAAATCCTACATAAAACTTATGGATCACTGATATGATATGTTTGATTCCTTGCAATAGTTTTGCGATATAGAGATGATAATATGTGGGAGGTACTAGTAAACGATTGTGGTTAGTAAGAATATTGGTGTTAAGGTTTGTGATTCCCGAAGCATGCATGTATAGTCTCTCGTTATGCTATGAAGTTGGAGCATGATTTATTATTGATTGTCTTCTTTATGAGTGGCGGTCGGGGACGAGCGATGGTCTTTTCCTACCAATTGTTGGGGAATGTTGCATGGGAAACAAAAAAAATTCTACGCTCACCAAGATCAATCTAGGAGATGACCATCTACAAGGGGAGAAATTGGATCTACATACCCTTGTAGATCGCTAAGCGAAAGCGTTAAGAAACGTGGTTGATGTAGTCGAACGTCTTCACGATCCAATCATGATCCGTCCCGCGAACTCCCGATCCAAGTGTCGAATGGATGGCACCTCCGCATTCAACACACGTACGGCTTGACGACGCCTTCACCTCCTCGATCCAGTGAGCGATGGTGAAGTAGTAGCTCGAGTCCTCAGGCAGAACGACAGCGCGGTGGCGGTGGTGGTGGCGGAATCTCAGCAGAGCTTCGCTAAGCACTACGGAGAGGAAGAGGACTACGAGGGAGAGGAGAGGCAGCGCCGTGGCGTGAATAGATCTGTATGGGTGCAGTTTCCCTCTCTCCACCTCTTTATATATAGGGGGAAGGGAGGAGGAGGGGCGCCCCTAGATCTCATCTAGGGGGCGGCGGCCAAGATGGGGCAACCCTAGATGGGTTTTGCCCCCCCCCCCACCCCTTAGGAGCCTTGGCCCCCAAGGCAAAGGGGGCGGCTGCCCTAGGGAGGTGCCCCACCTCCTCTGGCAATGTAGGAAGGGGGCTTGGGGGGTGCACAGCCCCTTAGTGGGCTGGTGTGCTCCCTCCCCTTGGCCCAAGAGGCCCCCCAACACTTGCCGGGGCCCCCCGAAACCCCTTTCGGTCATGTTGGTCATCACCCGGTACCCCTGGAACACTTCCCGACTCCAATACCCTTCGTCCAATATATCAATCTTCACCTCCGGACCCTTCCGAAGTTCCTTGTCATGTCCGGGATCTCATCCGGGACTCCGAACAACCTTCGGTAACCACAATAACAACTCAACTATACTTATATCATCACCAAACGTTAAGTGTGTAGACCCTGCGGGTTCGAGAACTACGCAGACATGACCGAGACACCTCTATGGTCAATAACCAATAGCGGGACCTGGATGCCCATATTGGTTCCTACATATTCTACAAAGATCTTATCGGTCAAACCTCGATGCCAAGGATTCAGCTAATCCCGTATGCAGTTCCCTTTGTCTATCGGTATGTTACTTGCCCGAGATTCGATCGTCGGTATCACCATACCTAGTTCAATCTCGTTACCAGCAAGTCTCTTTACTTGTTCCATAATACAAGATCTCATGGCTAACTCTTTAGTCACATTGCTTGCAAGCTTATTGTGATGTTGTATTACCGAGTGGGCCCTGAGATACCTCTCCGTCATACGGAGTGACAAATCCCAGTCTTGATCCATGCCAACTCAACAGACACCCTCAGAGATACCTGTAGAGCACCTTTATAGTCACCTAGTTACGTCGCGACGTTTGGTACACACAAGGTACTCCTCCGGCGTCAGTGAGTTGCATGATCTCATGGTCATAGGAACATATACTTAACATGCAGAAACCGATAGCAATAAACTTGATACGATCATATGCTACGTTCATAGTTTGGGTCTTCTCCATCACATCATTCTCCTAATGATGTGATCCCATTATCAAATGACAACTCATGTCTATGGTTAGGAAACCTTAACCATCTTTGATCAACGAGCTAGTCTAGTAGAGGCTCACTAGGGACACGTTGTTGTCTATGTATCCACACATGTATCTGAGTTTCCGATCAATACAATTCTAGCATGGATAATAAACGATTATAATGAATAGGGAAATATGATAATAACCAATTTATTATTGCCTCTAGGGAATATTTCCAACACCAATCTATCCCCCTAGGGGCATGCGTAGTAGTACTTTGCTTCGAGGGCTAATAAACGTTCATGATAAGTATATGATTTCTTTATGACTAATGTGAGTCCATGGATTATACGCACTCTCACCTTTCCGCAATTTGCTAGCCTCTATGGTACCGTGCATTGCCCTTTCCCACCTCGAGAGTCGGTGCAAACTTCGCAGGTGCATCCAAACCCCGTGATATGATACGCTCTATCACACATAAGCCTCATTATATCTTCCTCAAAACAGCCACCATACCTTCCTATTATGGCCTTTCCATAGCCATTCCGAGATATATTGCCATGCAACTTCCACCGCTTTCCGTTTTGATGACTTGAGCATTCATTGTCATATTTCTATGCATGATCATATAGCTGACATAGTAGATGTGGCTCAGCCACCGTTCATCAATTTTTTATACATGTTACGCTAGATCATTGCACATCCTGGTACACTGCCAGAGGCATTCATATAGAGTCATACTTTGATATCGAGTTGTAATATTGAGTTGTAAGTAAATAGAAGTGTGATGATCATCATTATTCATTATCAGAGCATTGTCCCAGTGAGGAAAGGATGATGGAGACAATGATTCCCCCACAAGTCGGGATGAGACTCCGGGCAAAGAAAAAAAAGAAAAAAAAGAGAAAAAAGGAAAGAAAAAAAAGACAAAGAGAGAAGGGGCATGCTAATTCCACACTTGTGCTTCAAAGTAGCATCATGTTTTTCATTCAGAGAGTCTCCTATGTTGCCAGTTTCATATACTAGTGGGAATTTTTTATTATAGAGTTAGATGCACACCCACTTAGTTTTCATGTTGAGCTTTCATACACTTATAGCTCTTAGTGCATTCGTTGCATGGCAATCCCTACTCCTCACATTGATATCAATTGATGGACATCTCCATAGCCCGTTGGTTAGCCGCGTCGATGTGAGACTTTCTTACTTTTTTGTCTTCTCTATATTTACCCCTATCATCATACTCTATTCCACCCATAGTGCTATATCCATGGCTTGCGCTCATGTATTGCGTGAGAGTTGAAAAGCTAAAGTGCGTTAAAAAATATGAACCAATTGCTCGTCTTGTCATCGGGGTTGTGCATGATAAATACTTTGTGTCTAGAAGACAGAGCATGACAAGACTATATGATTTTGTAGGGATAACTTTCTTTAGCGTTGATATTTTGAAAGACACGATTGTTTGTTGGGATGCCTGAGTATTAATGTCCTTATGTCAAATTATAGACTATTGCTTTGAATCAGTCGTGTCTTAATATTCATGCCATGATTAGACATTGTAAGCAAAATTTCTTTAAGTGCGGAACATTTGCAATACAAATGATTCAACAAAACATACGAGAGATTTTCTATTCATGATCCGAGTGTACCTTGTTCCATCATGAGACCTTTCGAAGTCGATTCCGTACGCGTCAAACGTTTTTTTTTCTCTGCCTCTTTACTTCACAAGTTCCTCTGATGGATGAAGAACCGACCTTTCTATGTGTATGTGTCGCTCCAATGTGGCAGTGTTGCCGCTGTGCAATACCAAGTAAATTGCCCCAAGCGAAGTACAAACTAATGGCAGGGGCATGGCCCTTTTATAGCGCCCCTGCGGACGTGTCTCTTGAGCGAACAACGCAGCCGTCGGTTCAGCAAACAGACACGTCCTAGTTAGTCACAAGTCAACCGATGCATCCGCGCCAAGGGATATGTCTCCTAGATGAAACGATGCCTCCCGCTGCCTCAACTGCACATACTTGTGCACACGTGCATGCATCAACTGTCGGTTGATTACACATGCATTAACGCACATGCACTTACACAACGATCCATGCAATCGCTTCTGATTGACCAGCCATCTATGCATGCATGAGCACTAGTACATGTCCATGCACTAGGAACGTGACTTCGCCATACACACACACACATACATTTGCATGCAAAGCACTGTGTACATAACAAGCATGTATAAACACACCACATAGTTTGCTTTGACATATACCTCAATTGTGAAGATTACCAGAGGGAGAAAAGAGGGAGTTGAAACCCAGATTTTAATCTATCATTTCTAGCAACCATCATACTAGAACTCTTAATTAAAATCTCACTATAATTTACATTGGCAGCATAAAATATTCTTACATTCTCCCACTTGGCCGATGTAAAGACTTGAAGATTCACTTAAAACTTTTAGGTGCACACTATACTGTGATTCTCCTTTACAGACTTCTAACCATCTCCATAAGAGTACGATTTCTCCTTTTGGCCACACATTTTGTTGAGGCGTACCGGGCATTGTGTATTGAGCACAAATACCACGCTCCTCAAGGAACTTCGCAAATGGACCTGGACATTGTCCATCTTCAGTGTACCTCCCATAATACTCACCACCTCTATCAGATCTCACAACTTTAACTTTTGTATCATGTTGCCTTTCAACTTCATTTATGAATATCTCTAAGTAAGTCACTGACTGAGACTTTTCATGCAACATGTATACATAACCATACCGCGAGAAGTCATCAATAAAGGTAATAAAATATTTTTCAGCACTCCAAGTGGGAACATCAAATGAACCACATATATCTGTGTGAATTAGCTGTAATGGTTCGATACTTCTTGTGGCGGGAAATTTTGATATATGTGAAGTTTGCTTTCCTTTAATGCACTCCACACATATGTTCCAGTCATCAAAATCCAACTGAGGCAAGATTTCATTTTTCACTAGCCTCATCATTCTTTCCTTGGATATGTGACCAAGTCTTTGATGCCATAAGAAAGCAGAATGCTCATTATGCGCACTACGTTTATTACCAATAATTTCAACATTAAACAGAGATCCCGCAAAATAAGTATCAAGATTAAAGCGGTATAAATTATCAATTAGAGTACCAGATCCATAATAGTACATATCCTTACATAATTTAAACACACCACTTCCAATCTCAAACTTATAACCTAGTTTATCTAACACTCCAGCAGAAACTAAATTTCTAGCACACTCAGGAACATATAGACACTTCTCCAATTCCAATTGGTAACCACTGTTCAGGATCAACCGGTAGGTTCCAATTCCTTCGATTTGTGCCTTCATTCGGTTCCCCATGTACAAGTACCTTTCAGTTCCTCTTATGGGTTGAATCGAAAGGAATCTGTGACGCCCCCGGTTCAATCGTACACTAATCATACACGCAAACGTGTACGATCAAGCCCAGGGACTCACGGGAAGATATCACAACACAACTCTAAACACAAATAAACGGAGGTCCACAATATTACAGACCGGGGATCCGAAGATCCGAATACATAAGTCAGTCATACAAATAATATCTGGGTACAGACATAGTTAGACAAGTTCTGCCTTAAGAAGGCTAGCACAAACAGCGACACTAGATCGAAAGGCGTTGGCCTCCTGCCTGGGAGCCTCCGATCCTACTCCTGGTCAGATGGCTCGATCCAGTAGTACGTGCCCTCTGGACCCGCCTGGTAGTAGGCTCCGGTGGTGGCGTCTGGCTCCTGGACTCCATCGCCTGGTGTATCATCAAGGTGGGGTATATGGGGGAAAAGAGAAAATAAAGCAACCGTGAGTACTCATCCGAAGTACTCAGCAAGCAAGGATCTATACTACATATGCAACATTATCAATGGAGAAAAGGCTGTATATGTGGACTGGGCTGCAGAAATGCCAGAATAGAGAGAAAGGCCTAGTCCTATCGAAGACTAGCATCTTCAAACATCTTCTCAAAGCCATCATCTTGCAGCAGTAGAAGAGAGTAGAATAGCATTTTATTTAGCAAACATGTTGAAGTACAGCTCAAAGATCCTTCCTCGACTCCCAGCGAGAAAGTAATCCCGAAGCTTCAATTAAGTAACAAGTATCCAGTTTAAGTAGTAGATCGGGGTACACAAACTGAGCGTCCTTTACCGTAGGACCGGCTATCGATAGAAGATTCATCCCTGCAGGGGTGCACTACTGTTACCCAACACGCTCGATCAACTCTGGCCGGACATACTTGATGGGTAATGCCCGTCCTCGGAAGATCAACACGAAGCAGCGCTCTACCTAGGCTCAGCAGAGAGGTCAGCACGCCGGACTAACCTATGCACCCAGGGGTCTCGGGCCATCGCCCTGGGCACCCTGCGCGTTGCGTGGCTGGCCGGGGTGCAGGCGCGACACTGAACTCGTCAGTGAAGTATCCAGCCCAATCCCGACGATCAGCCCGCACGGTGAATCGTGACGTCTGATAAGCTTTCGGCGAAACGTACCTCGCAGAGGGCCCCATAACCATTATCCCGCGTGGTGGCAGTGCGTATAGGGCACGTCGACCCACTCAGATCACACACCCAAATCCAATAGGCTCAATTAGTATCAAGCGGAGACAATCAGAGTCTCTGATGCTCCGCCACAATGTCACACTCGAGTGCCCTTCCGGCACACCCGAAATCATAGATCCCCAGCGGGTACCCACCAGGGTGGACCCGCCTGTGAAAAAGGTCAAGTAACCGTGTGGTCATATTCATCAGGGTGAACGTATGAGGTATCACCCTCGAGGTTCACACTGAGGGGTTGCGCGACAGAGTCGTATCGGACATGGAGAAGGAGGAATCACCCTCGATGACCACGACCGTACAGCTATGCTGCAGAGTATTCATCAGGAGTGCGTTACGAGGTATCACCCTCGGCACTCGATAGTTACTACGCAGAGTCGTACAACTAAGGGGGGTGTGAAGTGAGGCGTCTGTCTCTGATCGACGATCACGTTGATCGAGTCGTCGATGAACAAGCAGGGGCGACAAAGTAAGGTGGTGGGGTCACAGATGGTTCATACCAACCTATACTAAACAGTTTATCATAGGCAGGTAAGGTAGCAATGAACAGGTTACAACAGCAGGCTATGCATCAGAATAGGAGCATACATTAACAGTAGCGAAATCTAATGCAAGCAGGAGAATAGAATGGGCGATATCTGGAATGCTCAAGGGGGGGGCTTGCCATGGTTGCTTCGTCAAGAGAGGGAGGTCGTCAACGGGCTGCTCGTCGGTAGAGTAGTCGTAACCTGGTGCAGCGTCGTCGGTCTCGGCGTCTATCGAGAGAGAAGGAGGGGGAGAGAAACAATAAATTCACGGCAATAAGCAAACAATATGTATGACATGCCTAAATGATATGCCGGGGTGTTCTACTGCCTAACTAAATGATTTAGTTAATTTAGGAATTTATTCGGATTTATTTAATTAAAGTTGGACACTATTCATTTATCGAACGGTCTAATTGTTCAACGTTCTTATAGTTGCGGGCATCTGACGGGAATACAGAGGGCGTATCCGGGTTCGTATCGTCGTTCTGAGCAAGTTTCATGTATAAAATATTTTCATCGGAGTTACGGTTTATTTAATATGATTTTCTAAAGTTTTATAATTTCTGAAATTTAATTAATTATTTAATTAACATTATCCGAAACAGTGATTGATGACGTCAGCATGACATCATGCTGACGTCAGCAGCCACCTGACCAGGGTGGGTCCCACCTGTCATAGGCTGTTAGGTTAATTAGGTTTAATTAACTAATTAACAATTAAACTAAATAATTAATTAAATTAGTCTGATTAGGGTTAATTAACCTAACTAATTAACTAATTAATTATTTTATTTATTTTTATTTTATTTTCTTAAAATCGTTTCTGGGCCGTGGGCCCCATTCGTCAGCGTCACAGGGGGTTTCGGGCCCCACTGGGCAGGTGGCCCAGGGGGGTCTAACGGTCGGGGCGACGGGCGCAGCCCGAACGGGCGCTGGCGCGGGTGCGCACCCGACTGGGCGGCGCGGGGCAGTCGGCGGGCGCGGGCGCCGCGAGGCCACGGCGGGGCGGGCCGTGGCGATGCGGGCGGCCACCGAGGGAGACGCGGGGCCGTGGAGGGGTACGGCCGGAGCGGGCGGGTGGTCGCGCGGGCGTTTCGTGCGAGGAGCACGCGGGCGCGCGAGCGAGGGCAGTGGCGGCGCGCGCGCGCGTGTGCGAGGCCCGGGTGGCCGAGTGCGTGCCGCGTGGTCCGGGACGGGCGCGCGTGGCTCGGCCGCGGTGACCGAGCGGAGAAGGGGCGGTCGAGAGGGTTACTCACACGCAGGGGAACGGGCGGGGCGGGGGTGGGGAGAAGCGGCGGAGGAAGGGACGACGAGGACGACGCAATCCGGCGGGAGGGTAAGGGCGCGGCGGAGGTTGGGTCGGCGACCCGGCGAACGGCAGCGGGGGGGCAGGGGCGGACGGGATCGGGGAGTCCCGATCCAGATGGGGGGGGGCGCCGAGCGCTAGCGGCTGGTCGGGAAGAGGAGAGGACGGGGCGGCGTCGGTGTGGCGGCGGCGTCGGCGCTGGCCGATCGGCGTCGGGAGCGGGCGGCGTCGCGGCGTCGGCCCGATCCAGTTTCGGTATCGGGGGGGGGGCGAACGAGTGGGAGGGGGGGGAGTGGGGGTGTCGGTGGGGCTAGGGTTTCGGTCGGGGGCCTTATAGGCCAGGGGCGAGCGGAGGTGGGCCGGCCGGCTGGGCTTCGGCCCAGTTGGGCCGGGGGAGGGGGGGGTGTTGCTCTCTTTTTTTTTTCATTGTTTTCTATTTCTTTTCCTTTTTCTTTATTCTCCGTTCTCAATCTAGTAAATAGCTAGGCCTCAAAATGGTTTTTGTAAAACATGAGACCAAGTTCATAAATACCAGTGCATTATTCCCTAACACCTAAAATTAGTTTGGACAAAACATAATTCCATATTTATTTCAGATTTAATAAATGGTTATTAAATATTATCTTTATCCACTGTTTGAGGTTGTTCGAGTCACTTATCCAATTCCAATGATGTTGGTTCCAATTTTAGAATAGCCTCTGGAATATTTGTTATTTATCTGACATTTTAGCTCCTATGTTGGACAACTTTCATATTCCACTTTCGTTTAAATTTGAATTTGACTTAGGAGTTGAAATGCAATGTGATGCTAATGATGATTATGCACAGTCGATCATGCTAACATGTCATTATCAAAAGTGATTACTGTTGCTAATCACCGGAGGTGTTACAACTCTCCTCATCTATTAAGAATCCTCGTCCCGAGAATTAAGAGGAAGACTGAAAGAAAGAGGGGTATTCTTCGCGAAGACGATCCTCGCGTTCCCAAGTGGCTTCATCTTCAGAATGATTTGACCACTGAACCTTGAGGAACTTGATTGACTTTTGACGTGTTCGACGCTCAGCTTGATCAAGAATACGGATGGGATATTCTGGATATGACAGATCTTCCCGTAATTCAAGCACTTCATGATCCACAGCTCGAATAGGATCCTTGAAGCAGCGGCGGAGTTGGGATACATGAAAGACGTCATGTACTTGAGAAAGGTTTGGCGGCAATTGCAACTGATATGCCACTTCTCCTCGACGGGCAAGAATACGGAACGGGCCAATGTAGCGAGGGGCTAACTTGCCTTTGATTCCGAACCGATGAGTGCCTTTCAACGGAGTGACGCGGAGGTAAGCTTGCTCGCCAGGTTGATAGACTATTTCCTGGTGCTTTCGGTCATAGTTGCTCTTCTGACGAGACTGAGCCGATTTCAAATGTTCACGAACAATGCGGACTTGTTCTTCAGCTTGCCGAATAATGTCCGGTCCGACGAGTGAGCGTTCCCCAGTTTCTGACCAATTCAGAGGGGTTCGACACTTATGACCGTATAGAACTTCAAACGGTGCCATCTTCAGACTAGCTTGATAGCTATTGTTGTAAGAGAATTCGGCATACGGGAGAGATTCCTCCCATTTCTTACCGAAGGAGATGACGCAAGCTCGAAGCATATCTTCGAGCACTTGATTAACTCGTTCAACTTGACCCTGTGACTGAGGGTGAAAAGCGGTGCTGAAAGACAGATGAGTTCCCATAGCTTCTTGGAAACTATTCCAGAATCTGGAGGTGAAGAGGCTGCCACGATCAGAACTGATCTCCAACGGAACACCGTGGAGTGACACAATCCGGGAAACATACAAGTCTGCTAACTGGCTAGCAGTGATTGTCTCCTTAACAGGCAGAAAGTGGGCAACCTTAGAGAATCGGTCAATGACAACAAAAATAGCATCATGACCCTTCTGGGATTTGGGAAAACCAGTAATGAAATCCATTTGGACCTTGTCCCATTTCCATTCAGGAATTTCCAGGGGTTGCAGAGTTCCTGCGGGCCTTTGATGTTGAGCTTTAACGCGGCGGCAAACGTCACACTCAGAAACATAACGAGCAATGTCTTGCTTCATATTAGGCCACCAGAATCTTTGACAAATGTCACGGTACATCTTTGTGCTACCAGGGTGAATGGACAAGGGAGTGTCATGAGCTTCCTTCATAACGTTTTCCCTCTCATTCTTGAACTTGGGTACGAAGAGACGGTGTTGGAAAAATAGGATCCCATCTGCATCAAGATGGAATTCCGACGGCTTTCCTTTCTCGAGGTATCGCTTAATCTTTTCAACTTCAGTGTCATACCTTTGCATAACCTTAATGCCGTGTTCTAAATCTGGTTCGACAACCAGGGTATTGAGATAACCCTGTGGGACAATATGGAGGTTCAACTTGCAAAGCTCTTCATGGAGAAGAGGTTGTGTTTCTTGAACCATAAGATTGTTACTATAGGACTTGCGACTCAAAGCATCGGCCATTACATTAGCCTTGCCGGGGGTGTATGAGATATTCATATCATAATCGGCAATTATTTCGAGCCATCTTTGTTGACGAAGGTTCAGATCTGGTTGAGTATATAAATACTTCAAGCTTTGGTGATCCGTGTATATCTCGCAACGGTTACCGAGAAGGTAATGTCGCCATAGCTTCAAGGCATAGATAACTGCAGAAAGTTCAAGATCATGCACGGGATAATTTTCTTCATGAGGACGCAATTGTCGGGAGGCATAAGCAATCACTTTGCGCTCTTGCATTAGGACACAGCCTAATCCTTGACGAGATGCATCACAGTATATCACGAAATCCTTTTGGGAATCCGGGGGTGCTAGTACTGGGGCAGATGTCAATTTATCTTTTAGTGTCTGAAAGCTTTCTTGACATTTTTCTGTCCACTCAAATTTAACACCTTTGTGAAGCAGATATGTCAATGGTTTTGCAATCTTGGAAAAGTTCTCAACGAATCGACGGCAATAACTAGCGAGTCCGAGAAAACTTCTGACTTGCTTAACATTCTTTGGGGGAGTCCAGTCGAGAATAGCCTGAACTCGTTCGGGGTTAACAGCAATCCCATCCTTGGAAATCACATGTCCAAGGTAAGTTACTTCCGGAAGCCAAAATTCGCATTTGGAATACTTGGCATACAACTGGTGTTCTCGGAGCCTTTCTAGAACAAGGCAGAGATGTTCAGCATGTTCCTCTTTATTCTTAGAATAGACCAGGATATCATCTAGATATACCACGATGAATTTGTCGAGGTAATCCATGAATATATAATTCATCAGACGGGAGAACGTAGCTGGGGCATTCGTTAGGCCAAATGACATGACGGTGTATTCATAGGAGCCATAACGAGTGACGAATGCAGTCTTGGGAATGTCCTCTTCACGGACACGGATCTGGTGATAACCCAACCTCAAGTCGAGTTTAGAGAACACCGATGATCCAGCGAGTTGATCATAAAGATCATTGATCCGGGGCAGTGGGTATTTATTCTGGATTGTGGCTTGGTTAATGGGCCGGTAATCCTGAACCAATCGGTTAGTTCCATCTGAGCGGTCTCAACGAGAATAGCCTTGTTCACTAGAGTTGAGAAGTCATTGATGTCTTGAGCAGCTAGTGCAAGCTTGAGGTCAGGGTGTAGTCCATTACGGAACTTCTCCTGTCTGCGAGCATCTGTGGCGATGTCTTCTTCAGCATAGCGGGAGAGATCAAGAAATTCCCGCTGATAAGCTTCGACGGTTTTATTGCCCTGAGTGAGGTTGCGGAACTGGGTCTTCATGCGTTCCATAATTGCTTGAGGGATGTAACGTGTACGGAAAGCAGCCTGGAACTCATACCAAGTGATGACTGTTCCAACAGGCAGAGTACGCTTGTGTGTGTCCCACCATTGAGCAGCGGGGCCCTTTAAGAAAAAGGCCGCGAAGGTGACAAAGTTGGCGGGGGCGACATTAGCAGACTCCATCTCGTGAGTGATGTCGCGGAGCCAGTCATCGGCATCCAGGGGCTTGTCAGAGTTGCGAAACTGCGTTATAGCATCGTAGAGACGTGCTCGAGTGGCAACCAACTCGACGGCGAGAGCCCGAACAGTGCGATCCAGAGCCTGAGTGCACTGAATCAGAACGC
Source organism: Thinopyrum elongatum (assembly GCA_011799875.1). Classification (NCBI taxonomy): domain Eukaryota; kingdom Viridiplantae; phylum Streptophyta; class Magnoliopsida; order Poales; family Poaceae; genus Thinopyrum; species Thinopyrum elongatum. The sequence continues at coordinate 302,734,157 of CM022301.1, forward strand.
GGTGGTCATATCGGCGAGGCTCGTACGGGGCACAGATAGCTGTGTAGTATCCGGTAGCATCTCCAACAGGGGCATACGGAATGTATCGGAACTCAGAGTCATCCAAGATATCACTGAACTGTCCTCGAAGACGTGCGACAGCAGAGTAGGCGGCATCATGTACTGCCATCTCAATCGTCACGCCTAATCCGTGAAAAAGGTGTAACTCGGTGTCTGAGTCATTCTGCCGATCATAAATCCGAACTTCAGCATAGTACTGTTCCTGATTAAACTCGCGGTAATCCTCGTAAACCATGAACTCAGGGTACCAGCGGTAGCCAAGTCTGGTCATGAGAGCGATCAGGACAGCTGGAAACCCAGGGGTATTACGAGCCCAAGTGCGAAGCACAAGCTGTGTCGTAGGACGCGGTGGAAACAAACGGTCCATCTGAAACAGAGGAAATTCAGATTTGTCAAATGACAACGAGAAGTTTAACACAACTCGGAGAGAAAGGTTAAACAAAACAATGGAAAGGAAAATGATTATCAGACTAATCAGATCAACAACAGGGAAATCGCACAGATATCCAGCTCTCCGGGTAGACGGGAATTACGAGATCCTAAGTGTCGGCGTTAGTAAAATTTATTTAACCCGAATAGAAGAGATATTAGAGTCCCAGAGTATAGACGAGGAATAAAAGATCCTAATACCACCCAGTTGGCGACGTGGGCCCGTAAGCCACACAGCCAAGTTAGTAAATTAGTTTCTCGGTTTCTAGACTCAACTTCGGCCAAGGAATTTGGAGGGGGGCTTCCTACAGGCAGTCGGCTCTGATACCAACTTGTGACGCCCCCGGTTCAATCGTACACTAATCATACACGCAAACGTGTACGATCAAGCCCAGGGACTCACGGGAAGATATCACAACACAAATAAACGGAGGTCCACAATATTACAGACCGGGGATCCGAAGATCCGAATACATAAGTCAGTCATACAAATAATATCTGGGTACAGACATAGTTAGACAAGTTCTGCCTTAAGAAGGCTAGCACAAACAGCGACACTAGATCGAAAGGCGTTGGCCTCCTGCCTGGGAGCCTCCGATCCTACTCCTGGTCAGATGGCTCGATCCAGTAGTACGTGCCCTCTGGACCCGCCTGGTAGTAGGCTCCGGTGGTGGCGTCTGGCTCCTGGACTCCATCGCCTGGTGTATCATCAAGGTGGGGTATATGGGGGAAAAGAGAAAATAAAGCAACCGTGAGTACTCATCCGAAGTACTCAGCAAGCAAGGATCTATACTACATATGCAACATTATCAATGGAGAAAAGGCTGTATATGTGGACTGGGCTGCAGAAATGCCAGAATAGAGAGAAAGGCCTAGTCCTATCGAAGACTAGCATCTTCAAACATCTTCTCAAAGCCATCATCTTGCAGCAGTAGAAGAGAGTAGAATAGCATTTTATTTAGCAAACATGTTGAAGTACAGCTCAAAGATCCTTCCTCGACTCCCAGCGAGAAAGTAATCCCGAAGCTTCAATTAAGTAACAAGTATCCAGTTTAAGTAGTAGATCGGGGTACACAAACTGAGCGTCCTTTACCGTAGGACCGGCTATCGATAGAAGATTCATCCCTGCAGGGGTGCACTACTGTTACCCAACACGCTCGATCAACTCTGGCCGGACATACTTGATGGGTAATGCCCGTCCTCGGAAGATCAACACGAAGCAGCGCTCTACCTAGGCTCAGCAGAGAGGTCAGCACGCCGGACTAACCTATGCACCCAGGGGTCTCGGGCCATCGCCCTGGGCACCCTGCGCGTTGCGTGGCTGGCTGGGGTGCAGGCGCGACACTGAACTCGTCAGTGAAGTATCCAGCCCAATCCCGACGATCAGCCCGCACGGTGAATCGTGACGTCTGATAAGCTTTCGGCGAAACGTACATCGCAGAGGGCCCCATAACCATTATCCCGCGTGGTGGCAGTGCGTATAGGGCACGTCGACCCACTCAGATCACACACCCAAATCCAATAGGCTCAATTAGTATCAAGCGGAGACAATCAGAGTCTCTGATGCTCCGCCACAATGTCACACTCGAGTGCCCTTCCGGCACACCCGAAATCATAGATCCCCAGCGGGTACCCACCAGGGTGGACCCGCCTGTGAAAAAGGTCAAGTAACCGTGTGGTCATATTCATCAGGGTGAACGTATGAGGTATCACCCTCGAGGTTCACACTGAGGGGTTGCACGACAGAGTCGTATCGGACATGGAGAAGGAGGAATCACCCTCGATGACCACGACCGTACAGCTATGCTGCAGAGTATTCATCAGGAGTGCGTTACGAGGTATCACCCTCGGCACTCGATAGTTACTACGCAGAGTCGTACAACTAAGGGGGGTGTGAAGTGAGGCGTCTGTCTCTGATCGACGATCACGTTGATCGAATCGTCGATGAACAAGCAGGGGCGACAAAGTAAGGTGGTGGGGTCACAGATGGTTCATACCAACCTATACTAAACAGTTTATCATAGGCAGGTAAGGTAGCAATGAACAGGTTACAACAGCAGGCTATGCATCAGAATAGGAGCATACATTAACAGTAGCGAAATCTAATGCAAGCAGGAGAATAGAATGGGCGATATCTGGAATGCTCAAGGGGGGGGCTTGCCTGGTTGCTCTGGCAAGAGAGGGAGGTCGTCAACGGGCTGCTCGTCGGTAGAGTAGTCGTAACCTGGTGCAGCATCGTCGGTCTCGGCGTCTATCGAGAGAGAAGGAGGGGGAGAGAAACAATAAATTCACGGCAATAATGCAAACAATATGTATGACATGCCTAAATGATATGCCGGGGTGTTCTACTGCCTAACTAAATGATTTAGTTAATTTAGGAATTTATTCGGATTTATTTAATTAAAGTTGGACACTATTCATTTATCGAAATCGGTCTATTTGTTCAACGTTCTTATAGTTGCGGGCATCTGACGGGAATACAGAGGGCGTATCCGGGTTCGTATCGTCGTTCTGAGCAAGTTTCATGTATAAAATATTTTCATCGGAGTTACGGTTTATTTAATATGATTTTCTAAAGTTTTTATTAATTTCTGAAATTTAATTAATTATTTAATTCAACATTATCCGAAACAGTGATTGATGACGTCAGCATGACATCATGCTGACGTCAGCAGCCACCTGACAGGGTGGGTCCCACCTGTCATAGGCTGTTAGGTTAATTAGGTTTAATTAACTAATTAACAATTAACTAAACTAATTAATTAATTAAATTAGTCTGATTAGGGTTAATTAACCTAACTAATTAACTAATTAATTATTTTATTTATTTTTATTTTTATTTTCTTAAAAATCGTCTTCTGTTCTGGGCCTTTGGGCCCCATTCGTCAGCGTCACAGGGGGTTCGGCCCCATTGGGCATGGGCCCAGGGGGGTCTAACGGGTCGGGCGACGGGCGCAGCCCGAACGGGCGCTGGCCCGCGGGTGCGCACCGCGACTGGGCGTCGCGGGCTGGCACGTCGGCGTGGCGTCGGGCCCGGCAGGCCACTCGTGCGTGTGCCGTGGCGATCGGGCGCCACCGAGGGAGACGCCCGGGGCCGTGGAGGGGTACGCCGGATCGGGCGGGGGCGGCGCGCGTCGTGGCGAGGAGCGACGCGGTGCGCTCGAGCCGAGTCAGTGGTGCGCGCGCGCTGTCGTCCCGGCGTGGCCGAGTCTTGCCGCTTCCAGGACGGGCGACGTGCCTTCGCGCCTGCTAGCAGGGGGCGGTCGAGAGGGTTCCTCACCCACGCAGCAGGGGAACGGGCGCGTGGCTCGGATAAGCGGCTCGAGGAGGGACGAGGACGACGCAGTCCGGCGGGGAGGCGGCGCCGGCAGGTGGCGTGCGACCCGGCGAACGCAGCGGGGCACGGCACGGGCGGACGGATCGGGGGATCCCGTCCAGATGGGGGGGGCACCGAGCGCTAGGCGCTGTCGGGGGAGAGGAGAGGACGGGCGGCGTCGTGGGCGGCGGCGTCGGCGCTGGCCGATCGGCGCGGGAGCGGGCGGCGTCGCGGCGTCGGCCCGATCCAGTTTCTGGATCGGGGGGGGGGGGGCGACGAGTGGGGGGGGGGGAGTGGGGGTGTCGGTGGGGCTAGGGTTTCCGTCGGGGGCCTTATAGGCACAGGGGCGAGCGGAGGTGGGCCGGCCGGCTGGGCTTCGGCCCAGTTGGGCCGGGGGAGGGGGGGGTGTTGCTCTCTCTTTTTTTTTCTTTGTTTTCTATTTCTTTTCCTTTTTCTTTATTCTCCTTTCTCAATCTAGTAAATAGCTAGGCCTCAAAATGGTTTTTGTAAAACATGAGACCAAGTTCATAAATACCAGTGCATTATTCCCTAACACCTAAAATTAGTTTGGACAAAACATAATTCCATATTTATTTCAGATTTAATAAATGGTTATTAAATATTATCTTTATCCACTGTTTGAGGTTGTTCGAGTCACTTATCCAATTCCAATGATGTTGGTTCCAATTTTAGAATAGCCTCTAGAATATTTGTTATTTATCTGACATTTTAGCTCCTATGTTGGACAACTTTCATATTCCACTTTCGTTTAAATTTGAATTTGACTTAGGAGTTGAAATGCAATGTGATGCTAATGATGATTATGCACAGTCGATCATGCTAACATATCATTATCAAAAGTGATTACTGTTGCTAATCACCGGGGGTGTTACAGAATCCTTGAGTAACGTGTGAAACATGAGTGGTTGCACCCGTATCTAACCACCAGGTATTATTTGGAACTTCTATGAGGTTTGATTCATAACATACTAAAACATAGTACATACCTTTCTTTTCGAACCAGCTTTTACGTTTCGGACAATCCTTCTTGAAGTGACCATTCTTCTTGCAGAAGTGACACTTCAGATCCTTACGGATTTCTCCATCATTAGTCCTTGCCAGTAGATTGATCTTTTTCTTACCCTTCTTTCCTGGTTTAGCCTTGCTACTGCTAGCTTCGTTATGAACCACAAAATGGGCAGAATGCTCTTTAGTTTTCTTTAGTCATCCTTCCTCTTGAATCAGCATGGCTTTAACAGCTTGAAGGTTCCATTTATCTTTGATGGTGTTGTAGTTCACCTGGAACTGGCCAAAATCTGGAGGAAGAGAGTTCATAATAAACTGTACAAGAAAATTTTCATTCACGTCCATTCCCATTGACTTTAACTTTGATGCAAGGTTAGTCATACTAGTCACATGATCATGCATCGAACACAACCAATTGAATTTCTTGGTTGTTAGTTCACTCATGAGAGTTTCCACGATGGACTTATCTGCAAGGTCTGACTGGGAAAACTCCTTGATCAGTGCCATAAATTCCCTTGCATTTTCAGTCTTGGGCATAGATGGCCTGATGTTCTCAGCGATCATTATGCGCATAAAGTTTAGGCTCAGTCGGTTAGATCTTTCCCAAGCCTCATAAAAATACTTATCTTCATCGGTACTTTGATCAGTAAGCGCTGCGGGTTGCTCCTCCATTACTAATGCCATGTCTAAGTTCATGACTCCCAAATGGAACCGGACATATTCAGCCCATTCAACATAATTCAGCCCATTAAACTTGACCGGACCATTCATAGCGACTGCAAACATTAATTGTGCTCACTTGTTAATAGGCGTTCGATAATGTATTCAAACATCAACTTCAGTCACATATTTAAGAACATCTTTGGATGAAACTTAAATACGAAACTGAAACCACAATGCTACTAATACTTTAACACACGTAGCCACACTTAAGCAAAATATATACGTCATCTTTGGATAAACTATATATATCTCTCAAGTATATTGCTAGTCCCTCTTATGTCACAAATTAATCTTGCAATGGCCACCTTTGGGTGATCACGGCGTAAAAATTAGTGACTATAATATACCATGAATTATTAGCAACAAAAATCAATTTGCACTATAAATATTTGACCGTAAAATGCTAGGCCACTTTGGTGGCAAACAAGCATGCTCTCCAATAAATATTTATTCGGCAAAATCGCATGAACAATTATACCAATAAATTGTTTTTCAAGTCTAATAACTATACGGACAAAATGTATAATTTTGGACGCAAAACATACTTTGCCAAAATATGATCATCTACGTAACGCAATGCAATAACGTGAGCAATGATCAAAAATTAAAGAACGACAACAAGTCTTGAGCATAGGATGAGAAAAAGAATAGATCGACGGAATAACGAATCAAAATCTCGACTTTAATGTGAATTAGAAGTGTTGCAACAACAAGGCTCTGATACCAAATGTAAGCAAATTTTCTTTAAGTGCGGAACATTTGCAATACAAATGATTCAACAAAACATACGAGAGATTTTCTATTCATGATCCGAGTGTACCTTGTTCCATCATGAGACCTTTCGAAGTCGATTCCGTCGTCGTCAAATGTTCTTTTTTTTCTCTGCCTCTTTACTTCACAAGTTCCTCCGATGGATGAAGAACCGACCTTTCTGTGTGTATGTGTCGCTCCAATGCGGCGGTGTTGCCGCTGTGCAATACCGAGTAAATTGCCCCAAGCGAAGTACAAACAAATGGCAGGGGCATGGCCCTTTTATAGCGCCCCCGCGGACGTGTCTCTTGAGCGAACAACGCAGTCGTCGGTTCAGCAAACGGACACGTCCTAGTTAGTCACAAGTCAACCGATGCATCTGCGCCAAGGATACGTCTCCTAGATGAAACGATGCCTCCCGCTGCCTCAACTGCATGTACTTGTGCACACGTGCATGCATCAACCGTCGGCTGATTACACGTGCATTAACGCACATGCACTTACACAACGATCCATGCAATCGCTTCTGATTGGCCAGCCATCTATGCATGCATGAGCACTAGTACACGTCCATGCACTAGGAACATGACTTCGCCATACACACACACACATACATTTGCATGCAAAGCACTGTGTACATAACCAGCATGTATATACACACCACATAGTTTGCTTTGACATATACCTCAATTGTGAAGATTACCAGAGGGAGAAAAGAGGGAGTTGAAACCCAGATTTTATTCTATCATTTCTAGCAACCATCATACTAGAACTTTTAATTAAAATCTCACTATAATTTACATTGGCCACATAAAATATTCTTACAGACATATGATCAAGTTTATGCTAGGTAGCATTCCACATCAAAAATTATCTTTTTTTTATCATTTATCTACTCGAGGATGAGCAGGAATTAAGCTTGGGGATGCTGATACGTCTCCGTCGTATCTATAATTTTTTATTGTTCCATGCCAATATTATACAACTTTTACATACTTTTGGCAACAATTTAATGATTTATTGGACTAACCTATTGATCCAGTGCCCAGTGCCAGTTCCTGTTTTTTGCATGTTTTTTGTTTCGCAAAATATCTATATCAAACGAAGTCCAAACACGATAAAAATTTACAGAGAATTATTTTGGAATATTTGTGATTTTTGGGAGGTGGAATCAACGCAAACGGGGGCCCACAGCCACCACAAGACACCTGGGCGCGCCAGGCAGCCCAGGCGCGTGGTTGTGGGTTGTGCCCTCCTCGTAAGTTGGTTGAAGATCTAATTCGGGAGCAAGGAAGCTTATATCCGGAAAAAAACGTGTTAAAATCTCAGCGCAATCAGAGTTACGGATCTCCGGATATATAAGAAACGGTTTTCGGCCAGATCCGGGGAACGTGAAACAGAAAAGAACTCAGAGGGAGATCCAATCTCAGAGGGGCTCCTGCCCCTCCGCCACCATGGAGGCCATGGACCAGAGGGGGAACTCTCCTCCCATCTAGGGGGAGGCCAAGGAAGAATAGAAGAAGGAGGGGGCTCTCTCCCCCTCTCCCCCGGTGGCGCCGGAGTGCCGCCGGGGCAAGGATCGTGACGGCGATCTACATCAACAACCTTGCTACCGTCAACCCCAACTTTCTCCCCCTCTATGCAGTGGTGTAACACCTCTCTTCCCGGCTATAATCTCTACTTAAACATGGTGCTCAACACTATATATTATTTCCCAATGATATGTGGTTATCCTATGATGTTTGAGTACATCCGTTTTGTCCTATGGGTTGATAGATGATCATGATTGGTTTGAGTTGTATATTTTATTTTGGTGCTGTCCTTTGGTGCCCATCATATGAGCGCGCGTGTGGATCACACCATAGGGTTAGTTGTATGTTGATAGGACTATGCATTGGAGGGCAAGGGTGACAACAGCTTCAGCCTAAACATAGAAATTGATACGTACGGGATTGAATGGGGACTAATATATATCTTAATGCTATGGTTGGGTTGTACCTTAATGAACATTAGTAGTTGCGGATGCTTGCTAATAGTTGCAATCGTAAGTGCATAGAATTCCAAGTAAGGGACGACATGCTAGCAGTGGCCTCTCCCTCATATAAAATTGCAACAATGATCACCGGTTTAGTTATTGATCACCTAGGGACAAATAACTTTCTTATTTGACAAAACCTTTTTACTAAACAACTAACTTTTATTATCTTGCAATTTATTCATAGTTTTATTCTTGTAAAGTACTCCTAGTTTTATTCTTGTTCTAGGTAAAGCAAACGTCAAGTGTGCATAGAGTTGTATCGGTGGTCGATAGAACTTGAGGGAATATTTGTTCTACCTTTAGCTCCTCGTTGGGTTCGACACTCTTATTTATCGAAAAAGGCTACAAATGATCCCCTATACTTGTGGGTTATCACCACGCCGTCGTGTTGATTGTGATCCCATCTACTTCTCCTCTCCATCTTGCTGGATCAAGAAGGAGAAGACGCCATCGAGCCGCACGTGTGCTAAACTCGGAGGTGTTGTCCGTTCGGCACTAGATCGGTTGGATCATGATCGGATCGCGAAGAGTACGACTACATCAACCGTGTTATATACGCTCCCGCTTAGCGATCTACAAGGGTATGTAGATGATCTCCCCCCTCGTAGCTATGCATCTCCATGGATAGATCTAGCGTGTGCGTAGAATTTTTTTTGTTTTCCATGCAACGTTACCCAATAGTGGCATCATGAGCCAGGTCTATGCATAGATGATATGCACGATTAGAACACAAAGGAGTTGTGGGTGGTGATGTTCATATTGCTTACCACCAATGTCTTATTTTGATTTGGCGGTATTGTGGGATGAAGCGGCCCGGAGCAACCTTAGATGTCCACGTACATGAGACCGGTTCCACCGACCAACATGCAACTTGTTTTGCATAAGGTGGCTGGTGGGTGTCTGTCTCTCCCACTTTAGTTGAATCTGATTTGACTACGGCGGTCCTTGCAGAAGGTTAAACAACAACTTGATAATCACCGTTGTGGTTTTGCGTAGGTAAGAACAGTTCTTGCTAGTTGCCCGTAGCAGCCACGTAAAATTTGCAACAACAATGTAGAGGACGTCTAACTTGTTTTTGCAGGGCATGTTGTGATGTGATATGGTCAAGATATGATATGATATATGTTGATGTATGAGATGATCATGTTTTGTAATAAGTTCATGACTTGCATGTCGATGAGTACGACAACCGGCAGGAGCCTTAGGGTTGTCTTTAAATTATTGTATGACCTGCGTGTCAATCACTAAGCGCCATGTAATTGCTTTACTTTATCGCTATGCGTTACGATATGCGTAGGCTCGATCTGATGACTACTCGATAGTTCAGTGTGCCATGCTTTACGGCTTGGAACCAGGACTTCAAAAGCGTTTTGAATGCCACAGAGCATATGAGATGTTCCAAGAGCTGAAGTTAATATTTCAAGCAAATTCCCGGGTTGAGAGATATGAAGTCTCCAACAAGTTCTTTAGCTGTGAGATGGAGGAGAGCAGTTCTTTCAGTGAACACATACTCAGAATGTCTGGGTACCACAACCACTTGACTCAGTTGGGAATTGATCTTCCAGCTGAGAGTGTTATTGATAGAGTTCTTCAGTCACTGCCACCAAGTTACAAAGGCTTCGTGATGAACTATAATATGCAAGGGATGGAGAAAACAATTCCCGAGCTTGTCGCGATGCTTAAGGCCGTGGAGGTAGAAATCAAAAAGGAGCATCAAGTGTTGATGGTTAACAAGACCACCTGTTTTAAGAAAAAGGGCAAGGGAAAGAAAGGGAACTTCAAGAAGAATGGCAAGCAAGTTGCCGCTCCCATGAAGAAGTCCAAAGCTGGACCCAAGCCTGAAATTGAGTGCTTCTACTGCAAGGGAAATGGTCACTGGAAGCAAAACTAGCCCAATTACTTGGCAGATAAGAAGGATGGCAAAGTGAACAAAGGTATATTTGATATACATGTTATTGATGTGTTCCTTACTAATGCTCGTAGTAGCGCCTGGGTATTTAATACTGGTTCGGTTGCTCATATTTGTAACTCGAAACATGAGCTGCAGAATAAACGAAGATTGGCTAAGGACGAGGTGATGATGTGCGTCGGAAATGGTTCCAAGGTTGATGTGATCGTCGTCGGCATGCTACCTCTACATCTACCTTCGGGATTAGTTTTAGACCTCAATAATTGTTATTTGGTGCCAGCGTTGAGCATGAACATTATATCTGGATCTTGTTGATTGCGATACGGTTATTCATTTAAGTCAGAGAATAATGGTTGTTCTATTTTTATGAGTAACATCTTTTATGGTCATGCACCCTTAGTGATGTGACGCCCCCGATTCAATCGTACACTAATCATGCACGCAAACGTGTACGATCAAGATTAGGGACTCACGGGAAGATATCACAACACAACTCTAAAACATAAATAAGTCATACAAGCATCATAATACAAGCCAGGGGCCACGAGGGCTCGAATACAAATGCTCGATCATAGACGAGTCAACGGAAGCAACAATATCTGAGTACAGACATAGGTTAAACAAGGTGCCATAAGATGGCTAGCACAAACAGGGATACAACAGATCGAACAGGCGCAGGGCCTCCTGCCTGGGATCCTCCTAACTACTCCTGGTCGTCGGCGTCCTGGACGTAGTAGTAGACTCCGCCCTGGTGGTAGTAGTCGTCGAAGGTGGCGTCTGGCTCCTGGGCTCCAGCATCTGGTTGCGACAACCAGCAAGAAGGGAAAAGGGGAAAGGAGGGGGAAAGCAACCGTGAGTACTCATCCAAAGTACTCGCAAGCAAGGATCTATACTACATATGCATGGTATATGTGTAAAGAGGCAATATCGGTGGACTGAACTGCAGAATGCCAGAATAAGAGGGGGATAGCTAGTCCTGTCGAAGACTACGCTCCTGGCAGCCTCCATCTTGAAGCAATAGAAGAGATTAGTTGGAGGTTAACCAAGCAACAACGTATAGCATAATCCTACCCGTCGATCCTCTCATCGCCACCATGCGAGAGAGCGACCACCGGGTTATAACTGTCACTTGTAAGGGTGTGTTTTATTAAGTATCCATTTCTAGTTGTCATGAGGTCGGAATACAACTCCGGGTCGTCCTTTTACCGAGGGACCCGGCTATTCGAATAGATAAACTTCCCTGCAGGGGTGCACCACATATTCCCCAACACGCTCGATCCCCTTTGGCCGGAGACACACTTTCCTGGGTCATGCCCGGCCTCGGAAGATCCACACGTCGCAGCCCCACCTAGGCTCAACAGAGAGGTCAGCACGCCGGACTAATCCTATGCACTCTGGGGTCTGGGCCCATCGCCCAGTGCGCTCCTGCACGTTGCGTACGCGGCCGCGAGCAGACCTAGCAACCCACACGATCACGGCGGTTACGTTATCGCGGTCCAACACGGCGCGCGCCGCTCAGTCGCTGACGTCAAGAAGGCTTCAGCTGATACCACGACGCCGGGATACCCATAACTACTCCCGCGTAGTTGGTTAGTGCGTATAGGCCAGTGGCCAGACTCAGATCAAATATCCAATCTCGTTAAACGTGTTATTATGAGATCACAGCGGACGACGACCAGGGCCAGGCCCACCTCTCTCCTAGGTGGTCACAACCTGCCCTGCCGCTCCACAACAAAGAGTCACTTAGGGGGCCGTCGAGGAGGCCAATCCTTTCAGGCCCCATTCGTGAATCACCTGCGGGTGCTCCTCGAGCCGACCCGACTTTAGTATCCATCTGATGTCACATGTAATAAGTAGTATACATATCCGCAATCGCCACCCGTGGCGAGCACGGCCCAATAATGTAGCATAGCAGACAGACGAGAATGTAGGGCCACTGATGACAAACTAGCATCCTACACTAGGCATTTAGGACTGCAGGTAAGGTATCAACAACAGTAGCAACAATGACAGGCTATGCAGCAGAATAGGATTAACCGAAAGCAGTAACAGGCTACACTACTCTAATGCAAGCAGTATAGAGAAGAATAGGCGATATCTGGTGATCAAGGGGGGGGGCTTGCCTGGTTGCTCTGGCAAGTAGGGGTCGTCAACAACGTAGTCGGTCGGGGCACCAGCAGCTGCGTCGGTCTCGTAGTCTACCGAAGAGAAGAGGGGGAAGAAACAGTAAACACACGGCAATGATGCAACAGGGATGCAGGACATGTCTAAACGCAGGGCCAGGGTGATATACAGCCTAACTAAGCGATTTAGTTAATTTAGGAATTTATTCGGATTTATTTAATTAGGGTTGGACACTATTCATTTATCGAAATCGGTCTAATTGTTCAACGTTCTCATAGTTGCGGGCGTCTGATGGGAATACAGAGGATGTATTCGGGTTCGTATCGTCGTTCTGAGCAAGTTTCATGTATAAAATATTTTCATCGGAGTTACGGTTTAAAAGATATGATTTTCTAAAGTTTTTATTAATTTCTGAAATTTTAATTAATTATTTAATCCAACATTATCCGAAACAGTGATTGATGACGTCAGCATGACATCATGCTGACGTCAGCAGCCACCTGACAGGGTGGGTCCCACCTGTCATGGGCTGTTAGGTTAATTAGGTTTAATTAACTAATTAACAATTAACTAAACTAATTAATTAATTAAATTAGCCTGATTAGGGTTAATTAACCTAACTAATTAATTAATTAATTATTTTATTTATTTTTATTTTTATTTTCTTAAAATCGTTTCTGGGCCGTGGGCCCGTTCGGTCAGTGGGTCAGGGGCATTAGGCCCCACCTGTCAGTGGCCCGAATGGCCACACGGGCGCGCGGGCGCGGCCAGGCACGCGTGGGCGCGCGCGCACGCACTGGCCGAGGCCAGGGTGCGGTGGCCGGCCGGGGGTGGTGGCGAGGGCCAGAGGCCGGAGCGGGGCGCGCCGGCCGTGGCCGGTGGAGAGGCGGCCGCGGGGAGGAGCGCTGGGGGCCGGCGCCGGCGTGCGGCGTGCGGGCGGGCGGCGTGCGCGGCGAGGGCGCGCGGTGAGCGTGGATGCGGGGCGGCGCGCGTGCGCGTGCACGGGGCAGGGGAGGGGGAGGCCTGGGGCCTCACCGAGATTAGCAGGGACGGGGCAGCGGGCTCGAGCTCGTGGAGGGGGGGTCGGCGACGGGGTCGAGGCGGGGCGTCGGCGTCGAGCGCGAGGAGGGGCTCGGGGTGGAGGCCGGAGACGACGGGTCGACGGGGAGGCCGGCGTCGGTGGAGTCCGGGCGAGGCGGCGAGGTCCAAGGGCACGGCGGTCGCGACGGCGTCGGAGACGAGGCGAGACGGGCGCGGTCGGCGCGTCGGGCGGTCGACGGGGACGACGGCAACGGAGACGAGGTGCAGGCCGCGGGGATGCGCGGGCTCCGGGCGCGCGTCCTCCGGCGGCGAGGTCGTCGCGGCGACGAGCGACGGATAGGGGGTTTTGCCCCATCCAGATCCAGTCGAGGGAGGGGGGCGACCCGGGGGGGATGTGGATCGGAGGGGGCTATGGTTCGACCTGGGCGCTTATAGGCCAGTCGCTACCTTAGTGGCCTGGCCGCTGGGCTTCTCCCAGTTGGGCCGTGGGGGGGGGTTTGATCTTTTTTTTTATTTCTTCTTTCTCGTTTTCTAATTTCTTTTCTTTATTCTCCTTTCTCAATCTAGTAAATAGCTAGGCCTCAAAATGGTTTTTGTAAAACATGAGACCTAGATCATAAATACCAGTGCATTATTCCCTAACACCTAAAATTAGTTTGGACAAAATATAATTCCATATTTATTTCAGATTTAATAAATGGTTATTAAATATTATCTTTATCCACTGTTTGAGGTTGTTCGAGTCACTTATCCAATTCCAATGATGTTGGTTTCAATTTTAGAATAGCATCTGGAATATTTGTTATTTATCTGACATTTTAGTTTCTATGTTGGACAACTTTTATATTCCACTTTCATTTAAATTTGAATTTGACTTAGGAGTTGAAATGCAATATGATGCTAATGATGATTATGCACTATTAATCATGATGACATGGCCTCATCAAAAGGGTGATCACTGTAGCTTAATACAGGGGGTATTACAAGTGAATGGTCTATTCTTGTTGAATCTCGATCGTAGTGATACACATATTCATAATATTGATGCCAAAAGATGCAAAGTTGATAATGATAGTGCAACATACTTGTGGCACTGTCGTTTAGGTCATATTGGTGTAAAGCACATGAAGAAACTCCATGCGGATGGACTTTTGGAATCACTTGATTATGAATCATTTGATACTTGCGAACCATGCCTCATGGGTAATATGACTAAAACTCTGTTCTCCGGAACAATGGAGCGAGCTAATGACTTATTGGAAATAATACATACTGATGTATGCGGTCCGATGAGTGTTGAAGCAGGCGGTGGGTATCGTTATTTTCTGATGTTCACGAATGATTTGAGTAGGTATGGGTATATCTACTTAATGAAACACAAGTCTGAAACATTTGAAAAGTTCAAAGAATTTCAGAATGAAGTGAAGAATCATCATAACAAGAAAATAAAATTTCTACGATCTGATCGTGGAGGTGAATATTTGAGTTACGAGTTTGGCCTTCATTTAAAACAATGTGGAATTGTTTCACAACTCACGCCACCTGGAACACCACAGAATAATGGTGTGTCCGAACATCGTAACCGTACTTTATTAGATATGGTGCGTTCTATTATGTCTCTTACCGATTTGCCTTTATCATTTTGGGGTTATGCATTAGAGACAGCCGCATTCACGTTAAATAGGGCACCGTCTAAATCCGTTGAGGCGACACCGTATGAACTATGGTTTGGCAAGAAACCTAAGCTGTCGTTTCTTAAAGTTTGGGGATGCGACGCTTATGTCAAAAGGCTTCAGCCTGATAAGCTCGAACCCAAAGCGGAGAAGTGCGTCTTCATAGGATACCCTAAAGAAACTATTGGGTGTACCTTCTACCACAGATCCAAAGGCAAGATCTTTTTTGCTAAGAATGGGTCATTTCTAAAGAAGGAGTTTCTCTCGAAAGAAGTGAGTGGGAGGAAAGTAGAACTTGATGAGGTAGTTGTACCTTCTCTCAAATTGGAAAGTAGCACATCAGAGAAAACCGTTCCCGTGATGCCTACACCAACTAGAGAAGAAGCTAATGATGATGATCATGAAACTTCAGATCAAGTTACTACTAAACCTCGTAGGTCGACCAGAACACGTACCGCACCAGAGTGGTATGGTAATCTTGTCCTGGAAGTCATGTTGTTAGACAACAGCGAACCTACGTACTATGAAGAAGCTATGATGAGCCCAGATTCTGACAAATGGCTTGAGGCCATGAAATCTGAGATAGTATCCATGTATGAGAACAAAGTGTGGACTTTGGTGGACTTGCCCAATGATCGACAAGCCATTGATAATAAATGGATCTTCAAGAGGAAGACAAACACTGATGGTAATATCACTATCTGCAAAGCTTGACTTGTCACAAAAGGTTTTTGACAAGTTCAAGGGGTTGACTACGATGAGACTTTCTCACCCGTAGCGATGCTTAAGTCTGTCAGAATCATGTTAGCAATTGCCGCATTTTATGATTATGAAATCTGGCAAATGGACGTCAAAACTGCATTCCTTAACGGGTTTCTTAAAGAAGAGTTGTATATGATGCAACCAGAAGGTTTTGTCGATCCTAAGGGTGCCAACAAACTGTGCAAGCTCCAGTGATCCATCTATGGATTGGTGCAAGCATCTCAGAGTTGGAATATACGCTTTGATGAGGTGATCAAAGCATTTGGTTTTATATAGACTTACGGTGAAGCCTGTATTTACAAGAAAGTGGGTGGGAGCTCTGTAGCATTTCTGATATTATATGTGGATGACATATTGCTGATTGGAAATGATATAGAATTTCTGGATAGCATAAAAGGATATTTGAATAATAATTTTTCAATGAAAGACCTCGGTGAAGCTGCTTACATGTTAGGCATCAAGATCTATAGGGATAGATCGAGACACTTAATAGGACTTTCACAAAGCACATCCTTGACAAAGTTCTGAAAAAGTTCAAAATGGACCAGTCAAAGAAAAGGTTCTTGCCTGTGTTGCAAGGTGTGAAATTGAGTCAGACTCAAAGTCCGACCACGGCAGAAGATAGAGAGAGAATGAAAGTCATTCCCTATGAATCAGCCATAGGTTCTATAATGTATGCCATGTTGTGTACCAGACCTGATGTGTGCCTTGCCATAAGTTTGGCAGGGAGGTACCAAAGTAATCCAGGAGTGGATCACTGGACAACGGTCAAGAATATCTTGAAGTACCTGAAAAGGACCAAGGATATGTTTCTCATTTATGGAGGTGATGAAGAGCTTGTCGTAAAGGGTTACGTCGATGCTAGCTTCAACACATATCGGAATGACTCTAAGTCTCAAGCCGGATACATATTTATATTGAATGGTGGAGCTGTCAGTTGGTGCAGTTCTAAGCAGAGCGTCGTGGCAGGATCTACATGTGAAGCGGAGTAGATAGCTACTTCGGAAGCAGCGCATGAAGGAGTTCATATACGATCTGGGTGTAATACCCAATGCATCGGGTCCAATGACAATATTTTGTGACAACACTGGAGCAATTGCCTTAGCCAAGGAGTCCAGGTTTCACAAGAGAACCAAACACATCAAGTGACACTTCAACTCCATTCGTGAAAAGGTCAAGGATGGAGACATAGAAATTTGCAAAATACATACAGATCTGAATGTGGCAGACCCGTTGACTAAACCTCTTTCGCGGGCAAAACATAATCAGCACCAAGACTCCATGGGTGTTAGATTAATTACTATGTAATCTAGATTATTGACTCTAGTGCAAGTGGGAGACTGTTGGAAATATGCCCTAGAGGCAATAGTAAAGTGGTTATTATTATATTTCCTTAATCATGATAAAGGTTTATTATTCATGCTATAATTGTATTGATCGAAAACTTAAATACATGTGTGAATACATAAACAAATACCAAGTCCCTAGTAAGCCTCTACTAGACTAGCTCGTTCATCAAAAGATGGTCAAGGTTTCCTGACCCTAGACATGAGTTGTCATTTGATAACGGGATCACGTCATTAGGAGAATTATGTGATGGACTAGACCCAACCGTAAGCTTAGCATAAGATCGTTTACGTTATTTGCTATAGCTTTCTTCATGTCAAGTATCTGTTCCTTCGACCATGAGATCATGCAACTCCCGGATACCAGAGTACCTTGTGTGCTATCAAACGTCACTTCATAATTGGGTGATCATAAAGGTGATCTACAGGTATCTCTGACGGTGTATGTTGGGTTGGCATGGATCGAGACTAGGATTTGTCACTCCGTTTGACGGAGAGGTATCTCTGGGCCCTCTCGGTAATGCAACATCACAAGAAGCTTGCAAGCAATGTGACTAAGGATTTAGTCATGGGATCTTGTATTACAGAACGAGTAAAGAGACTTGCCGGTAACGAGATTGAACTAGGTATGAAATACCGACGATCGAATCTCTGGCAAGTAACATACCGACGGACAAAGAGAACTGCATACGGGATTAACCGAATCCTTGACATCATGGTTCAACCGATAAAAGATCTTCGTGGAATATGTAGGAACCAATATGGGCATCCAGGTCCCGCTATTGGTTATTGATCGGAGAGGTGTCTCGGTCATGACTACATGATTCCCGAACCCGCATGGTCTCACGCTTAACGTTCGTTGACGCTAGAGTAGTATCGGGATATTTGATGATTGGTAACCGAATGTTGTTCGGAGTCTCGGATGAGACCCCGAACGTCATGAGGAGTCTCGGAATGGTCGGGAGGTAAAGATTTATATATGGAAAGTTGTTTTCGGGTTCCGGAAAAAGTTTCAGTTTTTTTGGTATTGTACCGGGAAGCTTCCCAAAGGTTACGGAAACTTCCAGAAGAGTCCGGAAGTCCACCAAGGGTTCCAACACGTCGCAAGGGTCAGCATGGGCTGAGGGGAGGTGCCATGGCCTTGTTGGGCCAGGCGCACACAAGTCCCTCAAGGCCTATGCAGTTGGGAAAGGTGGGAAGTCCACCTTTGTATGGAAGGGAAGGAGGAGGACTAGGATTCCACCTCTTCCCCCCTTGGCTGCGCCCTAGGGTTTGGAGGGGTTGTTCCACATGCCCCTCCACCTATATATAGAGGGGAGGGGCGCCCCAAGAGGATACACAAAGCCCTTGGCACTCCTCACTCTCCCGTTACTCCGTAGTTCCACCGCCTCGTCCCGACGACGCTTAGCGAAGCGTTGTCGGTGCCGCACCATCACCACCACGCCGTCATGTTGGTTGTGATCCCATCTACTTCTCCTTTCCATCTTGATGGATCAAGAAGGAGGAGACGTCATCGAGCCGCACGTGTGCTAAACTCGGAGGTGCTGTCCGTTCGGCACTAGATCGGTTGGATCGTGATCAGATCGCGAAGAGTACGGCTACATCAACTGCGTAGATGATCTCCCCCTCTCGTAGCTATGCATCTCCATGGATAGATCTAGCGTGTGCGTAGAATTTTTTTGTTTTCCATGCAATGTTACCCAACAGCTTCATATTTCAGAAGTTTAATAGGCGTAACAAGATGAGGACTACCCACCAATTGGATAAGAATAGGGTAATGATCTGACCTTGAACTGAGGATATGTGATACCTTGCAATCAGGGAACATAGAAGACCACTGAGGGCATGCTACTGCATGGTCAAGCCGCATTTCACATTTTTGTGACCTTCCTGATTGTTATTATAAGTCCAAGGAACTCCAGAAAATCCCAAATCAAATAAATTGCAATCTGACAAAACATCATGAAAACTCGCCATAAGCTTGGATGGCCTCTTGTTACGAGAGAAATGTTCATTCTGCCACATAGCTTCGTTAAAATCACCAGCCATAAACCAAGGTCCGGTCCCAAGCGGTTTAATTCGCCTTAACAGATCCCACATGGCATACCTTTGGCTCGCCTTCGGTTCACCATAGACAAAGGTGCTTCTCCACTTAGTGCCATCTCCTTTGCAAACATACATGTCAATAAAATGTTCACCATATTTGTTCAGTTCCAGAATATAAAGATCATCCCAGAAGACCGCTACACCACCACCTTTGCCTGGAACAGAAACAGTAAAAACATTTTTCATACCCAAGCGATAACGCAAACTCTCAACATATTCTTTATTTTTCCTTGTTTCTGAAAGAAAGATAACGTTGGGTCGGTGTGTCTTCGTGAGGCACACAAGTTCTTGAACTGTCCAAGGTCGACCCAGACCTCGGTAGTTCCAACAGATCATTTTCATGTCTCCTCACGGGCGTCATCAATCACGTCCGTCAGTTGACCGGCAGCCCCAGGGCCGGTAGCTTCCTTAGCATTTTCATCTACCTCTTTTCCATCCCCAACCGACTCTCTCCTAGTACCTTGAATCTCCTCCTCTCCCCCATCTACTTCTTTAGTTACATGGACAGTAGACCCATCTAGTCCTACCACAGACTCCACTCTCTCAACACACACCCTTTTACATGACACACTCATATCCAAAGCACCCCTATGCTCTAAACTATTAGTACTAGTGCTATTCATGCTGAAGACTAAATCTTGGTCATCAGTGGCGTGTCTCTTGCTTCCAGCCGTGCTCTCCAACATAGCCGCAAAAGCCACTTTGCGTCCAGACAGCTCACTGCTACTGTTAGGAGGAGTTGGGACACCAAAAATCGCATGCTTAGCACATGCAGACTGCACCATGGCCTTCTCTTCTTGTTCTTGTCGGTGGATCCTCTTCCGGCGTTGTACTCCAGCAATAACTAGAGCACCCTGGTGCATAACCTCCACGGAGGCACCCTCGTGAGCGCCATGGGCCGCCTTTTCCAGCATATGTGCATGCTGTTGGGGAACGTTGCATGGAAAACAAAAAATTTCTACGCACACGCAAGATCTATCCATGGAGATGCATAGCTACGAGAGGGGGAGAGCATCTACATACCCTTGTAGATCGCTAAGCGGAAGCATTTATCACGCGGTTGATGTAGTTGTACTCTTCGCGATCTGATCACGATCCAACCGATCTAGTGCCGAACGGATGGCACCTCCGAGTTTAGCACACGTGCGGCTCGATGACTGCTACTTCTTGAGCTTGCGTTGGTTTTTCCCTTGAAGAGGAAAGGGTGATGCAGCAAAGTAGAGATAAGTATTTCCCTCAGTTAGAGAACCAATGTATCAATCCAGTAGGAGGTACAAGCAAGTCCCCAATCTATGCAACTGCACAAACAATCAAACACTTGCACCCAACGCGATAAAGGGGTTGTCAATCCCATCACGGTCAATTGCAAAGGTGAGATCTGATAGAGATATGTGACGCCCCCGGTTCAATCGTACACTAATCATACACGCAAACGTGTACGATCAAGCCCAGGGACTCACGGGAAGATATCACAACACAACTCTAAACACAAATAAACGGAGGTCCACAATATTACAGACCAGGGATCCGAAGATCCGAATACATAAGGCAGTCATACAAATAATATCTGGGTACAGACATAGTTAGACAAGTTCTGCCTTAAGAAGGCTAGCACAAACAGCGACACTAGATCGAAAGGCGTTGGCCTCCTGCCTGGGAGCCTCCGATCCTACTCCTGGTCAGATGGCTCGATCCAGTAGTACGTGCCCTCTGGACCCGCCTGGTAGTAGGCTCCGGTGGTGGCGTCTGGCTCCTGGACTCCATCGTCTGGTGTATCATCAAGGTGGGGTATATGGGGGAAAAGAGAAAATAAAGCAACCGTGAGTACTCATCCGAAGTACTCAGCAAGCAAGGATCTATACTACATATGCAACATTATCAATGGAGAAAAAGGCTGTATATGTGGACTGGGCTGCAGAAATGCCAGAATAGAGAGAAAGGCCTAGTCCTATCGAAGACTAGCATCTTCAAACATCTTCTCAAAGCCATCATCTTGCAGCAGTAGAAGAGAGTAGAATAGCATTTTATTTATCCACTCAAATTTAACACTTGTGAAGCAGATATGTCAATTGGTTTGCAATCTTGGAAAACGTTCTCAACGCACTCGACGGCATAACTAGCGAGTCCGAGAAAACTTCTGACTTGCTTAACATTCTTTGGGGGAGTCCAGTCGAGAATAGCCTGAAACTGTTCGGGGTTAACAGCAATTCCATCCTGGAAATCACTGCCCAGGTAAGTTACTTCAGGAAGCCCAATTACAGCATTGGCGAATATTGGCATACAACTGGTGTTCTCGGAGCCTTTTAGTCCACAACGGAGGTGGTCAGCATGTTCTTCTTTATCTTAGAATAATCAGGATATCATCCAATATACACGACGAATTTGGCGAGAGGGAATACCATGAATATATAATTAATCAGACGGGGAGAACGTAGCTGGGGCATTCGTTAGGCCAAATGACATGACTGGGTGTTGTATTCATAGGAGCCATAACGAGGACGAATGCAGTCTCGGAATATCCTCTTCACGGACACGAATATGGTGATAACCAACCTCAGGTGCGTTTAGAGCACCGACGATAGCGAGTTTGATCATAAAGATCATTAATCGGGGCAGTGGGTATTTATTCTGGATTGTGGCTTGGTTATGGGCGGTAATCTGACCCAACCGGTTAGTTCCATCCTTCTTCTAACGAAGAGTGAAGGTGCTCCCCAAGCAGAGGAACTGGGGCAGGATGGAAACCCTCTTAAGGGACTTGTCGATTTTTCCTTAGCTCAAGAAGGTGATGCGGAGGCATCTTATAAGGTCGGTTTGCAATAGGAACGGTGCCAGGCTTCAAAGTCAATGACAAAACTCGACAGCTCTAGCCGGGGGTATGCCTGGAAGTTCTTCTGGAAAGACGTCTGGAAAATCTCGAACGACAGGTACGTTTCGATCCCTTCCAGAGGTGAGGCGTTCAAAGCATTCATAACATATCTCAGCTTCAGCGTTCGAGTAATTCGGGCAGTGTAGTTCACTATCTTACGGTGGGGTGAAAAGAGTTGGACGACTTTACTTTAGTGGCACAATTGATCGAAGCAATGTGAGCTCTCAACCAATCCATTTCGACGATGAGGATATGGTGGAAGGACTTTAGGATAATAGGGGAAGCTAGGAATTCAAATTCCTCAATTTCAACAGGGAGTTATGTGCCACCATAGTGGTTTGGACATTGGCCTCCAGGGGTATGGAAAACTTGGCAGGTTCATCTTTTCGAATGCAATGTATGAGATAATGCAAATGCTTCAGACATGAATGGATGCGCTGCTCCTGAATCAAATATACAGAAAGCAGGTACTGAGTTAACAAGAAGGGTACGCCTCACAGTAGCAGGTTGATCCTGGATTCTTTTCAATGTCAATGTTGTGTAAGCTTGACACGACACACGTGAAGCAGACCCAGTATTATAGTTTGGGGTTGATTGTTGCCACGGCCATATTCCACGGCCGCACGAGGAAAAAATATACTGATTCTGAGTTGGCGGCAGTCTTTAGCCTGGGTGCCTGGTTTGCGGGGCACTTGAAACACAAAAACTCTTCAGGACGAAGAGGGGCATGGTTTCTGATAAGCTTGAGCCTTTGACGGTCTCGGTGGTGGAGGAGGCAGACGTGGTGCAACATTGTCTTGGCGCAGAGGTATTGGGAAGGAACGCGTTGTTGGAATCCAAACTCTACGCTCGATGCCGAGGCCGAAGATGAGCCAGCATCATGATAGCGATTCTGCGAGTCTTGTGTTCCTCTGAGCGGTCTCAACGAGAATAGCCTTGTTCACTAGAGTTGGAGAAGTCATTGATGTCTTGAGCAGCTAGTGCAAGCTTGAGGTCAGGTTGGAGGCCATTATGGAACTCTCCTGTCTGCTAGCATCTGTGGCGATGTCTTCTTCAGCATAGGGGGAGATCAAGAAATTCGCCGCTGATAAGCTCGAGGTTTTTATTGCCCTGAGTGAGGTTGCGGAATGGGTTTCAGTGTTCCATAATTGCTTGAGGGATGTAACGTGTACGGAAAGCAGCTGGAACTATACCAAGTGATGACTGTTCCCATAGGCAGAGTACGGTTGTGTGTGTCCCACCATTGAGCAGCGCGGGCCCTTTAAGAAAAAGGCCGCGAAGTGACGTAGTTTGGCAGGGGCGACATTAGCAGACTCCATCTCGTGAGTGATGTCGCGGAGCCAGTCATCGGCATCCAGGGGGTTGTCAGAGTTGCGAAAACTGCGTTGGTTGAGTCGCGTAAACTCTGTCAAAGTGTACTGAAGCTGGGTTCTGGTTCGGTGTTGTTTGATGCGGAAAACTGAGACATGATTCGCAATCATGAACTGGCGGTTTAGCTCGAACTGTTGCATCATAGCCGCATATAGTTCTGCGGTGGTGGACGTTCAGGGGCACGACCACGACCACGACACCTGGTAACCATCCTGCTACGTATCAACAGGGGGTGGGGTAGTTTAGTAAAAGCAATTGCGAGTGTTTTAGCGACAAGTATGATGTAACTCGACAATACCTTAAGCAGTGTAATAGAACATAACAGTAGTCGATAAGACATACAGATCCATACACACAAGTCGGGTACATGCGGACAGCAAACAGCGCAATTTAAAAGCTAGACATACAGGCGGCGCGCAGGCACGCGGTAAGGAAGTACACAGCGAGACATAGCAAAGGCCTACATCAACGTCGGAGTTGAAAACCACTGTAACGGTAACTGCGAGTGCGGACGACGAATATATTCGTCGCGGAAGGTTCTGTGCTCCATGTGCATCTGATGCAGAACCCGGTCTCGAACTGTAAGAAGAGGTCACGTGTAGGGGTTGTGACCTCCAACAGCAGGCCAGTCAATCCAGCATAAATCTGAGTCCTGACGCGGTAAAGGTGTGCTCGGATGTATCCCTGCACGAACACGCGGCATCAATGCGTCATAGCATCGTATGAGTAGAGACGTGCTCGAGGGGCAACCAACTCGACGGCAAGAGCCCGACAGTGCGATCCAGAGCCTGAGAGTGCATGAATCAGAACGCGGTGGTCATATCGGCGAGGCTGTACGGGGCACACCGATAGCTGTGTAGTATCGGTAGCATCTCCAGCAGGGGCATACGGAATGTATCGGAACTCAGAGTCATCCAAGATACACTGAAACTGTCCTCGAAGACGTGCGCAGCAGGTAGGCGGCATCATGTAATGCCATCTCAATCGTCACGCCGATACCGTGGAAAGGTGCAGCTCGGGTGTGAGTCATTCTGCCGATCATAGATACGAACATCAGCTGTAGGCTCCTGATTATAAACTCGCGGTAATCCTCGTAAACCATTACTCGGGTACCAGCGGTAGCCCAAGTTGCGTCATGAGAGCGATCGGACAGCTGGAAACCAGGGGTATACGAGCCCAAGTGCGAAGCAAAGCTGTGTCGTAGGACGCGGGGGGATTGGAAACAAACGGTCCATCTGAAACAGAGGAATTCAGATTTGTCAATGACATGAGAAGTGTAACACAACTCGGAGAGAAAGAGGTTAAAACAAAACAATGGAAAGGAAAATGATTATCAGGACTAATCAGATCAACGACAGGGAAATCGCACACGATATCCAGCTCTCCTGGGTAGACGGGATTACGAGATCCTAAGTGTCGGCGTTATAGTAAACTTTATTTTAACCCGAATAGAAGAGATATTAGAGTCCCAGAGTATAAGACGGGAATAAAAGTCCCAATAACCACAGTTGGCGACGTGGGCCCGTAAGCCACAGCCAAGTTTAGAAATTAGTTTTTCGATTCTAGACTCAACTTCGGCAAGGATTGAAAGGTGGGACTCTATAGGCAGTCGGCTTTTCCTTTTCTGTTTCTTTTTCCCTTTTCTTTATTCTCTTTTCTCCACTGTTAAATGTTTAGGCCCCAAATGGTTTTTGTAAAAAGTGTGACCTATTTCATAAATACCAGTGCATTATTCCCTAACACCTAAAATTAGTTTAGGCAAAACATAATTCCATATTTATTTCAGATTTATTAAATGGTTATTAAATATTACCTTTATCCACTGTTTGAGGCTGTTCGAGTCACTTATCCAATTCCAATGATGTTGGTTTCAATTTTAGTATAGCCTCTGGAATATTTGTTATTTATCTGACATTTTAGTTTCTATGTTGGACAACTTTTATATTCCACTTTCATTTAAACTTGAATTTGACTTAGGAGTTGAAATGCAATATGATGCTAATGATGATTATGCACTGTTGATCATGCTAACATGTCATTATCAAAAGTGATTACTATTGCTAATCACCGGGGGTGTTACAACTCTCCTCATCTATTAAGAATTCTCGTCCCGAGAATTAAGAGGAAGACTGAAAGAAAGAGGGGTATTCTTCGCGAAGACGATCCTCGCGTTCCCAAGTGGGTTCATCTTCAGAATGATTTGACCACTGAACCTTGAGGAACATGATTGACTTTTGACGTGTTTGACGCTCAGCTTGATCAAGAATACGGATGGGATATTCTGGATATGACAGATCTTCCCGTAATTCAAGCACTTCATGATCCACAGCTCGAATAGGATCCTTGAAGCAGCGGCGGAGTTGGGATACATGAAAGACGTCATGTACTTGAGAAAGATTTGGCGGCAATTCCAATTGATATGCCACTTCTCCTCGACGGGCAAGAATACGGAACGGGCCAATGTAGCGAGGGGCTAACTTGCCTTTGATTCCGAACCGATGAGTGCCTTTCAACGGAGTGACGCGGAGGTAAGCTTGCTCGCCAGGTTGATAGACTATTTCCTGGTGCTTTCGGTCATAGTTGCTCTTCTGACGAGACTGAGCAGATTTCAAATGTTCACGAACAATGCGGACTTGTTCTTCAGCTTGCCGAATAATGTCCGGTCCGACGAGTGAGCGTTCCCCAGTTTCTGACCAATTCAGAGGGGCTCGACACTTACGACCGTATAGAACTTCAAACGGTGCCATCTTCAGACTAGCTTGATAGCTATTGTTGTAAGAGAATTCGGCATACGGGAGAGATTCCTCCCATTTCTTACCGAAGGAGATGACGCAAGCTCGAAGCATATCTTCGAGCACTTGATTAACTCGTTCAACTTGACCCTGTGACTGAGGGTGAAAAGCGGTGCTGAAAGACAGATGAGTTCCCATAGCTTCTTGGAAACTATTCCAGAATCTGGAGGTGAAGAGGCTGCCACGATCAGAACTGATCTCCAACGGAACACCGTGGAGTGACACAATCCGGGAAACATACAAGTCTGCTAACTGGCTAGCAGTGATTGTCTCTTTAACAGGCAGAAAGTGAGCAACCTTGGAGAATCGGTCAATGACGACAAATATAGCATCATTACCCTTCTGGGATTTGGGAAAACCAGTAATGAAATCCATTTGGACCTTGTCCCATTTCCATTCAGGAATTTCCAGGGGTTGCAGAGTTCCTGCAGGCCTTTGATGTTGAGCTTTAACGCGGCGGCAAACGTCACACTCAGAAACATAACGAGCAATGTCTCGCTTCATATTAGGCCACCAGAATCTTTGACAAATGTCACGGTACATCTTTGTGCTACCAGGGTGAATGGACAAGGGAGTGTCATGAGCTTCCTTCATAACGTTTTCCCTCTCATTCTTGAACTTGGGTACGAAGAGACGGTGTTGGAAAAATAGGATCCCATCTGCATCAAGATGGAATTCCGACGGCTTTCCTTTCTCGAGGTATCGCTTGATCTTTTCAACTTCAGTGTCATACCTTTGCATAACCTTAATGCCGTGTTCTAGATCTGGTTCGACAACCAGGGTATTGAGATAACCCTGTGGGACAATATGGAGGTTCAACTTGCAAAGCTCTTCATGGAGAAGAGGTTGTGTTTCTTGAACCATAAGATTGTTGCTATAGGACTTGCGACTCAAAGCATCGGCCATTACATTAGCCTTGCCGGGGGTGTATGAGATATTCATATCATAATCGGCAATTGTTTCGAGCCATCTTTGTTGACGAAGGTTCAGATCTGGTTGAGTATATAAATACTTCAAGCTTTGGTGATCCATGTATATCTCGCAACGGTTACCGAGAAGGTAATGTCGCCATAGCTTCAAGGCATAGATAACCGCAGAAAGTTCAAGATCATGCACGGGATAATTTTCTTCATGAGGACGCAATTGTCGGGAGGCATAAGCAATCACTTTGCGCTCTTGCATTAGGACACAGCCTAATCCTTGACGAGATGCATCACAGTATATCACGAAATCCTTTTGGGAATCCGGGGGTGCTAGTACTGGGGCAGATGTCAATTTATCTTTTAGTGTCTGAAAGCTTTCTTGACATTTTTCTGTCCACTCAAATTTAACACCTTTGTGAAGCAGATATGTCAATGGTTTTGCAATCTTGGAAAAGTTCTCAACGAATCGACGGCAATAACTAGCGAGTCCGAGAAAACTTCTGACTTGCTTAACATTCTTTGGGGGAGTCCAGTCGAGAATAGCCTGAACTCGTTCGGGGTTAACAGCAATTCCATCCTTGGAAATCACTTGCCCAAGGTAAGTTACTTCAGGAAGCCAAAATTCGCATTTGGAATACTTGGCATACAACTGGTGTTCTCGGAGCCTTTCTAGTACCAAACGGAGGTGTTCAGCATGTTCTTCTTTATTCTTAGAATAAATCAGGATATCATCCAAATATACCACGACGAATTTGTCGAGGTAATCCATGAATATATAATTCATCAGACGGGAGAACGTAGCTGGGGCATTCGTTAGGCCAAATGACATGACGGTGTATTCATAGGAGCCATAACGAGTGACGAATGCAGTCTTCGGAATATCCTCTTCACGGACACGAATCTGGTGATAACCCAACCTCAGGTCGAGTTTAGAGAACACCGACGATCCAGCGAGTTGATCATAAAGATCATTGATCCGGGGCAGTGGGTATTTATTCTGGATTGTGGCTTGGTTAATGGGCCGGTAATCCTGAACCAACCGGTTAGTTCCATCCTTCTTCTTAACGAAGAGTGAAGGTGCTCCCCAAGCAGAGGAACTGGGGCGGATGAAACCACTCTTAAGTGACTTGTCGATTTCTTCCTTAAGCTCAAGAAGGTGATGCGGAGGCATCTTATAAGGTCGTTTGGCAATAGGAACGGTGCCAGGCTTCAAGTCAATGACAAACTCGACAGCTCTAGCCGGGGGTATGCCTGGAAGTTCTTCTGGAAAGACGTCTGGAAAATCTCGAACGACAGGTACGTTCTCGATCCCTTCCAGAGGTGAGGCGTTCAAAGCATTCATAACATATATCTCAGCTTCAGCGTCTCGAGTAATTCGGGCAGTGTAGTTCACTATCTCATCGGTGGGGTGAAGAAGTTGGACGACTTTAGTGGCACAATTGATCGAAGCAATGTGAGCTCTCAACCAATCCATTCCGAGTATGAGGTCTATGGTGGAAGACTTTAGGATAATAGGGGAAGCTAGGAATTCAAATTCCTCAATTTCAACAGGGACGTTATGTGCCACCATAGTGGTTTGACATTGGCCTCCAGGGGTATGGACAACTATTGGCAGGTTCATCTTTTCGAATGCAATGTCATGAGATAATGCAAATGCTTCAGACATGAATGAATGCGATGCTCCTGAATCAAATAATACAGAAGCAGGTACTGAGTTAACAAGAAGGGTACCCATCACAGTAGCAGGTTGATCCTGGACTTCTTCAATGTCAATGTTGTAAGCTTGACCACGACCACGTGAAGCAGACCCAGTATTATAGTTGCGGGTCTGATTGTTGCCACGGCCATATCCACGGCCAGCACGAGGAAAATCTAACTGATTCTGAGTCTGGCGGCAGTCTTTAGCCTGGTGGCCTGGTTTGCGGCACTTGAAACACAAACCATCTTCAGGACGAAGAGGGGCATGGTTCTGAATAGCTTGAGCCTTTGACGGTCTCGGTGGTGGAGGAGGCAGACGTGGTGCAACATTGTTCTTTGGCGCAGAGGTATTGGGACGGAACGCGTTGTTGGGAATCCAAACTCTACGCTTCGATGCCGAGCCCGAAGATGAGCCAGCATCATGATAGCGCTTCTGCGAGTCCTTGTGTTCCATCTGAGCGGTCTCAACGAGAATAGCCTTGTTCACTAGAGTTGAGAAGTCATTGATGTCTTGAGCAGCTAGTGCAAGCTTGAGGTCAGGGTGTAGTCCATTATGGAACTTCTCCTGTCTGCGAGCATCTGTGGCGATGTCTTCTTCAGCATAGCGGGAGAGATCAAGAAATTCCCGCTGATAAGCTTCGACGGTTTTATTGCCCTGAGTGAGGTTGCGGAACTGGGTCTTCATGTGTTCCATAATTGCTTGAGGGATGTAACGTGTACGGAAAGCAGCCTGGAACTCATACCAAGTGATGACTGTTCCAATAGGCAGAGTACGGTTGTGTGTGTCCCACCATTGAGCAGCGGGGCCCTTTAAGAAAAAGGCCGCGAAGTTGACGTAGTTGGCAGGGGCGACATTAGCAGACTCCATCTCGTGAGTGATGTCGCGGAGCCAGTCATCGGCATCCAGGGGCTTGTCAGAGTTGCGAAACTGCGTTGGGTTGAGTCGCGTAAACTCTGTCAAAGTTACTGAAGCTGGGTTCTGGTTCTGGTTGTTCTGATGCGGAAACTGAGCCATGATTCCAATCATGAACTGGCGGTTAAGCTCGAACTGTTGCATCATAGCCGCCATATAGTCTGGCGGTGGTGGACGTTCAGGGGCACGACCACGACCACGACCACCTGGTCTAACCATCCTGCTACGTATCAACAGGGGGTAGTTTAGTAAAAGCAATTGCGAGTGTTTAGCGACAAGTATGATGTAACTCGACAATACCTTAAGCAGTGTAATAGATACATAACAGTAGTCGATTAAGACATACAGATCCATACACAAAGTCGGGTACATGCGGACAGCATAACAGCGCAATTTAAAAGCTAGACATACTAGGCGGCGCGCAGGCACGCGGTAAGGAAGTACACAGCGAGACATAGCAAAGGCTACATCAACGTCGGAGAAAACCACTGTAACGGGGTAACTGCGAGTGCGGACGACGAATATTCGTCGCGGAAGGATCCTGTGCTCCATGTGCACTCTGATGCAGAACCCGGTCTCGAACTGTAAGAAGAGGTCCACGTGTAGGTGTGTGACCTCCAACAGCAGGCCAGTCAATACCAGCATACATCTGAGTCCTGCGCGGGTAAAGGATGTGCTCCGGATGTATCCCTGCACGAACAGCGGGCATCAACTGCGTCATAGCATCGTAGAGACGTGCTCGAGTGGCAACCAACTCGACGGCAAGAGCCCGAACAGTGCGATCCAGAGCCTGAGTGCACTGAATCAGAACGCGGTGGTCATATCGGCGAGGCTCGTACGGGGCACAGATAGCTGTGTAGTATCCGGTAGCATCTCCAGCAGGGGCATATAGAATGTATCGGAACTCAGAGTCATCCAAGATATCACTGAACTATCCTCGAAGACGTGCGACAGCAGAGTAGGCGGCATCATGTACTGCCATCTCAATCGTCACGCCGATACCGTGGAAAAGGTGCAGCTCGGTGTCTGAGTCATTCTGCCGATCATAGATACGAACATCAGCATGGTACTGCTCCTGATTAAACTCGCGGTAATCCTCGTAAACCATGTACTCAGGGTACCAGCGGTAGCCAAGTCTGGTCATGAGAGCGATCAGGACAGCTGGAAACCCAGGGGTATTACGAGCCCAAGTGCGAAGCACAAGCTGTGTCGTAGGACGCGGTGGAAACAAACGGTCCATCTGAAACAGAGGAAATTCAGATTTGTCAAATGACAATGAGAAGTATAACCGATCTCGGAGAGAAAGGTTAAACAAAACAATGGAAAGGAAAATGATTATCAGACTAATCAGATCAATGTCAGGGAAATCGCACAGATATCCAGCTCTCCGGGTAGTCGGGAATTACGAGATCCTAAGTGTCGGCGTTAGTAAAATTTACTTAACCCGAATAGAAGAGATATTAGAGTCCCAGAGTATAGACGAGGAATAAAAGATCCTAATACCACCCAGTTGGCGACGTGGGCCCGTAAGCCACACAGCCAAGTTAGTAATTTAGTTTCTCGGTTTCTAGACTCGACTTCGGCCAAGGAATTGGAAGGGGGCTTCCTACAGGCAGTCGGCTCTGATACCAACTTGTGACGCCCCCGGTTCAATCGTACACTAGTCATACACGCAAACGTGTACGATCAAGCCCAGGGACTCACGGGAAGATATCACAACACAACTCTAAACACAAATAAACGGAGGTCCACAATATTACAGACCAGGGATCCGAAGATCCGAATACATAAGTCAGTCATACAAATAATATCTGGGTACAGACATAGTTAGACAAGTTCTGCCTTAAGAAGGCTAGCACAAACAGCGACACTAGATCGAAAGGCGTTGGCCTCCTGCCTGGGAGCCTCCGATCCTACTCCTGGTCAGCTAGCTCGATCCAGTAGTACGTGCCCTCTGGACCCGCCTGGTAGTAGGCTCCGGTGGTGGCGTCTGGCTCCTGGACTCCATCGTCTGGTGTATCATCAAGGTGGGGGGGTATATGGGGGAAAAGAGAAAATAAAGCAACCGTGAGTACTCATCCGAAGCTGGGTTCTGGTTCTGGTTCTGGTTCTGGTTGTTCTGATGCGGAAACTGAGCCATGATTCCAACCATGAACTGGCGGTTAAGCTCGAACTGTTGCATCATAGCTGCCATATAGTCTGGCGGTGGTGGACGTTCAGGGGCACGACCACGACCACGACCACCTGGTCTAACCATCCTGCTACGTATCAACAGGGGGTAGTTTAGTAAAAGCAATTGCGAGTGTTTAGCGACAAGTATGATGTAACACGACAATACCTTAAGCAGTGTAATAGATACATAACAGTAGTCGATTAAGACATACAGATCCATACACAAAGTCGGGTACATGCGGACAGCATAACAGCGCAAATTAAAAGCTAGACATACTAGGCGGCGCGCAGGCACGCGGTAAGGAAGTACACAACGAGACATAGCAAAGGCTACATCAACGTCGGAGAAAACCACTGTAACGGGGTAACTGCGAGTGCGGACGACGAATATTCGTCGCGGAAGGATCCTGTGCTCCATGTGCACTCTGATGCAGAACCCGGTCTCGAACTGTAAGAAGAGGTCCACGTGTAGGTGTGTGACCTCCAACAGCAGGCCAGTCAATACCAGCATACATCTGAGTCCTGCGCGGGTAAAGGATGTGCTCCGGATGTATCCCTGCACGAACAGCGGGCATCAATTGCGTCATAGCATCGTAGAGACGTGCTCGAGTGGCAACCAACTCGACGGCAAGAGCCCGAACAGTGCGATCCAGAGCCTGAGTGCACTGAATCAGAACGCGGTGGTCATATCGGCGAGGCTCGTACGGGGCACAGATAGCTGTGTAGTATCCGGTAGCATCTCCAGCAGGGGCATACGGAATGTATCGGAACTCAGAGTCATCCAAGATATCACTGAACTGTCCTCGAAGACGTGCGACAGCAGAGTAGGCGGCATCATGTACTGCCATCTCAATCGTCACGCCGATACCGTGGAAAAGGTGCAGCTCGGTGTCTGAGTCATTCTGCCGATCATAGATACGAACATCAGCATGGTACTGCTCCTGATTAAACTCGCGGTAATCCTCGTAAACCATGTACTCAGGGTACCAGCGGTAGCCAAGTCTGGTCATGAGAGCGATCAGGACAGCTGGAAACCTAGGCTCAGCAGAGAGGTCAGCACGCCGGACTAACCTATGCACCCAGGGGTCTCGGGCCATCGCCCTGGGTACCCTGCGCGTTGCTTGGCTGGCCGGGGTGCAGGCGCGACACTGAACTCGCCAGTGAAGTATCCAGCCCAATCCCGACGATCAGCCCGCACGGTGAATCGTGACGTCTGATAAGCTTTCGGCGAAACGTACATCGCAGAGGGCCCCATAACCATTATCCCGCGTGGTGGCAGTGCGTATAGGGCACGTCGACCCACTCAGATCACACACCCAAATCCAATAGGCTCAATTAGTATCAAGCGGAGACAATCAGAGTCTCTGATGCTCCGCCACAATGTCACACTCGAGTGCCCTTCCGGCACACCCGAAATCATAGATCCCCAGCGGGTACCCACCAGGGTGGACCCGCCTGTGAAAAAGGTCAAGTAACCGTGTGGTCATAATCATCAGGGTGAACGTAAGAGGTATCACCCTCGAGGTTCACACTGAGGGGTTGCACGACAGAGTCGTATCGGACATGGAGAAGGAGGAATCACCCTCGATGACCACGACCGTACAGCTATGCTGCAGAGTATTCATCAGGAGTGCGTTACGAGGTATCACCCTCGGCACTCGATAGTTACTACGCAGAGTCGTACAACTAAGGGGGGGTGTGAAGTGAGGCGTCTGTCTCTGATCGACGATCACGTTGACCGAGTCGTCGATGAACAAGCAGGGGCGACGAGGTAAGGTGGTGGGGTCACAGATGGTTCATACCAACCTATACTAAACAGTTTATCATAGGCAGGTAAAGTAGCAATGAACATGTTACAACAGCAGGCTATGCATCAGAATAGGAGCATACATTAACAGTAGCGAAATCTAATGCAAGCAGGAGAATAGAATGGGCGATATCTGGAATGCTCAAGGGGGGGGGGGCTTGCCTGGTTGCTCTGGCAAGAGAGGGAGGTCGCCAACGGGCTGCTCGTTGGTAGAGTAGTCGTAACCTGGTGCAGCGTCGTCGGTCTCGGCGTCTATCGAGAGAGAAGGAGGGGGAGAGAAACAATAAATTTCACGGCAATAATGCAAACAATATGTATGACATGCCTAAATGATATGCCGGGGTGTTCTACTGCCTAACTAAATGATTTAGTTAATTTAGGAATTTATTCGGATTTATTTAATTAAAGTTGGACACTATTCATTTATCGAAATCGGTCTAATTGTTCAACGTTCTTATAGTTGCGGGCATCTGACGGGAATACAG
Source organism: Thinopyrum elongatum (assembly GCA_011799875.1). Lineage (NCBI taxonomy): Eukaryota > Viridiplantae > Streptophyta > Magnoliopsida > Poales > Poaceae > Thinopyrum > Thinopyrum elongatum. The sequence continues at coordinate 302,768,487 of CM022301.1, forward strand.
AGGGCGTATCCGGGTTCGTATCGTCGTTCTGAGCAAGTTTCATGTACAAAGTATTTTCATCGGAGTTACGGTTTGTTTAATATGATTTTCTAAAGTTTTTATTAATTCTAAAATTTAATTATTATTTAATTCAACATTATCCGAAACAGTGATTGATGACGTCAGCATGACATCATGCTGAAGTGAGCAGCCACCTGACAGGGGGGGTCCCACCTGTCATAGGCTGTTAGGTTAATTAGGTATAACTAATTAAATTACTGTTTAATTAACACTAACTACTTAATATAATTAACCTAATCAGGATAATTAACTAATTAATTAATTAATTATTTTAATTATTTATTTTTTTCCATTATTTTTCCTAAAACGTTTTTTTCTGGGCCGTGGGGCCCCATTCGTCAGCGTCACAGGGGGTTTGGGCCCCACTGGGCAGTGGCCCAGGGGCGGACACGTCCGGGGGTGCCGGCGGCGGCGCCCCGTCGGGCGAACCGGGGCAGGGCGACGGGAGCTGGGCAGCGGCGGGGGCGAGCGCGGCGGGCAGAGAGTAGCAGCGGAAGGGCGGTGGGCCGGAGCAGCAGCGAGGCCGGCGGCGGGCACAGCGGGACGGCGGGGCGAAGAGGGGCAAGAGAAGACGAGCAGTAGCGAGGCAGGCACTCGGGAGGCGGTGCGAGCCCGGAGAGGCTGAGGTGCGCGGGGGCGCGGGCAGCGACAGGCGGAGCGGGGCGGAGCGGGGCACGGGGGGGGCGAGTAGGCGCGGCGATGCGGGAGCAGAGAGGGGGAGGCCTGGGGCTCACCGTGCTCGTTGGACGGGGCAGCGGGGGGTCGGGGCGGTCGACTGGGGACGACGGCGACGGAGACGAGGTGCAGGCCGGCGGGGAGGCGCGGGCTCGGGCGGCGGCGAGGTCGTCGCGGGTCGGGCGACGGGATCGGGGGTTTGCCCCGATCCGGATCCAGTCGAGGGAGGGGGCGACCGAGCGCCAGGCGGCTGGTCGGGGAAGAGGAGAGGACGGGGCGACGTCAGTGTGGCGGGGGGCGGCGTGCGCCGTGGCGATGCGGCGGGCGGCGGCGGTCGGGAGCGGGCGGGGGATCCGATCCAGTGGGGGGGGAGGAGAAGCGAGGGGGGGATCGGCAGGGTTCGGCCGGGGGCCTTATAGGCCAGGGGGGCGCAGGGGGCCGGCCGGCTGGGCTTCGGCCCAGTTGGGCCGGGGGGGGGGGTGTTGTCCTTTTTTTCCTTTTCTGTTTCTTTTTCCCTTTTCTTTATTCTCTTTTCTCCACTGTTAAATGTTTAGGCCCCAAATGGTTTTTGTAAAAAGTGTGACCTATTTCATAAATACCAGTGCATTATTCCCTAACACCTAAAATTAGTTTAGGCAAAACATAATTCCATATTTATTTCAGATTTATTAAATGGTTATTAAATATTACCTTTATCCACTGTTTGAGGCTGTTCGAGTCACTTATCCAATTCCAATGATGTTGGTTTCAATTTTAGTATAGCCTCTGGAATATTTGTTATTTATCTGACATTTTAGTTTCTATGTTGGACAACTTTTATATTCCACTTTCATTTAAACTTGAATTTGACTTAGGAGTTGAAATGCAATATGATGCTAATGATGATTATGCACTGTTGATCATGCTAACATGTCATTATCAAAAGTGATTACTGTTGCTAATCACCGGGGGTGTTACAAGATAGGTATTTAAGATTGCCAAAACATAAAACAAAATAAAAGTAAATAAATTGCAGCAAGGTATTTTTGGTATTTTTGATATATAGATCTGAAAATATATGATGGAAAATAGACCCAGGGGCCATAGGTTTCACTAGAGGCTTCTCTCTTGAAGGCAAATAATACGGTGGGTGAACAAATTACTGTCGAGCAATTGATAGAAAAGCGCAAAGTTATGAAGATATCCAAGGCAATGATTATGCATATAGGCATCATGTCCGTGTCAAGTAGACCGAAATGATTCTGCATCTACTACTATTACTCCACACATCGACCGCTATCCAGCATGCATCTAGAGTATTAAGTTCATAAAGAACGGAGTAACGCCTTAAGTAAGATGACATCCTGTAGAGGGATAAACTCAAGCAATATGATGAAAACCCCATCTTTTTATCCTTGATGGCAACAATACAATACGTGCCTCGCTACCCCTACTATGTCACTGGGTGAGGACACCACAAGATTGAACCCAAAACTAAGTACCTCTCCCATTGCAAGAAATACCAATCTAGTTGGCTAAACCAACCCGATAATTCGAAGAGAAATACAAATATATCAAATCATGCATATAAGAATTCAGAGAAGATTCAAATAATATTCATAGATAATCTGATCATAAATCCACAATTCATCGGATCTCGACAAACACACCGCAAAAGAATATTACATCGGATAGATCTCCAAGAACATCGAGGAGAACATGGTATTGAGAATCAAAGAGAGAGAAGAAGCCATCTAGCTACTAGCTATGGACCCGTAGGTCTGAGGTAAACTACTCACGCTTCATCGGAGAGGCAATAGGGTTGATGTAGATGCCCTCCGTGACCGAATCCCCCTCCGGCAGATTGCCAAAAAAGGCCCCAAAATGGGATCTCACGGGAACAGAAGGTTGCGGCGGTGGAAAAGTATTTTCGTGGCTCTCTCCTAGGGTTTTGGAATATATGTGAATATATAGGATGAAGAAGTAGGTCGTGGACTCCCGAGGGGGCCACAGCCCCCCCTAGGGCGCGCCCCTACGGCTTGTCGTCGCCTCGTGGGTCTTCTGACTTCAACTCCAAGTCTCGTAGGTATCTTCTGGTCCAAGAAAAATCATCGTAAAGTTTTATTCCGTTTGGACTCCGTTTGATATTCCTTTTCTGCGAAACTCAAAAACAAGAAAAAAACAGAAACTGGCACTGGGCTCTAGGTTAATAAGTTAGTCCCAAAAATAATATAAAATAGCATATTAATGCATATAAAACATCCAAAACAGATAATATAATAGCATGGAACAATCAAAATTATAGATACGTTGGATACGTATCAATGACGTCTCCTCCTTCTTGTGTTGGGAAACGCTGCATGGAAAACAAAAAAATTTCTACGCACACGCAAGATCTATCAAGGAGATGTATAGCAACTAGAGGGGAGTGAGTGTCTACGTACCCTCGTAGACCGTAAGCGGAAGTGTTTATTCAACGCGGTTGATGTAGTCGTACACCTTCGCGATCCGACCGATCAAGTACCGAACGCACGTCACCTCCGCGTTCTGCACATGTTCAGCTCGGTGTCGTCCTCGCCATCTTGATCCAGCAAGCGGGGCGAGGTAGTAGATGAGTTCCGTCAGCATAACAGCGTGGTGATGGTGGTGGTGAAGCACTCCCGCGGGGCTTCGCCTAAGCATTGCGACGATCTAGAGCGGAGGAGTAAACTAGAGGCGGAGGGGTGCCGACACACGGCGTGGAATAAGCTGTGTATTGTGTGGCACCCCTCCCCACATATATATATATGTGTGGGAGGGTAGGAGGCAGCCCCTAGGGCACCCCAAGAGGTGTGGCGGCAGCCCTAGGGCACCTCCCTTTGGTGCGCCCCCCTGCAAAATAATGGCACAAGGGGGAAGGAAAGGGGGGAGGCGCCCCCTTCTTTCCTTCCTCTCTTCTCCGGGATATGGCAAGAGGGGGTGGCGCCCCCCCCCTTTCCATGTATTAGGTGCGGCTGCCATAAGGGGGGCACACTAGCCCATGTGGGCTGGTGTGTTCATGTGGGCTGGTGTGTTCCCCTCTACTTGGCCCACTAAGGCTCAATACTCTCCCAGTGCCTCCGGAACCCCTTCCGGTATTCCGATAATTTTCCGGTGCATTCCGAAACCATTCCGGAGACCAAATAGTATCGTCCTATATATCAATATTTATCTCCGGACCATTCCGGAGCTCCTCGTCATGTCCGTGATCACATCCGGGACTCCGAACAACATTCGGTCACCAAACCACATAACTCATATAATACCAAATCGACATCGAACGTTAAGCGTGCGGACCCTACGGGTTCGAGAACTATGTAGACATGACCGAGACACCTCTCCGATCAATAACCAATAGCGGAACCTGGATGCCCATATTGGCTCCTACATATTCTACGAAGATCTTTATCAGTCGAACCGTTATGACAACATACGTAATTCCCTTTGTCCATCGGTATGTTACTTGCCCGATATTCGATTGACGGTATCTTCATACCTAGTTCAATCTCGTTACCGGCAAGTCTCTTTACTCGTTCCATAATACATCACCTCGTGACTAACTCCTTAGTCGTTTGCTTGCAAGCTTATGATGTGTATTACCAAGAGGGCCCAGAGATACCTCTCCGATACTCGGAGTGACAAATCCTAATCTTGATCTATGCCAACTCAACAAACACCTTCGGAGATACCTGTAGAGCATCTTTATAATCACCCAGTTACGTTGTGATGTTTGATAGCACACAAGGCATTCCTCCGGTATCCGGGAGTTGCATAATCTCATAGTCGAAGGAATATGTATCTGACATGAAGAAGGCAATAGCAATAAAACTGAACGATCATTATGCTAAGCTAACGGATGGGTCTTGTCCATCACATCATTCTCCTAATGATGTGATCCCGTTATCAAATGACAACTCATGTCCATGGTTAGGAAACCATAACCATCTTTGATCAACGAGCTAGTCAAGTAGAGGCTCACTAGGGACACGGTGTTTGTTTATGTATTCACACATGTATTTAGGTTTCTGATCAATACAATTCTAGCATGAATAATAAACCTTTATCATGAATAAGGAAATATAAAATAACAACTTTATTATTGCCTCTAGGGCATATTTCCTTCAGTCTCCCACTTGCACTAGAGTTTATAATCTAGTTCACATCGACATGTGATTAACACCCATAGTTCGCATCGTCATGTGACCAATACCCAAAGAGTTTACTAGAGTCAATAATCTAGTTCACATCGCCATGTGATTAACACCCAAAGAGTACTAAGGCGTGATCATGTTTTGCTTGTGTGAGAAGTTTAGTCAACGGGTCTGCCACATTCAGATCCGTATGTATTTTGCAAATTTCTATGTCTTTAATGCTCTGCATGGAGCTACTCTAGCTAATTGCTCCCACTTTCAATACGTATCCAGATTGAGACTCAGAGTCATATGGATCAGTGCTAAAGCTTGCATTGACATAACCATTTATGACGAACTCTTTATCACCTCCATAACCGAGAAACATTTCCTTAGTCCACTTAGGTAACTAAGGATAATTTTGACCGCTGTCCAGTGGTCCACTCCTGGATCACTCTTGTACCCTCTTTGCCAGATAAGTGGCAAGACACACATCAGGTGTGGTACACAGCATGGCATATCGTATAGAATCTATGGCTGAGGCATAGGGAATGACTTTCATTCTCTCTCTATCTTCTGCCGTGGTCGGGCTTTGAGCCTTACTCAACTTCACACCTTGCAACACAGGTAAGAACCCTTTCTTTGACTGATCTATTTTGAACTTCTTCAAAACTTTGTCAAGGTATGTGCTTTGTGAAAGTCCTATTTAAACGTCTCGATCTATCCCTATAGATCTTGATGCTCAATACGTAAATAGCTTCACCGAGGTCTTTCATTGAAAAAAATTCTTATTCAAGTATCCTTTTATGCTATCCAAAAAATCTATATCATTTCCAATCAACAATATGTCATCCACATATAATATCAGAAATGCTACAGAGCTCCCACTCACTTTCTTGTAAATACAGGCAACGGTGTATACTCGGGGAGAACACTTTTATCTTGAAATTAAGTGAAGGGATCATCTTATAATGCTACCGTCGTTCTAAGCAAAATAAGATGCATAAAGGATAAACATCACATGCAATCAAAATATGTGACATGATGGCCATCATCATCTTGTGCTTTTGATCTCCATCTCCAAAGCATCGGCATGATCTCCATCGTCACTGGCTCGACACCTTGATCTCCATCGTGGCGTCGGGATCGTCTCGCCAACTATTGCTTCTACAACTATTGCTAACGCATAGCGATAAAGTAAAGCAATTACATGGTGCTTGCATGCCATACAATAATTAAAAGACAACCCTAAGGCTCCTGCCGGTTGTCGATATTACAAAACATGATCATCTCATACAACAATGTATATCACATCATGTCTTGACCATATCACATCACAACATACCCTGCAAAAACAAGTTAGACGTCCTCTACTTTGTTGTTGCAAGTTTTACGTGGCTGCTACGGGCAACTAGCAAGAACCGTTCTTACCTACACAAAAACCACAACGGTGATTATCAAGTTTGCTATTTTAACCTTCTTCAAGGACCGGTCGTAGTCAAATTTGATTCAACTAAAATAGGAGAAACAGACACCAGCTAGCCACCTTTATGCAAAACATGTTGCATGTCAGTTGGTGGAACCGGTCTCATGTGCGTGGACATGTAAGGTTGGTCCGGGCCACTTCATCCCACAATGTCGCCGAATCAACATAAGACGTTGGTGGTAAGAAGTATGAACATCACCGCCCACAACTCCTTTGTGTTCTACTCGTGCATATCATCTACGCATAGACCTGGCTCATGATGCCACTGTTGGGGAACGTTGCATGGAAAAAAAATTCTACGCACACGCAAGATCTATCCATGGAGATGCATAGCTACGAGAGGGGGAGAGCATCTACATACCCTTGTAGATCGCTAAGCGGAAGCGTTTATCACGCGGTTGATGTAGTCGTACTCTTCGCGATCCAATCACGATCCAATCGATCTAGTGCCGAACGGACGACACCTCCGAGTTTAGCACACGTGCGGCTCGATGATGTCTCCTCCTTGATCCATTAAGCAGGAGAGGAGAAGTAGATGGTATCACAACCAACACGACGACGTGGTGGTGATGGTGGAGCACCGACAGCGCTTCGCTAAGCGTCGCCGGGACGAGGCGGTGGAACTACGGAGTAACGGGAGAGAGAGGGGCGCCAAGGGCTTGGTGTCCCCTCTTGGGGCGCCCCCTCCCCTCTCTATATATAGGTGGAGGGGCGTGGGAAACAGCCCCTCCAAGCCCTAGGGCGCAGCTAAGTGGGAGAGGACTTGGACTCCAACTCCAATCCTATTCCTACTAGGACTCCTTCCTTTTTTGCCTTCCCTAGCCACATGGGCTTTTGATGACTTGGTGTGCCTAGCCTAATAAGGACAGGGTGCCTCCCCGGAGCCCATGCTAGCCCTTGGGTCGTGGTGAACCGACTTGTGGACTTCCGGACCCCTCCGGAATCCTCCGAAACCTTCTGGAAGCTTCCCGGTACAATACCGAAAAAACTGCACCTTTTTCCGGAACCCAAAATATGACTTCCCATATATAAATCTTTACCTCTCGACCATTCCGAGACTCCTCGTGACGTCCTGGATCTCATCCGGGACTCCAAACAACATTTGGTTACCACTCATCAAATATCCCAATACTACTCTAGTGTCAACGAACGTTAAGCGTGCGACCCTACGGGTTCAGGAATTATGTAGTCATGACCGAGACACCTCTCCGGTCAATAACCAATAGCGGGACCTGGATGTCCATATTGATTCCTACATATTCCACGAAGATCTTTTATCGGTTGAACCTTTATGACAACATACGTAATTCTCTTTGTCTGTCGGTATGTTACTTGCCCGAGATTCGATCGTCGGTATCTCTATACCTAGTTCAATCTCGTTACCGGCAAGTCTCTTTACTCGTTCCGTAATACATCATCTTGCAACTAACTCCTTAGTCACTTTACTTGCAAGCTTCTTGTGATATGTATTACCGAGAGGGCCCAGAGACACCTCTCCGATACACGGAGTGACAAATCTCAATCTCGATTCACGCCAACTCAACAGACACCTTCGGAGATACCTGTAGAGCATCTTTATGATCACCCAGTTACGTTGTGACGTTTGATAGCACACAAGGTATTCCTCCGATAACCGGGAGTTGCATGATCTCATGGTCGAATGAACATGTATTTGACATTAAGAAAGCAGTAGCAATAAACTGAACGATCATATGCTATGCTAACAGTTGGGTCTTGTCCATCACATCATTCTCCTAATGATGTGATCCTGTTATCAAATGACAACTCATGTCTATGGTTAGGAAACCTTAACCATCTTTGATCAACGAGCTAGTCTAGTAGAGGCTCACTAGGGACACGGTATTTGTTTATGCATCCACACATGTATTTAAGTTTTCGATCAATACAATTCTAGCATGAATAATAAACCTTTATCATGATTAAGGAAATATAATAATAACCATTTTATTATTGCCTCTAGGGCATATTTCCATCAGATGCCCAGTAGCTGTATCTGCACTTGACTGGCTGTCCAGGCCCAACATCTGCACTACAGGAGCATTCACAGTCACCGGCAGGGCATCCTGGAGCTTGGCCTGGGGGCCCTTGCGCTGCAGCTGCAGCAGCATAGCACCAGGGGGTGCAACACCCAGCTGCTGGCACTCCTTGCCCTTCATCTCTGGCTGCACCACCGTAGGGGCAGCAACAAGCACGTGGTCGCCTTGGACTAGTCCAGCCACCCCCATCAGGGAGTGCACCTAGATTCTAATATTGGATCCAGTGACGGCGGTGATTGGGCACCGCTTCCTTTATGAAGGCATTGCTGTTGAAGAAACTCGTCGTCTGTGTGGTGACATGATCCTTTTTATATTTAATTCGACAACCTAGATTCAAATCATGGTCAAGTGGGAACTCTTTTTGTTTGTATTGTTTTGTCATTTTAACAAAAAAAGGGACTTGGAATGACTACTAAAGTTGAGATATTTAATGTGTTGTTGTGTGTCAATGAAAGTTATTTCATGACAACACACGAATATTAAGCTAGTACACTTAAAAAGCACCTATGAGGCGTTCGGTAGACTGCATCCACCTCAGCCAGCCCGTTGGATATCGTTTTGGGTTGTTTTGGATGCTTGGCCTGCATGAAAATCTCGGCCCAGACGAAACTTAAAGCGCCTCTAGGTCTGGCTATGGAGGAATGCTCGAATGGGCCATTTCTAGCAAGTCAGACCCGAGCGATGCAACCCATGGCACGTGGGTGGAGGCGGCTGCATGCGCGGGGGCACACGTGAGCGCCGCGTTGTTTCCCGAAGACGTGCCGTAAACCCCCTCGCCCTTCTCTCACCCCTCACCCTCCCCTCTCTCCACTCTCTCATCGGCGGCGGTGAACACAAGATCTGGACGACCGGTAGTGGCGGCGAGCATCAGAAACAAGATCTGGACGACGAGCACCGGCTTCATCACCCCTTAGGCACGCGTTCATCAATGGCGGCAAGGCCTCAGTCCATGATGGCATTGATGTACGCATTGATTACCATTCTCGTAGTCGATCTACACATTGTTTATACCATTCACACATTTGATCTAGTCATCGACTGAAGTTCTAGGCTTTGACTTGGGACCGAACAAAGCATATTCAGTTGGGATTTGAGGGGTTTGAATGAGATTGCGTAGGATTTTCACTAAAAGGGGGTTTAATTGATCACAATCCCTTATATCTATTCAAATACAATGCAACCAAACAAGCAGTGGAGCCTAGCCGCGGCGAGCCTGGAGGCGCTTGGAGCGGCGGTAGCCTTGAGGCTTGTAATCATCAACCTCCATATGAATTGTAGATCGACCAGGCTCAGGAGCCTTGACCATCATCTGGACCGCTTCGACATTGCCATCATCCATCATCTCCTCCTGGCCGTCGTCCTCCAAAACGATGGTGGTCGGCGCATACTCACAAGCTTAAGGTCTTCATGAGCAATCAAATTGGATGCACCCCCATTTAGTCCGTAGAAGATTTCACATATTTATAGCTCTATGTGCATCCTAATTGCATGGTGATCACCGCTCCTTGCATTACCATCGATCATATTTAGGAACTAAAAATGAAGGAAGGGAGTATGTTTTTCTTCTTGTTTTTCGAAGATCCCCAAACGCCCAGCATCCTGTGCACTGCACGGCCGCGAATTGGCAACAACATCTCCCAGCAAGTTCGGCGCTAGTCGGTGTGGTCTATATAAAGCGGCCTCCCCCCTCCGCATCTCCTTCCCCACCCTTTACGCCTAGTGCCCCTAGGCCGGCCTCCGGGCTCGAACCCACTGCTCTAACAAGTAATAATAAATCCGCGTACAAATCTACCCCCACTGACCCAGATCATCCTCATCCCCATCCGCCCCCCGCCGATCCGCGCCACAATTCACATCTGACTTCCCCCAATTTATTTTGCTTCGATTCGATTCTCTTGGTTCGTTCGTAGGGGCTAGGGTTGGGAGCCGATCGCGCGCCGCCGGAGCCGATCGATAGGGTTAGGGTTAGAGGGGGAAGGGGCTGAGATGGAGAAGAAGAAGGCGGCGGTGCCGCTGGTCTGCCACGGCCACTCGCGGCCGGTCGTCGACCTGTTCTACAGCCCCGTCACGCCCGACGGCTACTTCCTCATCAGCGCCAGCAAGGGTAAGCCATCCGTCCTCTCGCCCGCTCTAGCCGTGGCTTGCGATGCGAGGGGCAACAGTTAGTTGTGTGATTCTATTGCGCAGTGGAATGGATGATACGTTCGCTCCTGTGCTTGTGATGAGACGAATTCTGTTTTGGCGGATGAGTAATGGCCAGTGCCGTGGGTTCTATCGGGATTTAATGTTTCATTTAGTTATCCCAGTGCGATTGATTGTCCAGTTAAAGGTGGTTTGTACCAATTTGAATGGTAAGGTTATCCAATGTATTGATATTCTATAGTTTGTAATTTGGGTGATAAGTAGGACGGCTACCGCTTTCCTTGATCATGTGAACTTGAAATGTTTTGAGATAGGAAGGGTGGAAGCTAGTAGGGATTATGGTTACCTAATGTGTTGATATTTTGTAATTTTGGTAAGTATGATGACTACTGAATCCCACAATCATGTGAACTTAGATATTTGAGTTAGGAAGGGTGGAATGGTCACGAGATATCTCAACAGTTTATTACCCCGATGGTGATGCTATATATATTGCTTTCATTTAGTGTATCTTGTGTTTGTTTGTTGCCATGTAGTGCAGTTTTTTCCATGTAGGTCAGATTTGGAGGACTAAGCGTCTCAATGTACTCATCATGTCACTCTTGTTCTAGTTGTGGCCTCTTAGTTTGTGACTCCTCTCAAATTATTTGTATGTTTTTAAGTCTTACGGACACACTGCTATTCAAGATATCTATGAAGCACCAAATCCCCGTCCCACCAACCACACACAAGCTCACATGTGTACTCGTAGTCTCCGAGGCTAGATGCCAGATTTAAAGAATTAGTTCGGATCGCCTACTTATTGATGGTTATTACATTGGACAGAATTATTCTGTTCCTGAATTGTCCGGACTCCAGGTATTTGCAGAAAGTAGTAAATTCAAGTCTGTTCAAACGAGGGTTTGTAATTGTGTGTTATAGTCACTATTCATTTTTCGTACATGCCATTAAGCTGTCACAGTTGTGATGGAGTCAAACCATACAAGTATGAAAGTCATGTCTGTGTCTATAGCTACAAGCAATATAAAAACACTAATATAGGCACACACTAAAATGAACATGGACCTATGAGGACAGGTATAAAATATTAAGTTATGGATAACTGTACGTAGATTATTAAACATCTATTTTGTGCATTGATCTGGTTGTGTATCTTGATGTCTCAAACTTGTACTGCTGCAAAATCTATATACACTGAGCAGTGTTAGATTCAAAACAAATATTCCCATATTTGACAAAAGAGGGACCGGATCTGCATCTATTTGCATCTCTAGCAGATGTCATCCCATTTGTTTTTATGTAAGTGCATGTATCTTCTAGATTTACATGAGTTCTTTTAATTTTGAATTAATAAGTTAATGATTAAAAGATGTTTTTGTCTTTGAGTTGAACAATAACCAATACATGTATTTTGTTATAAGTATTAGGATATTGAAACATGACTGATAGAAGATGTTTTGTCTCTTAATTTTTGCTTGATATTAATATTACAAATACTGGAAAAGAGAGAAACGTGAACTTTACTTGAGATTCTACCCTCTAGTAAACTTAAATATGTGTTAGAGAAATGTACTGTCTTGTTTGATTGCTGGCTATCAAATATAGCTAATATTGTGTACTTCCCTTTGCAGACTCAAATCCAATGCTTCGGAATGGTGAGACTGGAGATTGGATTGGGACTTTTGAAGGTCATAAAGGTGCTGTTTGGAGCTGTTGTCTTGACACAAATGCTCTGCGTGCTGCCTCTGGTTCTGCAGACTTTTCAGCGTATGATTTTCTTATGCATTGTTTGGTTCCAGTTAGTTTACTCATAAGTGGAAGACATCCTTATTACTGTATCAATTGATGCTTATCCTATGTATTGTGTCCTTTTTTTTTTCTGTGTGTAATGATTCTGTGCTGTTGGTAGTATGTTCGCTCAGTCGTTTTGCCACCTCTCCGCTCCTTATCTTCTCCTGCAATGGCAGTGTTCTTCTTAGACAAAGGTGGCTGGTGGTGGCAGGGTTAGGATTAAGGTCCAATTTGTTAGGGCTGGTTCACCAGGATCCTTGAGGCCTGGACTGTAGAATTACTAAATTAGGGTGGGGGTGTTGATGGTGCTATCGGACGCAGGATTGGAGGGGGCAGTGTGCGGTGGTGGCGGGTTGTATGTGTGCCAGTTAGGTTGAGTGGAGGCGGGGGTGAAAGAGGCTACGTCTGTGGACGAAACGCATGGATAACCACGACACTGGTTGGCCCAGTCAGCATGGCAGTGAAAGTAGGGGCAAGATGAGGGAAATGTTGATGGCTAGTAGTGGTGCACTAATGTGTGTCTGGTACCGCAATAACTGCATGTTTTCTTGCATCTTGATTTGGAATATTGCAAAGTTATTTAACCAAATTCCACTTATAGCCATTAAACTGCACATGGTTTGCTAATTTGGTAGTCTTGTCCACTGTTGGCTGCATTTATGGTACAAAGGCCCAAAGAATCATACAGCATAGTAAAATATTGTACTACTTAAGTCTACTTAGGAATTAATGGGCATTCATAAGTAGGTCAATGTGCATATACATAAATGACAGATTGTTCTCTCAAATTTCTTCCGTTGTAAGTACATATTCTAGACGCAAAACCAGGGCTTAGTACAAAATGGATTCAATGAGAGATCTGTTGCAAGTGTGTGCAGGGCAATAAGAACAAGCATGTTTGCAAGAAATAATGCCAATCAGCAGGCATCATAGTTCTCTAATGTTAATACTCATAGATTGCCCCATCTTCATATTCCTGAGTTTAGCTTGCTGTTTTCATTGACGTCTCCATTGACACCTTCTCCATTTTCTTTTCTTCTCAGTAAAGTATGGGATGCACTAACAGGTGATGAACTTCATTCATTTGAACACAAGCATATAGTCCGTGCATGTGCCTTTTCTAAGGTATTGCTTGTTCAAACTGATGCCCTGCTGCATCCCTTTTTGTTCCTAATGTTGATTGTTATAATTCCTTTATGGTCTACTAAATTAGAGCCTGATCTAATCTAATTTTTCATTCCTGCCTAAAATATATTAGCTATCAAAAGCGAACATTGGTTTCTGAAATCTGGACCATTTTACATGCTTTAGTCGATTGTTGTTGTCTTTCATGAGCAGTTTTAACCTAATTAAATTGCAAATGTCACTGCAGGACACCCACCTGTTGCTTACTGGAGGTATGGAAAAGATTTTGCGTGTATACGATTTGAACAAACCAGATGTTGCTCCGAAAGAACTTGACAAATCACCTGGTTCTGTCCGAACTGTTGCTTGGCTTCATAATGACCAAACTATACTGAGTTCCTGCACTGATACGGGTGGAGTAAGGTGTGTTTGTGTGTCTGGAGGACATGCCTCTATTTTGGTATCCTAAACATGTACTGGTTGGCTATATAGCATTGTCCGTCTCGAATAACTACTATGGGTTTTGACAGGTTATGGGATGTGAGGAGTGAAAAAATTGTCCAAACTCTTGAAACCAAGGGACCTGTTACCAGTGCAGAAGTAAGCCAGGATGGCAGGTTCATCACCACAGCTGATGGCTCAAGTGTAAAATTTTGGGATGCTAATCAGTAAGTATTTTTCTGTTGACATTTTTCTGCATCATATGAATAGATCAATTCCTTACGTACAAACCTTTTGGTGGTTACCCTGCAGCTTTGGGCTTGTTAAAAGCTATGATATGTCGTTTATTGTGGAGTCAGCTTCACTTGAACCGAAGTCCGGGAGCAAATTCATTGCTGGAGGAGAAGATATGTGGGTTCATGTATTCGATTTCCTCACCGGTGAAGAAATAAGTAAGTCAATCTATTTGAACATTTGATCGTCCATTCTTCTCTTCAATCAGTGTAGTCTGCGACTTTGCATTATCCATAACAGAAACACCAGCACCACATGTTATTTTGGTTTCATCTTATTTGTAGCTTCCGCACATGAAATCTGCTGTTAGTTACAATTAAGACCATGAAACTAAAATTCTGCGTTCAGAAGTTAATCTCCTTGAACGGCGAGCTTTTATTCTACATTTATCTGGTCATCCTTGTTGCACTTGTCATTAACTCTGAAAAGGAATTCATGCAGTACAATGTGTTGCACCTTGTAGTCATTGCTGCCATATCTGTATTATATTATAAAGCAGTTGAAAAGGAACATTGGAAATGGATCAATATGTTGTTCTGTATTTCAATGATGAGATTCATCAATGTGATCTTAAGCAAGAGTTCCACTGGCACCGAGAGTACTATTTTCACTCATCATTATTTCATGTGTTTTTTGATATTCTGCATTGACTATTTGATGGTATTTATGTTGCAGTATTGTCATGTTACTGATTTGATTGTGCTTCAATTGTATACTTTCAGAAGTTATTATTTGTCCTTTTTCTCTCAATTACACGTTGCCATGCTGACATAACCGAATATTGTTGTATTGTGCAGCCTGTAACAAAGGGCATCATGGTCCAGTTCACTGCGTCCGGTTTGCACCTGGTGGCGAATCGTACGCCTCAGGGTCGGAAGATGGTACTATTCGGATCTGGCAGCTGAGCCCAGCTAACGCGGATGCTGAGGAGGCGGTCGATACAAATGGTAAACCCAAGGCTGGAGCAGAGGAGATTGCGTGTAAGATCGAAGGCTTCCACATTGCCAAGGAGGAGAAGGCCGAGGAGTAGGATTACATCACATCGTTGGACGAGATGCTGTTGTTATCCTCAAAGCTGCTCTTTCCGCCTTGCCTTGCGTCTGTTCGTCAAAGCCGGTGCCCGACGCAAGTGTGGCTGGCTTGTATGAGTAGTTAACTGCGCCGTGGGAAAAATCTTGCCCTTCATCGAGCAAATGCTAGGGATTTTTTGGTACACCGAGAATAAGCCAAGAGTAGAACATTTTGTGGATGAGGTGTTGATCAGGATTAGATTGAGATGCCATTGTGTGTTTTGTGTTGACACATTTTTGTCCCACCCTTTTATGTTGATGATGATAGACGAAATGGTGTTGTTTTGGTTGATATTCGCTGGAGAACATGACAGAAAAACAAAATGACATTTCCAGTGGCACTGCCTCGTGTTGTTGGCAACTAGTAGTAGTAAACTGCATTACAGTGGTAACATCGCCTGTTTGTCGCATTACTTTGTTGCCGACCGTTTAGATACCTTAGAAATGCGCATATCAATGCCTTTGTGCAGCAGGTGAATTAAACAACGGCTACATTCTTACTGGGAATGTATCGGGTGCTCCGAACTCGGTAACACATTTTAAAATGTTCAAAAAATTCTGATTTTTTTTAGCACATTGACACAACATCAATGTATGTTGTCATAAAATTTGAAATCAAAAATCGAAACATAGCTCGAGAAACATAAATGACAAATTCGACAGTAAATAGTATTGGGCTTTAGATTTGACCCATTATCACATTATGTCAAATTTATCATTTTTGTATCTCGAGTAATGTTTCGAATTTTGATTTGAAATTTTATGACAACATACATTGATGTTGTGTCAATGTGCTAGATTTTTTTCAAAATTTTACGAACATTTTAAAATGTGTGGAGCACCGGAAGCACCCTAGGGGTGGGAGCACTAATATTCTCCCCATTCTTACTGAGCTCGCCATCACACGAGCATCAAGTAGTATATCAACTGCTCCCTCCTTCCAGGTTAACTAGGCCACTCAACACATGGGTAGTTTTCCCGCAAACAAAAAAACACATGGGTAGTTGAAGTCAGTCAGCAAAGAAATTAGTCGGAGCTACCGTAGCTTTCCTCCCCAGGCTACCGTAACTAGGTCTTCCATATTTACCATAAAAAAAACTAGGTCTTCCATATTCCAATGTGAGGGTGGTGGCGGAGATACTGTGCGACGGCACCGCGCACACCATCCCGTGAGGGGTAAAACCGGGAGATCCGTGGACAAGCACGCACGCACTGGACCAGACTCCAGGCAGGCAGGCAGGCAGGCAGGCCCGTCGGCGTCGTGGACACAAAGGACGGACAGGCACTGGGGCGGGGGTCCGCCCTGCTCGCAACTTGCAGCTTTGCAGCGCCGGTACACGCCGCGCTGATAATTTCATTCATTCATTCATAGGTCCCGCCTCCCCCTTCCTTTCCTCACCCCACACTCCCCCCTCTCTCTCTCTCTCCAAAATCAAATCAAACCGGAGCCAAATCAAAGCAGCTCTTCCCCGGAACACCGGCCAGGAACCCCTCCCCACCGGATCCGCCTCCGTCCCCGCCCCCGCCTCCGCCCACGGTTCAGAACCGGCGCGGCCGCCTCCCGACCCGCATTCGGGGGGCTCAGTTCGCCGGCGCCGAATCCTTCCTCTCGGGTCCGTCCTCTTCCCAACCCCCTGCCTGCCTACCTTCAGTGCCGCTCTTCTCCGCGCCGTGTTCCACTTCTCGGCGTTCCTGGGGCGCTCCTTGCTTGGTTCGCGCTGGGGGCGACAGCGCGGGGCTGGCGAGGTAGGGTTTGGGCTCCAGAAGTTGCGTCCCCTCTCCCCGGGGGTCTCGGTCCTTGGTAGCGAGTGGCGATGAACGGGAATGCTGCTGTTTCACTGGGGTTTAGTGTGCCAATTTTGCTGTATTTTTGTTGTTGTCATGGTGGTTCTAATGTTGTTCCCCTGCTGTGAGATTCCAACGGTAGCTAGGTCCTCGCATCTAGTGCGTCCTGTACCCTTTTGGAAGATTCCGGGGTAGCTCTAGGGGTTATAACAGGAATGTGGGATTATTAGGTTAGATAGATAAGCCCCAGAAGATGCTTTCCATTATTTATCACATATGAACTCAGTTCTGCGGGTTAAATTTTACTCACTACTTGGACGTCCTTGTCAGTTTACTGTACATTTCTCTAATTGGATGTAATTTTGCTAGGGATTATAGGAAGTAGGCTATATATCTCTAATTGGACTCCGGAAGTCGCGTCCCTTCTCCCCGGGGATCTCGGCCCTTGGCGGCGAGCGGTGATGAGCGGGGAGGCGACACAATGCTGCTGTCTCACTGGGTTTAGTGTGTCAATTTTGCTGTATTTTTGTTCCCCTGCTGTGAGATTCCAATGGTACCTAGGTTCTCGCATCTAGTGCGTTCTGTACCTTTTTGGAAGATTCCGGGGTAGCTCTAGGGGAGGGGGGGGGGGTATAACTGGGATGTTGGGTTATTAGGTTAGATAGATGAGCCCAAGAAGATGGTTTGCATTATCAGCAGGTTTAATTTACTCACTACTTGGACGTCCCTGTCAGTTTAGTGTACATTTCTCTCGTTTGATGGAATTTTTGCTTGGGATTATAGGAAGTAGGCTATGTATCTATCACCCACGTTCGAACCAAATGCAAGTTCCCCGAGTCCTCTTCGCTAGAGTTTGCAAATAAATAGAACAGGTCCTACATAATATGAACAAGTTTGGGTGAATCTCACTTTCCTTTGGTGGAGTTGCCACTAATGTGTTGTGTTGGTAATTTTTGCCCTTTTTTTAGTGGATAATTTTTTGCCAGTCAACTTCACTTAGTTATAACTTATTCAATCACCATACTTAAGCAGTGACAAAAGGGAAAAATAAAAGATAAGCTACCAAGCATGCTATATTAATTTGCTACTTCAAAATATTTTTATATGCTGACCATGGATTAAATGATCTGTTGGACTATGCTTTGTTCCTTGAGATATATTTTTTCTTTCGTTTTGCTGATACTATGATTGCATGATGCAGTTTGAAGTATAATTTTGGAGGATCTGACTAAGGAAGCGCATAAGATCAACCTGTTCTTAATGGATAAAATACCTTCTGATTGCCCTTATCCTGGATGTTTCTTCTGTGTTATGAAGGAAGCAAACCCTAGCAAACGAAGAGCAAGTGTGCTGAAATTCTTTAGAGAACTTCCTTCCCAAGATGATGATGGCCAAGTTCTCCCTATCAGTGGCCTTTGGAACACTGCCATGGCACACCCGAATGACCCTGAATTCATCAACTTGGGAATATTTGAGTGCATGGCAGCTCTAATATGGAAGGGCCTGAAAAACAGGCGTTGGCTTTCACATGATCAGAATATCTACATCCCATATTATGCAGCACATGTTATTGGATCCTATACAATGAATATGGAGGAGTTTGCAGAACGCGCTGTTCGTGCCGGAGTAATACCTCCATTAGTTGAACTCTTAAGAGGTAGGCTGACCTGGGTGGAGCAAAGAGTTGCTGTCAGAGCTTTGGGGCATTTGGCTACATACCCTAGTACATTCCCTGCTGTTGCTGATCATGGAGAAGTACTTGAACTTGCAATTCAACTTGCCTCAAGCTCTCTAGAAATTGTGTACTCTCATTTTTACCAATTCGTAGATCGGAGACTTGGCTACCACTGTGATCTTCTTACACGTGGTATGGGTGGTGCTGAAATGGAATCTCGTAAAGCTGAGGAATGGGCTAGCCAACTGCAGTGCTGGTCTTTGCAGCTCATAAACTGCTTTGCATTTAAGCCTGAGTTTCTCCATGATATCTGCAAGCCTGAATTTCTATCTAAGTTACCTGGTATGTGGGGTGGACTTGTGAATGAGAACTCACCTGCTGGTGTTGGTTTACTAAGAACAATCTGCCAGAGCAAGCTTGGACGAGGTCATGTTGCTAATATTTCTGGTGTCATTGAAGCTTTATGTAACATTGCTCGTTCTTCAGATGACTGGCAATACATGGCCATTGATTGTCTACTCTGGTTAGTGCAGGATCCTAGTACATATCATAAGGTAAGACATTCCAAAATTTTACACAATGCTCGAAGGGATGCTTAAACATGATCAAGAATTCTAATTTAGTGTCTTGTCACATGGTGCCCATTCCCATGCCCTGATTGAAATTGCCTGGATTATATTTGTTGAATTGCTTGAGCTTTAAAGATATTGACAAGTATCTGTTGTTCCTTGGAAATGATAACAAGAAAATTTGCACAGTTTAAATGTAAATTACATAATTTCTGATAAACATTAGGAAATGAAGGGTTGTACTAGTATTTTGAGCTGACAATTTTTGAGAAATGATATTAAATTTCACTTTCTATATTGGAATTGTAACATTAAATTTCGCTGGAGATAACTGCAAATTACATAAACTCTTCGTAAACCTTTGGAAATGAAGAGCTGAGTATTTTGAGCTACCAATTTCTGATTATTTTATTATCTTAAATACTATTGTTAAGCTTAGGGTGCTGCATCTATTGTCTGTTTAAGCGGTATAATGATTTCAACTGTTCAGCATTTCAGATATTGTTTGGTGTGAGCTATGTTGTCTGCTTTCTTTTTGTTAATGCTAGTTCAAGTGGTTACTGTTGCTGGTTATTAGCTAAAGAAAAACTTTATCATTGCTGTAGTCCTGTCTGGATGCAACATATAATTGTTTGTTTAGCTTTGGTTTTTATAACTTTAGTTGCTTTTCCCATGTGTACAGGTTATAGATAAAATCACCCCGACGCTGATAGATTTAGCGGATATTTCCACACTTGGTGATTACAAAAGGCTGGGTGACACTATTGTCACAGTCCTCCAAGAGTGTATGCAACAAAATGGGAATTCACGGAATTCAATTAGTAGTCACACCAAAGAAGAAATTGATGAGCTCTTGAGTTTCAAGCAGAAACTGAAATCGGAAAAGAATATGCCGAAGGAGGATCTTCATATAAAACAAGCTGCAGCATTGGTTGTAAAATTGGAAGGAAATTCTCTGTTCTCTTCAGGAAATATAGAAGGAGCTGCAGCGAAGTACTCCGAAGCACTCGCATTGTGTCCAATGAAGTCCAAGAAAGAAAGAGTGGTGCTTCATAGCAACCGAGCTCAGTGTTATCTTCTCCTGCAGCAACCTTTGGCTGCCATCAGTGACGCTACCCGTGCGTTGTGCCTTCATAGTCCGTTGAATCGACATGCCAAAAGTTTGTGGAGAAGAGCTCAAGCATATGATATGCTTGGTTTAGCAAAAGAGAGCCTGCTGGATGCAATTCTGTTTATAAATGAATGCTCTCAGTCCAGTGATCCTGATCTATCCTTGAGGCAAAACAAGGTTCCTGATTATGCTGAGCGATTGGTAAAGAAGCAGATGCGTGCTGCTTGGTTATTCAGGGAATCATCCCTAAAACATGGTGGAATCCATTGTGAGGGAGATGCTAGTGATGCATTTGGTCAAGAGGCTGATGACTCTGAGTGGGAGACAGTGAGTGAAAACGATGGTGAGGATGATGAAAGGAGAGAAGCTGATGATGAAACTGAATGGAAGAGTGGTGGTCACAGGGAAGATGCGTACGAGAAAAGCTGAGAAACAGGTTTGCAGACAAAAAATGCTGTCCCTTTATTTATTTTAACTGTGGTTTCCTTCTAATAAGTGTAGTGTAATGCATGTAAGAACATTTGATTTTTTTTGAAGAATAACTATGATGTGAAAATTAAACAACTTTTCTCACCATCCCCTAATTATCCTACAAACAGGAGTGGTGTAGTGGGCAAATAGTGACAGGAATTGTAACTAAAAGTTGTATGTACGGTAGCCACCCCAAGATATTCTTTAAGAAAAGAAATTAGAAAATTTCCTGCCTCAGTGCTCAATCTATATGTCGTACACACGTAATCATTAGCAATCTGTGATTTGTTTGCCTTTTCCTGACTTTAGAAAGGTGATGTTTCATTATGGCTAGTACAAACAACTCGCAACTATGGTGCCTTCCTAATCCAAGCATCTGTTGTCTTTCAGGTTTTGGTGCTATCTATTGTTATCTGGTAAGCTTGCTCTCATTGTGCTTGTCGTCAGAAGCAGCAACAACAACAGAAGCAGCCGCTTGCCTGCTGCCTTGCAAAAGCAAAATTAAGTTGTGGAAACTAGATGAGTCTGCTACTGAAAGCTCATAAAAATGTAGCTTTCAAAAGTATGTCTGGTGTCACCGTATTGTCCGCATGGAGAGCAAGGCCAAAGTTTAGCCGTTGCCCTCACCATGTTCTTTGGTCTGTGTGAGTCGCTATGACAGACTCTTGAGAATGTCGTCTTGCTCTTGATTGGTGTTGTAAATTGAACAGAACAGTACCTTAGTTCTATCTTAAACATCATCGATTTGTGAATGAGCTTTACCTTGAAGGCGCAATGCAAGTGATATACTTCCGTGCGTCTTGAAATTTCCATTCGTGTGGCGCAGATGATCGAGTGCTCGATCGCAACATGAAACCTTTTTCCAATTTACTCTTTGAAATATCTTTGCGCTATTCGCAGTGCAGTGAACTAGTTGATGAACGTGCACAAACAGATTATACAGGGCAAAACCATGATATAAAGAACAGAAAGAAAATAATCACTCACCGTATCATGGTTTTGGTTACTGTCGGAAGACAAGCTCTTTCTATGGAAATTGATCTGTATATATGAGGCATCATGGTTTGGTTACTGTCGGAAGACATGCTTTTCTACATTTTTATGGAATTTGATCTGTATCTGCGTAATCTTTGCATCCCACGCGCTTGTCTGGTATTTGAGCATCTCTAGCAGATCCCGTAAACGCCTGGCAAACTACGCTTTTCCGGCTGATTTACGGGACAGCCCAAAATGCCGGCCCGAGCAGATACCGCAAAAACGGCCCGGCCCGTAAACCTTCCTCGCATCCGGTATATATGCCGGCGCCCGGCCGATTTAGGGTATCCCTCCCCTTTCTCCTCTTTCCATCTCCGCCGCAAATCCTCCAGCTCTGGCAAGAAATCCCCCTCCGGCAGCGTTTTGCTGTGGTTTGCTCGAGTGGATCTTCGCGGCAATGGCGATGGCGGGTGCGGGGCGTGGCGGTGGCAGGGGTTTCGGCGACCGCGGGGGGGCTTCGGGTGCCGCGGTGGGTTCGGCGTCCGCGGCGGCTACGTCGTCCGCAAGCGTAGGAACGATGAGGCTGGCGGCCCCGCCCTCCACCCTCCCGTGTCGGAGAGGCAGAGAGAGGCGGCGCGGTAGCGCGACGCCAAGTCACGCAACGTCGGCACTCTGGCTTGGGCCAGCTTCCGTCACCTCAGCGACATCTTCGATCCGGCGATGCAGTGTCGTAGGGAGGCGGAGCTCGCGTGGTTCCACGTGAAGGAGACCGCCGCAGCCGGAGATGTAGTTGCGGTCGTGCGCGTGCCGGCGCTCCTGGAGGAGTACCAGTTGCAGGCCACCCTTTGCTCCACGCTGATCTACAACACGCTCCACGGCAACGAGCCCACCCCCCCCGCCACGGCAGCGACATCGGCTCCGACGAGGACTCCGGCGACGAGTAGATCTAAGCTACGCGTTCTTAAATTCCGGTTATATTTAATTATGGTTTGTACTTAAAATTCCCCTATGCTATGCATGTGAACTCCCCGTGGCATTTCTCGGTAACGCCAGAATTCGAGTGGCGTTTATCAAATTAACCCTTTAAAAATAAGGTGTAAGTGAGAATTCTACAAATTTAGAAGCTCACACTTCCCCTCTCCACCTATGTTATGCCGCTAGGATTGTGTCTTCATGGTAGTGCGGACCTGGTGGAAAGGGGAAGGTAGGAGTCAACTATGGTGGAGTTTGTGACACCGGCGGTGATGCCAGTTCTGACAGTGGTTGGCGACCATTCTACGTAGCATCCATGCAAATGATTCATGCAGTTTGTGACATTGACTGTCATGCCGGGTCTTGTAGTGGTTCGTGACCATCAACGACACTCTAACATCATGCACATGCATACGATAACAACTATGAGAGTGTCCTGGATCGTGCAACTGCAGTTATGTGTGTGAGAGAGAGGTGTCTCAATTTTTGTGTGGATCCAATGACGTGGTACATATATGAAATTGTCTGCTCATGCGAGCAAACGTAGATTATTTTAAATTTAAGTATTGTTTCTCTATCAAGCGATTGCTTTGATCATGTGATTTTCATGATCAAAATGTACAACCACAACCTAACCTAAAGTTGCACATAGTTTTCCCCGGACCATAGGAGCCTAGAAATAGTAACTCAGTTCAATTTGTAAAACCTCGCAAAAAAATAATTTTGTAAAGCATCTTTCCTCTTATAAAAATTGATATTGCACAGTATTAGGGCAAATAGGAGCATAGGGTATACACTATTAAGAACACTCTCAGTTTATAACTAGATGTCTTTTTGACATGAAAGTAGTTTTTAAGATGCAATTTTGGCCATTGGTTTTCTACGTCTCTGGTGAAAAAGACATTTAACAACTAGAACCCAATTTTTTAATGACAAATCTATAACATTATTTCCATCTAATTCAATCACGATATATTGTTGCGTATTGCAAGTTAAAATTAGAGAATTTTGACTGCATGGTTCATAATGTTACGTATTAGGAATTCGTAAAAAAAGGTTATCTATTAGGAATGGAGTTAGTTGGCAATGGAACTACTCACCAACAGATACCGTAGAAATCAGTGGTTCGCTAAGCACCGATCTTATCTTCTGGAACAATACAAAGTTTGTGACGGATGGTGGAAAGTCCACTATAATGTTGCTAGGCATGTATTTTGATGATGTGTTATGGGTCATAGCATAAATGCAATGTAAGAAAAGGACTAAACAAGATTGGTTTTAGAGGCAAAGACGATAACATGTAAGGTGGAAATAAAAGGTTTCTAGGAATCTAAATGCATGGCGGTAGGTTTTTGATGCCACTTGCAAATATTGGAAGTCGATATATAGGGCGGTAGCAACCTCTCAAAAGTTTCAACAACTAAGTAGTCTAGGACCTCTTCAAGTCTTGAGACAAAGTTGTTCGCGTAGATTTCTCTCGTCTTATGGTTTTTCCGCCTCCACTATTGTGCATTCTATTCCATGCCTATCCAACCAATATGTTCTGAAGATGTGCTTTCATTTTGTCCCTATAACCAAAATTAACGTAGACTTGCAATCAGTGACAAGAATGTTTTTATTTTCGGAAAAAGGTGTTTTCTGGTTAGTATTAATTAACCATGGAGCTGCACACGTATACCTCCAAAAGAATAACGAGGAGAACAACGACGTTTCGCCTCCCGGGTACGTTACCGCCTTTGCCTTATATTCTTGGGCGGCAAGTAAGATCAATGACGTGTGGCGGTATGGTATAATAGAATTTTTACACGGAATAATTTCCGAATACGAAAAAAGAGCCTTGAGAGAAGGCGATGCAAAATGACAAGTTAGAAGGAATACATTAGTGGCCACTTCCATTAGCAATTTACTTACCATTCATCTTATTTTCTTGAACGACATCAAAGACATCTAAGATCGTTGATAGGCGATGGTGCGAAGATGACAACTGATTGAATTCGATATGTAGTGAATACGATAAGGTTAACAACGTCGTCAACAATGATGTCAAGACAAGAAAATGGAGACTATAACAGGTGAGATGATTGATAAGACAAATTTAGATCTGAGGAGCCGAGACAAGGAAGTCAGTGGCATTTTTTTTAGCACAATGTTTTTTTTAGACAATTTTGAGCACAATGGTGAACATTGTACAAGGCCTCTCAAACAGGATTGGTGCCAAAGCCCTAAAAACCCATAGATAACCCAGGGCAGGGCCCCACGAAGCCCAGAAGCAAAGCCATTCCCCTTAGTTGTTTCCTCTTCCGTTACCACTCCACCCAGACCCGGTCACCATTTAGGCACACCCATCGACGTGGTATCCGGCTCTCCGCGCCGCCCATCCACCCTAACTCCGATCCCATCGCCGATCGCCTCCGCCCCACCCTAAAACCTCCGGCCGCCGTCGCCCCTCCCATGGCCGGCCAGCCCCGCGAACGCGGGTCCCGCGCCGCGCGCAAGGGCCGTCCCGTCCGCACGCCAGCAACCCTGCTCGCCCTTAACCCCACCCCCGATCCCGATCTGTCCGCGCAGGCCTCTGACGACGTGTCTCCGTGGGGCCGCTCGACGGCGGACGAGCTGGAGGACCGCCTCCTCAAGAGGCTGGAGGAGGCCTACGCGGCGGCGCTGGCCGGCCTCGCTGAGCTCGGCTACGCCGAGGACGCCGCGCTCCGGGCCGTCCTCCGCGCGGGCCACTGCTACGGCAAGCTTGACGACCCTGTGGATAACATCGTCGCCAACGCCCGCTCCTTCCTCAACGATCCAGACGCCCCCGGCGGAGCCGGGGGGTTCGCCGACCTCCGCCGCCTCGAGGAGTACTCCCTAGCGGGCCTCGTCTGCCTCCTTCAAAGCAGCCGCCCCACCATCTCCCGTGTCGAGGCCATGTGGTGCCTCCTCGCCAACGACCTCCGCCTCGAGCAGGCCATCAACATGGGAGCCTCCTTCACCGATAAGTCGCCCCACTCTGGCTTCTCCACCGCCGAGAGTGATGCGCCTTCCCCGGCCGCACCTGCCCCAGGGCAGCGTGGCTACTGCCACTTCCATGCGACCACGGCCACAGAGAACCACATGTTTGACCCTGAAACATTCATGCGTCTCGCGATGCGCGCCCACACTGACAGCACGCGTCCTCACACCGAGAGCACTGCTGGCGTGGTCTCCTGCGTCAAGAACACATGGTCACGGTCCGGCGGCAGCGCTGCCCCGGCCCCTGCTGCCCCAGATGGGCAGGGGCAGCCCAAGCAGTCCTTTGCTATGAAGGTGTCCACCGATGATCTCATCGAGTCTGTGGTGATGGAGCTCGAGTCGCTGGACATTGACAAGGACCCTCCTGCAGAGAAGCCTGATCCCAAGAATGAGATGGTGCGTGACCTCATTAAACAGATGCGGGAGATGGAGGAGCAGCTCAAGGAGCGCAAGGAGTGGGCCCAGAAGAAGGCGGTACAGGCTGCTCGTAAACTTGGCAATGATCTCACTGAGTTGCGCATGCTGCGGATGGAGCATGATGATAACCAGCGGCGGAAGAATGATAAGCAGTCACTGGAGGATGAGACAATGAAGCGTCTCACTCGTCTGGAGTATGAGCTGAAGAAGAAGAGTGGGCAGCTTGACCGGAGTAATGCTAGTGTGCAGAAACTGGAAATGGAGAATGCAGAAATACGTGCTGAGATGGAAGCCGCGAAGCTGAGTGCATCGGAGACTGAACGGCAATGCCAGATACTGCTAAAGAAAGAGAAGAAAGACAGCAAAAAGCTTGAGCTGTGGGAGCGGCAAAAGGCCAAGCTGCATGAGGAGATCGCTGAATGCAAGGCGAAGATCGCACAGGCAGATAAGGAGCTGGCTGGGGTCAACAAGTCAGTAAGAAATATGGAGGTGAGATTGATTTTGCACAGTACATCATGATTGTTGCTTTAGTGTCTATAAGCTTTATGTGCTTCTACTTTTTATTAGCTAGCAGTTACAAACAGGTCATAAGCACATCCTTCCTACTAAGAGAGGTTGCTGGGTTTAGATCATTTGTAGCTGCATTAGGGAGCTAACCACTACGCTTCATGCTCAGCTGGTCATCTTATAAAGTAGTAATGATCCTGATGGGCTATGGTGCCCTCTTATAGGAGTACAACTGGTGGTAAAAGCCTAATTTGTTAAGAAGTAAAATATTTAGGCATACCAATTGTTGTGCGTCTTCTCATGGTTGTTGTTCCAGAGTTAGCACAAGGTGGTCAGGCTTAATAGTGAACAAGCACAGAGTCAGTGATTATGTACTCGTCTGTTGGTGCTAGATGGTAGTTACCGGGGGACCCTGCCACTTGTTGATTGGCATTGATGTAGCTATCATTCATCACTGTTCTTGTTAAAAAAATTGTGTCATGCAGCTACCAGCATTAGCGTTCATCCATAACTGTAAGCTATTGCTTAGTAACTGCAACTTTCTTGCTTTGCTGTGAGGGCCAGGATTGTTACATGTTTTACTAATGATTCGTCTTGTTTTTATCTTGTTAGTCAAAAATCATAATGTCAAAACTCGTCATCCTGAAAAATAGTGTGAATAACACATAGAATAAGCCTATGCCCTGCCATGTTTTTTCTGCTTTGTGGTGTGCTATGCATTTTGATCTTCTGCGCTGGCCTGGTTATACTATGTCCCAGATTGCCAGGTAATCATGAGAAACTGGGAATCATGTTAGATCGCCTCCCTCAGTTTCTGTTCTGAATATAATTGCTTGTTTAAATTAGCAAATCAGTATATAATTATTTGATGTATATAACCTTTGGATAGTTGAAAAAGAATATAAAATAGAATTGTATGGTAGCTTTTCGGTAAATTCATTACCTGGACAAAAGGATACCTTTGTGGTGTGTTCTGTTAGAACATTGTACATGCTTTCTCAAATTTTGGCTGCTTTGGAACTTTAGATTTGTTTTTAACCACTGTTTTGAGTCGCGTGACTAGTCGTCGACGACTAGTCGACGTGTCACACTGCCAGGGTTGACTCAAACCCCTCGTCTAGTCGAGACTAGTCGCGACCAGTCACGACTAGTCGATCGGTCAGGCACGAGTCGCTACCCCAGAACGACTCATCGACTTGAAAACCATGTTTTTAACTCAGAGGTTATGGGCCTTATTTGTCAACTGTAAATTGTTGCTTCTTTCTACGTTATAGCCTTGGCTGCTTTGCTGGCCTTGCTGTTTGAATCTACTATATCTAAATAGTAGCCCCCCACTACCTGATTTTCCTGCGTTCTCGTGCGTCCATGTCATCATAAATTCTTTCAGCCGTTTGATTGGTCACAGAAATAAAAATGTGCCACCATCTTTTATTTATTGTGATACTGCAGCGAGAATGTAGTTGATGCTAATTGCCTGTTAATGCCTGTCAGAACTAAAATATTGATCGCACCAGTTATCCATTGTAATCTTAGGTTAGAAGTACAGTTGTTCAGTTTTCTTTCAAAGTGGTAGGTACTAAACAGGGTTATTTGATATCTGTAATTCTAATTTCTTTGTTTCCTTTCGTGCTTCTTCATGTTAATTTGATCAGTTGTCGCAAACCTTCGTCCTCTATTTCCTCTAGAATTTATTATTGGTTTGTGCACATTGCAGTATTGTTATTGATCCGTTAACTAGTTTACGTGTCTTGGAAATCCCTATTGGGGATTTAAAACTGTTATTCTTGTTTTCTGGTTTATAATCTAACTACTACCTCCGATCCATATTAGTTGTCGCTGATCAGCGACAATTAATATGGATCGTTGTCGCTGATCAGAGACAATTAATATGGATCGGAGGGAGTAATTAACTCATTATCTACACAAATACCCCCTTTGTCCCAAAATGTAAGATCATTTTTGACACTATTGTACCATAACTTCATTTTTTAAACTGCTGATATCACACTTATATTGCTTTCAATGTGTCTCGCACATTTTGGGTATTTATTTGTCTGACAGATTGATTTGTAACATGTGTTTGGTTTGTAGATTAAAATAAGAGAAGACACAAAGGCCACAGAAGACAACTTGGCACTTGCAGAACAGGAACGTGGGAGGTGGGAATCTGCCAAAGCTGATGCTGATCGCCGACTTGAAGAAATTCGCCGGAAGACAGAAGTAGAGTCCCAGTGCTACAAAGATGACCTCCGGAGGCTCCAGGATCAGTTATCCCGTCTGCAGAAGTCCATGGGTGCAAATGGGCCGACACTTCCATCAGCCTATCCTCCGGCCATGACTGACCGCAATACAGCGCGGGCACCCAAGCAGCCCAACCAGAAGGCACCGCCCGCATCCAACAGGCAGCAGGAGCCTATCCAGAATACAGGCCGCCGCAGAGGCTGCATGATCTGCAAGAGGGAGGAGGCTTGCGTGATGCTGCTGCAGTGTGCTCACCAGGTGCTGTGTGTCGGTTGCAACAAGCAGCATGAGGAGAAAGGCGCAGTTCGCTGCCCCAGCTGCAACGCCAAGATCGATGAGAGGATCAGGGTTTTCGGTGCCTCCTCCAACTGAGGCACCTGGTGGTGATGCTGCTGCAGACTTGGTTTCGCTTGGGGCAAAGAAAAACTAAACTCGTGGTCATCTTTGCCTTTTCTTTTTTTCCCTTTGTGAAGAAAGAGTTATATGTCAGCTCCGTCTCATAAGTTTTACCTGGTTCAGCTGTTGATGGATATATGCTGAATGCTGCAATTCTGTCCGTATATGGGTACATTCAAACCTTTTTTGGTCGAAAAGTTGAACAGGAGCAGAGGAACCCTTTGGGATATATGAGTCAATTGAACTTAAACTGACGTGTTTGTTCTCTAGTTTATTGCTTGATTTTTGTAGATTTGCTTGATGTTCTTGCTGGTGGGGAAATTTTGGGCAAGATATCTCGCACAGGCTGTACCCTGAGGAAATAGGTTTTGGTAGGAGGAGCTTGGCCTCACCTTGCCGTCAATGGTGACTGTAAGAGCATCTCCGTCTCCAACAGCCGCGCTATATAAGCGCCGCGCTGGAAAATTTGAGTTTTTTTGCGCGCGCGCAGGTGCTCCAGCGGAGGCGCAAAAACCGCGCGCGCGGCATAAGTAGTTCAGCGCGCGGGACGAAACGGCATCGCGCGCTGTTTATTTGTTGCGCCCGCTTTCGCGCGTTGCACACTTGAGCGCCCGCGCCATCTTCGCCCTGCCCGCGCCGCCGCCGGCGAATTCGCCCGATGGACGGACGCGCCGAAATCCCCCTCACCCCTTCCTACACCCGCGACCCCTCCGCCGCCGCAAACCCTAGCGCGGGGAGCTTTGGCTTCGCCTCCGCCGAAGCTCCTCCAAGCACCGGTATCGCGCGCGACCTTTTCATGCCGCCACGGACGACCTCGGCGGCGGGTGGCGTCGCGCCGGCGCCCGCCGTGAAGCCACGTGCCCCCCTCTCGAAGCTCCCAAATGCGGCGCGGGCGAAGGTGGGCAAGGTGCCCGGGAAGAAGAACAAGGCGGCGGACGGCTCCTCTAGGCGGTCGAAGAAGCTTGCAGGGCGTGCGACGGATGCGGCGGCGACTGAAGCGCCGGCGAGCCCACTTGTTGCGCCGGCTTCCAAGCACCGGTATCGCGCGCGACCTTTTCATGCCGCCACGGACGACCTCGGCGGCGGGTGGCGTCGCGCCGGCGCCCGCCGTGAAGCCACGTGCCCCCCCTCTCGAAGCTCCCAAATGCGGCGCGGGCGAAGGTGGGCAAGGTGCCCGGGAAGAAGAACAAGGCGGCGGACGGCTCCTCTAGGCGGTCGAAGAAGCTTGCAGGGCGTGCGACGGATGCGGCGGCGATTGAAGCGCCGGCGAGCCCACTTGTTGCGCCGGCGGCCGACGCGCACAAGGTGTTCGATGAAATGCCCACAAGGTAAGATTTCGCCCACTTTTGTTGTTGTTGTTTTTTGAATGCATACATATGGATAGCTTATTTGCTTGTTGTATATACTTTGTAGTTTCAATGATGAGACATAGTTGAAGTTGGCTCCAACAATTCTCATTGGTTTCAAACCAATGAGATGCATTTCGATGATCATGAGTTTGAGGTGGACGAGGATGGTGAGGGCATCGTCGATGCACCGAAAGGAAGAGGGGGCAACTACACCATGGACGAAGACATCTTGCTATGCAATACTTGGTTTCAAGTGTTGAGGGATC
Source organism: Thinopyrum elongatum (assembly GCA_011799875.1). Classification (NCBI taxonomy): domain Eukaryota; kingdom Viridiplantae; phylum Streptophyta; class Magnoliopsida; order Poales; family Poaceae; genus Thinopyrum; species Thinopyrum elongatum. Next base: position 302,799,489 of record CM022301.1, read on the forward strand.
CCGCCGTTGGAGGGGATCAAAGTAGAGATGCATATTGGCTCCGGATGAAGAAGCACTTTGATCTACACAACAAAAGTGGAATTGACCGCTCGGGAAGATCTCTTCGCTCCCGGTGGTCGACAATCAACCGAGATTGTCAAAGGTGGGCGGCCGCACTTAAGGCGGTTGACACGTTGAACCCAAGTGGCACTAATGATAGAGATAGGGTAAGTGCCATTTCTTTCATGATTCTTCCATGTTCATCATGCTTCCTCTTGGTGTTTCAAGTGCTAACTTGTTCTTTTGTTTGTAGCTCACTATTGCACAAAACTTATTTCAAGGAGAGGAGAAGAAGACCAAGAAAGGGAAGATCAAGAAAGGGAGACCATTTACCTTGCCTCATTGCTATGAAGAATTGAAGGATGATGAGAAATGGAAGCCCCGTGATGGTGTCGATGATGAGGAGAGCAACAAACTCAAGCCAACTATTGATTTGGATGATGATGAGGAGGAGGCATCAAGTGATGACGGCAAGAGAAGCCCTACACCAAATTCGGTTGCCTACTCCAAGCCAAAAAGACCAAATGGAGGCAAGAAAGACGCAAAAGAAAAGAAGAAGAGGAAGGGAGATGACGAGCTCAAAAATGCTATGGAAGCTATTGCCAACGCAAGAAAGGAAGCGAACGAGGTGAGGAAGATGGCAAGGAACCAAGATGCCGCGGCCGAGGAGAGGAGGTTGGCGGCCGAGGAGAGGAAGGTGGCATTGGAGGAGAAGAAATTGGCCATGGAGGAGCGAACTAGATTGTTGGAATGGGAGAAGTACTTATTCTTCATGGACACATCTACCCTCGATGAGAAGCAAAAGGAGTACGTCAATCTTGCCCGTGAAGAAGTCTTGGTCCAAAAAAGAGCCATGGTTGGCATGGGCGGCATGGGAGGCATGGGAGGCATGGGCGGCATGGGCGGCATGGGTGGCATGGGAGGCATTGGTGGCTTCAGAGCTACCATGGGCGGCATGGGTGGCTTCGGAGCTACCATGGGGGCCATGGGAGGCATGGGTGGCTTCGGAGGTACCATGAGAGGCATGAGTTTTGCGTTTCTCATGGGAGGCATGGGAGCACCTCCGGGTGACATGGGTGGACGCATGTCTTCCGGTGTGCCTCACATACCTTCGCATGATGCCGTTGGAGATCTTGCCAACGCCTTCCGAGCTCCCCATGCTGATGCGGCGCGACACAATGAAGAGGAGGAGGAAGAATCGTATTCGGAGGATGAAGAAACGGAGGAAGAGGAGGACGAAGATGAGGATGATGAGGCATGATTGTTGATGTGCCATTTGTTTGTATGAACTTTTATGTCATGAACTTGGTTGCATGATTTTGAACTTAGTTGGATGATGATGTGATGTGGCATGATTTTGAACTTGTTTGGGTGATTTTAAACTATGCTATGTCTTGTTTTGATGTTTGAAATATCACTATATTGTCTCCAAAATGCAACATATGGCAAGCGCCGGCTGCTCTCGCGCGCTGCAGTTTAGCGCGTCTGCTGGAGCAGCTCGCGCGCGCTATATTTTGCAGCGGCCGCTGGAGCCAGCGCTCCGCGGCGCGCAAAAACTCACGATTCAGGCGCTGTAAACGCTTTTTTAGCGCGCCGCGCGTTGCGCACCTGTTGGAGATGCTCTAAAGCTGGCATTCTTGTTTACGCACCTGCACGCTCACGTTTTGCCTAGCCATGGGGGCGTCCACCAGATAAAGGCTACATAAAGATCAATACATATGGTAGCATTGCAGTGGACGCAAGATGAGGAGGGGCGGGGGGAGTGGCGAGAACTGGCTCCACTCTGCTGACTGCTTGGTGTAAACACTACCTAGGGATTACTGATGGAAATATGCCCCAGAGGCAATAATAAAATGGTTATTATTATATTTCCTTAATCATGATAAAGGTTTATTATTCATGCTAGAATTGCATTGACCGGAAACTTAAATACATGTGTGAATACATAAACAAATACCGTGTCCCTAGTGAGCCTCTACTAGACTAGCTCGTTGATCAAAGATGGTTAATGTTTCCTAACCATGGACATGTGTTGTCATTTGATAACGGGATCCCATCATCAGGAGAATGATGTGATGGACAGGACCCATTCGTTAGCTTAGCATATTGATCGTTCAGTTTATTGCTATTGCTTTCTTAATGTCAAATACATATTCCTTCGACTATGAGATTATGCAAGTTCCGGATACCGGAGGAATACCTTGTGTGCTATCAAACGTCACAACGTAACTGGGTGATCATAAAGATGCTCTACAGGTATCTCCGAAGGTGTTTGTTGAGTTGGCATAGATCAAGATTAGGATTTGTCACTCCGAGTATCGGAGAGGTATCTCTGGGCCCTCTCGGTAATACACATCATAAGCTTGCAATCAAATGACTAAGGAGTTAGTTACGAGGTGATGTATTACGGAACGAGTAAAGAGACTTGCCGGTAACGAGATTGAACTAGGTATGAAGATACCGACGATCGAATCTCGGGCAAGTAACATACCGATGGACAAAGGGAATTACGTATGTTGTCATAACGGTTCGACCGATAAAGATCTTCGTAGAATATGTAGGAACCAATATGGGCATCCAGGTTCCGCTATTGGTTATTGACCGGAGAGGTGTCTCGGTCATGTCTACATAGTTCTCGAACCCGTAGGGTCCGCACGCTTAACGTTCGTTGATGATATAGTGTTATATGAGTTATATGATTTGGTGACCGAATGTTGTTCGGAGTCCCGGATGAGATCACGGACATGACGAGGAGTCTCGAAATGGTTGAGAGGTAAAGATTGATATATAGGACGATGATATTTGGACACCGGAAGTGTTTCGGGACGTACCGGGAAGAAATCGGGTCACCGGAAGGGGTTCCGGGCACCCCCCGGGAAGTTATGGGCCTTATGGGCCAAAGGAGGGGACAGACCAGCCCACAAGGGGGCTGGCGCGCCCCTCCCTTGGCTGGCCGGCCCTATGGGGAAGGAAAGGGGAGGGGTGGCCCGTCCTGCCTTTTCCTCCTCAGGAGAGAAAGGAAAGGGGAGGGGGGGCACCTCCTCCTTCCTTCCTCCCGCACTCCAAATAAGGAAGGGGGGGGGGGCACTTTGGGGAGGACCCCAAGTAGGATTTGGCCTACTTAGGGGAGCCTCCTGGCTGCTCCCTCCTCCCCCACCTATATATATGTGGGAGGGGGGGGGGGGGGGGCGCCTAGCGCACCAGAACATTGTCCTAGCCGTGTGCGGCGCCCCCCTCCATCGTTTACACCCCCGGTCATATTTTCGTAGTGCTTAGGCAAAGCCCTGCGGAGATAGCTTCACCATCACCGTCACCACACCGTCGTGCTGCCAGAACTCATCCATTACCTCGCCGTCTTGCTGGATCAAGAAGGCGGAGGACATCACCGAGCTGAACGTGTGCAGAACGCGGAGGTGCCGTACGTTCGGTACTTGATCGGTTGGAGCGCGAAGAAGTTCGACTACATCAACCGCGTTATCAAACGCTTCCGCTTATGGTCTACGAGGGTACGTAGACACACTCTCCCCTCTCGTTGCTATGCATCTCCATGGATAGATCTTGCGTGTGCGTAGAATTTTTTTTGTTTTCCATGCAACGTTTCCCAACAGTGGCATCCGAGCCAGGTTTATGCGTAGATGATATGACGAGTAGAACACAAAGAGTTGTGGGCGGTGATAGTCATACTACTTACCACTAACGTCTTATTTTGATTCGGCAGTATTGTGGGATGAAGCGGCCCGGACCAACCTTACATGTCCACGCACATGAGACCGGTTTCACCGACAGACATGCAACTAGTTTTGCATAAAGGTGGCTGGCGGGTGTCTGTTTCTCCTACTTTAGTTGAATCGAATTTGACTACGGCCGGTCCTTGAAGAAGGTTAAAACAACAAACTTGATGAAACACCGTTGTGCTTTTTGCTGTAGGTAAGAACAGTTCTTGCTAGAAGCCCGTAGCTTCTAGCCCGTAGCAGCCACGTAAAACTTGCAACAACAAAGTAGAGGACGTCTAACTTGTTTTTGCAGGGCATGTTGTGATGTGATATGGTCAAGATATGATGTGATATATGTTGATGTATGAGATGATCATGTTTTGTAATATCGACAACCGGCAGGTGCCTTAGGGTTGTCTCTTTATTGTATGAAGTGCAAGCGCCATGTAATTGCTTTACTTTATCACTATGCATTAGCGATAGTTATAGAAGCAATAGTTGGCGAGACGACCCCGACGCAACGATGGAGATCAAGGTGTCGAGCCGGTGACGATGGAGATCATGACGATGCTTTGGAGATGAAGATCAAAAGCAGAAGATGATGATGGCCATATCATGTCACATATTTTGATTGCATGTGACGTTTATCCTTTATGCATCTTATTTTGCTTAGAATGGCGGTAGCATTATAAGATGATCCCTTCACTAAATTTCAAGATAAAAGTGTTCTCCCCGAGTATGCACCATTGCCAAAGTTCGTCATTTCGAAGCACCACGTGATGATCGGATGTGATAGACTCTACGTTCACATACAACAGGTGTAAGACAGTTTTGCACATGCAGAATACTTGGGTTAAACTTGACGAGCCTAGCATGTACAGACATGGTCTCAGAACACTGGAGACCGAAAGGTCGAATGTGAGTCATATAGTAGATATGATCAACATAGAGATGTTCACCATTGATGACTACCCCATCTCACGTGATGATCGGACATGGGTTAGTTGATTTGGATCATGTATCACTTAGATAACTTGAGGGATGTTAATTTAAGTGGGAGTTCATTAGTAATTTGATTAATTGAACTTAATTTATCATGAACTTAGTCTTAATAGTTTTTGCATATCTATGTTGTAGATCAATAGCTCGCGATATAGCTCCCCTATTTTTGATATGTTCCTAGAGAAAACTAAGTTGAAAGATAATGGTAGCAATAATGCGGACTGGGTCCGTGATCTGAGGATTATCCTCATTGCTGCACAGAAGAATTATGTCCTTGATGCACCGCTAGGTGACAGACCTGTTGCAGGAGCTGATGCAAACGTTATGAACGATTGGCAAGCTCGACATGATGACTACTTGATAGTCTAGTGCGCCATGCTTTACGGCTTAGAAACGGGACTTCAAAGACGTTTTTGAAACGCCATGGAACATATGAGATGTTCCAAGAGCTGAAATTGGTATTTCCGACTTATACCCATGTCGAGAGGTATGAAACCTCTGACAAGTACTTTGCCTACAAGATGGAGGAGAATAGCTCAGCCAGTGAGCATGTGCTCAGAATGTCTGGGTACTACAATCGCTTGAATCAAGTGAGAGTTAATCTTCCAGATAAGATAGTGATTGACAGAGTTCTCTAGTCACTATCACCAAGCTACTAGAACTTCGTGATGAACTATAATATGCAAGGGATGACGAAAATGATTCCCGATCTCTTCGCGATGCTGAAATCAGCGAAGGTAGAAATCAAGAAAGAGCATCAAGTGTTGATGGTTAACAAGACCACTAGTTTCAAGAAAAAGGGCAAGGGAAAGAAAGGGAACTTCAAGAAAAATGGCAAGCAAGTTGCCACTCCTGGGAAAAAGCCCAAAGCTGGACCCAAGCCTAAAACTGAGTGCTTCTACTGCAAAGGGAATGGTCACTGGAAGCGGAACTGCCCCAAATACTTGGCGGATAAGAAGGGTGGCAAAGTGAACAAAAGTATATTTGATATACATGTTATTGATGTGTACCTTACTAGTGTTCGTAGTAGCCCCTGGGTATTCGATACCGGTTCAGTTGCTAAGATTAGTAACTCGAAACAGGAGTTGCAGAATAAACAGAGACTAGTTAAGTGCGAGGTGACGATGTGTGTTGGAAGTGATTCCAAGGTTGATACGATCACCATCGCACACTCCCTCTACCTTCGGGATTAGTGTTGAACCTAAATAAATGTTATTTGGTGTTTGTGTTGAGTATGAATATGATTAGATCATGTTTATTGCAATACAGTTATTCATTTAAGTTAGAGAATAATTGTTGTTCTGTTTACATGAATAAAACCTTATATGGTCATACACCCAATGTGAATGGTTTATTGAATCTCGATCGTAGTAATACATATATTCATAATATTGATGCCAAAAGATGCAAAGTTGATAATGATAGTGCAACATACTTGTGGCACTGCCGTTTAGGTCATATTGGTGTAAAGCGCATGAAGAAACTCCATGCGGATGGACTTTTGGAATCACTTGATTATGAATCATTTGATACTTGCGAACCATGCCTCATGGGCAAGATGACTAAAACTCCATTCTCCGGAACAATGGAGCGAGCTAATGACTTATTGGAAATAATACATACAGATATATGCGGTCCGATGAGTGTTGAAGCACGCGGCAGGTGTCGTTATTTTCTGACCTTCACAGATGAGTTGAGTAGGTATGGGTATATCTACTTGATGAAACACAAGTTTGAAACATTTGAACAGTTCAAAGAATTTCAGAGTGAAGTGGAGAATCATCGTAATAAGAAAATAAAGTTTCTACGATCTAATTGTGGAGGCGAATATATGAGTTACGAGTTTGGCCTTCATTTAAAACAATGTGGAATTGTTTCACAACTCACGCCACCTGGAACACCACAGCGTAATGGTGTGTCCGAACGTCGTAACCGTACTTTATTAGATATGGTGCATTCTATGATGTTTCTTACTGATTTACCACTATCGTTTTGGGGTTATGCATTAGAGACAGCCGCATTCACGTTAAATAGGGCACCGTCTAAATCCGTTGAGACGACACCGTATGAACTGTGGTTTGGCAAGAAACCTAAGCTGTCATTTCTTAAAGTTTGGGGATGCGATGCTTATGTCAAAAGGCTTCAGCCTGATAAGCTCGAACCTAAATCGGAGAAGTGCGTCTTCATAGGATACCCTAAAGAAACTATTGGGTACACCTTCTACCACAGATCCGAAGGCAAGATCTTTGTTGCTAAGAATGGGTCCTTTCTAGAGAAGGAGTTTCTCTCGAAAGAAGTGAGTGGGAGGAAAGTAGAACTTGATGATGTAATTGTACCTTCTCTCGAATTGGAGAGTAGCACATCACAGAAAACTGTTCCAGTGATGCCTACACCAACTAGAGAGGAAGCAAATGATGATGATCATGAAACTTCAGATCAAGTTACTACTGAACCTCGTAGGTCGACCAGAGCATGATCTGCACCAGAGTGGTACGGTAATCCTGTCCTGGAAGTCATGTTACTAGACCAAGGCGAACCTACAAACTATGAAGAAGCTATGATGAGCCCAGATTCCGACAGATGGCTTGAGGCCATGAAATCTGAGATAGGATCCATGTATGATAACAAAGTGTGGACTTTGGTGGACTTGCCCGATGATCGGCAAGCCATAGAAAATAAATGGATCTTCAAGAAGAAGACTGACGTTGATGGTAATGTTACTGTCTACAAAGCTTGACTTGTTGCAAAAGGTTTTCGACAAGTTCAAGGAGTTGACTACGATGAGACTTTCTCACTCGTAGCGATGCTTAAGTCTGTCCGAATCATGTTAGCAATTGCCGCATTTTATGATTATGAAATCTGGCAAATGGACGTCAAAACTGCATTCCTTAATGGATTTCTTAAAGAAGAGTTGTATATGATGCAACCCGAAGTTTTTGTCGATCCTAAAGGTGCTAATAAAGTGTGCAAGCTCCAGCAATCCATCTATGGACTGGTGCAAGCATCTCGGAGTTGGAATATACGCTTTGATGAGGTGATCAAAGCATATGGTTTTATACAGACTTACGGTGAGGCCTGTATTTACAAGAAAGTGAGTGGGAGCTCTGTAGCATTTCTGATATTATATGTGGATGACATATTATTGATTGGAAATGGTATAGAATTTCTGGATAGCATAAAAGGATACTTGAATAAGAATTTTTCAATGAAAGAACTCGGTGAAGCTGCTTATATATTGGGCATCAAGATCTATAGGGATAGATCGAGACGCTTAATAGGACTTTCACAAAGCACATACCTTGACAAAGTTTTGAAGAAGTTCAAAATGGATCAGTCAAAGAAAGGGTTCTTGCCTGTGTTACAAGGTGTGAAGTTGAGTAAGACTCAAAGCCCGACCACGACAGAAGATAGAGAGAGAATGAAAGTCATTCCCTATGCCTCAGCCATAGGTTCTATAAAGTATGCCATGCTGTGTACCAGACCTATTGTGTACCTTGCCATGAGTTTGGCAAGGGGGTACAATAGTGATCCAGGAGTAGATCACTGGACATCGGTCAAAATTATCCCTAGTTACCTAAGAGGACTAAGGAAATATTTCTCGCTTATGGAGGTGATAAAGAGTTTGTCGTAAAGAGTTATGTCGATGCAAGCTTTGACACTGATTCAGATGACTCTGAGTCTCAATCTGGATACATATTGAAAGTGGGAGCAATTAGCTAGAGTAGCTCCATGCAGAGAATTGTAGACATAGAAATTTGCAAAATACACATGGATTTGAATGTGACAGACCCGTTGACTAAACTTCTCTCACAAGCAAAACATGATCACACCTTAGTACTCTTTGGGTGTTAATCACATGGCGATGTGAACTAGATTATTGACTCTAGTAAACTCTTTGGGTATTGGTCGCATGGCGATGTGACTTATGAGTGCTAATCACATGGCAATGTGAACTAGATTATTGACTCTAGTGCAAGTGGGAGACTGATGGAAATATGCCCTAGAGGCAATAATAAAATGGTTATTATTATATTTCCTTAATCATGATAAAGGTTTATTATTCATGCTAGAATTGTATTGACCAAAAACTTAAATACATGTGTGAATACATAAACAAATACCGTGTCCCTAGTGAGCCTCTACTAGACTAGCTCGTTGATGAAAGATGGTTAAGGTTTCCTAACCATGGACATGTGTTGTCATTTGATAATGGGATCACATCATTAGGAGAATGATGTGATGGACAAGACCCATCCGTTAGCTTAGCATATTGATCGTTCAGTTTATTGCTATTGCTTTCTTAATGTCAAATACCTATTCCTTCGACTATGAGATTATGCAACTCCCGGATACTGGAGGAATACCTTGTGTGCTATCAAACGTCACAACGTAACTAGGTGATCATAAAGATGCTCTAAAGGTATCTTCGAAGGTGTTTGTTGAGTTGGCATAGATCGAGATTAGGATTTGCCACTCCGAGTATCGGAGAGGTATCTCTGGGCCCTCTCGGTAATACACATCATAAGCTTGCAAGAAAATGACTAAGGAGTTAGTTACGAGGTGATGTATTACGGAACGAGTAAAGAGACTTGCCGGTAACAAGATTGAACTAGGTATGAAGATACCGATGATCGAATCTCGGGCAAGTAACATACCGATGGACAAAGGGAATTACGTATGTTGTCATAACGGTTCGACCGATAAAGATCTTCGTAGAATATGTAGGAGCCAATATGGGCATCCAGGTTCCGCTATTGATTATTGACCGGAGAGGTGTCTCGGTCATGTCTACATAGTTCTTGAACCCGTAGGGTCCGCACGCTTAACGTTCGTTGACGATATAGTGTTATATGAGTTATATGATTTGGTGACCGAATGTTGTTCGGAGTCCCAGATGAGATCACAGACATGACGAGGAGTCTCTAAATGGTTGAGATGTAAAGATTGATATATAGGACGATGATATTTGGACACCGGAAGTGTTTCGGGACGTACCGGGAAGAAATCGGGTCACTGGAAGGGGTTCCAGGCACCCCCTGGGAAGTTATGGGCCTTATGGGCCAAAGGAGGGGACAGACCAGCCCACAAGGGGGCTGTCGCGCCCCTCCCTTGGCTAGCCGGCCCTATGGGTAAGGAAATGGGAGGGGTGGCCCCTCCTGCCTTTCCCTCCTCATGAGAGAAAGGAAAGGGGGGTGGGGGGGGGGGCGCCACCTCCTCCTTCCTTCCTCCCGCACTCCAAATAAGGAAGGGGGGGGGGGCGCCACTTTGGGGAGGACCCCAAGTAGGATTCGGCCTACTTGGGGGCGCCTCCTGGCTGCTCCCTCCTCCCCCACCTATATATATATGTGGGGGGGGGGGGCGCCTAGCACACCAGAACATTGTCTTAGCCGTGTGCGGCGCCCCCTCCACCGTTTACACCCCCGGTCATATTTTCTTAGTGCTTAGGCGAAGCCTTGCGGAGATAGCTTCACCATCACCGTCACCACACCGTCGTGCTGCCGGAACTCATCCACTACCTCGCCATCTTGCTGGATCAAGAAGGCGGAGGACGTCACCGAGCTGAACGTGTGAAGAACGCGGAGGTGCTGTATGTTCGGTACTTGATCGGTTGGAGCACGAAGAAGTTCGACTACATCAACCGTGTTATCAAATGCTTCCACTTATGGTCTACGAGGGTATGTAGACACACTCTCCCCTCTCGTTGCTATGCATCTCCATGGATAGATCTTGCGTGTGCGTTGAATTTTTTTGTTTTTCATGCAACGTTTCCCAACAATTACTACTGACCCTCTTATTTGTGAAGCTTTGGCTCTTCGCGATGGTATTATTTTTTCCAAACTCCGGGGCTATGAAGATCATTATGGAGACTGATTGCACGGAGATAGTCAATCTCTAGAACTCGCGCCTTGATTCGAGAAGTTTAGTGGCGCCTATCTTAGATGAAAGTAGGGATCGTTTATTTCCTTTTATGTTCAACATGTACTGAGACCAGCTGATAGTGTTGCCCACCTTTGTGCCAAACAAGCAAGCACACTGGAGGTCACAGACGCCTACTTTCCTTATTATATTTTATTATTCTTAATTAAGAGTTTATATTTCATGCTATAACTGTTATGATCCTGGAATATGCGATTCAGTGGAAAACTCATATGCATGTGTGAAATGATAAACGGTAAACAATAGGTTCCCGATCTCGCCTCTAAGACTGGCACAAGTGTTGTTGGTGATCATGTTTTCCGGAGCTTAGGATATCGCTAAGTGTAACGATAGTCCTAAAACAACATTGAGGGTATGGCGTTAGAAGAACGATCATATTGAATCGACCCAATACTTGTCTGTTATACTATGTGATTATATCGTCCGAAATCATCTGTTATAACACAGAGTGTTAGCATGTGTTTTAGTTCCTCAGACAATGAAAGTGTCTCGATCACTTTCTACCAGATGGTGGACTTCGGGGTTGGTCAAACGTCATCTGTAACAAGGTGATCATAAAGACAACTTTCAGGCACACCGGAAAGTTTGACAAGTGACCGGATAGCTCGAGAGTGGGATTTGCTCCTCCGACGATGGAGAGATATTCTTAGGGCCCTCTCGGTGTGACGGTATCCATCATTGTCTAGCCAGACACAGGTGACTACATCACGGGGATACTGGAACACGTCAACGAGAAAGAAGAACAAAATCGGTAATGGGAGCAACGGTATAGTGAGCATGGTGATGACTCAGGAGGATACCGATGCACACCGGGTTTTGTAAAGTATCGCGAAGCAAAAAGAACATCACATGATAACCTAAGGTTCACTCGAATATCATTTGTGTAATCATAGGGACCGATATGGATGTCCACGGTTCCGCTATCGGTCATTGAACGAAGGGGTTTCGTTCATGTCTATATTTTACCGAACCTACATGGTCACAAGCTTAAGGGAATCACGATTTGCCGAGTATTAGTGAAGCAAGAGTTATGAGAAAATATTCTCGGAATAGTTTTGGGAATATAAGAGATAGTTTTGAGAGAATTTCGAAAGAGTTTCAGATGTTTCCAGAAATGTTCTAGTGCGAGGACACTTTGGCTGGGCCAAGGGATAAGGCCCATGAGGTCCAAGGTCAGTGCAAAAGGAGTTTTGCGAAGGGCAAGGGCCAGGCGCCAGCGTCCTTGGCATCTGGGCCAGATGCCGAGGTCCATGGCATTTCGTACTGGAATCTGAGAGGACTCTTCCTTGTGTTCCAAACTGACTTTGGGGAGGCTCCCTCCCCAAGTTACAACCTCAGGACTCAACATATAAATAGAGGGGCAGGGCTAGCCCGTAGAATAAGTTTTGAAGCCTCCTCAAGTTCTCTCTTGATCTAGTTCTCGTCTAGCTTGATCTAGACTAGATCTAGTTCTAGTTCTCTCTAATCCTCATAATAGAGAAGCCCTGTGCGGTTATCTTCTTCTCCCTCTAATTCTCCGGCGATGATTAGCTCTGGATGGCGAAGCGCTACTGGATCGTGAAGCCTGCGCGCTTGTAATCTGTGGATAGGCCGTGCTTTTGGTATTTCATTCGAGGGATCATTTGAGGGCGGTTCACGGGATCGTCATCAATGTTCGAGGGACTCCAAGTACGATCTACACCGACTCGTCTACTTTCGCTGCACTCCCGGAGTCGGTAACGATCGTTGATCACAACCCGTTATGCATCTTCATATTGTTCCTAGGTGTGCGTAGGGTGAAATTTTTGTTTTGTATTATGTTTCCCAATAGTGGCATCATGAGCGGTTCTATGAGTAGATGCAGGTTGCGATCTAGATCACATGTGGATGTGAGGGTGATGTTCTTTCTATGATTCCCTCGAGTGTTGCTTCGGTTCACTTCATTGACGGTATGGTGTCGCTTTTCACAAGGTTCTGCCAATTGATCGACTCTGGCTGTCGACGATCTGCTAATAGTTCCTTGGGCTTCACCATAGTCAAGAATAGTGAACCGTCGCATACGCAAGAGGGCGATGAACATGGATGATCTTCTAGGGGGTCACGCGTATTAGACGAAGTTTAGTGTGGGGGAACGAGATTTTTTATTAAGTCTCTTCTTTCATACACCCCGAAAGTTAATCTAGCAACAAGGATGATCACTTTATGGTGTGTACGTAGGTGGCTAGGTTTATCCGGAAACCCTAGAAGCCACGTAATTAAAATTTGCCAAACCGATTAGAGGACGTCTAACTTGGTTTTGCAGGGTTTGCATATGATGTGGTATAGCCTTCGTCATGATAATGAGATTATGTATGAGATGGTTATATGTTGTAATGTTAAGTGGCCTGTGCATCACGACATGATAGCTGGAGCCACGAGATTGCCACCTTAATGTAAATATCATAGAGATAGGTCACTGGTGACGGTGGCAAGACATACACGGAGGACCCTGACGAGGAGCAGGTGTACCAAGGCGCAGGACGAGGAGCTATAATTTCATGCCACAGCGGAATTTTAGATTTTGGTGCCACGACAACGTTTTCTGAAACGATCGCCAAGGCAACGTTTTCTGAGATTGGTGCAATGACAACGTTTTTGAAACGGTTGCCACGACAACGAAATATTGGCCGCCACGTCGCTTCAACTGGAGATTGAAGACGATCACGGAGAACTCCCATCACCCAGGGCTATATCATGTCATGCTATTATGAATTGCCTGAGATGTTTATCCCTTTGTTGTTTGCACCCTTTGATTGCGCAATAGTCAATTATTAGGGTGATCTCTCACAGTAAATATCAATTTAAAAGGTACTCTTCCCAGTGTTGCAACCGTCTATAACACGTAACATTTCGGAGTGTGTCATGTCCACATGAGTACAAACGGGACATGAGGTGTAAGACGGGGATAGTCAGACCATGTATGCAGATAGCGCTCGGTTGTCTTGAAGTTCTAGCAGAATGTTCTGAGCTCAGAGCACAAAGCATCGAAAGATGAACAAGATTCATATGGAGATATGATCGGCAAAAGTTTGCCCACCGGTCAAAATTCTAGTCATCAGTGATGTCCACATCAATGGTTGAGAACTAGACTTGGATCTTGAATCACTCACTATTAATTATGAGAGATATTAATTTGAGTGGGAGTGCACTTTAAATTAAAATTTGTTTTAATAAATTAGTGCAATTTTAATTATGAATTGTGTCTAAAAGTGAATCTTGTGATTGTTGTTGTAGATCAATGGCTTGCAATAGTTTCAATTTAGCACCACTGTTTGAGAAAGAAAAGTTAGCCGAGAATGATGGAAACTATGAGGATTGGATGATCCACACTCTGAGATGTGTTCTCAGGAGTGCAAAGAAAGAATATGTCACTACTGCAGGATGCTGCTAATGCGACACTATAATCAGAGACCCTTCGACGAAACTGTGTGCGATGCATTAATCGCAAACGGTGATGTAATAAAACCGTAAAAAATGATGAAAAATGTTTGCGATGGTGGAGACATCAAACACGGTTCAGATTATAGTTGCGTGTGTGATGCGTGGCATACGGTTCACTCAAATGAACTGTTTGCGATGAGCTTAACAACAGAAACGGGAAGCCAGATGAAGGTGTGTGCGATGTACGGCATACCGTTCACTCGGATGAACTGTTTGCAATTAGGCAACACAACAGAAACAGTCGGGTAGATCAAGGTGTGTGTGCAATTGATGGCATACAGTTCACTTGGATGAATTGTATGTGATTAGGCAACACAACAGAAATGGTTAGCCAGATCAAGGTGTCTGCGATTGACGGCATACACTTCACACGGATGAACTGTTTGTGATTAGCCACAACAAACAGAAACAGTTAGACAGATCAAGGTGTGTGTGCTAGACGGGCACACATTCTAATTAAAAGAAGCATGCGCGATGGTAATAACGAGCGCGCATAGTTGATGGAACAAGACGTGTGCTGACATCGCCTATTGTGGTGCACCCTATGGTGCAAATGCCACGTACGTGGCCGAGAACGCGTGCCCACGTTACGCCATCCAGGAATAGTGCCGCACTTCGAAACTAGAACCGTCAATAAATTTTGAGCTTGCATCCCGTCACATTCCAAATTACTACCACGCTATATTTAATTGCAAACCTGTTCACACCGATCAAAACCTAAACGGTTTCCCACTTAGGAGCGTATTAGTACTCGGTTATAAATACTACCTACTCCAAGATGACTGCACATTCCTCCTCAACTCCTCATCCACAAAAACAAAACAGTCTTTCATCGTCGTTCCCTTGCGTCTGCCATGGCCCGCATGAGTTCTGGGCCGAGAGATTACTACCAGGGAGAGGCGAGCATGGAAGCGGAAGCACAAGAGATGTCCCGCCTCGCCGAAAGCAACCGACATGTCCCGCCGCACCGCCGTAGCAGCATAGAGGTCCCGCCGCGCCGCTGAAGCAGCATAGAGGTCCCGCCACGCCGTCGATGCAGCAGACTGGTCCGGCCGCGCCGTGGAAGCAGCAGAGATGTCCCGTCGCGCCGTGAATGCAGCAGAGAGGTCCTCCCATGCCGCGGCGGCCTGGTAAAATGTCTCACGGGTAGGCGAGGACTCTCACAGGCATGCGCGCGCTATGCTCGATGACCTGATGGATCGGATCTCCAGCTGGATGAAGCTGCAGGACGAGATGAATGCCTTGTTTGAAAATTCTACCAGCATCATCCGGGGACTAGGAGAGGACAAGGTGAAGCTCCGCACCGAGCGCGACCTGCTGAGGGTGAAGATCGCCGGAATGACGAAGCAGCACGAGGAGACCACTGCCTTGCTGAAGAGGACGGGCGTCATCGTCAAGAAACTTATGAACGAGAATGCCATGCTCCGCATCAAGCATCAAAGGCTGGTGGAGGAATCCGTGGATGCTCTCAAGCAGCGTATTGAGGACACGAAAGAGCTCATCGCCGCTCGCCACTCGCCGCGAGAACTAGTCTCTGCAGCCTACAGCAACACATCAAGAAAGTAGAGATCAGCGAGCCAGATTGTTGTCTGCGTCTTCCTTCTTCTTTTGCCCTTATGTATTTCAAGCGTTCCCGCATGTGGCTTTTTTAATTATCTTCCTAAATATGTAAGACAATTATTATCCACTGTCATTGTCCTTATATATTCATATTAGTCTTGCTATAAGTCGCAGTCGATGCTATATATGTCCGTCAGATCTTACATCAATATCCGTGCAAAATTTTCTTTTCAGATTTTCTTTCTTCTTCTTAAATCTCAGTCGAGTGAGACATAGCCACGCCATAAAACAGGGGCTCGGGCGCCATTAATGGAGACATTGGGAGAGAGGTGGGCAGTGGATGGAGGTCAAAGGGCTCTCCTCCCAATAAGCACACGTAGGGGTTTGATCGCACGCCTCCCGTACTCAAAGAGCTACCCCGCACGACGCCTCCTAGCCAATAAAAAAAAGAGGACGCATGGCGGCACGTAAATGGTAAGTAGAACACCCACGGTTTCAATAATACTTGTGTTTCCGATTGTAACATGACAACACTTGTTCCAAAATGACTTTGTTGGTTGTTAATGTGTGCGCCTTCGCAAATCGGACAAAAAAATTACCACAACATGTTGGTGCCATGTCATGACACCATGCCAAGTTTCATGATTTTCAGGCGAGTTTTGGATTTACAGGAATTTAAAAACCAAGTTTCTCGATGTTTTAGGCCGAGCCACGACGCCCAGATGTTTCAATTCCATTCCCATTTCTTGCATGGGACCTAGAAATTCACCCAAGTACACATAAATGATTTTTTAACCAACTTTGGCGCACTGGAGCATGTGCTTGTAGTGCAAATTTGAATTATGCGCATTAAATGCCTAGAAACTCAATTAATGTATAAAAAGACCAAACGAACCTGGAATAATTCCAAAATTTAGCACGAAATTCCTATTGGTCTATGTTGCCTCTGTAAAAAAAATCAAGGCGGGAAAAGGCAGTGTATGTCGTTTCACACATGAAGGTGACACGTTCCCTCTCAGAACCACGAGCCTTCTTGAGAGAAGCTCCGGTTTGCAAGAAGCTTATACCAAAGCTTGTCCCAATTCGGCCAAAAAATTTACCACAGCATGTTGGTGTCATGTCATGACACCATGCCAAGTTTCATGATTTTCATGCATGTTTTGGATTTACAGAAATTTAAAAACCAAGTTTCTCAATGTTTCCGGCCGAGCCACGATGCCCAGATGTTTGAATTTCATTCCCATTCTTGCAAGGGACCTATAAATTCACCCAAAGACACACATGTGATTTTTCAACAAACTTTGGTGCACTGGAGCATGTGCTTGCAGTTCAAAATTGAATTATGCACATTAAATGCCTAAAAACTCAATTAATGCATAAAAGGCCAAACAAACCCGGGATAATTTCAAATTTTAACACGACACTCATATAGTTGCATGTTCACTACAAATAAATGTTCTAGCAATTCAAACACCATCCTTTCCCTCAGTAACACCATTTTGTCTTTCAAAACAGAATGAAAAAATCAGGTATACCACAAAAAGTTTACTAGCAAGAATCATGTGGGATGCGATATAAAATATCTTGGCGCACCGTCTTGTCTGGCTTATGTAGGAAGCTTCATCGTCTATAGTCCATCGCCCGCGCTTGAACCACACTTGCGCACCAGTTTCTCGCGGCACCGAGCGAAATTTTTTCTGCCACTACGGAAATATCTATCTCCCCACCCCCACCAAAAGCCACATTTACACTGTTCCTCCTTGCTTTCCAAGTTCAAACCTTCATTGCTGCTTACTGGTAGCGCCGCCTCCTCGCCGGCGACCCTTCTTCTTGCAGCGCCGCCTGCTCGCCGGGGACCCTTCTTGCTGCGCCACCTCCTCGCCGGCAACCCTTATTCTTGCTGCGCAGCCTCGTCGATATGGTCAGGTAATCCACCCCCACCCACACCATCCTCCTCCTTCCCCATCCCACATGCCCCGACGGACGGTGAGACACCTTCTGCCCAAATCACTACCCCGTCCTCCAATTAAGCGCCGCCCACAGCCATTTTGCACGCAATATAGCGTGGAGCTCAGTAGCACCTGGCAGCGGAGAAGCAAATCATGGTCAAATGGCTGCCATGCGTGCCGACCACCAGATCTTGGAGGAGCACCTTGTCTTCGAGGCCACCGTCGACACCACCATGCGGTTGTCTACTTTAAAATACAGTTCGTGCTATTTTCTCGAGGCCACCACCAGTGCCTTCTAGTGATTTGTAATCTGTAATGTTAATACGCAATCTGATATTCTGAAATGTAATGTTTAGTTAACAGTTTGGTCCAACAATTGCTACATTTCATAGTAGTTCTCAAGCATTCTTGGTTTCGTTAGCTGTCTTATCTTCTAGTATATGTTCTATTCTGCAATGTCGTGCTCAGTTAACTATTTTGGTTCATTTGTTCCGCTGTCCAGTTAACTGTTTGGTTCAATTCTGCAATTTGATTTTCATTTGTTGTGGGTACAGTTTTGTATTGTTATGAATGTGCTAAATAAATCGAATTTGGTTGTACTCAATACACGACAAACATATATAATTGCTCTATTTCCAAGTTGTTTAGCATGCTTGGTTAGGTTAACTGGCTTTTCCATGTGTCTCGAGTTAATCTGTTGGATCTGCAATTTGTTTATTTTTCATTAATATATTATACTGATAGTATGGCAACTCTCAGTTTACCTGATCAAGATCTTCCTTATATGTGTTGCAGGGAAACAATGGGAGGCACTGCGGTTTACCATCGAGGTTTGCTCATGCATGCCTTTTGCTAATAGCACATTATTGTGCAGTTGCAGGAATCATTCTAATATTTAGGTTTCTTACAATTTGGTCTTGCAGATGTAGGTCTTGCTGTCAGAGGCTTAGACCCACTATTCGACCCATTTTGCATATGGGGAAATGAGATGTCCATGAATATCAGTCAAGTCAAGAAACTCAGAAAGATTGTTAGGATAAAGAAACTTGCGATGAATAACAACAAGATCTTTGTTTGCACAATGAAGAAGACATCAGTCAACTATAGGATGGTACTAACTCTTTTACCTTGTTTTTTCCCCTTGTGCCATTTCAAAATTTATAATAGCGATTTATGCATATCTTTGTTTTCAGTACTTTCCAAAGCAGTTCACCGATGATTACCTCTCAAACCACCTGCATGGTCAAGAGGCGAGGAAGGTATTCATTCAACACCCACGGTACAATATTGAAGTCTTCCTCAAGAGGATGAAGGTTGGCGGGCAATTATCCATAGCCACTGGCCTAAAGTTGCAAGGACATTCAACATCACTGAAGGCTCAATATCCGCCTTCCGCTTCTACAGTTTCCCAGATGAGATTCATCTATCTATTTACCGTGTATGATGCTATCACTGGTACAGCGAGGTGCTATACACACGGTTTTTAACCCCTTTCCGCGACAGCATTTTGAACCATCGCCAAGTGAGTGACTGCGATAGGGGGGGTCCTTCCCACATGACCTAGAAACCATCGGGGATATGGAGCCATCATCCAGAGGCCTTGCAAAATGTAATCGTATGCAATGCAGCACACACTAAATTCTTTCGCACGTGTGGGATTGGTGATTAAACTTTTCTAATGACGCAGTGAAACCAAACGGTGTGTCATAATGAACCGTTTGGGAAACAGTATGTAAGGCACACGGGCCAACATATGAACTGTGTGCGATATGTGCCCCATCGCACACAAGTTTTCTGTGGAACCCGTCTTCCATGCAAGACTCCATCGCACACGTTTCCCAACAATTACCGTGTGCGATAATGTTCTATCACAAACGGTTTAGGAGCCCCTTCGCACACATACAAGTGTTGCAGACTGTTTGTGATTTGTTGTGTATCACCGACGGTTGCGGCAAGAGTGACGTGTGCTTTTCGTTTGGGATCCCACACGTTTCCTGAAAAATTTACGACTGGGATTGTATTTTACATTGGGCACGGTTTACTCCGAGCTCTCGTGTGTGATGATGTGATATCACAAATGGTTCCGGAGCCCCTACGCACACGTAGTAGTGCTGCAAATCATTTGCGATCTGCTGTGTATCACCGACGGTTCTGCTACGATTGACGTATGCTTTCCGATGTGGATCGCACACACTAATTTAGTTGAACCGTGTGCGGAGCAATTGCCAGGTTAAAATAAAAATATCCCATTTGAATCGGCATGCAAAAAGCAAATTCACCACACTATTCAATTGAACAAATAGTGTCCACAGGAAGAACATTCAACCGATTTCGCAACAATTGCAATTGAACATATGGTAGCTAAATTCCAATGATTTGTCGACACATATATGCATTACATAATTAATCATAGCATACGAAATACGAAGACCTCATCAGATGGAAAACAATGGATCCATGCGTATATGTTTAGCGGCTAACTCTTACTCAATGTTTCAGGAGAAGGCATGCTGAAATCTTCATTATCACCAGTGGGATTGATGTAGTGATTCAGGAAGAAGTCGCTGATAAATCTCCGAACCATCAGCAATTCACCAGCGGGGAGCGGTTCAGGGGTCCTCGGTTCTAAGATGAGTTGCAGTATTTTTAAGATCAGAATGTGCCATATGAGTGGAGTAGAAGATATTAATTAAGATAGACTTACTGGTACTAATTTGCGAGCATCTTCACAACTATCAGCAGATTTGCAGATGGAGATCATGTGTCTGCAAACATAGTATCCACAAAGGTTGGTCCCTGCTTGTTGCTGAGGACACTGAAATTTTTTGTACAGAATTAGTCATGTATTTGTCCTGTTAGGAACAACCTAACCAGTGTTAGATGTTTTTTTTTCTTTGGACAGAAATAGAAAGAGGTTTATTTAGAAGCTTGAACATTTGACTAGCGTAAGAAAAGGTATTTGCAGACTATTGGATAAATTTTCCAAAAATAACGGATTTTGGTGTGTTACCGGAGAAACAATCTTGTGCTGCAGAGGTAGTTCCCTCTTGAACCCCTGGTTTAGTTTTCCACAATGTGAGCACACTGCAAATGAAGATAAATTTTGATAACATCAATTATTGAACCAGATATGAATGCAAATTAATTTCAACATCATAGAATTCAATACCTATCCATGAATTGCTGAAGATGCGTCAGATCCTCAGCGTTTGTTGACTCTCTGAGAGAATCCATGTAGTAAACCGTGTTCTTGTTTGGAATAATGAACACCAATATCCAGTGATTGCTACATATTAAGAAAGCCATGAATTTACGAATTATGTCGAAATCTGAAAGACAATCAGTGTATGCGCGGTTGTTTACTTGACTTACCGTTCATGGTATGGCCAGAGAAATGATTCTGCATGGGACGTGTTTTCGAATATACGGACGCCCATGTTAATGGCCCAGTCCCGTAGGTCCTTACCATCTAATGTTGTGCCATTTGCTAATGCAGGATTTATGAAATACACACTCTCCCTTTCTCTTCTTTGCGCGTTCAATCCCCTGAGAGGAATAAAATGCAGTTAGCTGTTTATCATTTACAACCTTGTATGGAGAAGTTGATCAGAGTTTGTTAAGTAGTTACAAAATCAGGCATCTAACAAGAGTGGCATCGAGCTCGTTGAAGTTGAAGAAGAGATGTAAGTCCTCGAAACCCACACTAATGGAACCAGCATCGTGTCGGAAATGATCTCTGTTGTAGTGGACTAGCAGAACATGATGACCTGCTGACATTTGATCCATGCAATATTTATGTAACTTGCGGCAACTGGAGCTGCACACATCAAAGTATTCGCCAACAAGAAATGGCTGGCCATGGACGTAATTGCGTGCTTCAAGTACGTCTGCTTTATTTTTAGCAAGCTGCAAAGCTATTTCTTCATCATCCATGCCGTCAGAAATAATATTACTCCCTGATTCGAACAACTTACTATTAATTTGGTTCTGGGCGATGAGTGCTTTAAGTAAGAGGCAATCGTTCTCTTTCCTCTTCGCTCTCTCGGCGCGCTTCCTCGCAGGTGCAGTCTTTTTGGCCGCTTCCTTCTTGGTACTTGAAGCACTTCTGGTAGAATGCCTGGTTGGCTGAAAGGTAGACTGCCGAGCAGACGGTGAAGCTTCGACGGACTGCTTAGCAGATGGTTTAGCTATGCCGGACCGCTGAGCTGGCGGTGCTGCTGTGACGGACTGCTGGGCTATAGGAGCAGAGGCATCAGACTGCTGATCATGCGTTGAAGCTATGTCGGGTTTCTGCACAGGTGGTGCCAACTTGTCGGTGTGCTGTGGAGGCCGTGCCAACGCGTTGGTTTGCTGAGCAGGAAGTGCTGACGCATTGGTATGCTGATCACGCGGCTGCGGACCGACGGACTAATGAGCAGTCGGTTCTGGACCTACAGACTGCTTAGCAGGCGGTTCCGAAGCATCAGACTGCTTAGCAGTCCGTTCCTCTAGGTTGGTCTACTGAGCATGTGCTGCAGCTGGGTCTCCCCCCGCTACTTCAGCGGCCGGCATCTGAACCGGTGGTGCGTCTTCAGCAGTTGTAGGCCTTGCCACTAGCTGCTCTGGGGCGGACGATGACATGGCCTGTATAGCACAAAGTCGGGTTGGCTGATCACAGGTTGATGCATCAGCCGTCAGATTACAAGTATTAGGTTCTTTGGGGGAAGCACGCGAGAGGTGCTGTGGCAAGGAGAGCGTCACCGGTTGAGGGGCGACATTGGTTGCTCTTGGCGGGGCTTCAGGGATCTCATCCATGAACTCTATTTCCTTTCGTGGCCACTGGATGTGATGTAATAGTGTTTCTCCTAAGGTCCTTTGCTCATCAAAGTCTCCTAGAACATTCTTCAGGGCAAATTCATTGAATCCATGCTTTACTTCAGTCACGTAGCACTTCACACAGCCCGGCTTCAATGGCACATTGTACAACAAGAGGCCCTCTTCCAAGAAGGGTGGGCAAACCCAGGCTGTTGCACATTTTAATGTACCTTCATAATGTGTAAGCACGCCCTTCAGTCTGTCTTTCATTCCAGATAGATCAGATATAGCATCATCATGAGTAGCTGCAGTCTCAGTGTCGCTGGGGTCAGCTGATGCACAACTACTCTTGTGCGGTGTTGTCGCGCAATAACCAGCATCCTCCATGCCCGCCTCCCCTCCCATCTGCTGGCTATCTGTCAGTGTTAGAGTCTTCTGCATCATCATTGACTCCTCAATATCCTTTCAAACAGTCGGATACATTTTCTTCCTCAACCTTTCATACAATTCATTCTGCTTCATTTCACTCCTCGCTTTTTTCATGCTGAGCCTCTCTTCTTTGCTGAGTGTGAAAGCCCTCTTGTGCGGGACATTAACACCTATACCCCTTGCACGGCCAGGGGGCTCTCTTGTTTCCAGAGCATCGGACAGAATGTCACATGGCCCTGAGTTCCTGTAGAACTTTCCAGGGATCTTGGAAGCCTTTAACATCACGCGATACCGTTCTTCGTCATGTGAGTTTTCAAAGTAATAAGTTTCGTCATCATGCCTCCTTGCACGTGCCCGCAAGCAGTCTCTAGCGCGTTCGCCCCTGATTTCACTAAAGGCCGGTTTCCTACCCGCCACTACTGCTTCTTTGTTCTCCTGGTCCCATATCAATTTCATGCTGTAGTATCCTTTCACACCCATACGGTGGGGGTGTGTGTTCCTCTTCTGAAGTTCCGATTGCTTGGCACTCTTCTCAGCAAACTCTGTAGTTGCCCTGACCCTTTTGAATTCTGCCCAGTCTGCCTTTGTAATTTGGGGGTATGCGGGGATTGGGTCCTTGCCTTCACTCAAGTACTTCTTGTACAGCACGTGCTTCCAGTTTCTCCAAGTATCCCTAGCCTTCTTCAGTGCAGCGTGTTCCACCTGCATTCTCCACTGCTCTTGAACGTTGAAGTGATCCATGATCTCCCGGACTATCCTTTGCCTTGTTTCTGTGTCAGCCTTCCGAAACCCCGGCAGATTAATGTTGAGCCTTGCCCTGCCAACAAATCCACACACACTCCTGAACCTCGTGCGTGCTTTATCTGGTTTAGTTGGAGCCCAAGACTTTAAATCGATCTCGATTACTTCATATACACCTTTAGGCTGGTGTGTGGGCTTCCTTGGAGCGTTCCTTCGTGTCCTGACCGGAAGGGTAATTGCTGCAGCTCTATCCCATTCAAGATTACTTGATCCCTCACCATCTGCTGAAGACCTAGGGTTGTCGGAATCAGATGAAGATACATCGCCTGAAGCATGAGTGCTGTCGCTGCTACTCAGCATCTACAGAGAACACATGCGAAACTCAGGAAAGGAGGATAAGCATAAAACTAACAACTTGGTATCAAGCTGTCTAAACATGTCATGCAATAATTTAGAAAATGTATGGCTTATTTGTTAAGTTTGTGTGACTCGGGCGCCCGCGATCTGTAAATCAACAGTAACTTATTGGAACAAATACATCTTATATTTACTAGTTAGGAAGCTAGATAATGAACATATATACACTCTCCATTATTTTATAGCCAATTTGGGAACATACAGAACGAAATAGGAAGAGGGATTGCGAGGAAATATGCCTCACCACGATGGAGAGTAGTAACTAACAGGTTTCTTAATGCAAACCCGGCAGGACCACAGGAGAGGCGAGGGTTACAGGATTGATATGCTCGAGGGTGGATGGCGAGCAAACGAAGACGGCGAGGCGCGGGCAGCCGCATGTTGGGAACGGCAGTGGAGGTAGGGTTGACGCCGAAGAGCGGGCACACGGCCGGGGTGAGCACGCCGGCGTCGGAGAGGGTTTTGCTGTGGATCTGGGGGAGGGGGGAGCTGGCAATGGAGATTGGGTGGACTAGTTGAGTAAAACACGGGAGGGCGGTGGGGGGGGGGGGGTTGTTGGCGGCCTAGGTGAAAAGGGTGAAAAATATCCCCGGTCGCCGCGCGGAAAGGCCTATGCAAACGGTTGCCTCTAAGCGCTCGTGTGCACAAAGAGAATAATTTCGTTTGAAATGAAGACGTACTAATTTTGAAATGAAGACGTGAGTTCATTTCGCCTCTAAATTTTTCCCACGTTAAGAAATCACCATTATACCACGGGTTTGATTTGCTGGCGCATTTCAGGTCTCGTGTGCTATATTTAAGACATTTTTGGCATTTACCATGCATTTTGGCATATAAATCAAATCCTAGCCGGACTGCATTTGCTATCGAAAGGGATGAGGATTGCCTTTCGATCTGGGAGCATCCAACGGTGTAGACGTATGATCCGTGGGGTTTGGGTTCTGGCCAATCAGAACGCACGACTCAGATCACGCGCGCAGCAAGGAGGGGGGGGGGGGTATCAGCCACGGTTTGGTAGGCACACGGCTTTCATGAGTGAACCGTGTGCTATTTGAAAACATTTACATGAACTAACAGCATATTTTCATTTGAATGAAAACAAGAGTTCATCGTTTCGCCTCCAAATTGTTTTCCACGGTAAGAAATCACCATTGTACCCTATGGTTCGATTTTCTGGTGCATTTGAGGTATCGTTTGCTATATTTGAGTCATTTGCTATAGTCACAACTACACGTGGGTGCTAGCTAGCAAGATCATTTGTGTGTCGCTTTGGGAGTTTTCATTCATTGTTTGAGAAATGGGAAAACAATTCAAACAGTTCGGCCGCAGGGTGCGGCCAGAGGCATAGGCCTTGTTGGTATTCTAATTACAGGAAATGCATATAGAGTCCGAAAATAACGAAAATTGGTGTGTCACCGTGGCGTGCTCTCACGAGCCCATGGAAAAAATTTGGTAAAGTTTGGCACAAGTTTTGATGCTCACACCTTCCAAATCGGAGCATCTCACAAGAAGGATCATAGTTTCCAAAAGGAGACGCGGCACTTCGGACTCCAATCGTCAGTGACTACATCGTTCCGCCTCGAATTTTTTTCACGGTAAACAATCACGTATATACCCTAGGTTTGATTTTTTGGCCCATTTCAGGTCTCGCCTGCTATATTTAAGTTATTTTTTGCACTTACCTTGCATTTAGCGCATATAAATTCAAAACCGTTCTACAACTACATCTGGGTGTTAGTTAGCAAAGAAGGTATACAAATCATTTGTGTGTCGCTTTGCGATTTTTCATCCATTGTCCGAGAAACGGGGAGAAGTTTCAAATATTTCGGCTGCGAGGTGCGGCCACCGACGTATGCCTAGTTGGTATTTTAATTACAGGGAATTCAGATGGAGTCCAGGCATCATCAAAATCGGTGTGTGCCCGTGGCGTGCTCTCATGACCCCGGGGAAAAAAATTGGTAAAGTTTGGCACAAGTTTTGATGATCGCTCCTTCCAAACCGGAGCATCTCACATGAAGGACCATGGTTTCCAAAAGGAGACGTGTAAATTCAAACTCTAGTGGCCGGTGACTTCATCGTTTGGTCTCATAAAAATTTCCACGGTACGCAATCACAATTATACCACGGGTTTGATTTTCTAACATATTTCAGGTATCGTTTGCTATATTTAAGACATTTTTCGAATTTAATGTGCAATTTGTGGATATAAATAAAATCACAACCGGAATTGCATGTGCTGTCGAAAGAGATGAGGATTGCCGTTCGATCAAGGAGAATCCAACGGTGCAGACGTACGATCCGTGGGGTTTGGGTTCTGGCCAATCAGAATGCAAGACTCAGATCACGCGTGTGGCAGGGGGGCATCGGCATGGTTTAGTAGGCACACGGCTTTCGTGAGTGAACCGTGTGCTATTTGAAAACATTTACATGAACTAACAGCATATTTCCGTTTGAATGAAAACATGAGTTCATTGTTTCGCCTCCAATTTTTTTCCACGGTAAGAAATCATGATTGTACCCTATGGTTCGATTTTCTGGTGCATTTCGTTTGCTATATTTGAGTCATTTTTTGCACACACACACACACATATATATAGTCGCAAGTACACGTGGGTGTTAGCAAGATCATTTGTGTGTCGCTTTGCGAGTTTTCATTCATTGTCCGAGAAACGAAAAAAAACTTTAAACAGTTCGGCCACAGGGTGCGGTCACATGCGTAGGCCTTGTTAGTTTTTTAATTACAGGAAATGCATATAGAGTCCGAAAATAACGAAAATCATTGTGTCATTGTGGCGTGCTCTCACGATCGCATGGAAATTTTTTGGTAAAGTTTGGCACAAGTTTTGGTGCTCGCACCTTCCATACCGGAGCATCTCACAAGAAGGATCATAGTTCCCAAAAGGAGATGCAGCACTTCGGACTCCAAATCGCCAGTGACTATATCGTTCCGCCTAAAAAAAATCATGGTAAACAATCACGGATATACCCTTGGTTTGATTTTCTGGCCCATTTCAGGTCTCGTCTGCTATGTTTAAGTCATTTTTTGCACTTACCTTGCATTTAGTGCATATAAAGTCAAAACCCTACTACAACTACATGTGGGTGTTTTAGTTAGGCTATACTTAGGCTACTCATAGTGGAGATTATCATATACTAGTATCATGCATATGATACTAGTGTATGATACTACCTTTAATTATAGTGCATAGTATAATAGAGTAGTATCATAGATGATCATATTTATTGCCATGCATGACACAAATTAGCATCACATTTAACATGATACGGTATCTACCTATATGTTACTCTAACCCTCTCTATCTTCTTTAATTCTTTGCCACATCAGCATACTTGCTATTTCCGAGTGCATGATACCGGCTATGATACCACCACTATGGCCAGCCTTATAGTGGGGAGTATCATATACTAGTATCATGCATATGATACTAGTGTATGATACTATGTACCTTCATAGTGCATAGTATCATAGAGTAGTATCATAGATGACCGTATTTATGGCCATGCATGACACAAAGTAGTATAGCATTTATTATGTTACGGTATCTACCTATGTTACTCTAACCCACTTTCCCTTCTTTAATTCCTTGCCACATCATCATATTTGCTATTCCCGAGTGCATGATACCGGCTATGATACCCCCACTATGGCCAGCCTTAGCAAAGAAGGTGTACAAATCATTTGTGCGTCGCTTTGCGAGTTTTCATCCGTTTGTCCGAGAAGCGGGGAGAAGTTTCAAACATTTCGGCCATGAGGTGTGGCCACTGGCGTAGGCCTAGTTGGTATTTTAATTACAGGAAATTCAAATGGAGTCCGGACATCATCAAAATTGATGTGTGCCCATGGCGTGCTCTCACGACCCCATGGAAAAAATTTGGTAAAGTTTGGCACAAGTTTTGATGATCGCTCCTTCCAAACCGGAGCATCTCACATGAAGTATCATGGTTTCCAAAAGGAGACGTGTCAATTCAAACTCCAGTGGCCGGTGACTTCATCGTTTGGCCTCATAAAAATTTCCATGGTACACAATCACCATTATACCACGGGTTTGATTTTTTGGCGCATTTCAGGTATTGTTAGCTATATTTAAGACATTTTTTGAGTTTTATGTGCATTTTTTGCATAAAAATAAAATTACAACCGGAACTGCATTTGCTGTCGAAAGGGATGAGGATTGCCGTTTGATCTGGGAGCATCCAATGGTGCAGACGTACGATCCGTGGGGTTTGGGTTCTGGCCAATCAGAAAGCACGACTCAGAGCGCGCGCGGGGTTTGGTCGGCACACGGGTTTCATGAAGGAACCGTGTGCTATTCGCAAACCAGATTGCATATCTTTTGTTCACACATACTGGAGTCAGATCAATTGAGTGTGCTACCTCTATGATATAATAATAATAATAATAATAATAATAATAATAATAATAATAAACAATTCATATTCATTGCCTGAGCTGACAACATATCAAGGTCAACATATTAACGGTTCTTGCATCAACAGAAAACAGGGCATAACTCACAAATTCAGTACACGCGACAGTTCTAAATTGAACGAATTAAGTTGCAGGGTAGGCATAAAGACTAGTCTTACGGCTTAATTCCCATGTACATGGGGGAACTGGGATCATTACGTTGACCCCGAATGAACTTGGGTTTTCTGATGATTTTACGCTTCTCTGTTAGATGGGTGCGTGATCCCTTGGCTGGCAACTCAGCAAATTCATCATACTCGTCCTCATCGGCAACATCCTCGACACCTAGTACCCCCCTCTTCCCATGCATCACTACATGACAGTTTTTATGCAAGGGGTCTTCCGCATAGAAAATCTGGGTAGCATCGTTGGCAAGAATGAACGGGTCCGCGTGATATGCCATCGTTGTCCTGTTAACACAGGTCTTCCTGCAATCATCAACCTTTACATGACCAAGAGGGATTCATGTGCACTTGAATAATGCAACCTTAACTTTCACATAGTTAAGCTCCCACATCTCTTTGATGGTTCCATAGTATACCCTTTTATCAGCTTCATCTACAGTCATGCATTCTATTCGAACAGAGCTGTTCTGATATGAGGTCTTCTCATCACGTTCCTTAGTGTAGAACGTGTATCCATTTATGTCATTGTCGGTGCAACAAACCCCAGGTGTGTTGCCCAGACTATACACAGGCTCGAGAACAAGGTTGCGGCATCCAAGACAGGACCAAGCAGAAGAGATCAGCTCTTTGAGAAATCAAAGGGCGGATCAAGAAGATCAAGACCAACCAAAGGAGCAAGATACCACTAAGGAAAACCCTCCCTTGCCGGGCAGGCGAGCCTGGCGGGGACGAGGTTTCCTCGAAGACAAGTCTCTAGATTGCCCCAGCAGGCTTGCCGGGGGCGCCGAGGGCGGATTACCCCGCCAAGGCTCCACCGCTCCACCTCACAACAACGCAAGTCATCGATCGGTGTGGTGTCGAGCCCCCAAGTGGCTAAGTGGCCGCTATTTGGCACGTGGCGGCCACTTCCAGAGGAAATCACCTCCAAATGACACCCGTCCAGGGACATGTCACACAGGCAGGCGAGAAGGTGGCCGAACGGCACGACAAGACTTGCCGGGCTACGCTACGGTGTGACACTAAGCGGTGCATTTAATGCACTCTATCCTGTCTGCAGAGTTAGGTATGATAGCACTGTTTGCTATCTAATCAGTACGCAATGACTGATTTGCCATTGTGGTGACCCCTTGATCTATAAAAGGAGGGCCATGGCAACCTTAGAAAGGATTCAGACCCTTGTACACTCATACGCGCGTAGTTGCTCTCGCCCCGAGGCGACCCTGCCGGGCTAGAGCGCTGCGTCTCCACCTCGGTCCTCTCATCAATCCACCAAAGCAGGAGTAGGGTTTTACGCCTCGCGGCGGCCCGAACCTGGGTAAAAACTGCCAGTGTGATCGCTGTCGTGCTGCTCCGCGCCCTCCGCTCTTTGAGCAATGCATCCTTCCCCACTGCCGAACCACATGGGCCGATGGCCCCATAGGTGGCCGTGTTTTCCCACGACATCTTTGGCGTGCCAGGTAGGGGGAAGCGCTTACACGAACCCGAGAGCGTACGCAGTGCGTCATCTTCATCATCATTCTCTTCATCGATGGCTTCATCATCCATGGCGCCCAAGAAGAAACCCGGTGCCGCAGCTCACCCGTCCACCTCGAAGGCCCCTTCGCATGCGGCCGCCGACACCGTGGGGGCTACGGGGGTGCACGGGGACGTGGACGCTGCGGGGGACATGGCTAGCGCAGGCGGCATCATCACCACCTCCCCTATGGCCGAGACGGGAGCGGGAGGCACAGGAGAAGGATAGCGCCAACAACTTCCTGGCGGCCACGCTCCACAAGGTGCGGGTGGAGAGATCATCCTGTCCGTGCCTCTCCGCCCCACCGAAGGACGCAGCCACAGCGGTGACGCTCGCCCTGGGGCGAACCGCAACCCTCCGGCCACCCCCGCTGCGGGTGCGGCCGCAGGGCACGCGCCACCCCCGGAACGGGCTGGCCAAGCCGATGCGCCGAACGGAGCCGCCGATCCCCAAGCACAACCATCTTGTCACCACGCCACCCTGGCAACTAGCTCGGCGTTGCCACTACCGGCACTATCAGAAGCCAGGCGACATTACAGTCTACATCGTCATCCATGCCGAGCATTGCTTCGGAGGCCATGGCGCGGGCCCAACTCCTGTTGAGATTTTCGCCGGCGGCCGATCAGATGGATGAGTGGAGAGCCACCATTCAGAGCCTGATTGGTTTCGCCGAGGCGGGAGGATCACAGCGATCGGGCTCGTCATGGCCTCCGCAGGCGGCGACAACGGCCCGAGCCGCTGGCCGTACCGAAGGGGCCACCCCCACGGTGCAACCCCCTCCACGGCAGCAAGTGCAGGGGCCGCAGCCAGAGCCACGCGACCAAGAACCCAATGACGTATCGATGGTTTCGTCCGATCCTCGAGCACGATGAGACCAGCGGCGAGTCTTGGAAGACAGGCGGAGGGAAGACGCGCACGCCACCATCGAACAACGCCGTGAAACCCAATGCTAGTCTGATAGGTGCAATGGCGCCGACATCGACGAGCCCACGCCTGGTGAAGGTGGGTACCTACCTTTCGAGGTTGGGTGCCCCGCATTCACTCATGAGCCGCGGCAAGTCCGTTGGCCATCTGCTCGCACATTCAAGCCAGAAATACCAGAGAAGTACGATGGAAGATTGAACCCGGTAGAGTTCTTGAGCATCTACACCATCGCTGTTCAAGCTGCCAGGGGAAGAGACGAGAAGGTGTTCGCCAACTACTTCCCTTTGGCACTCAAGCCAAATGTGAGGTCTTGGCTGATGCACTTGCCAGAGATTTCCATCTCGACCTGGGCTGACCTGTGCCATGAGCTTGTTGGCGCCTTCATGGGCGGCCATCAAGAACCAGGGCGGCCCAGCGACTTGCAGCTCCTTCCGCAGAAAGAAGGAGAGAGTCTACGGAAATACATGCAGAGGTTTAGCTAGGTGCACAGGAATATTCCAGACATCCACCCGGCAGCTGTGATAGCCGCGTTCCAGTCCAACGTGCGCAACCGCCGGATACGTTCTAAAATGAACGTTCGGTTGCCCAAGACTGTGAATGAGCTATACACTCTGGTGGATAAGTGTGCCCGAGTAGAAGAGGGGAGACAAATCCCCGGTGAAGAAGATGGCGTCGACATCGACTCAGAGGACGACGATGATGCCACCAACCAAAAGAAGAAGAACAAAAAGTGCAAGGATAAAGCGGTGATGACCGTTGAAGGATCGAGTGCACCTAGTACCGGCAAGAAGGCCAAGACCGAGGTTCCCGGCAAGGAAGCTGCCGCATGCACTGATTGCCGGGAAGCCGCGGCTGCTGAGAAGGCTAGGAAGAGTGATGGGCCGTACTGCAAGATCCATCGGACCAAGGGCCACGATCTTCAGGAGTGTCATCAGGTTGAGCAACTTGTCAAGAAGCAGAGGGTTGAGTATGAGAAGCGTGATAAGGAGAAAGACCAAGATGGCGCTGGCGGGAAGGGCCGAGGCAGTAGAACAGGTCACCCCGGCAAGGCTCCTTAGTATCATGGGAAACCCGCCAAAGGCCATGAGAAGAAGGATTGCGAGGACGAGAGTGATGAAGGAGATGAAGAGGAAACCAGCGAGCAGGAGTTCCAGAAAGCCACTGATGCCCTATGCATTGATGGGGGGTGCATCCTTACACTCCTCTCACCGCCAACTCAAAAGATGGGCACGTGAGGTTAATGCTGTGGAGCCAGCGGTAGATTCTCGGAAGCCGCTCAAGTGGTCCCGCACGCCCATCATCTTTGATGAGGAGAATCACCCCGACCGCACTATCGCGGTAGGGTGTTTGCCGTTGTTGGTTCACCAATGATCCGCAACCTCAAGGTCACAAAGATGTTGGTTGATGGTGGTGCCGGGTTGAATCTGATTTCTCCAAAGGTCATCAGCAAACTCCAGATAGCAGATGAAGAGCTCAAGGTTACTGGTACGTTCCAAGGGATCAACCCCGGCAGGAGTCGTCCTAGGGGGAAGATCACACTTCCGGTAACATTCGGGGGGGAGTTAAACTACCGGACTGAGAAGATCGTGTTTGATGTGGTTGACCTCCCCCTGCCGTACAATGGAATCCTTGGTCGCCCTGCCCTGGCCAAATTCATGGCGGCATCCCACTATGCCTACAACACTTTGAAGATACCAGGGCCAATGGGCGTCATTTCCATTCCATCAGACAAGAAAGACGCAATCATATGCGTGGATAAGATGTACCGGGAAGCAGTCGCTGCAGAGGCCGCGGAAGCCACTGCTCCTGTCAAGGAAAGCAAGAAAAAGAAGAAAGCTAGCAAGGAATCCAGGAAGCGTACCTCTTTGGAGTGCGCTGCGCCTGTTGATGACTTGCCGGAGAGTTCCAATAGCAAGAGGTCCAAGGCTGCTGCACCCGCTGTGAAGAAGGTCCCGGCAGGGCTGGCTGGCGCTGACGGTATGTTTACCATCAGTGCCACCCTCGACGACAAATAGGAAAGCGTGCTCGTTGCCTTCCTGCGGGCGAATGTCGATGTGTTTGCTTGGCAACCATCTGACATCCCCTGTGTTTCGAGGGAGGTAATCGAGCACCACCTTGCTGTCTGCCCACATGCCCGGCCCGTCAAGCAGAAGGTCCGGAAGCAAGCTTTGGAGTGGCAACAATTTATTGCCGAGGAGATCAAGAAACTTGAGGCAGCTGGTCTGGTCAGAGGAGTGTTGCATCCAACATGGTTAGCAAACCCAGTGGTAGTGCGCAAGGCGAATTGGAAATGGAGGCTTTGCATAGATTTCACAGATCTGAACAAAGCATGCCCGAAGGACCCGTTCCCCTTGCCGCGCATCGACCAGATTGTGGATTCCACCTCCGGGTGTGACCTTCTTTCCTTCATGGATGCCTACTCTGGATACCACCAGATCTTCATGTCCAAGGAAGACGAAGAGAAGACCGCGTTCATAACCCCATGTGGCACGTACTGTTTTGTACGAATGCCCTTTGGGTTGAAGAGCGCTGGATCCACTTTTGCAAGAGCAGTACAGATTGGCTTTGAGTCCCAGCTGCACAGAAATATTGAAGCCTACATGGATGATATAGTGGTCAAAACCAAGGATAGAGTTACTCTCATTCAGGATTTGGAAGAGACCTTTGCAAATCTGCGCAGAATCAACTTGAAGCTGAACCCGAAGAAGTGTGTGTTTGGCGTTCCTTCCGGCAAGCTACTTGGCTTCTTCGTGTCCCATCGGGGGATAGAGGCCAACCCTGACAAGATCAAGGCTATCGAGCGGATACAAGCACCCAAGACAGTTAAAGACATGAGGCGTTTGACTGGATGTGTTGCCGCGCTGAGCAGGTTCATTTCCAAGTCCGCTGAACGCGCCTTGCCTTTCTTCAAAATCTTGAAGAAGGCAGGGCCCGTGGAGTGGACCCCGGAGGCGGACGCTGCGCTACAAGATTTGAAGACCTACCTTTCCTCTGTTCCCACCTTAGTCACTCCTAAACCACAAGAGCCGTTGCTGCTATATTTAGCAGCGACCAATCAAGTGGTTAGCGCAGCGCTGGTGGCACAGTGGGAGGTAGATGACGCAACAGTCGCCACCGCTGTCCCCTATGGAGAGGAAAGTGAACCCATCCTGGCAAGGTCAGATGCAGTTCAAGACAAAGAAGAGCAAGGCAGCGGAGCAGTTCCAAGATCACGGCAAGGAAGAAGGTGGTGCAGCACCCAGTGTACTTCGTTAGCTCCCTGCTGCAGGGGGCTAGGTCGAGGTACTCTGGCGTGCAAAAGTTGATTTTTGGCCTCATCATGGCCTCAAGGAAACTGCGCCACTACTTCCAAGCCCATGAGATCACGGTTGTCACCCACTTCCCCTTGCAGCGCATACTCCAAAACATCGAGGCCACTGGCAGGAACATGGAATGGGCTTTGGAGTTATCCAGCTTTGGTTTGAAGTTTGAAAGCACGTCAACTATTCAGAGCAGAGCATTGGCAGAGTTCATTGCGGAGTGGACGCTAACCCCTGATGAAGAAGTACTGGAGATAGTCACCCCCGGCAAGGAAGCGCCCCAAGAATGGATTATGTATTTTGATGGTGCCTTCTCCCTACAAGGTGCAGGAGCTGGCGTGCTTCTCGTTGCTCCCACTGGAAAGCACCTTAAGTACGTCATTCAAATGCATTTCCCTCGGGAGAAGGCTACCAACAATACTGCAGAGTATGAAAGGCTCCTTGCCGGGCTCAGAATTGCAACAGAACTAGGAATCAAGATGCTGTTTATCTGCGGAGATTCACAACTGGTGGTGAGACAAGTGAACAAGGATTATCAAAGCCCATTGATGGAGGCATACGTCGAGGAAGTGAGAAAGTTGGAGGAGCGCTTTGACGGATTGCAAACAGAGCACATACCACGTGCGGAAAACAGCATTGCTGATCATCTGTCAAAGTGCACTGCACAAAAACTACCTATGGAACTAGGGACTTTTGTTCTCCATCTAACTCAACCCTCCGTATCCCCAGCAACAATGGCTAGCAAGAGGAGGAAATTGAACTCCGGCAAGCCTCTCCCGGCAGAGCTTCCCGAAGCCCCCGGTAGAGAGCTTGGCGGGAACAACTCCCCTTTGATCAGTGAGCTGCACCCTCCCGCTGAACTACCAGTCTTTGCGGTCGAGGCATGCGCTCCCATCAACGGGGATGTGCGGCTAGTCCTTGTTGCCGAGCCCCAGGCTCCAACTTGGGCGCGGCACATTGTTCATTTGCTCCAAATAGGAGAACTTCCCGAAGAGCAAGAAGAAGCTGAAAGAGTAGCCCGGAGGGCCAGTATGTATCAGTTCGTTGATGACACGCTATACAGAAGAAGGCCCAACGGTGTGAAATTGAAGTGCATTTGCCGGGAAGAAGGAAAGGAACTGCTGGCAGAGATACACAAGGGTATGTGTGGCTCCCACATCGGATCAAGGGCCTTAGTTGGTAAAGCTTTCCGGCAAGGCTTCTACTGGCCCACAGCCCTCCAAGATGCAATTGAGCTAGTCACCAAGTGTGAAGCCTACCAGTTCCACTCCAAGAATATCCATCAGCCTGCTCAAGCTCTCCAAACAATCCCTTTGTCATGGCCATTTTTGGTCTGGGGCTCGACATCTTGGGCCCCTTCCCCCATGCTACCGGGGGCTTTGAATTCTTGTTCGTCGCAATCGACAAGTTTACAAAGTGGCCGGAAGTAGAGCCTGTGAGAAAGGTGACCGCGTAGTCAGCTATCAAGTTCTTGAAAGGATTGGTGTGCCACTTCGGGGCACCTGCCCGAATCATCACTGACAATGGCACCCAATTCACAAGCTGCGCCTTCATGCAATACGTTCATGCCCTCGAAAGCAAGGTCTCATTTGCCTCTGTGGCCCATCCTAGAAGCAACGGGCAAGCTGAGGGGGCGAACGCTAAAGTGCTGCGAGGTCTTAAGACAAGAACTTTTGATCGGCTGCAGAAGTGCGGCAGGCGATGGATCGACGAGCTGCCGGTGGTTCTTTGGTCCCTCCGTATGACACCAAATCAAGCTACCGGGCAGACTCCCTTCTCCCTACTCTATGGGGCAGAAGCAGTTATCCCCACGGAACTCATATTCGGGTCTCCTCGAGTGCTTGCCTATGATGAAGTAGTGCAGGAGCAGCACCGGTGTGACGATGCTATGCTACTTGAGGAGAACCGTCTCCGGGCTGCTACGCGTGCTGCACGCTACCAGCAAGCCCTGCGTCGCTATCACAGCTGTAGGGTTCATGCCCAGAGTTTTGAGGAAGGCGACCTTGGCCTTAGGCGTGTTCAGTCCGCCAAGGGTGCAAACAAGTTGACGCCGAAGTGGGAAGGCCCTTACCGGGTAGTACGAGTCACAAGACCTGGCGCAGTCTGTCTGGAGACCGAAGATGGCATTCAATTGCAAAACTCATGGAACATTGAGCATCTCCGTAAGTTCTACCCATAAGGCGCGACTGTCGGGCCCTGCCCGACAACCACCCTTTTGTACAAGCTTTGCCGAAGTTGCATGTAACCCTTTGTACAAAGCCAAGCGCAGACCCTGAGCAACAGAGAAATAAACGAAGCATTGGGGGCCCCCCAAAACTTGCATGCATGCATAAGCATATCATGAGCATAGCATGATCATGTAGATGAGGTCGCATGTGGCATTGTTTTCATCTACACTAAGTTGCAGGGTTCTTGCCGTGGACTTGATCCCGAAGAGAAGAAATGAAGACGAGCCTACGTGACGATCCCCGGCAGACCAAACAGATAAGTTCCTTCTTATCCATACCTATTCTGTAATTTGAAAACTTGTGCATATGAAAACCCCGCCACCTTCGAAACATAGGTGCTCCTACCCTTTGACTCGAACACTGCTTCGGTCAGGGTGGTCGCAGTGGCCTTTGGCAGAAAAGGTTCAGCGGGGGGCTAGTCCCTTTTTACGGTTTTTTGCCCGGTAGGCCTAGCCCCGCGGCAACAAACTGAGGGCACTGGCAGGATAGCCTGCCGGGGAAACTTGTTTACTTAAATGTATAGAGGCATTTCACCTCTGCATGGATATGGTACATGCACAAGTGCCCGACAAAGCTTGTCTTTTTCATTAATATGCTGATAAGCAAGTACAGATCTTACAGAACACAAACATGGATAAAGAAGTTTACATTATTTAGACTAAAGTTTGGCTAATGCCTGCACATTTTAAACTGAAAAAAGATAAGTGCCCCGTAACCCCTTTCTTGTCCCTCTCCTCCTAGGCACTACGGTGAGAAGAGAAGAGGGCAAAAGGGGTGCCTGGGCAGAAGCCCAGCCTGACCCAGTCGGGCCCCATGACAGGGAGCCTGACAAGATCAGGAGGGCACGGGCGAAGGTGATGGTGAAGAGAGCGGCGGAAGGGTCCCCTGGCCACCGCCACCAGGGCCAGCAGGACACGGCAGGGCGAACGAAGCCGCAGCCCGAGAGGAAGCCTGCCGGGGTCTAGCTGGAAGGCTGCTGGAGGAGCCGAGGGCACCACCCCCACCTCTGCATCCAACTCCCCGGCAAATCGCCTTGCCGGGAAGGAGATGCAGGTGCAGATGATGGTGCCGCCGCCTGACGGTGATGGCGCGGCTGGTGTTCAGCCGGAGTCGGAGCCGTCATCCTCCCCGTCGGCGCCGTCGTCATCGCCGTCACTGTCCTCCTCGTCGCTATAGCTCGAGGAGGAGCTTTCGTGGGGGTGGTGCACCCGAGTTCTCCGCGCAGCACCCTAAGCGAGCACCCGAGCATCCGAAGACCTTGACGGAGAGCAGCTCGGCGTCCATTAATTTAAAATGGAGGACATGCCCCTCCGACAAGCTGTGGGCGCGGGCAAAAGTCTTCCAGCCGCGTCGGAAGAGCATGACATGAGGGGCGGGGAAATCCACATCCACCCGCATGCTGCCATTACAGCAACCCCTCATGTGCAGCTTCAGTGCATGCGGTTGTTCAAGCTCCATCACCCTCGCAAATGGAGTAGGGAGGCGGAGGCGGCCACGCGGGGGCTTATACAACCTGATGATGAACTCCAGCGGTTGATCTCCGATGTGGCCTTCCATTGGGGGATGAGCGGCCGGCGGAGGTGCAATCAGAGTACCACCCCGTCCTCCTCGACCCCGGGCACCACGGCGGCTGCGACCTCGCACCCTCCCATCCCCTCTCGCGGTGGGCTCCGCCCCCGCGTTTTCAATAGGAGGAGTGAGGCGCTGTCGAGTAGAAGCCCTTGTCGCCACCGCCGAAGAGCCGCCACGACCCTGGCCCCTCACCATGGTGGATGAGAACTACTAAAGAGAAGGAAGGGGTGAGATGTGTGGAGAAGCACCCTGCCCTGCGTTCCTTTTTATAGGCGAACGGGGCAGGGGGCTGGCTCCTCTCCCTGAAGGCAGCCGCCCTACTCCAATCCGGCTTCCCTGCGCCACCAACGGCTCGTGGAATCAAGGCCAACCCTCAGCACCAATCCATGGTGTCTGGGTTTCTCCCATGGCACACATTTCCACGCCCTCCGCGTCTGCCACCAACCCCACTCAACGCATGCAGTACACATGGCGGAAGCGCTGCAAGTGGGAAATATAATGGAATGGAAGTTACCACCCCGTGAACATGGGACGTGGGTAGCCCATGGATCGTGGCTCATAATCTCCCCCACAACGTCTTGCACGATGCGCGGGAAAACCGGAAACTGACTCAAGCTCAGATTAATGAAGAAGCAAAGAAGATCTCAAAGGGTGAGCTACCGCAGCCTCCCCGCCTGTGTACTGGATAGGGCCTACCCCGATGACGCTCGGCAGCGCGTTCGGGCCAGGCCCGGGGGCTCCAGTCGGCGCAACAAACCCCAGGTGTGTTGCCCAGACTGTACACATGCTCGAGAACAAGGTTGCAGCGTCCAAGAGAAGACCAAGCAGAAGAGATCAGCTCTTTGAGAAATCAAAGGGCGGATCAAGAAGATCAAGACCAACCAAAGGAGCAAGATACCACTAAGGAAAAACCTCCCTTGCCGGGCAGGCGAGCCTGGCGGGGACGAGGTTGCCCCGAAGACAAGTCTCCAGATTGCCCCGGCAGGCTTGCCGGGGCGTCGAGGGCGGATTACCCCGCCAAGGCTCCACCGCTCCACCTAACAACAACGCAAGTCATCGATCGGTGTGGTGTCGAGCCCCCAAGTGGCTAAGTGGCCGCTATTTGGCACGTGGCGGCCACTTCCAGAGGAAATCACCTCCAAATGACACCCATCCAGGGACGTGTCACGCAGGCAGGCTAGAAGGTGGCCGAACGGCACGACAAGGCTTGCCGGGCTACGCTACGGTGTGACACTAAGCGGCGCATTTAATGCGCTCTGTCATGTCTGCAGAGTTAGGTATGATAGCATGGTTTGCTATCTAATCAGTATGCAATGACTGATTTGCCATTGTGGTGACCCCTTAATCTATAAAAAGGAGGGCCATGGCAACCTCAGAAAGGATTCAAACCCTTGTACACTCATACGCGTGTAGTTGCTCTCGCCCCGAGGCGACCCTGCCGGGCTAGAGCACTGCGTCTCCACCTCGCTCCTCTCATCAATCCACCAAAGTAGGAGCAGGGTTTTACGCCTCGCGGCGGCCCGAACCTGGGTAAAAACTACCCGCGTGATCGCTTTCGTGCTGCTCCGCGCCCCCCGCTCTTTGTGCAATGCATCCTTCCCCACTGCCGAACCACAAGGGGCCGATTGCCCCATAGGTGGCCGTGTTTTCCCACGACAGTCATATGCTTGGTACGTCAACACCGTAGGTGATTGCTTTTGTGCCAACCACGTAGCAATGTCATCGATGGATCCTTGTGCCAAATGATTCTTCAGCCATTCGGCGTAGTTCTTAGTGTGCTCCTTCATCTCCACATCTGATGAAGGCACCATTGGCAAGAAGCTTTGGCGTACATCCTCCAAGTGTTCTTTGGCATAAGCACTGAGAACTAGGCTGTTAAGCAATACCGTCAAATGGGCTTTCTTTGCCAATTATCCGGGTGCAGCCATTTGTGTGCCAGCAAGAACCGGCTTACCTTTCAGCCTTCCCTCGTGGCGAGAGAGGGGCAAACCTATAGGTCTTTGTTTCATGTATTCGGTGTAAAACTCAACCACCTACTCCATGGTATAACCTTGTAGGATGCTCGCCTCTGGATGGTTTTGGTTCCGACAATAGCGCTTCAGTATTCCCATGAACCGCTTGAAGGGATACATGTTGCGAGGAAACACAGGACCACAATACTTTATCTCATTGACAAGGTGCACAGTGAGATGGACCAGGAAATCAAAGAATGACGGTGGGAAAAACATCTCTAGGTTGGACAATATTCTTGCAATATCCTGTTGCATATGATCCAACTCTTCAGGATCTACAACTTTTTGCCATAGTTGGTTGAATAAATCACATATCTCAATGAGTGTGTTTCTTATATCTTTGTCCATCAGATTCCTGATGGCCACCGGGAGGATTTATGTCAACATTACGTGGCAAGCATGTGACTTCATGTGGCCCAACTTCATTTTACCTGAGCTCACATCCACGAGACTTCTGATGTTTGTGGAGTAGGAAGAGGGTGTCTTAACTGACAACAAATAGGTGAAGAACTGTGTTGCTTCTTTTGTACTAAAATTATAACTCTGGCGAGCTTTGATGAATTTGTCATCATCTTCTGCTTCACTCTTGCGTTTTGATTGATCAGCAAGCATATCGAGCCGTGCACCGTCACCATCCTTTGTTTTACCTTTAATCTTGAACAGAGTACCAAGGATGCTTTCACATATGTTCTTCTCTACGTGCATGACATCGATGCAGTGACGTACATGTAGAATCTCCCAGTAAGGTAATTTCAAGAACACCGATTTCTTCTTAAACACTTGACCCTTGGGTGTTTGTTTCACCGTCAAAGCGTGCTTCTTGCCAAGCACAACATTAATTTGTTTAGCCATGTTGTGGACCACCTCCCCATCATAGGGTCTTGGGCCCACATCTACCTCTGCCGTACCATCAAATTTAGCTTTCATCTTTCGGTATGGGTGATTTCTCCGTAAGAACCTACGATGACGCAAATACATGGTTTTGCGCGAGTTGGGAAGAAATCTGCTAGCTATCCTATCCATGCATGTGACACACCCTACATCTTCCTTTGTTTTCTACCCTGATGTGTTGCCTAATGCCGGCATATCTTGAATGGTGTGCACCAGCATCGCATGTAGATCGAAAATCTCCTTTTTGTAAGCATCATAACATTTTACAACAGGCGCATCTATCCACACTGTCAGCAGTTCTTCTACCAGTAGCTGAAAGTAAATGTCGATGTCATTTCCAGGTTGCTTCAGGCCTTGGATAATCATTGACATCATAATGTATTTTTTTTCATACACAACCAAGGAGCTAGGTTATATATGCACAGAAGCACCGGCCATGTGCTGTGATTGGTGCTCATATCGCCAAAAGGATTCATCCCGTCAGTACACTCCCCGAGCCTTATACTTCTAGGATCCTTGGCAAAGTCTTGAAACTTGTTGTCGATTAATTCCCACTGAGCCCCATCTTTCAGGTGCCTCATATATTTATCCACAGTTCGCTCATCATGATGCCACCGCAACCTCTTTGCTTCTGTAGGGTTTGCAAACAAATGCCTCAACCTTGGAATTAAAGGCAAGTACCAAACAACCTTGAACGGGATTCCTGTCTTGATCTTGTCGTCCAATTTGTACTTGTCCTTTGCTCTCCTGCGCTTGTATCGTGCATGCTTGCATATGGGACATGCACGCAAATCTTTGTACTCACCACGGTACAATATACAATCATTCACACAAGCGTGTATCTTCTGTACTTAAAGTTCCAATGGGCAAACAATTTTCTTTG
Source organism: Thinopyrum elongatum (assembly GCA_011799875.1). Classification (NCBI taxonomy): domain Eukaryota; kingdom Viridiplantae; phylum Streptophyta; class Magnoliopsida; order Poales; family Poaceae; genus Thinopyrum; species Thinopyrum elongatum. Next base: position 302,841,465 of record CM022301.1, read on the forward strand.
CTTCGTTTGTGCTTCTGGGGAGCACATTATCTTCCGGAAGAATTTCTTTGAAAAGACCTAACATCTCTGTGAAGCCCTTGTTTGATAGACCGTTTGTTGCTTTAAATCTAAGAAGCGTCAGGGTGGCACTCAACTTGGAATATTTCTTTTTGCAACCTGGATACAATTCTTTCTTGGAGTCCGCATCAATGGTTGGCAGATCCTTATACCCAATCATATCCTTTTTTGGGCCATTGAAATCTGCAATCATAGCAGCAAAATCTGGCATATCAAGATCGTCGTCATCTGTGTCGACATCTTGGTTTTCTAGTGGGCATTTCGGCTTTCCGGTGTTCCATTGGTAGCTTGACGCCTCTGCCCCGATGTTAGATTCAACATCCATGTGACACTTATCGGGGTTTGGCATCTCGCAGCCCTGGGTATATTCATCCATGACCTGCTCTTCACCGTGTCTGGTCCAACGTGTATATCCATCCATGAATCCCCGAGAGAGTAAGTGCCACTTGACATCTCCAACTTCACGTGACTCTGTATTGGCACAATGAGTACATGGACACAGGATGTAATCCGCATCACCAATTCTCCTCTTTGTACTTTCAGCCAAATTCATGAACTCTGTCACGCCACTGATAAAATCTGTGTTTCTCCGATTCTTCATCCATTGAGATCGTTCCATCTGCACCACATGAATGATAATAAAAAACAAAACAACAACATTAATACACGGATTAACTGATGCCCAAAGATGCGTGCATAAATCACAAGGTTTTATTTTCATAATTACTGAGGGCGCTCCATATTGTTATCCATACGTGCAATGACAAAAATTAATGGCCAGTCAATTTACACGCAGAGTACTACAGCACTACCCTTAGGAATTGAATACCTTAATTAAGCCACTCATGAAAAGAATACCTTAATTAATTAGCCGCGCGGCGACCTCCACCCAGCAGACAAAGAAGCGCGATGCGGCGGCACGCCAAGATAGCAGGGTCGAGGAGCAATGATTAGTGCGGCTGCCGCCTGAAGTTCGACCTCCACTATCCCGCCATCGACCGCGATGGATGTGCTCCAATCACGCCGCCGCCGACCTCGATGGTTGAGCTCCTCCTATCTCCCGCCGCAGACCGAGGATTGACCTCCTATGACGCCGCCACCGCCCACCAACCGAGGATTGACCTCTTCTTCAGTAGCCGCTGCCTAGGCCGCCGCCGCCATCTCTATCTGCAGAGCGGCTGTTTTATTTTTTGATGGATATCCGCAGAGCAGCTGTTTACACGGTATCACTGTAACTCAATTATATGTACAGGGTAGTACATCATATACGGTTATGTAACGGCAACCGTGTCTCACCTACATTGTCTTCTCGCACGGTTTGGTGCGAAAATCATGTGTGAAGTTGTAATACCTAACACAAATGACATGTATAAACAATGTGCCGTATACAACATATAGTGCCATAAGTAGTTCCCGACCGTTAGCTTATCCCCATAGTTTCCCCATTTCCCCCAAATCCCTAGATAGCCTCCAATTTCCCTCGTGTGGCACTGACATTGGGGGAATGAGGACGAGTGGTGCTGATGGTTTCGGTGTGGCTGCTCCTGCTCGTATCGCCGCTCCCGGCAGCGACGCCACGACGGCAGTCGCCGCCGAGCACTTGCCTAAGGTCATCAGAAGGCAGGTGTACTACGGTTCTGAATCGTCCTGTCAGGTTCCAATCTATCCCAATCTTTTTTAGCATGTCCAAAGTAGCTCCTTGCTGAATCCATCCTGAATGACCCCCCCACCAGGAAAGCGATCTGCCGCCGGATCCAGAGCATGACTCCAGACTCCCGCAACATGAGTTCGACTCCGAGTTTTGCGCCACCGAGAAGTACCAAAATCTGAGTTGTGTGCATAGGCACACTCCCGCTCGACGTGTATGCATGGAGGGATTCGACATTGGCAGGCGGTTTCTTAGTTGCCCCTTAGAGGTTAGTGCTAAGTTCATCATTTTACTTGAGTTAATGCCACCGCTCATCCTGAATACTATTTAACATTGGCAGCGATATGAGGCTTGTGCCTTTGTTAACCGGCTGGATGAAGAATGGCATGGCAGGGCTCAGAGTGTTATCACCAAGCTCGCAGAAGATAATGTAAAGCTGAAGAAGAAACTGGCTGATCTGGAATGTACAATCAGTACGATGAAGCAAGAAAGAATCAATCACAGGCAACAAATGAAAGCAAGAGACAAGAAGGAACTAGCATGTGTAGTTGTGGTTGTCGCATTAGCCATGTTCTATGCCCTGTTTGCAATGATGATTAGGGGTTTTGTTTTACAGTATTGCTAAAGCACATCTAGATGTGCTCTAAGTAATGCACATCTAGGTCCTATGCCATTGATGTTATGCGAAGATTGGTGCAGATATTTTCCTTTGTCTTTTTTTCTTTTCCTTTGTAGTTTGATTATTACTGGCTTCATCAATAAGAAGAGCTCAATGTATTGCTTGCCAACTGTCCTACTCCGTTCATACCGGTACCGGTGCATAATCCCAAAACTCGTTCCTTGTTTTTGTCCTGAAAAAAGAAATCAGCCAATAGGAGTCCTGCGGCTAGTATGCATTCAATGACTTCAGACTACTTAGCATAACATGCATGCAATGGTCAATTCTCTGCACGCAATGGTATTGATTACCAAATAGTAATCATCAAGTTATCTCGTTTTCCCCCACCTAGGTCGCCGGTACGGAGGGAGTAGAAGTACTACAAAAAATGCTTGTTTCATATTTGGACGCTCTAACGCATGTGCGTAATTAATTATCACATTGAGAACTGCGCAACCCCGGGAATTTGGAGCGACTGGGTACAAATAATTGCGGTTGATTATATCAGCGGTTAGATAATACGTCAACCCCCGCTTCAATTGACATTTCCTCTTCTCTGCATACCCCGCTTAAGTGTCCACCATCTTCATCGTCCCCGGCAGGCCGCGCTACACACTTGCACACACTCTGCAATCTCGCTTTCTCGCGGTTTTTATATGATCGCAGCCATGTTGAGCAACAGCGAGGATGACAGTTCGGCCAGCAGTCTGGTGCCCGATGATAGGTCAACATCAGAATCATCCCGCTCGTCTTCCATGAGTCCGGCATCGAGCCCAGACCTTGATTATATCCGGATCATGGAAGGGACGCCACCTCCGGAGTCATCAGACGACAACCAGACGGACGAGGAGCCGTCGGAGGACGAAGAAGAGGATGACGATGATGATGAGGAGGAATGGTCGAACGAGGAGGAGGAGGAGGACGACAACAACGATGATGATGACGACGGCGGCGATGGAAAGCCAATGGTCAGCGGCAAGAAGCGTCCTCACCAAGACGATGTCACAGGGCCATCCAATAACAACAACAACAACAAGAAGGACTAAATTAAGCAGACTGTATATATCTCTGTTTTCGTTCACTCACATTAATTTGTTATCTCTGTTTATCCTGTCAATCTCATTGCAGACGGTTAGTAATATGTATTCGACAGAGATCTTCTACATTATCGCCCACAGGTTGGTTTGTTAAACTGTGTGCCCTGACGAGCACACAATTCACAAAAAAAGACCATATGGGCTGTCTATATTGATCACACACAATTCTGATTACCGACCTGTTTGCTGGGTATCACACACATCTTGTTATGCCGAATCGTTTGTGTTCACCTCGATCATCGCAAACGGTTCATCGGAGCGAACTATATGCCGTATATCGCACACACCTTGATCTGGCTACCCGTTTCTGTTGTTCTGTCTCATCGCAAACAGTTCATATGGATCAACCGTATGCCCCGCATCGCACACGCAACTAAAATCGGAACCGTGTTTGATGTATCATTCATCGCAAACATTTTGCATCTTTTTTGACAGTTTTTTACATCATTGTTTGCGATTAATGCATCGTACACAGTTTCGTCAAATGGTCTCTGATCGTAGTGTCGCGTTAGCAGCATCCTGCAGTAGTGTATTTTCCGAAGGTTTTTTTATGTTGCATGTGAAACTTGGTGCTACCGTGTAATGGCGTAGCTAGCTATATACCTATATGGTGTAACTGAGTCCTGAAGCTATCTGATGTAATTCAATTATGAAATCCTGGTTGCCGTTATATGGATATGAAATATATGGTGTGTTTTATAAGAAATGTCAATTTGATGACTACATGGATTATCAATAATAGGCCAATTACCGTGCTTATTGGGGTTTTCTATTGCAGACGGTTTCTCTGACAACACCGTGGGTGATGAACTCATACAACCCACATGATTTCAAGAAAGTAGGCGTGTTGGATCAATTAACAATCACACACGGCTTCCGCCAGAGAACTGTTTGCATTAGGCCACCTTGCACAAACGTTTCCACATAAAAAATTGTGTGTGATATACATATGAACGGAAAGGTTTTTCTGGGATTCACTGTGTGGTATGTACATACGAACGGAAATGATTGGCCCTGTATAATTGTCTCTGATGCCTCGCCCGATCACACACGAGCTCATTTTGCCCCACGTGTGCGACCGGAGGGCCTATCCCCGACGATTTCTGGGTTGTGTGGGAAGGAACCCCCTATCGCACAGACTCACTAGGTGACGGTTTAAAACTCCGTCGCGGAAAGGGGGTAAAAATCGTTTGTATAGCACGTCTCTGCACCAGTGTGTCCTGGATCAACCACTTGGTGACTACCCAGCGCCTGGAGCGTCGCAAGATGTCATCAACGTGTTTTTATCTCGCAAGAACAATTTCAGTGTTGTCAAGAGTATTATGTTAGCTTGCATGGACACTGTGTTACAAAAACGTTTTGAACATTCCAGTACTATCGAGATTGTCGAGACACTGGAAGTTCTGTATCACAAAGAACCGGCTGATGTTCATGACACGACTGAAACAATGGTAGAGTGCAAGATGAGTAAAGGTGTTAAGCAAGGTGCCAGGCTTGCAGACTATTATGATAGTATAACTGCAATGGGAGTTGATTTTCCCAAGACACCAGAAAATGACTTACTCCTTACTTCACTTTATGAAGCAATGCTCAAAACCAATGAGATTGGGTTGGAGAACCAACAAAAGTTATTGGTGAACTAAACAGAAAGTTTCATGAAGAAAGGCAACACCAAAAATAACAAGGGTGGAGCATCTCACGAGACTTCATGTTTCTACTGCAAAGATATAGGACACTGGAAAAGAAATTGCTTGAAGTATCTGGCAGATAAGAAGAATTCGTCTTCTAGTAAAGGTATAAAAGTTATACAAGTTAATATTACCGATATTCTACTTGCTGAAAACTCCAAGTCATGGGTATTTGATACCGGATCCATTGCTCACATTTGTAACATGATGCAGGGACTGCGAAAGATTCACAAGCTGAGTAGAAATGATGTTGTGATGCGAGTCAGGAATGGCGATGTGATTGTTGCTCTAGCCGTCGGTGTCATGTCTTTAAGTTTACCTTCAGGATTTATTTTAGAACTAAATAATTGTTATTTTGTTCTGAAGTTATGTAAGAACATTATCTCTGGATCATGTTTGATAAGTGATGGGTATTCTTATAAATCAGAAGACAATGGTAGTTCGATATATTATAAGGATATGTTTTATGGATTTGCACCTATTGTATGTGGTTTATTCATAATGGATTTTGAACGTGAAAAAGATATCTTTAACATTAATGCTAAACGTCTTAAGAAGACTGATTATACCACTTACATGTGGCACTGCCGCCTTGGTTATATTGGAAAGAAACGCATGCAGAAGCTTCATAAAGATGGAGTATTAACATCATTTGATTTTGAATCATTCGATACATGCGAAGCTTGTGTGATGGGTAAAATTACCAAAATGCCATTCACAGGTCATCCTGAACGGGCACAAGAATTATTGGACATAATACATAGTGATGTATGTGGCCCGATGAGTACTCCGGCGCGCGGTGGATACTTATACTTCGTAACTTTCACTGATGATTTGAGTAGAAACGGTTATATCTACTTGACGAAACACAAGTCTGAAACATTTGAAAAGTTCAAAGAATTTCAGAACGAAGTTGAGAATCATCGTGGCAAAAAGATAAATTCTATGATCAGGTCGTGGAGGAGAATATCTAAGTCATGAGTTTAGCAAACATCTAAGTGATTGTGGAATTGTTTCACAACTTACTCCTCCCAGAACTCCACAGAGAAATGGAGTATCGGAAAGACGTAACCGAACTTTGTTAGACATGGTGAGGTCAGTGATGTCTCTTACCGATCTGCCTTTATCATTATGGGGATATACACTTGAAACAACAACATATACACTAAACAGAGCACTGTCTAAGTCTGTTGAGACGACACCATATGAGTTATGGAATGGGAAGAAACCCAATTTGTCACATCTCAAGATTTGGGGCCGCGAGACTTATGTAAAACGTTTACAACCAAATAAGCTCGATCCCAAAGTAGAGAAATGTTATCTTATAGGTTATCCCAAAGAAACAATTGGGTATTCCTTCTACCAAAAGTCCAAAGACAAAGTGTTTGTCGCAAAGAATGGACATTTTCTTGAGAAGGAGTTTCTCGCTAAAAAGTAAGTGGGAGGACAGTACAACTTAACGAGATTACTGAATCTCCAGAAGTTGAGAGGACTAATGAAACGAAATCTGTTCCAGAAGTTTTCCACACAACTGAACCAGAAGTTACTACACTAGTTGTAGAAACACCGGTTAAAACTGTAATTGAACCGCGTAGGTCAGGCAGTGTTTTTGAACCTCCTGAATGGTTTCACAATGAAATATTCATCTTGGAAGAAGATGAACCTATGCACCACAACGAAGCGATGGCGGCGCCCAGCTTAAAAGAATGGCATAAAGCCATGCAATCCGAAATGGAGTCAATGTACGAGAATCAAATTTGGAACTTAGTTGATCCTCTAGAGGGTGTAAAACCAATGGATCTTCAAAAGAAAAAGAGATGCAGATGATAATCCTACTATCTATAAAGCAAGACTAGTAGCGAAAGGGTTTTCGCAAATTGAGGGAGTTGATTATGATGAAACTTTCTCTCCAGTAGCAATGCTAAAGTCTGTACGATTATGATGGTAATCGCTGCACATTTCGATTATGAGATATGGCAGATGGATGTCAAAACTGCTTTCCTAAATGGGTTTCTGAAAGAGGATGTATACATGATACAACCAGAAGGTTTTGTTAATCCAAAGTATGCCGGAAAGGTGTGCAAGCTTAAAAAATCAATCTATGGTTTGAAGCAAGCATCAAGGAGCTGGAATCAACGTTTTGATGAAGTGGTAAAAGAGTTTGGCTTCATAAAAAATGATGAAGAAGCTTGTGTATACAAGAAGTTTAGTGGGAGCTCTATAGCATTTTTAATCTTATATGTAGATGACATATTATTGATTGGAAATGATACAAAGTTTCTTAGCATAATAAAAGACTATTTGAAGAGTGTGTTTTCAGTGAAGGATTTAGGCGAAGCTGCATATATACTAGGCATAAAGATCTATAGAGATAGATCAAGACATCTAATTGCACTGAGCCAAAGTACGTACATTAACAAGGTTTTAAAGAGGTTTAAAATGGAGAATGCAAAGAAATGTTTTCTCCCAATGTCACATGGCACAACACTCAACAAGAATCAATATTCAAAGACAGTTGATGAGCGAGTGTAGATGAGTGGAGTTCCATATGCCTCAGCAATTGGATCCATCATGTATGCTATGATATGTACTAGACCAGATGTTTCTTATGCACTAAGTGTTAGTAGCAAGTACCAAAGTGATCCTGGATTGGCTCACTTGGCAACTGTTAAAAATATTCTTAAGTACCTTAGAAGGACAAAGGACATGCTCCTAGTCTATGGAGGAGATGAAGAACTCGTTGTAAATGGTTACACCGATGCAAGCTTCATGACTGATATAGATGACTATAAATCTCAATCGGGTTATGTTTTCACCCTTAATGGTGGTGCAGTTGTTTGGAAAAGTTTCAAGCAAAACAATGTTGCGGATTATACAACAAAAGCAGAATACATCACGGCTTCAGAAGCTTCGAAGGAGGCAGTCTGGATCAAGAAGTTTCTTGAAGAAGTTGGTGTGGTCCCAAGTGCGATGAACCCAATGACACTCTATTGTGATAATAGTGGTGCCGTTGCTCAAGCAAAGGAACCAAGACCCCACATGAAGACCAGACATATCGAGCGCAAGTATCACATTATCCAACAACATGTCAAGAAGGGTTTCGTGAAGGTTCTAAAGGTTCACACAGATTTGAAAGTGTCAGACCCGATGACAAAAGCTCTACCACGAGCTAAGCATGAGCAACACCTAATAGCCATAGGTGTTAAAGAGACCATGTAAACTAGATTATTGACTCTAGTGCAAGTGGGAGATTATTGGAAATATGCCCTAGAGGCAATAATATTGTATTATTATATTTCCATTATTCATAATTAAGAGTTTATATTTCATGCTATAACTGCTATGATCCCGGAATATGCGATTCAGTAGAAAACTCATATGCACGTGTGAAATGATAAATGACAAACCATAGGTTCCCGGTCTCGCCTCTAAGACTGGCGCACATGTTGTTGGTGATCATGTTTTCTGGATCTTAGGATATCGCTAAGTGTAATGATAGTCCTAAAACAACATTGAGGGTATGACGTTAGAAGAACGATCATATTGAATCGACCCAATACTTATCTGTTATACTATGTGATTATATCGTCTGAAATCATCTTTTATAACACGGAGTGTTAGCATGTGTTTTATTTCCTCAGACCATGAGAGTGTCTCGGTCACTTCCAACCGGACGGTAGACTTTGGGGTTGCTCAAACGTCATCTATAACAAGGTGATCATAACAACAACTTTCAGGCACACCGGGAAGTTTGACAAGTGACTGGATAGCTCGAGAGTGGGATTTGCTCCTCTGATGATGGAGAGATATTCTTAGGGCCCTCTCAATGTGACGGCAATGATCATTGTCTGGCCAGACACAGGTGACTACGTCACGGGGATGCCGGAACACATCAACGAGAAAGAAGAGCAAAATTGGTAACAGGAGCAACGGTATAGTGAGCATGGTGATGACTCAGGAGGATACCGATGCACACCAGGTTTTGTAAAGTATCGTGAAGCAAAGGGAACATCACATGAAAACCAAAGGTTCACTCGAATATCATTCGTGTAATCATGGGGACCAATATGGATGTCCATGATTCCGATATCGGTCATTGAACAAAGGGGTTTCGTTCATGTCTATGTTTTACCGAACCTATAGGGTCACAAGCTTAAGGGAATCATGATCTGCTGAGTATTAGTAAAGCAAGAGTTATGAGAAAATATTCTTGGAATAGTTCCGAGAATATAAGAGATAGTTTCGAGAGAATTCTGAAAGAGTTTCGGTTGTTTCCAGAAATGTTCTGGTGCGAGGACACTTTGGCTGGGCCAAGGGTTAAGGCCCATGAGGTCTAAGGTCAGTGCAAAAGGAGTTTTGCAAAGGGCAAGGGTCCTTAGGTGTCTGGTCCTAGGCCATATGCCAGGGTCCTTAGCGTCTGGGCCAAACACCAAGGTCCTAGGCGTTTCATACTAGAATCCGAGGAGGACTCTAATACGTCTCCAACGTATCTATAATATTTGCTTGTTCCATGCTGTTATATTATCATTCTTGGATGTTTTACAGACATTTTATAGCAACTTTATATCATTTGTTGGGACTAACCTATTGACATAGTGCCCAGTGCCAGTTGCTGTTTTGCTTGTTTTTTACTTCGCAGAATATCAGTACCAAACGGAGTCCAAACGCAGCAAAACTTTTTGGAGATTTTTTCTGGACCAGAAGACACCCAGTGGGCCAAAGAAGTACCAGAGCAGAGGCCCGAGGTGAGCACAAGACACCTGGGCACGCCAGGAGGCCCAGGCGCGCCCAGGTGGGTTGTGCCCACCTCAGTGACCTCCCGCACCGCCTCTTCGCCCTATAAATTCCCAAATATTCCAGAAACCCTGGGGGAGTCGAGGAAACACAATTCCAGCTGCCGCAAGTTCCAGAACCACGAGATCCAATCTTGACACCATCACGGAGGGGTTCATCGTCCTCATTGGTGCCTCTCCGATGATGCGTGAGTAGTTCACCATAGACCTAAGGGTCCGTAGGCAGTAGCTAGATGGCTTCTTCTCTCTTTTTGATTCTCAATACAATGGTCTCTTGGAGATCTATTTGATGTAACTCTTTTTGCGGTGCGTTTGTTGGGATCCGATGAACTTTGAGTTTATGATCAGATCTATATCGATGAATATTATTTGAGTTTTCTTTGATCTCTTATATGCATGATTATTTATAGCCTCGTATTTCTTCTTCGAATCTTTGGTTTAGTTAGGCCAACTAGATCGATTTTTCTTGCCATGGGAATAGGTGCTTTGTGATGGGTTCGATCTTGCGGTGTTCTTTCCCAGTGATAGAAGGGGCAGCAAGACACGCATGTATCGTTGCTATTAAGGATAACAAGATGGGGGCTATTCCTACATGAATAGATCTCGTCTACATCATGTCATCATTCTTATTGTATTACTCCATTTCTCCATGAACTTAATACACTGGATGCATGCTGGATAGCGGTCGATGTGTGGAGTAATAGTAGTAGATGCAGGCAGGAGTCGGTCTACTAATCTCGGATGTGATGCTTATATATTGATCATTGCCTTGGATATTGTCATAATTATTCGATCTTCTATCAATTGCCCAACAGTAATTTGTTTACCCATCGTGTGCTATTTTCTCGAGAGAAGCCACTAGTGAAATCTACGGCCCCCAGGTCTATTCTTTATCATATTTGCTTTGAGATCTATTTTTATTTGCTTTTATTTTCAGATCTATTGTTCCAAAAACCCAAAAATACCTTGCTGCACTTTTTTATTACTTATTTTATTTCACATTTTATTGAGAGCTATTTATCCAATCTATCACAAATTTATCTATCTTTTTACCGGGGAGGATCAAATAGTCTCCCGTCAACTTGCCAATTTCTGGCGCCGTTACCTAGGAGGGATTGACAACCCCTCTTACGCGTTGGGTTGCAAGTATTTGTTCTTTGTGTGTAGGTACTATTTTCATAGCGTTGCTTGGTTCTCCTATTGGATTGATACCTTGGTTTCATAACCGAGGGAAATACCTACCGTAGCTGTACTACATCATCCCTTCCTCTTTGGGGAAATACCGACGCAGTTTCAAGCGACATCAAAAGGAATTTCTGGCGCCGTTGCCAGGGAGTCATCATCAACATCTATCAGGTTCCTAATCACAAATCTCCTCTCCTTGCAATTTACATTATTTGCCATTTGCCTCTCGTTTTCATCTCCCCCACCTCACAAAAATATTTGCCTTTTTTTGCTTTCTTTTTCGTCTGTCTTTTTCTCGTTTGATCTTTCTTTGCTTGTGTTACCATGTACCTTCTAATTGCTTGTATCTTTGCTTGCTAAAAATCTATTGATATGGATCCTCATCCACTTGCTAATCTTTTTAAAAGATCCTATTATGATGAACCAATTGCTAGTGAATTGAGTTCACTAGATTATCTTTATGAAATTTTGCATGATATTCATGAATCTGAAAATTGTGATGAAGAAATTTATGAAGTGATTCATGATAGCTCCTTGAATGAAAAGCATGATTGCAATGATTTTACTATAAATCCTATTAATGTCAATTGTGCTAATAATATGCAAAACCCCAAGCTTGGGGATGCTAATTTTGCTATGTCCACTACTTATTGCAATGATCATGATTGGGGTGATTCTTCTTATGATCTTGAAAATTTTCATGTTACTAATTTACCTCTCGTTATGTTGAGATTGCTATTGTTTCTTTCTTCTTCCTTGCATATGCTATATATTTCTTGTCTTGATAATTTGTTTGATTATAAAATTACTATGCATAGGAAGTATGTTAGACTTAAATGTGTTTGTCACATGTATTATGATGCTCTCTTTGTGTTTCAATTCTTGTCTTTCATGTGAGCATCATTAAAATTATCTATGCCTAGCTAGGAGCATAAAACGATAACGCTTGTTGGGAGGCAACCCAATGAATAAAATTTATTTTTGCATTTTTCTTTCTGTTCTTGAGTGTTTTCACAATTATGCCTCTGTTATGATTGTGTTTTTTTATGTTTTAATTAGTATTTGTGCCAAGTAAAACCTTTGGGATAGCTTGGGTGATAGTTGATTTGATCCTGTTGAAAAACATAAACTTTTGCGTCCAGTAATAGAATTGTTTAAATTCACAGAAGCGAAGAAAAATTCTGATTTTTTACACAAGATTTATATACGAATTTCCTCTGTTTTCCTAAGTTTTCAGAACTTTTGGAGTTACAGAAGTATGGGAACAATTCGCATCTTTACAGACTATTCTGTTTTTGACAGATTCTGTTTTCTTTGCATTGTGTGCATATTTTGATGAATCTATGGATTGTATCGGGGGGTATAAGCCATGGAAAAGATAGAATACAGTAGATATAATGCAATAACAAAATTTGAATGGGTTTGCAACAATACTTAAAGTAAAGATTGGTTTTCTTATACTAACGGATCTCATGATGGTTTTGTTAAGTTTTGTGTGATTGAAGTTTTCATGTTTTGGGTGAGATCGCGATGGATGAAGGAATAAGGAGTGAAAAGAGACTAAGCTTGGGGATGCCCCATGGCACCCCAAGTTAATATTCAAGGAGAACCAAGCAACTAAGCTTGGGGATGCCCCGGAAGGCATCCCCTCTTTCTTCTAATGACCATCGATATTTTACTTGGAGCTATATTTTTATTCGTCACATATCATGAGTTTTGCTTGGAGCGTCTTGTATTATATGAGTCTCTTTGCTTGTTTTTCTTTTTAGTTAGTCACAAGTATCCTTGCTGGACACACCTATTTGAGAGATCCAAAATTATGCTATGATTTGTTAGAATTTCTCTTTATGCTTCACTTAAATTTTTTGAGCTATGGAATTGCTCTAGTGCTTCAATTATATCTTTTTGAGCATGGTGTGCTTTAATATTTTTGAAGAAATGATCTCATGCTTCACTTAGATTTATTTGAGAGTTAGTAAATTTTTGAAGAAATTCTCTCATGCTTCACTTATATTATTTTGAGAGACGAAATTTTTTATGCTCATGTTCTTCACTTAGATTTATTTGAGCTTGTCAAAAGCAATTGCATTGTATGAAACTAGTCCCAAAGTTATAGATATTCAAGAGGGATATAATAAAAACTTTCATGAAGATCATTGGACAAAATAAACTTGATTCTTTGTAATAGTTTTGAGATATGATGATAGTGATATGTGAGTCATGTTGGTGAGTAATTATGCTTTAGTAAGAATATTGGTGTTAAGGTTTGTGATTCCCAATGCAAGCATGAAAGTCAAAATTTATGCAATGAAGTTACATCCTACTTATTGTGCATTATTCGGTGTTAGTTATGCTTAATGCTCGCTTATGTGATTTTTTGTTTCTTGGTTTGTTGCTTCTCAATCTTTTTGCTAGCCTCCACTTGTACTAAGTAGAAATACTACTTGTGCATCCAAAATCTTTATACCCAGTTTTGCCATATGAGTCCACCATACCTACCTATATGCGGTATTTCCATGCCGTTCTAAGAAAATTTGTATGTGCCATCTCTAATTTTCAAAATGAATTTCCTTTTTGTGTGCCCGTACCGCTCATGAAGCGGCATGGGGTGGCCAATATTTTCCATGCTAGATGTGTTATTCTCAAGATGAGTGTTTATTCACTTGTCATTGCACGAGAGTACGGTGGTAATAGGGATGCCCAGTCCCGAAATGAAAAAGAAATTTACTTTATGTTGTCAAATAATAAATTCCTTGGAAAGTGTTGGTATGGACGGTACCCATGGATACGGCTAGCCGTGGAGTGTGAAAGTATGGTGGAAAAAGGAATAAACTTTATTTTTTGTTTGGGAACCGCCTATGATATATCTAGCATGGAAAGTGTTGGGAATTACTCGGTCGTTTTCGTTGATGGGAAAAGTATGCCTCTCAATTTTTTTTATTTCTCAGTTTAAGCTTTGAGCTCTGGCACCTCTACAAATCTCTACTTCCCTCTGTGAAGGGCCTATCTATTTACTTTATGCAATTTTTATTTTTATTTGAGTCTCCATCTTCTCTTATAAAGCACCAACTAGGGAGCACTATGATCATACTTGAGCATTGGATGTAGCTAATATGCGAGTGTGTTTCATGAATGGATCAATGATTGAGCATGATGGGCTAGGGATAACTTTCTTTAGTGTTGATATTTTGAAAGACATGGTTGCTTGTTGGTATGCTTGAGTATTAAACTCTCCAACGTATCTATAATTTTTGCTTGTTCCATGCTGCTATATTATCATTCTTGGATGTTTTACAATCATTTTATAGCAACTTTATATCATTTTTTGGGACTAACCTATTGACATAGTGCCCAGTGTCGGTGTCAAAACCGGCAGATCTCGGGTAGGGGGTCCCAAGCTGTGTGTCATGGATCGATGGGTAACAGGAGACAGGGGACACGATGTTTTACCCAGGTTCGGGCCCTCTTGATGGAGGTAAAACCCTACGTCCTGCTCTTGTTTATATTGATGGAATATCAAGTACAGAGTTGATCTACCTCGAGATCATATGCTGTGGTCTAAACCCTAGAGGTATGATGACTGAAGTCATAATGATCTCCCCCCCTATCGACTAGCCCGGCCTCGGCTTATATAATGTACCAGAGGCCTAGGATAACAAGAGTCCTAGTCGAATATGCCGGTGGAGAGGAGTCCTTGTCTTGATCACCAAGTCTTGTGGAATCTTCCTCGTGTATACTTCGGCTATCCGAACTGGCCCATGAGTAAACGGCCCTGGGGGTCCTCGGCCCAATCCAACTAATCGGGAGACGATGTGGTGAGTACCCCCTAGTCCAGGACACCGTCAGTAGCCCCCTGAACCGGTCTTCAAGTTGGGGACGCTCCTCGATTCTTCCGAACTATTCTTCATCTTCGGTCATCGGTCTTGAAAACTGGTTCAACAAATCTTCTCATCTTCGACCTTGAGGATCGACGAAGTGAATTCGAAGAGTTTACACGTCGGGTATTCGAGGAGCCTCTTTAAGTTCTCGGCCTTTATCGATGCCTTGTTATTTTTTACGCCACACCTCGGGTTTGAAGTTGTTCCCATGCGTTGGTGTCCTCTTGCATCCGAGCTCCAACGCCGGACTGTATTTGAGGTATCTTTTGCAGCCGAGCACCAACGCCGGACTGTATCCGAGCTCCAACGCCAGACTGTATCCGAGCTCTAACGATGGTCAGCGTCTGAGGTGTCATAAACTACCTCGGTCTTTAAAAGATTGAATGAATTCAGCCGAGCTTAATGCCGGAAGTGCCCTCTATGGAGCCAGCCACTGGCGCCCGAGCTTTATGCCGGACTGCTTCCGAGGTGGTGCACCACCCCGACTGCGGGCTGATTTTTTGTGAATATTTTTGATTGGTGCAATTTATTCTCCGCCGAGATATATAGCCAGTAGCCCTCAAGGTGTGTGTCGGTCCAAAACCCGAGATGCACCTGAAGGAAAACATGAAACCTCTGATCCAAGTAGCCCCTGAGACTCAGGTCGATGCGTGAAATCGGCCTGAGGATTAACTCCTAGCTCGGCAGCATACGTAGGAATAGAAACGCAGTGTAATATTTTAGAGATAATAGTGATCGGCAAACGGGCCCTTGAGAGAGGGTCTTGAGAAGTTGCCGTAATATATTAGCTTGATGCCAGATAGGTCCAGATGGTACCTGTTGTTGTCCGAAGACGCGTTTGCCTATAGTTCGGTCAAGCCGAACACTAAGCACTTTGAATTTTCTGCATTGAACAAGCAATGCAGTAGCCCCCGAGACACTGGTCGGGTGGCAACACCAGATCAGGGGATCGATGTGCCCCTTTAATATTTGTAAATAATAAGCCCGAAGCCCAGTAGCCCCCGAGTCTTAATGCGGGCACAGGTGGCCGAATTAAGGATCGATATCCATAGTAAAATCACAAATTATGTGTAATGACTCTATGTATCTAAGTACTTTACATCATTAGTGCTCGGATCCGCATTGTACAAAACTTTGTTGACCGACCATCGGCTTCAACCTCTTCGGCCAGTAGCCGAGGAGTGTTTTCCTACTTTATAAAGCCGTTATAAGCGCAAAGATTTATGGAAAACAAGGCAATCCGGTCATACGGTTTTATAAACAATGGTACACGGAGAGATATGTTATATTATGTTTTAACGTAAGAAACATCTTCCAAAGAAAATAGTCCCGCTATCGGTTCCTTTCTTTGGGTCGTCATGCTTATCATGATCATGAAACCTCACCTCCGATCAATGTGGGAGGAAAATATTGAGGATTTAGTTCGGGGAAAGTTCCCGAACTCTATGGTATTAATGAACCAAAATTTTCACTTCCGTCGTTGCCGACCAATGTGATCCTTTAAGATTGCTAGCTTTCAGCTTCACCCAGTCTGAGGTACTTACTCGGATGACCCGGTAGTAACAATCGTAGAGGTGCTCCCTTTACCACCTAGCCGAACAATCGGGAACGTAGGGGTAAGCACAGGAGCCAGGCAACCCAGCTTGGCCAAAATCTTAAGTCAAATTGATGCATATTAATGGCTTTATAATGATGATTGTGGAAGGAGGCCCTCGTATATTAAATACAAACGCCGATGATATGTTTATTTTGACTCCGTTGCGACCGTTTATCATTTGAAAGTGGCCCATCGTCGGCTTCCACCCCCTTGTAGATGCTACGCAGGGTGTTTTCGCAATAACAAAACAACCCTTAACCGATGTCTCGGTGCCCGAAGGCGGTTGTGTTAGCGGAAACGAGGCAATCAGATATGCGGGCTTTATAACTTTCACTTAGTCATAGGAGCTTAAAGTTGGGAGGCCAGTTACTAGCCCCCAGTTAGTGTTCGGCGATAGTCGAGGTCAAGCCGTAAACACTTCGGCCAATGTTATGAACGGACCATCATTTAACATGGGGTGACCTCTATCGATCTTATAATTTAACACAGTCATCAGATCGCTGACCAGTTTACACTTATTGTGACAGTCAGTTTTCAGCTTTCTCCGCTGAGGCGCTTAACCATGCTAGCTGGAAGCACAATCGCAGTGGTTCTCCCTTTGCACACCTAGCCGAACAAAGCAAAACGTAGGAGGCAAGCACAGGAGCCGGGCAACCCAACTATTGACCAAAGACACAATTCGAAACCGATGCATATAAAGCAATACCCGAGAATGTTTTTCCGAATCTCTAAAGGTGTTTGGCGTTGCACTGCGAGACTTATGCTGGAAACACACAAATAGTTTAAAAGTGCCATAGGCTTAAAAACCAAAAGACTTATGCTGAAACTCCATGTCCGAACTAAATCAAGTCAATTGGTGTCAATCCG
Organism: Thinopyrum elongatum; assembly: GCA_011799875.1. Classification (NCBI taxonomy): domain Eukaryota; kingdom Viridiplantae; phylum Streptophyta; class Magnoliopsida; order Poales; family Poaceae; genus Thinopyrum; species Thinopyrum elongatum. Next base: position 302,858,933 of record CM022301.1, read on the forward strand.
AAAATTGGTCTAAAAAAATTTGTGCTTCTGTCGTGCTTTAACATGACACATCCGATCTCAAGACTGCAAGTGGGTCAAGATCGGACCCAGGCTATCTGGCTATTGACCACACACTCGAGTCGAGGAAGGAGTGATAGAAAAAGACTTTGCAACGAACAAGAAGAAAACACACTTATTATAAAACGGCTCATGTAAATTTAAGAGCCCCCAGCTAACATGGGTAAAGGGAGTTTCTTTTAACAAACAACTCACGTGAGCACGGTCGAACCGAACACAAATTAAAAAATTTAAAACTTTGGGCATGAAAGCAACTTAGCTGGTTAATGTGCTCGGCATCGATGACGCGGTCCGAGTTTATGGCGGGACGAGGTCCCAGCCCCTAAGCCGGTCCCGAGATGGAGGATCGAAGAGCTCGGCACTCCGAAGTGGCGACACAGCACGGCCAATGTGGCGAGGTGGAACCCCCCGTCCGTCCGAGGCGACGGAGTAGGCCGACAGTATGACGCCGAAGTTCCCGGTGTGGGTTAATGAAGTGATGACGAAGCCCCCGGTCCAGCCAAGGTGACAGCACTGCCCAATCCGGATCATTTACCTGTGCACGTAAGATAGTGCAAGCCAGAGATAACAGTAATAAAAAAAGGTTGCATGATTAATAATTCATGCAAAGTGAGTAATAAAAGAAATATGGCCCATGCGCCAAACACCCGACGAGGTAGGACCCTCTTGATGATGCCGAAGTCCCCGAGGCAACCGAACATGTCGTTATGGCCATTCAATCAACAAGATGATCATGCGAGCCGATTTATGCCAATTGGGACGACGACATTGGCTTGCCGAAGTGACCGCGTGACGCAGTCGAAGTCAATCACCTGCACACATAAAGTAGTGCGGTCCAAAAAGAATAATATAAATATATATAAAATCCTTGCATAATTGCTTTTCGCAAAAATAATTTATTTAAAGAGATGTGGCCTGGCGTCGAAGTTAATGTCGATGCAGGGCGTCGGCGTGATGCGGTAAAGGCGTGGCAAAGCCCGAATTCACAGGTCGGTCCGAGTTCCGGATGCGGCGTTCGCCGAACTATGTACAGAAACTGACCGAACCACCACGCGACCGTCGTTAATGCGGCCACCATTCGATAGACCTGTGTACAGATGATGGAACAAACCAGAGTAATAATTCCTTGGGAAAAATAAACCCAAACAAGCAAAAATTGCTAGGATTAATAGCACCTGGTTTATTTGTTGTAGCAGTCCGAAGAAAGGTTACCCCCAAAATTGGGACTCGATCCGCACACCCATTGCCTGATGGGTGATGAAGCGTCGGCATGGCGATGCTGGCAAAGATTGTCTCGCCGAGGCAAAGCCCCCGGTCCAGCTAACGTAACGAAGCTGGTCGGCTGGTGACGCCGAAGTCTCCAGAGTAGGTTGATGAAGAGATGGCGAAGCCCCTGGTCTAGCCGAGGTGACGGAGCAGGTCGGCAAGGAGACATTGTAGTTGCCATGTCAGCCGAGGTGTTGAAGCAGTTCGGCGTGATGGACATCGGCTTGAAGAAGCAACAGTGCGGCCATCCCGACGCAGGTCGTAACTTGTGACGCGGTCAATGCCGGCTTTGATGAAGTGGCCATGCGGCGATGCCGGTGTGCCCACTCCATGTAATCCGTGGGGCGGCGATGTTGGTGATGATTTATCCTTGGCGATTCCGAACTCTTGTTCGGCTCGCCGAGATGATGATCCGAAGAAGTTGAGCTCGGCTCAAAAAGCGACGACTCGTCTAGCGCAGGTCGGCAGCCGTGGAGCAGTGTCATGGTGAAGATTACCTCAAAGGAGGCTTAAAATTTTATGGGCACGTGTTTAAAAACAACGCACAATACCCTAGAAGAAAATTCCTTTTAAAAGGTTGTCCAATATCACGTTCATAAAGAAACATGAATTCGGGTCGGATCCATATTTGCGCAGAAAACAGATCTAAAAATTGGTCCACTCATCGGAAGGTTCCCGAAGTTTGAACCGTCGGATCGAGCTGAAATTTTGAGGGGTGGTAGATATAGGAATTCCACAGCCGATCAACAGTTGGATCTTCCAAAGGATGTCCGAGCTAGATGCTGGACACCACGCTCCAAACTCATCCAGATTCCCGTCCAGATTCGACAGGGCTCTGGTATATCGGAGATCACCGGAGATTCCTCCATCGGAACTCGGCAAAATTTTGCATGGTTGTTGTAGACTTAATTACGCACAATTCCACTGAAGCAATCGTTAAAATGACACTTGAGGAGGCGATGGAGGCGGATAAAAGTTTGCTGTCTAGAAAAACAGCACGGTCGCCCGAGGGCAATGTTGACGTTGAGCCCCCGAGCTCCAAGGATGATTCCTCCATGATCATGATAGAGATCGGAGTTGATGTTTGATGAAGGCCCTTGTCTGAATATGACGATCGGAGACGGAGCGCAGTCCTCGGTCGAGCCAAGGTGACCAGTCGAGCCGGTGACGAAGATGCCGACGTCGGAGTTGATCTGCGGGCGAGCCATTGATCCTTTGCCGATCACACAACAAAACTCTCAATGAAAGCACCATTGTCGGTGTCAAAACCGGCAGATCTCGGGTAGGGGGTCCCAAGCTGTGTGTCATGGATCGATGGGTAACAGGAGATAGGGGACACGATGTTTTACCCAGGTTCGGGCCCTCTTGATGGAGGTAAAACCCTACGTCCTGCTCTTATTTATATTGATGGAATATCAAGTACAGAGTTGATCTATCTCGAGATCATATGTTGTGGTCTAAACCCTAGAGGTATGATGATTGATGTCATAATGATCTCCCCCCCTATCGACTAGCCCGACCTCGGCTTATATAATGTACCAGAGGCCTAGGATAACAAGAGTCCTAATCGAATATGCCGGTGGAGAGGAGTCCTTGTCTTGATCACCAAGTCTTGTGGAATCTTCCTCGTGTATACTTTGGCTGTCCGAACTGGCCCATGAGTAAACGGCCCTGGGGGTCCTCGGCCCAATCCAACTAATCGGGAGACGATGTGGTGAGTACTCCCTAGTCCAGGACACCGTCACCCAGTGCCAGTTGCAGTTTTTTGCTTGTTTTTTACTTCGCAGAATATCAGTACCAAACGGAGTCCAAACGCAACGAAATTTTTGGAGATTTTTTCTGGACCAGAAGACACCCAGTGGGCCAAAGAAGTACCAGAGGGGAGGCTCGAGGTGAGCACAAGACACCTGGGAGCACCAAGAGGCCCAGGCGCGCCCAGATGGGTTTTGCCCACCTCGGTGACCTCCCGCACCGCGTCTTCGCCCTATAAATTCCCAAATATTCCAGAAACCCTTGGGGAGTCGACGAAACACAATTCCAGCCGTCACAAGTTCCAGAACCACGAGATCTAATCTAGACACCATCACGGAGGGGTTCATCATCCTCATTGATGCCTCTCCGATGATGCATGAGTAGTTCACCATAGACCTAAGGGTCCGTAGGCAGTAGCTAGATGACATCTTTTCTCTTTTTGATTCTCAATACAATGTTCTCTTGGAGATCTATTTGATGTATCTCTTTTTGCGGTGTGTTTGTTGGGATCCGATGAACTTTGAGTTTATGATCAGATTTATATCCATGAATATTATTTGAGTTTTCTTTGATCTCTTATATGCATGATTATTTATAGCCTCGTATTTCTTCTTCGAATCTTTGGTTTAGTTAGGCCAACTAGATTGTTTTTTCTTGCCATGGGAAGAGGTGCTTTGTGATGGGTTCGATCTTGCGGTTTTCTTTCCCAGTGATAGAAGGGGCAGAAGACACGCATGTATCGTTGCTATTAAGGATAACAAGATGGGGGCTATTCCTACATGAATAGATCTCATCTACATCATGTCATCGTTCTTATTGTATTACTCCGTTTCTCCATGAACTTAATACACTATATGCATGCTGGATAGCAGTCGATGTGTGGAGTAATAGTAGTAGATGCAGGCAGGAGTCGGTCTACTAATCTTGGACGTGATGCCTATATATTGATCTTTGCCTTGGATATCGTCATAATTATTCGATCTTCTATTAATTGCCCAACAATAATTTGTTTACCCACCGTGTGCTATTTTCTCGAGAGAAGCCACTAGTGAAATCTACGGCCCCTGGGTCTATTCTTTATCATATTTGCTTTGAGATCTATTTTTATTTGCTTTTATTTTCAGATCTATTATTCCAAAAACCCAAAAATACCTTGCTGCACTTTTTTATTACTTATTTCATTTCATGTTTTATCGAGAGCTATTTATCCAATTGTAACACCCCATGTAATTAACCACAGTGATCACCCTTAGTTAATGCCATGTCAGCAAGTTTAACAGTGCCTAGTCATCATTTGCATCATATTGCATTTCAAACTCCTAATTCAAACTTCAAATTAATTTAAAGTGAAAATAAAAGTTTTTCAAATCCAGGAACTAAAATGTTCATCATGTTGCAAATAATCCAGGGGCATTCATAAAATTAGCAGCAACATTAATTGAAATATTTAAATGACTCTAACATCCTAAAATAGTACCAAAACAGCAAGGTTTAATCCATTTATTTAATACAAAATTCATATGAAATCCATTTGCCTCCAAACCAATTTCTACCAGTGTTAAATAATGCACTGTATTTATTGAACCAAATTACCTATTTTACAAAACAATATTTGAGGCCACACATTTTGCAAAAGTGAGAAAAGAAAGAAAAACAGAAAAGAAAAGAAGAAAAAGAAAAAGGCCCGCAGCGGCTGGGCCTTAGTCAGCCAGCCGGCCTAGCCCACCCAGCGCCGTCTCCCACCTCGCACTGCTCACACCGCGGCCGCTGTCGAACACACAGCGCGCGCACGCGCGCACGCACCCTGGGCCCCCCTGCTTGCCTGCTCGACAGCGCGTCGCCGCGCTCGCCGTGGATAAGAGCAACCCCCACGGACCCCCCTGGCTCCTCCCTCGCCTCGCTCGCTCGCTCTCTCCCTCGTTCCCCACCTCGCCGACGCAACCATGGCCGCCACCGCGACGTAGCCACGGCCACCGTGCCCCTCTCGCCGCCTCTCCATGTCCCCGAGCTCCGCCGTGCTCCTCTAATCCTTCTGCGCCGACGAACCGAAGACGAGGGCCACCGCTGCACCCTCCACAAGCTCTTCTTCAACCTGCGGCCACCGCGACCTCGCCGTCGATTTCATCGCCGTCGAGCCTCCCCCGCGCACGCTTTGCACATCTGCAGGACCGCTGTGAGCTCCCCTTCCTTCTCCCCCTTGTTGCGCTCTATTTCCGCCGCCGTAGCTCCTTGTCCCCGTTGTGCCCGAACACGGCTCCGCCCGAGCTCGTCGCCGGCGATGCTCCGGCGACCAAATGGCCTCGGGCACACGCTTAACTCGACCGCCCCCTCACGTAGAGGCTCCCCAGCAGCTCCGTTTGCTCTCTAGCCCACCGCAGCCCCCTGCTCGTCGCTCACCTGAAACCCACCGCCGCCTAGCTCGTCACCGGCGCCGTTCCCGGCCGTCTCCGGCCACGCCCCCACCACCGTTCGACGCGGTGTGGACTGGCCGTTCGAACGGACCAAGCCACGGCTCCGAAGACCCCCTGTAGGTGATTCCCGACGCTGCTCCGCCGCCGCAAATGGCCTCGCTGGGGCAACTCCGGCGGCCGACGCTGACGTGGCTGGCCTGGCCCAGGCCCTGGGCCACTGCCCAGTGGGCCACTTGGCCCTAGTTGACCCGTTGACCTGGTCAACTGTGCTGACTGGGCTGGCCCAGCCACTGACATGTGGGCCCCGCCAATTTAAAACGATTTTATAAATAAATAAACTATTAATTAAATTGTTAATTAGATTAATTAGTTAATCACTCACTGACAGGTGGGACCACACCCCTAACTAATTAGTTTTGTTTAAATTAAACACTGGATTAGCTCTGTGTCTATGACAGTAGGGCCCCACATGTCAGGATTGACCTGTCAACATGTCAGTTGACCTGCTGACATCAGCGTGATGTCATGATGATGTCATCAATTACTATTTTGGATAATGTTGATTTAAAATAATTAAATAAAATCCATAAAATGATTAAAACTTTAGAAAATCATAGAAAATAAACCGTAGCTCGTATAAAAATACTTTGTACATGAAAGTTGCTTAGAACGACGAGACGAATCTGAATATGCCCTTCGTATTGCTGTCAGATGCCTCTAACTACCTGAACATGGAATATTTTGACTGATTTCGATAAATGAATAGTACTCAACTTTAATAAAATAAGTCCAAACAAATTCCTAAATTAACTAAATCATTTAGTTAGGCAGTAGAACACCTCTGCATATCGTTTAGGCATGTCATTCATATTGTTTGCATTTTTGCCGTGAATTTATTGTTTCTTGCCCCCTCCTTCTCTCTCGATAGACGCCGAGACCGACGCCGACACAGTAGAGTATGACTACACTCCGGACGAGCAGCCTTCTGACGACCAGCCCCTCTCAGCAGAGCTTCCAGGCAAGCCCCCCCTTTGAACATTCCGATATCGCCCATTCCATTCTCTCATGCTTGTATTAGATTTTGCTACTGTAATTGATTGCTCCTATCCTGATGCATAGCCTACTTTTTGTAACCTGCTTATTGATACCTACCTGCTTAACCTAAACTACTTAGTATAGGTTGGTTACTGATCCATCAGTGACCCCCACCTTGTCCTTGTTGCCTCTGCTTCATCATCGACGACTCGATCAACGTGGTTGACGACCAGAGACCGACACCTCACTTCACCCCCTTTGTTGCATGACTCTGCATAGTTACTATCGAGTGCCGAGGGTGATACCTCGTGACGCACTCCTGATGATAACTCTGCAGTGTAGCTGTTCGGTCGTGGTCATCGAGGGTGATTCCTCCTTAACCACTCTCGATATGACTCTGTCATGCAACCCCTCAAGTGTTAACCTCGAGGGTGATTCCTCCTACATTCACCTTGATGATTTCATCGAGTGGAATCCACCGAGGGTGATTCCTCGGGGTTTCCCCCTTGATGATATGACCACGCGGTTACTTTGACCTTTGTCGCAGGCGGGTCGACCCTGAGGGGTACCCGCAGGGAAAATTATGCAGTCGGGCTTGCCAGGAGGGCACCCGAGAGAGATATTGTGGCGGAGCATCAGTAACTCTGATCGTCTCCACGGATTATTAAATACGCCTAACGGATTTGGTTATTTGATCTGAGTGGGTCGTCGTGCCCTATACGCACTACCACCACGCGGGATAATGGTTTATGGGGCCCTCTACGTCATACGTTTCTCCCGAAAGCTCATCAGACATCATAGTTCACCGTGCGGGCTGATTGTTGGGGTTGGGCTGGATACTTCACTGACGAGTTCAGTATCACGCCTGCTCCTCGGCCAGTCTCACAACACGCAGGAGTTCCCGGGGCGATGGCCCAAGACCCCTGGGTGCATAGGTTAGTCCGGCGTGTTGACCTCTCTGCTGAGCCTAGGTAGGGCGCTGCTTCGTGTCGATCTCCCGAGGCCGGACATTACCCAGCAAGTGTGTCCAGCCAGAGGTGATCGAGTGTGTTGGGTAACAGTAGTGCACCCCTGCAGGGAAGTGATCTATTCGAATAGCCGTGTCCACGGTAACAGGACGCTCAGTTTGGTATCCCGATCTATTACTTGAACTGGATACTTGTTTAATTAATTGAAGCTCCGGGATCACTTTCTCGCAGGGAGTCGAGGAAGGATCTCTAGGCTTTGCCTCAACATGCTTGCTTAATAAAATGCTTTCTGTACTCTTCTAATTGCGGCAAGATGGTGGTTTTGTGAAGATGCTAGTCTTCGATAGGACTAGGTCTTCTCTCTATTCTGGCATTTCTGCAGCCCAGTCCACATATACAGCCTTTCTTTGATAATGTTGCATATGTAGTGTAGATCCTTGCTTGCTGAGTACTTCGGATGAGTACTCACGGTTGCTTTGCTACCTCTTTTCCCCCCATACCCCTTTTGATGTTACCTCAGACGATGGAGCTCAGGAGCCAGATGACACCGCAGGAGCTTACTACCAGGAGGGCCCAGACGGCATGTACTACTGGATCGAGCCAGCTGACCAGGAGTAGGATCGGATGCCCTAGGCAGGAGGCCTTCGCCTTTCGATCTAGAGTCGTTGTTTGTGCTAGCCTTCTTAAGGAAAACCTTCACTAACTATGTCTGTACCCAGATATTATTTGTATGACTGACTTATGTATTCGGATCCTCATGATCCATGGTCTGTAATATTCGTGGATCTCCATTTATTTCTGTTAGAGTTGTGTTGTGATATCTTCCCATGAGTCCCTGTGCTTGATCGTGCATGTTTGCATGTATGATAGTGCACGATTGAGTCGGGGGCGTCACAAGTTGGTATCAGAGCCGACTGCTTGTAGGAAGCCCCCTTCCAATTCCTTGGTCGAAGTTGAGTCTAGACATCGAAAAACTAATTTACTAACTTGGCTGTGTGGCTTACGGGCCCATGTCGCCGAATGGGTGGTATTAGGATCTTTTATTCCTCGTCTTTACTCTGGGACTCTGATCTCTCTTCTATTCGGGTTAAATGAATTTTACTAACGCCGACACTTAGGATCTCGTAAATCTCGTCTACCCGGAGAGCTGGATATCTGTGCTTATTCCTTACCATTGATCAGATTAGTCTGATAATCATTTTCCTTTCCATTGGTTTGTTTAACCTTTTCTTTCCAAGTTACCATATACTTCGCACACCGTCATTTGCCACTTTTGGGATCTCCCGGCCAAATGTGTCATGTCCAGCGTCAACATTTTGAGCTCTTCCGAGATGTTAATTGAATTCATGGTGAGCAATGCCATCCTTGCCTCTCGCCGATCTGTGTTATCATCGTCAATCTCTTTGACTACCTGCCCACACATTGCTGTTAACCCCGAGCGAGTACAGGCTATTCTTGACTGGACTCCCCCGAAGAGTGTTAAGCAAGTCAGGAGTTTTCTCGGACTCGCTAGTTATTGCCGTCGATTCGTCGAGAACTTCTCAAAGATTGCACAGCCATTGACGAATCTGCTCCACAAAGGTGTTAAATTTGAGTGGACAGAAAAATGTCAAGAAAGCTTTCAGACACTAAAAGATAAGTTGACATCTGCCCCATTGCTAGCACCCCCGGATACTCGCAAGGATTTCGTGATATACTGTGATGCATCTCGTCAAGGATTAGGCTATGTCCCAATGCAAGAGCGCAAAGTGATTGCTTATGGTTCTCGACAATTGCGTCCTCACGAAGAAAATTATCCAGTGCATGATCTCGAACTTTCTATGGTTATTTATGCTCTGAAGCTATGGCAACATTACCTTCTCGGTAACCATTGCGAGATATACACGGATCATCAGAGTTTGAAGTATCTATATACTCAACCAGATCTAAACCTTCGCCAACAAAGATGGCTCGAGACAATTGCCGATTATGATATGAATATCTCATATACCCCTGGCAAGGCTAGCATAATGGCCGATGCTTTGAGTCGCAAGGCTTATTGCAGCAACCTTATGGTTCAGGAAGCACAACCTATTCTTTATGAAGAGCTTCGCAAATTGAACCTCCATATTGTTCCACAGGGTTATCTCAATACCCTGGTTGTTGAACCGGATCTTGAGCATAGCATTAAGATTATGCAAGGGTATGACTCCGAAGTTGAAAGGATTAAGCGATACCTCAAAAAAGGAAAGCCGTCGGAATTCCATCTTGATAATGATGGGGTCCTATTCTTCCAACGCCGTCTCTTCGTACCGAAATTCAAGGCTGAGAGAGAACACGTTATGAATGAAGCTCACGACACTCCTCTGTCAATTCATCCTAGTAGCACAAAGATGTACCGTGACATTTGTCAGAGATACTGGTGGCCTAATATGAAGCGAGACATTGCTCGTTATGTTTCTGAGTGTGACGTCTGCCGCCGCCTTAAAGCAGGACATCAAAGACCTGCTGGAACTCTGCAACCCCTTGATATTCCTGAATGGAAATGGGACAAGGTCCAAATGGATTTCGTTACTGGTTTTCCTAGATCTCAGAAGGGTCATGATGCTATCTTTGTCGTCATTGACCGATTCTCAAAGGTTGCTCACTTTCTGCCAGTCAAGGAGACAATCACTGCTAGGCAGTTAGCAGACTTGTATGTTTCCCGAATTGTGTCACTCCACGGTGTTCCGTTGGAGATCAGTTCGGATCGTGGCAGCCTCTTTACCTCCAGATTCTGGGAGAGTTTCCAAGAAGCTATGGGAACTCATCTGTCCTTTAGCACCGCCTTTCACCCTCAGTCTCAGGGACAAGTCGAACGAGTTAATGAAGTGCTTGAAGATATGCTTCGATCTTGTGTCATCTCCTTCGGTAAGAAGTGGGAGGAATCTCTCCCGTATGCTGAATTCTCTTACAACAATAGCTATCAAGCTAGTCTGAAGATGGCACCATTTGAAGTTCTTTACGGACGTAAGTGTCGAACCCCTCTGAATTGGTCGGAAACTGGGGAACGCTCACTCGTCGGACTGGACATTATCCAACAAGCTGAAGAAAAAGTCCGCATTATCCGGGAACATCTGAAAACTGCTCAGTCTCGTCAGAAGAGCAGCTATGACCGAAAGCACAAGGTAATGGTCTATCAGCCTGGCGAGCAAGCTTACCTTCGCGTCACTCCGTTGAAAGGCACTCATCGGTTCGGAATAAAGGGCAAGTTAGCTCCTCGCTACATTGGCCCATTCCGTATTCTTGCCTGCCGAGGAGAAGTGGCATATCAGTTGCAATTGCCGCCAAATCTTTCTCAAGTGCATGATGTCTTTCATGTATCCCAACTTCGTCGCTGCTTCAAGGATCCAATTCGAGTTGTGGATCATGAAATGCTTGAATTGCGGGAAGGTTTGTCTTATCCAGAATATCCCGTCCGCATTCTTGATCAAGCTGAACGTCGAACTCGATAGAAGTCAATCAAATTCCTTAAAGTTCAGTGGTCGAATCATTCCGATGATGAAGCCACTTGGGAACGCGAGGATCGTCTTCGCGAAGAATACCCCGCTTTCTTTCAGTCTTCCTCTTAATTCTCGGGACGAGAATTCTTGTTAGAGGAGGAGAATTGTAACACCCCATGTAATTAACCACAGTGATCACCCTTAGTTAATGCCATGTCAGCAAGTTTAACAGTGCCTAGTCATCATTTGCATCATATTGCATTTCAAACTCCTAATTCAAACATCAAATTAATTTAAAGTGAAAATAAAAGTTTTTTAAATCCAGGAACTAAAATGTTCATCATGTTGCAAATAATCCAGGGGCATTTATAAAATTAGCAACAACATTAATTGAAATATTTAAATGACTCTAACATCCTAAAACACTACCAAAACAGCAAGGTTTAATCCATTTATTTAATACAAAATTCATATGAAACCCATTTGCCTCCAAACCAATTTCTAGGAGTGTTAAATAATGCACTATATTTATTGGATCAAATTACCTATTTTACAAAACAATATTTGAGGCCACACATTTTGCAAAAGTGAGAAAAGAAAGAAAAACAGAAAAGAAAAGAAGAAAAAGAAAAGGCCCACAGCGACGGGGCCTTAGTCAGCCAGCCGGCCCAGCCCACCCACAGCTGTTTCCCACCTCACACTGCTCACCCCACGGCTGCTGTCGAACACACAGCACGCGCATGCGCGCACGCACCCTGGGCCCCCCTGCTCGCCTGCTCGACAGCGCGTCACCGCGCTCGCCGTGGATAAGAGCAACCCCCACAGACCCCCTGGTTCCTCCCTCACCTCGCTCGCTCCCTCTCTCCCTCGTTCCCCACCTCGCCGACTCAACCATGGCCACCACCGCGACATAGCCACGGCCACCGTGCCCCTCTCGCCGCCTCTCCGTGTCCCCGAGCTCCGCCGTGCTCCTCTACTCCTTCTGCGCTGACGAACCGAAGACGAGGGCCACCGCTGCACCCTCCACGAGCTCTTCTTCAACCTGCGGCCACCGCAACCTCGCCGTCGATTTCGTCGCCGTCGAGCCTCCCCCGCGCACACTTTGCACATCTGCAAGACCGCCGTGAGCTCCCCTTCCTTCTCCCCCTTGTTGCGCTCTGTTTCCGCCGCCATAGCTCCTTGTCCTCGTCGTGCCCGAATGCGGCTCCACCCGAGCTCGTCGCCGGCGATGCTCCGGCGACCAAATGGCCTCGGGCCCACGCGCAACTCGACCGCCACCTCACGTAGAGGCTCCCCAGCCGATCCGTTTGCTCTCTAGCCCACCGCAGCCCCCTGCTCGCCGCTCACCCGAAACCCACCGCCGCCTAGCTCGTCGCCGGCGCCGTTCTCGGCCGTCTCCGGCCACACCCCCACCACTGTTCGACGCGGCATGGACTAGCCGTTTGAACGGACCAAGCCACGGCTCCGGAGACCCCCCTGTGGGCGATTCCCGACGCTGCTCCACCGCAAATGGCCTCGCCGGGGCAACTCCGGCGGCCGGCGCTGACGTGGCTGGCCTGGCCCATGCCCTGGGCCACTGGCCAGTGGGCCACCTGGCTCCAGTTGACCCGTTGACCTGGTCAACTGTGCTGACTGGGCTGGCCCAGCCACTGACATGTGGGCCCCGCCAATTTAAAATGATTTTATAAATAAATAAACTGTTAATTAAATTGTTAATTAGATTAATTAGTTAATCACTCACTGATAGGTGGGACCACACCCCTAACTAATTAGTTTAGTTTAAATTAAACACTGGATTAGCTCTGTGTCTATGACAGTAGGGCCCCACATGTCAGGATTGACCTGTCAACAGGTCAGTTGACCTGCTGACGTCAGCGTGATGTCATGATGATGTCATCAATTACTATTTTGGATAATGTTGATTTAAAATAATTAAATAAAACCAGAAAATGATTAAAACTTTAGAAAATCATAGAAAATAAACCGTAGCTCGTATAAAAATACTTTGTACATGAAAGTTGCTCAGAACGACGAGACGAATCTGAATACACCCTTCGTATTGCTGTCAGATGCCCCTAACTACCTGAACATGGAACTTTTTGACTGATTTTGATAAATGAATAGTACTCAACTTTAATAAAATAAATCCAAATAAATTCCTAAATTAACTAAATCATTTAGTTAGGCAGTAGAACACCTCTGCATATCGTTTAGGCATGTCATTCATATTGTTTGCATTTTTGCCGTGAATTTATTGTTTCTGCCCCCTCCTTCTCTCTCGATAGACGCCGAGACCGATGCCGACGCAGCAGAGTACGACTACGCTCCGGACGAGCAGCCTTCTGACGACCAGCTGCTCTCAGAAGAGCTTCCAGGAAAGCCCCCTTTGAACATTCCGATATCGCCCATTCCATTCTCTCATGCTTGCATTAGATTTTGCTACTGTAATTGATTGCTCCTATCCTGATACATAGCCTGCTTTTTGTAACCTGCTTATTGATACCTACCTGCTTAACCTAAATTGCTTAGTATTGGTTGGTTAGTGATCCATCAGTGACCCCCACCTTGTCCTTGTTGCCTCTGCTTCATCATCGACGACTCGATCAACGTGGTCGACGACCAGAGACCGACACCTCACTTCACCCCCTTTGTTGTACGACTCTGCATAGTTACTATCGAGTGCCGAGGGTGATACCTCGTGACGCACTCTTGATGATAACTCTGCAGTGTAGCTATTCGGTCGGGGTCATCGAGGGTGATTCCTCCTTAACCACTCCCGATAAGACTCTGTCATGCAACCCCTCAAGTGTGAACCTCGAGGGTGATTCCTCCTACGTTCACCTTGATGATTTCATCGAGTGGAATCCACCGAGGGTGATTCCTCGGGGTTTCCCCCTTGATGATATGACCACACGGTTACTTTGACCTTTGTCGCAGGCGGGTCAACCCTGAGGGGTACCCGCGGGGAAAATTATGCAGTCAGGCTTGCCAGGAGGGCACCCGAGAGAGATATTGTGGCGGAGCATCAGTAACTCTGATCGTCTCCGCGAATTATTAAATACGCCTAACGGATATGGGTATTTGATCTGAATGGGTTGTCGTGCCCTATACGCACTACCACCACGTGGGATAATGGTTTATGGGGCCCTCTACATCGTACGTTTCTCCCGAAAGCTCATCAGACGTCACAGTTCACCGTGCGGGCTGATTATTGGGGTTGGGCTGGATACTTCACTAACGAGTTCAGTGTCGCGCCTGCTCCCCGGCCAGTCTCGCAACGCGCAGGAGCGCCCGGGGAGATGGCCCAAGACCCCTGGGTGCATAGGTTAGTCCGGCGTGTTGACCTCTCTGCTGAGCCTAGGTAGGGCACTGCTTCGTGTCGATCTCCCGAGGCCGGACATTACCCAGCAAGTGTGTCTGGCCAGAGGTGATCGAGCGTGTTGGGTAACAGTAGTGCACCTCTGCAGGGAAGTGATCTATTCGAATAGCCGTGTCCACGGTAATATGACGCTCAGTTTGGTATCCCGATCTATTACTTGAACTGGATACTTGTTTAATTAATTGAAGCTCCAGGATCGCTTTCTCGCAGGGAGTCGAGGAAGGATCTCTAGGCTTTGCCTCAACATGCTTGCTTAATAAAATGCTTTCTGTACTCTTCTAATTGCTGCAAGATGGTGGTTTCGTGAAGATGCTAGTCTTCGATAGGACTAGGTCTTCTCTCTATTCTGGCATTTCTGCAGCCCAGTCCACATATACAGCCTTTCTTTGGTAATGTTGCATATGTAGTGTAGATCCTTGCTTGCTGAGTACTTTGGATGAGTACTCATGGCTGCTTTGCTACCTCTTTTTCCCCCATACCCCTTTTGATGTTACCTCAGACGATGGAGCTCAGGAGCCAGATGACACCACATGAGCTTACTACCAGGAGGGCCCAGACGGCACGTACTACTGGATCAAGCCAGTCGACCAGGAGTAGGATCGGAGGCCCTAGGCAGGAGGCCTTCGCCTTTCTATCTAGAGTCATTGTTTGTGCTAGCCTTCTTAAGGCAAACCTTCACTAACTGTGTATGTACCCAGATATTATTTGTATGACTGACTTATGTATTCGGATCCTCGTGATCCCTGGTCTGTAATATTCGTGGATCTCCGTTTATTTGTGTTAGAGTTGTGTTGTGATATCTTCCCGTGAGTCCCTGTGCTTGATCGTGCATGTTTGCGTGTATGATTAGTGCACGATTGAGTCGGGGGCGTCACACCAATATATCACAAATTTATTTATCTTTTTACCAGGGAGGATCTGCTACTTCTTGAGCTTGCGTTGGTTTTTCCCTTGAAGAGGAAAGGGTGATGCAGCACAGTAGAGGTAAGTATTTCCCTCAGTTAAGAACCAAGGTATCAATCCAGTAGGAGAAGAACGCACAAATCACCAACACCTGCACAAACAATCAAACACTTGCACTCAACGCGATAAAGGGGTTGTCAATCCCTTCACGGTCACTTGCAAAGGTGAGATCTGTTAGAGATAGATAAACAAAAGATAAAATATTTTTGGGTTTTTGGTATATAGATCTGAAAATAAAAGATTGCAAAATAGTAGATCGGAAAGTAATATGATGGAAAATAGACCCGGGGGCCATAGGTTTCACTAGAGGCTTCTCTCATGAAGGCAAATAATACGGTGGGTGAAGAAATTACTATCGAGCAATTGATAGAAAAGCGCAAAGTTATGATGATATCCAAGGCAATGATTATGCATATAGGCATCACGTCCGTGTCAAGTAGACCGACTCCTGCCTGCATCTACTACTATTACTCCACACATCGACCGCTATCCAGCATGCATCTAGTCTAGAGTATTAAGTTCATAAAGAACGGAGTAACGCCTTAAGTAAGGTGACATGATGTAGAGGAATTAACTCAAGCAATATGATGAAAACCCCATCTTTTTATCCTCGATGGCAACAATGCAATACATGTCTCGCTACCCCTACTTTGTCACTGGGTGAAATCACGCAAGATTGAACCCAAAGCTAAGCACCTCTCCCATTGCAAGAAAAACCAATCTAGTTGGCCAAACCAAACCGATAATTCGAAGAGAAATACAAAGATATTAAATCATGCATAAAAGAATTCAGAGAAGATTCAAATAATATTCATAGATAAGCTGATCATAAATCCACAATTCATCGGATCTCGACAAACACACCGCAAAAGAAGATTACATTGGATAGACCTCCAAGAACATTAAGGAGAACGTTGTATTGAGAATCAAAGAGAGAGAAGAAGCCATCTAGCTACTAGCTATGGACCCGTAGGTTTGAGGTAAACTACTCACGCATCATCGAAAGGGCAATGGAGTTGATGTAGAAGCCCTCCGTGATCGATTCCCCCTCCGGCGGGATGCCGGAAAAGGCCCCAAGATGGGATCTCACGGGAACAGAAGGTTGCAGCGGTGGAAAAGTGTTTTCGTGGATGCCTCTGGTGGTTCTGGAATATTTGTGAATATATAGGAGGAAGAGCTAGGTCAGGGGAGTCCCGAGGGGCCCACAAGGTAGGGGGCGCGCCCTCCACCCTTGTCGCCCCCTCGTGGCTCTTTTGACTTGGACTCCAAGTCCCCTGGGTGTCTTCTGGTCCAAGAAAAATCATCGTGATGTTTTATTCCATTTGGACTCCATTTGGTATTCCTTTTCTGCGAGGCTCAAAAACAAGGAAAAAAACAGAAACTGGCACTGGGCTCTAGGTTAATAGGTTAGTCCCAAAAATAATATAAAATAGCATATTAATGCATATAAAACATCCAAAACAGATAATATAATAGCATGGAACAATAAAAAATTATAGATACGTTGGAGACGTATCAAGCATCCCCAAGCTTAATTCCTGCTCGTCCTCGAGTAGGTAAATGATAAAAACAGAATTTTTGATGTGGAATGCTACCTAACATACTTATCCATGTATTTTTCTTTATTGTGGCATGAATGTTCAGATCCATAAGATTCAAAACAAAAGTTTAATATTGACATAAAAACAATAATACTTCAAGCATACTAATAAAGCAATCATGTCTTCTCAAAATAACATGGCCAAAGAAAGTTTTCCCTACAAAATCATATAGTCTGGCTATGCTCCATTTTCGTCACACAAAGTACTCAAATCATGCACAACCACGATGACAAGCCAAGCAATTGTTTCATACTTTTGATGTTCTCAAACCTTTTCAACTTTCACGCAATACATGAGCGTGAGCCATGGACATATCACTATAGGTGGAATAGAATATGGTGGTTGTGGAGAAGACAAAAAGAAGGAGATCGTCTCACATCAACTAGGTGTATTAACCGGCTATGGAGATGCCCATCAATAGATATCAATGTGAGTGAGTAGGGATTGCCATGCAACGGATGCACTAGAGCTATAAGTTTATGAAAGCTCAAAAAGAAACTAAGTGGGTGTGCATCCAACTTGCTTGCTCACGAAGACCTAGGGAAAATTTGAGGAAGCTCATCATTGGAATATACAAGCCAAGTTCTATAATGAAAAATTCCCACTAGTATATGAAAGTGACAACATAGGAGACTCTCTATCATGAAGATCATGGTGCTACTTTGAAGCACAAGTGTGGAAAAAGGATAGTAACATTGCCCCTTCTCTCTTTTCTCTCATTTTTTTGGTGGGCTTCTTTGGCCTCTTTCATTTTATTTGTGGCCTTCGTTGGCCTCTTTTATTTTTTTCCTCACATGGGACAATGCTCTAATAATGAAGATCATCACACTTTTATTTACTTACAACTCAAGAATTACAACTCGATACTTAGAACAAAATATGACTCTATATGAATGCCTCCGGTGCTGTACCGGGATGTGCAAGGACTCAAGAGTGACATGTATAAATTTTGAACGGTGGCTTTTCCACAAATACTATGTCAACTACATGATCATGCAAAGCAATATGACAATGATGGAGCGTGTCATAATAAAACAGAACGGTGGAAAGTTGCATGGCAATATATCTCGGAATGGCTATGGAAATGCCATATTAGGTAGGTATGGTGGCTGTTTTGAGGAAGGTAAAAAGTAGGTGTATGGCACCGGTGAAAGTTGCGCGGTACTAGAGAGGCTAGCAAAGGTGGAAGGGTGAGAGTGCGTATAATCCATGGACTCAACATTAGTCATAAATAACTCACATACTTATTGCAAAAATCTATTAGTCATCGAAATGAAATACTACGCGCATGCTCCTAGGGGGATAGATTGGTAGGAAAAGACCATCGCTCATCCCCGACCGCCACTCATAAGGAAGACAATCAATAAATACCTCATGCTCCAACTTCGTTACATAACGGTTCACCATACGTGCATGCTACGGGAATCACAAACTTTAACGCAACTATTTCTACAATCCACAATTACTCACTAGCATGTCTCCAATATCACCATATTTATATCTCAAAACAATCATAAGGAATCAAACTTCACATAGTATTCAATGCACTTTATATGAAAGTTTTTATTATATCCCTCTTGGATGCCTATCATATTAGGACTAAATTTATAACCAAAGCAAATTACCATGCTGTTTAGAAAGACTCTCAAAATAATATAGGTGAAGCATGAGAGTTCAACAATTTCTATAAAATAAAACCACCGCCGTGCTCTAAAAAGATATAAGTGAAGCACTAGAGCAAAATTGCCTAGCTCAAAAGATATAAGTGAAGCACATAGAGTATTCTAATAAATCACGATTCATGCGTGTACCTCTCAAAAGATGCGTACAGCAAGAATGATTGTGTCAAACGAAAAATCAAAGACTCATATCATACAAGACGCTCCAAGCAAAACACATATCATGTGGTGAATAAAAATATAGCCTCAAGTAAATTTACCGATAGACGAAGACGAAAGAGGGGATGCCTTCTGGGGCATCCCCAAGCTTAGGCTCTTGTTTGTCCTTGAATATTACCTTGGGGTGCCTTGGGCATCCCCAAGCTTAGGTTCTTGCCACTCCTTATTCCATAGTCCATCAAACCTTTACCCAAAACTTGAAAACTTCACAACACAAAACTCAACAGAAAACTCGTGAGATCCGTTAGTACAAGAAAATAAAATCACCACTTTTGGTACTGTTGTGAACTCATTATTTATTTATATTGGTGTAATATCTACTGTATTCCAACTTCTCCATGGTTCATACCCCCCGATACTACACGTAGATTCATCAAAATAAGTAAACAACACAAAGAAAACAGAATCTGTCAAAAACAGAACAGTCTGTGAATATCCGAATTGTTATAATACTTATGTAACTAAAAAAAAATCTAAAAAATTAGGAAAACATAGGAAATTTGTATATAAATCTCTTGTAAAAAAATCAGGGTTTTTTCAATGCTCCAGTGAATTACTAAAATTCTATTACTGGACGCAAAAGTTTCTGTTTTTCAGCAAGATCAAATCAACTATCACCGTAAGCCATCCCAAAGGTCTTACTTGGCAGAAACACTAATTAAAACACCAAACCACATCTAACCAGAGGCTAGATGAAAAATTTATTGAAAAAATAGAACCAAAAATATTGGGTTGTCTCCCAACAAGCGCTTTTCTTTAAAGCATTTTAGCTAGGCATTGATAATTTTGATGATGCTCATATGAAAGAAAAGAATTGAGGCACAAAGAGAGCATCATAAAACATGTGAAAAACACATCTAAGTCTAACATACATCCTATGCATAGGCATTTTATAGGAAAATAAATTAGCAAGATAAGCAAGATCTAGCATGTGTAAGGAAGAAGAAAGAAACAATAGCAATCTCAACATAACGAGAGGTAATTTAGTAACATGAAAATTTCTACGACCATATTTTCTTTTCTCATAATAATTACATGTAGGATCATAATAAAATTCAACAATATAACTATCACATAAAATATTCTCTTCATGATCCATATGCATACAAAGTTGACACTCTTCCAAAGTAGTGAGATTATCATTAAATAAAGTCATGACCTCTCCAAGCCCACTTTTATCAAAAATTTCATAAGATTGATCATACTCCAAAGTAGTGGGATCATTATTACCTAGAGTTGACACTCTTCCAAACCCACTTTCAATATTATTGCAAACACTATTATCAATATCATATTCATCATGGGGCTTAAATAAATTTTCAAGATCATAAGAAAAATCACCCCAATCATGATCATTGCAACAAGTAGTAAACCTAGCAAAACTAGCAGCCCCAAGCTTAGGGTTTTGCATATCATTAGCACAGACATTAATAGAATTTATAGTAGAACCATTGCAATCATGCTTTTCATCCAAGGATCTATCGTGAATCACTTCATAGATTTCTTCTTTTAACACTTCATCACAATTTTCAGATTCACGAATTTCAAGCAAAACTTCATAAAGATAATCTAGTGCACACAAATCACTAGAAAATTGGTTCATCATAATTGGATCTCTTAAAAATATTAGCAAGTGGATGAGGATCCATAAACTTTTAGCAAGCGAAGATCCAAGCAAAAAGAAAGCACATGGTAACACAAGATAACAAAAGATCGAACGGAAAGAAGGCAAACAAAAAGGCAAATATTTTCGAAAATCGTTTTAGAAGTGGGGGAGAGGAAAATGAGAGGCAAATGGCGAATAATGTAATGCAAGAGATGACAGTTTATGATGGGTACTTTGTATGTCTTGACTTGGCGTAGATCTCCCCGGCAACAGCGCCAGAAATTCTTCCTGCTACTTCTTAAGCTTGCGTTGGTTTTTCCCTTGAAGAGGAAATGGTGATGCAGCACAGTAGAGGTAAGTATTTCCCTCAGTTAAGAACCAAGGTATCAATCCAGTAGGAGAAGAACGCACAAATCACCAACACCTGCACAAACAATCAAACACTTGCACCCAACGCGATAAAGGGGTTGTCAATCCCTTCACGGTCACTTGCAAAGGTGAGATCTGATAGAGATAGATAAACAAAAGATAAAATATTTTTGGGTTTTTTGGTATATAGATCTGAAAATAAAAGATTGCAAAATAGTAGATCGGAAAGTAATATGATGGAAAATAGACCCGGGGGCCTTAGGTTTCACTAGAGGCTTCTCTCATGAAGGCAAATATTACAGTGGGTGAACAAATTACTGTCGAGCAATTGATAGAAAAGCGCAAAGTTATGCCGATATGCAAGGCAATGATTATGCATATAGGCATCACGTCCGTGTCAAGTAGACCGACTCCTGCCTGCATCTACTACTATTACTCCACACATTGACCACTATCCAGCATGCATCTAGAGTATTAAGTTCAAAAAGAATGGAGTAACGCCTTAAGTAAGATGACATGATGTAGAGGAATTAACTCAAGCAATATGATGAAAACCCCATCTTTTTATCCTCGATGGCAACAATGCAATACGTGTCTCGCTACCCCTACTTTGTCACTAGGTGAAATCACGCAAGATTGAACCCAAAGCTAAGCACCTCTCCCATTGCAAGAAAAACCAATCTAGTTGGCCAAACCAAACCGATAATTCGAAGAGAAATACAAAGATATTAAATCACGCATAAAAGAATTCAGAGAAGATTCAAATAATATTCATAGATAAGCTGATCATAAATCCACAATTCATTGGATCTCGACAAAGACACCGCAAAAGAAGATTACATCGGGTAGATCTCCAAGAACATCAAGGAGCATGTTGTATTGAGAATCAAAGAGAGAGAAGAAGCCATCTAGCTACTAGCTATGGACCCAAAGGTCTGAGGTAAACTACTCATGCATCATCGAAAGGGCAATGGAGTTGATGCAGAAGCCCTCCGTGATCGATTCCCCCTCTGGCGGGATGCCGGAAATGGCGCCAAGATGGGATCTCATGGGAACAGAAGGTTGCGGCGGTGGAAAAGTGTTTTCGTGGATGCCTCTGGTGGTTCTGGAATATTTGTGATTATATAGGAGGAAGAGCTAGGTCAGGGGAGTCCCGAGGGGCCCACAAGGTAGGGGGGCACGCCCTCCTAGGGCGAGCCCTCCACCCTTGTCGCCGCCTCGTGGTTCTTCTGACTTGGACTCCAAGTCCCCTGGGTGTCTTCTGGTCCAAGAAAAATCATCGTGAAGTTTTATTCCATTTGGACTCCATTTGGTATTCCTTTTCTGCGAGGCTCAAAAACAAGGAAAAAATAGAAACTGGCACTGGGCTCTAGGTTAACAGGTTAGTCCCAAAAATAATATAAAATAGCATATTAATGCATATAAAACATCCAAAATAGATAATATAATAGCATGGAACAATAAAAAATTATAGATACGTTGGAGACGTATCAGGATCAAATAGTCTCCCGTCAACTTGCCAATTTCTGGCGCCGTTACCTAGGAGGGTTTGACAACCCCTCTTACACGTTGGGTTGCAAGTATTTGTTCTTTGTGTGCAGGTACCGTTTACATAGTGTTGCTTGGTTCTCCTACTGGATTGATACCTTGGTTTCATAACTGAGGGAAATACCTACCATAGCTGTACTGCATCATCCCTTCCTCTTTGGGGAAATACCGACGTAGTTTCAAGCGACATCATACTCTTCCTTCTGTGCCAAACCAACTTTGGGGAAGCTCCCTCCCCAAGTTACGACTTCAGGACTCAACATATAAATAGTGGGGCAGGGCTAGCCCCTAGAACATAAGTTTTGAAGCCTCCTCAAGTTCTCCCTTGATCTAGTTCTCGTCTAGCTTGATCTACACTACATCTAGTTCTACTTGTCTCCAATCCTCATAATAGAGAAGCCCTGTGCAGTTCTCTTCTTCTCCCTCTAATTATCCGGCATCAATTAGCTCTGGATGGCGAAGCGCTGCTGGATGGTGAAGCCTGTACACTTGTAATCTATGGAGAGGCCGTGCTTTAGGTCTTCCGTTTGAGGGATCGTTCGAGGGCAGTTCACGGGATCGTCATCAATGTTTGAGAGACTCAAAGTACAATCTACACCGACTCGTCTACTTCCGCTGCACTCCCAGAGTCGGTAATGATCATTGATCACAACCCGTTATGCATCTTCATATTGTTCCTGAGTGTGTGTAGGGCAAATTTTTTATTTTCTACTACATTTCCAACCACGGCCGGGGGCGTGGGATGCATGACAGGGGCAGGCATGGCCGGGCGGAGCACGGCGGCGGCGGGACATGATTGCTTGTATCTGCGTTGGTATTTCCCCGAAGAGGAGAGGATGATGCAGCACAACAACGGTAAGTATTTCCCTCAGTTATGAAACCAAGGTTATCAATCCAGTAGGAGAACCATGCAACACTATGTAAATAGCACTTGCACACAAATAACAAATACTTGCAACCCAACACGTAAGAGCGGTTGTCAATCCCTCCTCGGTATTGAGATAGATAAATTGTATGAGATTTGATAAATAGATCTGACAAAAACACAAAATAAAATAAATAAATAAAAAGTGCAGCAAGGTATTTTTGGGTTTTTGGAATAATAGATCTAAAAATAATAAGATAGTAAATAGATCCCGGGGCCCGTAGATTTCACTAGTGGCTTCTTTCAAGAAAATAGCATACGGTGGGTAAACAAATGACTGTTGGGCAATTGATAGAAAAGCAAATAATCATGACGATATCTAAGGCAATGATCATGTATATAGGCATCATGTCCAAGATTAGTAGACCGACTCCTGCCTGCATCTACTACTATTACTCCACACATCGACCGCTATCCAGCATGCATCTAGTGTATTAAGTTCATGGAAAAACAGAGTAATGCAATAAGAACGATGACATGATGTAGACAAGATCTATTCATGTAGGAATATACCCCATCTTTTTATCCTTAATCGCAACGATACATGTGTGTCACTTCTCCTTCTATCACTGAGATTGAGCACCGCAAGATCGAACCCATCACAAAGCACCTCTTCCCATTGCAAGAAAAATCAATCTAGTTAGCCAAACCAAACCAAAGTTTCGGAGAAGAAATACGAGGCTATAAACATCATGCATAAGAGAGTTCATAGAAGACTCAAATAATATTCATAGATAGAACTGATCATAAACTCGTAATTCATCGGATCCCAACAAACACACCGCAAAAAGTCATTACATCAAATAGATCTCCAAGAACATTGAGGACAACATTGCATTGAAGATCAAAGAGAGTGAAGAGGCCATTTAGCTACTGCCTACGGACCCGTAGGTCTGTGATAAACTACTCACGAATCTGTTGGAAATATGCCCTAGAGGCAATAATAAAGTGGTTATTATTATATTTCCATGTTCGTGATAATTGTCTATTGTTCATGCTATAATTGTGTTATCCGGAAATCGTAATACATGTGTGAATACATAGACCACAACATGCCCCTAGTGAGCCTCTAGTTGACTAGCTCGTTGATCAATAGATGGTTATGGTTTCCTGACCATGGACATTGGATGTCGTTGATAACGGGATCACATCATTAGGAGAATGATGTGATGGACAAGACCCAATCCTAAGCATAGCACTAGATCGTGTAGTTCGTCTGCTAAAGCTTTTCTAATGTCAAGTATCATTTCCTTAGACCATGAGATTGTACAACTCCCGGATACCATAGGAATGCTTTGGGTGTGCCAAACGTTACAACGTAACTGGGTGGCTATAAAGGCACACTACGGGTATCTCCGAAAGTGTCTGTTGGGTTGGCACGAATCGAGACTGGGATTTGTCACTCCGTGTGACGGAGAGGTATCTCTGGGCCCACTCGGTAGGACATCATCATAATGAGCTCAATGTGACCAAGGAGTTGATCACGAGATGATGTGTTACGAACGAGTAAAGAGACTTGCTGGTAACGAGATTGAACAAGGTATAGGGATACCGACGATCGAATCTCGGGCAAGTATCATACCGGTAGACAAAGGGAATTGTGTACGGGATTGATTGAATCCCCGACATCGTGGTTCATCCGATGAGATCATCATGGAACATGTGGGAGCCAACATGGGTATCCAGATCCCGCTGTTGGTTATTGGCCGGAGAGATGTCTCGGTCATGTCTACATGGTTCCCGAACCCGTAGGGTCTACACACTTAAGGTTCGGTGACGCTAGAGTTGTTATGGGAAATAGTATGTGGTTACCGAATGTTGTTCGGAGTCTCGGATGAGATCCCGGACATCACGAGGAGTTCCGGAATGGTCTAGAGGTGAAGATTTATATATGGGAAGTCATCATACGGTCACCGGAAGTATTCGGGGGTTTGCCGGTATTGTACCGGGACCACCGAAGGGGTTCCGGGGGTCCACCGGGAGGGTCCACCTGCCCCGGAGGGCCCTATGGGCTGTATGTGGAAGGGAACCAGCCCCTAAGTGGGCTGGGCGCCATCCCCCTTAGGGCCCATGCGCCTAGGGTTGGGGGGAAACCCTAAAGGGGGCGCCCCCCTTGGCTTGGGGGGCAAGCCCCCTCCCCTTGGCCGCCGCCCCCCCTCTAGATCTCATCTAGAGGGGCCGGCCCCCTTCCCCCTCCGCCCTATAAATAGAGGGGAGGAGGGAGGGCAGCAGCACCTCATCCAAGGCGTAGCTCTCCCCCTCTCCAACACCCCCTCCTCCTCCATTGAGCTTGGCGAAGCCCTGCCGGAGAACTGCAAGCTCCACCACCACGCCGTCGTGCTGCCGGAGTTGTCTTCCCCAACCTCTCCCTCCTCCTTGCTGGATCAAGGCGCGGGAGATGTCATCGGGCTGCATGTGTGTTGAATGCGGAGGCGCCGTTGTTCGGCGCTTAGATCGGAATCGACCGCGATCTGAATCGCTGCGTGTACGACTCCTCCAACCGCGTTCTTGCAACGCTTCCGCATCGCGATCTTCAAGGGTATGAAGATGCACTCCCCTCTCTCTCATTGCTAGTCTCTCCATAGATTGATCTTGGTGATGCGTAGATTTTTTTTGAATTATTACTACATTCCCCAACAGAATCATCAGAGGAGCACCAATGAGGATGATGAACCCGTCCGTGATCGTTTCCCCCTCCGGCAAGGTGCCGAAAAAGGGCTCTATATTGGATCTCGTGGTTCTGAAACTTGCGGCAACTGGAATTTTTTTTCATCGACTCCCTTAGGGTTCTGGAATATCTGGGTTTTTATAGAGCTGATAGTCGATGGAGAGGCCACCTGTGGGCCCCACTACCCACCAGGGCACGCCAGGGGCCTCTAGCGCCCTAGTGCCTTATGGGCCCCACGTGCCTCCCCTCGTGCACTTCCTTGGCTCCCAAGTTGTGTTCTATCCAGAAAAAAATCTCCAAAAAGTTTCATGGCATTTGGACTTCGTTTGATATGGATATTCTGCGAAGTAAAAAACAAGCAAAAAATAGCAACTGGCACTGGGCACTATGTCAATAGGTTAGTCCCAAAAATGATATAAAGTTGCTAGTAAATGAATGTAAACCATCCAAGATTGATAATATAATAGCATGAAACAATCAAAAATTATAGAGACGTTGGAGACGTATCAGCATCCCCATGCTTAATTCCTGCTCGTCCTCGAGTAGGTAAATGATAAAAATAGAATTTTTGATGTGGAATGCTGCCTAACATATTCATCACATATTCTTTTCTTTTGTAGCATGGACATTTGGACTTTTAGATGATTCAAAGTAATAGTCTATAATTGACATGAGGACATGAATACTCAAGCATATCAACAAGCAACTATGTCTTTCAAAATATTAACAATAAAGAAAGCTATCCCTATCCCATCATGCTCAATCATTGATCCATTCACGAAACACACTCGGATATTAGCTACATCCAATGCACAAGTATGATCATAGTGCTCCCTAGTTGGTGCTTTATAAGAGAAGATGGAGACTCAAATAAAAAATAAAAATTGCATAAAGTAAATAGATAGGCACTTCGCAGAGGGAAGCAGAGATTTGTAGAGGTGCTAGAGCTCAAAGCTTAAATTGAGAGATCAAATATTTTGAGAGGCATGCTTTTCCCGTCAACGAAAATGACCGAATCATAGGCAGTTCCCAAACATAAAATAAAGTTTATTCCCTTTTCCACCATTCTTTCACAATCCATGGCTAGCCGTATCCACGGGTGCCTCCCATACCAACACTTTCCAAGGAATTTATTGTTTGACAACATAATTTTTTTTTCATTTCGGGATTGGGCATCCCTATTACCTTGCCACACTCTCGTGCAATGACAAGTGAATAAACACTCATCTTGAGAATAACGTATCTAGCATGAAAAAATATTGGCCACCCCCTGCCGCTTCATGAGCGGTTCGGGCACACAAAAAGGAAATTTATTTTGAAAATTAGAGTTGGCACATACAAATTTACTTGGAACGGCATGGAAATACCGCATATAGGTAGGTATGGTGGACTCATTGGCACACCTTGGTTTAAGGAGTTTGGATGCACAAGTAGTATTCCCACTTAGTACAAGGAAAGGCAAGCAAATAGATTGAGAAGCAACGAACCAAAAAAAATGAAAACTCTCATAAACGAGCATTAAACATAACTAACACCGAATAATGCACCACAAGTAGGATGTAATTTCATTGCATAACTATTGACTTTCGTGCTTGCATAGGGAATCACAAACCTTAACACCAATATTCTTACTAAAGCATAATTACTCACCAACATGACTCACATATTATTATTTTCATATCTCAAAACTATTACAAGGAATCAAGTTTATAATATCCAATGATCTTCATGAAAGTTTTTATTATATCCCTCTTGAATATCTATCACTTTGGGACTGGTTTAATATATTACCATTGCTTATAACAAGCTCTCAAACAAATTTAAGTGAAGAACATGAGCATAAATAATTTTTCTCATATCTCAAAATAATATAAGTGAAGCATGAGAGAATTTCTTCAAAAATTTACTAACTTTCAAATTGATCTAAGTGAAGCATGAGAGTATATTTCCTCAAAATTAAAACACCACCGTGCTCAAAAAGATATAAGTGAAGCACTAGAGCAATTCCATAGCTCAAAAAATTTAAGTGAAGCACATAGAGCAATTCGAACAAATCATAGCATCACTATGGCTCTCTTAAACAGGTGTGTCCAGCAAGGATAATTGTGAAAAATTAAAAAGCAAAACAAGCAAAGAATCATATAATACAAGACGCTCCAAGCAAAACTCATGATATGTGATGAATAAAAATATAGCTCCAAGTAAAATTACCGATGGTCATTAGAAGAAAGAGGGGATGCCTTCCGGGGCATCCCCAAGCTTAGTTGCTTGGTTATCCTTGAATATTACCTTGGGGTGCCATGGGCATCCCCAAGCTTAGGCTCTTTTCACTCCTTATTGCTCCATCCATCGTGATCTCACCCAAAACTTGAAAACTTCAATCACACAAAACATAACAAAAACCTTCGTGAGATCCCTTAGTATAATAAAACCAATCTTTACTTTAAGTACTCTTGCAAACCCATTCATATTTTGTTATTGCATTATACCTACTGTATTCTAACTTTACCATGGCTAAAACCCCCCGGTATAGTCCATAGATTCATCAAAATAAGCACACAATGCAACAAAAATAGAATCTGTTAAAAACAGAACAATCTGTAAAGACTCAAATTTTACTCATACTTCTGTAACTCCAAAATTCTAAAAAATTAGTAAAACAGAGGCAATTCATGTATCAATCTTGTGTAAAAAATTCAGAGTTTTTCGTCGCTCCAGTGATTTTTAACAATTCTGCTACTGGACGTAAAAGTTTTTGTTTTCCAACAAGATCAAATCAACTATCACCCAAAGCCATCCTAAAGGCATTACTTGGCACAAACACTAATTAAAACATAAAATATTCCATCAAATCATTGCATCTCCTTTTTTATTGCAGATGCGGTAAGATTCCATCAACCTATACCAAGCATCTTTCAAATTTTCTCCTTGCTTTTGTTTGAATTATAAAACTTCAAAATCTGGTGACAAAGGACGGGTAGTCATGTTGATGAGATGACCAAAGCAAAAGGGCAAACGAAACGAAGGTAAATAAAAAGGCAAATATTTTTGTGCTTTTTGCAAAAATGTTTTAGAAGGAGGAGAGATGAAAATGAGAGGCAAATGGAAAATAAAGTAATTGCAAGGAGATGAGATTTGTGATTAGGAACCTGCTAGATGTTGATGATGTCTCCCCGGAAACGGCGCCAGAAATTCTTCCTGATTGCTTGTATCTGCGTTGGTATTTCCCCGAAGAGGAGAGGATGATACAACACATCAACAGTAAGTATTTCCCTCAGTTACTAAACCAAGGTTATCAATCCAGTAGGAGAACCAAGCAATACTATGTAAACAACACCTGCACACAAATAACAAATACTTGCAACCCAACGCGTAAGAGGGGTTATCAATCCCTCCTCGGTATTGAGATAGATAAAATTGTATGAGATTTGATAAATAGAT
The DNA here is from genome assembly GCA_011799875.1 of Thinopyrum elongatum. Lineage (NCBI taxonomy): Eukaryota > Viridiplantae > Streptophyta > Magnoliopsida > Poales > Poaceae > Thinopyrum > Thinopyrum elongatum. Next base: position 302,888,281 of record CM022301.1, read on the forward strand.
CTGACAAAAACACAAAATAAAATAAATAAATAAAAAGTGCAGGAAGGTATTTTTGGGTTTTTGGAATAATAGATCTAAAAATAATAAGATAGGAAATAGACCCGGGGCCGTAGATTTCACTAGTGGCTTCTCTCGAGAAAATAGCATACGGTGGGTAAACAAATTACTGTTGGGCAATTGATAGAAAAGCAAATAATCATGATGATATCCAAGGCAATGATCATGTATATAGGCATCACATCCAAGATTAGTAGACCGACTCCTGCCTGCATCTACTACTATTACTCCACACATCGACCGCTATCCAGCATGCATCTAGTGTATTAAGTTCATGGAAAACGGAGTAGTGCAATAAGAGCGATGACATGATGTAGACAAGATCTATTCATGTAGGAATAGACCCCATCTTTTTATCCTTAATGGCAATGATACATGCGTGTCACTTCTCCTTCTGTCACTGAGATTGAGCACCGCAAGATAGAACCCATCACAAAGCACCTCTTCCCATTGCAAGAAAAATCAATCTAGTTGGCCAAACCAAACTAAAGTTCCAGAGAAGAAATACGAGGCTATAAAGATCATGCATACAAGAGTTCAGAGAAGACTCAAATACTATTCATAGATAGAACTGATCATAAACTTGCAATTCATCGGATCCCAACAAACACACCGCAAAAAGTCATTACATCAAATAGATCTCCAAGAACATCGAGGAGAACATTGTATTGAAGATCAAAGAGAGAGAAGAAGCCATCTAGCTACTGCCTACGGACCTGTAGGTCTGTGATAAACTACTCACGCATCATCATAGGAGCTCCAACGAGGATGATGAACCCCTCCATGCTCGATTCCCCCTCTGGCAAGGTGCCGGAAAAAGGCTCTAGATTGGATCTCGTGGTTCTGGTACTTGCGGCGGCTAGAATTGTTTTTTGTCGACTCCCTTAGGGTTTCTGGAATATCTGGGTATTTATAGATCTGATAGTCGATGGAGAGGCCACCCGTGGGCCCCACTACCCACCAGGGCGCGCCAGGGGCCTCTGGCGCGCCCTGGTGCCTTGTGGGCCCCACGGGCCTGTGACGACCCCGGCTTAATCATGCACTAACCATACACGCAAATGCACACGATCAAGCCTAAGGATTCACTTGAAGATATCACAACACAACTCTAAAACATAAATAAAGTCATACAAGCTTTATATTACAAGCCAGGGCCTCGAGGGCTCGAATACATAGCTCGATGGCATACAAGCGTCAGCGGAAGCATCAGATATCTGAGTACAGATATATTACAGAAATAGAGATAAGCCTTTAGAAAGGTGGGGCAAAATAAAATACTACGATCGAAAGGCGTAGGCCTCCTGCCTAGGACCCTCCGAACCTACTCCTGGTCGTCGGTCGGCTCCTCGTAGTAGTAATCGCCGGGAGGGTAGTAGTAGTAGCCGTCGGCGGGGTCAGCTAACTCAGGGGCTCCGTCGTCTGGATGCACCAAATGGATATGGGGAGAAAAAGAAAGCAAAGCAAACGTGAGTACTCATCCGAAGTACTCAGCAAGCAAGGATCTACACTACATATGCAACATTATCAAAGGGAGGCTGTGTATGTGGACTGGGTGCAGAAATGCCAGAATAGAGGGGAAAACCTAGTCCTATCGAAGACTAGCATCTTCAGCGGTCTTGCAGCATTAGAAGTGTGCAGATTAGCATAAAGTAAAGTAGTAGTAGTGTCATCAACCTCGCCCAGAGATCCTTTCTTGACTCCCTGCGAGAAAGAAATCCCAGAGCCATACTATCTAGTTATCATCTCAAGTTCTAGATGTACCGATCGGGATACAACTCCGAGTGTCTGTTACCGTAGGACAGGCTATCGATAGATTGTTTCTTCCCTGCAGGGGTGCACCAACTTACCCACCACGCTCGCTTAACTCTGGTCGGACACACTTTTCTGGGTCATGCCCAGCCTCGGCCAAACGATACGCCGCAACCCGACCAAATACTTAACAGAGAGGTCAGCACGCCAGACTAACCTATGCCCCCAAGGGTCTTAGGCCATCGCCCCGGGAACTCCTGCACGTTGCGTCAGGCGGCCGAGAGCAGACCTAGCAACCCCTTAATACAAGCGCAGTTGCGTAACCAGTCCAACTCGGCGCGCGCCGCTCAGTCGCTGACGTTCATTAAGCTTCGGCTGAAGTATACGACGCAGAACGCCCATACTATGCCCACGTGATGGTTAGTGCTATCAGGCCAAAGGCCCCTCGGATCAAATATCCAAACCGTTAGTGTGTTGATAGTGTGGAAACGAGCAGAGACTCACAAAAGATGTGACCCCACCGCCCCGTCTCGAGGACTTGCGGCAAGGGCTAGGAATGCCCGGCCACGCCTCGTGTTCAACTCTCTGGCACCATCCAGGTCCACCCGACTCCATTTCACTCTCATCATAGTCTCATGCGGGTACCCCTCAGGGCCGACCCGTCTTTATCCAGAATAAACAGTATCAACAATAATGTAAAGGCATCCGTGTGGCTACCATATCAAGAAGGAATCCGAGGCATCACCCTCGTTGGACTCCCACCTGACGTAAACATCAAGGTGAACTAAAGAGGCATCACCCTCGAGGTCCATTCTTGAGGAGTTGCGTGATGGAGTCATTATCGGAGGTGGTGTAGGAGGAATCACCCTCGCTGACCACGTCCGATTTATTAACCTACAAGGTTATCATCAGAAGTGCTGACGAGGTATCACCCTCGGCACTCGATAGTAACCCAGTAGTGTCGAGCAACTAAGGGGAAGTGATGTGCGGTGCCGGGGCCTGGTCTTCGATCCCGTTGCTCGGGTCTTCTGTTAATCCAGCGGGGCAGTCGGGATATAGTGGGGTCTCTGCTGGGTCTCTACCCAAACTATACTAAACAGTTTAGGATAAGCAGGCAGGTAACAATAGCAGGTTACAATAAACAGGCTATGCAGCAGAAATAGGATAACAGTAGCAGCAGTAACTTCTAATGCAAGCATAAGAGAGAAGAGAGTGGGCAATATCGGAATGCTCAAAAAGGGGGGTGCTTGCTTGGAAGTTCGGCAGCAAGGGTCTGATCATCAGGAGCGTAGTCGACCTCCGGAGCTACGTCAGTCTCGGGAGTTACGTCGACGTCGGGGTCTATCAAGAGAGAAGAGGGGGAAGAAACATATAAATGCACAACAAACGATGCAATACAGGGCATGCTATGCTAAGATGCAGTGCAGGGTTGCCTAAAAATGCACCTAAGTCATTTTAGTTATTTTAGGATTAGAGTTGGATTTATTAACCGGTGTATAAGCACTATTCATCTACCAGATACGGCCTCGAAGTTACGGGTTCACCTACGTAGGGGTTTCCGGCATCAAAACAGACGACACGATCAAATTTGTCTCGTCATTCTGATCAACTTTCATGTTTTAAGTTTTTCGATCCGAGCTACGGTTTAAAAGTTACGAATTTTCAAAGATTTAAATCATTTTCTAGAATTATCTAAATTATCAGAAAAAGAGATACTATGTCAGCCTGACGTCACTATGACATCAGCGAGTCAAACCGCCTGGTCCGGGTCAAACCTGACCTGCGGGACCCACCTGTCATGGACAGAGGGTAAACTAACTAATTAACAGAGTTATTTTCAACCTAAACAGAGTTAGTTAGCTAGTGGGCCCGGCGTGTCAGTGGCTAATTAACTAATCTAGTTATGTTTTAATTAAAAGCGGTTAATTAACCTAATCTAAACGGGAGGGACCCACTGGTCAGTGACGGTGACCGCCACATCAGCGGCGCTGACCACGGTCAACGGGTCAACCATGGCGCAGGGCCCATCGGTCAGCGACTCAGGCGGCCCCACCGGACAGGCCACGTCGGTGCTGGCGTTTAAAATGCGGTGGCGCGCCAGCGGCGACCACCCGAGACGGCGGTGACGTTCAGGATCCGCCCACAGGCGACCAAATCGGGCGCGGGGCGGCTCGTTCAAATGAGGGGGCTCGCGCGCTTCCAACTGGACGGACAGAAGCGGCTGAGGGGAAATAGATCGAAGGCGGCGAGCACGAACACGGCGACCGGAGTTCGGGTTCCGGCAAAAATGGTGCTACGGGCGCCGCAGGACTACGGACGTGCGCGGATTCGGCTGCTGGGAGCTCCAGGAGCTCGGCGCGCTGCTCGGGCGAGGGTGACGCATGCGGTGGCCGCGGCGGCGGAGCAGAATGGCGGCGATGAGCTCGGTCGTCGAGGGGAGCACGGCTAGGGGAAGAAAAGGAGTGCGGGGAGAGAGGGGAAGGATGGGCGCTCACCGAGGGAGCACAAGAAGGCTCGGTGATAGCCTTGTAGCGTAGAGAAGACGACGAACGGATCTGCGGTGCTCCGACGATCCGCGTCGATCGTCGGCTCGATTCGGCCAACGCCGTGGCCTCGGGCTTGTACGCGTGGTAGAGGAAGAAGGAGAAGACGATGGCGGTGCAGACGAGCTGGTCGGAGAGGCGAGGGAGACACGGTGGCCGCGGAGACGAGCAACGTCGGCAACGGCTGCGCTCGGGCGCCGCCGGTTCCGTGAGAGAGGGGGGACGAGGGGGCGAGTAGACGGTTCTAGGGTTCGAGGGGGTGCGGGGGAGCTTATCTATCTGATCCAGGTGGCCGCGGGGTGACCGTGTCGTGCATCGGACGGCGACGACGCATCTGAGCCGCGCGCGCGTCGACATGCAGACTGAGGAGGGGGACGATCCTGGTGGGCTGGGCCGTCGCTATAGTGACGAGCAGGCCGAGTGCACAGTAGGAGTTTCCTTCTTTTCTTTTTCTGAAGGGAAATAGTTCATGTAGTAATTATTTGAGCTAGCAAATGAGCCTTTCGGTGAATGAAACTTTGCACAAAAAAAAATTGAGCTCAATATTGTGGTGCTACACAAAAAGTTTGGGGCCACAAGAAGAGGTTAGGCATTTTTGGAAAATGAAAAGAGCCAAATTAATTGCTGCTGGGCCACTAAATAATTTCTAGAGGCAAATTTGGGAATTCCAAAAATGTTGGTTTCAGTTTTATAATTACCTTGGGATTAATTGCAACATTATGAACATTTTTGTTTTGCTGTTTGGATGATTTTTATTTTATCTTGCATTTTAAATTTGAATTTGAGTTTGGCTTGGGACAAGTGACATTTTGACTTAGTGAAATATGATGACATGGCAATTTAATTAGCTTGATGACAGGGTTAACATCTGGGGATGTTACATGCCTCCCCTCATGCACTTCGTTGGTTCCCAAGTTGTCTTCTGTACAGAAAAAAATCTCCAAAAAGTTCGTGGTATTTGGACTTCGTTTGATATGGATATTCTGCAAAGTAAAAAACAAGCAAAAAACAACAACTGTCACTCGACACTATGTCAATAGGTTAGTCCCAAAAAATGATATAAAGTTGCTAGTAAATGAATGTAAAACATCCAAGATTGATAATATAACAACATGAAACAATAAAAAATTATAGATACGTTGAAGACGTATCAGGGGGAAGCGCGGCGGTGGCGGGCGCTGCCGGGCTGGACGGGCGGGGGCCGGTGGCGTCCCGGGCGGGCATGGCCGAGGTGCAGCGCGGCTGGTGGGAGCGCGGCCGGAGCCGGACGGGTTTGGCCGGAGCAGGACGTTTGCTTGTTGTATCGTTCCAGATACAGTTCGTAATACATTATCTGTTCTTTTCGGCCCAGTTTCGCACCGTAAAAATGGTTTGAAGGGCCCTTTAAACGTGTTTTTTAAAATATCTGCTAGAGATGCTCTTATATCTTACACATCACAGGCACACTCATAATTTGACGATTTCCATTTTCATACAAAGGCATGCAACATCCATGATCTACGCACATAGAACATAGTAGAAACTAGCAAACTACCACCTCGGATACTCATGTGCCCAGGCTCATTTGCACCAGTGAACAGTAAATTAAAAAAATATACTTAAAATATTCAAAAAATCTGAAATTCTTTTAGGTGGAAGATGCTCCAATGCGTGATGTTCGTGCAAAATTTCAGCTTGTTTAGACATCTGAGGAGCTCATGGCAAAAAACACAAAATTGGTCAAAATAGTACGGGATAGTAAACTTTCTTACAACCCCAAAATATGTCTTTTTTTCTGAGAGCTAATGAAGTGTCCAAACTCGATGAAATTTGGCACATACTTCACGCACATTAGCATCTAGCATCACAAAAAAATCAGATTTTTTGACTTTATTTTTTACTATTTTAAACAAATTTAGTGTTCACCTCGGGTGCAGATGCACCCGAGAGCCATACGCCACGTCCACTACCACCTACACTACTCGTTATCAGATATGTCGATGACATTCGTGCCGGAGCCGCTGGCCTTATGGTCATTGGCCGCCAGGCGAAACGGCGCGCCTCCTCGTCGCCCTCCTCGGATGCAAAGGCCTCCTCAAGCTCCATGTCTGCCTCGTGGAGGAAGCAGCGGTTCGCCTCGACCTTCGTCTTGGACTAGATGGAGTCGAGGATGGCATGCTGTTCCGTCGCCTCCTTCGCTTGGGCGACGTCGAATACCGCAAGCGCAACCTCCATCCCGAATTCGGCATACTCCAGCATCGATGCCTCGTCCTCCTTGTCTGATGGCGGCTCCTCCTCCTCTTGCTTCGGCGCCACCATCTTCGCCCCACCTTCTTCTGCTCCGCCCACACCTTCTCGTGCTCCGGTGCCTCCACCTTGTAGTGCACCGATACCTCCTTGTCCGGACTATCCGGAGGTATGTCGACCGCAATTTGCACGACACAACGCGTAGCGCGGGCCTCCTCTATGGCACACATCTCCGGTTGGATTTCTTCTCGATGATCCGGTGTCGGGAGCTTGTGGTAGGTGATCTTGCTGCAGACCATGACGGCGTCAGCGTCGGCGAACCTGAGATTCAAAGTGGATTAGAGAGAGTAGGGGGCAACGGCAGCGCAGGCACGAGGGATGAGAATGGGACGGGGCTAGGGTTGCGTCGCTGCCTGACTTAAATAGCTGGACTTGTCCCTCGGGCGGGACGCCGGAGTGGCGACATGAATGCGTCCTCAACTAGCTGGAGGAGGCGCCCGTCAGACCGACAGGTTTCAGTGTGGGCCTATCCGCCAGTCCCGACGTGGCGGACACATCCAGGAGTTTCAGTATATTCTCCCTACATATGGATCGGGTATGGGGATACCCGTCAACCCGAATGATGTAGGTTGTGTTTGCCAGGTTGGGTGGCAATTTTCGACAGTAACTGGGCAGACTGACTGGACATTTGGGAGGATATAGGCTCCGGTTGTAGATTCTCTTATGTACCCATTTGAAAAAAGGAGAGTTCTTTACAATCAGTTTGGTGCATTTCAAACAAGTGCCAGAAGCATTGTTGTCTCAGTCGCACGGTGGGTGGTTTCTTCTGTTATGTTTTACCATGGCAGGTAGACTAGTTGTGAAGGTATAAGGTTCCATTCCTGCCTTTTCTTCTCCACCTGAAACATGGGCATTTTGTAGCATTTCAGCCACGGTGAAACATTTTGTACTCCCTCCGTTACGCTCTTATATTTCTTTATGGAGGGAGTATACAGAAGCCAGTGGATCTAGCTTAGCTTTGAAGTCTTGGGAAGGCCTCATAGGTGTTAGCTGCCTGCCTGGACACTAGGCTTGTAGTACCTTGTAGACAGGGTTGAGAAAGTCTTTGTGATGTCAGGGTGTAAAAAACAAACAACAATGTGCTAGGAACACACCAGACTATAAATACGGTTCGTTTTAACTGAATTGGATTTGGCGTTTGTTTGTGTACTACGACGTGTGAACACAGAATAAATTATATTGTATGGTGTGATCAAAATTACCGTATAAAAATCATACTAAAAGTATTGTATGGGTAGCATGGGTTTTAATGCGTCACCGATATACATTTCACCAAGACCTTCGTGTCCGCCTCCTTGCTGCACCGATGGATGTTGTCGTGTCGTGCTGATGCTATTTTAATGAACACCTACTCGCTACCGTCGGGTGGCACCGTTCGGATGTTGTCCCGTCACATCGATGGATATTTTGGTGTACATGACAATTATCTGTGCCATTGCAACACAAAGGCATTTGTGCCACTAGAATATAGTCACACAAAACTTTAGTTAAAGATGACGGTCAATCAAATGAATATGTCACCTACCACGTAATTGTTAGAATTAATGGGCCTGGCCCATTAGCAAAATCTGAAATCTCAAATGAGCCCATGTGTAAAATGGCAAGTGGTGGTGCTAAAGTTTAGTCCCACTCTGGAAGTTGAATAAGAGTTGGACCTCTTTATATAGTGAGTTCTCTCCACCACTCTAAGTGATGTGTGAGAAGAGAAAGGGAAGACCACACGCGCGCGCTCGCTCGCCAGGACGGGCCAGGGCGTGGCGAGGCATACGTGCGACATGCGCGTGAATGGTCACCAAAATCCGGTCCGTTGCCTTGCAGAGGTGTGCCTTCCTTTTGCCGTTTTATTTTTATGTCTTGGCAGACAAGTTAATGATTTCTTATCCATTAAGTATACGATTTAGAAACCAAGTCGGTTTGAGATTGTGGTCGCGACACAATACTGCCTATGGTCCTAATATATACTGCTACCGGCTGCGGCTAAAAACACACCAAAAATACCTAGGGTTTTGCCTTGGCTCACAACTTGCGCCGCCACCATAGTCTATCCTATTCCGAACGTCGACGTGCATCGTAATGCGGGAGAGCAGGTCTCCGGAACCGTTCGTCTTTGCGATCCTGCACCAGGAGAAGATGAATTAGGTTTTTGGGAAGCGCTCTGCGCGACTGCTCAAGTTTGTCATCACGGCTCGTCTTCCGTCCAAGTCAGGCGGTGCTACTCATTGTCGTCTCCATCGTCGTCAACAATAGATCGTCGCCAACATCATCATCAACAACGTCGCTCCTGCTGCAACTACCGAGCAGTACGTCAATCGTGATCTGTTCATGTCTCTCTCTAAAGTTACTATTTTGTGTGCGATGCTGCTGTACATGATTTGTTGCTCTTCTGGTTTGCTAGATTGTTGCATGCTAGTTTCTGTCCTAGTCATAAATCATTTACTGGAATTCATCATGAACTTGCCTAATTTTCCAACAATCCAAAAACCTAATTGTAGGCAATTTTCCGAGTTAACTATGGCTGGATTCGCTGATGCACTAAGGCCGGATAAGTTTACCGGTGTGCACTTTAAGAGTGGCAGGTGAAGACCACACTCTGGCTTCTGCTCAGAAAGTTTTCCACGCTAGTGTTGGTGCTCTAGAGGGAATGTCTGACAAAGATCAGAGAAAATTCCAGGAACCCAATACTATGTTTGTGGGATGCATTCTGAGTGTTCTTGCCAACCGTCTGTGTGATGTGTACATGCACATAGATGACGGAAAAACACTGTGGGATGCACTGAATGCAAAATTCGGTGCAACAGATGCAGGCAGTGAACTATACATCATGGAGAGTTTTCATAACTACAAGATGGTGAATAACCGTTCTATGGTTGAACAAGCTCATGAGATACAGTGCATTGTGAAGGAACTTGAACTCCTTAAGCGTGTTCTACCCGACAAATTCATGGCTGGGTGAATGATTGCAAAATTGCCTCCTTCATGGAGGAATTTCGCCACAACTCTGAAACATAAGAGACAGGAGATATCAGTTGAAAATCTGATTGCGTCTCTATATGTTGAAGAAAAATCTCGGGCTAAAGACACTACTGAGAAAGGATGTGAGGTTCAGCCTACTGCCAATATGGTGCAGAGGTACCCATAGAACAAGAACAAAGGGAAGAACAAACCTGTTTTCAACAAGCCTACCAAGACTACTACCTTCAAGAAGAAGAAGTTTAACAAGGCTGAGCTAGAGTGCTACGCCTGTGGGAAGCCCGGACACTTTTCCAAGGAATGCCCAGAACGTGCAGACCGCAGAAGGAAAACGAGCTCCAATACTATCAACATGGTGACCGCTAGCAATACTGATGGGTATGGTAATTTACCTATTGTGCTTTCAGTATTTCAATCATCTTCGTGGTGGATTGATTTGGGTGCTAATGTTCAGGTCACAAGGGATTCTTCCGTCCTAATGGGGAATAGGTCACATGCTTCTGTTCGTGCCATTGGCACGGTGGATCTGAAGTTTACTTCGGGAAAGATCGTGCAACTAAGGAACATGCAACATGTCCCTACTATGAACAAGAATCTAGTTAGCGGCTCCCTTCTATGTCGAGATGGGTTTAAGGTAGTTTTAGAGTCAAATAAAGTAATTGTGTCGAGATTTAGTCAATTTATAGGCAGAGGCTATGAGTGCGGAGGCTTGTTCCGCTTTTCCCTTTCAGATTTTTGCAATAAGTCAGTAAACAAAATTTGTGCTAGTGTTAATGATGATGCAAGTGTTTGGCACTCTCGTTTATGTCATATTAATTTTGGTTTAATGTCTCCGCTATCCAGTATGAGTTTAATTCCGAATTTCACTGTTGCCAAAGGTTCTAAGTGCCATAGTTGTGTGCAATCGAAGCAACCTCGAAAACCTCATATGGCTGCTGAGGAGAGAAACTTGGCACCTCTAGAACTCATACATTCTGATTTTTGTGAGATGAATGGTGTGTTGACAAAAGGTGGAAAGAGATATTTCATGACTTTGATTGATGATGCGACTAGAATTTGCTATGTTTATTTGTTGCAAACTAAAGATGAAGCATTAGACTACTTTAAAATCTATAAAGCTAAAGTTGAAAATCAACTAGAGAGAAAGATCAAGCGTCTTAGGTCCGATCATGGTGGTGAGTATTTTCCCAAAGTATTTGATGAATTTTGTGAGGAACATGGTATTATTCATGAGAGGACGCCTCCCTATTCACCCTAATCAAATGGTGTTGCCGAGAGGAAAAAACACACGTTGACTAACTTAGTGAATGCCATGTTAGACACTTCCGGTTTATCTAAGGCATGGTTGGGGGAGGCTCTATTGACTTCATGTCATGTCTTGAATAGAGTTCCTAACAAGAATAAGGAGAAAACCCCTTATGAGGAGTGGGTTGGGAGAAAACCATCACTTTCTTATTTGCGCACTTGGGGATGCTTAGCAAAGGTCAATATTCCTATTCCTAAGAAACGCAAACTTGGACCAAAGACAGTGGATTGTGTCTTTCTGGGATATGCTCAATGGAGCATTGCTTATAGATTTTTAGTGGTAAAATCTAAAGTACCTGATATGCATGTTGATACTATAATAGAATCTCATGATGCAACATTTTTTGAGAATATATTTCCTATGAAAGATATGCATAGCATTGCTAGGTTTTGTTCTGAGATAATTCCTGAATCTAGTAAAATTGATGAATATTTCGAACAATCTCATGAGAAAGTCCTTGAGAAGGATAACGATGAAGTTCCTGTAAGGAACAAGAGACAAAGGGTTGCAAAATCCTTTGGTGATGATTTCATTGTATACCTTGTGGACGACACACCCAAGTCTATTGCAGAGGCACATGCATCTCCTGATGTAGATGATTGGAAAGAAGCTGTTCATAATGAGATAGACTCAATTCTTTCTAATGGAACTTGGGAACTAATTGATAGACCATATGGTTGTAAACCTGTGGGCTATAAGTGGGTGTTCAAAAAGAAGCTAAAGCCTGATGGTACTATTGATAAGTACAAGGCGCGTCTTGTGGCCAAGGGCTACACTCAGAAAGAAGGCGAAGATTACTTTGTGTGACGACCCCGGCTTAATCGTGCACTAATCATACACGCAAATGCGCACGATCAAGCCTAAGGACTCACTTGAAGATATCACAACACAACTCTAAAACATAAAATAAAGTCATACAAGCTTAATATTACAAGCCAGGGCCTCGAGGGCTCGAATACATAGCTCGATGGCATACAAGCGTCAGCGGAAGCATTAGATATCTGGGTACAGATATATTACATAGAGAGAATTAGGCCTTCACAGAGGCGGGGTAAAATAAAATACTACGATCGAAAGGCGTAGGCCTCCTGCCCTGGACCCTCCGATCCTACTCCTGGTCGTCGAACGGCTCCTCGTAGTAGTAGTACTCGCCAGGCGGGTAGTAGTACTGGTCGTCAGCTGGGGCTTCTGGCTCAGGGGCTCCGTCGTCTGGTGGCATCAAATGGAATATGGGGGAAAAAGAAAATAAAGCAAACGTGAGTACTCATTCGAAGTACTCAGCAAGCAAGGATCTACACTACATATGCAACATTGTCAAAGGAATGGCTGTATATGTGGACTGGGCTGCAGAAATGCCAGAATAGAGGGGGAAAGCCTAGTCCTATCGAAGACTAGCATCTTCAACAATCTTCGACAGTCTTGCAGCATCAGGAAAGAGCAGATGAACAATAATGTAAAGTAGTAGTAGTAGTAGTAGTATCATCAACCTCGACCTGAGATCCTTTCTCGACTCCCTGCGAGAAAGCAATCCCAGAGCCGTACTATCCAATTCTCACCACATGTTCTAGTTGTACCGATCGGGATACAACTCCGAGTGTCCGTTACCGTAGGACAGGCTATCGATAGAAGTTTCTTCCCTGCAGGGGTGCACCAACTTACCCACCACGCTCGCTTAACTCCGGCCGGACACACTTTTCTGGGTCATGCCCGGCCTCGGCTAAGCAACACGCCGCAACCCGACCAAATACTTAACAGAGAGGTCAGCACGCCGGACTAACCTATGCCCCCAGGGGTCTTGGGCCATCGCCCCGGGAACTCCTGCGCGTTGCGTGGGCGGCCGGAAGCAGACCTAGCAACCCCTTAATACAAGCGCGGTTGCGTAACCAGTCCAATCCAGCGCGCGCCGCTCAGTCGCTGACGTCCATTAAGCTTCGGCTGAAGTATACGACGCAGAACGCCCATACTATGCCCACGTGATGGTTAGTGCTATCGGGCCAGAGGCCCCTCGGATCAAATATCCAAACCGTAGTGGATTAGGAGTGCGCGGAAACGAGCAGAGACTCACGATCGATGTGACCCCGTCGCCCCGTCTCGAGGACTTGCGGCAAGGGCTAAGAATGCCCGGCCACGCCTCGTAGTTATCTCGCGGGCACCATCCAGGTCAACCCGACTCCACATCACTTCGCGTTAAGCTCGCGCGGGTACCCCTCAGGGCCGACCCGTCTTTAGTATCGTGGTTCATAGTCAAGTCATAATATCCAAGGTAACTGTGTGTCGGACACCGAAGGGAACCATGAGGAATCACCCTCGATGGAATTCCCGCTCGATGTTATCATCAAGGTGAACGAAGGAGGAATCACCCTCGAGGTCCACACTTGAGAGGTTGCGCGACGATGTCGTTATCGGGGGTGGTGTAGGAGGAATCACCCTCGCTTACCACGACCGAGTAACTAACCTACAAGGTTAACATCAGAAGTGCTAACGAGGTATCACCCTCGGCACTCGACGGTAACCCAGCAGTGTCGGCAACTAAGGGGTAGTGATGTGCGGTGCCAGGGTCTGGTCCTCAATCCCGATGATCGGGTCTTCTGATATCTAGCAGGGCAGTCGGGATCAAGTGGAGGTCTCTGTCGTGTCTCTACCCAGCCTATAATAATCAGTCTAGGATAACCAGTAAGGTAACAAAGCAGGGTACAATAATCAGGCTATGCAGCAGATATAGGAAAACAGTAGCAGTAGCAGTTCTAATGCAAGCATAAGAGAGAAAAGAGTAGGCGATATAGGCATGCTCAAAATAGGGGTGCTTGCCTGTTTGCTCGGGGGCAAGGGCAAGGTCTTCAGTAGTATCGTCGGGGACGTAGTCGTACTCCTGTGCGGCATCTGCCTCGGGAGCTACGTCAACGTCGGGGTCTACCGAGAGAGAAGAGGGGGAAGAAACAGGTAAACATAATGCAAACATATGCAATACGGTGCGTGTGATGCTATGATGCAGTGCAGGGTTGCCTAATTATGCATCTAAGTCATTTTAGTTATTTTTAGAATTATTCTGGGATTTAATATCCGACATGTGTGCACTATTCATCTGCCGGATTCGGGTCCGGAGTTACGAGTTCTTCTACGTAGGAGGTTCCGATGGAGAAACAGACGGCACGATCAGACTCGTCTCGTCGTTCTGAGCAACTTTCATGTTTTAACTTTTTCGATCCGAGCTACGGTTTAAAAGTTATTAATTTTTAAAGATTATTTGAATTTCTGGAATTATTTTATTTATCAGAAAATGAATTATGACATCAGCATGACGCGCTGCTGATGTCAGCAAGTCAACAGTCGGCTGACTAAGTCAAATATGACATGTGGGTCCAGTGGGACCCACATGTCAGCCTCTGTTTAGGCTAATCAGTGGATTAAGTTAATTACCAGGGTTAATTAGGGGGTGGACCCCACATGTCAGTGAGACAATTAGTATATCTAATTAACTTTTAATTTTTAAAATGTTCTAATTAGTTTTAATCTACTGGGGGCCCACATGTCATAGACTGGGGCTGCCCAGTCAGCAAAGTTGACTGGGTCAACCCAGTCAACGGGGTCCCCTGGGGCCCACTGGCAGCGACTCTGAGGCGGGGCCCACCAGCGCCACGTCAGCCGCGTCGCCGGAGCGACGCCGGCGACCACACTCGCGGCGGATCCGCGCCGGAGTTGGCCGGAATCCCGCTACGGTGAGCCGTTTCGCGCGCGCCTTGGTTCATTCGAACGGGCACTTCAACCCGCGTCCATCCGTGATGGTCGGAGCGGCGGGGGTGGCCGGAATCTCGCCGGCGTCAAGCCGCGGCGGAGATGAGCTACGGGAGATCGGGGAGATGGAGTTAGGAGGCATGGGAGGCTCGGGCTTGAGCTCGCCGGGCTCCTGGGAGCACCAGGAGCTCAACAATGACCTCTGTTGGCGATGACGAGGGTCACGTCGGCTGCACCGAGCTCACCGGCGGCAACCAGAGCACGGCCTCGGGGACGACTAGCTATGGCGCGCGAGATGGATCATGGGAAGAAACAGGGGAGAGAGTAGCTCACCGCGCGGTCACGTAAGACCCGTGGATGCTTAGGAGCTGCAGAGGAGGTCGAGGACGCCGGAATTCGACGCGGTGGCCGGAGATGGGGAAGTGGCCGAAGACGGTGAGGACGACCTTCCCTGCTCCAGCTGGTGGGCGGGGACGAAGGAGTGGACGTCTGCGAATCGCTTGGGCTTGTCGGAGAAGCTCGAGGATGCCGGTGGCCACGGCGGTGCCGACGCGCGGCGACGGCGGCGTTCGGGCGCCGGATCTGGAGGGGTAAAGGGGGAACGGCGCGCGAGGGGGGGAGAGGTCTGTGGGGGTTAGGGTTTGAGCCAGGGGCTCGGCCGCTCTTATCCTTGCCGGGGCGTCGCGGATGGGCGACAGCGCGGCGGCCGGTCGCCGTGTCGGCGTCAGCGCGCGACAGCGCACGGAGGAGGACGACGGGGAGATGGGCTGGGCCGTTTGGACCTCTAATCGGGGCACTGTGCACTAAGGCCCAGTGCACAGTGTCCCGTTTATTACTTTCTCTGCTTCTGTCACATTTTCTTTTATTTCACTTCTGTTCTGAAATGTTTGGGATAGTTGTGCACTTTTGAAAAATATGGAAGTTGACCCTAATATTGCAGTGCAATATTAGCCCCCACCAAAAAGTGGTTTGAACTAATTTGAATTCCATTTGAATTTGATATCAATTTAAATAGATTGAATAATCTGTTTTGGGTGCTGTTTCAAGTTGTTTGAGTCAATTATCCCACTCCAAATATTTTGATGTTGATTTTGGAAATGTTCCTGGATTATTTGTCATTTAATGAACATTTTCCCAACAGTGTTTGATCAGCTTTATAATTCACCTTTGAATTTGAGTTGATTTTCAGATGTGGATTTGAATTGGATCATTAACCCTTATGACTTGGCACTGCAAATGATCATGACTTGGCAGTTTAACAGAGTATCACAGTACTTATTACAAGGGGGTGTTACAAGTTCTCCTCCTCTAAAAGAAATTCTCGTCCCGAGAATTTAGGAGGTAGAAGGAAAGAGTCCGGGATATTCTTCCCGAAGATGATCCTCGCGTTCCCAAGTGGCTTCATCTTCAGTATGATTCGACCATTGCACTTTTAGGAACTTGGTCGTCTTCTGACGAGTACGACGCTCAGCTTCGTCGAGGATGCGGATCGGATGCTCCTTATAGGAAAGATCATCTTGTAGCTCGAGCATCTCATGATCCACTGCAAGGTGCGGGGATTCCTTGAAGCACTTACGGAGTTGCGACACGTGGAAGACATCATGAATATGGGAGAATTGCGGTGGCAACTCCAATTTATATGCCACATGTCCACGTCTAGCCATGATACGGAAATGACCAATATAGCGAGGAGCTAGCTTGCCCTTGATTCCGAAACGTCGTGTGCCCTTCATCGGAGTGACACGAAGATAGGCTTGATCACCAGGTTGATAGATCACACCCCATCGCTTGCGATCATAATTACTCTTCTGACGGTCTTGAGCTGCTTTGAGATTCTCCCGGACAATTCGGACTTGTTCTTCGGCATGCTGAATGATGTCCGGTCCAACAAGAGGTCGTTCCCCAGTTTCTGACCAATTCAGAGGGGTTCGACATTTACGTCCATAAAGAACCTCAAATGGGGCCATTTTTAAGCTGGCTTGATAACTGTTGTTATAAGAGAACTCGGCATACGGGAGAGATTCCTCCCATTTCTTACCGAAGGATATAACACAGGCTCGTAGCATGTCTTCAAGCACTTGATTAACGCGCTCAACTTGGCCTTGAGATTGGGGATGATAAGCTGAACTCCAGGTAATATGAGTTCCCATTGCTTTCTGGAAACTTTCCCAGAAATGGCCAGTGAAAATGCTGCCACGGTCTGAACTGATTTCCTTGGGAATACCATGGAGTAAAACAATTCTGGAGATATATAGCTCTGCTAACTGACTAGCAGTAATAGTCTCCTTAACTGGCAGAAAGTGTGCAACCTTGGAAAGTTGGTCAACGACGACAAGAATAGCATCATGACCCTTCTGAGACTTGGGAAGACCAGTGATGAAGTCCATTTGCACTTTATCCCACTTCCATAGAGGAATAGGGAGCGGTTGCAGAATTCCAGCAGGTTTCTGATGTTCTGCCTTCACGCGACGACAAACGTCACACTCGGCAACATAACGAGCAATATCCTGCTTCATCCTAGACCACCAGTACCTTTGACGAAGATCTCGATACATTTTGGTACTACCCGGATGGATAGACAGCGGTGTATCATGGGCCTCCTTCATGACTTTGTCAGTCATCAGCTCGAAGCGAGGTACTACGATGCGGTCTCTGAAATATAATGTACCATCTTCAGCAACTGAGAAATCCCGATACTTAGCAAGGTGAAGCTCCTTCTTCATCAAGTCAATTTCAGCATCTTTGGCTTGCGCTTCTTTAACAGCCTTCAGAAGGTCTGGCTGTACCACAAGGTTATTAAGAGAACCCTGGGGAAGAATTCGCAGATTCAGCTGAGTCAGTTCTTCGTGAAGACGAGGTTGAGCTTGCCTAACCATTAGGTTATTGCAATATGACTTGCGACTCAGGGCATCGGCCATTACATTAGCTTTGCCCGGGGTATAAGAAATACCGCAGTCATAATCCGCAATAGCTTCTAACCATCGTTGTTGTCGGAGATTAAGATCCGGTTGAGTGAATAAGTATTTTAGACTTTGGTGATCGGTATAAATTTCACACCGATTACCCAGAAGGTAGTGTCGCCATAACTTCAATGCATACATCACTGCTGCAAGTTCAAGATCATGCACTGGATAATTCTCTTCATGTGGACGCAATTGACGTGAAGCATATGCAATTACTCTCCGCTCTTGCATTAGGACGCAGCCTAATCCCTGACGAGAGGCGTCGCAATATATGACAAAGTCCTTGCGAGAATCAGGAGGAGCAAGCACTGGAGCAGAAGTGAGCTTGTCCTTGAGGGTTTGGAAACTTTCCTGACACTTGTCTGTCCACTCAAACTTAACGCCTTTGTGGAGCAGATTAGTCAGGGGCTTGGCGATCTTGGAGAAGTTCTCGACGAATCGGCGACAATAGCTGGCTAGACCGAGAAAGCTTCGGACCTGCTTGGCATTCTTCGGAGGAGTCCAGTCAAGGATAGCCTGAACACGCTCCGGGTTAACGGCAATACCGTCCTTGGAAATCACATGTCCAAGGTAGGTCACTTCAGGAAGCCAGAATTCGCATTTAGAGAACTTGGCATATAATTGGTGCTCTCGAAGTCTCTCCAGAACTAGTCGAAGGTGCTCAGCATGTTCTTCTTTGTTCTTCGAATAAACCAGAATATCATCTAGATATACCACGACGAACTTGTCGAGGTAGTCCATGAATATATAATTCATTAAGCGGGAGAAGGTAGCTGGAGCATTCGTCAGACCAAATGACATGACTGTGTACTCGTAAGAGCCATAACGAGTAACGAATGCAGTCTTTGGAATATCCTCTTCGCGGACACGGATCTGGTAATAACCCAACCTCAAGTCGAGTTTAGAAAACACCGAAGATCGATCAACTTGCAGGATCCTACTCTCCGTGTGCACTCTGATGCAGAATACGGTCTTATCGAATGACAACTCGGAGTATAATACAACTCGGAGAGAAAGGTTAAACAAAACAATGGAAAGAAAAATGATTATCAGACTAATCAGATCAACGACAGGGAAATCGCACTGAATCCAGCTCTCCGGGTGGATAGAATTAACGAGATCCTAAATGTCGGTGTTAGTAAATTTTATTAAACCCGAATAGATGAGAGATTAGAATCCCAGAGTAAAGACGAGGAATAAAAGATCCTAATACCACCCAGTTGGCGACGTGGGCCCGTAAGCCACACAGCCAAGTTAGTAAAACAATTTTTGACCACTAGACTCAACTTCGGCCAAGGAATTGGGAAGGGGGATTCCTAGAGGCAGTCGGCTCTGATACCAACCTGTGACGACCCCGGCTTAATCGTGCACTAATCATACACGCAAATGCGCACGATCAAGCCTAAGGACTCACTTGAAGATATCACAACACAACTCTAAAACATAAAATAAAGTCATACAAGCTTAATATTACAAGCCAGGGCCTCGAGGGCTCGAATACATAGCTCGATGGCATACAAGCGTCAGCGGAAGCATTAGATATCTGGGTACAGATATGTTACATAGAGAGAATTAGGCCTTCACAGAGGCGGGGTAAAATAAAATACTATGATCGAAAGGCGTAGGCCTCCTGCCCTGGACCCTCCGATCCTACTCCTGGTCGTCGAACGGCTCCTCGTAGTAGTAGTACTCGCCAGGCGGGTAGTAGTACTGGTCGTCAGCTGGGGCTTCTGGCTCAGGGGCTCCGTCGTCTGGTGGCATCAAATGGAATATGGGGGAAAAAGAAAATAAAGCAAACGTGAGTACTCATTCGAAGTACTCAGCAAGCAAGGATCTACACTACATATGCAACATTGTCAAAGGAATGGCTGTATATGTGGACTGGGCTGCAGAAATGCCAGAATAGAGGGGGAAAGCCTAGTCCTATCGAAGACTAGCATCTTCAACAATCTTCGACAGTCTTGCAGCATCAGGAAAGAGCAGATGAACAATAATGTAAAGTAGTAGTAGTAGTAGTAGTATCATCAACCTCGACCTGAGATCCTTTCTCGACTCCCTGCGAGAAAGCAATCCCAGAGCCGTACTATCCAATTCTCACCACATGTTCTAGTTGTACCGATCGGGATACAACTCCGAGTGTCCGTTACCGTAGGACAGGCTATCGATAGAAGTTTCTTCCCTGCAGGGGTGCACCAACTTACCCACCACGCTCGCTTAACTCCGGCCGGACACACTTTTCTGGGTCATGCCCGGCCTCGGCTAAGCAACACGCCGCAACCCGACCAAATACTTAACAGAGAGGTCAGCACGCCGGACTAACCTATGCCCCCAGGGGTCTTGGGCCATCGCCCCGGGAACTCCTGCGCGTTGCGTGGGCGGCCGGAAGCAGACCTAGCAACCCCTTAATACAAGCGCGGTTGCGTAACCAGTCCAATCCAGCGCGCGCCGCTCAGTCGCTGACGTCCATTAAGCTTCGGCTGAAGTATACGACGCAGAACGCCCATACTATGCCCACGTGATGGTTAGTGCTATCGGGCCAGAGGCCCCTCGGATCAAATATCCAAACCGTAGTGGATTAGGAGCGCGCGGAAACGAGCAGAGACTCACGATCGATGTGACCCCGCCGCCCCGTCTCGAGGACTTGCGGCAAGGGCTAAGAATGCCCGGCCACGCCTCGTAGTTATCTCGCGGGCACCATCCAGGTCAACCCGACTCCACATCACTTCGCGTTAAGCTCGCGCGGGTACCCCTCAGGGCCGACCCGTCTTTTGTATCGTGGTTCATAGTCAAGTCATAATATCCAAGGTAACTGTGTGTCGGACACCGAAGGGAACCATGAGGAATCACCCTCGATGGAATTCCCGCTCGATGTTATCATCAAGGTGAACAAAGGAGGAATCACCCTCGAGGTCCACACTTGAGAGGTTGCGCGACGATGTCGTTATCGGGGGTGGTGTAGGAGGAATCACCCTCGCTTACCACGACCGAGTAACTAACCTACAAGGTTAACATCAGAAGTGCTAACGAGGTATCACCCTCGGCACTCGACGGTAACCCAGCAGTGTCGGCAACTAAGGGGTAGTGATGTGCGGTGCCAGGGTCTGGTCCTCAATCCCGATGATCGGGTCTTCTGATATCCAGCAGGGCAGTCGGGATCAAGTGGAGGTCTCTGTCGTGTCTCTACCCAGCCTATAATAATCAGTCTAGGATAACCAGTAAGGTAACAAAGCAGGGTACAATAATCAGGCTATGCAGCAGATATAGGAAAACAGTAGCAGTAGCAGTTCTAATGCAAGCATAAGAGAGAAGAGAGTAGGCGATATAGGCATGCTCAAAATGGGGGTGCTTGCCTGTTTGCTCGGGGGCAAGGGCAAGGTCTTCAGTAGTATCGTCGGGGACGTAGTCGTACTCCTGTGCGGTGTCTGCCTCGCGAGCTACGTCAACGTCGGGGTCTACCGAGAGAGAAGAGGGGGAAGAAACAGGTAAACATAATGCAAACAGATGCAATACGGTGCGTGTGATGCTATGATGCAGTGCAGGGTTGCCTAATTATGCATCTAAGTCATTTTAGTTATTTTTAGAATTATTCTGGGATTTAATATCCGACGTGTGTGCACTATTCATCTGCCGGATTCGGGTCCGGAGTTACGAGTTCTTCTACGTAGGAGGTTCCGATGGAGAAACAGACGGCACGATCAGACTCGTCTCGTCGTTCTGAGCAACTTTCATGTTTTAACTTTTTCGATCCGAGCTACGGTTTAAAAGTTATTAATTTTTAAAGATTATTTGAATTTCTGGAATTATTTTATTTATCAGAAAATGAATTATGACGTCAGCATGACGCGCTGCTGACGTCAGCAAGTCAACAGTCGGCTGACTAAGTCAAATATGACATGTGGGTCCAGTGGGACCCACATGTCAGCCTCTGTTTAGGCTAATCAGTGGATTAATTTAATTACCAGGGTTAATTAGGGGGTGGACCCCACATGTCAGTGAGACAATTAGTATATCTAATTAACTTTTAATTTTTAAAATGTTCTAATTAGTTTTAATCTACTGGGGGCCCACATGTCATAGACTGGGGTTGCCCAGTCAGCAAAGTTGACTGGGTCAACCCAGTCAACGGGGTCCCCCGGGGCCCACTGGCAGCGACTCTGAGGCGGGGCCCACCAGCGCCATGTCAGCCGCGTCGCCGGAGCGACGCCGGCGTCCACACTCGCGGCGGATCCGCGCCGGAGTTGGCCGGAATCCCGCTACGGTGAGCCGTTTCGCGCGCGCCTTGGTTCATTCGAACGGGCACTTCAACCCGCGTCCATCCGTGATGGTCGGAGCGGCGGGGGTGGCCGGAATCTCGCCGGCGTCAAGCCGCGGCGGAGATGAGCTACGGGAGATCGGGGAGATGGAGTTAGGAGGCACGGGAGGCTCGGGCTTGAGCTCGCCGGGCTCCTGGGAGCACCAGGAGCTCAACAATGACCTCTGTTGGCGATGACGAGGGTCACGTCGGCTGCACCGAGCTCACCGGCGGCAACCAGAGCACGGCCTCGGGGATGACTAGCTATGGCGCGCGAGATGGATCATGGGAAGAAACAGGGGAGAGAGTAGCTCACCGCGCGGTCACGTAAGACCCGTGGATGCTTAGGAGCTGCAGAGGAGGTCGAGGACGCCGGAATTCGACGCGGTGGCCGGAGATGGGGAAGTGGCCGAAGACGGTGAGGACGACCTTCCCTGCTCCAGCTGGTGGGCGGGGACGAAGGAGTGGACGTCTGCGAATCGCTTGGGCTTGTCGGAGAAGCTCGAGGATGCCGGTGGCCACGGCGGTGCCGACGCTCGGCGACGGCGGCGTTCGGGCGCCGGATCTGGAGGGGTAAAGGGGGAACGGCGCGCGAGGGGGGGAGAGGTCTGTGGGGGTTAGGGTTTGAGCCAGGGGCTCGGCCGCTCTTATCCTTGCCGGGGCGTCGCGGATGGGCGACAGCGCGGCGGCCGGTCGCCGTGTCGGCGTCAGCGCGCGACAGCGCACGGAGGAGGACGACGGGGAGATGGGCTGGGCCGTTTGGACCTCTAATCGGGGCACTGTGCACTAAGGCCCAGTGCACAGTGTCCCGTTTATTACTTTCTCTGCTTCTGTCACATTTTCTTTTATTTCACTTCTGTTCTGAAATGTTTGGGATAGTTGTGCACTTTTGAAAAATATGGAAGTTGACCCTAATATTGCAGTGCAATATTAGCCCCCACCAAAAAGTGGTTTGAACTAATTTGAATTCCATTTGAATTTGATATCAATTTAAATAGATTGAATAATCTGTTTTGGGTGCTGTTTCAAGTTGTTTGAGTCAATTATCCCACTCCAAATATTTTGATGTTGATTTTGGAAATGTTCCTGGATTATTTGTCATTTAATGAACATTTTCCCAACAGTGTTTGATCAGCTTTATAATTCACCTTTGAATTTGAGTTGATTTTCAGATGTGGATTTGAATTGGATCATTAACCCTTATGACTTGGCACTGCAAATGATCATGACTTGGCAGTTTAACAGAGTATCATAGTACTTATTACAAGGGGGTGTTACACTTTGACACCTATTTACCCGTTGCTAGAATGACCACCGTTCGAGTGTTACTTTCCCTGGTTGCCTCTTATGGTCTTATCATTCATCAAATGGATGTGAAGACAACTTTCCTCAATGGGGAGTTGGAAGAGGAAATCTATATGGATCAGCCTGACGGGTTTGTGGTAAAGGGTGAAGATAGAAATGTGTGCAAATTGTTAAAATCTTTGTATGGTCTGAAACTGGCACCTAAGCAATGGCATGAGAAGTTTGAAAGAACTCTCACTTCTGCGGGATTTTTCATTAACGAGGCTGATAGGTGTGTTTACTATCGCCATGGTGGGGGCAATAATGTCATATTATGTTTGTATGTGGATGACATACTAATCTTTGGTACAAACATTAATGCGATCAATGAGGTCAAGTCTTTTCTATCAAAAAGTTTTGACATGAAAGATCTGGGAGAAGCCGATGTAATTCTAAACATCAAACTTATTAGGAATGAGAGTGGGATTACTCTAACGCAATCTCACTATGTTGAGAAGGTCTTGAGCCGGTTCGGCTTTATGGATAGCAAGCCTTATCCAACACCTTATGATCCCAGTGTAACACTCAGAAAGAATAAGAAAGAAACAAGAGATCAATTAAGATAATCTCAAATTGTCAGTTCACTCATGTACTTAGCTAGCACTACAAGGCCAGATATCTCTTTTGCTGTGAGAAAACTAAGTAGGTTCATGTCCAACCCGGGTGATGATCATTGGCATGCATTAGAAAGGGTCTTGCACTATCTGAGAGGTACTATGAGTAACAGAATTCACTATTCAGGGCATCCTGCTGTGCTAGAAGGATATAGTGATTCAAATTGGATCTCCGATGTTGATGTACTCTACGCCACAAGTGGGTATGTATTTACTCATGGAGGTGGCGCAGTGTCATGGAGGTCTTGCAAACAAACCATATTGATGATGTCAACTATGGAAGCAGAACTAACTGCTCTAGACACAGCCACTGTTGAGGCAGAATGGCTGCGTGAGCTCTTGATGGACTTGCCTGTGGTTGAAAAACCTGTACCGGCTATTCTTATGAATTGTGACAACCAAACGGTTATGGCTAAAGTGAACAATTCTAAGGATAATGTGAAGTCCTCAAGACCACGTGAAGAGACGTTTAACGTTTGTCAGAAAGTTGAGGAACTCCGGAGTAATAACTGTTACGTATATTCAAACAGAAAAAAACCTGGCAGATCCCTTTACAAAGGGACTATCACGAAATGTGATAGATATTGCATCAAGGGAGATGGGTTTGAGACCCATAGATGTTACACCATAGTAGTGACCCAACCTTTGTGATCGGAGATCCCGTGAATTAGGATCTGGGAAGAACAAGCTATTAGTTAACCGAGGAGAGTAATAAGTGACTGTCTCTAGGTGAAGATGCAAAACTCTCAGAGCTGTAAGGCAGGTTGTCAATATGCCTTAATGTGGTTCTATTGGCTATTATAGCAAAGATGTTGTCCTACAGAGAAATCTTGAAAGAACGCTCCTATATGGGCTTCGATTATAAACGTCGTAGTCTATGAGACTTGGGTGATCTCTAGTAAGCTCACGAAGAGACCAGGGGGTATGACGTATAAGCTCCAAACCGCGGGGTAGCCTACTAGCAGCCAAGTACTGGTTAAGACTTGGAGCGAAACCTGTTCACACAAAACTAACAATTCAAGGCATAGTCCATTGTCAAGTTGTGAATGGATGTAGCTTAAAGGTCTAGGCAGAAGTTCAACTTAATAGTCTCTGCTGAAACACCGGTATATTAAACAAGTGATGAGAAAAGATAAAACTCTAAATGGGTATTTGAGATCTGGTGGGGAATTGTTAGAATTAATGGGCCTGGCCATTAACAAAATCTGAAATCTCAAATGAGCCCATGTGTAAAATGGCAAGTGGTGGTGCTGAAGTTTAGTCCCACCCCGAAAGTTGAAGAAGAGTTGGACCTCTTTATATAGTGGGTTCTCTCCACCACTCTAAGTGGTGTGTGAGAAGAGAAAGAGAAGACCACACGCGCGCGCTCGCTCGCCTCGCCTGGACGTGGCGTGGCGTGGCGGCGCATACGTGCGACATGCGCGTGAATGGTCCACTGAAATCTGGTCCGTTGCCTTGTAGGGGCGCGACTTCCTTTTGCCGTTTTATTTTTATGTCTTGGCAGACAAGTTAATGATTTCTTGTCCGGTAAGTATACGACTTAGAAACCAAGTCGGTTTGAGATTGTGGTCGCGACACAATACCGCCTCTGGTCCTAATAAATATACTGCTACCGGCTGCGGCTAAAGACACACCGAAAATACCTAGGGTTTTGCCTCGTCTCGCAACTTGCGCTGTCACCGTAGTCTATCCTATTCCGAACGTCGACGTGCGGGAGAGCAGGTCTCCGGAACCGTTCATCTTTGCGATCCTGCATCGGGAGAGGACGAATTAGATTTTTGGGAAGCGCTCTGCGCGACTGCTCAAGTTCGTCATCACGGGTCATCTTCCGTCCAAGTCGAGCAGTGCTACTCATCGTCGTCTCTATCATCGTCAACAACGGATCATCGCCAACATCATCATTAACAATGTCGCTCCTGCTGCAACTACCGAACAATACGTCAATCGTGATCTGTTCATGTCTCTCTCTAAAGTTGCTATTTTGTGTGCGATGCTGCTGTACATGATTTGTTGCTCTTCTAGTTTGCTAGATTATTGCATGCTAGTTTCTGTTCTAGTCATGAATTGTTTACTGAAATTAATGATGAACTTGCCTAATTTTCCAACAGTAATAACGTCATAACCAGGTGCCTGTCGTGGGTCACCATAGATTGTTCACACTATGTGGCTCCATGGTCTCAACGTAGGTGAATGTCCTATCGGAGCGGTCCCAGCTGGCATCGGCGACTACCGCCCTGGGTTCCTCCCGCTGATCAGAACTACACCCGCTCGATACCTCCTCGAATCGCTCAGCCTGTGCTTGCACAACACATAAGTAAATTTGGAATTCCTATCGTGGTTCCGACCACACGTTAGGACGTAATCACCATGAAGAAAATGCTGCAGCGCGAGTTGCTGCCACCAATTCCACCGAGGCCTTGGGATCTGCGTCTGCACGCTGTACCATTGGCTCCACTTGTGTCCCCCCATTGCAAACTCTAGAACCCACACCTACACATGGATCAGAACGAGCACCACAAATGAAGGGTAAGGCTAGTCATAGTGGGAGTAACATACATGCCACATAAGCAAAAAAAATGATGTGTCATGTAATTAAAGAGGAGAGAGACAAATAAAGTAACATAGTAATATGTTACCATCACATAGCACTTCCCAATGCAAAATGATTCTACAAAGCAATAAATGAAGATATGTATGTTACTACACCTATGACACTTCCCACTATGGAGATAGTAACATAGACTAGTAACATCCGTATGTTACTAGTCTAAGTTACTCCCCACTATGACCAGCCTAAGCTTGAAGATGATGCATATGGTGGTGTCTCGTCTTGATAATGCTGGGTGTACCTCGATGTTCTTCAATGTCCATGTGTCGTGGGTGACGACAATGCCCAGCCTCCCACGCACCTCCGTCAGGCGGAGGTCGACCAGCTTGGCCGGCTTGGGGAATGGCTTGATGAACATGACAGACTCGTCCTCATGGTTGAATGACATGACCTTCTCGGTGCCCTCCATGACCATGTACGTCGAACCGTCGATGCTCATGAGGCCGACGACGAGGCTGCATCTCATACTCCTAGGCACCGCCACCACCACATCGCGCCACGACTTCTCCCCCAGCGTGAACGTCTGCACCTTGTCGAACTCCCAGAGCCGGTCGAAGCTGCACGGGACATGGACGATGGCGTACTTGCCGGTCACCGGGTGGTACGCGAAGCTGTACGCCTCATGCCAGCTCTGGGCTTGATCCATGAATAGGCCGTCGCACGGCAATGGAGGGATGGCCAGCATCGCTCCGGTGACCGGGTTGGCCAGAGCGATGGCGCCGCCGGGCTTGGTGTTGTCGCACAGGCAGAGCAGGACGTTGCGCGTGCCGACCACCTCCATGCGCCCGCAGGGGTGGTCCTCGCCTCTTCTCCACAGCTCCCTGCGGCCCTACTCCGCCACATCGGTGACATACGCGTCGCCCCTTGCGACCACGAGGGCCTTGGGGCGGCTCCGCATATCGGCGGTCCGCCGGTCGACGAGGTCGCGCCAGAGGTGGGAGACGAGGCGGAACCGTCGCCGGGTGCTCGGCGGGAGCCGCAGCAGAATCTCCACCATGAGGTCAGCGGGGAGGTACCGGCCGACACCCTCGTCCATTGCAGCTACGATGGTGGCCTCGTTGTCAACGATGGGTGTCGCTGATGAGTATTTACGTCTCCGCATCTCCTGGTATTATCGCCGTATTTCAAGTACTCCCTCCGTCTAGTTGTATAAGTCATCTTACGAAAACCAAATAATCCCAAAACACTTAGGCACGGTGCATTAACTCAAATCTTGTTTCTTGTTTCTTGACATAAATAGAGGAATCAACCAATTAGAGATGTGGGGCATGTATGCTTTTAATGACTTGAGACTACCAAACACAACATGTAGTGGTCAGTTCATTGCATGCAATGCTATTAATTAGCAAATAGACATTAAGTTCTCTCGTTTTTACCTTCGCCTTGGTCACGGTGCACAACCTAAGATGACTTATTCACCTAGACGGAGGGAGTAGTGAAAAGGGAAATGATTCCGGCAATTAAAACCCCGCAATGAATGGTTACGTAGCGGCTACGTTTAACGGAGCAGTACTCAGCTTGTTTTAGGGAGAGAATTGCAAACATCGAGCACCTTGCTCGATTTAGAGAGAGCGTGGTGCAGCTGAGAATTACAGTAGTCATCTAACCATCTTGTAAATTGGTTGGCCGCGTTCCAACCACGGTGAAACTTTCGGTATACGAAACCATGGGACGTCGTTGGCTTCGCTGCCAAGTCTTGGGGCACGCCACCCCGTAGATGTACGTAGCTAGCATGCAGACTAGTCCTGTACACTGTGTTGTTAGAGAGTGTGAGAAAGTTTTTCGTATTCTCCTGTAGCGCCAGAGTAATGAAAAGGGAAAACAGTCAAGAATGTGTTAGGAACACACGAGATTGAATTCGGTTTGTCGAGCCTCCGTACATTTTATGGATCATCTTCCATACCTCAAAAAAGAACATCCCAGTTCGACTTGCCTTGCCTAATTTCACCCTCCGTGTATCGGCGGGACACATCTATTGGCAGTAGGGGTTCGATCCCCATTTGTCCACCCTTGCAGCTGCGTTCTTAAGGCCATCTCCAACACCGACCTCTAAACTAGACATCACATTTGCCCACGGACGTGGATACGGAAGCCGGCCATCCAAAGCTAGTCGCATATGTTCAGTTGCATTTTGGTCAAAATTTAATGAAATCGAACAAATTTGATACATATTTAAACAAACTTGACAATATTCATTCATACTTCGATATTTTTTACATAAAACCGGATGGTTTTCATCTAAACCACAACAAATTCATTACATTTGGACATATTTAACCAAGATCGGACTCTAAACCTAGCGTAATGACCGTCGACGCCCGTTCACCATGTCCGGCAGGGCATGAGCCTTGGGAACTGAAGCTCAGCCTTCGCAGTTTGCAAGCGGCTAATCGGCCGACGGTGATGAGCCCACCGAGCTTGGCTTCAATGGGAGGGAAGGAGTGGTGGCCTTCCTGGGACCTGAGCACCTACGACCTCCCATGCTCTACTCTTCCTCGCTGCCGTTGGCACCAGCGGACATCTGGCTTCGTGGTTGTGGCGGCGGGGTGCGGCCATGGCAGACCCGGCGACCTGGTCCTCATCCTCGCTCTTGTTGTACACTTCATCCGTCGCCTCATCAATCTCCTTGAAGGAGGCTTCTAATTCTGCCGAATGGAGGCAGTACTGTAGGATCGAAAGTATGTCTAGGGGGGGTGGGTGGGTGATTAGACTACTTGACCAAATAAAAACTTATCATTTTCCCAATTTTAGTTGTAGGCAAATTTTAGCAATTCTATCAAGTCAAGCAACACCCTACACATGAAAGTCTAAGAGTTGAGCAGCAGAAAGTAAAGACTTTGCATATGAACGTAAAGGAGGGATCAGAGAAATCAAACGCAATGAAGACATGGTGATTTTTGGTGTGGTTCTTATAGGTGGTGCTATCGTACGTCCACGTTGATAGAGACTTCAACCCACGGAGGGTAACAGTTGTGTGATTCCACGGAGGGCTCCACCCATGAAGGGTCCACGAAGAAGCAACCTTGTCTATTTCATCATGGCTTACGTCCATGAAGGACTAGCCTCACTCGGGGTAGATCTTCACGAAGTAGGTGATCTCCTTGCCCTTACAAGCTACTTGGTTCAACTCCACAAGATCTTGGAGGCTCCTAAGCAACACCTAACCAATCTAGGACTCTTCAAAAGGCAATAGATGTGTAGTTGATGATGAACCCCTTGCTCTTGTGCTTCAAATGATAATCTCCTCAACACTCAATCACTCTCTTACAGATTTTGCTTGGGTAAGAGAGGGATTGGAGTGGAAAGAAACTTGGGGAGGCTAGAAATCAAAGTTCAAATGGTTGGATTGAAATCTCTTGATCTCAACACATGAGTAGGTGGTTCTCTCTCAGAAAATGAATGGTGAAAGTGTAGATTCGTTCTGATGGATCGCTTAGAGTGTAGGTGGGGGTGGAGGGTATTTATAGCCTTCACCCAAAATCCAACCGTTACACACTTTTGGCTCAACTCGGTGACACCCGAGAAAAATCTCGATGAGACCGACCTATGCAAAAGATATGAACGTTGGGCTTTCTGGTGGGACCGAAGTGGAAATCTCGGACATGCCGATATGCGATAACCTAGGCAGAACTTCATTTCGGTAGTTCCGATCAGTTCAACTCAGTAATTCCAAAATGAACAAATTGTCTTACAGAAACTTGGTCACTTCAACTCGGTGAAACCGATCGCAATCTCGGTGAGACTGAAATTCTAGGGTTTGGCTCTGGCAGTGTATAGGATCAACTCGGTGAGTCCAGGAGAGAAATTTTCAGTGGGACCGAGATGAAACTTTAGGGTTTGGACATATGTGATTTGGAGAAGGTGTTTGGGGATTTTCGGAGCAATAGCACTAAGCACTTGAGCAATTGAGTCATGATTAAAACCTCACCCCCTTTTAATAGTATTGGCTTTCCTATGGACTCAATGTGATCTTGGATCACTTAACCAAGAATGAAGAGTCTTGAAGCTTTGCCAATTCCATGTCCTTAGCATTTTGAGGGGTACATAGTCTCATGTCCTTGCCATGCTGAAAGTGCAACTAATCCCCGGGTGGTTTTGGTAATTCATAACAACATATAGCTCATTGAACTAATATCCTTTCAAGATAAATATTTCAGTATTTTCAATGTTTGGCATGGCATGGACTAGAGATGTGGACCCCTCAAAATGCTAAGGACAAAGATTGACAAAAGCTCAAGCCTCTTCATCTTTATTTTAGTGATCCAAGATCACATTGAGTCCATAGGAAAGCCAATACTATTAAAAGGGGATGAGGTGTTGCTTAATGACTTACTTGCTCAAGTGCTTAGTGATATTGCTCCAAAACCCTCAACCACTTTCTCCATCCAAATATGTCCAAAACCAAAACTCCAACTCGGCCCCACCGATTCTATCTATCCGGAGCCACCGAGTTCACATGACATAGGCACTGCTAGAAACCCTAATAGTTCGGTCTCACCGATATGGATCTCGGTCTCACCGAGATGGCCTTGCCAGCACTCTGTGATATATTGCATTCACTTCGGTCTCACCGAGTTTATGCAATCGGTCTCACCGAGTTGGCTTGACAGATTCTCTGTTGCTTATTGCTTCACTTCGGTCCCACCGAGTTGATGCAATCGGCACCACCGAGATGACGTTTGCCCTAAGCCCTAGCACATCGGTCCCACCGAGTTGTTCCAGTCGGTCCCACCGAGATTCCTAACGTTCACATTTTTGAACTGATCGGTGCCACCGAGTTTAACCATTCGGTCCCACCGATGAGTCAAATGTGTGTAACGGCTGGATTTTGTGTGGAGGCTATATATACCCCTCCACCTGCCTTCTCCATTTGTGAGAGAGCCATCAGAACGTGCCTACACTTCCATCATTCATTTTCTGAGAGAGAACCACCTACTCATGTGTTGAGATCAAGAGATTCCATTCCTACCATTTGAACCTTGATTTCTAGCCTTCCCAAGTTGCTTTCCACTCAAATCACTCTTCCACCATAGCCAAATCTAAGGGAGAGAGTTGAGTGTTGGGGAGACTACCATTTGAAGCACAAGAGCAAGGAGTTCATCATCAACACACCATCTATTACCTTTTGGAGAGTGGTGTCTCCTAGATTGGTTAGGTGTCGCTTGGGAGCCTCCGACATGTTGTGGAGTTGAACCAAGAAGTTTGTAAGGGCAAGGAGATCGCCTACTTCGTGAGGATCTACCCGAGTGAGGCAAGTCCTTCGTGAGCGATGGCCATGGTGGGATAGACAAGGTTGCTTCTTCGTGGACCCTTCGTGGGTGGATCCCTCCGTGGACTCGCGCAACCATTACCCTTCGTGGGTTGAAGTCTCCATCAACGTGGACGTATGATAGCACCACCTATCGGAACCACGCCAAAAATCTCCGTGTCTCCATTGCGTTTGCCTTCTCCAAACCCTTCCCTTTACCTTCATATGCAATGTTTTACTTTCCGCTGCTATACTCTTAGAATTGCATGTGTAGGTTGATTGCTTGACTTGTGCTAATTGCTAAAATCTGCCCACAACTGAAGTTGGGAAAATGATAGAGTTTTTATTTGGTCAAGTAGTCTAATCACCCCCTCTAGACATACTTTCGATCCTACAAGTGGTATCAAAGCTTTGGTCTCCATTAGCCTTGATTTCCATAGCTTTGGTGATCATAGCCTTGGTTTCACAACCTAGGAGAGTATGACGTCTAGCGAGGGAAATTACCACCGCAGAGGTCTTTACTTTGATGGTATAAAATTTTCTAGTTGGAGGCATAAGATGAAAATGCATACTCTTGGTCATAACCCCGCCGTGTGGGCTGTTGTTTGTATTGGCTTGCAAGGTGAATACTTCGAAGATGGAAAAGAACCGGATCATGAAGCCACCACGGACGAATTGAAGATGTTGCAATACAATGCTCAAGCTTGTGATATTATCTTCAATGGATTATGCCCCGAGGAATTCAACAAAATCAGCCGCCTTGAGAATGCAAAGGAAATCTGGGATACTTTGGTTGATCTGCACAAAGGTATCGAATCCGTCAAGGAATCCAAGTTGGGTGTGCTTCAAAATCAACTTGACAAGTTGAAGATGAAGGATGGTGAAGGAGTCGCCGAAATGTACTCTAGGCTTGCTCTCATCACAAATGAGATTGCCGGCTTAGGAAGTGAAGAGATGACCGACAAATTCATCATCAAGAAGATCCTTAGAGCCTTGGATGGAAAATATGATACCGTGTGCACATTGATCCATATGATGCCCAACTACAAAGATCTCAAGCCCACAGAAGTCATTGGTAGAATTGTTGCTCATGAGATGTCACTCAAGGATAAGGATGAGCTCCACAACAAGTCAAGTGGTGCCTACAAAGCTTCAAGTGATGCTCCTACAACATCAAGTGACAAGCTAGTCTCCAATGAAGAATTGAGCTTAATGGTGAAGAACTTCAACAAATTCTACAAGAATAGAAGCAAAGAGAGAAGCTCCAAGTCAAGGTCCTACAATGACAAAAGATCTTCTAGTCGTGATCGTAATTGCTACAATTGTGGAAGACCCGGGCACTACTCCAATGAGTGTACGGCTCCCTACAAGAAAAGAGAATACTCACCAAAAAGGAGAAGTAGAAGGGATGAATCTCCTCCAAGAGAGAGAAGGAGTAGATATGATCGTTATGAATGAAGACCCTCTCGTAGAAGCAAGGATTCAGAAAGGAAGGACAAGTCATCAAAGAGCTACACAAGACAAAGACATCAAGCTCACGTTGGTGAATGGGTATCCGGTTCTGACTCCGACAACTACTCCGAGAGGAGCTATCACTCCGACTCCGACTATACTCAAGATGAAGGTTGAGGGAGTCATGGGCGAAGGGGTCCTCGGGGCGACGGCCCATTGTACATGGGCCGGACTGGTGGAGCTGTATAATGACGGGAGATCTATGAAGCCGTGGTGTGCCCTCCAAGTCAAGAAGGTGCAGGATCTCTTCAAACCCTTGTTGTAAGCTATCTTCGGTAACCCTAGCCCTATCGGTGTCTATATAAACCGAGGGTTGTAGTCATTAGGGTTAAGAGCTAGATTCATCACCTCATAGACTTAGGGTTTAGCTCAAGCTGATCTCGAGGTAGATCTACTCTGTAAACCACGTTATACATTCAATACAATCAAGCAGGATGTAGGGTTTTACCTCTTCGAGAGGGCCTGAACCTGGGTAAACACTGTGTTCGTCGTCCCTTGTTACCCATCGATCCTAGATCCACAGCTCGGGACCCCCTACCCCGAGGTCTGCTGGTTTTGACACCGACATTGGTGCTTTCATTGAGAGTTCCGCTGTTGGGTCGCCAGAGGAATCGATGGCTCAACCGGTCGTTGGAGACCACACCCGCGTCGAGGGCTTCCCTGCCCCTGGTCATCTCCTCGTCTTCGGCGGCATACTAGCGCGCGCCGATCCCACTAGTCGCCTCGACCAGATCGAAGGCTTCACCCCCGTCGAAGGGTTCATCGGTTCAGGGGCATCGACCCCAGGACTAGCAGACTCACAAAAATCCAGTATCCCTCAGAGTCCGGCCCTGAAGCCCGACTCCGACAGACCGCCCCAAAGATCTCCCGCCGAATCGCCGGAGTGTCCGGCACCCCCATGTGGCCAGCCGGCAGACCACCTGGTGAGCCTTTTTCGTGCAATGGGAATCTCTGTTACCAGGCTTGCAGCCTACGATCAGATCGGGCTTAGACCCGACGACCGAGAAATCAACACCCCTCCGGTCACACACCTCGTTGCCACAGTCGAAGAGGCCAAGGAGGGGCCACAGCCTCGCAAGTAAAGACGGTGTACACTCGAATCCCCAGCTCGGAGTCGGACACCAGCCCGGATGTATGTCCAGACATAACCCCCAGCTCAAGTCCCGGCCTCGAGCCTATCTGGCCGCACACCAGTTCGGATCCGAGCCCTGTGCGGTCAAAACCGGACATGACTCAACCGCCCATCAAGGATAGTCCGGATCCGCTACAGGAGGGAATTCTTGAAATTTTTCCGCCCACCCACCACACGAAATATAATCCGGACTCGAGAAACCCAGACATATGGGACCTCATGTACGTCAAGCAGCTGCCAAATGAGACAGTCCACCATTATTGGGCTAGATTTCTCCTGGTAAAGAACAGGATGGCACCTTGCTGTGACAAAGAAATAATTAAAGCCTTCCAGTTTAACTGCAGGGACGAGGGCCTCTTAAACGCCCTCGCGCATCGCCGAATTCAAAGCTTCACTGAACTATCAGACATGGTACGCAAATATTGCGCCATGGAGAACACGTGGAGGGCGCAACAGCTGAACATGGGGCCACAGCCCGCCGCACGTCACGGAAGGCCCCTCCTTAAACGAGCTTACACAAACCGGTCACCGGAGCGTGAGCCTAATGAAAGGAAAACTGGGCCCAGATCGGTGTTAGACGAGTTGCTGGATAAACCATGCCCAATACATTCGGTCCTGCTAGACGCAAACCCAACCCACAGACTTCGAGCCTGTTGGGTGGTAAGACAAGTGGCCAAATATGGCGAGCCAATCTTGGGCCTTACACCCCCAGATAAACAGTCCTCGGCTTCACCGCAGGACCACAATGTCCTTACGGTATACGAGACATTCACCTCAAACAATAAAAGGAAAAAGGCTCTTCAAGAGCTCAATCAAATATATCGAGTGACGGCCGCACAACCATGGGCGGCCACGCCTATCGCCTTTAACAAGAAGGATGAGCCAAGCCCCCGTAATAACCACGCACCGGTCGCACTGGTCCTCGACCCCATTGTTGATGGTTTTTGGCTGACTAAAGTGCTGATGGACGGAGGCAGCGGCCTCAACCTCATTTATGAGGATACTCTAGACAAGATGCAGTTCAACAGGTCTCGCATTGAACACAGTCATACCACATTCCGAGGTATAATACCCGGAAGGGAGGCACACTGCTCAGGACGCGTAACCCTGGACGTTGTGTTCGGTACACCCGACAACTACAGATCCAAACCCTTGCAATTTCACATTGTGCCCTTCCGTAGCGGATACCACGCCCTTCTAGGACGTGAGGCATTCTCAAGATTTCAGGCCATACCACATTACGGGTATATGAAACTCAAGATGCCAGGGCCCAACGGGGTGATCTCTCTTAAAAGCGACCCGAGCAAAGCCTTGCGAGCCGAAAATAAGACGGCATCCCTCGCCCTAGAGGCACTATAAGAAGCCCTCATGGCTGAAGAGTTAACAACACTACGCACTACAGTCGACAGGGATGACGTGGTTCTCAGTAAAAGACAAAAGCCCACATCATTCAAGCCAGCAGACGAAATAGTCAAATTTCAAGTGCACCCAACAGATCCCAATAAAACGACATCCATAGGAGCACAGCTGGACCCCATAGTCGACGAGGCGCTAAGGACATTCCTGCGTGAAAATTGGGAAATATTCGCCTGGCACCCATCAGATATGCCAGGAATCCCACGAAGACTAGCAGAGCACAACCTCAACATTTAAAAAGGCTTCAAGCCAGTGAAACAAACCTCGTGTCGATTCTCCGAACCCAAACGGTAGGCCATGGGCGAAGAGCTTGCAAAACAGCTAGAGGCAGGATTCATCCGCGAGATCAAGCACCCCTAGTGTTTAGTGTAACACCCCTGTGTAATAGCCACTGTGATCATCTGCTAATATGCCAAGTCATCTTCATTTGCAGTGCCTAGTCATAGTGGTTATTCAAAACAATCCAAATTTCTCTCTGGAAATCAACTCAAATTCAAAGTGCAAAATAAATTTGCTCAAACCTTGTTGGAAAAATGTTCACCTTTTAGCAAATAATCAAAAACTATTTTCTGTTAAGGAACACAACATCATCATTATAGCAAAATGGTATTAGCAATTGAAACAGTGCCAAAAGGAGCATTCTAAATGCCATATTCATTTCTTAAAATTGCAAAATGAATTCAAAACTCTCCAAGCATTTGTGGCAGTGCCAGCCATTGCCTAGTATTTAACTTGGCAATTCACATATTCTACAAAAGTCAATTGGACTTACAAATAAAATATAACAGAAAAGAATAAAAGAAAACAGAAAAGTAAAAAAGAAAAGAGGCACTATGCACTGGGCCTAAGTGCACAGTGCCCGATACAGCCCACCGGCCCAACTCCCTTCCTCTCTCTCCTGCGTGTCGTCGTGCCCGTGGGCGAGCGCACGCATGTCGGCGAGGCGTCGGACGCCCCACCGACGAGGGGATAAGGCCCCGGCCTCGTCCATCCCCCCTGCCTCCTCCTCGTCATTCTTCCCCCTTCCTCTTCGCCCCTCCTCGCTCGGATCTAACGCATCCGAGCGCCATCGCTGCCGCACCTCCGTCGACTCCGCGGCCACCGGCATCCCCACGAGCCACCTTCGTGCCTGGAAGGAGCGCCGTGCTCGACCACGTCGTTTGGCGCTGCCTGTTGAAGCCAGGGACATCTGCACCGAGCCCCACAGCCTCGTCTTCTTCCTCAGATCACCGGCGCGCCTCCGATGAACCCCGCCGTTCTGCTGCTACTAAACCGTCACGGGCCTACGTGAGTGCTGCACGGTGAGCCTCTCCGCCCCTTGCTGCTCCTTGTTGGCCCCCTAGCGCCTCGTAGCTAGCCGTCTTCATCGCCACGATCTGCCATCCGCCATTGCCGGCGTTGAGCTCGGTACAGAGCTGCCCGAGCCACTTCGCCTTGTCCCACGTGCTCCTGGCGTCCGTAGAGATCCGCCTAGCCGCATAACTCGCTCGGAATCGGCCCGGAGCCGCGAATCCGACCACACCCGTAAACCACCGCCGTCTTCCCTCGACGCCGGCGACGTTTCCGGCCACGACAGGCCGCGCCACCACTCGCGTTGGATGCGGCATGTCCTCCTCGTTCGAACGCGCCTCGTCGCGCTCGTTTTGGCTCGCCGTGGCCGAAGTCCGACGCGCGCCCGAGCCCTCCGCCGTGTTTTCAGGTCGCCGGCGGCGAGACGCCGGCCACCGCCACGCTGGCTGGCCTGGGGCCACCCCAGAGCCACTGACAGTGGGCCCCACTGGCCCCGTTGACTGGTTTGACCAGTCAACGCGCTGACGTGGCGGCCCTATTTCACTGTCAAGCGGGCCCCACCGCATAATTAGATTGATTAAATGTTTTATAAATAAAACTTAATTAGTTACGCTAATGAGTCTATGACAGGTGGGGCCTGTTTGTTAAACAACCCTGTTTAGTTTAGAATTAAACTCAGTTAACTAACAGAGGCTGACATGTGGGTCCCACTGGACCCACATGTCAGGTTTGACCTGGTCAGCCGACCAGTTGACCTGCTGATGTCAGCATTGCATCATGCTGATGTCATATCTCCTTTTTCTGTTAAAATAGATAATTCCAGAAAATCATTTAAATCTTTGAAAATTCATTACTTTTAAACCGTAACTCAGATTAAAAAACTTAAAACATTAAAGTTGCCCAGAACGACGAGACGAATCTGATCGTGTTGTATGTTTCCATGTCGGAACCCCCTACATAGGAGAACCCATAACTTTTAGCCTGATTCCGGTAGATGAGTAGTTCACACACTCCGATTAATAAATCCCGCGTTAATCCTAAAATAACCAAAAT
The DNA here is from genome assembly GCA_011799875.1 of Thinopyrum elongatum. Classification (NCBI taxonomy): domain Eukaryota; kingdom Viridiplantae; phylum Streptophyta; class Magnoliopsida; order Poales; family Poaceae; genus Thinopyrum; species Thinopyrum elongatum. The sequence goes on from CM022301.1 coordinate 302,926,395, forward strand.
GACTTAGATGCATCTTTAGGCAACCCTGCACTGCATCCTAGTCGTAGCATGCTTTGTGTTGCATTATTTGCTTTGTATTTATTTGTTTCCTCCCCCTCTTCTCTCTCGGTAGACTCCGACGTCGATGTAGCTCCCGAGGCCGACGCCGCTCAGGAGCCCGACGACACAGTTGACGACCTTGCCCTTGCCGTCGAGCAACCAGGCAAGCACCCCCATTTTGAGCATTCCAATATCGCCTTCTCTTCTCTCCCTTATGCTTGCATTAGAAGTTGTTGCTGCTACTATTATCCTATATCTGCTGCATAGCCTGTTTAATTGTAACCTGCTGTTGATACCTACCTGTTATCCTATATTGTTTAGTATAGTCTGGGTAGAGACATATCAGAGACCCCAGTTTATCTTGACTGCCCCGCTGGATTCTCAGAAGACCCGATCAACGGGATCGAAGACCAGGCCCCGGCATCGCACGTCACTTCCCCCTTAACTGCTCGACACTACTGGGTTAATATCGAGTGCCGAGGGTGATACCTCGTCAGCACTTCTGATGATAACCTTGTAGGTTAGTTATTCGGTCGTGGTAAGCGAGGGTGATTCATCCTACACCACCCCCGATATCGACGCTGTCATGCAATTCCTCAAGTGTGGACCTCGAGGGTGATTCCTAGTACGTTCACCTTGACGATTATGTCAGGTGGGGATCCAACGAGGGTGATGCCTCGGATTCCTTCTTGATGTGGTAGCCACATGGATGACTTTACATTACTGATGATACTGTTCATACTGGATAAAGACGGGTCGGCCCTGAGGGGTACCCGCGCGAACTTAAATGCGAAGTGATGTGGAGTCGGGTGGACCTGGATGGTGCCCGAGAGTTGAACACGAGGTGTGGCCGGGCATTCCTAGCCCTTGCCACAAGTCCTCGAGACGGGGCGACGGGGTCACATCTTTCATGAGTCTCTGCTCGTTTCCACACTTTCAACACACTAACGGTTTGGATATTTGATCCGAGGGGCCTCTGGCCTGATAGCACTAACCATCACGTGGGCATAGTATGGGCGTTCTGCGTCGTATACTTCAGCCGAAGCTTAATGGACGTCAGCGAATGAGCGGCGCGCACCGAGTTGGACTGGTTACGCAACTGCGCTTGTTTGAAGGGGTTGCTAGGTCTGCTCTCGGCCGCCTGACGCAACATGCAGGAGTTCCTGGGGCGATGGCCCAAAACTCCTGGGGGCATAGGTTAGTCTGGCGTGCTGACCTCTCTGTTAAGTATTTGGTCGGGTTGCGGCGTATCGTTTGGCCGAGGCCGGGCATGACCTAGTAAAGTGTGTCCGGCCGGAGTTAACCGAGCGTGGTGGGTAAGTTGGTGCACCCCCGTAGGGAAGAAACAATCTATCGATAGCCTGTCCTACGGTAACGGACACTCGGAGTTGTATCCCAATCGGTACAACTAGAACTGATGACTTGAGATGAACTGGATAGAATGGCTCTGGGATTGCTTTCTCGCAGGGAGTCGAGGAAGGATCTCTGGGCGAGGTTGATGGTACTACTACTACTTTACATTATGTTAATCTGCACTCTTGTAATGCTGCAAGACCGATGAAGATGCTTGAAGATGCTAGTCTTCGATAGGACTAGGCCTTCCTCTCTATTCTGGCATTTCTGCAGCCCAGTCCACATATACAGCCACCCTTTGAAAATGTTGCATATGTAGTGTAGATCCTTGCTTGCTGAGTACTTCGGATGAGTACTCACATTTGCTTTATTTTCTTTTTCTCCCCATATCCAATTGTCGCCGCCAGATGACGGAGCCCCTGAGATAGATGCCCCTGTCGATGACTACGGCTACTACTACTACCCTCCCGGCGAGTACTACTACGAGGAGCCGACTGACGACCAGGAGTAGGTTCGGAGGGTCCTAGGCAGGAGGCCTACGCCTTTCGATCATAGTATTTTATTTTGCCCCGCCTTTCTAAAGGCCTATTTGTTTCTTTGTAATATTTGTACCCAGATATCTGATGCTTCCGCTGACACTTGTATGCCATCGAGCTATGTATTCGAGCCCTCGAGGCCCTGGCTTGTAATATATAGCTTGTATGACTTTATTTATGTTTTAGAGTTGTGTTGTGATATCTTCAAGTGAGTCCTTAGGCTTGATCGTGTGCATTTGCATGTATGATTAGTGCACGATTAAGCCGGGGTCGTCACAGGTTGGTATCAGAGCCGACTGCCTCTAGGAATCCCCCTATCCAATTCCTTGGCCGAAGTTGAGTCTAGAAACCGAAAACTGTTTTACTAACTTGGCTGTGTGGCTTACGGGCCCACGTCGCCAACTAGGAGGTATTAGGATCTTTTATTCCTTGTCTTTACTCTGGGACTCTGATCACTCTTCTATTCGGGTTTAATGAAATTTACTAACACCGACACTTAGGATCTCATAAATTCCGTCCTCCCGGAGAGCTGGATATCTGTGCGATTTCCCTGTCATTGATCTGATTAGTCTGATAATCATTTTCCTTTCCATTGTTTTGTTTAACCTTTCTATCCGAGATCTATTATATATTTCTCATCATCGTATGGCAACTCTGAATTTCCTCTGTTTCAGATGGATCATCTGTTTCCACCGCGCCCTACAACGCAGCTTGTGCTTCGCACTTGCGCTCGTAACGTCCCTGGTTTTCCAGCTGTCCTGATCGCCCTCTTGACTAGACTGGGCTACCGATGGTACCCCGAGTACATGGTCTACGAGGTATACCGCGAGTTCAACCAGGAGCAGTACTATGCTGATGTGCGTATCTATGATCAGCAGGATGACTCAGACACTGAGCTGTACCGTTTCCACGGTATCGGCATGACGATTGAGATGGCACTCCATGATGCCACCTACTCTACTGTCGCATGTCTCCGAGGAGAGCACAACGCTAGCTTGGATGACTCTGAGTTTCGATACTTTCCGTATGCCCCTGCTGGAGATGCTACTGGATACTACACAGCTGTCTATGCCCCGTACAAGCCTCGTCGCTACGATCCGCGAGTTCTAATTCAGTGTACTCAGGCTCTGGATCGCACCGTTCGGGCTCTTGCCATCGAGTACGACTCTACGAGGCTATGACGCAGTTGCTACTAGCTGTTCATGCAGGGATACATCCGGAGCATATCCTTTACCCGCGCAGGACCGAGATGCCACCAGGGATTGATTGGCCTGCTGTGGGAGGTCACACACTTGCACGTGGACCTCTTCTTTTAGCTCGAGACCGGGTTCTGCATTAGAGTGCACATGGAGCGCAGGATCCTTCTGCGACGAACGTCCGTCGTCCGCACTTGCAGCTACCCCGTTTTAGTGGTTTTCTCCGACGTTGATGTAGCCTGTGCTATGTCTTGTTGTGTACTTCCCTACCGCGTGCCTGCGCGCCGCCTAGCATGTCTAGCTTTTGAATTTGCGCCGTTGTGCTGCCCGATTGTAACTGACTCTGTATGGATTTGTATGACTTAATGACTACTATTAAGCATATGTTGTACTACTTAAATTCCATCGCATTACATCATGCATGTTGCTAAACACTTGCAATGGCTTCTGCTAAACTACCCCTATTGAATTTAGCAGGATGGGTGATAACAATCCACCACCGCCGCCACCGCCTGACTATATGGCTGCGATGATGCAACAATTTGAACTCAACCGACATTTCATGATGGGAATTATGGAACTGTTCCCTCGTCCCAATGCCAACCAGCAGCCACCTTCAATCACGCTGCCAGAATTTGTATGACTCAACCCGTCGTTCTTCCGCAACACAGTTAATCCGCTGGATGCCGATGACTGGCTGCGTGACATCTTCTATGAGATGGAGTCCGCTGATGTCACCCCTGCCAGTTATGTCACCTTTGCGACATACTTCTTGAAGGGACCCGCAGCACAATGGTGGGCCACTCATAGACAGACCTTACCTCCTGGAACTATCGTCACCTGGGTGGAATTCAAAGCTGCTTTTTGTGCCCGGTATATTCCTCAAGCGGTTATAGGTCGACAGAAGGCCGAGTTCCGTAGCCTCATTCAAGGCAACAAGACTGTGGAGGTCTATCAGCGAGAGTTCCTTGACCTGTCTTGCTATGCTGAAGAAGACATCCCTACTAATGCTCGTAGGCAGGAGAAGTTCCATGAAGGGCTACACCATGACATTCAGCTAGCCCTACTCGTCCAAGATTTTCCTGACTTCGCCACCTTGGTGAACAAGGCCATCATGGTCGAGACTGTTCTGAAGAAGCACAAAGAAGCGACCAGACGCACTCGTGAAGCGGGCTCATCTTCGGGCTCATCTTCCCAAAAGCGCTGCATTTGGATTCCACAAAGCATGTACCGTCCAACAGCTCCAGTGTACAGGCCTGCATATGCTGCACCTCATCTGCCTCCTCCACCACCGAGGCAGCCTCTTCGAGCCCCTCCACCTCGAGCTCCTGCACCATGTCCAGACAGTGGACTCTGCTTCAAGAGTGGCCAGCCAGGTCACCGTGCCAGAGACTGTTCTCAGAATCAGAATCAGCTAGTGCCTCTTCCTGCTGGCCGTGGAATTCCTCAGCAGCGTAACAACAATGTCAGACCTTCTTATGGTCGTGGACAGAACTATCACGTCAACATGGCTGAAGCTCGGGATCAACCTGAAATAGTGATGGGTACACTTCTTGTTAATTCAGTACCAGCATTTGTTTTATTTGATTCAGAAGCATCGCATTCATTCATGTCAGAACATTTTGCACTCATGCGTGGCGTTAGAAGTGAAGCGCTACACCATTCTTTAGCCGTAAACACTCCCGCGGGCCAGTGCCGAGCCTTCGTGTTCAGCCCCAATGTCATCATTGATATTGAAGGGTTAAAGTTCCGCGCCTCTCCCATTATACTCAAGTCTTCCTCGATTGATCTTATTCTGGGAATGGATTGGTTGAAGGCTCATTACGCCTCAATCAATTGCGCCACTAAGGTTGTACATCTCCTGCACCCATCAGATGAGATAGTAAATTATCATGCTCACCTCACTCAGAACGCCGAGGCTCAGATTTATGCCTTGAATGCGTTGAATGCCTCTCCGCTTGAGGGGATCGAAAACATTCCAGTTGTCTGTGATTTCCAGGATGTTTTTCCAGAAGAACTTCCAGGAATACCCCCTGCTAGAGCTGTCGAGTTCGTCATCGACTTGAAGCCTGGCACCACTCCTATTGCGAAGCGTCCTTACAAGATGCCTCCGCACCACCTTCTCGAGCTTAAGGAAGAAATTGATAAATCACTTAAGAAGGGCTTCATCCGTCCCAGTTCCTCTGCCTGGAGAGCATCGTCTCTCTTTGTCAAGAAGAAAGATGGTACGAATAGGTTGGTCCAAGATTACCGTCCTATCAACCAGGCAACCATTCAGAATAAATATCCGCTTCCTCGGATCAACGACTTATATGATCAACTAGCTGGATCATCCGTGTTCTCTAAACTCGACTTGAGGTTGGGTTATCACCAGATCCGTGTCCGCGAAGAGGATATTCCGAAGACCGCCTTCGTTACCCGTTATGGTTCCTATGAATACACCGTCATGTCATTTGGCCTAACGAATGCTCCAGCTACGTTCTCACGCCTGATGATATATATATTCATGGATTACCTCGACAAGTTCTTCGTGGTATATCTGGATGATATTCTAGTATATTCGAAGAATAAGGAAGAACATGTCGAACATCTTCGCCTTGTTCTGGAGAGGCTTCGAGAGCACAAGTTGTATGCCAAGTACTCCAAATGTGAATTCTGGCTTTCTGAAGTAACCTACCTTGGACTTGTGATTTCCAAGGACGGTATTGCCGTTAACCCGGAGCGTGTTCAGGCTATTCTCGACTGGACTCCTCTGAAGAATGCCAAGCAAGTCCGAAGTTTTCTCGGCCTTGCAAGTTATTGCCGCTGATTTGTCGAGAACTTTTCCAAGATCGCCAAGCCCCTGACTAATCTGCTTCACAAAGGAGTTAAGTTTGAGTGGACAGACAAATGTCAGGAGAGTTTCCAGACCCTCAAGGACAAGCTTACTTCTGCTCCAGTGCTTGCTCCTCCGGATTCTCGCAAGGACTTTGTGATATATTGTGACGCCTCTCGTCAAAGATTAGGCTGTGTCCTAATGCAAGAGCGAAAGGTAATTGCATATGCCTCACGACAATTGCGTCCACATGAAGAGAACTATCCAGTGCATGATCTCGAACTCGCTGCTGTGATCTATGCTTTGAAGCAGTGGCGACATTACCTTCTTGGGAACCGGTGTGAGATTTATACTGATCATCAAAGCTTGAAGTATTTGTTCACCCAACCGGATCTTAATCTTTGTCAACAGTGATGGTTGGAAACAATCACGGACGATGACTGTGGTATTTCTTATACCCTTGGCAAGGCTAATGTGATGGCTGATGCTTTGAGCCGCAAGTCCTATTGTAACAACCTCATGGTTAAGCAAGCTCAACCCCAGCTATATGAAGAACTGCGCAAGTTGAACCTCTGTATCGTTCCGCAGGGTTCTCTTAATAACCTTGTGGTACAGCCAGATCTTGAGAAAGCTGTAAAGATTGTGCAAGCCAAAGATGCCGAAGTAGATCTAATGAAGAAAGAACTTCACCTCGAGAAGTACAGGGATTTCTCGGTTACTGAAGATGGAACCTTGTATTTCAGAGACCGCATTGTGGTACCTCGTTTCGAGCTTATGACTGACAAGGTCATGAAGGAGGCTCATGATACACCGCTGTCTATCCATCCGGGTAGCACCAAGATGTATCGCGATCTTCGACAGAGGTACTGGTGGTCTAGAATGAAGCAGGACATTGCTCGATACGTTGCTGAATGTGATGTTTGTCGTCACGTGAAAGCAGAACAGCAAAAGCCTGCTGGAATTCTTCAACCACTCCCTATTCCTCTATGGAAATGGGATAAAGTGCAGATGGATTTCATTACTGGTCTTCCCAAGTCTTAGAAGGGTCACAATGCTATTCTTATCGTCGTCGACCAACTTTCCAAGGTTGCACATTTTCTGCCTGTCAAGGAGACTATCACCGCTAGCCAGCTAGCAGAGCTGTATATCTCTAGAATCATTTCACTCCACGGTATTCCGAAGGAGATCAGTTTGGACCGTGGCGGACTTTTCACGTCCAAGTTCTGGGAAAGTTTCCAAGAAGCTATGGGGGCTCACATTACATGGAGTTCAGCTTATCATCCTCAATCCCTAGGCCAAGTTGAGCGAGCAAATCAAGTGCTTGAAGATATGCTTCGGGCTTGTGTTATATCATTCGGTAAGAAGTGGGAGGAATCTCTTTCGTATGCCGAATTCTCTTATAACAACAGTTATCAAGCTAGCTTGAAAATGGCCCCCTTCGAAGTGCTTTATGGCCGTAAGTGTCGAACCCCTCTGAATTGGTCAGAAACTTGGGAACGACCACTCGTGGGACTGGATATTATCCAACATGCTGAACAACAAGTCTGCATTGTTCGAGAAAATCTTAAGGCGGCTCAGGACCGCCAGAAGAGCAACTATGATCGCAAACGATGGGGTTTGACTTATCAACCAGGTGATCAAGCTTATCTTCGTGTTACACCTATGAAGGGCACTCGTCGTTTCAGAATCAAGGGCAAGTTAGCTCCTCGCTATATTGGTCCTTTCCGCATCGTGGCTAGACGGGGACATGTGGCATATAAATTGGAACTGCCGCCACAATTCTCTCATATCCACGATGTTTTCCACGTGTCGCAACTTCACCGTTGCTTCAAGGAGTCTCCGCACCGAGCAGTGGATCACGAGATGCTCGATCTATAAGATGATCTTTCCTATAAAGAGCATTCGATCGGCATTCTCGATGAAGCTGAACGTCGAACTCGTCAGAAGATGACCAAGTTCCTGAAAGTGCAGTGGTCGAATCACACTGAAGATGAAGCCACTTGGGAACGCGAGGATCATCTTTGCAAGGAATACCCCGACCTCTTTCCTTCTTCCTCCTGAATTCTCGGGACGAGAATTTCTTTTAGAGGAGGAGAATTTGTAACACCCCTGTGTAATAGCCACTGTGATCATCTGCTAATATGCCAACTCATCTTCATTTGCAGTGCCTAGTCATAGTGGTTATTCAAAACAATCCAAATTTCTCTCTGGAAATCAACTCAAATTCAAAGTGCAAAATAAATTTGCTCAAACCTTGTTGGAAAAATGTTCACCTTTTAGCAAATAATCAAAAACTATTTTCTGTTAAGGAACACAACATCATCATTATAGAAAAATGGTATTAGCAATTGAAACAGTGCCAAAAAGAGCATTCTAAATGCCATATTCATTTTTTAAAATTCCAAAATGAATTCAAAACTCTCCAAGCTTTTGTGGCAGTGCCAGCCATTGCCTAGTATTTAACTTGGCAATTCACATATTCTACAAAAATCAATTGGACTTACAAATAAAATATAACAGAAAAGAATAAAAGAAAACAGAAAAGTAAAAAAGAAAAGAGGCACTGTGCACTGGGCCTAAGTGCACAGTGCCCCGATACAGCCCACCGGCCCAACTCCCTTCCTCTCTCTCCTGTGTGTCGTCGTTCCCGTGGACGAGCGTACGCGCGCCGGCGAGGTGTCGACACGCCGACGCCCACCGACGCCACACCGACAAGGGGATAAGGCCCCGGCCTCATCCATCCCCCCTGCCTCCTCCTCGTCATTCTTCCCCCTTCCTCTTCGCCCCTCCTCGCTCGGATCTGACGCATCCGAGCGCCATCGCCGCCGCACCTCCGTCGACTCCGCGGCCACCGGCATCCCCGCGAGCCACCTTCATGCCTGGAAGGAGCACCGTGCTCGACCATGTCGTCTGGCGCTGCCCGTTGAAGCCAGGGACCTCTGCACCGAGCCCCATAGCTTCGTCTTCTTCCTCGGATCACCGGCGCGCCTCCGACAAACCCCGCCGTTCTGCTGCTACTAAACCGTCACGGGCCTATGTGAGTGCCGCACGGTGAGCCTCTCCGCCCCTTGCTGCTCCTTGTTGGCCCCCTAGCGCCACGTAGCTAGCCGTCTTCGTCGCCACGATCTGCCATCCGCCATTGCCGGCGTTGAGCTCGGTACAGAGCTGCCCGAGCCACTCCGCCTTGTCCCACGTGCTCCTGGCGTCCGTAGAGATCCGCCTAGCCGCATAACTCGCTCGGAATCGGCCCGGAGACGCGAATCCGACCACACCCGTATACCACCGCCGTCTTCCCTCGACGCCGGCGACGTTTCCGGCCACGACAGGCCGCGCCACCACTCGCGTTGGATGCGGCGTGTCCTCCTCGTTTGAACACGCCTCGTCGCGCTCGTTTTGGCTCGCTGTGGCCAAAGTCCGACATGCGCCCGAGCCCTCCGCCGTGTTTTCAGGTCGCCGGCGGCGAGACGCCGGCCACCGCCACGCTGGCTGGCCTGGGGCCACCCCAGAGCCACTGACAATGGGCCCCACTGGCCCCGTTGACTTGTTTGACCAGTCAACGCGCTGACGTGGCGGCCCTGTGTCACTGTCAAGCGGGCCCCATCGCATAATTAGATTGATTAAATGTTTTATAAATAAAACTTAATTAGTTACGCTAATGAGTCTATGACAGGTGGGGCCTGTTTGTTAAACAACCCTGTTTAGTTTAGAATTAAACTCAGTTAACTAACAGAGGCTGACATGTGGGTCCCACTGGACCCACATGTCAGGTTTGACCTGGTCAGCCGACCAGTTGACCTGCTGATGTCAGCATTGCATCATGCTGACGTCATATCTCCTTTTTCTGTTAAAATAGATAATTCCAGAAAATCATTTAAATCTTTGAAAATTCATAACTTTTAAACCGTAACTCAGATTAAAAAACTTAAAACATGATAGTTGCCCAGAACGACGAGACGAATCTGATCGTGTCGTCTGTTTCCATGTTGGAACCCCCTACATAGGAGAACCCATAACTTTTAGCCTGATTCTGGTAGATGAATAGTTCACACACTCCGATTAATAAATCCCGCGTTAATCCTAAAATAACCAAAATAACCTAGATGCATCTTTAGGCAACCCTGCACTGCATCCTAGTCGTAGCATGCTCCGTGTTGCATTATTTTCTTTGTATTTATTTGTTTCCTCCCCCTCTTCTCTCTCGGTAGACCCCGACGTCGACGTAGCTCCCAAGTCCGACGCCGCTCAGGAGCCCGACGACACAGTTGACGACCTTGCCCTTGCCGCCGAGCAACCAGGCAAGCACCCCCATTTTGAGCATTCCAATATCGCCTACTCTTCTCTCTCTTATGCTTGCATTAGAAGTTGCTGCTGCTACTGTTATCCTATATCTGCTGCATAGCCTGTTTAATTGTAACCTACTGTTGATACCTACCTGTTATCCTAAACTGTTTAGTATAGTCTAGGTAGAGACCTATCAGAGACCCCAATTTATCCTGACTGCCCCGCTAGATTCTCAGAAGACCCGATCAACGGGATCGAAGACCAGGCCCCGGCATCGCACGTCACTTCCCCCTTAACTGCTCGACACTACTGGGTTAATATCGAGTGCCAAGGGTGATACCTCGTCAGCACTTCTGATGATAACCTTGTAGGTTAGTTGTTCGGTCATGGTAAGCGAGGGTGATTCCTCCTACACCACACCCAATATCGACGTTGTCGTGCAATCCCTCAAGTGTGGACCTTGAGGCTGATTCCTCTTACGTTCACCTTGACGATTATGTCAGGTGGGGATCCAACGAGGGTGATGCCTCGGATTGCTTCTTGATGTGGTAGCCACACGCATGACTTTACATTACTGATGATACTGTTCATACTATATAAAGACGGGTCGGCCCTGAGGGGTACCCGCGAGAACTTAAATGCGAAGTGATGTGGAGTCGGGTGGACCTAGATGGTGCCCGAGAGTTGAACACGAGGCGTGGCCGGGCATTCCTAGCCCTTGGCACAAGTCCTCGAGACGGGGCGACGGGGTCACATCTTTCTTGAGTCTCTGCTCATTTCCGCACTTTCAACAAACTAACGGTTTGGATATTTGATCTGAGGGGCCTCTGGCCTGATAGCACTAACCATCACATGGGCATAGTATGGGCGTTCTGCGTCGTATACTTCAGCCGAAGCTTAATGGACGTCAGCGAATGAGCGGCGCACTTCGAGTTGGATTAGTTACGCAACTGCACTTGTATTAAGGGGTTGCTAGGTCTGCTCTCGGCCACCTGACGCAATGTGCAGGAGTTCCCAGGGCGATGGCCCAAGACCCCTGGGGGCATAGGTTAGACCGGCGTGCTGACCTCTCTGTTAAGTATTTGGTCGGGTTGCGGTGTATCGTTTGGCCGAGGCCGGGCATGACCCAGTAAAGTGTGTCCGACCGGAGTTAAGCGAGCGTGGTGGGTAAGTTGGTGCACCCCTGCAGGGAAGAAACAATCTATCGATAGCCTGTCCTACGGTAACGGACACTCAGAGTTGTATCCCAATCGGTACAACTAGAACTAATGACTTGAGATGAACTGGATAGTATGGCTCTGGGATTGCTTTCTCGCAGGGATTCGAGGAAGGATCTCTGGGCAAGGTTGATGGTACTACTACTACTTTACATTATGTTAATCTGCACTCTTCTAATGCTGCAAGACCGATGAAGATGCTTGAAGATGCTAGTCTTTGATAGGACTAGGCCTTCCTCTCTATTCTAGCATTTCTGCAGCCCAATCCACATATACAGCCACCCTTTGAAAATGTTGCATATGTAGTGTAGATCCTTGCTTGCTGAGTACTTCGGATGAGTACTCACGTTTGCTTTATTTTCTTTTTCTCCCCATATCCAATTGTCACCGCCAGATGACGGAGCCCCTGAGATAGATGCCCCTGTCGACGACTACGGCTACTACTACTACCCTCCCGGCGAGTACTACTATGAGGAGCCGACCGACAACCAGGAGTAGGTTCGGAGGGTCCTAGGCAGGAGGCCTACGCCTTTCGATCGTAGTATTTTCTTTTGCCCCGCCTTTCTAAAGTCCTATTTCTTTCTCTGTAATATCTGTACCCAGATGTCTGATGCTTCCGCTGACACTTGTATGCCATCGAGCTATGTATTCGAGCCCTCGAGGCCCTGGCTTGTAATATAAAGCTTGTATGACTTTATTTATGTTTTAGAGTTGTGTTGTGATATCTTCAAGTGAGTCCTTAGGCTTGATCGTGTGCATTTGCGTGTATGATTAGTGCACGATTAAGCCGGGGTCGTCACAGTTAGCAAATCTGGTTATGGTACCCAAGAAGGATAAGTCCTGGCGGCTTTGCATCGACTTCAAAGACCTCAACAAAGCTTGCCCTAAGGATCCATTCCCTGTGCCAAGGATAGACCAGATCATCGACGCCACCGCCGGACACGACTCGTTGTGCTTCCTCGACGCATACTCCGAATACCATCAGATCAAGATGAAGGAGTCCGATCAGGCAGCAACCGCCTTTATCACCCCCTATGGCCCCTTCTACTTCAACACCATGCCGTTCGGACTAAAAAACGCAGGAGCCACATACCAGTGCATGATTCAAACATGCCTCGAAAACCAAATTGGCAAAACAGTCGAGGCATACGTGGACGATGTGGTTGTCAAAACCAGACACATCGACCAACTGATAGATGACCTACGTCAAACCTTCGACAACCTGCGGGCCTACGACATACGGCTCAACCCGGAGAAATGTGTCCTCGGGTTCCCTGCCGAAAAGCTACTCGAATTCATAGTTTCCCATAGAGGAATCGAAGCCAATCCGGCCAAAATTAGATCGCTATCTCAGCTCGCAATACCAACGGAGCTTAAGCATGTCCAGAAGCTGGCAGGATGCATGGCCGCCTTGAGCCGCTTCATATCCCACCTCAGAGAAAAGGCATTGCCACTCTACAAACTGCTTAAAAAGACCAGGAACTTCCAGTGGACAGATGAAGCAACCATGGCACTCGAGGAGATTAAAACACTCCTCGCCGGCAACCCTATCCTGGCCGCACCCGGCATCGGCGAACCCATGCTACTATACATTTCGGCCACCAATCAGGTGGTCAGCGCGGTGCTCGTCATAGAACGGGAATCCGAGCGCCACAAGTTCCAAGTCCAGAAGCCGTTCTACTACGTGTCCGAGGTGCTTACAACATGCAAATCACGATACCCACACTATCAAAAGATAGCCTACACGGTATTCATGGCATCTCGAAAGCTACGTCATTACTTTCAAGAATGTTCGGTCACAGTAGCGTCAGAGGTCCCCTTGAATGATATAATCAATAACAGGGACGCCACAGGCCGCATCGCCAAATGGGCCATCGAGCTCCTCCCCTTCAGGATAACATACAAGCCACGCCGAGCCATTAAATCTCAGGTGCTGGCCGATTTCATAGCCGAATGGACCGAGGCCGAACTACCCCGGGAATACTCTACATACTCGCACTAGACAATGTACTTCGACGGCTCAAAAATGTTAGCTGGACTGGGGGCTGGGGTCATCCTTATCTCCCCCACAAGCGACACTATTCGGTATGTCCTCCAAATAATGTACACGGACTCGAACAAAGCAGCCGAGTACGAAGGACTACTACATGGTCTCCGTATGGCCACATCAATGGGCGTGCATCGCCTCGAGGTAAGGGGAGACTCAAATTTGGCGATCTCTCAAGTCAACGGCGAATTCGACGCCAAAGACCCCAAGATGGCGGCATATAGAAACGCGGTCCTTCGGATATCTGCTCGATTTGAGGGCCTAGAATTTCACCACGTCACTAGAGACAGCAATCAAGCAGCCGACGTCCTTGCCCGCATGGGCGCCAAGCGCGACCAGGTTCCTGAAAACACCTTCCTCGAGCGGCTCTTTAAGCCCTCCGTGGTATGGCAGGACGACATCATCGGTGCACCATCCAACGAGCCCGCTTGCAATGCCTCACCCGAAAATGAACAAGACGAGCACGTCATCGGCGGCTCCGCACTCAAGGAGACACCTTCCGCACACGAGGTAATGGCCATAATCCCACCCTGGATAGAACCCCTGCTAGCCTACCTCATACAACATCAGCTTCCGGAGGATCAAACCGAAGCACGATGCATAGTTCTCCGCTCTAAAGCATACAAGGTCCATGAGGGTGAACTCTATAAGAAGAGTATCACAGGAGTTTTACAAAGGTGCATCTCTGAAGAAGAGGGGCAGCAGCTTTTGGCAGAGATACACGCGGGCATGGGCGGACACCACGCGGCAGCTCGGGCTCTGGTCATCAAAGCTTTCCAAGCAGGCTTTTTATGGCCTACCGCCCGTGAAGATGCCCGGACATTAGTCCAACACTGCGTCAGATGCCAGCTGTTCACAAATCAAAGCCACATGCCCCCCACAGCTCTTCGGATGATACCGATCATGTGGCCTTTTGCGGTCTGGGGTCTCGACATGGTCGGACCACTCAAAGGGGGGACAAACAAAAAGAAGTACCTATTGGTCATGGTCGACAAATTCACCAAGTGGATCGAGGCAAGACCCGTCACTTCGGCAAAATCCGGACCAGTTGTCGACTTCTTATCCGATGTCATACACCATTATGGTGTCCCTCATAGCATAATTACCGATAATGGTACCAACTTCACCGCCCAGGAAGTTAAAGACTGGTGCGGTAAAATGGGCATTAAGCTCGATTACGCCTCGGTGTACCACCCACAGACCAACGGACAGGTCGAACGAGCCAATGGACTCATCATGAGCGGCATTAAGCCTCGCCTAGTTCGATCCCTTGAACAATCAGACTGCCATTGGGTCGAGGAACTTGATTCCGTGCTATGGGGGCTACGCACCACTCCTAATCGGTCAACCGGATACACACCATTTTTATGGTATACAGTTCGGAAGCAGTCCTCCCATGCGACCTTATCCTTGACGTGCCTAGAGTGCGCATGTACGAAGAAAAGGAAGCCGAGCTCCATCGGCAGGATGATCTGGATGCTCTAGAAGAAGAACGAGACATAGCTCGAGCTCAGTCCGCGTTCTATCAACAGCAAGCATGGCGTTACCACAACCGCGAGGTCCGGGCGAAGACATATAACGTGGGAGACCTCGTCCTCCGACTCCCCAAAAAATAGAAGAATAAACTGTCGCCTAAATGGGAGGGACCGTACATCATCGATGAAGTACTCATAGGAGGAGCATATCATCTTCGCCGCCCGTCCAATCATGGCCTAGAGCCGAACCCGTGGAACGCAGCAAGGCTGCGAAGTTTTTATGCCTGAGCTTGACATACATCTCCACCTTTCCCTTCTTTCCTTTTTCTCTTCGACATGGTGCTAGTTCGGCTAAACCGAACCATACCAAGCTCGCATTATATACATCATTGAACGTAACACCCAGCTTTGCCCGGGCGCTCCCTCAGAAGAGATGTATAAATGTATAAACCGCATTCGTACTGATTGCATCCTTCTCACACATGTTAAGCCAACATATGCACTTGTTTGCCTTAAGATCTTTACCAAGATGGGTTGCCTGGCTCCTGTGCTTACCCCTACGTTCCCGATTGTTCGGCTAGGGCGTTAAGGGAGCACCTTTGTGATTGTTACGACCAGGTCACTGATACGTCTCCAACGTATCTATAATTTTTGATTGTTCCATCCTGTTATATTATCATTCTTTGATGTTTTACAATCATTTTATAGCAACTTTATATCTTTTTTTGGGACTAACCTATTGACATAGTGCCCAGTGCTAGTTGCTGTTTTCTGCTTGCTTTTTACTTTGCAGGAAATCAATACCAAACGGAGTCCAAACGCAGCGAAACTTTTTGGAGATTTTTCTTGGACCAGAAGACATCCAGTGGGCCAAAGAAGTACCGAAGAGGGGGCCCGAGGCGAGCATAAGACACCAGGGTGCGCTTGGAGGCCCAGGCGTGCCCTGATGGGTTGTGCCCACCTCGGTGGCCTCCCGCACCGCCTCTTTGCTGTATAAATACCCCAATATTCCAGAAACCCTAGGGGAGTCTACGAAAATCAATTCCAGCCACCGCAAGTTCCAGAAACCACAGATCCAATCAAGACACCATCACGGAGGGGTTCATCATCCTCATTGGTGCCTCTCCGATGATGCGTGAGTAGTCCATTGTAGACCTACGAGTCCGTAGTTAGTAGCTAGATGGCTTTCTCTCTCTCTTTTGATTCTCAATACAACGGTCTCTTGGAGATCTATTTGATGTAACTCTTTTTGCGGTGTGTTTGTTGGGATCCGATGAACTTTGAGTTTATGATTAGATCTATGTTTTTATCCATGAAAGTTATTTGAGTCTTTTGATCTCTTATATGCATGATTACTTATAGCCTCGTATTTCTTCTTTGAATCTTTGGTTTAGTTAGGCCGACTAGATCAATTTTTCTTGCCATGGGAAGAGGTGCTTTGTGACGGGTTCGATCTTATGGTGCTTGATCCCAGTGACAGAAGGGGAACCGACACGTATGTATCGTTGCCATTAAGGATAACAAGATGGGGTCTATTTCTACATAAATAGATCTTTTCTACATCATGTCATCATTCTTATTGCATTACTCCGTTTCTCCATGAACTTAATACACTAGATGCATGCTGGATAGTGGTCGATGTGTGGAGTAATAGTAGTAGATGCAGGCAGGAGTCGGTCTACTAATCTTGGACATGATGCCTATATAATGATTATTGCCTAGATATCGTCATGATTATTTGAAGTTCTATCAATTGCCCACCAGTAATTTGTTTACCCACCGTATGCTATTTTTCTCGAGAGAAGCCACTAGTGAAATCTACGGCCCCGAGTCTATTTTCCTCATCATATATTTTCAGATCTATTTTTCTATTTGCCTTTCTATTTATTTGCCACTTTCATTTTCAGATCTATATTATCAAAAACCCAAAAATACCTCGCTAAATTTTATTTGCTTTCATTTTCATCTATCAATCTATTACAACTTTCTCACGTCCGTTTGCCAATTTCTGGCGCCATTACCCGAAAGGGATTGACAACCCCTTTAATATGTCGGGTTGCAAGTATTTGTTCTTTGTGTGCAGGTGCTGTTTATGTAGTATTGCGTTGTTATCCTACTGGTTCGATAACCTTGGTCTCATCACTGAGGGAAATACCTAACGTTGTTGTGCTGCATCATCCCTTCCTCTTTGGGGAAATACCGACGCAGTTCAAGCAAACATCAAAGGGAATTTCTGGCACCGTTGCCGGGGAGACATCATCAACATCAACCAGGTTCCTAATCACAAATCTCATCTCCTTGCAATTTACATTATTTACCATTTGCCTCTCGTTTTCCTCTCCCCCACTTCACAAAAAATTGCCATTTTATTCGCCCTTTTTTCGTTCGCCATTTTCTCGTCAGATCTGTTTTTGAGTGCAATCTTGTTGCGTAGTCACAATGACTCAAGAGAACAATAAGTTGCGTGATTTCTCCAATACCAACAACAATGATTTTATTAGCACTCTGATTGCTCCTCCCGCCACTAGTGCGGAGTCTTGTGATATTAATGCCGCTTTGCTGAATCTTGTTATGAAAGATCAATTTTCCGGTACTCCTAATGAGGATGCCGCATCCCATCTTAACACATTCATGGAATTATGCGATACGCAAAAGAAAAAATATGTGGACAATGATATTGTGAATTTGAAATTATTTCCGTTTTCTTTGCGAGATCGTGCAAAAATTTGGTTTTCTTCTTTGCCTCGCAATAGTATCGATTCTTGGGATAAGTGCAAGGATGCTTTTATTACTAAATATTTTCCGCCCACAAAAATTATTTCCCTTAGGATGCAAATCATGAATTTTAAGCAACTTGAGCATGAACATGTTGTGCAATCTTGGGAAAGAATGAAATTGATGCTAAGAAATTGCCCAACTCATGGGTTAAATCTTTGGATGATCATACAAATTTTTTATGTGGGATTGAATTTTTTTCTAGAAATCTTTTAGATTCCACCGCGGGGGTACTTTTATGGAAATTACTTTGGGTGAAGCTACTAAATTGCTTGATAATATTATGGCAAATTATTCACAATGGCATACCGAAAGAGCTCCTACTAGTAAAAAGGTTAATTCGATTGAAGAAGTTTCTTCTTTGAGTGAAAAAGTTGATGCTCTTATGAAACTGGTTGCTAATAAAAATGCACCTATTGATTTTAATGATGTGCCTTTGTCTACTTTGATTGAGCAAAATAGTGATGCCATAGATGTGAATTTTATCTCGCGAAATAATTTCAATAACAATGCTTATAGAGGTAATTTTAATCCTAGGCCTTTATCTAGTAATTCCTCTAATAATTATGGTAATTCCTATGTTAATCCTTCTTATAATAATAATAGGAACACCTCTGATCTTGAGAATAATATTAAAGAATTTATCAATACTCAAAAAGTTTCCAATGCTACAATAGAAGAAAAGCTGAATAAGATTGATGATATGTCTAGAAGTATTGATAGAATTTCCCATGATGTAGAAAATCTCAAGATGAAATTTTTTGTGCCTAAGGTTGAAGAATATATTAAGGCTCTTTATGTTTCTATTGATGAAAGTAAGAAAAGAACCGCTATGCTTAGAGCTAGAAGAGAATTTTTAGAAAAAGCATTTTCTAGTGACTACTTTCATAAAAGTGATGAAGATCTTAAAATGATTGGTGTTTCTTCTATTGATTCTTTGTTTAGTAAAATTATGATTGATGAAAAAGGGACTGAAGAAGAGTCAACTTTAGCTAGAAGGCATCCCGATAATTCGAAGGGTGAAAATCTTGTTGAGAAAATTGATAAAAGTGGGTTTGAAGAGGTCAAAACTTTAACTAGTGATGTGCCCACTCTTTTGTATTACAAAGACTTCAATTATGATAGTTGCACTTTGATTGATTGTATTTCTTTGTTGCAATCCATGATAAATTCACCCCATGCTTATGAACAAAATAAAGCTTTTACTAAACATATTGTTGATGCTATGATGAAAGCTTTAGAAGAAAAGTTGGAATTAGAGGTTTCAATTCGTAGAAAATTACATGATGAATGGGAACCTACTATCAAAGTTAAGATAAAAAATTATGAGTGTTTTGCTTTATGTGACTTGGGTGCTAGTGTTTCTACAATTCCGAAATCTTCATGTGATGTGCTTGGTCTTACCGATATTGAAGAATGTTCCTTAAATTTGCACTTGGTGGATTCCACTATTAAAAAGCCTATGGGAAGAATTAATGATGTTCTTATTCTTGCAAATAGGAATTATGTGCCCATAGATTTTATTGTTCTTGATATTGATTGCAATCCGTCTTGTCCAATTATTCTTGGTAGACCATTTTTACGTACTATTGGTGCCGTGATTGATATGAAAGAAGGCAATATTAAATTTCAATTTCCACTAAGGAAGGGTATGGAACACTTCCCTAGAACTAGAATTAAGCCACCATATGAATCAATCATGAGGGCATCTTATGGGACTAGAAACAAAGATGACAACACTTAGGTCCCTTGCATTATGCCTAGCTAGGGGCGTAAAACGATAGCGCTCGTTGGGAGGCAACCCAACTTGTATCTTTTTGATTATTGGTTTTCTTGCTGTTTTCAATAAAATACCCAATTATTCCTCCATTTAGATGTGTTTTTGTGGTTTAAATTAGTGTTTGTTCCAAGCAAAGCCTTTGGGATGATTTGGGTGATAGTTGATTTGATCTTGCTGAAAAACAGAAACTTTTGCGCTCAGGAAAACAATTCCCATTTTTAACAGAAGAGTGGTTTTGATTTGATTATTTTTTCAGAAGATTATTAAACAAATTTCTCACTCTGTCCTAGTTTTTCAGAGTTTTTGGTGTTACAGAAGTATTCGAAGTTTTCAGATTGCTACAGACTGTTCTGTTTTTGACAGATTCTGTTTTCTTTGCATTGTGTGCTTGTTTTGATGATTCTATTGTAGGAGATATGCCCTAGAGGCAATAATAAATGTTATTGATTATCTCCCTATTCATAATTAGGTTTATGTTCCATGCTATAACTGCTATGGTTCTCGAGTCTACAATAACCACGAGGCTTGGAGGAAGACTCATATGCACGTGTGGAATAATAAACGGTAAAATGTATTCCTAGTCTGGCCTCTGAGACTAGCTCAAGTGTTGCATGATGGTTCTGTTTTCCTGATCATGGGCATGACTATGTCGGCAACTTTGAGGGCACAATGTTAGAAGAACATTTGTGTTGAATCGACCCGAATTGATGTTATGCTATGAGTTACATTCGTCACAAGTTAATGGTTAATAACACAGAGATGGTTAACGTTTGCATGATTCCTTAGACCATGAGAGTATCGAGTCTCTTCATGCTTGCTTCATGAACTTTGGGGTTTGTTAAACGTCATCCGTAAATGGGTGGCTATTACGGCGGCTTACGGGTTCATGGAAAAGTATGTCAAGTAACTTGATAGCTCGAGATTGGGATTTGCTCCTCCGATGATGGAGAGATATCTCTGGGCCCTCTCGGTGTTACGGTATCTATCATCGTCTGGCCAGACACTTTGTGATTTGATCACGGGGATGCCGGAACACGGTAACGAGAAAAGAGAACAATACCGGTAACGAGGTAACTAGCATAGTGGACAAGTTGTTGATCCACGGGAATGCAAACATGTCTCACCTCGGGTATTTGTAACATATCGCGAAGCAACAGGAATAGCACACGACAACTGGAGGTTCACTCGAATATTCATTCGTGTGGGTATAGGGGTCAATATGGGTGTCCACGGCTCCGATGTTGATCATTGATCGGAAGGGGTTCCGTGTCATGTCTATACTTTACCGAACCTATAGGGTCACACGCTTAAGGGTCATATATCTATTGAATACTAGACAGGGAGTCTGAGAGAAAATCACCGAAAAAGTTTCGGACACCGAAAAAGTTTCGGACAGCGGAAAAGTTCCGCAGAGAGACGTCACCGGATGAGTTCCGGTGATACTGAAAAGTTGTTTCAGAGGATACCATAAAGTCATATTGGTTTCGGGACATGCCTGATAATTCTTGGAGGGTGCCAGAATCATTCTGGAAACTTTCTGGAATTTTCGGAGATGAAAACCGGAAAATGTTCCGGAGCTGCCGAAACCACTTCAGATGCTTTTCGCAGATGAAATCACTAAACTGGAATTGTTCCAGAACGCGTTGAAAATTATTTTAGTGGGTACTGGAATTGTTCTAAGCCCACATAAATATTTTCAGTTCGAACGGACGCTAAAAAATGTCGTCATGAATAGTGAAAGTGCTTTTTGGGTTACTTTTTGGAAAGCCATTATTTTGGGTTTTGTCCCAAGATATTTTTTGGGGGTGACATGGATGGATGAGGCTCCCTTGGGGGGGCCCCTCCTAGGTGTGGCCGGCCACATGGGGGCTCCTCCTTGGAGCCCCCTCTTGTGCCTTGGTTTCACATTTGGGTCCTTGTGGAAGGACTTCATTCATGTGCTTTTGGGTTTTCTTGTAAAACCACCCTACCCCTTGGGATTTCCTATAAATAGAGGTGGAGGGGCAGCCCTCCACACTCACTCCTTCTCACATACAAGTGCCATTGCATGATCTGGCTCCTCTCTCCCTCCCCGCAAAATAGTTTTGCAGAGCCGAAAGGCTGTCTGGGTTCCGGTGGGAACTATTTCTGGACGGCGAAGCCCTGCCGGATAGATGACACCGTATGTGTGCAACTCTGTAGAGAGGTCGTAGTTTCGATCTTAGTGCCCGAGGGGCTGTTCGTGAGTGCCTCCCGAAGGGCTGTCCAAGTGACGGTCCAAGTTCTGTGAGTCCTCCCGAAGGGCTGTCCGAGTGACCGTTCGAGTTTCGAAGGTCCTCCCGAAGGGCTGTCCGCGACATCGTCCGGGGGAGTGTTCGACCGCCTCCCGGAGGGCTGTCTGAAGGGAAGACGAGGGTATACATCCTCGCGGTTGGGAGGTTGTAAATCCTAGCTGTAGGGATCTGCATCGCCGATCATCATCGACTCTATTTCCGCTGCGCTACGAGTCAGTAACGAATATGATCAAACCTTGTATGCAGTCTCCATAGTGGTCCTGGGCTGGTGCGTAGGTCAGAAATTTTTTTTTTTCTGCTGCGTTACCCTACAGTGGCATCATGAGCCGTGCTATGCGTAGATGCAGGTTGCGATCTAGAATACATGGAGATGTATGGGTGTTGCACAATATAATTAGGTAGTAGATGAGTTCTATTACTGAAAATTATTTGTGCGGGTAGCAGATGAAATCTGTTACCCGATGTTCTTGTTGCTTCCCTGGAATTTGCATATTTCTGATCTTGATTACAGCATGGTGGAGTTTCAATGTTCTGGCAATCCGCGATCCTGATTGATCAACGAAGTGCTAACAGTCCATTGAATTCCACCGTAGTTAAAAATAAAGATGAAATTTCACAAATGAAAGGGCAATGCAGATATGATCTGCACGGGGGTCATGCGTATGATGAAGTTTAGTATGGGGCTCGAGATTTTATTATCTCGGTTTTCATACACCCTGGAAAGTTAATCTAGCGACTTGAATTATCATACTTGATGATGGACGTTGGTAGCTTCGGTTTGTTTCGAAACCTTAGAAGCCACGTAAAACAAGTTTTTGCATGAACCAATTAGAGGCGTCTAACTTGGTTTTGCAGGAGGGTTTGCATGTGCATGTGATGTGGTATAGCAGTGCTCATAATAATTTGATTATGTATGAGATGACTATATAATGTAAATTTATTAACATGACATGCGTGTCATGATTCGGCATGATGGCTGGAGCCATATGATTGCACTTTAATGACCTGCGTGTCAACCTTGTTGTAATGCATTATTTTATTAGCTATAGAGATAGCAATATTATCTGGTGCATCGACAAGGTGGTGGCAATCTTCGCGAAGGTGAACACCGACGCGAATGCCGAAGACGAAGAAATACAAGACTTCTCCGTCAGAAAGGGCTATACCATATCATGCTATTATGAATTGCCTGAGATGTTTATCCCTTATGATGCACCCTTCTTGATTGTGCGGTAGTCGCTTTTATTAGGGTGATCTCTCACACAAAATTATCAAGTAGTTAGTGTTCTCCCAAGTGTAGCACCGTCACGGCACCTAACTTTTTGGGGTGCGCCATGGATGCATGGGTACGAACGATTAGGGAAGTGTGAGGCGGGTGAGTGGAGACCTTGCAGCGTGATCACTTGGTTGTCTTGACGTTCAGGCATGAAAGTCATAAGCTCGGAACACACGCATCAAAAGTTGAACAAGAGTCACATAGAGATGTGATCGGCAAGTTGGCCTACCGATTAAAATTCCCGTCATGAGATGATGATTCTATGGCGATGAATTGAAGTCTGGATCTTGTATCACTCAAAATCAATTATGAGAGATGTTGATTTGAGTGGGAGCGCACTGTTGAATTAACTTGTTTAATTCTCAGTGCAATTAATTATGAACACTGTCTAAGTGTGGTTTGCATAATAGTTGTAGAATAATGGCTCGCGTTTCCACCTTCCCTATTAAAATTGAATAGCTGTTAAATATCTGGTTAAAACTTTACGGTTGGTAACGTAATGTGAGGATTGTCCTCAAGAGTGCCGAGAAGGACTTTGTCCTATCACATACTTTCGGTATTCTCTCGCTTATGCTATGGATCATGTGACTCTCGTCCTTCGATCCAAAAGCTAGAATTCTGTTTCAGTCAAGTGCAATATGTTTGCTTCCATGAGACCCGAACTTCGAAAGTTTGGATAGTTATGTGATATTCATGGAATCTGAAAATCATTTTCAGAGACAGACAAAGGCTAAAAGATATGAGATATCCAAAGAAATGTTTGTTTGCAAACTATTAGTAAAAGAGTTTACTATGCATTAGACTGATAAGAGAGGGATCCAGAAGAACGCCTGTCATATGATGAAAGGTGAATAAAACAACAACTTAAAGAGAAAGGAAGTGTCCGAAGGGTGTTAGTAAAACTTTCACGCCTAGGAAGTCCGGGGCTAACGCCACTCTTAAGTTGTGTGCTTCTTCTGAGAGTAGGAGAAATACTAAAAGTTGTATTGTTAGAAGTATAAAGGCAAAAAGAAAGAAGACTGGAATATCCAGCTCATGTATGAATGTCATACAAGTTTTTGATGTATAGAAGGCTGGTCAAAGATATAGTTCTTGGGAATTATGATTAAATTGTTAATCACTAATTCTTGGGTATTGTGAGTTAATCACAAAGATACCCGCTCGATTGCTTTCTGTTGCAACTCGATGTAAGAACTACTATGGCCTGAAAGACTTGCCAGGAATGAGGTTTAGGTATACACAGGGAACATAGTAAATGTTACTATACCTTCCATCGGTCTATTACCGTCTGTATTTATTTTCATAATTCATTTAGAGTTTCACAAACTCTAGCCCATTGCATAAGGTATCTTGCAAGAAGGTTGTTCATAAGAGAACTTTTGATGTTCGGTGTTATGAATAACATAAGGGCCATACTTTCATTATGAATGAGATGTATGTTATGACTGTTGATAATAATATATTACCTCTGGATTTACTTTCATAATTCATTTTAGAGTTTCATACACTCTAGCCCATTGCAAAATGTTTGTTGCAAAAGGGTTGTTCATAGAAGAACAATTGTTGTTCAGTATTATGAATAACATGAGGGCCATACTTCCATCATCGATGGGACGTATGTTATGAATATTGATGGTAATATGATACATCCATAACACTGACGCTAAATGTCATAAGACTAAAAGAATACCACACAAGTGTGGCACTGCATTTGGTCACATTGGAGAAACCTGCATGGAAAATTCCATTATGATGGATTTTTAAGTTGTTTGATTTTGAATCATCTAACACTTGCAACTTTCCTCCAAAAAGGTGAAGTGACTGAAATACCGTTCACAGGCCATAAGGAACGAGCAACAAACTTATTGGTAATCATACATTTTGATGTGTGTAGTTCAATAAATGTTGCAAGTAGTGGATTTATCTATCTTCAGAAATGACTCAAGTAGATATATGGATATTTACTTGATGAGACATAAGTCTGGATCTTTTGAAATCATTTGAAAGGTTTTCAAATATGAAGTAGAAGTTATTGTAACAAGAAAATTATGTTTCTACAATTCGATTGCAGAAAGGAATATTTGAGTTACAAGTTTAGCGAATGTCTGATGAGTTGTGAAATGGGTTTCATAACTTGCACCTCCCGGAACACCACTGCAAGTGGAAAGTCCGTGAAGATGTAATCGAACCATTTAGGACATGGTAAGATCAAAGATGACACAAATAAATTTGCCATTATCCCTTTTTAAGAGTGATGCTTTAGAGACTATGGCTTTTACACTGAAAAGAGCTCCATCTGGTCTGTTGAAATGACACCATGGTATGGTACGCCCAACCATGTTATATCTTTTCTTAACATTTGGAATATGGGGCTTGTGTAAAAGGTTAGAAACCTATTCCAAATCAGACAAGTGCTACTTTGTAGGTTATCCCAAAATGTTGGGTATTCCTCCCTCACTATGCCGAGGCAAATAGGTTTGCCACTAAGAACGGTATGCTTTTTGAAGAAAATGGTTCTTTCAAAAAGGTGAGTGGGAGAATAGTGCAACTCGACGAGATAAACAGTATCTTCGTCATCAGATCAAAGGAAAGAGACCTTGGAAGTAATTCCAGGTTTTCCTACTGCGACTGATACGGAAGTCTCTACAATAAAATGTATGGACTTCGGTCGAACTTGCAGCTGAACCACGTAGGCAAGGCTCGTGCAAACCTCTCACGTGCGCAAACGAGATATTGTTGTTAGACAACAGTATACCTACGATACACAAGGAAGCGTTGATGGGCCCTGACTCCGGAATTGGCTAAATGCCAATACAACCTGAGTTAGTTTCCATATAAGTGATTCAAGATTAAAACCTTGATACACCTTTCGGAAGACTTAGAGTCTAACGAATATTTATGGAACTTAAAACTGATATGGATAAAATGTTTTATCCATAAAGCTTGACTTGTTACAAAAACAAGTTCAAGGAGTTGACTACGATGAGATTGTCTCACCGTAGCGATGCTTAAAGTCGGTTCGGGTTGAACTAGCAATTAATACATATTTCAATCATGAGATATAAAACAAGGATGACAAAAGGATTTCCATCTGATGGAAATGAAACCAAGGACTTGCATGTGTTACAGTCCAAGGTATTTTGTCTATCCAGAGGATGCTAGTAAGGGTGCAAACTTCAGAGTTCCAGCAATGGACAGAAGAGAGCAAAATGGAGTTGGAATCTTCGTGTTTTGATGAAATGGTCAAAGGGGTTTGACTTCATCAATGGGTCACGAAGATGCTTGTAATTCAAGAAAGTAAGTGGGAGCATAATAAAATTTCTAAAAAACGTTGTGTGCTTGACACATTGTTAATTGGAAATAAATTTCTTGACACGAATTAGGACTTCATTTGAAAATAGTTTTTCGATGAAGTTCTTGGGCTAAATAGCCTTGATATTAGGCATGATGATCTATGGAGATAGATTTACCTGATGGGGCTGAGCAAAGATACATATTGACAAAATGCTAAAACCTTTTAGCATTAAAAACATCAAGGAGTGATTCTTGCCGAAGTCACATGGAAAGAGTTTTTGCAAGACTCGGTGTCCCAAAACACTGATGAGCAAAATACATGATGGAGATTCCACACACTCTTGTGTTTGGATTAATCATGTATTCCATGGTATGTAAAAACAAACCAGATATGTCCAATACTCCCAAAGTTGTTGCGAGTATAGATACCAAAGTGATCAAAAGTACTGATCATGGGACAACAGTGAAAAAGGGTCATTGAGTACTATAATAGCACTGATGACATGTTTTCTCGCAAGCGGAGATCATGAAGAGTTCGTTGTAAAAGGTTACATCGATACAGTCTTCATCCATGCTCCATGCGATTTTCGATTTAAATTTAGGGTTTTGTGTAACACACAATCTGGTGGCACAGTTAGTTGGAATTTGTTCAAACAAGTTACTGTGGCGAATTCTATAACAGAGGCAAAGTATGTTGCCGCTTTTAAAGCGACAAAGAAGATGTTGAATCATATAGTTCATTCATGAACTTAGTATGGTTCCAAGATGGCTTTTGTCAATGGGACACTACTGCGGGTAGTTGCTCCATAACTCAGTCTGAGGAATCCAGGTTCGACCTGTGATTCACATACATACAAAGCCAAGTCCACACAAAATATGAATTTTGTGAAAGCGTAAAAACGCGAGGATACGCAAAGATACACACGGAGCTGAAGTCGTCAGATCCGTTGGACATCAGGCTATACCACATGCGAAGCATATTTACACCGGTGTGCCACAGGTGTGAAGTGCATTAGCATTAACTAGATTATTGACTCTAGTGCAAGTGGGAGTCTGTAGGAGATATGCCCTAGAGGCAATAATAAATGTTATTGATTATCTCCCTGTTCATAATTAGGTTTATGTTCCATGCTATAACTGCTATGGTTCTCGAGTCTACAATAACCACGAGGCTCGGAGGAAGACTCATATGCACGTGTGGAATAATAAACGGTAAAATGTATTCCTAGTCTGGCCTCTGAGACTAGCTCAAGTGTTGCATGATGGTTCTGTTTTCCTGATCATAGGCATGACTATGCCGGCAACTTTGAGGGCACAATGTTAGAAGAACATTTGTGTTGAATCGACCCGAATTGATGTTATGCTATGAGTTACATTCGTCACAAGTTAATGGTTAATAACACAGAGATGGTTAACGTTTGCATGATTCCTTAGACCATGAGAGTATCGAGTCTCTTCATGCTTGCTTCATGAACTTTGGGGTTTGTTAAACGTCATCTGTAAATGGGTGGCTATTACGGCGGCTTACGGGTTCATGGAAAAGTATGTCAAGTAACTTGATAGCTCGAGATTGGGATTTGCTCCTCCGACGATGGAGAGATATCTCTGGGCCCTCTCGGTGTTACGGTATCCATCATCGTCTGGCCAGACACTTTGTGATTTGATCACAGGGATGCCGGAACATGGTAACGAGAAAAGAGAACAATACCGGTAACGAGGTAACTAGCATAGTGGACAAGTTGTTGATCCACGGGAATGCAAACATGTCTCACCTCGGGTATTTGTAACATATCGCGAAGCAATAGGAATAGCACACGACAACTGGAGGTTCACTCGAATATTCATTCGTGTGGGTATAGGGGTCAATATGGTTGTCCACGGCTCCGATGTTGATCATTGATCGGAAGGGGTTCCGTGTCATGTCTATACTTCACCGAACCTATAGGGTCACACGCTTAAGGGTCATATATCTGCTGAATACTAGACAGGGAGTCTGAGAGAAAATCACCGAAAAAGTTTCGGACAGCGGAAAAGTTCCGCAGAGAGAGGTCACCAGATGAGTTCCGGTGATACTGAAAAGTTGTTTCAGAGGATACCATAAAGTCATATTGGTTTCGGGACATGCCTGATAATTCTTGGAGGGTGCCAGAATCATTCTGGAAACTTTCTGGAATTTTCGGAGATGAAAACCGGAAATGTTCCGGAGCTGCCGAAACCGCTTCAGATGCTTTTCGCAGATGAAATCACTAAACTGGAATTGTTCCAGAACGCGTTGAAAATTATTTTAGTGGGTACTGGAATTGTTCTAAGCCCACATAAATATTTTCAGTTCGAACGGACGCTGAAAAATGTCGTCATGAATAGTGAAAGTGCTTTTTGGGTTACTTTTTGGAAAGCCATTATTTTGGGTTTTGTCCCAAGATATTTTTTGGGGGTGACATGGATGGATGAGGCTCCCTTGGGGGGGCCCCTCCTAGGTGTGGCCGGCCACATGGGGGCTCCTCCTTGGAGCCCCCTCTTGTGCCTTGGTTTCACATTTGGGTCCTTGTGGAAGGACTTCATTCATGTGCTTTTGGGTTTTCTTGTAAAACCACCCTACCCCTTGGGATTTCCTATAAATAGAGGTGGAGGGGCAGCCCTCCACACTCACTCCTTCTCACATACAAGTGCCATTGCATGATCTGGCTTCTCTCTCCCTCCCCGCAAAATAGTTTTGCAGAGCCGAAAGGCTGTCTGGGTTCCGGTGGGAACTAGTTCTGGACGGCGAAGCCCTGCCGGATAGAT
The DNA here is from genome assembly GCA_011799875.1 of Thinopyrum elongatum. Lineage (NCBI taxonomy): Eukaryota > Viridiplantae > Streptophyta > Magnoliopsida > Poales > Poaceae > Thinopyrum > Thinopyrum elongatum. The sequence continues at coordinate 302,955,536 of CM022301.1, forward strand.
GACACCGTATGTGTGCAACTCTGTAGAGAGGTCGTAGTTTCGATCTTAGTGCCCGAGGGGCTGTTCGTGAGTGCCTCCCGAAGGGCTGTCCAAGTGACGGTCCAAGTTCTGTGAGTCCTCCCGAAGGGCTGTCCGAGTGACCGTTCGAGTTTCGAAGGTCCTCCCGAAGGGCTGTCCGCGACATCGTCCGGGGGACTGTTCGACCGCCTCCCGGAGGGCTGTCCGAAGGGAAGACGAGGGTATACATCCTCGCGGTTGGGAGGTTGTAAATCCTAGCTACGGGGATCTACATCGCCGATCGTCATCGACTCTACTTCCGCTGCGCTATGAGTCGGTAACGAATATGATCAAACCTTGTATGCAGTCTCCATAGTGGTCCTGGGCTGGTGCGTAGGTCAGAATTTTTTTGTTTTCTGCTGCGTTACCCAACATCTATGGTTTCCTTTGAAGAGTTTTGGCCATAGAAAAGTTCGAATACGGTAGATATAATGTAAAAATAAAATATGAATGGGTTTGCAACAGTGCTTATAGTAGTGATTTGCTTTCTTATACTAACGGATCTCACGAAGGTTTTGTTGAGTTTTGTGTGACTGAAGTTTCCAACTTTTGGGTGAGATCGCGATGGATGAAGGAATAAGGATTAGCAAAAGGCTAAGCTTGGGGATGCCCATGGCACCCCAAGATAATATTCAAGAAGTATCAAGCAACTAAGCTTGGGGATGCCCCCGAGTGGCATCCCCTCTTTCTTCTAACGACCATCGGTATTTTACTTGGAGCTATATTTTTATTCGTCACATATTATGAGTTTTGCTTGGAGCGTCTTGTATGATATGAGTATTTGCTTGTTTTGCTTTTTATTTTATGTCTTGAATCCTTGCTGGACACACCTTTTTGAGAGAGCCAAAAATTATGCTATGCTTGCTCCTATGCTTCACTTAAATTTTTAGAGCCTTGGAATTGCTCTAGTGCTTCACTTATATCTCTTTGAGCACGGTGTGCTTTGTTATTTTTGAAGAAATGCTCTCATGCTTCACTTAGATTTATTTGAGATTTAGTAAAATTTTGAATAAATTCTCTCTTGCTTCACTTAGATTAATTTGAGAGAAAGAAATATGATGCTCATGTTCTTCACTTATATTTGTTTGAGCTTATTAAAAGCAACATATGACATTAGTCCCAAAGTGATAGATATCCAAGGAGGATATAATAAAAACTTTCATGAAGATCATTGGACAAAATAAACTTGATTCTTTGTAATAGTTTTGAGATATGATGATAGTGATATGTGAGTCATGTTGATGAGTAATTATGCTTTAGTAAGAATATTGGTGTTAAGGTTTGTGATTCCCTATGCAAGCACGAAAGTCAATAGTTATGCAATGAAATTACATCCTACTTGTGGTGCATTATTCGGTGTTAGTTATGCTTAATGCTTGCTTATGAGATTTTTTGTTTCTTGGTTGGATGCTTCTCAATCTTTTGCTAGCCTTCATTTGCACTAAGTATGATCACTACTTGTGCATCCAAAATCCTTTAAACCAGTTTTTGCCATATGAGTCCACCATACCTACCTATATGCGGTATTTTCGTGCCATTCTAAGCAAATTTGTATGTGCCATCTCTAATTTTCAAAATAAATTTCTCTTTTGTGTGCTCGTACCGCTCATGAAACGGTAGGGGGTGGCTAATATATTTCCATGCTAGATGTGTTATTCTCAAGATGAGTGTTTATTCACTTGTCATTGCATGAGCGTACGGCAAAGGTATTAGGGATGCCCAATCCCGAAATGAAAAATGAATTTACTTTATGTTGTCAAATAATAAATTCCTTGGAAAGTGTTGGTATGGAGGGCACCCGTGGATACGGCTAGCCATGGAAAGTGAAAGTACGGTGGAAAAAGGAATAAACTTTATTTTCTATTTGGGAACCGCCTATGATATATCTAGCATGGAAAGTATTGGGAACTACTCGATCGTTCTCGTTGACAGGAAAAGCATGCCTCCCAAAATGTTTTTATCTCTATCTTTTTCGCTTTGAACTCTGGCACCTCTACAAATCCCTACTTCCCTCCGCGAAGGGCCTTTCTATTTACTTTATGCAATTTTTATTTTTACTTGAGTCTCCATCTTCTCTTATAAAGCACCAACTAAGGGGCACTATGATCGTACTTGAGCAATGGGTGTAGCTAATATGCGAGTGCGTTTCATGAATGGATCAATGATTGAGCATAATGGGCTAGGGATAACTTGCTTTAGTGTTTATATTTTGAAAGACAAGGTTGCTTGTTGATATGCTTTGAACCATATAAAAGTCCAAATGTCCATGCTACAAAGAAAAGAATATGTGATGAACATGTTAGGCAGCATTCCACATCAAAAATTCTGTTTTTATCATTTACCTACTTGAGGACAAGCAGGAATTAAGCTAGGGGATGCTGATACGTCTGCAACGTATCTATAATTTTTGATTGTTCCATGCTGTTATATTATCATTCTTGGATGTTTTACAATCATTTTATAGCAACTTTATATCATTTTTGGGACTAACCTATTGACATAGTGCCCAGTGCCAGTTGCTGTTTTCTGCTTGTTTTTTACTTCACAGGAAATCAATACCAAACGGAGTCCAAATGCAGCAAAACTTTTTGGAAATTTTTCTTGGACCAGAAGACATCCAGTGGGCCAAAGAAGTACCGAAGAGGGGGCCCGAGGTGAGCACAAGACACCAGGGCGCGCCTGGAGGCCCAGGCACGCCCTGATGGGTTGTGCCCACCTCGGTGGCCTCCCGCACCACCTCTTTGCTCTATAAATACCCCAATATTCCAGAAACCCTAGGGGAGTCTACGAAAATCAATTCCAGCCACCGCAAGTTCCAGAAACCACAGATCCAATCTAGACACCATCACGGAGGGGTTCATCATCCTTATTGGTGCCTCTTCGATGATGCGTGAGTAGTCCATTGTAGACCTACGGGTCCGTAGTTAGTAGCTAGATGGCTTTCTCTCTCTCTTTTGATTCTCAATACAACGGTCTCTTGGAGATCTATTTGATGTAACTCTTTTTGCGGTGTGTTTGTTGGGATCCAATGAACTTTGAGTTTATGATCAGATCTATGTTTTTATCCATGAAAGTTATTTGAGTCTTTTGATCTCTTATATGCATGATTACTTATAGCCTCGTATTTCTTCTTCGAATCTTTGGTTTAGTTAGGCCGACTAGATCAATTTTTCTTGCCATGGGAAAAGGTGCTTTGTGATGGGTTCGATCTTACGGTGCTTGATCCCAGTGACAGAAGGGGAACCGACACGTATGTATCATTGCCATTAAGGATAACAAGATGGGGTCTATTTCTACATAAATAGATCTTGTCTACATCATGTCATCGTTATTATTGCATTACTCCATTTCTCCATGAACTTAATACACTAGATGCATGCTGGATAGCAGTCGATGTGTGGAGTAATAGTAGTAGATGCAGGCAGGAGTCGGTCTACTAATCTTGGATGTGATGCCTATATAATGATCATTGCCTGGATATCGTCATGATTATTTGAAGTTCTGTCAATTGCCCAACAGTAATTTGTTTACCCACCGTATGCTATTTTTCTCGAGAGAAGCCACTAGTGAAATCTACGGCCCCCGGGTCTATTTTCCTCATCATATATTTTCAGATCTATTTTTCTATTTGCCTTTCTATTTATTTGCTACTTTTATTTTCAGATCTATATTATCAAAAAACCAAAAATACCTCACTGAATTTTATTTGCTTTCATTTGCATCTGTCAATCTATTACAACTTTCTCACGTCTGTTTGCCAATTTCTGGCGCCGTTACCCAAAAGGGATTAACAACCCCTTTAACACGTCGGGTTGCAAGTATTTGTTCTTTGTGTGCAGGTGTTGTTTACGTAGTGTTGCATGGTTCTCCTACTGGTTTGATAACCTTGGTATCATCACTGAGAAAAATACCTACCGTTGCTGTGCTGCATCATCCCTTCCTCTTTGGGGAAATACCGATGTAGTTCAAGCAAACATCAGTCACCCGGGACCGTATCTCAGACGGGTAAAGCTGAAATCTATCGTTCTTACAGAATACAACAAGTCGGCCTAAGGGAAGTGAATATAGCCTCGAGCTTAATACCAGGGTTCTTTTTTAAAGCCATTGGTGTCCGTTGACCCTACATGTCCGGACTGTAATTTTACCCAATGAAAGGAACTCTTGGAGGAACTATTTTCATCGGAAGATGTTTCTTACGTTAAACAGTAATATAACATCGCTCTCCGCATATGTTTCGTCTGTTTAAACCAGAGGGCCGGATTGCCTGGTTTCCGAATTGTTGCCTTGCTTCCTATGGCACACAGTACGGAACACTCCCCGATCTCTAATCGGAGAGGCAGAAGCCGATGGCCGGTCAAGACAACATTCTTTAAAAATAACAATAAGAACGTGAATTGAGCACGGTCAACATAAAGTACATAGATACATAGAATTGACAAGACTACTCATTCTCGACATTGTCGATCAACTGTTCTAAAGCACAATCCTTTTGAGAATAGCGAGCGGCTTGCATCACTTTATCATACACCAAGCTTAGTGGTATCTCTTGACCGTCAGGGCCCACAGGACCAACCAGGGCCATATGCACCGGGTTTAGCTTGGTGAAGCGAGTCTTTACCATAGCCCACGCCTCGCGCGCTCCTTCTCGGTAGGCCAAGATCTTCCATAACTCAAACCTTCGCCGAGCCCCTTTAAAGTGACTGGCTAGTTCAGCCATACTCTCTGGTGGCGCATCTGATGGCCAGAATGCCTTCGCCATGCTCTTCATGGCTTTCCGGGCCTTTTCATAGGTCTTCAACAGTTCCTTTAGAAGGTTCCCGTCATAAGCGCTTCTTCCTCAGGCCGCCCAGTTAGGAGACCTAACAAGCAGGTGTTGCACATCATCATTAACACATCAATGACACTTGCCAACAGCATGTTACAATCAACACTTACCGAATATACCACCTTTCAGCTTCTGGTTTTCTTCCGCAGTCTGGGCCAGCTGAGCTTTCAAGCTCTTAATTTCCTCGACTTGTCGTTGAGTTTTTGCCTTGAGCTCATTTTCTCCTCCTGACTTCGTGTCAGTACTCATTTACCAGCCTCCAGCTCCCTCCGTAGCTCATTTACAGCTCCCGCGGTTGTACGGATAATACGGTGTTAATGCTTGGCATACAACGTATACCTACAAAAACAATCTTTACTACTCACCGGACAATTCGCTGCTGGCTTTTCGAGCCGCATCTAGTTCAGCCTTGGCTTCGACCAACTGTGTCCGACTCACTTCAAGGTCCTCGGACAGCTTTTTGTTTTGCTCTCTTGCAGCCTACAAAAATAATATCATTAGACACCCTTAACTCGGCCGTCCCGCCCGAATTAAGGCTTGGGGGCTAGTTGGTTAGGGAACATGATCTGCTTTTAAGTTATATACCTGCACCTTGGTGGCAAATAGACTAGCAATCCCATCCAGACTTGTCCGGGCCGCTCCAAGGTACGCATCCACCAAACTAAAAGCATTAAATTCCTGTTCGGCAAAGGCAGTATGACGTAAAGTCTCCCTCCGGCGGCGATGGTTCATTACGTTCTCGACCTCGGAATTAGTGACCGAAACATCGTCGGAGTCCGCCAGAGGTACGCCAGCCGCCACGCGTTCGGAGGAGGCTCTTGCTTGTGCCGACGACTTCGGCCCGGAGTTTGGCTCGGTGCATCCGGGATATCTTCGGATTGGTGTAGGGGCATACGCCTCCTGCCAAATTGAGCAAGCTCTAATAAGAAAGTGCCAGCGGCAACCCTCACTGCAATTCCGAAATATGTTACCTTTGGGCAGAGGGGGCAGGTGCCTCCGCCTCGGCGGAAGCTTTCCGCTTTGATCTCCCGTCAATGGCCGAAGCTGGCGCGATCTGCGCTCCTGCCGAGACATTCTTACGCGTAGTGCAGCGACCCTTGGGAGTAGAAGTCAGCACGTGGGGGGTAGCGCGAGACGAGCGCTTTGTTCAGGAGAGGGTCTTCTTTTCACTTACTGTGGAAGAGGGAAGAGCCCCGGGGTGATCGGCTATTACAGCCACTTTGCCGCCATCAAGGCCCTCCTGATAGAACACCCCATCTTCAAATTCGATTGACGTCTCTCGATCATCATGATACCCTAGATCGCCATCACGAGAGTGATTCTCTGGTTGAGGGGGAGGACAACTAATGGACGTAACCTGACGCCTCCATCCCTGTTCAAGTGGCGATCAGTAAGAATTCGGCGTGATCTGTGGGCTCAAAGTAGTGGATTGTGACTTACCCAGTCCACCGGATTGTATCCGGAGCAGCCTTCTCGAATACTCATGCGAGCAAACTCTGCTTCGTCTCCCTTGAAGATATCTGCCAGTATTTTGGCCAGGGCCGCCTTGTTGTTTGGCCTTTGCCACTGATGACGTTTCACATCGTTGGTCCTGTTATAGCACCATAAAGGGTGACCCCGTTGTTGGAGGGGTTGCACGCTTCGGGTAATGGCGATGGCCATGACTTCGATCATGGTCAGCTTGCTGCTAGTTAGCAGCCTGATCTTTGCCGATAGTGCACGCACTTCTTCGCTGTCCTGTTGGGAAGGGCCTCTAGGCTGCCAGTTGTACCGCTTTATAGGTGGATCATTTGAATATTCGGGTAGCCCTTGCCGAATTGGATCGGTAAGGGGAACGTCTTCGATTTAAAACCACTCCGAAGACCATCCTTCGGGATCTTTCTGTGGGGTCCCGATTGGGTACCCTATCCCAGCTATTCGCCATACCTCGGCGCCACCTACCTCAAATATAGATCCCTCCCGGAGGCGGGGGACAAGACAGAAATACTTCCTCCACAAGTCAAAGTGGGGCTCGCAACTCAGAAATATCTCGCACAAGGCTACGAAGCCAAAAATGTGCAATATCGACCCCGGGGTGAGGTTGTGGAGCTGGATCCCATAGAACTCTAGCAGACCCCATAGAAAGGGATGAATAGGAAAACCCAAACCTCTTAGAAGGAAGGGCACGAGACATACCCTCTCCTCCTTGCTTGGGGCGGGGGAGTTCTCGGCAAGGGCGCGACCATCAATGGAGATGAGACTGGCGCGGACTGGGACCAGATCGACTGAAGGAAGGAAGCGCTGCGTCTGCAAGCGACTCAGCTGGATATGTGAGACCGAGCAGCTTGACCAATCACTTGGGAGCAGGCCGTGAGGGTGCGAGGAAGAACCTGGGATGTGGGCCATGGCTTTGGAGAATTTTTTCGGTGTCGTTCTTGGCGAAGGGGAAGATAACTGTTCTCAGCCCTTTTGGATCTATAAATAAGCTTCTTATTGTGAAGCCGAAAGGATGGGTGTGTGGAAGGACGGCATTGGGCCGCACGCCCTCTGGAAAGGTGTGCGAAGCCCTTGCCCCGAAGAACGACATTAAACTTTGATGGTCCCACCTCAATCTCGAGATGTCTTCGGATCTTAGAATCTTTAGACTGTCCGGACCCGAGTACATTAGAGCGGGTTCCGAATAAAGTTCGGTGAAGTTAACATGGCTTCAAATGGATTAAAGGAACTCGTCTCGCAAGCCGATGATGTGAAGATTCCAGAAGACGATCCCCGGCGTTGGAGGCAAGTTCGGGGGCTACTGAGGGAGTCATGGACTAAGGGGTCCTCGGGGCGATGGCCCATTGTACATGGGCCAGACTGGTGGAGCCGTATAATGACCGGAGATCTATGAAGCCGTGGTGTGCCCTCCAAGTCAAGAAGGCACAGGATCTCTTCAAACCCTTGTTGTAAGCTATCTTCAGTAACCCTAGCCCTATCGGTGTCTATATAAACCGAGGGTTGTAGTCATTAGGGTTAAGAGCTACATTCATCACCTCATAGCCTAAGGGTTTAGCTTAAGCTGGTCTCGAGGTAGATCTACTCTGTAAACCATGTTATACATTCAATACAATCAAGCAGGACGTAGGGTTTTACCTCTTCGAGAGGGCCTGAACCTGGGTAAACACTGTGTTCGTCGTCCCTTGTTACCCATCGATCCTAGATCCACAGCTCGGGACCCCCTACCCCGAGGTCTGCCGGTTTTGACACCGACAAAGGTGTTTCGGATCTTGCACTTGCGTCATCCAACTCCTACGACATATTTGACTCACCAAATGAAGGAATTGGAAGATGCTTCATGGCTAAAGGCCCCAAGGTATCACACCCCGAGTATGTTGATTTTAATAGTGGTGAAGATGATTTTCTAGGTGATGATGATTTACTTGTTGACAAAACTAGTGATGAAAACTATGGTGAATTTGCTAGTAATCATGCTAATCAAGATGAAACGAATGACAATGATAAGACGGAGATTGAGCGTCTAACTAAAGAACTAAACACTCTTAAGTTAGCTCATGAAACAACTCAAGAGGATCATAGGGAGCTCCTAAGAACTCATGAGAAGCTACGGTTCGAGAAGCTAAATTTAGAGCAAGAGCATGAGTTTCTAAAAGCTATCAATGATAATCTCCGAAAGAAGAGTTCTTCTTACATTGCCAAACATCTACTCTTGTCTACTTACATGCCACAAGTAAAATCTAGCAACAAGAGCAAGAAAGATTCTTCTTCTAGTAGTAATAATAACCATGCTAAATCCAATATTGTTGCTTCTAGTAGTTCTCTTGATTCCACTAATGATTCTCTTAGCCAAGTTACATTTGAGAAAGAAAATAGCTTATTGAAGGGAATTATAGAGAAAGGTGTTTACAAGAGCCTTGCCATAAGTAAGCAATTTGAGGAAATTGTACGCAAGCAAGGAAGGCACCGGAAGAATCAAGGTGTTAGTTTTGAACGAAAGTTCAATGCCAATGGAGTTGAGTGGGATGAAGATCAATACCCCAAGACGAAGTTTGTTCCTCAACAAGAGAAGTATGACCCCACTTCTTTCAAGGGAACACAAGATCAAGATGATCTTCCACTACAAGACCACAAGATAAAAGGCAAGGACAAGCTTCAAGAAGAGATTGACTCATTTGAAGAAGCTTCTAAGGCCATGGTCAAGTGGGTTCCGAAGACTACGTCAAGCTCTACTTCATCAAGTTTAACTACAACTCCAAGGATTCCCATCAAGTTGATGTGGATCCCAAAGAAGACGAACTAGAGTGTTCTTGAGGGTGACTCCGCCAATATACTTCACTCATATTCACTTTGGCAAGGACTTGTGCAATCAACTTTCATATCTTGCACTAATTCATGGAGTCACAAACCCTCTTGTTGGCAAGACCAGGGACAAGCTAACCTAATGCTTTCATGGACATCATCATATGTGCAATTCACTCTATGTCTATGGATATCCTTGTATGTTCATTGTGGGATTAACCCATGTAGGTATTGAAAGTGCAACACTCCAATGGATTGCTCCAAATGATCTACATAACATTGAGCATCCACATCTTCACTATCTACATGAAGTCATCACCGACAAAACCCAAGGTTAGTTCATCCCTCTTAGGGGGGGATATCACATCTAGGGGGAGCTTTGATCTAAAGATTTAGCTAACGCAACTCTAATGGTGTGAACACATTAATGCTTTATGTAAAAGTGGTAACCCCACTTGTGCTTAAACGATGAGTATGACCTATGATCAAATGTTCTCATTTGACTCCTAAGTCAATATACTCATATATAGATGACCTAGTCATCGCCAATTGCTTGATAGATGCTAGAATTGATTGTGCATGCTTTGACACATGTTTCATTTGCTATCTTATTGTGTGAGCATGTTGGTTGCATAATTTCTCCATTCGAGGACATCCATTTATTTTTTTATTGTCTTGGTTTTTATTGACCAAATGGATGGACAAGAATGCCTACGAACTTTCTCTAGCTATCTGTGCTTTTCTTGTCTCAAACTCTATTCATGCTATATCACAAAAATTGAACAAGTCTTTCGGACCCTCCGGGTGAGGAGCACTCGGAGCCACCTATCTGTCAAGGGCTGCATTCCAAAACCTTCTATTACATTTCGGTCAGACCAACTCACTCAAACTCGATCACACCGAAAGCACTAGACTGATCTAGGTTTTCATCTCGGTGCTACCGATTAGAATGACTCGGCCCCACCAAGTTGCAATAACTGCACGCAGTTTTGCATCTCGACACCACCGAAACATTCCAATCGGTGCCACCGACAGCACATGGGTATATATACTCAGCGGACCCGTATGGTTGAAAAATCCTTCAAACCTCACGAGCCCGCGCCCCATTGCTGCCGCCCCCTTGGTCTCCGAATCATCGCCGTCTTTGCCTGTGCATCTCTGCCGCAGGACTTCATCGCCATCAACGGGAATCAACACCTCCGTTGCCGCCGCAGAGAATCATCACCAAGTTAGGGTACGATTCGATCTCCTCGTGCTATCCCCTTCCGATTCAATGCACAAGGATAATGCCATGTATCTTGCCACGTTTGAGATTCTTCTATCCACTGAAAAGTTCCTTTAGAATAGATTCAAAGAAAAAATTTAGGGTTAGGTTTCCCTCGGACCGACCGAAATGAAACTTTCGGTCCCACCGATTGGCTCTGGCCATTGCACTAAGTACAACTCGGTGCCACCGAAATGTACTAATCGGTGAGACCGACAGTAAAATCTCAGTGAAACCCTAGCATCTCGGAGCCACCGAACCACAACTCGGTCTGACCGATTTTGTGTGTTTAGGCTCTGTGTGTGCTTCAGTGTCACCGAGATGATCATATCGATAGCTCCGAAATGCCTTATGCAGAAAACTAAAACTAAAGTTTGGATTCAAATTTTTGAAAAACCATCTACATTTTGTGATACTCATCTACTCTATCTACACCCATCTATTCACAGGGTCAGATTTGCAAGTTGTCAGATGCAAGTGATAGCCAAAGCATGTCAGAATGGGATGTGAATCTGAGTGAGGGCACAAGCCCTAGTGATAGTTATGATGATGGTAGCAGGAGTACACCAAGCAACCCGCCTAAAGCTGCCACAAAAACAAGGAAGAAGAGAATGTCAAAGAGTGAGGATGAGGACTTTGTTGCAGATGAGGAAGTAACCTCCAAGAAGAAAGCAGTTCTCAGAAAAGAGTATGGCTCTGCAACCACCACCAAGCCAGGTCTCAAGAAGAAAGCTCCTGCCAAGAAAGCTCCAATGTCAAAGCCTAGGAAATCTACAACTCCACAAGAGACAATGACATTTACTCTTGAGCAATCAGATGATGATGAGGCTGCTGTTGGTAAGAAGAAGAAGAGAGCTAGGAAGACCACTGCCACAGTGCTTGGCAAGCCTTCCATGAGGAAAGATGAAGAAGAAGAGGAAGAGGAACCAGTTGCACCTCCTGCCAAGACTCAGAAATTGATGTCTGATGCTATGAAGGCTGCCAACCCCTCCAAGTCTAAGCCCAAAGCTCCAGTTCCAGCACCCAAGAGATCAACTAGGAACATCCCAGCTGCTGAAAAGAATAAGGCCCAGTGTCAGAAGCTCAAGAGGATGATCAGCCACTAGTGCTCAGAAAATTGAAGCCCAAGATTCCAGATCATGATGATGGACATCCAGTTGTAGAAAACATGAAGCCTAGGAAGGAAAAAGGTCTAAGGGAATGGAGGAAAGTGGATCCATATTCAGTGAGGAGGAGAACAACTTGTGATTATCGTTTCCATACCCGTGAATAGCAAGATTTCTATGAGACAATGCTACTTGACAAGAAGCCCATCATAAGCAACATGAAGTGGGTGGACTGGAAGTATATTGGTGCAAATGAAGACTACTTCTCCCATGTTCATGAGAGCTTCAGACTTGCTAGAGTTGATGCTTTTGTTGGACAAAATCTTACAAAATGGAATGATGATATGGTGATGCAATTCTACTCCACAACACATTTTTATCCGAATGGCAGAATTGTATGGATGACTGAGGGTACTAGATACCAATCATCTATCTCTGAGTGGGCTGCACTCATTAATTCTCTAGAGGAAAATGAGAATGATGTTGATGTCTATGGGAAGCCCAGGATGGATCACAACACTATGGCACATATGTACAAGACCATTCCTGACAAGGATTTGGGAACTCATAAGTTTGGATCAATATATTATTTGCTAGATGGTTTGGCCACCACAAAGTATATTTTGAGGCACACTCTATTGCCCAAATCTGGAGATGAGAGAATGATTCGTAGCCACTCCATCAACTTGCTCAACTTGTTTGATGTCCCACAGAAATTCAAAGTCACGAGCTTGATTGTTGAGACAATCAAAAGGACAACTGCTGACCAGAAGAGGTCATGTGGATATGCACCACACATTCAGATGCTTATCAACTCCAAGGTTGGTACAGATACATATCTACTTGACAGTGAGCACCTTCCTCTTCAGCCAGAGTTCGAAGACAATGAAGTGGTTGTAACACCCCCAGTGTCGAGCTACAGTAATCTCCCCTAGTGGTGCCGTGTCATCACATTTATTTTTCTAAACCTCACTTTGATCCAAACCGAATTAAAATTAAAATAAACTAAAGATATTATTTCTTCAAATTGTAAAACAAAAATGTTGTTATTATTGCATAAAATCCCTAAGTATTAGTCAGTGTGAAACCATCTTCGTTTGGTTAGCCCATTCGACTCTAGCAATATTTTAGTGCGCCATCACCTATCATGGCCATTTAAATTCAAACCGGAATTTATACTTTTCCAAACCTTGTGAAGCTTTGTGTGCAACACCAAAATATCGAATATGAATTATATGTGAGGTTTGCTGTAGAACTAAAATCTTTAGGTGTGCTAAATATTATACAAAACACCAGCTAAATTTAAAAGACAAAAAAAAGGGCTAAAGAGAAGAAGCTACACATATCTGTTCACCTGGGCCTTTAGCCCACAGAGTGCAAGCCCAGCCCATCCCCGTCATCCCCTTGCTCTCTGTTCACCACGCACCCCATGGACGCAGGAGCGTCGTCCATGGCCGGATAGCCACGGGGCGGCCATCCCGCGCCTCCCCGCCGTCTCCCTGTGTTGGATAAGAATTCCCCGCGCCCCCTCTGTCAACCCTAGATCACCAATCCTTCTCCCTCGCCTCGCCCCATTCTTTTTCTTCGAAGCCCGAAGCCACCATGTAGCGCACATCGTCGATCCCGCGGCCACCAGGTTCCCCGTTGAAAAGGAGCAGGTCCGGGAGCACCACTGCCTCGTCCTCTTCATCTACACCAACTCGCGCGAGCCGGAGCACCCTCGAGCCGTCGACATCAGCCTCCTTCCCCGACTGCATCCTCCGGTCATCGTCGCTCGATCTGCACTGCTCTGACCATCCCCGGCGTCGTCGTCCCCTACTCTGCAGCCGTGGTGAGCTGCTCTACCAATTCCCCCTTGTCTCGACCTCGATTCATGCCGTATGCCACCGTCCTACGCCATGGCCAGAGCTCGAGCTCCCGTGCGTGCCCGCGCTGCTGCTGCTCCCCCTCGCCTGCGCCCCGTCGTGTGTGCCCCGCCCTGGCCTCGCCTCCGCGTACCACGGCGCGCTCGCAGCCGCCTTGCCTGCACTCGGCTGCAGCCGCTACTGCCCGCTGTTGCTCCGCGCTGCTGTGCCTGCTGCTACTGACCTGCTGCCTTGCAGCCGCCGCGAGCTGCCGCTGCTCTGCTTTGCTGCCGGCTACTGCTGCTTTTCCCGCTGTTGCTGCTCTTTGCTAATGCCGCTGCTTGCTACTGCACTGCTGCTGCTTTTTTTTTTGCTAGCCGCCGCCGCTGCTTGCTAGTTGTTGTTGCCGCTGTAGGCCATGGCTGCTTGAGCCCCTATGCATGCCCAACCATGGGGCATGGTTTTGCCTATGGCCATCTCTGGTTAGCATCAGATTAGGTAGGTTAGATTAATTCCTAAGTAGTCTTATGTGCAAATGGCATGTGGGGCCTCCCCTGTTAAATCACCATTATTATGACAAGTGCCTATTACATGCGGGTCCTACTGCTAACTAAATTAATTTAATTAAAGTCTATTTAACTAGAGTCTCTAACAGTGGGGTCCCACAGCTAATTAAACTGAATTAAACAATCCGTTAACATATGTGACACTGACAGTCGGGTCCCACTGACCCTGTTGACCAGTCAATTTGACTGTGTTGACTTTGACTTAGGCCCACATGTCATCCTCTGCGGGCTAGATTGCAACTTGGTACACATGGCTTAAATTCGAATTAAAACAATTACAGAAATTCCAGAAAATCATTACTAACTTCGGAAATTCATAGAAAAATAACCGTAGCTCGGATGAAAAAGAATTATATATGAAAAGCGATCAGAAAAACGAGACGAATCCAAATATGCCCTCCTCATATCTGTCACATGCCCCTAGCTACCTGAACATGTAACTTTCCCCTCCGGTTCGTCTATCTGACAAATGTCCAAAACCGGGAAAACATTCCCGGATGAATTCCCCCTTCACCAGTATCACCCGGCACTGCGTTAGATCACCTCTGTCACCGCGTATTCCCATGTTATGCTTTGTGCTGCACTTGTTTGCTCTGTATTTATTGTTTCCTCCCCCTCTTCCCTCTCGTTAGACCCCGACGTCGTCCCCGAGACCGACGCAGCTCCGGAGCCCGACGCCACCGTTGACGACCTTGCCCTTGCCGCCGAGCAACCAGGCAAGCCCCCCCTTTGATCATCCCGATATCGCCCATTCTAATTTCTCATGCTTGCATAGGATTGCTGCTACTACTGCTTTACCTATTCTGATGCATGGCCTGTTTATTGTAACCTGCTGTTGATAATTACCGGCATATCCTAAACTGTCTAGTATAGTCTGGGTAGACGCCTATCAGTGACCCCACTTGCCCCGACTGCCCCGCTGGATTATCAGAAGACCCGATCAACGGTATTGAAGACCAGTCCCCGGCACCGCACATCACCCCCTTAGTTGTAACGACACTGCAGCGTTACTATCAAGTGCCGAGGGTGATACCTCGTGTAGCACTTCTGATGTTAACTCTATAGAGTAGCTATTCGGTCGTGGTCATTGAGGGTGATTCCTCCTTTACCACTTCCGGTAACGATGCTGTCGTGCAACACATCAAGTGTGAACCCATCGAGGGTGATTCCTTCGAGTTCACCTTGACGGATACATCGAGTAGGAATCTAACGAGGGTGATACCTCGGATTCCCCTGATATTATAGACACACGGATACTTGGACTTTACACTGTTACTTGGAAAGGCGGGTCGTCCCTGAGGGGTACCCGCGTGAGCCTAAGTGGCGAGTGTTGTGGAGACGGGTTGACCTGGATGGTGCCCGAGTGATGAATACGAGGCGTGGCCGGGCATTGTTGGCCCTTGCCGCAAGTCCTCGAGACGGGGCGACGGGGTCACATCTTTCGTGAGTCTCTGCTCGTTACCGCAAGCCCTAGTCCACTAAGGATTTGGATATTTGATCCGAGCAGGCCTCTGGTCTGATAGCACTAACCATCAGGTGGGCTTAGTATGGGCGTTCTGCATCGTAGCATCAGCCGAAAGCTTTGTCAGACGTCCAGTTCAGCACTGCGGCCGGGCCGGGCCGGCACCATCCTGAGGGGTGGAGCCTGGTTCGCCCGGCACGCAATGACCCGGAGGGCGAGGGGCGATGGCCAAGACACCCTTGCGCTTAGGATGTAGACTGGCGGGGACCTCTCTACTGAGCTCTAGGTAGGGTTGCGGTGTGTCGTTTGGCCGAGGCTGGGCATGACCCAGGAAAGTGTGTCCGGCCGGAGTTAATCGAGCGTGTTGGGTAAGTTGGTGCACCCCTGCAGGGAAGAAAACTTCTATCGATAGCCGATCCTCGGTAACGGACACTCGGAGTTGTATCCTGATTGATACAATTAGAACTGGATACTTGGATACTATGGCTCTGGGATTGCTTCTCGCCGGGAGTTGAGATGGGATCTCAGGACGAGGTTGATGACTGTATGGCTCTGGGATTGCTTTCTCGCAGGGAGTCGAGAAAGGATCTCTGGGTGAGGTTGAGACTTAATGATACTGCTACATTATATTGTACTGTTCTACTCTCTTCTATTGCTGCAAGACCTCTGAAGATGCTAGTCTTCGATAGGACTAGGCCTTCTCTCTATTCTGGCATTTCTGCAGCCCAGTCCACATATACAACCTTACATTGATAATGTTGCATATGTAGTGTAGATCCTTGCTTGTTGAGTACTTCGGATGAGTACTCACAGTTGCTTTGCTTTCTTTTTCCCCCATATCCATTTGATGCGACCAGATGACAGAGCCCCGGATACAGCTGCCGCCGCCGACGCTCGCTACTACTACCCCAAGGGTGGATGCTACTATGAGTTGACTGACGACCAGGAGTAGGATCGGAGGGTCCCAGGCAGGAGGCCTACGCCTTTCGATCATAGTGTTTTATTTTGCCCCGCCTTTCTAAAGGCCTTTCTTTGCTTTCTTTTATATCTGTACTCAGATATCTGATGCTTCCGCTGACGCTTGTACGCAAGCTTATGTATTCGAGGCCTCGAGGCCCCTGGCTTGTAATATAAAGCTTGTATGACTTTATTTATGTTTTAGAGTTGTGTTGTGATATCTTCCCGTGAGTCCTTAGGCTTGATCGTGTGCATTTGCGTGTATGATTAGTGCACGATTGAGCCGGGGGCGTTTCAAGTTGGTATCAGAGCCGACTGACTGTAGGAACCCCCTTTCCAACTCCTTGGCCGAAGTTGAGTCTAGTGATCCAAAACTGTTTTACTAACATGGCTGTGTGGCTTACGGGCCCATGTCGCCAATTGGGTGGTATTAGGATCTTTTACTCCTCGACCTATACTCTAGGACTCTGACCTCTCGTCTATTCGGGTTAAATATTTTACTAACTCCAACATTAGGTTCTCGTAACCACTTTCTCCCGGAGAGCCCCGTCATTCCAGAAGATCGCCTACTTCATTCGAAGATTCCGACGATACTCTACGTTGATTTTCCGAGACTCTTGTACTCGCTGTCTTTGCAATTCCCTACCACCGATAAATCCTGATGGATAACTACATACACTTGTCGTTCATACACTCATTCCAGCTACTCTTTTGTTCCATCCGACTTATCGAATTACCTTCCGATGTTCCCAAAAGTTCTTCGTCCCTACCACCTTGCAGTTCCCTAGCGTATGAATACACTTACGAATAATTCCTCACATTACCGGGGATCCGTTCATCCCCAGTTGTTCCTGTGTTTCACGAAATACCTCGTATTACTATACGACCTTCCAAAAATCCTCTGCAGCCTACTGCTTTTGATATTCTTCTGAACTGCTTGCATTATGGTTAGTTCCATATGTCAAGTAAACATCGTTGATACCCCTTGTCACTATCATTCTGATCCTATTGATTCAACATGTGTGCGAATACTCGCAATCATCAGTTGTGTCCTACTAATTCATCCTTCCGGCTCAGACGTCATTTATGTATATGAGTTGGATCTCGGTAAATCAATCCTTGATTGATTGGCAATCTAATTCTATTCATCATACTCCTCTTTTCATCAGAGCCTCTGCCTCTGATTCCCCGATTTTGGGATCGTAAACCTTCGCATTTAAGCATCGAATTATTCAAATGTTTCCATAAACCGATGCCCTTGCATTTCTTCTTCTTCTGGTTGAGTATCGCTACTCACGTCAAATCCTTTGTCGTCTACCTGATCTTTTGTTGTAATAATATCCGATAGTATCCTTCATATTCAAACATCTTATGGGCTATTCCCTTGATATTTAGTACCCCCGGTACATTGTATCATCTGCTTTGACTATGATACTCTACTTTCGAACTCGCATCCCTTGCTTTGGTTGATGGTTGTGTGGATTCATAAAATGTCCCGATGGGTTGTATCTATGCTTCTGCCATCAGCAAGAACCCAGAAAATTCTACGAGTCATACCCTTCTGGTGTTTCACCAGATAAATTTTCAGCACTACAATTTCTTCGAAACGAGAAGTGAATGGAAGGTTATGCATGGAAGAAGTGGGAGTCGATGTTGAACTTTTGCGTTCATGCCCATAGACACGATGTAGAACCTATCATGGAAACTGCTCGTAAAAATAATTGTTTCCTTGGTACTAATTCATCTTGTACCGGTGAATTGATCCTTTGCAATCGTGGTTCCGACCATATTTCTCCTCGATTCCATTTCCGGGACAAGTTGAAATACTTGTCTTCTGCAGATCATTTCACCTGCCCAACCTCGATCTTGGTCTACCTTCACGTATTACCCCCCTACCGTCTTGAGGATATCATCCTATTGTACTACGTCCTATGGATTCTCCGATGGAGTGATACCTTTTCCCTGTCATAGTCACTCCACGGGTTCTGGGTTATCGTCAACCGAGACCACCGAACAATGAATCGATTCTGCTCTGTGATTTAGTACTCCTAGTACTTGTTGCTGGGAAGTTTACTACTCCATCATGCCATCCCTAGCCTGATCGGCTACATATTTATCGAGCTAATTTTAACTGTACTACCTGGTCCTTATTCCCGGAGCACAACTTCCGACGATGAACTAAGCTTACGTCGATCTTCCTTGTCTTATCGTTTCACCTCGAACAACAAGCTTGACTTCGAGTTTGTGTCGTAAACGTGGTTCCAATAACCTTTCGCTTCATCATTCCTTTGACTTGATGTCATCACCGACCAATTACATCTTCATGAAATCTCTCGACAATTGTGTCGTGATCATCATCAACATTTCGAGCTCTTCTAGGATATCAATAGAATTCATAGTGAGAAATATCATCCTTGCCCCCTCAATGAATTGTTGCTGAGCCCGCGGGCACTATCCTCATCTTTTCCTGGCTGAAATTGTATGACTTATTTTATAAGTTGTTTTGATGGATCCTTTGTGTATCCAAAGGCTGACCTTTACTTGATGACCATGTCTATACTATCTCGAAGCCTGTCTGTGGTACTCCGATTTTCTATAAGAACGGCTGAAGCAATACTAAATTTTCGTTATCAATTATCCAAACACCGTTGTATGGGTAACGTCATGAAATTCCTCCCCCCTTACCTAAAGGGTTTTCTATGTTATATCCTGTCATGGATATCATGCTCTGCTTGTCCTTGGGAAGGATATACCCCTGAAATATGTGTTTAAACATATTTCCTTTCCATTGTTTTGTTTAACCTTTTCTTGTAATCTGACTTAACTGAGCAGTAATAATTCCCTGCTTAGGTAATCACCTTGTTGTACCACTCTATCAGTAAGACCCTGTTACTACTGTTGATGACATTCCGGTAACCACCGATGGACGAGAACTTTGCCTATTGGTCCGCCTCGTTTCAACGGGCAGGAAAATGGTTCTCTTCGTCCCTCGCCCTTGGTACCAACGTTGTTGCCAACATAACTGACAGGCTATGCTCTGACCTACCCTGCTATCATGACTATACAAGATGTCACTGCTCCTTCTACCTTTAACCACATGGTGGGCCCATAACCCACATTTCCACAGGATCGAAAACCTGACTCTTCTGTACATCCCTGTTTCCAAGGTTATTCCTCACGCTTGACATTATATGTAAATCACTAGCCACCTTCCTAGTGATCTATTCTGGTATCAGACGCAATACTTATTCTCGTTGCTCTAAACCCCTTTCGCCCTCTGTTTCAGACATCGAACGATTGTCTATCCAGTTGAAGCTTCTTATTGTACCTTCTTACTTTTGTCTCGATGTGTTTCATTTGTTCAACTCGAGAGTTACTCATGAGTTCATTCATGGGATAACTCCCAGATAATTACCCCTTAAAGCATTCTATCATTGTCGAGCTGCCCCTTACCTATTCGTAAGTACGATGGAATTCCCGAAGAAAGGATGACGATTTCATCGTGATGACCTGAAGCAAAGAGTTGAAGACATCAACGCAATGGATCGACCTCTTCGAGAAGAGCAACCAAGAACGAGGAGATCCGTTAGAATTTCGTAACCAGAACTTTCCCCCTTACTCAAACTCTTAAAATCTCGGGACGAGATTTCTTGTAGTGGGGGAGATTTATAACACCCCCAGTGTCGAGCTACAGTAATCTCCCCTAGTGGTGCTGTGTCATCACATTTATTTTTCTAAACCTCACTTTGATCCAAACCGAATTAAAATTAAAATAAAGTAAAGATATTATTTCTTCAAATCGTAATTTTTTTTTTGTTATTATTGCATAAAATCCCTAAGTATTAGTCAGTGTGAAACTATCTTCATTTGGTTAGCCCATTCGGCTCTAGCAATATTTTAGTGCGCCATCACCTATCATGGCCATTTAAATTCAAACCGGAATTTATACTTTTCCAAACCTTGTGAAGCTTTGTGTGCAACACCAAAATATCGAATATGAATTATATGTGAGGTTTGCTGTAGAACTAAAATCTTTAGGTGCGCTAAATATTATACAAAACAGCAGCTAAATTTAAAAGATAAAAAAAAGGGCTAAAGAAAAGAAGCTACACATATATGTTCACCTGGGCCTTTAGCCCACAGAGTGCAAGCCCAGCCCATCCCCGATCATCCCCTTGCTCTTTGTCCACCACGCACCCCATGGACGCAGGAGCGTCGTCCATGGCCGGATAGCCACGGGGCGGCCATCCCGCGCCTCCCCGCCATCTCCCTGCGTTGGATATGAATTCCCCGCGCCCCCTCTATCAACCCTAGATCGCCAATCCTTCTCCCTTGCCTCGCCCCCTTCTTTTTCTTCGAAGCCCGAAGCCACCGTGTAGCGCACATCATCGATCCCGCGGCCACTAGGTTCCCCGTTGAAAAGGAGCAGGTCCGGGAGCACCACTAGCTCGTCCTCTTCATCTACACCAACTCGCGCGAGCCGGAGCACCCTCGAGCCGTCGACATCAGCCTCCTTCCCCGACTGCATCCTTCGGTCATCGTTGCTCGATCCGCACTACTCTGACCATCCCCGGCCTCGTCGTCCCCTACTCTGCAGCCGTGGTGAGATGCTCTACCAATTCCCCCTTGTCTCGACCTCGATTCATGCCGTATGCCGCCGTCCTACGCCATGGCCAGAGCTCGAGCTCCCGTGCGTGCCCGCGCTGCTGCTGCTCCCTGGCGCCTGCACCCCGTCGCGCGTGCCCTGCCCCTGGCCACGCCCACGCATACCGCGGCGCGCTCGCAGCCGCCTTGCCTGCACTCGGCTGCAGCCGCTACTGCCCGTTGTTGCTCCGCGCTGCTGTGCCTGCTACTACTGACCTGCTGCCTTGCAGTCGCCGTGAGCCGCCGCTGCTCTGCTTTGCTGCCGGCTACTGGTGCTTTTCCCTCTGTTGCTGCTCTTTGCTAATGCCGCTGCTTGCTACTGCACTGCTGCTGCTTTTTTTTTGCTAGCCGCCGTCGCTGCTTGCTAGTTGTTGTTGCCGCTGTAGGCCATGGCTGCTTGAGCCCCTATGCGTGCCCAGCCATGGGGCATGGTTTTGCCTATGGCCATCTCTGGTTAGCATCAGATTAGGTAGGTTAGATTAATTCCTAAGTAGTCTTATGTGCAAATGGCATGTGGGGCCTCCCCTGTTAAATCACCATTATTATGACAAGTGCCTATTACATGCGGGTCCTACTGCTAACTAAATTAATTTAATTAAAGTCTATTTAACTAGAGTCTCTAATAGTGGGGTCCCACAGCTAATTAAACTGAATTAAACAATCTGTTAACATATGTGACACTGACAGTCGGGTCCCACTGACCCTGTTGACCAGTCAATTTGACTGTGTTGACTTTGACTTAGGCCCACATGTCATCCTCTGCGGGCTAGACTGCAACTTGGTACACATAGCTTAAATTTGAATTAAAACAATTACAGAAATTCCAGAAAATCATTACTAACTTTGGAAATTCATAGAAAAATAACCGTAGCTCTGATGAAAAAGAATTATATGTGAAAAGCGATCAGAAAAACGAGATGAATCCAAATATGCCCTCCTCATATCTGTCACATGCCCCTAGCTACCTGAACATGTAACTTTCCCCTCTGGTTCATCTGTCTGACAAATGTTCGGAACCGGGAAAACATTCCCGGATGAATTCCCCCTTCGCTAGTATCACCCGGCACTGCGTTAGATCACCTCTGTCACCGCGTATTGCCATGTTATGCTTTGTGCTGCACTTGTTTGCTCTGTATTTATTGTTTCCTCCCCCTCTTCTCTCTCGTTAGACCCTGACGTCATCCTCGAGACTGACGCAGCTCCGGAGCCCGACGCCACCGTTGACGACCTTGCCCTTGCCGCCGAGCAACCAGGCAAGCCCCCCCTTTGATCATCCCTTTATTGCCCATTCTAATTTCTCATGCTTGCATTAGAATTGTTGCTACTACTGCTTTACCTATTCTGATGCATGGCCTGTTTATTGTAACCTGCTGTTGATAATTACCTGCATATCCTAAACTATCTAGTATAGTCTGGGTAGAGACCTATCAGTGACCCCACTTGCCCCGACTGCCCCGCTGGATTATCAGAAGACCCGATCAACGGTATTGAAGACCAGGCCCCGGCACCGCACATCACCCCCTTAGTTGTAACGACACTGCAGCTTTACTATCAAGTGCCGAGGGTGATACCTCGTGTAGCACTTCTGATGTTAACTCTGTAGAGTAGCTATTCGGTCGTGGTCATTGAGGGTGATTCCTCCTTTACCACTTCCGGTAACGACGCTGTCGTGCAACACATCAAGTGTGAACCCATCGAGGGTGATTCCTCCGAGTTCACCTTGATGGATACATCGAGTAGGAATCCAACGAGGGTGATACCTCGGATTCCCCTGATGTTATGGACACACGGATACTTGGACTTTACACTATTA
Organism: Thinopyrum elongatum; assembly: GCA_011799875.1. Classification (NCBI taxonomy): domain Eukaryota; kingdom Viridiplantae; phylum Streptophyta; class Magnoliopsida; order Poales; family Poaceae; genus Thinopyrum; species Thinopyrum elongatum. Next base: position 302,978,349 of record CM022301.1, read on the forward strand.
CTTGGAAAGGCGGGTCGTCCCTGAGGGGTACCCGCGTGAGCCTAAGTGGCGAGTGTTGTGGAGACGGGTTGACCTGGATGGTGCCCGAGTGATGAATACGAGGCGTGGCCGGGCATTGTTGGCCCTTGCCGCAAGTCCTCGAGACGGGGCGACGGGGTCACATCTTTCGTGAGTCGCTGCTCGTTACCGCAAGCCCTAGTCCACTAACGATTTGGATATTTGATCCGAGCAGGCCTCTGGTCTGATAGCACTAACCATCACGTGGGCATAGTATGGGCGTTCTGCATCGTAGCATCAGCCGAAAGCTTTGTCAGACGTCCACTTCAGCACTGCGGCCAGGCCGGGCCGGCACCATCCTGAGGGGTGGAGCCTGGTTCGCCCGGCACGCAACGACCCGGAGGGCGAGGGGCGATGGCCAAGACCCCCTTGCGCTTAGGATGTAGACCAGCGGGGACCTCTCTGCTGAGCTCTAGGTAGGGTTGCAGTGTGTCGTTTGGTTGAGGCCAGGCATGACCCAGGAAAGTGTGTCCGGCCGGAGTTAATCGAGCGTGTTGGGTAAGTTGGTGCACCCCTGCAGGGAAGAAAACTTCTATCGATAGCCGATCCTCGGTAACGGACACTCGGAGTTGTATCCTGATTGATACAATTAGAATTGGATACTTGGATACTATGGCTCTGGGATTGCTTCTCGCCGGGAGTCAAGAAGGGATCTCAGGACGAGGTTGATGACTGTATGGCTCTGGGATTGCTTTCTCGTAGGGAGTCGAGAAAGGATCTCTGGGTGAGGTTGAGACTTAATGATACTGCTACATTATATTGTACTGTTCTACTCTCTTCTATTGCTGCAAGACCTCTGAAGATGCTAGCCTTCGATAGGACTAGGCCTTCTCTCTATTCTGGCATTTCTGCAGCCCAGTCCACATATACAGCCTTACTTTGATAATGTTGCATATGTAGTGTAGATCCTTGCTTGCTGAGTACTTCGGATGAGTACTCATGGTTGCTTTGCTTTCTTTTTCCCCCATATCCATTTGATGCGACCAGATGACGGAGCCCCGGATACAGCTGCCCCTGCCGACGCTCGCTACTACTACCCTGAGGGTGGTTGCTACTACGAGTTGACTGATGACCAGGAGTAGGATCGGAGGGTCCCAGGCAGGAGGCCTACGCCTTTTGATCGTAGTGTTTTATTTTGCCCCGCCTTTCTAAAGGCCTTTCTGTGCTTTCTTTTATATCTGTACTTAGATATCTGATGCTTCCACTGACGCTTGTAAGCAAGCTTATGTATTCGAGGCCTCGAGGCCCCTGGATTGTAATATAAAGCTTGTATGACTTTATTTATGTTTTAGAGTTGTGTTGTGATATCTTCCCGTGAGTCCTTAGGCTTGATCATGTGCATTTGCGTGTATGATTAGTGCACGATTGAGCCGGGGGCGTTTCAATGGTGATGGATGCCCAAATCTGGAGATGAGAGAATTATTCATAGCCACTCCATCAACTTGCTCCACTTGTTTGATGTCCCACAGAAATTCAAAGTCATGAGCTTGATTGCTGAGATAATCAAAAGGACAGCTGCTGACCAAAAGAGGTCATGTGGATATGCACCACACATTCAGATGCTTATCAACTCCAAGGTTGGTACAGATACATATCTACTTGACAGTGAGCACCTTCCTCTTCAGCCAGAGTTCGAAGACAATGAAGTGGTGATGGATGCTTCCCATCCTACTTCAGCTAAGGCTCAGGTAGCAGCAGCAGCAAGAGCAGAGAAGGAAGCCAATGCACCCAATGCCTCAATAGCCAATCTCAAATCCAAGCAAGACCAAATGACATATCTGGTGGAAGCAACACTGAGGATTGAGCGAAGTCTGGCTAGCTTAGCCAAGAACCAGGAGAGCTTAGAGCGGATAGTGGAGGACAAGATTTACAATCTAGATGTCAAGGTCACTAAGATACAGTCTATTGTGGAGATGCTGAGAGATGATGCTGAAGATGGCAATGAGGACACTACTACTGAGAGGTTTCAGACAGTGCCAAGGGCAGCCAGGTCCTCAGCTGTGCTAGTTGCAGACACTAGAACTACACACTCTGCACCTGCCACCGCTGCTACAGTGCCACCCCCAGTATCAACACCACCAGCTCAGCAGACATCAGCCCAGGCATTTGCAGAAGGAGTTCTCTCAACGCCATCTACGCACACCGGAGAAGCAAGCTAGAAGACCCCTTCAGGTGCTCCCGGAGATCGTGCCTAGAGTGCCATATAGCAATATACTTTTTCAAGCTTTTTGGTAACTTGTTGCCAAAGGGGGAGAAAATGTATAGATCATAGGCTTCGAGAGAGAGAGTGTCTCGTTCTTTTTCTTGTTGGTTTTTATTACCCTTTGCTACTTTGTCCGTTTGATTGATGCTACTTATTGCTTTATGCTTGTGAGATACTTTGTGTGGTTGTGTGATTGATCATACTATGCTTAATGTGTGACTCATGCTTATATCTCTATGATTTTTGGTGTATGATCATTCACTTATGTTTTTGGTGATGCGTGCATGTTATTTCACTCTTATCATTTTGTGCGCTCCACCAAGATGTATGTGACATGGAAGAGTGACTCATGATCCTAATCGATTGTGCATTTGCATTCAAATGCAAATTTTAGATAATTTACAAATTTAGGGGGAGCTCTTGCTTATCACATACTTCTCAAAGCGACGATGTATTTATTTCATTTTATCATTTGTCGAAGCTTTGATCTATATGTTGTCATCAATTACCAAAAAGGGGGAGATTGAAAGTGCAACTAATCCCCGGGTGGTTTTGGTAATTCATAAAAACATATAGCTCATTGAACTAATATCCTTTCAAGATAAATATTTCAGGATGTTCAATGACTGACATGGCATAGACTAGAGATGTGGACCCCTCAAAATGCTAAGGACAAAGATTGGCAAAAGCTCAAGACTCTTCATCTTTATTTTAGTGATCCAAGATCACATTGAGTCCATAGGAAAGCCAATACTATTAAAAGGGGATGCGGTGTTGCTTAATGACTTACTTGCTCAAGTGCTTAGTGATATTGCTCCAAAACCCTCAACCACTTTCTCCATCCAAATATGTCCAAACCCAAAACTCCAACTCGGCCCCACCGATTCTATCTATTCGGAGCCACCGAGTTGACATGACATAGCCACTGCTAGAAACCCTAACAGTTCGGTCTCACCGAGATGGCCTTGCCAGCGCTCTATGATCTATTGCATTCAATTCGATCTCACCGATTTTGCGCAATCGGTCTCACCGAGTTGGCTTGATAGATTCTCTATTGCTTATTGCTTCAGTTTGGTCACCGAGTTGATGCAAACGGCACCACGGAGATGACGTTTGCCCTAAGCCCTAGCACATCGGTCCCACCGAGTTGTTCCAGTTGGTCCCACCGAGATTCCTAACGTTTACATTTTTGAACTGATCGGTGCCACAAAGTTTAACCATTCGGTCCCACCGAGATGAGTCAAATGTGTGTAACGGTTGGATTTTGTGTGGAGGCTATATATACCCCTCCACCCCCCTTCTCCATTTGTGAGAGAGCCATCAGAACGTGCCTACACTTCCACCATTCATTTTCTGAGAGAGAACCACCTACTCATGTGTTGAGATCGAGAGATTCCATTCCTACCATTTGAACCTTGATTTCTAGCCTTCCCAAGTTGCTTTCCACTCAAATCACTCTTCCACCATAGCCAAATCTGAGGGAGAGAGTTTAGTGTTGGGGAGACTATCATTTGAAGCACAAGAGCAAGGAGTTCATCATCAACACACCATCTATTATCTTTTGGAGAGTGGTGTCTCCTAGATTGGTTAGGTGTCGCTTGGGAGCCTCCGACATGTTGTGGAGTTGAACCAAGAAGTTTGTAAGGGCAAGGAGATCGCCTACTTCGTGAAGATCTACCCGAGTGAGGCAAGTCCTTCGTGGGCGATGGCCATGGTGGGATAGACAAGGTTGCTTCTTCGTGGACCCTTTGTGGGTGGAGGCCTCCGTGGACTCACGCAGCCGTTACCCTTCGTGGGTTGAAGTCTCCATCAATGTGGATGTACGATAGCACCACCTATCGGAACCACGCCAAAAATCTCCATGTCTACATTGCGTTTGCCTTCTCCAAACCCTTCCCTTTACCTTCATATGCAATGTGTTACATGTGTAGGTTGATTGCTTGACTTGTGCTAATTGCTAAAATCTGCCCACAACCAAAATTGGGAAAAGGATAGATTTTTTATTTGGTCAAGTAGTCTAATCACCCCCCTCTAGACATACTTTCGAACCTACACATGCCAATCATTGATCTCTTTTGAAATCTATTATCAATGAGAATTAGATCAATGATGTATATGTTGTTATGAATTACCAGAACCACCCGAGGATTAGTTGCACTTTCAATCTCCCCCTTTTTGGTAAATGATGATAGTATATAGATCAAAGTTGCGACAAATGCTATAATCAATGAAATACATCATGGCTTTGAGAAGTATGTGATAAGCAAGAGCTCCCCCTATATTTGTGCATTATTAAAAATTGGTGTTTGAATGTAAATGCACAATCGATTAGGATCATGGGTCACTCTTCCATGTCATATACATCTTGGTGGAGCACTCAAAATGATATGATTGCAATGTAATAAGCACTCATCACCAAGCACACAAGTGAATGATCATACAAATAGCACATGGATAGATATATAAGCAAGCATAGCATCAAAGTACGGTATGATCAAGCACAAAGAACGTAGTCTCATCCAAGCATCAAACAAAAGTATCACAAAGTAGCATGAAACTCAAGAAAATCAAATGAGAAAAGCAAAGCACTCTCTCAAAGCCCTAATGATCTATAGTAATTCCCCCCTTTAGCAACAAGTACCAAAATGATCGAAAGAGTAAAGAGCTAAACATCGCTCGGAGCTCGATCTCCTGTAGCTCCTGGTGGTGAAGTCCTCTGACTTGCAGCGCCGGTGTGCATAGTGATGATCCACAAGTATAAGGATCAATAGTAGTCCTTTCGATAAGTAAGAGTGTCGAACCCAACGAGGAGCATAAGGAAATGACAAGCGGTTTTCAACAAGGTATTTTCTGCAAGCACTGAAATTGTCGGTAACAGATAGTTTGATAGCAAGGTAATTTGTAACGAGCAAATAATATAGTAATGGTAACAAAGGTGCGGCAAGGTAGACCATTCCTTTTTGTAGCAAAGGACAGGCCGGAACTTTCTCTTATCGCAAGTAAAACATTCTTGAGGACACACGGGAATTTCATCTAGTCACTTTCATCATGTTTGTTTGATTCACGTTCGCTACTTTGATAATTTGATATGTGGGTGGACCGATGCTTGGGTGCTGTTCTTACTTGAACAAGCCTCCCACTTATGATTACCCCCTGTTGCAAGCATTCGCAACTACGAAAGAAGAATTAAGATAAATCTAACCATAACATTAAACATACAGATCCAAATCAGCCCCTTACGAAATAGCGCATAAACTAGGAGCTTCTATCACTCTAGCAACCCATCATCTAATAACAACTCCACAATGTATTCCCTTAGGCCCAAAGATGGTGAAGTGTCATGTAGTCGACGTTCACATAACACTACTAAGGGAATCACAACATACACATGATCAAAATATCGAACGAATACCAAATTCACATGATTACTTATGACAAGACTTCTCCCATGTCCTCCAGAACAAAAGCAACTACTCACAAATCATATTCATGTTTAAGATCAGAGGGGTATTGAATAGCATCATGGATCTGAATATATAATCTTCCATCAAAATAAACCAACTAGCATCAACTACAAGACGTAATCAACACTACTAGCAACCCACAGGTACCTATCTGAGGTTTTGATACAAAGGTTGAATACAAGAGATGAACTAGGGTTTGAGATGAAATGGTGCTGGTGAAGATGTTGATGAAGATTGGTCCTCCCACGATAAGAGGATTGTTGGTGATGACGATGGCTTCGATTTCCCCCTCCCGGAGGGAAGTTTCCCCAGCGGAATCGCTCCGCTTGAGAGCAAAAGTGCTCCTGCTCAAGTTTCGCCTCGAGACGGCGGCGTTCCATCCTGAAAGCTCTCTCTTGATTTTTTCTAGGGCAAATGGGGTTATATACCAGAAGATGGGCCCTGGAGGCTTGCCAGGATCACCACAAGCTCGGGGGGGGGGGGGGGGGGCGCCCCTAAGGGGGTAGGGCACGCCCCCAGGCTTGTGGCTGCCTGGTGGGCCCCCCTCTGGTATTTCTTTCGCCAATAGTTTTAATATATTCCAAAATAATTCTCCATTAATTTTCAGCTCATTTGGAGATGTTCAAAAAAGTTGCCTCCGATATAGCCCTTCCCGGTCCTGAATTGTAGCTGCCGACAATCTCCCTCTTCATATAATTCGTGCAAAATAAGAGAGAAAAGGCATAAGAATTGTATCATAAAGTGAAATAACAGTCCATAATGCAATAAATATCAACATGAAAACATGATGCAAAATGTACGTATCATGTAGACGTGGTTGGAGTAGAGATGAGGGTGTCTCGAAGATCTCGGATGATGTCTGCTGGGGTGGTGGTGTACAGACCGTTGGAGGAACTGATGGAGCAACTGTGGGTGAAACAGCTAGAGCTGAAACTGTGGCTCTGGAGGAGACTGGTACGGCTGCTGACCTAGGCATAGTTTGGAACTGGGTAGTAGCGGGAAGTTCTGTGCCATGGTACTCTTCATCACTGCTAGAATGTGCTTTGGCTTCATCCACTTCCTTCTTTAGAATCTCCATGGTGGTTTGCACTTCAGTGACCTTGACATTGAGATCATGGAATTTTATCTCAATGATCCTCTCAAAACTCTCTTGATTCTTCATGATGTTGGCCAGACTTCGCTCGATCCTTTGAGTAGCTTGAAGAAGATAGTTCATCTGATCTGCCTTGGTCTTCAGAAAGGGTGTGGTGGTTGCACTGGGATCTACAACATTCCTAGCAGCCTTAGGCTCAGCCTCTATCTCTGCCTGTGCTACAGCCGAGGTGGGATGGGAAGGATCCATCATCACTGTGTTGTCCTCAAACTCCAGCTGTAGCGGCAGATGCAAATGATCGATTAGATAAGTGTTGTTACCAACCTTGGAGTTGATAAGGAACTGAATGTGTGGAGCGAAACCACAAGATCATTTCCGATCTGCAACAGTCCTCTTGATTGTTTCCACAATGAGAACCATCACTCTAAGCTTCTGGTGTCCATCAATGTGATGCAACATGATGGTGGAATGGCCTCTGGTCATCTTTTCATCTCCTGATTTTGGCATCAAGGTGTGCCTCATGATAGTGTTGGAGGTAGCAAGGCCAGCCAACAAATGATAGACAAACCCAAGCTTGTGAGACTCCAAGTACTCCTTGGGAATAGCAGTGTACATGTTCTTTATGGAGTTGTGATCAATCTTGGGCTTGGCATAGACATGTATGTCATTATCATCAGCCTCCGAAACACCTAGCAATGTAGCCCATTCCTCAACACTGGACTGGTACCTTACTCCCTCAGTCATCCAGACAATCCTGCCATTGGGGTAGAAATGTGCAGTGGAATAGAATTGCATAATCATCTCATCATTCCATGCAGTCAACTTCTTCCCTATGAACTCATCAACCCCAACCATCCTAAAGCTCTCATGAACATGGGCAAAATGATCTTCATTCTTGTCAATGAACTTCCAGTCAACTCATCTCATGTCACTGGGCACTGGCTTCTTGTCAAGAAGCACTATCTCATAGAAGTCCTACTGCTCCTTGGTATAGAAGCGATAGTCAACAACAATCCTCCTTCTCACTGAATATGGATCTGAATCTCTCAACTTTCGTAGACCCTTGTCCTTCCTCTCCTTCATGTTCTCAGCAACTAGATGTGTGTCATAATCTTGCTCTTAGTTTCTTCAGCTCTACAACTTCATCATCATCATCATCATCATCTACAGCTCTTTCAAGCACTGGAGCCTTGTTCTTCTCAGCAGCTGAAATATTTCTTGTGGTCTTCTCCTTAGGCTTGGGGGCAATAGCTGTCTTGGAGGGAAGCAAACTTCTTAGTCATAGCATCTACCATCAACTTTTTTTCCTTGGGAGGTGGCTCATAAGCTACTAGTTCATCCTCCCTCCTCACGGATGTGGGCTTGAACACCACATGGGCAGTCTGCTTCCTCTCTCTCTCTTCTTGCCAGCCGCTTTGTCCATAGACTTGCCTTGGCTTGGCTTTGAACTAGCTACAATCTCTAAGTATTTTTTGGGCCTCTCCTTTTGAGGATTACCATCCTCCTTGGCAACAACAGCATTCTTCTTCTTGGAAGTGACCTCATCTGGCATGAATTCCTCATCCTCATCACCAAAGTTCCTCTTCTTTCTAGCCCTGGTGGCTTCCTTTGGCAAGATGGGAGAACTCCTTTCTCCTTAGCTCTCCTCAGGACTTGAACTTGCATCCAAGTCAACAGTAGCCTCTACAGACATGTTCTGGCTGTCCTTGCATCTGACATGCTGACAACTGACCCTGTGAAGTAGAATAGGCAGAGTGGAGTGGATGAGCATCACAAAACACAACTATTTTTGAAAGAATATGAGTTCGAACTTCAGTTTTAGGTTTTCATAGAAAGCATTTCAGAATTACCGTTGAAATTTTCGGAAGTATAGAGGCAACAACTAAAACTAGGGTTTCACATTTCGGTCAGACCGAGGTGAATCTTGGTTTCACCGAAGCACACATGGTATTGCTGAAAGACTAACTCGGTCTCACCGATTAGTTCATTTCCACTACAAAATTCCGTCTATTTAGTGACAAAAACCCTAGCGACAAAATAGGAAACGTCGCTTGAAATCATTTTCCATGACGGTCCATCGTGATGAGGTGTTTTCCTCGTGGGGCAGCACCCTAGCCAACTTCGTCGATGTTCTGGCCCGCAATTGTGCGACGCTTTTGGACGTCACTAGGCATGTCCATTTTCCTGGATGATTTGTAGTGTCACATAAAATGTTTCGTGTCACAAACAATGTTAGGCGGGCTAGAAAAAATGAATAAAAAATGACGTGTTGGTGTTCAGAACATTGTACCTTATAAATTCTGCTACGATAGAGTTTATAACAAATTACATTCTAATTTTCAGGGTTTAGGGTTCAAATGCTCTTATCGAAATCCATTGATTATTTCTCCGTGCGTGCTCTCATTGTAGTGAACTATGAGAGCATGAACGGGAAAATATGATCACATAGAAATACATTCCATTATGTACGAGTTAATCTAAAATTTCATCAAGTCGAAAGGTGGTCAACAATAAATTTTGTTTCCTACAAACGAACAACTTTGCCTTTTCAATCATCTCAATCCCATGTCATGCAGACACCGTCCGCCTGCATCCGTACTCGGGCAGTACTCTATATAAATTGCAGCATGAAATTTCAAAGAAAAAAGAAGACAATGCCATTTCAAACATTGTATCACAAATACTAGAAATATTACAAGGTTCAAATTCCAGTATGACAAGGCCCAAACTCAAAGATTACAAGGTTCAAACTGATATTACAAATCAAATTCATCTTCTTCAGAATCTTTGTCATGCACTATTTCTGTGAAGGGATCAGCCACCGAGAATTCATATATCGGCTCGATAGAATGACTTCCGAAAAATCTGCCATTTGAATTTCTAGAATGAAATTCAGCTTTTGCAGTGCTTTTTCCATTCAGCTGAAGACGCCTACGCTGACCAGCAAACCATTCATCTCTGTGCACAAAATATAGGGCAAACCTCATTACCTTCAGCACATTTGCTTACTGAACAAAGAACCTGGCGAATTTCATCTCTTTTGTGATGCCTCGGTACTCGTTCAAAGTAATTTCTGTTAGATGGAGATCAAGGGATTTGATGGGATTGTTATATTGCGCCACATTTTCCACTTTCGGGTCTACTTGTATCTGCAAACGAACACAACACGTTAGTACCTAGATGCAGTGTTGAACACTACGAGCCTCTTTGATTTGCTGGATTTCTAGAATACACAAATAGAGTGACATGCCATCTTCACTTGTTCATGATTACCATCTCAAAAAATATATGTATTGAAATGCTCCAAAATTCCTTTAGAAATCATAGTACATTTGTCATTGTAATCATGGGTTAAAGTACCAAAAAATTGAACTCCGTTGTGGTTATCAATTAACAAGAGAGGAGCATCACCTAGATGTATAGCTTCTCCGTGCACAGAAAGCATCTGAGGAATCTAACAACTTGATCCAGATCAGGGCCGATAGATTGTAGTGCAGAGATCTTCACTGTGCGCAGAGACGGGGTTATGCTTGTGGAAATCATTGTCTGGATGACAGTCGAACATAGATAAACAAAATTAGATACAATGTGATATATAATAAGAGGGAGAAGAATAAGAATGTTGTACCTGAATGGATATGGATCCACTTACAAGTTCAGAGAATTCAACACACGAATAGCCCAACACTGTCAATTTTGGTTCGTCAATGACCATGATTCTTGTTGGACCTTCTTTATCAACCACAAACAATCTCTCAAGGAAAGGTGCATTCTCAATGACCATATCGTGAAACACCGCAACTGATTGCCTGTTGCGGCACCAACAATACACATAAATCACACAGACATTCATCGAGGTGATGTGGAGGCTACTGAACCCATCCATCACCTGAATATGAAGGAACTTGGGCGCTGTACAGCCGAGGAGCAGGAGCTCCATATCCTCCTTCGAGATGCTGCCGCCTAGGATTTCAAGGTGCTTCAGTTTAGGGAGATGAAGAGTAGGCTCAACATTAATCTGGGGGAAAACACACCGCAGGAACCTATGAAAGACCGAGAAGAGGGGTCTAGAGGGGGGGGGGGTGATTAGACCCTTAACAAGCAAAAGTAGCAGTTTTTAGAATTCTTCAAGTTAAGGTTGAGTTTAGCACATGTTAAAGGGCAGACAATACATTCCACACAAGCACGGCAAGAGTATAGGCAGCAGAAAGAGTAAAGCATGCAATTGCAAGAATGTAAAGGGGATGGGAAATGGAGTGTGCAAACGCAATGGAGACGCGGAGATTTTTGGCGTGGTTCCGATAGGTGGTGCTATCATACGTCCATGTTGATGGAGACTTCAACCCACGAAGGGTAACGGCTGCGCGAGTCCACGGAGGGCTCCACCCACAAAGGGTCCACGAAGAAGTAACCTTGTCTATCCCACCATGGCCATTGTCCACGAAGGACTTGCCTCACTCGGGTAGATCTTCATGAAGTAGGCGATCTCCTTGCCCTTACAAACTTCTTGGTTCAACTCCACATCATGTCGGAGGCTCCCAAGCGACACCTAACCAATGTAGGAGACACCACTCTCCAAAAGGTAATAGATGGTGTGTTGATGATGAAATCCTTGTTCTTGTGCTTCAAATGATAGTTTCCCCAACACTCAACTCTCTCTCGTAGATTTGGCTATGGTGGAAGAAGGATTTGAGTGGAAAGCAACTTGGGGAAGGCTAGAAATCAAGGTTCAAATGATAAGAATGGAATCTCTTGATCTCAAGACATGAGTAGGTAGTTCTGTCTCAGAAATTGAATAGTGGAAGTGTAGGCACATTCTGATGGCTCTCTCTTCTGAGGAAGGAGGGATGGAGGGGTATATATAGCCTCCACACAAAATCCAACCATTACACACTTTTGACCCAACTCGGTGGCACCGATCAGAAATCTCAGTGGCACCGACTTGTGTAAAATATATGAACATTAGGAATCTCGGTGGGACCGACAGGAACAACTTGGAGGGACCGATGTGCAATGGCTAGGGCAAACCTCGATTCGGTGGCACCGATTGCATCAACTCGGTAGGACCTAAGTGAAGCAATAAAGCAACAGAACGTTAGCAAGCCATCTCAGTGGTACCGATTGCATCAACTCGGTGAGACCAAAGTGAAGCAATAAGCAACAGAGAGTTGGCAAGGCCATCTCGGTGAGAACGAGATCCATGTCGGTGGATCCGATTTGTTAGGGTTGGGCAGTGGCTAAGTCCAGATGAACTCAGTGGCTTCGGATAGGAAATTTCGGTGGGGCCGAGAAGGAAAGTGGGGTTTGGACATATTGGATAGAGAAAGTGGCTGATGGTTTTGGAGCAATGCCACTAAGCAATTGAGCAAAAAGACCATTAAGCAACACCTCATCCCCTTTTAATAGTTTTGGCTTTCCTATGGACTCAATGTGATCTTGGATAACTTAACCAGAAATGTAGAGTCTTGAGCTTTTGCCAATCCATGTCGTTAGCATTTTGAAGGGGTCCACAATCCTCTTGTCCTTGCCATGCCACAGTTGAACTTGTCTGAAATATACTAGATAAAACCATTAGTCCACCAAAAGATATGTTCACATTAATTACCAAAACCACCGAGGGAGCACTTGTGCTTTCAATCTCCCCCCTTTTGGTAATTGATGACAACATATATCAAAGCTTCAAGTAATAATATGAAGAGTAGAACATTTAAAGCTTTTGAGAAACATGTAACTTGCATGAACTCCCCCTACATGTGTGTAGTCATGTGAAGTTAGAATTGAAAAACATGTGAATGCACAGCATGACAGAGTAAGCAATGAGTTACATGTGTCTTGGCTATATGCATCAGAGCAAAAAGTGACGAGAGATGTAGCTTCATGTTTATGATTCCCTCTTGCAAACAATATGTGCAAAAGCAAGAGATCATCAAGCACATGAGTGAGATGCATATACTTACCTTATGGTCCTTGAACTGACTCTTGAAGAAGCAAGCTTGAGAAAACAGGGTTAGATAACACAACGGAATTTCAAATAAGACAAAGACTTCAAGATCCACAAGAATACCAAGACTGGGATGATATGTAATGGGTGAGTACCATAGAGTGAGTACTTCATTTGAATATAGACATGTCCCCAAAAGAATTAAGGATTTGCAATGAATTTTCAAGAATTTTTCTTCCCTAAACTTAAACTTCCTCTCCCCCTGAATCTAGCATTGGATAATGGGAATAGGTAGGGTGAGATAAAATCAGAGCAGAACTAAATCAGAGCAGATAAAGTCTGAAGTAAGTAAAATAGCTGACATGTCTCTCCCCTCTTAAAGACATGTGAATCCTCTCCTCTTATGATAGTGCATCTTTGTAAGGGTAAGCTTTGATGTGCTTTCTCTCTCCCCCTTTGACATCAATTTCCAAGAAGGGTAGTCTTCATGGATTTGAGTCAAGTGAGTGTGGTCCTGGAGAGACACAGCTAGATAGAGTGCAGCTTTAGATGCAGATAGAGGAAAATAATCATCGAGTGGAGCTGGAAATAAGAAACAGTAAATCTGGCAAAAGTTTTCTCCCGGCAGTGAAATCGGTAGCGCCGATTCATGTTGATCGGTGACTCCAAAATGATGAAGTCACAGATAGAGCCGATCGGTGGAGCCGAACTAGTCCATTTCGGTGGAACTAATGAACTGTGTACAGGGTTATCTTGCACTTTGGTCCGACCGAGAAGCTATTAATTGGAGTGATCGAGTTCAATGTAGAAAGAAAATTTTGTCATCTCAACTCACTTGCAATAGGATTTTCAAGGAATTTGTATAAGTTTTGCAATGAATTGGAACTCAGAGAAAATGACAAAGAAATGCAGAGAATAGAAAGAAATCTAGATGCAAATTTTTTTGTTTAAAAAGAGAAATTCTCGAGCAAAGGAAATGCAAGGAAAAATCAACTAAGGAAGGGGAACACTAGAGAACTTCATCTAGAAAGGGTCGGACAAAGTTACCTATGTTAGAGTATGTTGACTTAGGAGTCAAGTGAGATCACTTGATCATAGGTCATACTCATCGTTAAGCTCCAAATGGGGTTGCCATTTTTCATTTAAGCATTTCAATGTTTTCTCATCTTGTTGAGTTTCTTGTCTCATGACTTGATGCAAAGCTACTCTAAGATGGAAAGACATACCTTGGGTTTGTTGTTGTCTTTGATCATGTAGTTAAACTTGTGGTGGATGCTCAATGTTGATGTAGTCCATCAAGAGTTGGGAGCATCTCTTCAAATTTGAAGCTCATCTTCCTACATGGGTTAGTATTGCAAGGAATAGCACTTACGTATCCAACTTAACAAGAGTGAAATTCATCATAAGAAATTGTCAAAGGATATGTTGAGTGTGTTCATGCTTCCTTGATTTGAACAACCAAAGCATAGATACTTGGTCATGACAAGATTTCTCATGATACGAGTGAGGTGCAATCTCGTGGAATGAGGTTCATCCAAGTACCTATAAGAGATTGATACCATGCACGGATGCAAATGTATCCAAGATAAATGATCATCATAAGAAAAGTTTCAAGGATTAGTCATATAAGCTCATGCCTTGTATGTATCCAAAGGAGTCTCTACTCCAAATTTTAGGCATCAGTGATGTTTAATTCACTTCTCAATTGACAAAATATCTTCTCATCAAGAGGTTTGGTGAAGATATCCACCAATTGCTTGTCGGTATGAACATGCTTAAGATTTATGTCACCTTTAGCAACATGATCACTCATGAAATGATGATGAACTTCAATATGCTTAGTTCGAGAATGTTGCATGGGATTGTGTGCAATCTTCATAGCACTCTCATTGTCACATAGCAATGGAACATGTCTCACATGTATCCCATAATCTTTGAGAGTTTGGGTCATCCAAAGTAATTGAGCACAACATGATCCTGCGGCAATGTATTCCGCTTCGGCGGTGGATAATGATACCGAATTTTGTTTCTTGGAGGACCAAGAGATAAGGGATCTACCAAGAAATTGACATGTACCCAAAGTGGACTTTCTATCAACCTTGTCGTCGGCATAGTCCGAATCGGAATAGCCAACAAGATCAAAAGATGACCTCTTAGGGTACCAAATGCCAAAATTTGGTGTATGAATCAAATATCTCACTATCATTTTCACGGCCTTAAGATGACATTCTTTTGGAGCAGCTTGATACCATGCACACATGCACACACTTAGCATAATGTCGGGATGGGAGGCACAAAGATATAACAATGAACCAATCATAGATCGGTAAACCTTTTGGTCAACCGGATTGCCATCCTTCACTACTGCAGGATGCTGCTAATGTGTTTGCATGGCAACCATCTGACATCCCCGGTGTTCCCACGGAGGTAATTGAGCACCGCCTTGCTGTCTGCCCTCATGCCCGGCCCGTCAAGTAGTAGGTCCGGAAGCAAGCTTTGGAGCGGCAGCAATTCATTGCCGAAGAGATCAAGAAACTTGAAGCTGCTGGTTTGGTCAGGGGAGTGTTGCGCCCAACATGGTTGGCTAATCCATTGGTGGTGCGCAAGGCAAACGGGAAGTGGAGGCTCTGCATAGATTTCACAGATCTAAATAAGGCGTGCCCGAAGGAGCCCATTCCCCTTGCCGCACATCGATCAGATTGTGGATTCCACCTCCGGGTGTGACCTACTCTCCTTCTTGGATGCTTACTCCGGGTACCACCAGATATTCATGTCCAAGGAAGATGAGGAGAAGACCGCCTTCATAACTCCATGCGGCACATACTGCTTTGTATGAATGCCCTTTGGGTTAAAGAGCGCCGGGTCCACCTTTGCAAGAGCCGTGCAGATTGGCTTCGAGCCCCAGTTGCACAGAAATATTGAAGCTTACATGGATGACATTGTGGTCAAGACCAAGGACAGATCAACTCTCATTCAAGATTTGGAAGAGACCTTTGCGAATCTGCGCAAGATTAACTTGAAGCTTAACCCAGAGAAGCGCGTGTTTGGCGTTCCCTCCGGCAAGCTACTTGGCTTCTTTGTGTCTCATCGAGGGATAGAGGCCAACCCCGACAAGATCAGAGCGATTGAACAGATTCAAGCACCCAGGACAGTCAAGGATGTAAGGCATTTAACTGGATGTGTTGCCGCGTTGAGCAGGTTCATCTCCAAGTCCGCCGAATGCGCCCTACCATTCTTCAAAATCTTGAAGAAGACAGGGCCCATGAAGTGGACCCCGGAGGCAGAGGTAGCGCTGCAAGACTTGAAGACCTACCTTTCCTCTGTTCCCACTCTGGTTGCTCCTAAACCGCGAGAACCGTTGCTGCTATATCTAGCGGCAACCAATCAAGTGGTTAGTGCAGCCCTGGTGGCACAACGGGAAGTAGAAGGAGGAGCAGCGGTGGCCACTGCCCTTCCCGGGGAAGGAAGTGAACTAGTCGTGGTAGGATCGAGCACAGATAAAGAGCAAGAAGAGCAGGGCAGGGAAGGCAACTCCAAGACTCTGGCGAGGAAGAAGGTGGTGCAGCGGCTAGTTTACTTTGTTAGCTCCCTACTGCAAGGGGCTAGATCAAGGTATTCTGGCGTGCAAAAGTTGATCTTTGGCCTCATCATGGCCTCAAGGAAACTGCGCCACTACTTCCAAGCCCACGAGATCACGGTTGTCACCCGTTTTCCCCTGCAACGCATATTGCGGAACCCTGAAGCCATCGGCAGGATAGTTGAATGGGCGCTGGAATTATCAAGCTTTGGATTGAAGTATGAAAGCACCTCGACTATCCAGAGCAGAGCGTTGGCGGATTTTATTGCAGAGTGGACACCTACCCCTAACGAGGAAGCACTGGAAACAGTCATCCCCGGAAAGGAAGCGCCCCAAGAATGGGTCATGTACTTTGATGGTGCCTTCACCCTACAAGGTGCGGGAGCTGGCGTGCTCCTCACCGCACCTACTGGGGAACACCTCAAGTACGTGGTCCAAATGCATTTCCCTTGGGAGGAAGCTACCAACAATACAGCTGCGTATGAAGGACTCCTTGCCGGGCTCAGGATTGCAATAGAGTTGGGAATCAAGAAGTTGGTAATTTGAGGAGACTCACAGCTCGTGGTGAGGCAAGTGAATAGGGATTATGAAAGTCGATTGATGGAGGCTTATGTGGAGGAAGTGAGAAAGCTGGAGGAGCACTTTGACAGATTGCAAACAGAGCACGTGCCATGTGCGGAAAACAGCATTGCTGATTATCTGTCAAAGTGCACTTCGCAAAAGCTTCCTGTGGAACCAGGAACTTTTGTTCTCCACCTGACTCAACCCTCAGTATCCCCAACAGCAATGGCCAGAAAGAGGAGGAAACTGGACTCCGGCAGGCCTCTCCCGGTAGAGCTTCCTGAAGCCCCCGGCAGAGAGGTTGGCAGGGACAACTCCACTTCGCCTGGTGAGCAGCACCCTCCCGCCAGGCGATCAGCCCTTGCGGTTGAGGCATGCGCTCCCATGAATGAGGAGGTGCCGCTAATCCTTTTTGTCGAGCCCCAGGCTCCAACTTGGGCATAGCACATAGTCCGGTACCTCCAAACAGGAGAACTTCCCGAAGAGCAAGAAGAAGCTGAAAGAGTAGCCCGGAGTGCCAGTATGTAACAGTTTGTCGACATCACACTATACAGAAGAAGGCCCAATAGTGTGAAATTGAAGTGCATTTGCCAGGAAGAAGGAAAGGAACTATTGGCGGAGATACACGGAGGCATGTGCGGCTCTCATATTGGATCGAGGGCCTTGGTTGGAAAATCTTTCCGGCAAGGATTCTATTGGCCCACGGCCCTCTAAGACGCAATCAAGCTAGTCACTAGATGTGAAGCCTGCCAGTTCCACTCCAAGAATATCCATCAGCCTGCCCAAGATCTCCAGACGATCCCTTTGTCATGGCCCTTTTCGGTCTGGGGGCTCGACATTTTGGGCCCCTTCCCCCGTGCTACCGGGGGCTTTGAGTTCTTGTACGTCGCCATCGACAAGTTCACAAAGTGGCCGGAAGTAGAGCCTATGAGGAAGGTGACTGCACAGTTAGCTATCAAGTTCTTGAAAGGACTGGTGTGCTGCTTCGGAGTACCCGCCAGAGTCATCACAGACAACAGCACCCAGTTCACGAGCCGCGCCTTCATGCAATATGTTCAAGCCCTCGGAAGCAAGATCGCATTCGCCTCTGTTGCCTATCCCAGGAGCAACGAGCAAGCTGAGAGGGCAAACGCTGAAGTGCTGCGAGGACTCAAGACAAGAACATTTGACAAGCTGCGGGAGTGTGGCAGGCGATGGATCGACGAGCTGCCGGTGGTTGTTTGGTCCCTCCGTACAACACCAAATCGAGCTACCGGCCAGACTCCCTTCTCCCTAGTCTATGGGGCAGCAGCAGTTATCCCCACGGAACTCATATACGGGTCACCTCGAGTGCTTGCCTATGATGAAGTAGCGCAAGAACGGCACCGGCGTGACGATGCTGTGCTACTTGAGGAGAAGCGTCTCCGGGCTGCTGTACGTGCTGCACGATACCAGCAAGCCCTGCGTCGCTATCACAGCCGCAGGGTTCATGCCCGGAGCCTTGAGGAAGGCGGCCTTGTGCTTAGGCGCGTTCAGTCCTCCAAGGGTGCAAACAAGTTGACGCCAAAGTGGGATGGCCCTTACAGGGTGGGACGAGTCACCAGACCGGGCGCAGTTCATCTGGAGACCGGAGATGGCATTCGATTGCAAACCTCATGGAACATTGAGCATCTTTGTAAGTTCTACCCGTAAGGCGCGGCTGTCGGGCCCTGCCCGGCAGCCACCCTTTTGTACAAGCATTGCCGATGTTGCATGTAACCCTTTGTACAAAGCTAGGCGCAGACCCTGAGCAAAAGATGAATAAACGAAGCGCTGGGGGCCCCTAAAACTTGCATGCATGCATAAGTATAACATGAGCATAGCATGATCATGTAGATCAGGGCACATGTAGCATTGTTTTCCTCTGCACTAAGCTGCAGGGTTCTTGCCGTGGACCTGGTCCCGAAGAGAAGAAATGAAGACAAGCCTACATATCAGTCCCCGACAAGCCAAGCAGATAAGTTATTTCTTTACCCATGCATGTTCTATAAGGTGAAAACTTGTGCATATGAAAACCTCGTCACCTTTGAAGCATGGGTGCTCCCGTCCTGCTTCCCGAACGTTGCTTCGGTCAGGGTGGTTGTAGTAGCCTTTGACGGAGGGGGTTCGACGAGGAGTTGGTCCCTTTCCATGGTTTTGTGCCCGGCAGTCCAAGCCCCGCGGCAACAAACGAAAGGCACCAGCAAGATAGCTTGCCGGAGAAAACTTGTTTACTTAAACGTATAGGGGCATCTCGCCTCTGCATGGACATGACACATGCACAAGTACCCGACAAGGCTTGTTTTTTCATTAATATGCGATAAGCAAGTACAGATCTTACAGGACACAAACATGGATAAAGCAGATTACATATTTTGGACTAAAGTTTGGCAAGTGTCTACACATTTTAGACTGAAAAAAGAAAAGTGCCCCGTAATCCCTTTCTTGTCCCTCTCCTCCTAGGAACCGCAACAAGAGGTGAAGATGGCAAAAGGAGTGCCTGAGCGGAAGCCCAGCCCGACCTCGTTAGGACCTGCCGGGCGCAGCCTGACAAGATCGAGAGTGGTGAGGCTGCGAAGAAGGGGGACAAAGGGAGCAACTCGGCGGTGCCCTGGTCACCACCCCCAGGGCCAGCAAGACGCCCCGGCACAAGTGCTGGCGGGGAAAGCCTGCCGGGGCTCAGCTGGAAGACTGCTGGAGGAGGCAAAGGCACCAAGAGAATGGCCCCCTACCCGGTGGCCATCCGGAAGAGGCCGGTGATGATGGTGCTGGGGAGGGAGGGGAAGAACGAAAAGACATGGCAGCGGGCCGCTAGTACGAGACAAAGGCGTCGGTGCCATCATACTCTGACCTGACGGCCTGCCACCCGCCTTCTCCATCTTCCCTCATTTTTCCACCATCACCAACACTCCAGGAGGACGTCGGCCCCTCGGCCCATCACCTCCCCCTGAGAAGAGGCGGACGACGACGGCGTCCAGAGCGCGCGAGAGGCGCCGCTCCCCACCTTGGCGGGAAGGAAGCTGAGGGAGTCCTGGATTAAGGGGTCCTCGGGCATCCCGGCTACGTAATGTGGGCTAGACTGATGGGCCATGAAGATACAAGACAGAAGGCTCTCTCCCGTGTCCGGATGGGACTCTCCTTGGTGTGGACGACAAGCTTGGCATTCGGATATGAAGATTCCTTTCTCTGTAACCGACTTTGTACAACCCTAGCCCCCTTCAGTGTCTATATAAACCGGAGGGTTTAGTCCGTAGAGGCAATCATAATCAGATAGGCTAGACTTCTAGGGTTTTAGCCATTACGATCTCGTGGTAGATCAACTCTTGTAATACTCATATTCACCAAGATCAATCAAGCAGGACGTAGGGTATTACCTCCATAGAGAGGGCCCGAACCTGGGTAAACATCGTGTCCCCCGTCTCCTGTTACCATCGACCTTAGATGCACAGTTCAGGACCGCCTACCCGAGATCCGCCGGTTTTGACACCGATATTGGTGCTTTCATTGAGAGTTCTGCTGTGTCGTCGCTAGAAGACTCGATGGCTCCATCAATCATCCACAACGATGCTGCCTTGAGGGAGTTCTTTCTCCCCGGCCAGATCTTCGTATTCGGCGGCTTCATGCTGCGGGCCAACTCGCTTGGCCATCTAGAGCAGATCGACAGCTACGCCCCTGGCCATCAGGTCAGGTTCGGAAGCTTGAACTACGTTGCTGATATCCGCGGAGACTTGATCTTCAACGGATTCGAGCCCATGGCAGCCGCTCCCTGCCACCGTGATGAACATGACCTAAATCTATCATCGGACCATACCCGGGAGATAGCGCACGTAACTGCTCTGGCCCTAGATCCGGAGCAGATTGCGCCATCCGAGGACGGGAAGCTCAACCCCGCCACGGAAGCCGCAGACTCGGCGGCGTTGGAGCCGCACACAGACCCAACTTCAAACGGGATCTGCGTCGCCGGAACCTCGGATTCGTCTCCGGCCACAGGTTCCGAACCGCATGTGTCCGCGCCCATCGAGCTGGATCGGGCGCCGATCGTCGAGTTCAGCTCCGCGGACATCTTCCGACACTCACCTTTGGGTGATGTGCTAAACTCATTAAAAACCCTCTCCTTAGCGGCGGACTCACAGCCGAATTATATCCGGTTTGAACTAGAGGCTGATGACGGAGAATTTCGCTTCCCACCCACCGCCCACTTCATTGCCACTGTCGAAGACTTAACCGACATGCTCGATTACGACTCCGAAGACATCGACGGTATGGACGACGATGCCGGAGAGGAGCAGGCCCAAAACCCGCCGTTTACTAGGCGCTGGACAGCCACCTCCTCGTATGACATGTACATGGTGGATACTCCCAAAGAGAATAACGGCGATAACGAGAAAAATCCAGTCGAGGATAAACCCCCTGAGATACAGCCAAAGCGCCGACGTCAGCGGCACTGCTCTAAATCACGCCGTGGAAAAGACAGCAATACCGACACGAGAGAAAACAATACTCCGGACGATGCCGAAGACAAAGAAGATCCCGTCGAGCCGCCTTCCGAGTAGGATGATAGGGAAGATGGGCAAGTCAGCCCTGACGAACAGGCCATAAACGAAGACTCGAAGGACAGCAACTATCTTCCACTCTCCGAGGACGAGGTGTGCCTCGGTGACGAAGACTTTATCGTGCCAGAGGAACCCGTCGAGCAGGAGCGCTTTAAGCACCGGCTAATAGCCACTGCGAGGAGCCTGAAAAAGAAACAGCAGCAGCTTCAAGCTGATTAAGATCTACTCAACGACAGATGGACAGACGTCCTGGCAGCCGAGGAATACGGACTCGAGCGCCCCACTAAAAGTTGCCCGAAGCGTAAACTGCTACCCCAATTCGACGACGAGGCACTTGAGCCCATGCCATCAACACGTAATGCGGCTGACCGACCACCACGTGGCCGGGACAAAGCGGCAACCCAAGCCGAACACCTGCCCATACTACCTTGCCGTAAAGGCAAAGACACTACAGCTCGGGAATACACATATGACCTGCGGCAAGACCTGGAGAATAGAGTAGGCCAGTCCAGATCGATCTACGGATCACGGGGGCATGCCCTGGCGCGCGACGACGGCTATCAAGCCAGACGTAACGAGCATAACCACGACCGGGCCGAAAACCGCAGACGGACTACATCCGCACTACGTCGCGACTTGGCCCGATATAGAGGCGCCGCACATCCCCTCTACTTCACTGATGAAGTAATGGAGCACGAATTCCCAGAAGGGTTTAAACCCATAAATATCGAATCATATGATGGAACAACAGATCCCGTGGTATGGATTGAGGATTTTCTTCTCCATATTCATATGGCCTGCGGCGATGACCTTCACGCCATCAAATACCTCCCACTAAAACTCAAGGGGCCAGCTCGGCACTGGTTAAACAGTCTGCCTGAAAACTCTATTGGTAGCTGGGAGGACTTGGAAGATGCCTTCGGGACAACTTCCAAGGCACATATGTACGACCTCCGGATGCCGATGACTTAAGTCACATAGTTCAACAGCTTGGAGAGTCGGCCAGGAAATTCTGGACTAGGTTCCTAACTAAAAAGAACCAGATTGTCGATTGCCCGGATGCCGAAGCCCTAGCGGCCTTTAATCATAGCATCCGCGATGAATGGCTCGCTCGTCACCTCGGCCAAGAAAAGCCGAAGTCCATGGCAGCCCTTACGGCACTCATGACCTGCTTTTGTGCGGGAGAGGATAGTTGGCTAGCCCGTAGCAATAACACTGCAAGCGATGCCGGCACCTCTGAAGCGAAGAATAGAAATGACAAGCCCCGACGCAACAGGCACAAGCGCCAAAGCAATGGTGGCACTGCCGATGACACGGCGGTCAACGCCGGTTTCAGCGGCTCCAAGTCCGGCCAGCGGAAGAAGCCATACAAAAGAAACAATCCAGGCTCATCCAGCTTGGACCGCATACTCGATCGTCCATGTCAGATCCACGGCACCCCTGATAAACCAGCCAATCATACCAACAGAGACTGTTGGGTTTTTAAATAGGCCGGCAAGTTAAATGCCGAAAACAAGAAGGGGTCGCAAAGCGAGGACGACAACGAGGAGTCCCGTCCGCCGAACACAAGAGGACAGAAGAAGTTCCCTCCCTAGGTTAAAACGGTGAACATGATATACGCCACTCATATCCCGAAAAGGGAGCGCAAACGAGCGCTCAGGGACATCTACGCGATAGAGCCAGTCGCCCCAAAGTTCAAACCATGGTCGTCCTGCCCGATCACCTTCGATCACAGGGACCATTCGACCAGTATCCGTCATGGCGGTTCAGCCGCACTGGTCCTCGATCCAATTGTTGATGGATTCCATCTCACACGTGTCCTCATGGATGACGGCAGCAGCCTGAACCTTCTCTATCAGGATACAGTGCGCAAAATGGGTATCGATCCCTCAAGGATCAAACCCACAAAAACTACCTTTAAAGGAGTCATACCAGGTGTAGAGGCCCGATGTACGGGCTCAATCACACTGGAGGTTGTCTTCGGATCCCCGAACAACTTCAGAAGCGAAGAGTTGATCTTCGATATCGTCCCCTTCCGCAGCGGCTATCACGCACTGCTCGGACGAATCGCATTTGCTCGATTCAATGTGGTGCCACACTATGCTTATCTCAAGCTCAAGATGTCAGGACCACGCGGCGTCATAACAGTTAACGGAAACACGGAGCGCTCCCTCCGTACCGAGGAGCACACCGCGGCCTTGGCAGCGGAAGTACAGAGCGGCCTTGCCAAGCAGAATCTTAATTCGGCGGCCAAGCTCCCGGACACTATCAAGCGGATCCGGACTACTCCGCAGCATAATAGTCCGGCTCGTCAGGAGTCAGACTAGCAATGCGGCCTCCGTCTTCGTCCCGGCTGTCGGTGTCAAAACCGGCGGATCTCGGGTAGGGGGTCCCGAACTGTGCGTCTAAGATCGATGGTAACAGGAGACGGGGGACACGATGTTTACCCAGGTTCGGGCCCTCTCTATGGAGGTAATACCCTATGTCTTGATTGATCTTGATGAATATGAGTATTACAAGAGTTGATCTACCACGAGATCGTAATGGCTAAAACCCTAGAAGTCTGGCCTGTCTGATTATGATTGCCCCTACGGACTAAAACCCTCCAGTTTATATAGACACCGGAGGGGACTAGGGTTGTACAAAGTCGGTTACAGAGAATGGAATCCTCATATCGAACGCCAAGCTTGCCATCCAAGCCAAGGAGAGTCCCATCTGGACACGGGAGAGAGTCTTCTGTCTTGTATCTTCATGGCCCATCAGTCCGGCCCACGTCACGTAGCCCGGACGCCCGAGGACCCCTAAATCCAGGACTCCCTCAGTAGCCCCTGAACCAGGCTTTCAATGACGATGTGTCCGGAGCGCAGATTGTCTTCGGCATTGCAAGGCGGGTTCCTCCTCCGATTACTTCGTAGTACCTGACTTAAGGAGCTGTATTCGGCCTTCCATTTAATGTCATGCTCATCGGCTTCCACGCCTTCATGACTTCAGCTTCCACGTGTCGAGCGAATACGAGAGGTCGGGGTATCATAACTCCCTGACCATGTAAGAAAGGCGTCTATTTAAAGAGATTGGATCTTCAGATCCATTCCACGCCAAGCGGGAAATCCTCAAAGCTTGCTAGGAGAAACCATTCCAACATGGCTAGTGCTCCCAGTTCTTCCACCCGCCCCCACGGCTCCAAAAAAGGCAATTGGGAAAGATGTTCTGTATCCCATGATCAGCTGGTGAAGCTCCAAACACAGGGATTTCTTCCCCCCGCGTATCTGGTCCCTGTTCGAGCAAGTTGACCTCCTTCTCAGGCAAAGCATTGGCAGAAAATTTCCCCAATCCAACCAGGGGGAACGGGTGTGCTTCATTCCTTATTTGCCAAGAGGCGTCGGGTTTCCAATCCACCCTTTCCTCCGAGGACTCCTGGAGTATTATGGCCTCCAACGGCACAACCTCACGCCGGCCTCTATCTTGCACATCGCGGGTTTTGTTGCCCTTTGCGAGCTTTTCCTGGGCTGTGAAGCCCACTTTGATTTATGGAGAAAACTATTCTGCCTCGTCCCTTGTACCCAAGAGGGATCCATATTCCAGGTGGGCGGCGCCGAAGTATGGCACATAGCCGGAACCGGATACCTATCCGGCACACCAAAGAGGGCATCCGAGGAGTGGCCCTCAGAGTGGTTTTATATCGAGGACGTCGCTCTCCCCGACCCAATCCGAATGGGTCTCCCTGAATTTTCCAGCGCTCCTTTGAAGAAACGCCACAGCTGGCGCCCTAGGAGCCTCGTGGAGGAAGATAGCGTGGAAATCCATCAATTAATGAGCAAGATAAAGACGCTCGCCCAGTCCGGATTATCAATAATCGAGGTAATGGCGATCTCCATAGTGCGGGGTGTCCAGCCACTCCAATTTAGAGGGCTCCCTATGTGGCACTACAATGGGGAAGATGACGCCTCACGCTGTGGACGGAAAGGTCCGGACACCCCCGTCGCTCTGGCCAAAATATTGGCCGATCCGTACGAAGGGGATAAAGAGGAATTTATTCGTCTTAAACGCCGGGAGGGATTTTCCATGTACAATCCTCCCAGCTGGGTTAGTTTTAATCCCACCACCATACTCAATCCTTTCCATGAGTCACTTTTGACTGATACTAACCCGTCCATTTGTAACAGGAATGGCGAAAGGTCATCACGGGTATCTATAGCCCTGCTCCACAGCCGGAGGACCATAACCGGGATCTTGACCCCGGATTCGAGGAGGATCCGGACATATTTGTGGAGCTGGAGGAGGGAGTATTTTACCAGGCGAGCTACGATGGCACAGAAGTGGCCATTATAGCAGACTATCCCGGCCTCCTTCCTGCCTCACATGTAAGTAATCAGGAGACCTCTCCTCCGAAAGAGCTTCCTCATTCTGCCTCACCCAATGCACTGTCTCGTGTTCCAAAGGAGAGGCGCTCAGCGCGCCATGTTACACCAGAGGCGACTCAAAAGAGAGCGGCGCCTACATCGGGCAAGCCTTCGAAGAGGAAGGCGAACGAAGTGACGACCGAGCCGTCGTCGAAGAGGTATGGCTTCATAAATATGCCCCTTGGTAGTCACATCCAACTGTGACGTTGTCTGTTTGTGTCTCATCAGGAAGAGCGTTGGCCGGACTATGTCCGGGGGTCCTGCAGGTCACGCTCCCAACAGCCAGGCTCCAGAACCTGCCATAAAGATGAGGGCCGGTACGGGAATGATGCCGGATTGTCCTTCGGCAGAGGATTCGGATGATATATCCATCACAAACTCAGAAGTGGAGAGCGCCATGAATCATCGGCGCCGGAGGGCCGCTCTTCGCGACCCCGGCTTTACAAAAGAGGCGTTCAATGCCTTCAGCTCGGCTGATGCATACATCCAAGCTGCTCGAGACGGGCTTACCAGAGCCAGAGACCAGCATTTGAAAGATATGCGGGTAAGTTCACATCGTACAAACCTGATAATTATATGCCAGTAGCCCCCGAGACTTGAAGCAGTTGATACAACTGATTTAAGGATCATTGTATAACCAGGTGCTTATAGAGAAGAACAACCTTCTGTCTCAAGAACTGGAAAAGTGTCGGACTCAGCTAACTGCTGCCACCGCCGAATTGGAGAAATCCAAGAAGGCGTCACCGGGTAATGTTCCCCTCCATCGAGAAAATATAATCATATACCAGCAATGCTAATAGTGTTGCATATCTCATGGCAGGATCATCAGATCAGCTGAAGGAGGCACTTGAAATCGCGCAAGCGGATAAACAAGAAGCCAAAAGGATACTGGCCGCGGGTGAACGTGTGCTGACATGGGTCTGGGAGGATAAAAACAAGCTGCAGGATTCCAACACCCTGCTGGGCGAAGAACCGAAAGATGTGCGAGCCCAGCTAGCTGACTCCATGAAGGAAAATAAGAGGCTACGAGGCGGCATATTCAGTATGCATTCGAACTTACCTCTGTGTAATTCGGCGAGGAAAGGAACTGACAGATATATGTCTGCAGGAATGCTGACCGGCCGTCCCGAAGAGGAAATGTCCGGATCTTCAGGCGATCTGCTACAAGAGCTGTCGCAAATGCACGGGCGAGCTCGGCAGGCAATGCGGAGTGTTGCCAAGGCCTTGTGGCCATCCGCCTCCCCTCCAGAAAGTATGGAGGAACTTGTGCAGCTATTCAAAGGAGCGCGGAGGCGCTTCCGATTATGGAAGATATCGGCCTGCCGAGAAGGTGCGCGAGAGGCCTGGGCCATGGTGAAAACACGGTATACCAAGCTTGATCCGAATCATATGGCTCGGGTCAGACCTCGAGGATCAGACGGAAAAGAAGTTCCAGTTAGTTTAGTATATGACCAAGTAAAGGTGGCCGCCGAATTGTCCCAACAGGATTGTAGGCTAGACAGCCTGTTGGACGGCATAGAGGAAGAAGCTTTTGAGTCTAAGTGACTATGTGCTTCGATTGACAAATTTGTCCCTAGCCGGATTGTAAAACGATTGTCATGGCGGACCTTTTCGCTTCGACCTCCGGACCCGAAGGTGCGGAGTGTTTCCGAATACCCGCACGGTAATATAAACTGGGGTATGTGTGGAAACCAGGCGTAGGGGTCATAGTTGCTTGAACAGACAAGTTGTATCCGGCTAGCTATGTTATATTACATGTGATTGTAAGAAACATCTTCCAGAGAGAATAGTTCCGTTAAGGGTTCCTTTCCCTAGGTGAACATGCGTTAATGTTCATGTCCGAACTATGATTAAAAAATCGCAGTATACATAGCATCTGGGGGTTCATAGTGTAATGAAAAAACATCTTTAGTCCGCCGACCGAATATTCCCTTAAGAACACTAGCTTTCAGCTTCACCCAGTCTGAGGTACACATCCGGATGACCCGGCAGTAACAATCGCAGAGGTGCTCCCTTTATGCCCTATCCAAACTAACGGGAACGTAGGGCATAAGCACAGGAGCCAGGCAACCCAGCTTGGCCAAAACTTAAGTCATAACGATGCATATAATGGTGAAGAAAAGGTACATATGAGGAAAAGACACATATGTGGTGAGCTTGATGCTCGGAAAATAATAATAATAATAAGCTTCTGTACAAGAAGCCCCCAGGTATTATGGACGTACATATTTAAGGATGTGTACATCATAGGTGCGTGGTTTTTAGCTACTCAAGAGCTTAAAGCTAGGAAAAAAAATGAAAAGAGAGGAAAAAAAGGTAATGGACAAAAAGGGAGAAGAAGACGAACAAAGAGTCCGGCTCTAGGCGTAGAATCTTCGGAGTCTGGCGGCGTTCCATGGGTTCGGCTCCAAGCGATTGTTTGATGCATCACGTAGTCGGTACGCTCCTCCAGTGAGAACTTCGTCAATGATGAAGGGACCCTCCCATTTGTGCTTGAGTTTGTCCTTTTTCTTCTCTGGCAAGCATAGAACGAGTTTACCAACATTATAAGTCTTGGCCCGCACTTCTTTGCTTTGATATCTGCGAGCCTGTTGTTGATACAATGCGGAACGGGAATTTGCGATGTCGCACTCCTCCTCCAGGGCGTCTAAGCTGTCCTGCCGATCAAGCTCGGCCTCTCTCTCTTCATACATGCGCACTCGTGGTGAGTCATGCATAATGTCACAGGGCAACACGGCCTCTGTGCCGTACACCATGAAGAACGGTGTGTATCCGGTAGTGCGGTTGGACGTGGTCCGCAGCCCCCAGAGTATGGAGTCGAGCTGCTCAACCCAGTGCTTGTCCGATTCTTTCAAAGACCGCACTAGTCTGGGCTTAATGCCGCTCATAATAAGACCATTGGCGCATTTGACTTGACCATTTGTTTGCGGGTGATAGACGGAGGCATAATCGAGCTTGATGCCCAGGTTAGCGCACTAGGTTTTCACCTCGTCGGCTGTAAAGTTGGAGCCGTTGTCTGTGATAATGCTGTGTGGAACACCATAACGGTGTACGACACAGGATACAAAGTCTACCACTAGTCCGGCTTCGGCTGTTTTAACCGGTTTGGCCTCAATCCACTTAGTGAATTTATCTACCATGACCAGCAGATATTTTTTCTTGTGGCTTCGCCCTTTAAGGGGTCCGACCATATCAAGCCCCCAGACCGCGAAAGGCCATGTAATGGGGATTGTTTGTAGCGCAGTAGGCGGCATATGGCTTTGATTGGCGAAAAGCTGGCATTCGACACAACGTTGGACAAGGTCCTGTGCATCTGCTCGGGCCGTAGGCCAAAATAAACCTGTACGGAAGGCTTTACTCACAAGGGCCCGAGCCACGGCGTGGTGACCGCCAAGGTCAGCATGGATTTCGGCAGGAGCTTCCGCCCCTCTTCTTCGGAGATACATCTTTGAAGGACCCCGGTAGCGCTTTTCTTGTAGAGCTCACCGTCATGGACCTTGTAGGCTTTCGAATGCCAGACAATGTAGCGAGCCTCGTTAGGATCCTTAGGGAGCTCTCGCCTATTAAGGTAGGCCAAGAATTGTTCAGTCCATGGGGCAATTACTGCCATTATGAGATGGGCCGATGGTGTTGCTTCGGTGGCTGAGCCCCCGATGATATTGGTATTGTGCTCGGACTCAGGGGGTATGATCGGGTCCGGGCTAGTGTTGCCGCTTTCATCCTGCCACACCACGGATGGCTTGAAGAGCTGTTCCAGAAAGATGTTAGGCGGGACGGGGTCGCGCTTGGCTCCCATGCGAGCAAGCACATCCGCCGCTTGATTACTTTCTCGAGCCACATGATGAAACTCGAGTCCCTCGAAACGGGCTGATATTTTGAGTACGGCGTTACGATAGGCCACCATTTTCGGATCTTTTGCGTCAAAGTCTCCGTTTATTTGGGATATTGCGAGATTTGAATCCCCGCGCACCTCCAGACATTGTATGCCCATGGAGACGGCCATCCGAAGACCATGCAGTAAGGCTTCGTATTCGGCTGCATTATTGGAGTCTGTATATAAGATTTGGAGTATGTACTGGACTGTGTCTCCCGTTGGGGATGTTAAGACAATGCCCGCTCCCAAACCGGCCAGCATCTTAGAGCCATCGAAGTACATGACCCAGTTGGAATATGTGCCGTACTCTTTAGGGAGTTCGGCCTCTGTCCATTCGGCGATGAAGTCAGCCAACACTTGGGATTTAATGGCTCGGCGCAGTTTATACGTTATGTCGAATGGCAGGAGCTCAATGGCCCATTTGGCAATCCGGCCTGTAGCGTCACGGTTGTTTATTATGTCATTGAGTGGTACTTCGGAAGCCACCGTGATCGAGCATTCTTGGAAGTAGTGTCGTAGCTTCCAGGATGCCATGAAGACCACGTATGCTATCATTTGGTAATGAGGGTACCGGGATTTGCATGGTGTGAGGACAGTGGATACATAGTATACCGGCCTCTGAAGCGGGAATTTGTGTCCGTCCTCCTCTCATTCAACGACGAGCACCGCGCTCACCACTTGGTGAGTCGCAGAGATGTATAACAACATTGGTTCACCGACGTTTGGCGCGGCCAGGATTGGGTTACTTGCTAAAAGAGCCTTTACTTCTTCCAGTCCGGCCGTTGCTGCATCCGTCCACTCGAAGTGATCGGTGCGTCGGAGAAGGCGATAGAGTGGCAATGCTTTTTCTCCAAGTCTGGAGATAAAGCGGCTTAAAGCTGCCACGCATCCGGCTTATTTTTGGACCTGTTTAAGGTCAGTTGGTGTAGCCAATTGTGACAAAGCTCGAATTTTGGCTGGATTTGCCTCAATTCCTCTACTGGAAACAATGAAGCCCAGCAGCTTTCCAGCGGGAACGCCGAAAATGCACTTTTCTGGATTGAGCTTGATGTCATATGCACGGAGGTTGTCAAATGTGAGACGTAAGTCGTCTATTAATGACTCAACGTGTCTAGTCTTGATGACAACATCATCCATGTATGCTTCAACTGTCTTGCCGATTTGCTTCTCCAAGCATGTTTGAATCATGCGTTGGTAGGTAGCGCCGGCGTTTTTAAGCCCAAAGGGCATAGTGTTGAAGCAAAAAGGCCCGTATGGGGTAATAAATGCCGTTGCGGCTTGATCGGCCTCCTTCATTTTGATTTGATGGTATCCGGAGTATGCGTCGAGGAAACATAGTGAGTCGTGTCCTGCAGTAGCATCAATGATCTGATCGATGCGGGGGAGGGGGAAGGGATCCTTGGGGCAGGCTTTGTTGAGGTCTTTGAAATCGACGCATAGGCGCCAGGATTTATCCTTCTTTGGTACCATCACCAGGTTTGCTAGCCAGTCTGGATGTTTTATTTCTCTTATGAATCCGGCCTCGATTAACTTGGCCAGCTCCTCCCCGATAGCTTGTCGTTTGGGTTCAGAAAAGCGCCGCAGTGTTTGTTTGACTGGCTTGTATCCCTTCGATATATTGAGGCTATGTTCGGCCAACCTGCGTGGGATTCCTGGCATATCAGAAGGGTGCCAGGCAAATATGTCCCAATTTTTGCGTAGGAATGCTCGTAATGTGGCGTCAACCGTTGGGTCCAGTTGTGCCTCGATAGAGGCTGTCTTCTTGGGGTCCGTTGGGTGGACTTGGAATTTGACGATTTCGTCTGCTGGTTTGAAGGAGGTGGATTTGGGTCGCTTGTCTAGGATTATGTCGTCCCTAGCCACCGTGGAGCGTAGTGCAGCTAATTCTTTGGCCACGAGGGCTTCGGACAATGCCTCGAGCGCCAGGGATGCGGTTTTGTTTTCGGCGCAGAGTGCTATGTCCGAATCACTTGAAAGAGTGATAATACCAATGCGCCCGGGCATCTTGAGCTTCATGTACCCATAATGAGGTATAGCTTGGAAGCGTGTAAATGCGTCTCGCCCCAATAGGGCGTGATATCCACTGTTGAAAGGGGCCACTTGGAAGGTCATCTCTTCGGACCAATAATTCTCCGGCGTGCCGAATACCACGTCGAATGTGATTTTTCCCGCGCATCGTGCCTCCCGACTGGGAATGATTCCTCGGAAGGTCGTGCTACTTTGCTCGATGCGGCTCCTGTCTATTTCCATTTTGTTGAGCGTGTCCTCATAGATGAGGTTTAGTCCACTGCCGCCGTCCATGAGTACTTTGGTGAGCCGAAAGCCATCCACGATTGGACTGAGGACCAGGGCAGCTGGTGCCCGGACTCTCCTGGATTTTGGTTCGTCACTGGCATTGAAAGTTATGGCCATGTCGTTCCACGGGTTTATTGCTGCGACTTGGCAGACTTCGACGAGGTCGCGGAGTGCCCTTTTGCGCCTATTGTTTGAAGCGAAGGTCTCGAAGACCATAAATACTCTGAAGTCGTCGTCTTCCGGGGAGTGTTGTTCTGAGGTGTTTTTGGTGAGGATATCCTTGCCGCTCTTGGCCACTTGCCGGAGTATCCAACATGCTCTAAGGCTGTGAGTTGGTACGGTATCCGGTGTTGTGTGTATTTTGCATGGCCTATCGAGCCATCCCTCCAGAACGGTTCCGCGCCCCGTAATGGGCTTAGATTTCTTTACTATTGGGTCTGGCACCCCATGGGGGTGCATCCTTTTTGCTCGGACGAGGGGTTGAGTAGAAACCCGACGAGCTGCCTGAGTTTTCCAGGCGCTTTCCATTGCGCAGTACTTCTGTACTATGGTTGCCAAGTCAGCGAAGTGTGATACGCGATGGCGGTTGATGGCGTTGAGGATTCCTTCGTCCGTGCAATTGTTGCAGAATGCTGAGATCGCGTCCTCGTCGCGGCAATCTTCAATCTTGTCTTTGACAAGGAGGAATCTGGCCCAAAAGTGATGGACAGTTTCCTGAGACTGCTGTCGTACGTACATGAGATCGCGTATATCTGGGTGGGTGGGTGGCTTTAAATCCGAACCATGACCCAGTTTAGGATCCGGAGTTTGAGAAACTTCCGAGCTTAATAATTCGGGCTCCGGGATATCGACTGATTTTTCAGGCCCATCGTCCGATTCTAGGTTCGGAGGACAGGGTGTGCCATTCCGCAGACAGGTATCCGGCTCTTCGAGCTCAGAAATCCGAACATAGTTCATCCTTAACACAGGGGAAGAGTTGTTGTTTTGCTCTTCTACCACCACTATCTGATGGGTGATCGGTGGAGATTTGATTTCTCTCTGATCGGGTTTAAGCCCAATCCAATGGTAGTCTATAACGACCCCCAAGGCAGCGATGCGATACAGGAGTTCGTTTAAAGACGACAACTCCGTCGGATCCATCCGTTTGGAGTATTCGGAGTCAACGCGGAGGCGATTTTTGATGACCCGAGAAGTCATCGTCGGCTTAACAGCCGGACGGGCGGTCATGATAAAGCCGCCCAGCCAGAGGGTTTGGCCTGAGGCCAGGGCTCCTCCGGAGGTGGTATTGTCCTTGGTAACAAGGCGAGCCATCAACCCTGTCTTCGACGTCACAGTGGAACTCTCAATGAAAGCACCAATGTCGGTGTCAAAACCGGCGAATCTCGGGTAGGGGGTCCCGAACTGTGCGTCTAAGATCGATGGTAACAGGAGACGGGGGACACGATGTTTACCCAGGTTCGGGCCCTCTCTATGGAGGTAATACCCTACGTCCTGCTTGATTGATCTTGATGAATATGAGTATTACAAGAGTTGATCTACCACGAGATCGTAATGGCTAAAACCCTAGAAGTCTGGCCTGTCTGATTATGATTGCCCCTACGGACTAAAACCCTCCGGTTTATATAGACACTGGAGGGGACTAGGGTTGTACAAAGTCGGTTACAGAGAAAGGAATCCTCATATCAAACGCCAAGCTTGCCATCCACGCCAAGGAGAGTCCCATCTGGACACGGGAGAGAGTCTTCTGTCTTGTATCTTCATGGCCCATCAGTCCGGCCCACATCACGTAGCCCGGACGCCCGAGGACCCCTAAATCCAGGACTCCCTCACCGGCCTAATAGCGGCATACGTACCACGCGTACATAACTACGCACTTAAAATACCATGGGCATAGATGGAGGCATAACTAGATTGTGGTCCATAATACGGCTCGACCTTCCCTGGACACACTTACTTTCACTTTTTCTTTTTCATCCTTTTCAGGTTTCTTTTCCACAGGCCCCTCAAGACGGCCTGATCATCGGTCCTTTCGAAGGATAGATACACCAAGACAGCAAGAAGCATTGAGGTATACGGGAATCGCTAGGTCTTTTTGACGATCACTCTACCTGTTTTCAGGACCCGCACGCAGCTCACCCTTGGTCATGGCTTGTTAAATAGCCCTGTTGCTTATCGCACTACTTATACGCTTTGACGTATCAATAAAATTATAATGGAAACAGTTCGCGGCCCAACTTCTGCGGCACTAGCTTACTACTTCATT
The DNA here is from genome assembly GCA_011799875.1 of Thinopyrum elongatum. Taxonomy (NCBI): domain Eukaryota; kingdom Viridiplantae; phylum Streptophyta; class Magnoliopsida; order Poales; family Poaceae; genus Thinopyrum; species Thinopyrum elongatum. The sequence continues at coordinate 303,012,627 of CM022301.1, forward strand.
TTTTCTTGATAACCTTATCAATTGCACCCGTACACTTGGGTACGGCTTAAATTCGCCAGGGGCTTTATTACGCCCCATATTACGGCAAAAAAGTCCGAACACTTTTTACAGCATAGTTCGGCACCCCGAATTTAGCATTATATGCATTGGCTCCGAATCATGTCTTTGGTCAATAGTTGGTTTGCCCGGCTCCTGTGCTTACTACCTTACGTTCCGCTATATCGGCTAGGGTAGTAAAGGGAGAACTACTGCGATTGTGCCCTGGTTTTTCTGGATGAGCACCTCAGTAGAGAAAGCCGAAAACTGACTGTCATGATGCGGCGTGAGCCGGTCAGCTCTTCGGAGGTTACAAAACTTTTGCGATTTTTTCCACATTATGCGACGAATCGGTCTCTACCCGATTAGGTGTTTACAGCACCCTAGTTCACTAGGGGCTGCACCTAAATTTCTATTATAAAGCTCCTATGGCTAAGTGAGGGTGATAAAGCCACATAGTCCGATTGCCTGGTTCGTTGCGCTAAACACCTCCTTCAAGGACCAAACTATGGATCAAGAGTGTTTAGATTTTATCCCGAACACCCCCGTACTACCTACGTGGGGGCTGAAGCTGACAACTGGCCAACTCTCAGATTTAATAAAACGGCCGCACAGGAGGAAAAAACTTGATATAAACAACTAATATTATATTACATATCAGTTTTGTTCCATTATACAAGGCAGGATAACATGAATATATTCATCCAAAGATAATGTCTTTTGCACACTGCTCCGCTACAATGCGGGATCCCTCCAGTACATCGTCAAAATATCGCTCGGGCGTGCGGTGCTCCTTGCCCGCGGGCGGTCCCTCGGTCGCGAGCTTGACGGCGTTCATCTTCGCCCACTGTATCTTGACACGGGCGAAGGCCATCCGCGCACCTTCAATACAGACCGACCGCTTGATGGCATCAGGCCGAGGGCAGGCAGCAACCAGTCACTTCACGAGCCCGAAGTAGCTATTGGGTATGGCTTCGGCAGGCCATAGACGGATTATCAAATCCTTCATGGCCAATTCGGCCGCCCTATGCAGTTCGGTCAGCTGTTTTAGCTGATCGCTAAACGGCACCGGATGCTCTGGCGCAAGGTATTGCGACCAGAACAGCTTCTCCGTTGAGCTCCCCTCTTCGGCTCGGAAGAAATCCGCAGCATCAGCAATGCTGCGCGGCAGATCCGCAAACGCTCCTGGAGAACTCCAAATCCGGGTGAGTAAGAGGTACCTTTTCTTCACAAATTTGCTTTGCATTATAAAGGCCTTACCCGCCGTGATTTTCCTGTCCTCTTAGATTTCCTGGAGGGCGCCCTGGGCTTCAACCCGGGCCTCTTGTGTGCTTTGGTGGGCCTTAGCAAGCTCGGACTCTTGATCCAAAATCTTGCGCTCCAAGGACTCGCATTTCTTTACAGCGTCCTGGAGCTCTTGTTGGACCTCACCGACCCTGGCCTCGTGCTTTTCACAGACGGATTGTTCCTCTGCCGCTCTCTTTTGGGCCTCGGCCAGCGCCTTTTTAAGGGCTTCCACCTCGGTCGCCGCTCCTACAAATATCATGGCACTATGGTGAATACAAATCATCTATCCTTTCTGATATACAGAAGGTCATGACATACCTTGCTTGTCCTCCAGCTGCTTTTTCACACGGCCGAGTTCTTCCTCGGCCCGCTCCTGACTCTGCTTCAGTCCGGAGACTTTGGCAGCATGGGAGGTCGTAGCTAGAAGCGATGCCTGCTTTTTTCACATAGACATATGTGGTTAGTCTCCTGCGAAAATTGTTTGATCCTTTGTCCAGCTTTTCTTTTCGACCACCGGACAGTGTCTCAGGGGCTACTGTCTATACTGTGACATTCTTTTTACATAATTGCATTTCATACCTCAAAACCTGTTAGAAGGCTTGTGCAGGCTTCGGTCAGTCTGCTCTTCGCGGACTGAATCTTCTCAATCACCGTACCCATGAGGGCACGGTGTTCCTCTACAATGGAAGCACTTCGCAGCGCTTCCAGTAGGGTGTCCGGTGCCTCTGGTTGGACAGAGGTCACAGGCGAAATAGGCACACCCCCTTCTTTTGAAGGAGGTTGCTTGCCGGATTTCGGAGCCGTATAGGTCTCCGGGACCGTATTCGGCTGGGGGCCGAATTGGACCTGGCCCCCATTGCCAGTCTCCTTGGGGATTTGCTCCCCCATGTGTCCGGCGGCCAAGGTTTCACCCTCTGGCGCCACGCTGACGGCCTCCTGCGTCTCTCCCTGGCCTGGGATCCTTCGGGACAATGCCTCGGTGTCATCCATGGCCTTGGGAGAGGAGGCCGCCGGAAGGGACCCGCTGTCCATCACATTCGGGTCCGGCGAATTCCCCGAAGATAAGGATCGCTCGAGGTCGGAACGAGCCGGACTGCAAGTACATGATTCAACATGTTAAAACTATGGAGAAAAGAGGCTGGATATATGAATGCGTCAGGGTCTTTGAGTACTCACGACTCGTCCAGGGGATTATCTCGGGGGCGCCGCTCTGGGCTGCTGTCGACGTCCCACGCGGAGTTATCCGCGAGGGAGACCTTCCCCTTCTTGGACGCCTCTGCCTCCAGATTTATGGGGGCCGCCCTTTTCTTCCTTCCCCCCTCGGGGGGAGAGTTGCTTTCCTCCTCCTCCTCATCGTCCTCTGCGGCGGTGGAGTCAGTCTCGGCATCTTCGGACATCGCGTCCGAAGTTCCCTTGCGACGAAGGCCACTTCTGGTCTCCTTGGCCTTTTTCTTGGCCTTCTTCTCTGGCGCCTGGTAGGGCGCATGGACCAGCATCTTCGTCAGAAGCGGGATGGCTGGTTCCTTGGGCAGCGGAGCCGGACACTTAATTCGCTCTACCTTCTTCGTCCAGCCCTGAAAAGATAAATAGGGAGGCTTAGGCATTTTCCCTGAGTGAGCAAGTAAAGGATACACCTTGAAGCGCGAAAGACTTACTGGACTGGCGGGATGGGCCAGGTCGTGCCCATGGTCCTCGGTCGTCTCCGGCCATTTCTCGTTGGCCTTAAAAAGCACCTTCCAGATGTCTTCGTGCGTAGTTCCGAAGAACTGTTGCAAGGTCTGGTGCTTGGCCGGATCGAACTCCCACAGATTGCAAGTCCGGCTTTGGCATGGAAGGATCCAGCGAACTAGCATCACCTGGATCACATTGACAAGCTTGATGTTCTTGTCCACCATGCTCTGGATACGCGCCTGCAGCGGTGACAGCTCGTCCGACGAAGCCCAATTCAGGCCCTTCTCTAGCCAGGAGGTGAGCTGCATTGGGGCTCCGGACTTGAATTCGGGAGCCACGGCCCAGGTGGCGTCGCGGGGCTCTGTGATATAGAACCACAGTTGCTGTCACCCTTTGACGGTCTCCACAAAGGTACCTTTGGGCCATGTGACGTTGGGCATCTTGCTCACCATGGCGCCTCCGCACTCTGCTTGTTGGCCATCCACCACCTTTGGCTTCACATTGAAAATCTTGAGCCACAGACCGAAGTGGGGTGGGATGCGGAGAAAGGCCTCGCACACGACAATAAATGCCGAGATGTTGAGGGAAGAATTTGGGGCTAGATCATGGAAATCTAGCCCGTAGTAGAACATGAGTCAGCGGACGAAAGGGTGGAGAGGAAACCCTAACCTGCGGACAAAGTGGGGGATGAACACCACCCTCTCATGAGGCTTGGGGGTGGGGATGATATGTCCCTTGGCCAGAAGCCGGTGGGCGATTTCCTTGGCCAAATACCCCGCCTCCCGGAGCTTCATGATGTCCTTCTCCTTGACGGAGGAGGCCATCCACTTGCCTTGCGCTCCGGATCCGGACATGGTCGGAGTGCTTCTTTGAGGCAGAAAAGATGAGAACTTAGGCGCTGGAGCTCAGGAATGGAGAGGCAGAGAAAGAGAAGGCGTGGGTGAAAGGGGTGAATCCTTATCTCCTCATAAAGGCAGTGAATATCAAGCGCCTCCCCACTCGCCTTAAAACTCGCCTATTCCCAAGGGCCGTGCAAACGGCACGGTTGGATTACCCACGCCCGTATTGATGAGAATCCCGTAATGAAGGGACACGATCTCTGCTTCGACAAGGCGTGCTAATAAAACCACTTCTCGAAACGTGGAGCGGGAGGCTAAAAAGAAAACGGTTCGAAATAATGACCGTGCAGGAACGCGGTGTCGCGTTACAAAAAGTTGTCAGCGGATTGGACTCGTGAAATATTATACTCTCTGCGGTTGTGTGTGGTACTTGTTTCGCAGAGCCGGACACGTTTTCTGTGCTCGAGGTCTGTTTTGGAGTATTTGGAGGAGGAACCCGCCTTGCAATGCCGAAGACAATCTGCGCGCCGGACACATCGTCATTGAAGCCTGGTTCAGGGGCTACTGAGGGAGTCCTGGATTAAGGGGTCCTCGGGCGTCCCGGCTACGTAATGTGGGCCGGACTGATGGGCCATGAAGATACAAGACAGAAGGCTCTCTTCCGTGTCTGGATGGGACTCTCCTTGGCGTGGATGACAAGCTTGGCATTCGGATATGAAGATTGCTTTCTTTGTAACCGACTTTGTACAACCCTAGCCCCCTCCGGTGTCTATATAAACCGGAGGGTTTAGTCCGTAGAGGCAATCATAATCAGACAGGCTAGACTTCTAGGGTTTTAGCCATTACGATCTCGTGGTAGATCAACTCTTGTAATACTCATATTCATCAAGATCAATCAAGCAGGACGTAGGGTATTACCTCCATAGAGAGGGCCCGAACCTGGGTAAACATCGTGTCCCCCGTCTCCTATTACCATCGACCTTAGATGCACAGTTCGGGACCCCCTACCCGAGATCCGCCGGTTTTGACACTGATAGAAGCCCCCGCCATCTTCAGCATTGACCCTAACCTCGCTAGAGGGGGCCGTGCAGGGACTACCAAGGGTCCCAGGCACAGCCTCGCGGGCGAGCGTCGGAAGATCCAGGGGCCCCACCGATGGGGGGACAAGCCTCGACAACTTGCGGCAAGAGCAAGTGCTTCCCTCCGGATGGCTGGCTTGTGTGGGGGAAACGAATGCCCCTCCATTTTGGAGGAGCGCAATGCTTCCCGCACTAGGGCTAACACGGCGCCCGCATCCACCACCACCATGTCTCCGACAACCCCGGACCAGACTCACTCCCCGAGCATCAACATGAGTATCCAGCGTCGTCACCCCGAGCTAGAGCCCGGGGCCTGGCCTCGGTCTCTCCTTCTCGACATAACAAGAAAAGAGACAGGACGAAAAAGGGGAGAGATGCGTGGGTAGATGCCTCCGCTCCTCTCTCACCCTCCCTTTTATAGGCAGGCCGGGGCTGGGGGCTCCCCCTGATCCAACCCGTCCAAGCTGTCACCGACGATCAGATCCGATCGCCGCCCTCCTACGCCAATCCTCCTCCATGGCGTCCCTTCCTCACAACGCGCCTCCATTACCTACCCCACTCGACGCATGCAACATACGTGGTGAAGGATAAGGGCGTGGTAGGATGAGTGAATTGGCTGTTACTCCCCCATGAGTTAAAGTCATTCACGGGCCATTACAGAGATGGCCCCACCATGATTGGCATCACGCGGCGCGCGGGTAAATCAGAAACTGACTCAAGCGCAGGTTAATGAAGAAGCGAAGGAAATCTCAAAGGATGAGCTACCACAAGACCTCTGCCTGTGTACATGATAGGGCCTACCCCGACGACGCTCGGCAGCGCGTTCGGGCCAGACCCTGGTGTATGTTGCCCGGACTGTACACAGACTCAGGAACAAGGTTACAACATCCAAGACAAGGCCAAGCTGAAGATATAGCTCTTTGAAAAGTCAAAGGGCAGATCAAGAAGACCAAGACAAACCAAAGAAGCAAGATCTCACCAAGGGGAAACCTCCCTTGCCCGGCAGGCGAGCCTGGTTAGGTCGAGGTCATCGCAGAGACAAGTCTCAAGACTCCCCCGGCATGCTTGTCGGGGACACCGAGGGCGGATTACCCCGCCAAGGCTCCACCGCTCCACCTCACAGCAATGCAAGTCACCTATTGATGCGGTGTCGAGCCCCCAAGTGATTAAGTGGCCGTTATTTGGTACGTGGCAGGCCATTTCTGAGGAAGAACACCCCTAAATGACACCCGTCCAGGAGACGTGTCACGCAGGCAGGCGATGAGGTGGCTGAATGGCACGACAAGGCTTGCCGGGCTACACCCACGATGTGACACTAAGTGGTGCATTTAATGCTCCTTGTCTTGTCTGCAGAGTTAGGTATGATAGCACTGTTTGCTATCCAATCAGTACGTAATGACTGATTTGCCATTGTGGTGACCCCTTGACCTATAAAAGGAAGGCCGTGGCAACCTTAGAGAGGATTCGGACCCCTGTATGCTCATACGCATGTAGCTGCTCTTGTCCCAAGGCAACCTTGCCGGGCTAGAGCGCTGCGTCTCCACCCCGGTCCATTCATCAATCCACCAAAGCAGGAGTAGGGTTTTACGCCTCGCGGCGGCCCGAACCTGGGTAAAAACTGCCTGTGTCATCACCGCCACGCCGTCCTATGACCTCTGCTCTTTGTGCAGCGCGCCCTCCCCCCTTGCCGAACCACAAGGGGCCGATGGCCCCATAGGTGGCCGTGTTGAACCACGACAGTAGCCGGTGAAGGCTTGATACGTCTCCAACGTATCTATAATTTTTTATTGTTCCATGCTGTTATATTATCATTTTTGGATGTTTTACAATCATTTTATATCAACTTTATATCATTTTTTGGGACTAACCTATTGACATAGTGCCCAGTGCTAGTTGCTGATTTTTGCTTGTCTTTTACTTCGCAGGAAATCAATACCAAACGGAGTCCAAACATAGCGAAACTTTTTGGAGATTTTTTTTGGACCAGAAGACATCCAGTGGGCCAAATAAGTACCGAAGAGGGGACCCGAGGTGAGCACAAGGCACCAGGGCATGCCTGGGCCACCAGACGCACCCTGGTGGGTTGTGCCCATCTCGGAGACCTCCCACACCGCCTCTTTGCTCTATAAATACCCCAATATTCCAGAAACACTAGGGGAGTCGACGAAAATCAATTCCAGCCGCCGCAAGTTCCAGAAACCACAGATCCAATCTAGACACCATCAGAGAGGGGTTCACCATCCTCATTGGTGCCTCTCCGATGATGCATGAGTAGTTCATTGTAGACCTACGGGTCCATAGTTAGTAGCTAGATGGCTTTCTCTCTCTCGTTTGATTCTCAATACAATGGTCTCTTGGAGATCTATTTGGTGTAACTCTTTTTGCGGTGTGTTTGTTGGCATCTGATGAACTTTGAGTTTATGATCAGATCTATGTTTTTATCCATGAAAGTTATTTGAGTCTTCTTTGATCTCTTATATGCATGATTTCTTATAGCCTCGTATTTCTTCTCCGATATTTGGGTTTTGTTTGGCCAACTTGATCTATTTATCTTGCAATGGGAAGAGGTGCTTTGTGATGGGTTCGATCTTACGGTGCTTGATCCCAGTGACAAAAGGGGAAACGACACGTATGTGTCGTTGCTATTAAGGATAACAAGATGGGGTCTATTTCTACATAAATAGATATTGTCTACATCATGTCATCGTTCTTATTGCATTACTCCGTTTCTCCATGAACTTAATACACTAGATGCATGCTGGATAGCGGTCGATGTGTGGAGTAATAGTAGTAGATGCAGGCAGGAGTCTGTCTACTAATCTTGGACATGATGCCAATATAATGATCATTGCCTGGATATCGTCATGAGTATTTGAAGTTCTATCAATTGCCCAACAGTAATTTGTTTACCCACCGTTTGCTATTTTTCTCGAGAGAAGCCACTAGTGAAACCTACGGCCCCCGGGTCTCTTCTTTAGTATATTTGCCTTCGCGATATATTTTTATTTGCTTTTATTTTCAGATCTATTAATCCAAAAATACAAAAATACCTTGCTGCAATTTTTACTTATTTATTTTGTCTCGCGTTCCCGCGAGATCTATTTATTCAATCTACTACAATTTTACCTATCCTTTTAACCATGAGGGATTGACAACCCCTCTCTTACGTCGGGTTGCAAGTATTTGTTCCTTGTGTGCAGGAGCTGTTTACGTTGTGTTGCATGGTTCTCCTACTGGTTCGATAACCTTGGTCTCATCACTGAGAGAAATACCTACCGTTGCTGTGCTGCATCATCCCTTCCTCTTTGGGGAAATACCGACGTAGTTCAAGCAAACATCAAAAGGAATTTCTGGCGCCGTTGCTGGGGAGACATCATCAACATCAACTAGGTTCCTAATCACAAATCTCATCTCCTTGCAATTTACATTATTTGCCATTTGCCTCTCGTTTTCCTCTCCCCCACTTCACAAAAATTTGCCATTTTATTCGCCCTCTTTTTTTTCGTTCGCCGTTTTCTCGTCAGATCTGTTTTTGAGTGCAATCTTGTTGCGTAGTCACAATGACTCAAGAGAACACCAAGTTGTGTGATTTCTCAAATACCAACAACAATGATTTTATTAGCACTCCGATTGCTCCTCCTGCCACTAGCGCGGAGTCTTGTGATATTAATGCCGCTTTGTTGAATCTTGTTATGAATGATCAATTTTCCGGTACTCCTAATGAGGATGCCGCGTCCCATCTTAACACATTCATGGATTTATGCGATATGCAAAAGAAAAAAGATGTGGACAATGATATTGTGAAGTTGAAATTATTTTCGTTTTCTTTGCGAGATCGCGCAAAAATTTGGTTTTCTTCTTTGCCTCGCAATAGTATCGATTCTTGGAATAAGTGCAAAGATGCTTTTATCACTAAGTATTTTCCGCCCGCAAAAATTATTTCCCTTAGAACCCAGATTATGAATTTCAAGCAACTTGAGCATGAGCATGTTGCACAATCTTCGGAAAGGATGAAAATGATGCTAAGGAATTGCCCAACTCATACGGGATTGAATTTTGTTTACGGGATTGAATTTTGTTTCTTGTAATCTTTTAGATTCCGCCGCGGGGGGTACTTTTATGGAAATTACTTTGGGTGAAGCTACTAAATTGTTGATAACATTATGGCAAATTATTCACAATGGCATACCGAAAGAGCTCCTACTAGTAAAAAAGTTAATTCGGTTGAAGAAATTTCTTCTTTGAGTGAAAAAGTTGATGCTCTTATGAAATTGGTTGCTAATAAAAATGCTCCTATTGATTTTAATGATATGCCTTTGTCTACTTTGATTGAGCAAAATAGTGATGCCATAGATGTGAACTTTATTTCGCGAAACAATTTCAATAACAATGCTTATAGAGGTAATTATAATCCTAGGACTTTTCCTATTAATTCCTCTAATAATTATGGTAATTCCTATGGTAATCCTTCTTATAATAATAATAGGAACACCTCTGATCTTGAGAATAATATTAAAGAATATATCAATACTCAAAAGGTTTTCAATGCTACATTAGAAGAAAAGCTGAATAAGTTTGATGATATGTCTAGAAGTATTGATAGAATTTCTCATGATGTAGAAAATCTCAAGATGAAATTTTTTGTGCCTAAGGTTGAAGAATCAATTAAAGCTCTTTATGTTTCTATGGATGAAAGTAAGAAAAGAACCGCTATGCTTAGAGCTAGACGAGAATTTTTAGAAAAAGCATTTTCTAGTGATTGCTTTCATAAAAGTGATGAAGATCTTAAAATGATTGGTGTTTCTTCTGTTGATTCCTTATTTAGTAAAACTAAGATTGATGAAAAAGGGACTGGAGAAGAGTCAACTTTAGCTAGAAGGCGTCCCGATAATTTGGATGGTGAAAATCTTGTTGAAAAATTTGATAAAAGTGGGTTTGAAGAGGTCAAGACTTTAACTAGTGAAGTGCCCACTCTTTTGGATTACAAAGACTTTAATTATGATAGTTGCTCTTTGGTTGATTGTATTTCTTTGTTGCAATCCATGATAAATTCACCCCATGCTTATGAACAAAATAAAGCTTTTACTAAACATATTGTTGATGCTATGATGAAAGCTTTTGAAGAAACGTTGGAATTAGAAGTTTCAATTCCTAGAAAATTACATGATGAATGGGAACCTACTATCAAATTCAAGATTAAAAATTATGAGTGTTTTGCTTTATGTGACTTGGGTGCTAGTGTTTCTACAATTCCGAAATCTTTATGTGATGTGCTTGGTCTTACCGATATTGAAGAATGTTCTTTAAATTTGCACTTGGCGGATTCTACTATTAAAAAGCCTATGGGAAGAATTAATGATGTTCTTATTCTTGCAAATAGGAATTATGTGCCCATAGATTTTATTGTTCTTGATATTGATTGCAATCCATCTTCTCCAATTATACTTGGTAGACCGTTTTTACGTACTATTGGTGTCGTGATTGATATGAAAGAATGCAATATTAAATTTCCATTTCCACTAAAGAAGGGTATGGAACACTTCCCTAGAACTATAATTAAGCCACCATATGAATCAATCATGAGGGCATCTTATGGATCTCGAAACAAAGATGACAATACTTAGATCCTTTGCTTTATGCCTAGCTAGGGGCGTAAAATGATAGCGCTCGTTGGGAGGCAACCCAACTTGTTTCTTTTTTCTTTTTGGTTTTCTTGTTGTTTTCAATAAAATACCAAATTATGCCTCTGATTAGATGTGTTTTTGTGGTTTAAATTAGTGATTGTGCCAAGCAAAGCCTTTGGGATGATTTGGGTGATAGTTGATTTGATCTTGCTGAAAAACAGAAACTTTTGCGCTCAGGAAAACAATTCTTATTTTTAACAGAAGAGTGATTTTGATAAGATTCTTTTTGCAGAAGATTAACAAACAAATTTCTCACGTTTTCCTAATTTTTTAGAATTTTTGGAGTTACAGAAGTATTCTAAGTTTCATATTGCTACAGACTGTTCTATTTTTGACAGATTCTGTTTTCTTTGCGTTGTGTGCTTGTTTTGATGATTCTATGGTTTTCTTTGAAGAGTTTTTGCCATAGAAAAGTTGGAATACAGTTGATATAATGCAACAATAAAATATGAATGGGTTTCCAACATCCCTTATAGTAGTGATTTGCTTTCTTATACTAACGGATCTCATGAAGGTTTTGTTGAGTTTTGTGTGATTGAAGTTTTCAAGTTTTGGGTGAGATTACGATGGATGGAGGAATAAGGATTAGCAAAAGGCTAAGCTTGGGGATGCCCGAGGCACCCCAAGATAATATTCAAGAAGAATCAAGCAACTAAGCTTGGGGATGCCCCCGAGTGGCATCCCCTCTTTCTTCTAACGACCATCGGTATTTTACTTGGAGCTATATTTTTATTCGTCACATATTATGAGTTTTGCTTGGAGCGTCTTGTATGATATGAGTCTTTGCTTGTTTTGCTTTTTATTTTAAGTCTTGAATCCTTGCTGGACACACCTTTTTGGGAGAGCCAAAAAATTATGCTATGCTTGCTCCTATGCTTCACTTAAATTTTTATGAGCTATGGAATTGCTCTAGTGCTTCACTTATATCTTTTTGAGCACAGTGTGCTTTGTTATTTTTGAAGAAATGCTCTCATGCTTCACTTAGATTTATTTGGGAGTTAATAAAATTTTAAAGAAATTCTTTCTTGCTTCACTTATATTAATTTGAGAGAAAGAAATATTATGCTCATGTTCTTCACTTATATTTGTTTGAGCTTATTAAAAGCAACATATGAAACTAGTCCCAAAGTGATAGATATCCAAGATGGATATAATAAAAACTTTCATGAAGATCATTGGACAAAATAAAATTGATTCTTAGTAATAGTTTTGAGATATGATGATACTGATATGTGAGTCATGTTGATGAGTAATTATGCTTTAGTAAGAATATTGGTGTTAAGGTTTGTGATTCCCTATGCAAGCACGAAAGTCAATAGTTATGCAATGAAATTATATCCTAATTGTGGTGCATTATTTGATGTTAATTATGCTTAATGCTTGCTTACGATATTTTTCGTTTCTTGGTTGGACGCTTCTCAACCTTTTTGCTAGCCTTCATTTGCACTAAGTATGATCACTACTTGTGCATCCAAAACCCTTCAAACCAGTTTTGCCATATGAGTCCACTATACCTACCTATATATGCGGTATTTCAGTGCTGTTCTAAGCAAATTTGTATGTGCCATCTCTAATTTTCAAAATAAATTTCTCTTTTGTGTGCTTGTACTGCTTGCGAGGCGGTGAGGGGTGGCCGATATTTTTCCATGCTAGATGTGTTTTTCTCATGATGAGTGTTTATTCACTTGTCATTGCACGAGAGTACGACAAAGGTATTAGGGATGCCCAGTCCCGAAATGAAAAATGAATTTACTTTATGTTATTAAATAATAAATTCCTTGGAAAGTGTTGGTATGGAGGGCACCCGTGGATACGGTTAGCCATGGAAAGTGAAAGTATGGTGGAAAAAGTAATAAACTTTAATTTCTGTTTGGGAACCGCCCATGATATATCTAGCATGGAAAGTATTGGGAACTCTAAGTCGTTTTCGTTGGTGGGAAAAGTATGCCTCCCAAAATGTTTTTATCTCTCAATTTAAGCTTTGAGCTCTAGCACCTCTACAAATCCCTACTTCCCTCCACGAAGGGCCTTTCTTTTACTTTATGCAATTTTTATTTTTTACTTGAGTCTCCATCTTCTCCTATAAAGCACCAACTAAGGGGCACTATGATCATACTTGAGCATTGGGTGTAGCTAATATTCGAGTGTGTTTCATGAATGGATAAATGATTGAGCATAATGGGCTAGGGATAACTTGCTTTAGTGTTGATATTTTGAAAGACATGGTTGCTTGTTGATATGCTTAAGTATTAAAGTCCTCATGTCAAAACTAGACTATTGCTTTGAACCATATAAAAGTCCAAATGTCCATGCTACAAAGAAAAGAATATGTGATGAACATGTTAGGCAGCATTCCACATCAAAAATTCTGTTTTTATCATTTACCTACTCGAGGACGAGCAGGAATTAAGCTTGGGGATGCTGATACATCTCCAACGTATCTATAATTTTTGATTGTTCCATGCTGTTATATTATCATTTTTGGATGTTTTACAATCATTTTATATCAAATTTATATCATTTTTTGGGACTAACCTATTGACAAAGTGCCCAGTGCCAGTTGCTGTTTTCTGCTTGTTTTTTACTTCGCAGGAAATCAATACCAAACGGAGTCCAAATGTAGCGAAACTTTTTGGAGATTTTTTTTGGACCAGAAGACATCCAGTGGGCCAAAGAAGTACCGAAGAGGGGGCTTGAGGTGAGCACAAGACACCAGGGCGCGCCTGGGCCCCCAGGCGTGCCCTGGTGGGTTGTGCTCATCTCGGAGACCTCCCGCACCGCCTCTTTGCTCTATAAATACCCCAATATTACAGAAACCCTAGGGGAGTCGACAAAAATCAATTCCAGCCACCGCAAGTTCCAGAAACCATAGATCCAATCTAGACACCATCACGGAGGGGTTCATCATCCTCATTGGTGCCTCTCCGATGATGCGTGAGTAGTTCATTGTAGACCTATGGGTCCATAGTTAGTAGCTAGATGGCTTTCTCTCTCTCATTTGATTCTCAATACAATGGTCTCTTGGAGATCTATTTGATGTAACTCTTTTTGCGGTGTGTTTGTTGGGATCCGATGAACTTTGAGTTTATGATCAGATCTATGCTTTTATTGATGAAAGTTATTTGAGTCTTCTTTGATCTCTTATATGCATGATTGCTTATAGCCTCGTATTTCTTCTCCGATATTTGGGTTTTGTTTGGCCAACTTGATCTATTTATCTTGCAATGGGAAGAGGTGCTTTGTGATGGGTTCGATCTTATGGTGCTTGATCCCAGTGACAAAAGGGGAAACGACACGTATGTATCGTTGCTATTAAGGATAACAAGATGGGGTCTATTTCTATATAAATAGATCTTGTCTACATCATGTCATCGTTCTTATTGCATTACTCCGTTTCTCCATGAACTTAATACACTAGATGCATGCTGGATAGTGGTCGATGTGTGGAGTAATAGTAGTAGATGCAGGCAGGAGTCGGTCTACTAATATTGGACGTGATGCCTATATAATGATCATTGCCTAGATATCGTCATGAGTATTTGAAGTTCTATCACTTGCCCAACAGTAATTTGTTTACCCACCGTTTGCTATTTTTCTCGAGAGAAGCCACTAGTGAAACCTACGGCCCTCGGGTCTCTTCTTTAATATATTTGCCTTCGCGATCTATTTTTATTTGCTTTTATTTTCAGATCTATTAATCCAAAAATCCAAAAATACTTTGCTGCAATTTTTACTTATTTATTTTGTCTCGCGTTCCCGAGAGATCTATTTATCCAATCTACTACAATTTTACCTATCCTTTTACCCGTGAGGGATTGACAACCCCTCTCTTACGTCGGGTTGCAAGTATTTGTTCTTTGTGTGCAGGAGCTGTTTACGTGGTGTTGCGTGGTTCTCCTACTGGTTCGATAACCTTTGTCTCATCACTAAGGGAAATACCTACCGTTGCTGTGCTGCATCATCCCTTCCTCTTTGGGGAAATACCGACCTAGTTCAAGCAAACATCAAGGCTGGTTGAACAGTAGCCCGTGGATGAACAGTAGCTGGTGGAGGCAGGAGGAAGGTCGCGATGGATGAACAGTAGCAGGTGGAGGCTGGAGGAAAGTCGATGGTGGATGAATAGTAGCTCGTGGAGGCTGGAGGAAGTCGACGGTGGATGAACAGTAGCCCATGGAGGCTGTAGCGAGGCAGTAGACGGTGGATGAACAGTAGCCCGTGGAGTCCCATTTTGTGGTACGCCACACTCCTCCCGATGAACAAGACCCTGTTTCGACCGTAGGCGCTTCAACACAAGTTCGTTTCCTCCGTTTTGCGGTACGCCACACCCCTCCCGATCAACAATACCCCGTTTCGACCGTAGCCAGTCGAAAAGAAGTCCGTTTCCTCCGTACTGCGGTATGCTAGACCCCGTTTCGGCTGTTCCGGCCAAGCCGATTGGCTCCCGATGAACACGGCGCATTCTATTGCCTCCCGATGAACACAACGCAGTTTCTCCGTTCCGACCCAGCCGGTTGGCTGCCGATGAACAGGATGCCATTGCTGCCGTTTGTTGCCTCTCCAAGTACATGAGCCCTGGCCGTACATATGCGCGAGTAGGCATTCGAGACCGCGCCCGTATGTACGTACGTGGCGGTATTTTTTGGCATCTGGCTGTACATACGTGTACATGGTTTAGAGTGGACTGCCTGAACTGCTACGTCTGGGGCTCTACTACTACACGTGCCGCTGCTTGCTCGGCCACGGTTCATCGTTGCAGAGAGACCAATCGACCAGTATGTATGTACTCGTTCACGACTAGACAGACAACCCTACGTACGGTTTGATCGGGTGGGTCCCAGCTGTCAGGGACGATAAGGAGGCACTTCCTTGTGTGTGAAGATATAACTGGTGGGTCCCAGCTGTTAGGGGGAGAATCATTTTTTGCCCGTAATATGGACGCACTTCCTTGCGTGCGAAGATGTAGCTGGTGGGTCCCAGCTGTTAGGGGGGAAACATTTTTTTTCACAAAATAGAGAGGCCCTTCCGATGGGTCCCCGCTATCAGGTGGAGGAATAATTATTTTGCGTGAAAGGAGGCACTTCCTTGCCGCGGCCATGGACCCAGCTGTGTCAGCCTCTCCACATACAGTCCTCTTCCGATGGAAGTCGTTCCTTGACCATGTTGACCACGCCGTAGCGAGAGCACCAAGGTGATGGACGACGGCGAGGCCTAGGAAGGGAATGACCTGGAGCCGGTAAGACTCGGCAGTTGTTTCCCACACGGAGGGGAGCACGAGGGTTTACTGGTTGGCCTGCAGTGTGAGGCTAGCATCGCAGGAGAATAACAGGAGGTCTGGGTGAGTACAGGGATAGCTAGGCCAGTGATGGGAGTAGGGTGGGGTGGTGAGGCCTGCGTGGTAGCAGAGCCGACCATGGGAGGCAGAAGCAGGTGGCACGACCGGCGCTGGTTTGGGCGGCTATAGCAAGAAGACCAGATGTTGAAGAAGCACGATAGCCATTGGATGGACATCATATGGTCACTGCAGCTAGAATCATTTATATTGACTAAGTTGACAAAGCCCTCCGTCCGCGTCAACTTAGTAGGCCCACAAGTCAGCCTCCAAATATGGTGGGTCCCAGCTAGCAGGGGGAGTATTCATTTTTTTGTGCGTAATAAGGAGGCACTTCCTTGCATGCGAAGATATACCTGGTGGTCCGAGCTGTCAGTGGTAGGAACGTTATTTTCGTGAAATACAGAGGCCCTTCCGGTGGGTCCCCGCTGTCAGGTGGAGGAATCATTATTTTGCGTGTAATAAGGAGGCACTTCCTTGCATGCGGCCGTGGATCCAGCTGTCAGCCTCTCCACGTAAAGTTCTCTTCCGATGGATGTCGTTCGTTGACCACGTTGACCACGTCGCGCCGAGAGCACCAGGGCGGTGGACGACGGCGAGGCCTAGGAAGGGAACAACATGGAGCCAGGGAAGACACGGCAGTTGTTTCCCACGCGGAGGGGAGTACGAGGGTTTACTGGTTCGTCTGCCATCGCCGAAGAATAACAGTAGGTGTGGGTGAGTAGAGGGATGGCCAGGCCAGCGATGGGAGTAGGGTGGGACGGTGAGGCCTGCGCGGCAGAACAGTCGGCCACGGGAGGAGAGAGCAGGTAGTCCCGCCGACACTGGTTTGAGCGGCTGGAGCAGGAAGAGCAGAGATTGAAGAAGCATGATGGCCGTTGGATGGACATCCAACAGTCACTGCTCTCGTGTGATGACTAAGTTGACAAGGCCTTGCCTGCGCGTCAACCTTTTATTAGGAAAGCGTATGGTCAAACTAGTAGGCCCACAAGTCAGCCTCAAATATGTGGAAAACAACATACAACCCATCTGCCATTATTACTAATAAATGTATAGCACATTGGCTAATTCTTAAGGATTTTTTGAAGCCCATATTATTTTTGTTATCATTACAGCCCATATTCTGGCCACGGTTAAAAATGCAACCAAATTTTCATATTTCGATGTGGTCCGAATTGTTTTTAATCCCGAAATTTCGAATCACGTTCAAACTAATTTAAAAATAATAAATTTATATCAATTTAAAATCCAACATAATTTTCCCCGCAAAAATAATTTTAAATTCGAAGTATCGAAATCTATAAAAAACGATACTTGACACTAATTGCCGGTTTGCTGTGTTTTTAAAATTTACATCCCATTTCTTACTACTTCATTTTCCGGGCAAGCGAATACATCGCTCTCGTCTTGAAAGATTTGCAGCCTAGCAGGGCTAAGAAAGCAAGTAGGCCTCTGTTGGGTATTTCTTTAAAAAAAGTAGAACTAGGCTAGCCATTTTCAGAAAGAAAAAAACACAACTGGGCTCATCATGTGGTAAACATAAAATAAAACCCTTGCTAGACGGGCCACAGCCCCCGCACAGCCACGTTGTTACCCTGATTCGTCTCTAAAACTAGTACTAAATAACAACTGCTTGTTCCTCCAAAAAAAGTAAATAACAACTGCGCGACCTGCTGGGTCCCTGGTGTCAGCCGCTCGTTGTGTAATTCTCTCGTTTATTGACTACGTTGACAATGGCGTGGCACCCAGATGTCCAACTATTAGGAGGAACCATTTTTTTGGGCTTGTAATAACGAGGCACTTGCTTGCGTACTGCCATGACCCGGGCAGGTCCCCACTGTAATCCTCTCCATGTACAGTCATCTCCTTATTCCTCTCGGTTGTTGACCACGTTGACAATGCTAGACGGCGGCGCACCACGCACGGCGAGCGAACCAAGGCGAAGGACGACGGGGAGGCCTCGGACAGGAACGAATAGGAGCCGTGGAAGATGCGGCAGTCTAGTCGCAGGCGGAGGGGAGTAGGAGGGTTGACTGGTTCGGGTGCGGGTGCGTGTTTGGGCTGATGTCGCCGGAGAATAATAGGACGTGTGGGGGAATAGAGGGATGGAGTGGCCAATTTTTGAGGGTACCGTAGGGCGGCGGAGGCACAGCTAGCCGTGCGAAGCGGGAGCAGGCGGGACCGACGGGTTGGTTTGGTTTGGGCGGCTGGAGGAAGAAGACAAGAGGTAGAAGGTACACGACAGATGTTGGATGTCAATCCAGCGGCTTGTAGGCAGAATCGTTTGTTGACTAGTGTGTCGACACCACCTTAGATAGGCTTTTTCCTCGTGGGTCCCAAATGTCAGAATCCAAATCTGTCATGGCCATGCAGCCTTTCTTATGAAAATTTATAGCCCATTTGGTGTGCTAGTTCAAAATAAGTTTGTGGGTGCTGGTGGGGGCTAATCACTTGGGTTCTATAATGCACAGTGAGCTCAAGCAACCGGCGAGAGTGATGTTGTTTCCCTTGGTTGGGATTTGTTACAATATTTCTCTCTTAATTAAACAAATGGCAAGCCATTTGCCTTGTTTCAAAGAAAATATGACAGTCACAGCCGAGTTGAAAAGGGTAACAACATCTAACTCCAACTTACAAACTGTACAAAAGCACGAGGGTCAATTGTTCATCAGGTTTAGACAAAACCCAGATTGAAAAGGGCATCAACATCTAACTCCAGCACTATTTTCGGCAGTCACAATCAAATGGATCGGTCAGATCCATAGAATGAACATCCTGGGTCGTAAAATTTACTGGATTATGACCATAAGATTTTGTAAATAGAAGCCCGGCACATTCAGAAGCCCTTTTGTCCACCTGAAACTCCTTTTTTTGCTCTTCGACATACCCATCCGTCAAAACCATGCTGCTGATAAACTTAAGCCTGATGGACAATAGTAACCTCGCATTCAGCAGGAAGAATGTGACAAATCTAGTGTTTGCATGGTTGGCTACATATCGTTCCAGCGTTATTGTCTTCAATCTTCTGTCAAGAGAACTGAGAAAATCCCAGTGCTTACGAATCCACCGATTGGTTATAACTTTCTTACCATGTCCTGTTGCCTAAATAGACATGAAGATTGAAAACAGTTAAGGTCTAAAAAAAGAGTGTCGAAAGAGCAACAGTTGAACGGTTAATTCTAGTACACTATATGCAGGCTTCCAATGTGTGTGAAATTATCACCTTTATATACAACTTCTCCATACATGGAAAACATTGTAGCAAGCCAATAAACTTGTTCAGATCAAAACTATTCATATGGATATATAAGATCTTGACAGAATCCAGCACCATTGATAGGCTATCCATGGACAAACTCTTCATTGAGCATAGAACATAATATTAGTACAAAAAGTGTACTCCAAGATGATATAGAACTTATGCGCAGAAATTTAAAATGCAGCTTATGATTACAAGTGTAGATGATAATATATAGTACCTGAAGAACTGTGGAGCCAAACACCATCTTGAAATGAGCACAGAGATCATGTATTACACCCAAGGTCTCCAGTTTAGGCGTAGAGACGACAGTTATTGCCGACAGTGAATAACGAGAATCAAGGATCAACCTTTGAAGTGAAGGGGCATCTTTGATGCTGAGCTGCCTTCCGTCAAAAGAAATTCCAATTCTTACAAGGTTAGGCAACTTTATTTGGAGACAACTGATTCTAACTGTGAAAACAAGCACCAAGCACTCCTGGGCAGGGCAACTGGAGTGGATGATGCTGTGCAATGAGGCCTCCGACATACGAACCCGCACAAGTGAAAGTTTTTTGAGAAATGGGAGTCGAAGGTTTAGTACCAAATTGTCTGTTAGGTAGCACAGCACAAAGGTGGCGGTGTGGAGAGAGGAGGAAAACCGCGAGATGGACATCGGTGCTGAGGGCACAAGTACGTGGCGTTTGATATGTGGTATGTGATTTTTGGGGGAATAGTAGAACTCAAGCAGCCGTAGTTCTGTGAATTCAGGGGATTTCAGCCAGGCGTCCACCGTGCATGGCATGCTCAGTAAGCATGCCAGGATGCAGAGGCCTTGAACGGAGCCCTGGTGGGAGGAGATGATGGCTCTGGGGAGTTCAAAATCATTAAAGAGAGATAGCTGACGACAGTCGAGATTAAGGGGCGCGGCGCGCCATAGAGGGTGCCACCGAGTTGAGAGGACATGGGTGTGGCAGCAATCATTGGTGGGGAGAAGCGAGATGATCTCCCCAAGGATGGCGTCCGGGAGATCACTGATGCGGTCCACCCGAGATTCTATGGGTTCCTGGGATCCGGTGGCTACTGAGGGAGTCCTGGATTAAGGGGTCCTCGGGCGTCCAGACTACGTAACGTGGGCCGGACTGATGGGCCATGAAGATACAAGACAGAAGGCTCTCTCCCGTGTCCGGATGGGACTCTCCTTGGCGTGGACGACAAGCTTGGCATTCAGATTTGAAGATTCCTTTCTCTGTAACCGACTTTGTACAACCCTAACCCCCTCCGGTGTCTATATAAACCGGAGGGTTTAGTCCGTAGGGGCAATCATAATCAGACAGGCTGGACTACTAGGGTTTTAGCCATTACGATCTCGTGGTAGATCAACTCTTGTAATACTCATATTCATCAAGATCAATCAAGAAGGACGTAGGGTATTACCTCCATAGAGAGGGCCCGAACCTGGGTAAACATTGTGTCCCCCGTCTCCTGTTACCATCGACCTTAGACGCACAGTTCGGGACCCCCTACCCGAGATCCGCCGGTTTTGACACCGACAGTGGGGGGGGGGCTCGCTGCTTCTCCCCGCGCTGCTGGCAGGAGCCTCATCTTCTTGGCACTGGGATCAGCCGACTCCATTTTCCTCGAGGGCGTCGCATCAAGCTCACGGATTTGAGCAGACTAACGAATGACGAGCCTAGTTGTAGTGCGAGTGAATAAGAAGGGGAGCTGGGGTTTTCTGTAGTAGTGAGGAAGAAGGGGAGATGGGGTTTTCTGTAGTAGTGAGGAAGAAGGGGAGCTGGGGTTTTCTGTAGGAGTGAGGTGAGGAATTTGGGGGTACGAGTGGAGCGAGCTGATGTGAGGTGGGTGGGAGTGAGGAGGAAGAAGAGCACCCAGGTTTTTTTGGGGGGCGGTGTGCTGGGTAGCGCCTCTCGTTAAGTAAATATATGGGCTTTTGAATTGGTTTTATTATTTACTAGGGTGGATGGGCTCTTTTGTCTTGGGCCTAGAGAAACAATTACTATTAGTACAGTGGGGACACTCTACAGCTACCCAGAAAAACAATTACTACTAGTACAGTGGATACACTACCACTTCTGGCTCCTCCGAGGTCATCGAAACGTCTCCCGCTACTGAATGCCGTTTTACTTTGGTTCACCGAGATGCAGGCCATGCAGCGCGCGGGCCCAAATGACATCCACCAAATTAGAAGCCGGTATGCAGGAGGAGAGTCACCCCGGTCATGGCGTGACAGTACCGAGCCGTCATATCACAAAACCCCACCTCACCGCAGTCTAAGTTTGATGGACAAAGCAACCATCATTTCACTCTTGGCTGAATCCCCTTCTCCCTCACCGTCTTCAAGAAATCCAACACTCTCATCTGCCATTGTTCTTCTCTCCCAACGAAGGAAAGGTAAGCAGATCTGTGATGTTGGTATATTTTCTTTCAGAAAAAAGGAACTTTTGCAAAGCAGTAACCGATCCTCACTCTCTTTTTTGTTTCATTGTCATTGCGATTGTGTTTTCCTTTCAGTTGTCTCCTATTCATCAGTTTCATGATGGACCAAGGAGAACCAGGCAAAGATCTGTTAATGTTGGAGCAGACGCGGGAGGCTGATCCCCACGAGACAAAGAGCTCCAAGAAGATGGAGGCCGCCACCGAGCCGACCCCAGATACGCTCACGGCCACTACGGAGATGGTCAATGCCCCGTTTGAGGTTACAGCCCCCGTGGCCCCGTAGGAGTAGTTTTCCCACTTCAAGGATGTGTCCCCCCCCCCACTGAGCTGCCCAAGGTGATTTTCTTCTTTGCCGATCTTGATTGTGGTTTTTCATCTAAGTATGTGGTGATAAATAATGCAAAATTTTATTAGCTTCGATGCCATGCTACCTTCCCTGTCATGCATACTTTTGACTCTACATAGTGGTTTAAATAACTTGTGTTTTTTATATTGGAAAGTAATTCGGAATTCATTTCTGTTTCCATTAGTGCCCTGATGTAGGCAAGGATTGTGTGGTTGTACATGTCACTCGCTATGAGGCGGATGACCTGAATATACGCACTGGGAAAACAAAGTTCTTAGGATGTTGGATCCTCGAAGCCAGTTGCACTTATACCAAAGTCGAGATGTATTCCAGCCACACTGTTGTCAGGCGTGTTGTCCAGGGTGTACTGAAGCACAAGAATTTCAAAGCTACTCCTTCGTTTGTGAGGCATACTATTATTGTCAAGCTTACGCAGGAAGATGACCTGGCATGCCTCCACAAACAAGTTTATGAGTGGCAAGGCCACAAGGTTATCTTCAAGAAGGTTCACATGATTGAGCTGCTGCCGGACGTCCTTGATGATG
Organism: Thinopyrum elongatum; assembly: GCA_011799875.1. NCBI lineage: Eukaryota > Viridiplantae > Streptophyta > Magnoliopsida > Poales > Poaceae > Thinopyrum > Thinopyrum elongatum. The sequence goes on from CM022301.1 coordinate 303,035,138, forward strand.
TTCATGGCAAGGTCCATCTTGTGTCCATCCCAAATTAGATCGAGGCATGAAATAGTTGGCCCAGCTAGTGTTTAAAAGTAGTTTGGATTGTGTCTAATTATCCGAACCTTGCCTATTATCGAGCCCTCTGGGGCTGGTACTCTGTTTGAATCTGTCTATGGGAACTACTGCTACTTTTGTGTGCCCGTGAATCATGTGAGAACCATCATAATTGTTGCTGAAACAAATGCGTCCTCACTAGTTTTTTCATGTAATATGGCATGGTAAGACATAAGTTGTCATGGTTTATCATACGAGCAGTGTGTGTTTGATGAAATAGAGTACTTGTTCGAGAACTATGCGCTGACGTATACATAGGGTACGTAAGGCTGGTTAAGTACTTGTAAACACTGTTTGTGCTACCCCACTTGTAAGCAGTTGTGCAAAACACGACACATTGGCTCAGCTCGCTTCAACACTAGAAAAGTTGGCTATCGACCAGCTAACAATCAATACTCTGCTGTCTGACATATAAGCAACTATGTATCTTGTTACAGTGGTTCATGCAGTTAACTGAGGCCACAATGTAAATTCCAAATGTTCAGACGCTAGTCTAGCGTTCATGTGGAACATTCACATTAAACTCGGCTTAATAAAATACTTGAAAAGCATAAGTTCAGCAATTTTATACATCTCAATGATTCATAAAACATAACCAACATTTACTAGTTCACAACAAAAGACAAAGTTTTGAGAAGGTTTACAAATCAGGAAAAATCAAGCAAGGCTTCTCTGAGCAAAGGGCCTCCCTAGGCAGGCTTTAATTTCCTGGAGTTCACTCTGGTTTTCTTGTTGCCACCATCCAGGGTTAGGTTCTCTCATTCCAGAATAACCAATTATAATTGTGTTCTCAGTTGGAATGCTGAACTGAACCATGTAGTGTACTGACCATATGAACTTCTTGTGCAGTTCCACTAAATTTAAGCACCACTATTTGCATAAATAAGCAGACCACAATGCCTCTTGTCCACCCACCTGTCCCAAAAACCTCCGCGCAGCCATGCCAGCTAGTCCTCTGTCCATCCTTGATCTGGGAGAAAGTGCATTCCTGACTAGGATGCAGTTGTTTTCGCTCGTTCATGCACTGCAATCAGGAAGTAAACGTGCGAATCAGCTTCTTTTAGATTGTGTTGGTCATTCCACATAGTTACTACCAATGTAGGAATACCTGGAACACTGGTGGTTAGAGGACGGCGGCTAGGAATAGCCATCTGATTTTGTGCAGTTCTACTAAAATTGAGGTGTGTACTTCTGATTGCACAAATAGAAACGATATGGAGACAGACATCCTTGCTTGCGTAAATATGAAATATGGTTATTTAAGCAGTGACGGTTATTTCTAGTGGCATATGATTAACAACAACATCTATTGTGTTATAACTGGCACTACATTGACAGTATAAAAAAGTGCCATTAAGTAAGAAGTAGCATCACATCACATCAACACTGCCACTAGATTAACATGCAAAACAATAGCATTAGTATTACTGTCATGAGAGTAGCACATGCTCAGTAAATGTGCAATCAAATTTGTGCAGTTCCACTGGGATGAAGCAATGTTAGCGGTGTGAGATTTAAGTGTAACTGCAAAAACACAATTCATGGGAAATAAAGCAAGACAGAAGCACTTCATAAAATGGTGGTGTCATTGCTTCAATTTATCGACGACACTAGACTGACAGCAGCATTACTTAATAGTGACATTAGGTGGCATTGCTTCATGCTTCATGTGATTTTACATTAACGGAAGCGATACGGGTGTAGGGACAACAGGAGCATAAAGTGGTGAGGCAGATGTGGTTGCCGAGAGCGGCAAACATTCAGGCAGCATGTCTGCATTTGTCCCATTTTTTATCTCCTCGGCGACATTTTCCTATGTGAGCACAGGAAATCTAGACCTGCTCGTTCTCATTTGTGTTGTCCCCCCAACACCCCTCACTTTCTTTCCTTTTTTGACCAAGAGACAGGTCCACTTCCCCCCACCCTTCGCCATCCACCCCACTTTGTTCGCCCTTCAACCAAGAGACCAGTTGGGTAGCCAGTATCTACTACTTTCCCCCGTTTCCTCTTAGAACCAAGTCCTAGATTCATGCTACAGCTTTCCGACTTTCTTCCCTGTTTGAACCAAGTCTTAGATTCGACTGTGTGAACTAGCTTTACCTCTAATAATAGTAAAAGTCTAGGTGGCTTTGGAATAGCCGACGGAAGTAGAAAAAGATCCACACGCAGCCATGTCGGGAGCTGGGGCAGTAGAGCAAGGCCAGTTTCGAAGGAATATATACCTGAGGGTCGTCGGGATGTGGCAAAGAGGGCATCGGGAGGCTGCATCTTGGCCACAATACCGCAGGGAGGAAGAAGGGGTCAGACGCCCTCCCGAGCTGGCGCTGTCTCGAAGAGAACGGCACGGCCGCCAATCGGGACGCGCGGGCAGCTATTGGTCTCCTCCCTCGCCGCTGACGACCACGTGAACGATGCACCTACACCCCTGCCCCGGCCGAGGTGGTCCGGCCGGATTTGTGACCAGCGGTGAGCAAAAAGAGAGTGTGGCCACCTATGTCTTGCTTATATCTGGAGAGCATGAGAGAGTGAAAGAGAGGAACCCTAGTAAAGCAAGCGCCGAGGCTCCTGCTTATATAGAGAGAGGAGTGATTTTGTTGTAGCAACTGTTATTAAATTCAAAACGCACGAACCACTATTTTCATTTAAAGTTCAAGTAAAAATAAAACTCGATCAATAACATGCCACCACTTCCAGGTCGCACTATCAAATCACCACGTCCAGGATGCACTATGTACTGTATCATTCACGTGCGGTCCCCGATGAGGGAGTCCTAGATTAAGGGGTCCTCGAGCGTCCAGACTACGTAACATGGGCCGGACTGATGGGCCATGAAGATACAAGACAGAAGTCTCTCTCCTGTGTCCAGATGGGACTCTCCTAGGTGTGGATGGCAAGCTTGGCGTTTGATTTGAGGATTCCTTTCTCTGTAACCGACATTGTACAACCCTAGTCCCCTCCGGTGTCTATATAAACCGGAGGGTTTTAGTCCGTAGAGGAGAATCATAATCAGACAGGCTAGACTTCTAGGGTTTTAGCCATTACGATCTCGTGGTAGATCAACTCTTCTAATAATCATATTCATCAAGATCAATCAAGCAGGACGTAGGGTATTACCTCCATAGAGAGGGCCCGAACATGGGTAAACATAGTGTCCCCCGTCTCTTGTTACCATCGACCTTAGACGCACAGTTCGGGACCCCCTACCCGAGATCCGCCGGTTTTGACACCGACATTGGTGCTTTCATTGAGAGTTCTGCTGTGTCGTCGCTAGAAGACTCGATGGCTCCATCAATCATCCACAACGATGCTGCCGTGAGGGAGGTCTTTCTCCCCGGCCAGATCTTCGTATTCGGTGGCTTCATGCTGCGGGCCAACTTGCTTGGCCATCTAGAGCAGATCGGCAGCTACGCCCCTGGCCATCAGGTCAGGTTTGGAAGCTTGAACTACGTTGCTGATATCCGCGGAGACTTGATCTTCGACGGATTCGAACCCACGGCAGCCGCTCCCTGCCACCGCGATGAACATGACCTAAATCTGTCATCGGACCATATCCGGGAGATAGCGCCTGTAACTACTCTGGCCCCAGATCTGGAGCAGATTGCGCCATCCGAGGACGGGAAGCTCAACCCCGCCACGGAAGCCGCAGACTCAGCGGCGTTGGAGCCGCACAGAGACCCAACTTCGAACGGGATCTGTGTCACCGGAACCTCGGATTCGTCTCCGGCCACAGGTTCCGAACCACGTGCTTACGCGCCCATCGAGCTTGATCGGGCGCCGATCGTCGAGTTCAGCTCCGCGGACTTCTTCCGACACTCACCTTTGGGTGATGTGCTAAACTCATTAAAAACCCTCTCCTTAGCGGGGGACTCACAGCTGAATTATATCCGGTTTGAACTGGAGGCCTATGACGGAGAATTTCGCTTCCCACCCACCGCCCACTTCATAGCCACTGTCGAAGACTTAACCGACATGCTCGATTACGGCTCCGAAGACATCGACAGTATGGACGACGATGCCGGAGAGGAGCATGCCCAAAACCCGCCGTTTACTGGGCGCTAGACAGCCACCTCCTCGTATGATGTGTACATGGTGGATACTCCCAAAGAGAATAATGGCGATAACAAGAAAGATCCAGTCGAGGATAAACCTCCTGAGACACAGCCAAAGCGCCGGCGTCAGCGGCACCGCTCTAAATCACGCTGTGGAAAAGACAGCAATACCGGCACGAGAGAAAACAATACTCCGGATGATGCCGAAGACAAAGAAGATCCCGTCGAGCCGACTTCCGAATAGGACGATAGGGAAGATGGGCAAGTCAGCCCTGACGAACAGGCCATAAACGAAGACTCGGAGGACAGCAACTATCTTCCACTCTCCGAGGATGAGGTGAGCCTCGGCGACGAAGACTTTATCATGCCTGAGGAACCCGTCGAGCAGGAGCGCTTTAAGCGCCGGCTAATAGCCACTGCGAGGAGCCTGAAAAAGAAACAGCAGCAGCTTCAAGCTGATCAAGATCTACTCAATGACAGATGGACTGATGTCCTGGCAGCCGAGGAATACGTACTCGAGTGCCCCATTAAAAGTTACCCGAAGCGTAAACTACTACCCCAATTCGACGACGAGGCACGTGAGCCCATGCCATCAATACGTAATGCGGCTGACCGACCACCACGTGGCTTGGACAAAGCGGCAACCCAAGCCGAACACCTGCCCATACTACCTCGCCGTAAAGGCAAAGACACTACAGCTCGGGAACACACATATGACCTGCGGCAAGACCTGGAGAACAGAGCAGGTCAGTCCAGATCGATCTACGGATCGCGGGGGCATGCCCTGGCGCGCAACGACCGCTATCAAGCCAGATGTAACGATCATAACCATGACCGGTCCGAAAACCGCAGACAGACTACATCCGCACTATGTCGCGACTTGGCCCGATATAGAGGCGCCGCACATCCCCTCTGCTTCACTAATGAAGTAATGGAGCATGAATTCCTAGAAGGGTTTAAACCTGTAAATATCGAATCATATGATGCAACAACAGATCCCACGGTATGGATTGAGGATTTTCTTCTCCATATTCATATGGCCCGCGACGATGACCTTCACGCCATCAAATACCTCCCACTAAAACTCAAGGGGCCAGCTCGGCACTGGTTAAATAGTCTGCCTGAAAACTCTATAGGCAGCTGGGAGGACTTGGAAGACGCCTTCCGCGACAACTTCCAAGGCACATATGTACGACCTCCGGATGCCGATGACTTAAGTCACATAGTTCAACAGCCTGGAGAATCAGCCAGGAAGCTCTAGACTAGGTTCCTAATTAAAAAGAACCAAATTGTCGATTGTCCGGACGCCGAAGCCCTCGCGGCCTTTAAACATAGCGTCCGAGACGAATGGCTTGCCCGCCACCTCGGTCAAGAAAAACCAAAATCCATGGCAGCCCTTACTGCTCTGATGACCCGCTTCTGCGTGGGAGAAGATAGCTGGCTCGCTCGTAGAAGCAACAGCGCCAGTGATCAGGGCACTTTTGAAGTTCGAGACGGCAACGGCAAGCCACGACGCACTAAACACAAGCGTCGAAATAATAATGAAGGAACGCGAGACACGGCGGTAAACGCCGGATTCAGCAGCTCCAAAACCGGTCAACGGAAAAAGCCATTCAAGGCAAACAGAGACGGACCATCCAATTTAGACAAGATACTGGATCGGCCCTGCCAGATTCATGGCACCCCCAATAAACCAGCCAATCACACGAACAGAAGCTGTTGGGTCTTTAAACAAGCCGGCAAGCTTAACGTCGAACACAAGGGGAAGGGGCCACCCAGTGACAGCGATGACGAAGAGACTCGCCAGCCGAACACCGGGGGTCAGAAGCAATTTCCCCCCAAAGTAAAAACAGTCAACATGGTATACGTGACACACATCCATACAGAGGAGCGCAAGCGCGCACTACAGGACGCCAATGCCGTAGAGCCAGGCACCCCAAAATTAAGCCAATGGGCGGCCTGCCCGATCACTTTTGATCGCAAGGACCACCCAGCCAGTATCCGTCACGAAAGTTCGGCAGCTCTGATCCTCGATCCAATTATCGATGGGTTCCATCTCATGAAAGTCCTTATGGACAACGGCAGTAGTCTTAATCTACTCTACCAAGACACTGTCCTTAAAATGGGCATTGATCCTTCACGAATCAAGCCCACCACAGCTACCTTCAAAGGAGCAGTGTCCGGCATAGAAGCTCGCTGCACGGGCTCAATTACATTGAAGTCGTTTTTGGCTCGCCGAACAACTTTAGAAGCGAAGTCTTGACCTTCGATATTGTACCGTTCCGCAGTAGCTACCACGCACTACTCGGGCGTTCCGCTTTTACTTGTTTTAATGCGGTCCCACATTACGCCTATTCCAATCTTAAGATGCCCGGTCCACACGGTGTCATCATGATAAACGGAAATATGGAATGCTCCCTCCGTACAGAGGAGCGTACTATGGCTGTTGCAGCCGAAGTACAAAGCGGCCTTATCAAGCCGCGAATCTCATCGGCCGTCAAGCCGTCGGTCTCTACTAAACAGGACCAATCAATCTCAGAGCTGGATTAGCAGTTCGGCCTCCGTCGTCCACCTCATATAGCCGCAAAGTTTACACCGCGCATATATCATTATGCACTTAAAATACCATGGTCATCGACGGAGGCACAGTACTGACAGGCCTACAATGCGGTCTGCACCCTCATAGTCTTTTTACTTTTTCTAACTATTTTTTATCCTTTACAACAGGTGATTCCAAGCCTGGTCATCTTATGGACTCTTTCTAAAGTTTAGCTTTGTAAATAACCAAAGGCTATTCCTACTAAGGAGTCCTTTAACCGAGGCAAGGCAGCGCAGACATTTGACAGGAGGTCCTAATGATTTTTGTAAGACCGCACTCTTTATTTTATACCTGTAAATTGCCTTTTTCCTCAACCCTTGGCCCCCGGCATGTTAAATAGCCCGGGTAGGGGCGTTATAATCTGTAGAATTGCGTTTGACGTATCAATCAGATTCAAGTGAACATAACCTGTATTCAGTATTTGCTTTTTCTACGTACTGAATTTCGCTTCTTTGGTTGTTTCACGAACGCACCTCGGCACAAATTGCCAGGGGCTCGACACGGCAACACATAAGTTGCCGACAAGTCCGAACAGCTTTTCAGCACACTTCGGCGTCACGAGTTTGGCCTTATATGCATCAGCTCCGAATCATGTCTTTGGTCAATAGTTGGGTTGCCCGGCTCCTGTTCTTACTACCTTACGTTCCGCTATATCGGCTAGGGTAGTAAAGGGAGAACTACTGCCATTGTGTCCTGGTTTATCCGGATGAGCACCTCAGTAGAGAAAGCCGAAAACGGACTGTCATGATGCGGCGAGAGCTGGTCAACCACTCGATGACTCATCAGAATCTTTCGCGATTCCTTCCGTATTACACGAAGGACCGTTTTTCTGGTCACCTATGTAATGCACCGTATTCGGGAAAACGCGTACATACCAGGGGCTATATCGTAGACCCGCCGTCAAACTCCTATGGCTAAGTGAAAGTGTTAAAGCCATATAGTCCAATTGCCTAGTTCGCCGCATTGACACCTCCTTCATGGACCAAGACGTTGGGTCAAGAGTGATCAAGTGCTTTTCTGAACACCCTCGTATTATATGCGAGGGGGCTGAAGCCGACGACTGGCAAACTTTCAGATTATATAAAGAACGTCCGCATAGGAGGAACCAAAACTTTCAGGCAAAAGTATAAAAATATGGCCTTAATATATCATAATATTGTTTTTACAAATTTGGTATACTCACTCGAATATCATATCTTTCGAGCATTGACCCTCTATCAAGCGGGCACCCTCTAGGACATCCTCAAAATAATGCTCCGGCGTGTGATGGTCCTTGCCCTCGGGTGGACTCTTCGCTGCAATATCGGTGGCCTTCATCTTCGCCCAATACGTCTTGACGCGGGCAAAGGCCATCCATGCACCCTCAATGCACGTTGACCGCTTAACAGCGTCGATACGTGACACCGCATTAACAAGTCGCTGCACCAAACCAAAATAACTATTCGGAATTGGCTCAGTCAGCCATAGCCGGACCACGACGTCCTTCATGGCAGATCCAGATATCTTGTGGAGCTCGGCCCACTGGGCCATCTGTTCGTTCAATAATAGCGGACGCTTCGGCATGCTGAATTGCGACCAGAAAAGCTTCTCCGTTGCACGACCTTCTTGCGCTTGGAAAAACTGCGCCGCATCGGAGACACTCTTCGGCAAGTCCAACAATGCGTCTGGAGAACTCCACATTTGATTAAGGGGGGCATACTTCGGATCGCCAAATTTAGTTTGTAATAAGAAAGGCTTACCGGCCGCTATCTCCCCAGCTTGCCGGATTTCTTCCCGAGCTGCTCTAGACTCGGACCATGCTTCTCTCGCCTCTTGTAAGGCCTTGCCGAGTTTGACCGTTCTGGCTTTGTTATCCTTCTCGAGGAATTCACATCGAACATTGGCATCCTTTAGCTCGTGCGTCATGGTAGATATTCTCTCCTCGCATTGGCGCCGAGCAGCCTGTTCGGCCTTTAACTCAGTAGCTGCCTTCTTGGCAGCCACCTCACTCATCCTGGCTTGCTCCTTGGCCCGGGCAAGCTCAGCCCGTAGGGCCTCAACTGCGGCAGCATTATCTGCAGTTATACATATCTCAGTATACAATTTTCAGCGTCATGCTCATATTATCATACTTACATATACTAACTATTCCAAAAACATACCTTGCACCTCGTCGAGCCGCCTGTTAATAAGTGTGAGGTCATCATCCGACACTTCAAGTTTCTGCTACAGCCTTGCAACCTCTGTAGCTTGGGCAGTCGTCATTGATGAAACAGCCTGTGTTCCAATCCATCAGATTATTTTCTACGAATATCTTTTTTGATCCTCTGATCGCCTCCTTTCGGACGCCAACCAGAGTCTCAGGGGCTACTATCTATACACAGGTACATTTTGCACGTAGAAGCCCAATTAAAGATATTACATTGCATACCTCGAAGCCTCTTAGCAGGCTCATGAAGGATTCATTCAATCCGCTTCTCGCGGATAGAATCCTCTCAACTACCGCACCCATTAAGGTACGATGTTCCTCTGAAACGGACGCATGTTGCAGCATGCCCGTCATTGTATCCGGCGCCCCCGGATCCCTGGGAGCGGCCGCGGGAGTACAGACTCCCTTCGAAAGAATATGTTTACCCGGCTCTAGAGTCGTCCCCGGCTGTAAACCGGATAGTCCGGGCCCTTTATTGTTGGTCCCCATTGGGTCCGCATGCCCCGGACTCTAGACGGCCGAAGTATCACCTTCGGGTGTAGTTTTCATTATCCCTCGCACCGCTTGTTGATTGGGAGAGATCCTCCGGGACGACACCTCGGAGTTGTCTGCCCTGTCGGGCGAGAAGGTTTGTGGAGGCGTCTCGCTTTCCATCATCTCCGGAAGAAGATCCCCCGAGGAGGAGGACTGTTGAGGAAGACTGCGTGCCGGACTGCAAACATATATTTTAAATGCTACCCTGGTTACCGGAAAGCAATGGGATGTGTTTCGGATGCCCCTGTTCACTTACGATTCGGCTAAAGGCTTGTCCTTACGGAGGAACTGCGCGACAACGTCATCTTCTGAATTCAAGCCGCCTGACAGGGACATCTTCCCTTGCTTAGGAGCCTTTTGCTTCCAAATCTTCGGAGGCGGCCCTTTTCTTCCCATCGGGAGAGGGCATGTCAGTTTCTCCTTCTTTTTTGTCTTTGGAAGAGGGAGTTCCAATCTCCCCGGACATAGTGTCTGGTGTACCTTTAGAATAGAGGCCACCTTTGGCCTTCTTACTCTCCTCTTTGCCTCCCTTCGCCGACACTTGGTATGGCGCCGGAGCCAGCATCCTTGTTAACACAGGATATGCTGGGTCTTCGGGAAGAGGGGCCGAACACCTAATTCTTTCCGCCTTCTTGATCCAGCCCTGGTCGAAGATGGTTTTCTCAGTATATTGTTAGGAGATATCTAACTAAGCTGTGTTTGGGAGTCGAGGGCTTACCGAGGTATCCGGATGGTTGCAGTCGAGGCCGATGTCCTCGGTTGTATCCGGCCACTGTTTTCGTGTCTCGAAGAATAACTTCCACATTCCTTTGTGCGTCGTGCCAAAGAAGTGCTGAAGAGTCCGTGGTCCTTCCGGATTGAACTCCCACATGTGGAGGGGCCGTCACTGGCACGACAGGACCCGGCGGACTAGCATTACCTGGATTACGTCGATGAGGCCGATGTCCTTCTCGAGGAGGCTCCGGATGCGGCTTTGTAGCGTCTGCACTTCGTCCGTTGATCTCCAGTCCAGCCCCTTATTAATCCATGATGCGAGCCGTAATGGAGGGCCAAGCCGGAACGCAGGTGTAGCTGCCCACTTGGTACCACGGGGTTCAGTGATGTAAAACCACTCCCGTTGCCATAGGTTGGAGGTTTCCGTGAAAGAGCCTTTTGGCCAAGGTGTGTGGGTGAGTTTGCTCACCATCGCACCGCCGCACTCCGCTTGCTTCCCATCGACTACCTTCGGCTTCATATTAAAGGTCTTGAGCCATAAGCCAAAGTGTGGGGGAATACGAAGAAAGGCCTCGCACATGACGATGAACGCCGAGATGTGAAGAAAGGAGTCCGGGGCTAGATCTTGAAAATCTAGCCCGTAATAGAACATGAGTCCGCGGACGAAGGGATGGAGAGCGAACCCTAGCCCTCGGAGGAAATGAGAAATGAATACGACCCTCTCGCCGGATCTGGGAGTAGGAATGACCAGCCCTTGAGCAGGGAGCCTGTGGGGGATTTCCGCGGTCAGGTATTTTGCCGCCCGGAGCTTCACGATATCCTCCTCTATGATGGAGGAGGCCACCCACCGGCCTTGAGGGTTGGGTCTGGACATGACTAGGAAGCTCGGAACAAATAAATTGAACCTTGGGTGCTAGAACTCGAGGTTGGAAAGGATGAGGCATAGAGGAGAAAGACAGGTCTACGCCCCTTTTATAAAGGCGATGAATATCAAAACGCCTCCTCCTAAGCCTCAAAACCTGCCTATTCCCAAGGAATCATACCAACGGGATGGTTGGGTTACCCGCACCTGTATTGATGAGAATCCCGTAATAAGGGGACATGATCTCTGCTTCGACAAGACGTGCCAATAAAACTGCTTCTCGAAACGTGGAGCTGGAGGCTAAAAAGAAAACGGTTCGAAATAATGACCGTGCAGGAACATGGTGTCGCGTTACAAAAAGTTGTCAGTAGATTGGACTCGTGAAATATTATACTCTCTACGGTTGTGTGTGGTACTTGTTTTGCAGAGCCGGACACATTTTCTGTGCTCGAAGTCTGTTTTGGAGTATTCGGAGGAGGAACCCGCCTTGCAATGCCGAAGACAATCTGCGCGCCGGACACATCATCATTGAAGCCTGGTTCAGGGGCTACTGAGGGAGTCCTGGATTAAGGGGTCCTCGGGCGTCCAGACTACATAACGTGGGCCGGACTGATGGGCCATGAAGATACAAGACAGAAGGCTCTCTCCCGTGTCCAGATGCTTCTCTCCTTGGCGTGGATGGCAAGCTTGGCATTCGATATGAGGATTCCTTTCTCTGTAACCGACTTTGTACAACCCTAGTCCCCTCCGGTGTCTATATAAACTGGAGGGTTTTAGTCTGTAGAGGAGAATCATAATCAGACAGGCTAGACTTCTAGGGTTTTAGCCATTACGATCTCGTGGTAGATCAACTCTTGTAATACTCATATTCATCAAGATCAATCAAGCAGGACGTAGGGTATTACCTCCATAGAGAGGGCCCGAACCTGGGTAAACATCGTGTCCCCCATCTCCTGTTACCATTGACCTTAGACGCACAGTTCGGGACCCCCTACCCGAGATCCGCCGGTTTTGACACCGACACCCGACCATCCATCAAGTTGAAAACTAGACTAGTCAAAATGTCAATTGGGATGCCTCTTTGTAAACAAATGCACTCCTAGCTTAAAAAAATGCGCTCCTACGTGTACCCGCGAGTGGGTGTGAGAGAACTAGTGCATGCGTGCACCGCTTCTCTTCATGAGAGTACAATATACTACGCCCAAAGAACGTTCGCCACAAGAGTAATAGTATAAGTGTGTGACGTGTGAGTTAAAATAAAAGGTGCGCAACATATTTTATTTTTTAGAAGTTCTGAGGGTAGGGTGTGAAGAGCACATATGTGTGTGATGTCTACCCACAGATAGACGGTGGGTGCGAGAGGACTCAGGAGAGTCGTGACTCGTGAGGGTGCGTGTGTGCGTGAGAGAGAGAGAGGGGCACGTATCGATGCAATGCATGTGTCCGTAAATCTATCTGACAAATGTTCGCCACAAGCCGTTTCTTGACGAACACTGTAAGAACCGTTAGATCGGCATCCGATAGTGTCAGTTTTGCCATGGCATTTAATAGAACAGGCACTCCTCAGACACAAAAATCTTCCACGTGAGTGTTAGCAACTGCCGTATGCTCCTCCCTCCGTTCCAAAATGTAGTGCATATAGCTTTATTGAAAATTTGAACCTCGCAAACTATTACCAAGTTTTCGTATACCAAAATGCACATATAGAATACCCAGTATATATCATTTCATTCATCTTCGAGAGGTAACTATAAAGATGTGGGAGGAGTGTAAAAAGAAAGACCGTCATATCACCTGCAGCAATTTTAACCATCCTTTGGTGTGGAGGAATATCATAGGAACTCAATATGATATGATTTTTATAGGATTTTTTCCTTTAGAGCCAATTGGTTCATAGGAATAGATTCATATACTCCACATTTCAAAGGAAATAAACATGATATGATTTTTATAGCTTTAGAGCCACTTGGTTTATATGAATGGATTCCTATACTCCCACAATTTCAAAGGAAAGTAACATTAGCCTAGATTCAATAGAAAAGTTCTTATGATGTGAACCAAATGACACCTCTTTTCCAATCCCTCCTCATAGGAATTGAGATACATGTCATCTCTAGATTCAATAGAAAAGTTCCTATGATGTGAACCAAATGAAATCTCTTTTCCAATCCCTACTCATAGGAATTGAGATACATGTCATCTATTTCCCTACAACTTCCATATATACATCTTCTATTCCTAAATAGCTAGTACAACACACTAGCTTTTTCCTGAACATGCAACTATGGCACATGAACACGTCATGCATCCAAGTCATAAATCACATTGTTTTTGTACCTTATGCATGCAAGAACCACATCATCAATTCGTGCATGTTACTGAAAGTGCAACTAATCCCCGGGTGGTTTTGGTAATTCATAACAACATATAGCTCATTGAAGTAATATCCATTCAAGTTTAATATTTCAGAAAGTTCAATGAATGGCATGGCATGGACTAGAGATGTGGACCCCTCAAAATACTAAGGACACATGCATTGGCTAAAGCTCAAGACTCTTCATTTATATTTTAGTGATCCAAGATCACATTGAGTCCATAGGAAAGCCAATACTATTAAAAGGGGATGAGGTGTTGCTTAATGGTTTGCTTGCTCAAAATGCTTAGTGATATTGCTCCAAAGCCCTCAACCACTTTCTCATTCCAAATATGTCCAAAACCCAAAGTCAAACTCGGCCCCACCGATATTTCCTATCCGGCGCCACCGAGTTCATATGACATAGACACTGCCAGAAACCCTAACAGTTTGGTCACATCGATACAGATCTCAGTCTCACTGAGATGGCCTTGCAAACTCTCTGTTGCATGTTGCAATTATTTCGGTCTCACCGAAATAGCGATCGGTAACACCGAGTTGGCTTGACATCTTCTCTGTTGCCTTATTGCTTCACTTCGGTCTCACCGATTTGATGCAATCGGTGCCACCGAGTTGATGTTTGCCCTAAGCCCTAGCACATCGGTCCCACAGATTTGTTCCAGTCGGTCCCACCGACATTCCTAACGTTCACTTTTTGAACTGAATCGGTCTCACCGAGTTCTTCTATTCAGTCTGACCGAGTTGGGTCAATTGTGTGTAACGGTTGGATTTTGTGTGGAAGCTACATATACCCCTCCACCCCCTTCTCCATATGAGAGAGAGAGCCATCATAACGTGCCTACACTTCCAGCATACATTTTCTGAGAGAGAACCACCTACACATGTGTTGAGATCAAGACATACCAATCCTACCACAAGAATCTTGATTTCTAGCCTTCCCCAAGTTGCTTTCCACTCAAATCATCTTTCCACCATATCCAGATCTGTGAGAGAGAGTTGAGTGTTGGGGAGACTATCATTTGAATCACAAGAGCAAGGAGTTCATCATCAACACACCATTTATTACCTTTTGGAGAGTGGTGTCTCCTAGATTGGTTAGGTGTCGCTTGGGAGCCTCCGTCAAGTTGTGGAGTTGAACCAAGAAGTTTGTAAGGGCAAGGATATCGCCTACTTCGTGAAGATCTACCCGAATGAGGCAAGTCCTTCGTGTGTGATGGCCCTGGTGGGATAGACAGGGTTGCTTCTTCATGGACCCTTCATGGGTGGAGCCCTCCATAGACTCGCGCAACTGTTACCCTTCGTGGGTTGAAGTCTCCATCAATGTGGATGTACGATAGCACCACCTATCGGAATCACGCCAAAAATCTCTATGTCATCATTGCGTTTGCACTCTCCAAACCCTTCCCTTTACCTTCATATGCAATGTTTTACTTTCCGCTGCTACACTCTTAGAATTTCATGTGTAGGTTGATTGCTTGACTTGTACTAATTGCTAAAATCTGGCCACAACTAAAATTGGGAAAATGTTAGATTTTTATTTGGTCAAGTAGTCTAATCACCCCCCTCTAGACCTACTTTCGATCCTACAAGTGGTACCAGAGCTTTGGTCTCCATTTGCCTTGATTTCCATAGCTTTGGTGATCATAGCCTTGGTTTCACAACCTAGGAGAGTATGGCGTCTAGCGAGGGAAATTACCACCGTAGAGGTCCTTACTTTGATGGTACTAATTTTGCTAGTTGGAAGCATAAGATGAAAATGCATATTCTTGGTCAAAACCCTGTCATTTGGGCTATTGTGCGCATTGGCTTGCAAGGTGATTTCTTCGAGGATGGAAAAGAACCGGATCGTGAAGCATCCGCGGAAGAAATGAAGATGTTGCAATACAATGCTCAAGCTTGCGATATTCTCTTCAATGGATTGTGCCCCGAAGAATTCAACAAAATCAGCCGCCTTGAGAATGCAAAGGAAATTTGGGATACTTTGGTTGATATGCACGAAGGTACCGAGTCCATCAAGGAATCCAAATTGGATGTGCTTCAAAGTCAACTTGACAAGTTCAAGATGAAGGGTGGTGAAGGAGTCGCTGAGATGTACTCTAGGCTTGCTCTCATCACAAATGAGATTGCCGGCTTAGGAAGCAAAGAGATGACCGACAAATTCATCATCAAGAAGATCCTAAGAGCCTTGGATGGGAAATATGACACCATGTGCACATTAATCCAAATGATGTCCAATTACAAAGATCTCAAGCCCACGGAAGTCATTGGTAGAATTGTTGCTCATGAGATATCACTCAAGGATAAGGAAGAGCTCCATAATAAGTCAAGTGGTGTTTACAAAGCTTCATGTGATGCTCCTACAACATCAAATGAGAAGCAAGTCTCCAATGAAGAATTGAGCTTAATGGTTAAGAACTTCAACAAGTTCTACAAGAATAGAAGCAAAGAGAGAAGCTCCAAGTCAAGATCCTACAATTACAAAAGATCTTCTAGTCGTGATCGTAATTGCTACAATTGTGGAAGACCCAGACACTACTCCAATGAGTGTACGGCTCCCTACAAGAAAATAGAAGATTCACCAAAAAGGAGAAGTAAAAGAGATGAATCACCACCAAGAGAGAGAAGGAGTAGAGATGATTGTTATGAACGAAGACCCTCTCGTAGAAGCAAGGATTCGGAAAGGAAGGACAAGTCATCAAAGAGCTACACAAGATGAAGACATCAAGCTCACGTTGGTGAATGGGTATCCGGTTCTGACTCCAACAATTACTTCGAGAGAAGCTATCACTCCGACTCCGAATATACTCAAGATGAAGGTGTTGCCGGTCTTGCACTTGTGCCATCCAACTCCTACGGCATATTTGACTCACCAAATGAAGGAATTGGAAGATGCTTCATGGCTAAAGGCCCCAAGGTATCACACCCCGAGTATGTTGATTTCAATAGTGATGAAGATGATTTGCTAGGTGATGATGGTTTACATGTTGACAACACTAGTGAGGAAAACTATGATGAAATTGCTAGTATTCATGCTAATCAAGATGAAACGAATGACAATGATAAGAAGGAGATTGAGCGCCTAACTAAAGAACTAAATACTCTTAAGTTAGCTCATGAAACAACTCTAGAGGATCATAGAGAGCTCCTAAGAACTCATGAGAAGCTACGCTTCGAGAAGCTAAATTTAGAGCAAGAGCATGGGTTTCTAAAAGCTATCAATGATGATCTTCGAAAGAAGAGTTCTTCTTACATTGCCTTACTCTTGTCTACTTATATGCCACAAGTAAAATCAAACAATAAGAACAAGAAAGATTCTTCCTCTAGTAGTAACAACAACCATGTTAAATCCAATATTGTTGCTTCTAGTAGTTCTCTTGATTCCACTAATGATTATCTTAGCCAAGTTACACTTGAGCAAGAAAATAGCTTATTGAAGGGAATTATAGAGAAAGGTGTTTACAAGAGCCTTGCCGGAAGTAAGCAATTTGAGGAAATTGTACGCAAGCAAGGAAGGCACTGAAAGAATCAATGTGTTGGTTTTGAACAAAAGTTCAATGCCAATGGAGTTGAGTGGGAAGAAGATCAATACCCGAAGACGAAGTTTGTTCCTCAACAAGAGAAGTATGATCCCACTTCTTTCAAGGGAATATAAGCTCAATATGATCTTCCTCCACAAGACCACAGGCTAAAAGGCAAGGACAAGCTTCAAGAAGAGATTGATTCATTTGAAGAAGCTCCTAAGGCCATGGTGAAGTGGGTTCCCAAGACTACATCAAGTTCTACTTCATCAAGTACGACTACAACTCCAAGGATTCCCATCAAGTTGATGTGGATCCCAAAGTAGAAGAACTAGAGTGTTCTTGAGGGTGACTCCGCCAACATACTTCACTCATATTCATTTTGGCAAGGACATGTGCAATCAACTTTCATATCTTGCACTAGTTCACGGAGTCACAAACCCTCTTGTTGGTAAGACAAGGGACAAGGTAATCTAATACTTTCATGGATGTCATCATATGTGTGTTTCACTCTATGTCTATGGATATCCTTGTATATTCCTTGTGGGACTAACCCATGTAGGTATTGAAAGTGCAACACTCCAATGGATTGCTCCAAATGATCTACATCAACATTGAGCATCCACATCTTCAACATCTACATGAAGTCATCATCGACAAAACCCAAGGTTAGTTCATCCCTCTTAGGGGGGATATCACAATTAGGGGGAGCTTTGTTCTAAAAATTGAGCTAAAGCAACTCTAATGATGTGAACACAACAATGCTTTACGTAAAAGTGGTAACCCCACTTATGCTTAAACGATGAGTATGACCTATGATCAAATGTTCTCATTTGACTCCTAAGTCAATATACTCATATATAGATGACCTAGTCATCGCCAATTGCTTGATAGATGCTAGAGTGTATGTGCATGCTTTGCCACATGTTTTATTTTCCATCTTATTGTGTGAGCATGTTGGTTGCATAATTTTCTCCATTCGAGGACATCCATTTGTAGTTTTGTTTGTTTGGTTTTTCTTTTGCCAAATGGATGGACAAGAATGCCTAAGAACCTTCTCTATCTATCTATGCTTTTTCTCGTCTCAAACTTTATTCATGCTACATGACAAAATTTGAACAAGTCACTTTCGGACCCTCCGGGTGAGGAGCACTCAGAGCCACCGATCCATCAAGGGCTATCATCCAAAACCTTCTAATGCATTTCGGCCTGACCAACTATTCCAACTTGGTCTCACCGAATGCAATAGACTGATCTAGGTTTTCTATCTCGATGCTATCGATTAGATCCACTCGGTCTCATCGAGTTGTTGTAACTGTCTACAGTCTCGGTGCCACCGATTAGATCCATTCGATGCCACCGACAGCGCCTGGGTATATATATCTCGCGTACCCGTAGGGTTGAAAACTTCTTCAAACTACACGAGCCCGCGCCCCAGCACTGCCGTCCCTTGGTCTCCGGATCGTCTCCATCTCCGCCAGTGCGCCTCCGCCGCTAGTCTCCGCCACCGTCAACTGATTTCTTCACCACCGTTGCCGCCATAGCGAACCACCACCAAGTTAGGGTATGGTTCAGCCCTTTGTGCTATCTATTTACTCCGATTCCTTGCACAAAGTAAAATGCCTGTATTCTTCACACGTAT
The DNA here is from genome assembly GCA_011799875.1 of Thinopyrum elongatum. Classification (NCBI taxonomy): domain Eukaryota; kingdom Viridiplantae; phylum Streptophyta; class Magnoliopsida; order Poales; family Poaceae; genus Thinopyrum; species Thinopyrum elongatum. The sequence continues at coordinate 303,053,717 of CM022301.1, forward strand.
GAAATCGTTCTATCCAGCAAAGAAATCCTTTAGTATAGATTTGATGCAAAATCTTAGGGTTAGGTTTCCGCCGAACCCATCTCGGACCGACCGATCTGAAGATTTCGGTCACACCAATTGGCCCTGCCATTGCACTATGTACAACTCGGTCTGACCGAAGTGTACTAATCGGTGAGACCAAAAGCACTTTCTCAGTGAAACCCTAGCATCTCGGAGTCACCGAACTGCGTCTCAGTCTGACCGAAACTGCATGTTTAGACTCTGTTAGTGCTTCGGTGTCACCGAGATTGTCAAATCAGTAGCTCCGAAATGCTTTCTGCAGAAAACTAAAGTTAAGATTTTGTTTCAATTTTTGCAAAAACTAGCTATATTTTGTGATGCTCATCTACTCTATCCACACCCATCTATTCACAGGGACAGCTGCAAAGATGTCAGAAGCCAGTGACAGCCAGAACAAGTCTGCAGAGCAAGTTAGTCTCAGTGAGGGCACTAGTCCCAATAGTAGCTATGATGAGGGGAGCAGAAGCACTCCCAGCAACTTGCTAAAGGCAGCTACTAGGCAAAGAAGGAAAAGAAATTCTGAGAGTGAAGATGAAGACTTTGTGGTTGAGGAGGAAGTGACCTCCAAGAAGAATGTGCTCAAGAGGGAATATGGCACTGCTGCTGCTACCAAGCCAGGCTGCAAAAGCAGCAAAGGCAGCAAGTGCACTAGATGCTTCAACAGTGAATCCCAAGACCAAGCAAGATCAACTCAGTTATGTGCTTGAGGCTACCATGAGGATTGAGAAAAGCTTGGCCACCTTATCTCAGAATCAGGAGAGTCTTGAAAGGATCATTGAGACAAAGATCCATGACCTTGATGTGAAGGTCACAGAGATTCAAACAATTGTGGAGAAGCTAAGGGATGATGCTAAGGAAAGTGATGATAGACCCACGACAGATACATTCCATAGAGTGCCAAGGGCACAAAGATCATCAGCTGTGCCAGTTGCAGATTCCAGGACTACTCTTTCAGCTCCTGCAGCCACTGCTCCAGTTGCCTCTCCAGTGTCAACTCCTCCAGCTCCACAGACTTCAGCAGAGGCATTTGCAGACACAGTCATCTCAACGCCATCTACGCACACCGGAGCGACAAGCCAGAAGACCCCTTCAGGAGCTCCCGGAGATCATGCTTAGAGTGTCGTATAGCACAATACGTTTTTGAACTTTTTGGTAACTTGCTGCCAAAGGGGGAGAAAGTGTATAGATCATAGGCTTTGAGAGAGAGTGTCTTTTGCTTTTGTTGGTTTCATCTGCCTTGCTACTTTGGTTCGTTTGGTTGTTGCTACTCTTGCTACATTGATGTTATGCTCATGAGATACTTTATGTGATCATGTGTTTGATCATATTATGCTTAATGTGTGCTTGAATGATTATATCTATGAATGTTTGTATGATCAATCACTTGTATCTTTGGTGATGAGTGCATGTTATTTAATTCTTATCTTTTTTGAGCGCCCCACCAAGATGTATGTGATATGGAAGAGTGACCCATGATCCTAATCGATTGTGTATTTGCATTCAAACGCAAATTTTAAATAATGCACAAATTTAGGGGGAGCTCTTGCTTATCACATACTTCTCAAAGCGACGATGTATTTCATTCATATTATCATTTGTCGAAGCTTTGATCTATATGTTGTCATCAATTACCAAAAAGGGGGAGATTGAAAGTGCAACTAATCCCCGGGTGGTTTTGGTAATTCATAACAACATATAGCTCATTGAACTAATATCCATTCAAGTTTAATATTTTAGAAAGTTCAATGAATGGCATGGCATGGACTAGAGATGTGGACCCCTCAAAATGCTAAGGACACATGCATTGGCTAAAGCTCAAGACTCTTCATTTATATTTTAGTGATCCAAGATCACATTGAGTCCATAGGAAACCCAATACTATTAAAAGGGGATGAGGTGTTGCTTAATGGCTTGGTTGCTCAAAATTCTTAGTGATATTGCTCCAAAGCGCTCAACCACTTTCTCATTCCAAATATGTCCAAAACCCAAAATCAAACTCGGCCCCACCGATATTTCCTATCCGGCGCCACCGAGTTCATATGACATAGCTACTGCTAGAAACCCTAACAGTTCGGTCACACCGATATGGATCTCGGTCTCACCGGGATGGCCTTGCAAACTCTCTGTTGCCTGTTGCAATTATTTTGGTCTCACCGAAATAGCGATCGGTCACACCGAGTTGGCTTGACATCTTCTCTGTTGCCTTATTGCTTCACTTTGGTCTCACCGAGTTGATGCAATTGGTGCCACTGAGTTGATGTTTGCCCTAAGCCCTAGCACATCAGTCCCGCCGAGTTGTTCCAGTCGGTCCCACCGACATTCCTAATGTTCACTTTTTGAACTGAATCGGTCTCACCGAGTTCTTCTATTCGGTCTGACCGAGTTATGTCAATTGTGTGTAACGGTTGAATTTTGTGTGGAGGCTATATATACCCCTCCACCCCCTTCTCCATATGAGAGAGAGCCATCAGAACGTGCCTACACTTCCAGCATACATTTTCTGAGAGAGAACCACCTACTCATGTGTTGAGATCAAGACATACCAATCCTACCACAAGAATCTTGATTTCTAGCCTTCCCCAAGTTGCTTTCCACTCAAATCATCTTTCCAACATATCAAAATCTGTGAGAGAGAGAGAGAGAGTTGAGTGTTGGGGAGACTATCATTTGAAGCACAAGAGCAAGGAGTTCATCATCAACACACCATTTATTACCTTTTGGAGAGTGGTGTCTCCTAGATTGGTTAGGTGTCGCTTGGGAGCCTCCGTCAAGTTGTGGAGTTGAACCAAGAAGTTTGTAAGGGCAAGGAGATCGCCTACTTCGTGAAGATCTACTTAAGTGAGGCAAGTCCTTCATGGGCGGTGGCCATGGTGGGATAGACAAGGTTGCTTCTTCGTGGACCCTTCATGGGTGGAGCCCTCCGTGGACTCGCGCAACCGTTACCCTTCGTGGGTTGAAGTCTCCATTAACGTGGATGTACGATAGCACCACCTATCGGAACCACGCCAAAAATCTCCGTGTCATCATTGCGTTTGCACTCTCCAAACCCATCCCTTTACCTTCATATGCAATGTTTTACTTTCCGCTGCTACACTCTTAGAATTGCATGTGTAGGTTGATTGTTTGACTTGTACTAATTGCAAAAATCTGCCCACAACTAAAATTGGGAAAAGGTTAGATTTTTATTTGGTCAAGTAGTCTAATCACCCCCCTCTAGACCTACTTTCGATCCTACAGTTACTCATAAGTTATTTCTTGCATTAGATTTTGTATTGACAATATATGTGTTGGTCACGTGCACACATATCTAGTTCACATTCACATTTTTGTTAGAAATGTCATTCTTTTAACTGCAATTCATTTTTTCTCTTTGTATTACATTTTCATTTTAAGAATACATTCACTTCCTATTAGTTATAGATGTTTTTGGAGGAACTTTTATGCATTATTTTGAGTGGCAAATTTCATGCGGCCGCGGGTATTTCAAAATGCGGGGCCCATACGTCATTGCCTTTGGTCGAACCTATGTCCACAATTTTTGTACGTATATGTCCACTGCTCCCCGAACCCTAAATTTTGCCTCGTTCCCATAAAACCAAGCGGCCCACCTGTATTAAGGCATCGACTCGAACTCCATCCCTCTCCCATTTACTACGGCATGGCACCGCATGCCATAGTACTCCTACAAACCCTAGCCGCCACAAGCACCATCGGTTTTCTTCAAGAGGACGAGGGAGGAGTAGATTTGTAGTGGAGTCTCCTACCCTAGGGCGCCCTAGGTAGCTGTCGCACGCATCATTGGTTTTCTTTTTTCTTTATGCTCTTACGCCCTAGGGTGAAATGATGGTTGCTTCGTCCATCCAGCTTAATGCGGGAAAGGTGGGGCTTTGTGATTTGACCCCTCATTGCTCATTTACTACTACTGCGGCGCTACGACTGGGGTGCCTCCAAGTCCAACCGCTGCTCCGAACTGTAATTTGGTGCATCGCACATGGAACAAGACGATGGATGAGCCACATGTCGGCCAAAGGGGTCCTGTAAGTGTGTCGCCATTTCTTGTGTGGACTGACACTGCTGAGTTGCTACGCCAACGCGACAGGAGCAACCTACCACTTGGTTTTGCTCCTTGGTGAATCCCGACTATACTGATCTAAAAAGATAGTATCCAGATTAGTAAAAATGAGGTGATTTTACCGAGCAGTGGGCGGGGGAGCATGGCCTGTCATGCGGTCCCACGTGTCATGATGTACCAAGGCGATGGGCGTCCCTCTTGAGGCAGAATAATGGTAGAAGCAATACGCGGTTTTCTTGAAGGAGATGATGGAGAAGCGGATTTAGCGAAGTGTGAAATAATGGTTGCTTCATCCATCTGGGGGAAAGGTGCGGCTTTGTGATTTGATGTCTCATTGCTCATTACTACTACTGGGGTGCTACGACTGGGGAGCGTCCCCCTGCTGTTCTGCACTGTTATTTGGTGCATGACACGTCGACCCGGTTGCTATATGTCCCACATGTCGGTGAGAGGAAGTACAACATTCATGAAAGCGAGCGTCTCCACTAGTACGACGGAGGAGTACAAGACATGGCTTGGTTTTTGCTGCTTCACGCGATCCATCGATACAAACCCGGACTAAAAAAGGTGAGGGCGGGTCTTTTCCCGCGCGGTAGGCAGGGGAGTTTGGCATAGTCTGTTCGAGGCAATGAGCCAGGAAGGGAAACAAGTAAATAAAGTTTGAGCAACTTAGTTTTGGGAAAATCTGATTGTATGGAGTACGTACCCACTATGGAGGTAGTACTACTCCCTCCTTTCCGGTTTATAGGGCTCATCTAAAAAAATTCATTTTTCTGTTTTATAAGTCTCAATTCTACTAGTAGTACTACTTACCATCACTAATTAAGTACTTGTGCAAACTATGAAATTAATTCCACCACTCACCTTGGTTGGAGAGATTTTGAAATTGAGCCTTATAAACCGGATAGGAGGGAGTACTAGTAACATAGCCTAGGGTAGCTTGCTGTAGCACGGACTCCAAGGAAATTGTTGTAGTACTACTCCTACCACTGTACTACTCCTACTACTCTACACTACTACTATGAGGCCATCCAACCGTGTCCCGGCAGAAGATCGCGAACACCGATTATTCGTTCATATTTAAATTTGTTTTCACACAGCAAAATATCCATGAAAACAATACATGGCAAAATTTCACGGTGAATGAGGGATTTGAATGTGCTGGGATGGGTGGGGCTGTTTGGATCTTGCCCAGGGTAGCCAAAATATTAGCGACCCTTTTGTCCACCCGTGCCTTTGCCACCGATGAACGAGGTAGAGCTCGGGTGCTCATCCTCCAGCGCGCACGTTGGAGACGAGCTCGCATGAGCTGTTTTTTTTGTCCCACCTCGCCGCCCCAGGCCGACTGGTGACCCGCAAATTACACCATCCAACTGTAGCCGCACACATTCTGATAACAACTCAACCAACCGGACGAAATTCAAGCAAACACGGCGATATTTCATATAAACAATGACAGGATTCATATAAAATACCAGATTTTCATATAAATATGACAAATTTCATTACATTCAAATCAACTAAGCGGTGCTACTCCTGAACATCACATGTATAATAATACCTAGCCTAAATGGTCACCCGCGGATCCATTTGTCTTCCTCATGTCCGGCAGCATGATCACCGGACTGCCGGGAGCCCCGGAGGTATATGCTTCAGCGCAAAGGACGACTCGCTTCCCCACCGCTCAACTGAGTGAAATCGTTGGCTGATGCCCAAGATGGAGTCGAAGGGGGCTTCTCCACTTTCGTGGAGCCCATGCAGGGTCGACGAAGGTCCTCGCAACAGAAGGACCCAGCAAGACACCTGCTGTGTACGCCGGCATCGCCTCAGCGGTGGCCTTCATGGGACCCAAGCGGCGGTGGCCTCCCGTGTTCTACTTCTCCTCGATAATGGCAGCGGACACGAAGGCGCTGGCCACCGACTCGTCACTCTCCACGCACCCGGCTTCTGTCTCTGCTTGCATGGCACAGCCACATGCATGTGAGTCTTGGCCACAGACACGGGAGGTGCAGTACGAGGCGGCGGCATGGACGATAGCGACGACGCTCGTGCTCCCTGCCATGCCGGCGTGGAGCAGCTCAACGCTCCTCGCCGAGCTGGCCAGGAGCGGCGAGTTGCTGAACCACGCGCCAACTTGGGGCGGCAACTGGCTCCGTCGGGCGAGGGGAGGGAGGTGGATCAGCGAGCTACATAGCTCGTATCCGGCGGGCTCGACGGGCGATCCAGCTGGCTTGGATGCCGGATAACTACTCTTTGTAAGCCATTGTAAGAGTGGAGAAAATGGTGGAGGAGATAGGGGAGTAGCGGAGGTGTGCGATTCTTGGCCGACGTCTGGCCTCGTTTAAATAGGAGATTAAATAGACGGCGGACGGGAGGAGCTCGGCCAGCGTTGCATTTAATGCCGGCCCGGTCATGAACGGATGCGTGGCCGGAGTGGGTTTCTCGGCTTCCACACGGGTTTCATGGAGGCGTTTGAATGCGACAAGGAGGCATGTTCAGCCGGGCGTGCAGCGAGCGGCGCCCTTGACTCTGACATACGACACTGCACCGGCTCTGCATGAATGCGGGCAGCTAGCACCGGGCGGGAATCGTGCATGGGAGGGGGGAGGGGTTTTTGGTGGGCCAGGGCGGTGAGAAGCGGGCATTTCATAAACCGATGATTGTTCATTGAGTGTGACGCCATATAATTCATGTAGGTTGATAAGCCTACTATGTAATGTAAGAGAATTTTAAAATTTTCATATATACGTTGATAGCCCATTCGATACGTTGTGATTCATAAAGACCGCTGCAAACATCAATGTTCTGCTTATCACAGATAAGATTGATTAATACCCGTAACAATCCATGTCCTTAAGAAAGGGTGCATGCACGTATAGGTTGAGCGTGTGTCTTGCGTCGTGTGCTGTGTGCATGTAGGCGTGCTAGTGTTGCATGTGTGCATGTGTACATTTTAGTGTTGCATGCATGTGTGCGTGCGTGTGTTCGTGCATGCATGTGTACGTGTCAGTGTTGCATGCCTGCATGCATGCGTGTGTTCGTGCGAGTGTTGCGTGCGTGCATGTGTACGTGTGAGTATTGCTTGCATGCATGCGGGCGTTGCGGGCATGTTTGTGCGCATGTGTGATGTGTTTGTATTCACCACAGTGGCTCGTGCGTGCATGCAATTAAAATGGCCGGCTCAGCATATCATCACAAGGTGACCTTGTCCGCTGTTGTTAGGGCGCACGGGCTGCCAACCAGAGGTCTCATGACTTCGAATCCCCACCGACCACTAATTTATTACCATTTCTGTCTTCCATATACCCGCTGACAGGTGGGCCCAACGGTAATGTGCGCTGATGAACGTGGACCGTTTGATTGGTCAATTGATCGTGTCATCAACAAATTACGGAGCTGTATGGTGAGCCAGTGACCGTATGATCACCACAAAATGTATTTTATTAACACAGTACAGATGCAAGCTACTATTTCTTTCTTTCATATACGCGCTGACAGGTGGGCCCCATAGTTACATGCGCTGATGGTGCAACACTAGTTGCGCCCCATGGAACATTTGACTGGTCAATTGATCGTGTCATCAACAAATTAGGGAGTTGTACGGTGAGCCAGTGACCGTATAATGACGACATGTATTTTTTAACACGGTACAGACGCAAGCGCTCATATATACGCGCAAACACTCACCGCTATAAGCGCACACACGCACCCTACCCCTATGAGCACCTTTGAGAGAGTGAGCCAGCATATTATCTTGAGATTTTATGAAGCCACCATAGGCGCCTCGTAGTCGAGGGGAACGTCTCCTCCCACTGAACAGACATCGCCGGAAATACTGAAATTAATCTAGGATAAATGCGAGCACCAGGACTTTAACCCTGGTGGGCTGGGGATACCACTGTCCTCCTAACCACCCAACCACAGGTTGGTTAGCACCACAAAATGTATATGGTGACCATAATGAGCTTATTCTGAAGTTCAGTGACCATATTGTGCTTTCGCTTCAAATACAATGACCGTAAGTGTCGTCAACAAAATACAGAGCACGCATCAAATACAATGACCGTTAGTGTCGTCAACAAAATAGGGAGACATATGGTGAGCTAGATACCGTATGATCACCACAAGAATGTATACAGTGACCGTAATGAGCATACTCTGAAGTCCAGTGACCGTATAGTGCTTTCGCTTGAAATACAGTGACCGTCACGCGTGAATGTGTCAGGGGCATACTTTTAGAGGGCCGAGAGATAGTTTGTGTGCGTACGTGAAAGTGGTGTAGAGAGAGGGGGTGTGCGGTGGAGACAAAGAGAGATATGCCCTTCGTTTCTCTTTCCTGTGACTAATTTTTTAGGAGAAGATATAAACATTCACAATGTGGAACAAATATTATTGGATGCACCATGCAATTAACTTTCATGTATCACTTTGTACTATTGTATATGCTTATTTTCTTAGTGGCCGATTTGTGTGTGGGGTGTGGTGGGCACATCATTTCTAGTTGTGGTGGGTTGACGTGATGACTCATGGGTCAGTTCCATCCTGCGCCACATAGGTTGGACCGAGATGCATTATACGAAGACCCATGGAGGACTCGGTGTACAGGACAAAGCTACCAGAGTCGTGGAGGACTCTATCCCCACTGATGATAAGCCAACTATATATGATTTGTAAGCTTAGGCCCGAGTATGTTATATAAGCCCGGGGGCTAGTTCATCGATAGTATACGCACACACTCACACACACACAATGCCTGGTATTCACGTGTACTTTGTACACACCCCTATCACAAATATATAGTACCAGGAGTAGGCTTTCTCCTCAACTGCAAAGGCCCAGACTTGGGTAAAACTTTGCCTCGTATTACCATCCAGCCTAACAGTCAGGGATATCCTACCGAATGATCTGATGGAATAATATCTGCCAACTAGTAAGAGAGAGGTGTGGGGGGGCAATGTGTGCGAGAGAGACCTAAAGATAATGTGCGTGCGGGAGACACGTAGGCACATATATGTGCATATAGAGGGCTAGTAGAGACCGTGCGTGTGTATATATGCATGTGAGAGAAATAGTGTTTTCCAACTGAGATTAGTGAAAAGAGTGGTACGTAGTAGTAAGACAGAGAGAGAGAGAGAGAGAGAGAGAGAGAGGTTGATATATAGAGAGTGTGTGCGTGAGACACCCCGGGGGAGAGTGCGAGCATGTGTGAGAGAGAAATGCCGATGTGTATAAAGTGTGTGCACTTATGCGTCAGATAGAGAGATATATGGCACGTGTGTGAGGACGGGCCGAGGCATAGTGCATCTACGCGTAAAAGGCGGTTCCACGCATTAAATTAAAATATAAATTGCATTAATTTTTTTGGATGAGATCATGAATTTTGCAATTTGCGTATGAACGAACATTGGTCTATCAGACACCCATACTCTATTCAATTCGAGCATGTGTATGGGTTTATTTAATATTATTGATCCATAGAGTGAGAGTGGTTTGAAATCCAGACAATGCATGGCTTTTGCAATTCATATATAAACATTAATTAGTGCACTCCATGTTGTTAGTGTCATGCAATTTATACATTTGTCACGTACATGGATACATTCCAAATTGCTAGCTATGAAATAGAATACGTGTTCAATTCAACATAAAGGTGGTTTCGAAGATTCGAATTCATAGGAAGTGCATTCATCTATTTGAATTTAAGATAATGGCATTTGTAAATCAGATCTAAAAGGTGGCATCAATCTTTGTTGTGCGTTTGAACATGCTATATATTCATACGCATGTCTAACTATTTTTTGCAACCAAGGAGATTATATCTGGAACCATTCATGAATTGAGCTAAGCTACATATTTTTTAATATATACTCGTGTACAATCTATATTCAAAATGTACCCCCTCCATTCCAAAATAATCGTAGTTTTAGGATTTTCAAGAGTCAAGATTTTTGAAGTTTGACAAATCCTGAAAGTTCAATTCAAGAGAACTGTAAACGTTAATGCTTCTACTCCCAAATATTGAACGAAGCGCCAAATAAGCGTCTGGTCGCCCGAAACTGCGCGAGACTAATGTTTGGTGGTAGGAAATTACTGTCCTGACTCTGACTCGTGTAGCCTATCGGCCCGATGTCCAAAGGTCTAAACCGGGGTAGGTTTGTAACTTCACCAAGACGCCAGTCTCAACGGCCTCCAAGAAGCATTCATACACCGTGGGCGCCTAAACACCCATGCGCTCGGCCGAAATCTATCCCGCCCACTATTTGGGACACCTGAGGTTACTGTCCTACCCCCGACTCGCAATATGTCCGAAATTTTAGATGGGGGCAAAGTTTTTAACTTTCCTCAAATTTCAAACAAGCGCGTCCCAAACCGAAACATTGTTCCCCCTCCCTCCATTTCCCCATTCATACTCCGTGGGTGCCAAAACGCGCTCTCCACCAGCCGTGAAACCCCAGCCTCCTCCGTCCTCCACCCCATCGCGCCCAATCCACCGCCGCCCTCCTCCATCACGCCGGAGCCGGTACCCCGACGTCGTCGTCCAACGCAACCGCAACCTCAACACCCTCAAGGACTTAGCAGCTGAAGCCGAGGTAGAGCTGCCTCCACGACACCGACGCCGACGTGCGCCGTACCAGAACCACTTTGACCACGCCGTCCTGCGCCTCACCGCTGCCGCTCCACCGTCGCAACCATCCACCGCACCGGAGCTGTTCCCGCTACGCAGTTGTTCGCCACCTCGGATCTGGTTCCCCGCCGCCGACAGACGGCCACCGCACCACACTCAACAACTTGGCCATGGGTTCGTCCAAGGCTCCACCATCCTCCACAACTTCTTGTTTCCAGCGAACCACAAGAAGATCATTGGAAAACAGAAGGAGGACACAACACTGCCAGCAGAAAGAGGTACTCCTCTTCCCTTATTCATGCAAATCTTACGTCTCTGCTCAAACCATAGTCATCCCACGAAAAAACTAGTTGAGCGCTTTTTACTGCACCTTCTTCATGATACTAAATGCACAAGGTTTCCTCCCATTTACTATTTCACCTTAGCTAGAGGTCAGTCGCCCGCCTAGATTTCAATTCATGGTCAGTTGATTCACAATTAAAAGAAGCAGCACCCGCTTAGGCGCGCGGAGCACCTAGTCTGCCTGTTCACCAGGGAAGCGGCGCATTGGTGTCTATCATAGGGGTGTGGGGCACAGGAGCTGCTTGCGCCTGATCTGGAGGTCGGCGGGGCTTGAAGGGATGGCCCGGGGGCGGTGCCAAGCACGGCGGTGCGGTGAGGTCGAGGGGAGGGCGGAGGCAGGGGGCTGGGCCGGTGGTCGCTCGCGTTTCAAGGAAGATCGTCAACACTGACTGGCTGGAGGTAGATGAAGGCGATCTGCCCGTTCTTTGTACATCGGACGATGCAGAAAAAAATGGATTGACCTATTTGTTTTCAGTCGACTGTTATTTTCATAGGACCACACCTTGTGGTGTGTTGGAGGAGTATCTGCATTTCCCAGTCATCCCTGTGCTCATATTTCAAAATCCTAGAATCTAACTTCGTGTGCCATGCATGTTGTAGAGCTATCATATGTCTCCCTCATTTATTTCTCACCCACCTGCTATCTACTACTTTTACACTATACTACTTGTGCACACACTTCACTCATACTCACACTATTTTTTTTTATGCATGGGTATTTCAGACTCTGACGCACTGTTGATGAATACACAAAAGAAAAGACAGAAGTCGCTCAAGTGTAATTCGAGGATAAGCACTAAGCGTTTCAGCGCTCTAAAGGGTGTAGTGTCAGTAGATGGAGACAGTAAACGTAGCTCTGCAGTTGATGATCTCAATTGCCACACACAACCATCCCAGGTGCTTGCTTTAACTTCGCGCTGTCAAATGTGGTTGCATGTTGCATATGGTGTCTAGCTTGTATTGCTTCCAATTTGGTTAAATTGCATCTGCTTACTTTACACATTATACCTTTGATAATGACATGCCTTCCTGTTTTTGATACATACTACATCTGTCTATTAACCATGTTCTTACATCAAACTAATGCTCTTGTGTATCCCTCATCAATCACTTATGATGAGACAGTCACCCCAGTGGGTTACTGTGAGACACTCTACTCTTTTAAAGAGTACAGTGTCATCCTCCCCACATGATTCTCAAGAAACAGCAAGGCTAAATGAAGATAGTCAATGTAGCTCTGTAGTTGATGGCCGCAATTCCCCTACACCACCATTGCAGGTGCTTGCTCTTACTTGGCAATGTGATATGTGGTTGCATGTTGCATATGGTGTCTACCTTGTAATGCTTCTAATTAGGGTAAGTTGCATCTGCTTAGTTAACACATTATACCTGTGAATATGACATGCCTTCCTATTTTTGGTACATACTACGTCTTTCTATTAACCATGTTCTTACATCAAACTAGTTTTCTTGTGTATCCCTCATCAATCACTTCTGACGAGATACCTTAAAATTGACAGTGTAATATTGGTTGCATCTTGCATATCATTTCAAGCATGTACTGCCTCTAATTTGTTGAAATGCCACTTATAATGAGCCACTTCTAACTTGGTAGAGTGATTTTTGTTGGATCTTTCATATGCTGTCTAGCTTGCATTGCTTCCAATTTGTTGAAATGCCTTCTGCTTAGCGTTTTTCGTACATATTCCATCCTCCTACAATGTGGTTGCCTTACATAAAAGTTGTGTTCGTCAGTATCATGCATCAACGAATTTGGAAGAGCGAATTTCATTCCTTTTTCTTGTGTGTTTGACTTGACAAGGAAAAATCTAAAAGGATGAACACAAGGGATGATGGTGGTCCTCTGGAGCAACTGAAACAAATGATCTCCGCAGATTCTCCTGCTACTCCTACTGCAGTGCAAGTTCCAAATCTCATCTCCCCTACTCCACAACCCCAGGTGCTTGCTCTAACATGGCAGTGTGATATCTAGTTGCATGTTGCATATGGTGCCTAGCTTTTATTGCTCCTAATTTGTTAAATTGCCTCTCCTTAGCTTACACATTATACATGTGAATATGACAAGCCTTCCTATTTTTGGTACATACTACATCTGCCTATCACACCATGTCCTTACATCAAACTACTGTTCTTGTGTATCCTGCATCTATCACTTATGATGAGACAGTCACGCCCGTGGGTTAGTATGAGATGCGCTACTCTTATAAAGAGTGCAGTTTCATCCTCCCCACATGATTCTCAAGAAACAGCAAGTCTAAATGAAGATATTGAATGTAGCTCTGTACTTGAAGACCGCATTTCCCCTACACCACCATCGCGGGTGCTTGCTCTAACTTTGTAGTGTGATATGTGGTTGCATGTTGCATACACTGTCTAGCTTGTAATCCTTCTAATTAGGATAAATTGCATCTGCTTAGTTTACACATTATACCTGTGAATATGACATGCCTACCTATTTTTGGTACATACTACATCTATCTGTTCACCATGTTCTTACATGAAACTACCGCTCTTCTATATCCTGCATCAATCACTTACGATGAGACACCTTTATTCATTGCATATTGCATATTATTTCTAGCCCATTGCAATGTATTCCTTCTAATTTGTTCAAATACATATATGAGGCCACCCTTTTAATTTGGCAGAGTGATATTGGTTTCATCTTTCATATGGTGTCTAGCTTGCATTGCTTCTAATTAGTTCAAACACCTTGTGCTTAGTTTACACTTTACACATCATACATGTCAATATGTCATGTCATCCTGTTTTTCATACATATTCCATCCTTCTATCATGCGGTTGCCTTACATGAAAGTAGTGTTCATCAGTATCATGCATCAATGAGTTCTGAAGAGCAAAGTTTATTCCTTTTTCTTGTGGGTTTGACTTGACAAGGAAAAAGCAAAAAAAGAGGAAGGAAAAGAGTAAGGAAGGCGATGATGGTTGTCCTCTGCAGCAACGTAAACGGAGTATCTGTACGGATTCTCCTCGTACTGCTAGTGCATTACAAGTTCAAAGTCTCCGCTCCCCTACTCCACCATCCCAGGTGCTTGCTCTAACTTGGCAGTGTGATATTTGGTTGCATGTTGCATATGGTGTCTAGATAGTATTGCTTCTAATTAGTGTAAACTGCATCTGCTTAGCTTACACATTATAAATGTGAATATAACACGCCTTCCTATTTTTGGTACATACTATATCTATCTATCACACCATGTTCTTACAAGAAAGTATTCTTCTTGTGTATCCTGCTGTCGGATTCAGGGCTCCACAGACCCAAGAAGGTTCGAACTCTGGGGCGTGTGCGAAGATCTCAACCTCTCAAGCCTAGTGCCCGTCGCCCCACAGCCTAGCCTAGCCGAATTTGCGTGAGCAAGGAAGAAGATGAACATGAAAGTTTACCCAGGTTCGGGCCACCTTGGAGTGTAATACCCTACTACTGCTTTGTGGTGGATTGGCCTCACGAGGGGCTGAGGATGAACTAGTACAGAGGATGAACAACCTCGCTAGGGCTCGGGGGTGAGAATGAGTCGACCCCTTCTTTGGTGGTGGCTAACCTATATTTATAGTGGCCTTGGTCCTCTTCCCTCGAAACTTAGGCGGGAAGGGATCCCACAACGTCCAATTTGAAAGGGGACAAGTAGTGCATCCTATCCTGACAAAAGTTGGTCTTCTCTTGCAATGCTTCTGGTTGTGACGCAGCGGTGGGCTCGGTGATGACCTCCGCCTTGCTGAGCCCGTGGTCTTGGTCTTGTAGCACCGGAATGGAAACCTTTGGGAGATTCCTCAGGAACCCACGCCTGTCCTTGCCTCCTTAGAACCAAAGAGGAAACTGCCTCCTCTGCGCCCGCTAGCGCCCACTTGGCATTGGTCGTCATGGCTCATGTCATCGCAGCCTCATGAGGTGGGGTACCTGCATAGAAATCTCTGCTCCTCGGGTGGCCACCTGGGGAGGACGCTCCCTCGGGAGGTCTTGGTGTCGTCCTCCTCGCGAGGCCTGGCTCCTCGCGAGGGTCTTGTCTTGGTGGTCTTGGAGGTGGGCCGAACCAGGCCGTTGAGGGAGCCACGCCATGGGCCGCAGGTAGGCAAGTCTGGGTACCCTGGTTCCCAGAACGCCGACACCTGCATCAGTCACTTATGATGAGACACCTTTAAGTTGGCAGTGTGATATTGGTTTGCGTCTTGAATATGATTTCTAGTATGTAGTGCTTCTAATTTGATGAACGCCACCTATGACGAGACAGTTTGAACTTGGCAGAGTGATATTGGTTGCATCTTTCATATGGTGTCTAGCTTGCAGTGCTTCTAATTTGTTGAAATGCCTTCTGCTTAGTTACCACATCATAGGTGTGAATATGTCACACCGTCCTGTTTTTTCGTACATATTCCATCCTCGTATCATGTGTTTGCCTTTCATCCGAGTAGTGTTCATCAGTATCATGCATGAATGAGTTCTGAAGAGCGAATTTTATTCCTTTTTCTTCTCTGTTTGACTTCACAATGCAAAATCAATACAGCTGAAGGAAATTAGTAAGGCAGTGGATGATGGTGGTCCTTCAGAGAAACTCAAACCGAGGGTCTCTACAGATTCTACTCTGCCATCCTCCCAACAAGATTTGCAAGAGAACACAAGGATGGACAGTCAACGTAGCTGTGTAGATGATGAGCACATCTCCCCTACTCCACCATCACATGTGCTTGCTCTAACTTGGCACTGTTATATGTGGTTGTGTGTTTCGTATGATGTCTAGTTTGTATTGCTTCTAATTTTGTTGAATTGCATCTGCGTAGCTTACAACTTATACCTGCAACAATCACTTACCCATAAGAAACATTTAACTTGGGAGTGTGATGTAGGTTGCATCTTGCATTGTCTTCTAGCTTGTACTGCTTCTAATTTATTGAAATGGCACTTATGACGAGACACTTTTTACCTGGTAGAGTAATATTGGTTGCATGTTCATATGGTGCCTAGCTTTCATTTCTTATAATTTTGTTGAAATGCCTTCTGCTTACTGTTTTTCATACATATTCCATCCTCCTATTGTACGTGTGAATATGCAATGCTGTCGTTTTTTTGTATATATTCCATCCTCCTATCATGCGCTTGCCTTACATAAAAGTAGTGTTCGTCTGTATCATGCATCAACCAGTTATGCAGAGCTAATTTTATTCATCTTCTTGTGGTTTTGACTTCAGAAGGCAATATCAAAAAAGAGGAAGGAAACGAGTAAGTTAGGGGATGTTGGTGGTCCTCCGGACCGACACAAACAGAGGCTCTCTAGATTTGCCACTGCTACTGCTACTGCAGTTGAAGTCCCAAGTCTACATGATGAGTTCATCTCCACTACTCCACCATCGCAGGTGCTTTCTCTAAGTTGATAGTGTGATAATTCGTTTCATGTTGCATATGTTGTCTAGCTTGTATTTCTTCTATTTTGATTAAATTGCACCTGCTGAGTTTATATGTTATACATGTGCACATGACATGCCTTTCTGTGTCTAGAATACACTGCATCTATCTATTATACCATGTTCTTACATCAAAGTACTGCTGTTGTGTATCCCGCATCAATCACTCATGATTGGATGCTTTTAACTTGGCAGTGTGATAGTGGTTGCATCTTGCATTGATTTCTAGGTTGTACTGCTTCTAATTTTTCGAAATGCCACTTATGACAGGACACTTTTAACTTGGTAGAGTGATATTGGTTGCATCTTTCATATGGTGTCTAGCTTTGCATTACTTCTATTTTATTGAAAATCCTTCTGCTTAGTTTACACATCGTAGCTGTGAATATGTCACGCCATCCTGTTTTTCTTACATATTCCATCCTCCTCATATGGTTGTCTTACATCAAAGTATTGCTTGTCTGTATCATGCATCAATGAGTTCTGAAGAGCGATTTTATTCTTTTGTGTTGTGGGTACGGCTTGACATGGCAAAGTCAAAAAAGAGCAAGGAAAAGAATATAGTAGGGAATGGTGTTACTCGTCGGGTGCAACGGAAAAGGATCTTCCCTCAAGATTCTGCTGGTACTTATAGTGCAGTAGAAGGTCCAAGTTCACCGGCTAAATCTACAAACATAGTATCACCTGCTCCACCAGCTGCAACATCCCCTTCAACTGTGCCGGCATCTCAACGAGTTACTCGTTCGTTTGCTCCGCAACTGGCCTATTCCCAAGCTGCCTTCACACCTAACACTACTTCTGAAGCACTGCTGACACAACAGGACTTGGCAAGATCAGATGAACCTCATGAGCATCAACACCAAGACGGTACCTGACCAAGTCGAGTTGCAGTTGCATGCTCCTTTATCTATACTCTCGCAGTTTGATGTGCACTAACACTTTCCATATTCATTGTTGAACTAGCACCACGGCGCAAGCGGAAACAGACATCAGGGATAATGCTTGACAGATTAACAAAATCTAAAGGAGGAAGAATGGAGATCCATTTTGAGGCAGGTTTAAAAAGGCCACGTGATGCTACAGAGTCAACCAAGTTAGTATCAGAGGCATCCGTTGCCGTTAGGTGTCATGCACGTATCCTCCCAACGTGGATCCAGTACAGGAATGAGAAAGACGATACCCACTTTAACACCTTCCTTGACCATTTATCCGTAAGTAATGTTATTCATCGCAATTTGTAATATTGTCTTGCTCTGTCCCATACTTTCTAGCTTCCTCCTAATAAGACTCACATTCTTTTTTTCAACAGATGAGGTTCAAGTTGGATCCGAAAGATGATGCAACTAAACAAGCATGCACTCATGTTTTTCAGTCTATTCTGCGACATTATCGGTACCACCTTAGAAAAACTCACTTTGAAGGCAAGGCTAACAATGAAATTGCCCAAACATCTCCAGTGGAATATATTACAGATGAAGACTGGACAGCCCTTGTTAAACACTGGTCTGATCCGAAGTATTAGGTAGGGTATATGTATTTGATTACATCACATATTGAACTCGTATTTACGTATGTGCCTTACAAGTGTATCTTCTTCTAGGCTAAATGTTTGAAGAACAAGACCAACCGTTCTAAAGTGAAATTCCAACAGACAACAGGATCTTGTAGCTATATTGCACACTGCGAGGCTCTTGTAAATAGCTGCTAGTTCCTTCTTTTTTCTGTGCCATATTATCGTATCTATATTGACTTGTTCCAAATACAGAGGAAAAACCCGTGCGGACCAAAAAGAACCTGAACCGAATGCAGTGCAAATCTTCAAGGATTGCCACACCAGCAAGATGAAGGGCATGAGCACACCAGTTCAAGCCACTGTTGTAAGTCCTTACTCCTCCTGCCTTTGAACTGCTTGTTACTGTGATGTGTTCATTTAACTGCTTGGTTTGTAGCCAATGTCAGTTACTCTGTTCACTTTTATACTCAGTTGTCTTAACGTATCATTTCACCTTATATGGTTTAAAAGAGAGGAAGCATATTCTTTTGGTCTTGATCTGTAATCTAGTTGTGATGTTCACGTGCCCACACAATGATACAATAGCCTATTTGTTTGATATTTGTTTGCCCATGATATGAATGATGTCATACTATGTTCATCCTACTTTAAACCATGTCTCTTTATCCTTAGATGTCAACGAATGTGAGGAAATAGACAATACAATAGGCATGCTACGTGGACATATGTTCCGAAAGTGATTTTATTATGTAGTTGGCACTACAATACATGCTAATGTATTACACTAGTTCACCAAAATAAGTTATGTATACACATGAAACCTATTTTGTTTGTTTTTGTATCATTAGTAACTTATCTGGTACACTAATCTACAAGTTCAAACTTTCAGCAAGCTATGGAACAAATGATTGAACAGCCAGAACCACCTGAAGGTGACGAGGCTACCACCGGCACAATGTCACCTCTTGCTGCAGTGCGTTGATACGTCTCTGGTGTATCTACTTTTCCTAATGCCTTTGCTCTTGTTTTGGACTCTAATTTGCATGATTTGAATGAAACTAACCCAGACTGACGCTGTTTTCAGCAGAACTACCATGGTGTTGTTTTTGTGCATAAATAAAAGTTCTCGGAATGGAACGAAACTTTTTGGAGAATTTTTATGGAATAAAAGAAAAATACTGGAGCCAAGAACCACCGGAGGGGGGGCCCTGGGTGAGCACAACCCACCAGGGCGCGCCCCCCTCCAGGCGCGCCCAGGTGGGTTGTGCCCACCTAGTGGCCCCGCTGACCATATCTCCAACACTATAAAATCCTATTTTTGGAGAAAAAATCAGGGAGGAAGAATTATCGTGTTTCACGAGACGGAGCCCCCGCCGCTTCATGTTCTTCATCGGGAAGCCAGATCTGGAGCCCGTTTGGGGCTCCGGAGAGGGGAATCTTCGATCTTCATCATCACCAACCCTTCTCCATCGCCAATTCCATGATGCTCCCCACCGGGAGTGAGTAATTCCTTCGTAGGCTCGCTGGTCGGTGAGGAGTTGGATGAGATTCATCGTGTAATCGAGTTAGTTTTGTTAGGGCTTGATCCCTAGTATCCATTATGTTCTGAGATTGATGTTGTTATGACTTTGCCATGCTTAATGCTTGTCACTTTGGGCCCGGGTGCCATGATTTCAGATCTGAACCATTTATGTTATCACCATTATATCTATGTTCTAGATCCGATCTTGCAAGTCATATTCACCTATTACGTGTTATGATCCGTAAACCCCGGTGTGACAGTAATCGGGATACTTTTCGATGATGACCGTAGTTTGAGGAGTTCATGTATTCACTATGTGTTAATGCTTTGTTCCGGTTCTCTATTAAAAGGAGGCCTTAATATCCCTTAGTTTCCTTATGGACCCCGCTGCCACGGGAAGGTAGGACAAAAGATGTCATGCAAGTTCTTTCCGTAAGCATGTATGACTATTTACGGAATACATGCCTACATTATATTTATGAACTGGAGCTAGTTTTGTATCGCCCTAGGTTATGACTGTTATATGATGAATATCATCCAATGAATTCACCGATCCAATGCCTACGAGTTTTTCACATATTGTTTCTACTAAGTTACTATTGCTATTGCTGCTGACACAACTGCTACAAAATCATTGCTATCACTGTTACCGTTATTGCTATTGTTACCACTACTATCAAAACTATCATATTACTGTGCTACTGATCATATTTCTGTAGATAATTAATCTCTAGGTGTGGTTGAATTGACAACTCAGCTGCTAATACTGGCAAATATTCTTTGGCTCCCCTTGTGTCAAATCAATAAATTTGGGTTGAATACTCTACCCTCGAAAACTGTTGCGATCCCCTATACTTGTGGGTTATCAAGACCTTTTTCTGGCGCCGTTGCCGGGGAGCATAGCTATATTTGTTGAGTCACTTGGGATTATTATCTATTTATCACTATGAAGAATCTGAAGGATACCAAGACTAAGATTTTTCCCTCTAAGACGAGGGGGGGTAAGGAACTGCCATCACACTCTGCACTTGATTCACCTTCTATTTTGAGTAGACTTGCAACACCACCACATGCTATTAATCCTGATATGTCACAAGTTATTGATGATGCTTCTTTTGCTATGAATGCTACTCATGATGATGCTAGTACCTTGCTTGATGATAATATGCCACTAGGTGAATTTCTTGATGAACTAATTGCTAGAGCTAATGATATTGAGAATGCTGAAACTGAGGAAATTATTGAAACTGATGAAGTACTTGAAACTGAAAATCTTGAAACACCTATTAGACCTAGCTCTTCTAGATATGAATTGCCTAAAATACCTGAAGGTTATGTTATGGATGAGGAGGCAACTAGAGACTTTCTTGCTTGCAATGATAGGGATGATCTTAAGAAATTACTATGCAAACTGAAGGAAAAAAATCGTTGAATGCTAGAATGAAATGTGATCCTAAGTTTTCTAGTTCACCTATCTTTGTTCATGATAAGGATTATGAATTCTTTGTCGACCCGGAGTTAATTACTTTGGTTGAATCTGATCCTTTCCATGGCTATGAGATTGAAACTGTTGTGGCACACCTCACTAAATTAAATGATATAGCCACCCTATTTGCTCATGATGAGAAGATTCACTACTATTATACTCTCAAGTTATTTCCATTCTCATTAAAGTGTGATGCTAAGATATGGTATAATACTCTTGCTCCTGGTTGTGTGCGTAGTCCCCAGGATATGATTTACTACTTCTCTGAAAAATATTTTCCTATATAAGAAACAAGCTGCCTTACAGGAAATATTTAACTTTGTGCAAATTGAAGAAGAGAGTCTCCCACAAGCTTGGGGGAGGCTTCTCCTATTGCTTAATGCTTTGCCTGATTATCCTCTTAAGAAAAATGAAATACTTGATATCTTCTATAATGGACTAACCGATGCTTCTAGGGACTTCCTAGATAGTTGTACTGGTTGTGTTTTCAGGGAACAAACTATTGGACAAGCTGAGGAATTATTGAATAACATATTGAAAAATTATGATGATTGGACTCTTCTTGAACCACCGCATAAGCCCACTCCAAAGAAGAGGGGTATCTTATATCTCAGTCCTGAAGATATGCAAGAGGCAAAGAAAAGTATGAAAGAAAAAGGTATTAAAGAAGAGGATGTTAAAAATTTACCTCCTATTGAAGAAATACATGGACTTGACACAACACCACCAAAGGTGGTAGAGGTAAACTCTTAAATGTAATTTGATGAAAACGACAATCCTTATAATATGCATCCTAGTCAATGCCTTTATGAGTTTGACAACTACATTAGAAAACAAGATCACTTCAATGAAAATGTTATGAAACAATTGAAATATAACTCCAATATGATTGCTCGCTTGAGTGACTTGTTATTTAGAATTACTAATGATGTAAGAGGTGAGGGAAACATGCCTCTATGGTTCATACTAAGTTAGAACAAGTTGCTAAATCTCAAAGAAAGTTGCTTGATGAAATGAATAATAATATGAATGATCATGCTATTAGAGTAATAACTAGAGGAGGTAGAATGACTCAGGAACCACTTTATCCTGAGGGACATCCTAAAAGAATTGAACAAGACTCTCAAAGAATTAACACTGATGCACCTAGTCCTTTTAAAAAGAAGAAGAAAAAGAAAATTGATAGGACTTTGCATACCTCTAGTGAACCTGAAGTAGAAAAACCTCCTGAAAATGATGTTTCTATTTCTGATGCTGAAACTCAATCTGGTAATGAACACTCATCTAGTGATAATGAAAAGGATAATGATGATGTTCATGAAGACACTCAACCAAACAAAGATAAAGAACCAGATCATGATGTTGAAATAGAACCAACTGTTGATCTTGATAACCCACAACCTAAAAATAAAAGATATGATAAAAGAGACTTTGTTGCTAGAAAACATGGAAGAGAAAGAGAACCATGGGTTCAAAAACCCATGCCCTTTCCACCTAAGTCAACTAAGAAAAAGGATGATGAAGAATTTGAACGCTTTGCTGAAATGCTTAGGCCAGTCTTTTTGCGCACTCACTTGACTGATATTTTAAAGATGGCCCCTTATGCAAAATATATGAAAGACATCATCACTAATAAAAGAAAATACCTGAAGCTGAAATCTCCACCATGCTTTCTAATTATTCTTTTAAGGATGGGGTACCTTAAAAACTTGGAGATCTAGGAATACCAACTATACCTTGCTCCATCAAAAGAAATTATGTCAAAACTGCCTTGTGTGATTTAGGAGCTGGTGTTAGTGTTATGCCTTTCTCCTTATACAAAAGACTGGATTTGAATAAACTTACACCTACTAAAATATCTTTGCAAATGGCTAACAAATCAACTGCCATACCTATCGGTATTTGTGAGGATGTGCCCGTTGTTGTTGCAAATATTACTATCTTAACTAACTTTGTTATACTTGAGATGCCCGAGGACGACAATATGTCGATTATCCCTGGTAGACCCTTTTTGAATACTGCAGGGGCTGTTATTGATTGCAATAAAATCAAGGTCACTTTTCATATCAATGGTAATGAACATACGGTGCACTTTCCGAAGAAACAATTCCAAGTGAATGGTATTAATGTTATTGAAAAATCTCCGACCCTCACTATTGGAAGTTTTCAACTACCTCTACCTACTGCCAAAAAGAAATATGAAATGCTTATTGTTGGGGACATGCATATCCCCGTTGAGGTAACTTAGTGTTTTACGAAAGTTCTTCGGTTTCATGCTAATCAAAGGTGGTTGTTAATAAGACTTGATCAACCTTATTAATGGATCATTTTTTAGAGATATGAAGTTGATGAATTTAGTAAGCACGACCTTCTGCTCCCAACTTTTGTTTTCTGTTTTTGTTAGTTAAATAAAATAAAATGCCATGTTTTGTCTTTTTTCTGAATTTCCCGTGCAATAAAAAATGACCCAACAATAAAAGTTCTCAGGATACCCTGGAAATTTAATACGATTTTTTTCTGATTATTTCTTAATTTTTAGTACAAATAACATCAGAGGGGGGGTGCACCAGGTGGGCACAACCCACCTGAGCGCGCCAGCAGCCCCAAGCGTGTCCTAGTGGGTTGTGGTCCCCATGTGGGCCCCTCACTTATCTCTTCAGTCCATTCCATCACCTGCATAAAAAAATCACCATTGCTCTCTCTCTCTCTCTCTTGTGTTCTTGCTCTCAAACCCGCGGATTTCGATCTCTTTGCTCGAAGCTCCGTTTTCGAAACTGTTTTGGGGGATTGCTACTTGGTATGTGACTCCTCCATTGCTCCAATTAGTTTTTGTTTTAGTGGATTCTATTTTGAATAATGAGCTACTCTTGGTGCTATTGTAGATGAGCTTGCATGTTGAATTCTTAGAGTTCTAAGTAGTTTGAATGCTCAATATAGCCTCTATGCTTCCTTATGAGTAGTTGTTATCAATCTTGTGAAGTTTTGTTGACAAAATTTTTTTGGAGTAAAATTTCAGAATTTTATTTATAGGAATAAGATGAGTTTCTTTAGGAAGTTTGCCTCCAAGAAAAGTGCCAAGGGAGTCATTGGGGAGTCATCGGACAATGACCTCCAAACTCGGAGAAGGGCAGAGGTGTGGCCGTGCGAATGGCCGCATAATCTCTTCATGGATGGAGCCGGAATCTGTCAAGAGTTCACACAATTTGCTGCTAATGCTAGTCTCACTGACTTCATCACAGCTGAGTGTGAACAAAACCATCTCCTTACAAATTCCTTTGTGCACAATTTTCATTTTCTAAGAAGGAATAACCCCCCTCAGGTGCAGTTCAATTTATATGCTGAAACCCATCAGATTCCACTTACTGATTTTTGTGATATATGCTTGATCCCTTCTGACGGGGAAATGAGAGAGCCTAGACCTACAGAGTTTGAGGACTTCTATCGTACTCTGTCAGTGGGGGATGAGAGAGGTGTGTCAAGTGTCACTGCCACTAGCTTGCAGTTTCCTTCTGTGCATTATTTTGCTCTATTTATCGCGAAGTGTTTACTTGCTAGAGAGAAGGTTGGTGCACTTAGTGCCCCCGATTTCGCTGTCTTACACCATGCACTATACGGCAATAACACCTTTAGCCTAGGGGCTATTATTGCACATCGTTTGCACCTTAACAGAACCAAGGGCAAAATTCATGGCGGTATTTATGCTACTCGTTTAGCGAGTCACTTTAATGTTCAGATCCGCCAACATGATTATCGTTTACCCAAGGTTTATTTAGATCACTAGGCGATGGAAGATCACCAGTTTGCTGATATTGATAACTCTATTCATAATATTCCTTACAACCTGGTTTCCAGTGTGGAAACTCATGATATTATTCTATTGCCTGCACCTGCTTTGTTTGATTCTATTGCCAGGGGCGGATACAGGATCGTGCCTGAGGATATTATTTCTTACCGGAACACCCAGGTAGAGGCAGAGGAGGAACCTCAGGAGTGGGACGCTCAGGTGCCCGCACCCCAGCACTTCAACGTGGAAACCTGATGGCTACTACAAGTGGTGATTACCAAGCTAGGCCAAAAGCCTAAGCTTGGGGGAGTATGCATTTCCACCGACATTACATTCATGTTCACACATTTCACTCCAGTTGTCGGTTTTCACATTTTTTCATTGTATTATCCATGTTAGATTTATTTTCTTGCTTTCTTCTTGTGTGTTTGAAAAACTTTGAGAAAATCCAAAAATATTTCCTGCTTCTTTTCAATTTTTCTTTCTAGTTTAATTATCTGTAGTATTAAAAGAAAACCCAAAAAGATTTCTTGATTCTTCTTTTACTTGTTGGGAGCTTTCCCGTGTAAATAGTTTTTCTCGTTTTTATTTTTCTTTCTCTAGTTTGCTTTCTCTGAGGAAAACTAAAAACTCCAAAAATATTTCAGTGTGTTTCTCTGAATTTATTTTCCTTTTATTGAGTTTTACCAAGGAGAAGACCACGATGAAAATGTTGAGTGGCTCTCATATGCATTGCTATTGATCTAACAAAGAGCCCATATTACCTTGTCTTGTCCTTTTTGAATAAAATGTTTGCAGATTCCAGCTTAGTCCACAACACTCTTGCACTATTATCATTTTTCATATCATTCGGTCGTGCAAGTGAAAGGCAATAATGGCGATATTTGATTAACTGGCTGTGGCAGAGAGAAACGGGTATGAACTCAACTTGTTCTGTTTTTCTAAATATATTTAACCTAGTATCCATGATTCAGCCTATTATGAGCAAACATGTTTACAATGACAATTAGAGATTATAGTTTCTCATGCCATGCTTAAGTAGTTAGGAGTGGATAATGATTTATCTTGGATGTCAACATGCATTAAAATGATTGTGATGTGATATGATGATATGGTATCCTCCTCTGAATGTTTGAGTGGCTTAACTTGGCACATGTTCACACATGTAGTTGAATCAAAACCAACATAGCCTCTATGATATTTATGTTCATGGTGTTCATATCCTACTCATGCTAGTATCCAATGTTACTTATGCATAATGCATGTTCATGACCGTTTTTGCTCTCTAGCTGGCCGCTTCTCAACCTATTTGCCAGCCTTCGCCTGTACTAAGCTGGAATGCTGCTTCTGCATCAAAATCCTAAAACCCAAGTTATTCCAGATGAGTCCACCATATATCTACCTATATGCGGTATTACCTTGCCGTTCTAAGTAAATTTGCATGTGCCACCTCTGAAAAACTTCAAATAAACATCCGTTTTTGTGTGCCTGAATTGTTCATAGAGCGACAAGAGGTAGTCAATATCTTCCATGCTAAGTGGGTTTTTCTCATGATGAGTGTTTATTCACTCGTCCTTGCACGAGAGGGGCGGTAATAGGGATTCCCAGTCCCAAAATAAAAAATTCCAAATAATTAAACAAAACTCCCCCAAGAATGATGCTGGTATGGAAGGTACCCACTGGATTCGGCTAGCCGTGGAGTTTGTTTGTTGGTGGAGGGGGAGTAAACCTTTACTTTTATAGCTTGGGAACCGCCACTAATGTGTTTAGCATGGAAGATATCGATAACTAATGGTCGCGAAGTAAATAGGAAGGGTGCATTTCTCAAAATTTCATTTATCTCTGTTTTAAAAATCTGAGCTCTGCCACCGCTGCAAATCACTACTTCCCTCTGCGAAGGGACTGTCTATTTAATTTTATGTTGTGTCATCACCTTCTCAAATAAGCGCCAGATCTGAGAGCACTATTGTCATCCTCATGCATTGTGTATAGCTAATGTTGGATGCATCATGACTGGATATTTTCTAACATGAATTACAATGTTTAGTCGCTGCTTGAACTTTGGAGGTGCTTTGCATTTATGTTTTGCGGTCTCAGAAAGGGCTAGCGATATACCACTGTTGTCATATTATATCATGATTGTTTTGACAAAGTGTTGTCATTTTAGATATTTTATTATTGCTCGCTAGTTACTTATGCCATTGATATGAGTTATATAATTTCTAAGAGTTATTGTTGACATGGTTAGTTATAATCTTTGCTGAAAACCTGGGTGCTATTTAAGCTTATTTATGTAAACAAGAACAAAAGAGTTCGTAAAAGTTTTTCTTTTTCACTTTCAGTTTATCAACTGAATTGCTGGAGGACAAGCAAATGTTTAAGCTTGGGGGAGTTGATACGTCTCCGGCTTATATACTTTTGCTAATGCTTTTGCTCTTGTTTTGGACTCTAATTTGCATGATTTGAATGAAACTAACCCGGACTGACGCTGTTTTCAGCAGAACAACCATGGTGTTGTTTTTGTGCAGAAATAAAAGTTCTCAGAATGGATTGAAACTTTTTGGAGAATTTTTATGGAATAAAGGAAAAATACTGGAGCCAAGAACCACCGGAGGGGGGGGGGGCCTGGGTGAGTACAACCCACCAGGGCGCCCCCCCTCCAGGCGTGCCCAGGTGGGTAGTGCCCACCTGGTGGCCCTGCTGACCCTATCTCCGATGCTATAAAATCCTATTTTTGGAGAAAAAACTAGAGAGGAAGAATTATCGCGTTTCACGAGACGGAGCACCGCCGCCTCCTATTCTTCATCGGGAGGCCAGATTTGGAGCCCATTTGGGGCTCTGGAGAGGGGAATCTTCGATCTTCATCATCACCAACCCTTCTCCATCGCCAATTCCATGATGCTCCCCACTGGGAGTGAGTAATTCCTTCGTAGGCTCGCTGGTCGGTGAGGAGTTGGATGAGATTCATCATGTAATCGAGTTAGTTTTGTTAGGGCTTGATCCCAGTATCCATTATGTTCTGAGATTGATGTTGCTATGACTTTGCCATGCTTAATGCTTGTCACTTTGGGCCTGGGTGCCATGATTTCAGATCTGAACCGTTTATGTTATCACCATTATATCTATGTTCTAGATCCGATCTTGCAAGTCATATTCACCTATTGCGTGTTATGATCCGTAAACCCCGGTGTGACAGTAATCGGGATACTTTCCGGTGATGACCGTAGTTTGAGGAGTTCATGTATTCACTATGTGTTAATGCTTTGTTCCGGTTCTCTATTAAAAGGAGGTCTTAATATCCCTTAGTTTCCTTATGGACCCCGCTGCAACGGGAGGGTAGGACAAAAGATGTCATGCAAGTTCTTTCCATAAGCACGTATGACTATTTACGAAATACATGCCTACATTATATTTATGAAATACCACCCGAGGTTATGACTGTTATATGATGAATATCATCCAATGAATTCACTGATCCAATGCCTATGAGTTTTTTCACATATTGTTTCTACTAAGTTACTATTGCTATTGCTACTGTCACAACTGCTACAAAATCATTGCTATCACTGTTACCGTTATTGCTATTGTTACCACTACTATCAAAACTATCATATTACTGTGCTACTGATCATATTGCTGTAGACAATTAATCTCCAGGTGTGGTTGAATTGACAACTCAGCTGCTAATACTTGCAAATATTCTTTGGCTCCCCTTGTGTCGAATCAATAAATTTGGGTTGAATACTCTACCCTCGAAAACTGTTGCGATCCCCTATACTTGTGGGTTATCATGCGTCAGTATCTCTCCACTAATAGTGCAAAAAGCAACTTCCTGCGTAATTCTGGGTTGGTTGTCAAGGTAACCTCGTCCAAATCGCCTACTGAACAAAATCTTCCGGCTAGATAGAGTGATATATCAGTGCTCCAGACACAAGTCCAATCCCTAATGGAGGTCGTTTCGGAAACAAGAATAGTGGTTGACAAATGTCGTCAAGATATGAATGGTTTTGAAACCAGACTATCAGACATTTGCTTCATTGTTCGAGAGCAATGGCGGAAAAAAGGGGAAGATCATGCTGCTCCATCAGATTCTACAGCCTGAAACATTAGTGCTCAGGTCAAATGATCTGCATGGACTGTAAACTTTATGCCAACAGGCCTTTTGTTGTATGGCTGGAATTTATTTTGTTGTGATACGTCATTTATCATGCTGCCAAAGGCTATAGAAATTACGACGCTATTTTTGTATAGTGTAGGTTTATCTTAGTAATGTATTCGGCCGAAAGCTTCATAGGAGCCCAACGAGCCAACATTCGTTGGGCCCACAATTCTAATTGGGCTAAAAACGATTATGGGTCGTAATTTGCATGTAGCCCACTAAAAATATCTGGGCCTAAATCAGCATAAGCTTTCTTATTTTGGGTAGGCCTGTGCCCACAGTGGGCCTTTAACAAGCCTAAACATAATTTGGGCCCTCGGTAACAACAGGTCGTTAACATGTGTAAACATCTCGAGCCCATAAATAACATGGGCCTTTAATAGGCCGAAAGTGAGATTGGGCCCTAATTGTACCAAATAACCCACTGGTCATTAGCAGGCCGAAATGTATCTCAGCTCGTGGTGGCCCATTTACAATGTGGATCGTTCACAGGCCGAAATTCAGGCAGGCCGTAAATGCACCGACCTACTACACGGGCCTTTACCAGCCCAGAAGTGCGGTCGGGCTTGATTAGTATCAGTTTTATATGGGCCGTTAATAGGCCCGATGTGACGTTGGGCCACATATGGCCCATGGACTTTGTCCGATGTTAACCGGCCAAAAAACACAACAGGTTGAAAGTGGCACAAATCTACAGTGGGCCTCTAACATGCCGAATGTCAGACATGGCCGAATATGACCCAATTCCTTCATGGTCGTTGATGGGCCGAAAGTTTCATTGGGCAATAAATGGGCCCAAATGA
Source organism: Thinopyrum elongatum (assembly GCA_011799875.1). NCBI lineage: Eukaryota > Viridiplantae > Streptophyta > Magnoliopsida > Poales > Poaceae > Thinopyrum > Thinopyrum elongatum. Next base: position 303,083,519 of record CM022301.1, read on the forward strand.
AGCAGGACCTTTAACAGGCCGGAAACACACCGGGCCGTAATTCGTCCCAAATACTTAGCGGACTGTTAATGGACCAGAAGTGACCATGGGCCGCAATGATGACAAGTCTAGAATGGGCCATTGAAGGGCCGATTTGACACTAGTCGTACGAGCCTTAACTGCGAATGGGTCGTCTGCAAGCAGGCCGTTAATGGGCCAGCCCGCTAATTTTGACTGGGCCAGCCTTTTTAACCTAAATGGGTTGCTGTTGGGCCTTGCCACATGTCAACGTACCATAGGTGCCTCCTGTCCATTGGGAGGTTGACATCTGTCCTTTCGCGGTGCTGCCACGTGGTTGCTATGGCCAATGAGAATTTTACACATGGAAAATCCCCATTGGTCCAGGCTGTTAACGGGTTATCGGATCCAAACCGGAACCCGATAGCTTAACGGCGACCCATTACCGTGGATGCCATGTGTCGGTTACCCTTGACAAAAGCACTTCCATGACGCGCCATTTATCGTCATGGAAGTGGACACTTCCATGATGATAATTTTGGTATTGTCATGCAACACTTCTACGACAGCACAGGTATGACTATCTTGATTCTGTCATAAAATTGTCATGGATGTACATGCATGACAGAAAACGTGTCCTACTGTGACAAACACGTATCATCATGGAAGTGTATTTTTTTTGTAGTGGAACTTAATAGTTGACGGTTTCCAATACAGAACTGCGTCTGATTAATAACCCGCGCCACTCACCTTCCAAACCTCAAGGCGTGAAATAGAGTGCCAATCGTGTGGGGCCCGGTTGTCTTACCAGATATTTACATTTTCTTTCCTCATATAAGGCACGAATGCTTATTTTGTGTTACCATGGCACTCCATGCATGTGTCCAAGCCGTGACACCAATATGTTTGAAAATTCCTTCCAATTTACTGCACATGGAATTCTCGCACACAACAAGTACACATATATGATTTTTCAAACCGTTATGGTTAGCTATTGCATGTACATGTAGTTCAAATTTGAATTGCAGTCATTAAATGGCTAGAAAATCACTTAAATGTCTTAAAGAGGTCAAATGGCCCCTGAAATTTTCTGAATTTTGACATGACAGTTGTATTAGTGCACGTTAACTGTAGAAAATTTCTGAAGGTCATAAGAGGAAGCTATCATTGGTTCGTCATCAAACATGCATTGTTCCCTCTCGGAACCACGAGCCTTCTAGTGAGTTGCTCCAGTTTGTGAGGGGTGTGTGTCCAAACTTTCATCAAACAGGCTAATTTTTAACACCACATCTTGGTGGCATTGCCATTACGTCAAGCAAGGTTTCATGTATTTATGATCATTTTTTATTTTTTTGGAATTTAAATGCCATGGCACTCCATGCGTTGTGTCCAAGCCGTGACACCAATATGTTTGAAAATTCCTTCCAATTTACTACACATGGAATTAACTCGCACACAAGTACACAAATATGATTTTTTAAACCATTATGGTTAGCTGTTGCATGTACATGTAGTTCAAATTTGAATTACAGTCATTAAATGGCTAGAAAATCACTTAAATTTCTTAGAAAGGTCAAATGACCCCTGGAATTTTCCAAATTTTGACATGACAGTTGTATTAGTGCACGTTAACTGTAGAAATTTTTTTAAGGCCATAAGAGGAAGCTATCGCTGGTTCGTCATCAAACATACATTGTGCCCTCTCGGAACCACGAGCCTTCTAGTGAGTTGCTCCAGTTTGTGAGGGATGTGTGTCCAAACTTTCGTCAAACAGGCCAATTTTTTACCACACCATCTTGGTGCCATGCCATTACGTCAAGCAATGTTTCATGTGTTCTTGATCATTTATGAATTTTTTGGAATTTAAATTCCATGGCACTCGATGCTTAATTTGTGTCCATGCCATGACACCAATATGTTTCAAAATCCTTCCAATTTACTGCACATGGAATTAACTCACACACAAGTACACAAATATGATTTTTCAAACTGTTATGGTTAGCTGTTGCATGTACATGTAGTTCAAATTTGAATAACGATCATTAAAAGGCTAGAAAATCACTTAAATGTCTTAAAAAGGTCAAATGACCCTTGAAATTTTCCAAATTTTGTCATGACAGTTGTATTAGTGCACATTAAATGTAGAAAAAAAATTAAAGTCCATAAGAGGAAGCTATCGCCGGTTCATCATCAAAGATGTATTGTGCCCTCTCGGAACCACGAGCCTTCTAGTGAGTAGCTCCGGTTCGTGAGGGGTGTGTGTCCAAAGTTTCGTCAAACAGGCCAATTTTTTACCACACCATCTTGGTGCCATGCCATTATGTTAAGCAAGGTTTCATGTATTTCTGATCATTTTTGAATATTTTGGACTTTAAATGCCATGGCACTCGATGCGTTGTGTGACGCCCCGGCTCAATCGTGCACTAATCATACACGCAAATGCACACGATCAAGCCTAAGGACTCACTTGACGGAATCACAACACAACTCTAAAACATAAATAAAGTCATACAAGCTTTATATTACAAGCCAAGGGCCTCGAGGGCTCGAATACATAAGCTCGCATACAAGTGTCAGCGGAAGCATCAGATATCTGAGTACAGACATAAAAGATAAAACAGATAGGCCTTTAAAAGGCGAGGCAAAAGAAAACGCTACGATCGAGAAGGCGCATGCCTCCTGCCTGGGGCCCTCTGAACCTACTCCTGGTTGTCAGCCAACTCGTAGTAGTAACCACCCTCGGGGTGGTAGTAGTAGTCGTCGGTGGGGGCAGCTGTCTCCGGGGCTCCGTCATCTGGTTGCATCAAACGGGTATGGGGAAAAAGAGGAAGCAAAGCAACCGTGAGTACTCATCCGAAGTACTCAGCAAGCAAGGATCTACACTACATATGCAACATTATCAAAGAAAGTCTGTATATGTGGACTGGGCTATAGAAATGCCAGAATAGAGAGAAGGCCTATTCCTATCGAAGACTAGCATCTTCAACGGTCTTGCAGCATTAGAAGAGTGTAGATTAGTACAGTATAAAGTAATAGTAGTAATAAGTATCAACCTCGCCCAGAGATCCTTTCTCGACTCCCTACAAGAAAGCAATCCCAGAGCCCTACTATCCATTTCTCATCTCATCATTAAGTTCTAGTTGTATCGATCAGGATACAACTCCGAGCGTCCGTTACTGAGGATCCGGCTATGCATAGATTAGTTCTTCCCTGCAGGGGTGCACCAACTTACCCACCACGCTCGATTAACTCCGACCGGACACATTTTTTTGGGTCATGCCCGGCCTCGGCCAAACGATACGCCGCAACCCGACCTAGGCTTAAGAGAGAGGTCAGCACGCCGGACTAAACCTATGGCCCAAGGGGTCTTGGGCCATCGCCCCGGGAACTCCTGCACGCCCTATGTAATCTAGCACTGTGACTCTCTGTTAAACATGCCATGTCATCATCTATGCAATGCTTGATCACAGTGTTAGCTCAACTCAATTCAAATTTCACTCTGAAAATCAATTCAAATTCAAGTGCAAAATAAAGTTGTTAAAAAATTGCTGGAAAAATGTTCACCTTCTAGCAAATATTCCAAAACCATTTGCTGTTAAGGAATACAACATCATCATCAAGTCACAGTGGGCCTAAGCATTTTAAAACAGTGCCAAAACAACACTTTAAATGCCATATTCATTTTTGAAAAATTCAAAAGGATTCCAAAACTCCTCAAACTTTTTGGGACAGTGCAGAATATTCCATTGTAATTGTGTGACCAAGTTTCACATTTTTACAAAATCATTTGGTGGCTCCAAATATTGCAAGACCCTCTCTGAAAAAGAAAAGCAGAAACTGAAAAAGAAAAAAAGGAAAAAGGCCACTATGCACTGGGCCTAAGTGCACAGTGCCTGAGGCCGGCCCATCTCTCCCTCCTCTCTCTCTCTTTCTCCTGTGTGTGTCAACGCGCTCCTGGCCGCGCCAGCGAGCGCCGCTCGGGTGCCGACATCGCGATGCCGCGGGCGTCCGCGAGGGGATAAGGCCGAGCCGTCCTTCCCCCTGGCCATCCTCATCCATTCTCCCTTGCTCTCCACCCTCTTCCTTATCCAGATCCATCGCCGCCGAACGCCACCGCTGCGATGGCTCCGTCCTAGCCGCGGCCACCGTCATCCATTCGTCGCCTCCCTGTGTCCATCAGCTCCGCCGTCGACTGCTGCTTCGACTGGTATCGCTTGGTGGAACCAGGACCCACTGCACCGAGCCCCATGACCTCGTCTTCAACCTCGGGCCACCGGCGATCCCCTTCCTCTCCGGTGAGCTCTGCTGCTCCTAAACCACCAAGGGTCTTTCGTGATCGCTCGGTGAGCTCTGCACCTTCCTTCCCCTCCTCTCTGCGTTGCCTGTCGCCGTCCATAGCCGCCACCCCATTCGTGACCGAATGCGTCGCCACCGACTAGCTCATTGCCGTCGCTGTGGCCACTGACACGCTCGCCTGAGTCACGCATCGTGCTCCTAGTGCTTCCATGAGCCTAGCGAGCCCACGCACGCCTCTCTCCATGCCCCCTAGCACCACATTGCTGGATCAGACGCCGTCTTCTTCCTCGTCTCTGACGCACTCCGGCGATGAATCCGGCCGCCACGAGCTACCCCGAGCCCACTTACGCACACCTGCAGGGCCACTGTGAGCTACCGCGTCTTCTTCCCCCTCTCCCCGTCCTCTTCCCGTAGCTATAGACGTCGCCTCGCCCGTACTTGAATGCGCCTCCACGGAGCTCGTCGTCGGCAAGTCTCCGGCGACCAAATGGTCGTGCGCTACTGCCCGTTCTGCTTGCACACACACGTAGGCCTCGCCTCGCTATTTAGACTACCCATGCGCGCACCGTATCACCGTCCCCGCATGCCACCCGAAAGCACCGCCACCAACCATCATCGCCGGTGACCCATCCGGCCTTCCCAGCTCCGGCCGTGGCCACCACCGAACGCGGCCTCGAGTGCTCGTTCGAGCAAGCCAAACCCCGGCCAAAATGGTGCCCCGTAGAAGAAACCCGGGCTCGCCGGAGTTTTCGCCGTCGCGCAACCTCGCCGGAGCTCTCCACCGATGTGGCACCATGGGCCCCACCCTCAGTGCCAATGTGGATGGGCCCCACGGGCGCCAGTTGACCCAGTTGACTGGGTCAACTGCTGACTGGGCGCCGTGGCCCACTGACATGTGGGTCCCACTCGGTAAAACATTTTTATTAAATAAATAATCAGTTAATTAGTTAATTAAAACACTAATTACCCACTGACCAGTAGGCCCCACCCACTAATTAGACTAATTAGTTTAAACTAACTCAGTTAATTAAACCACAGTCACTGACATTTGGTTCCCACTGGACCCACAGGTCAGGTTTGACTCTGGTCAGTGCGGCTGTTGACTGCTGATGTCATTCCCATGTCATGCTGACGTCATAATTAATTTCTGTTAATTTAAATAATTTCAGAAAATGTCTAAAACTTTGAAAATTCATAGAATTAAACCATTGCTCAGATCGAAAAAAATTCTACATGAAAGTTGATCAGAAAAACAAGACGAATCCAACCGTGCCATCCATTTCCGTGTTGGGACCCTCTACGGAGGTGAACCCGCAACTTTTAGCCTGTTTCTGGTAGATGAATAGTGCATATACACCGGTTAATAATTCCAATTTAAATCCTAAAATAACTAAAAGGATTTAGACATGTCTTTAGGCAACCCTGCACTGCACGTTAGCATAGCATACTCTGTGTTGCCTATGTTTGCTGTGTATTTATTTGTTTCCTCCCCCTCTTCTCTCTCGGTAGACCCCGACACCAACGTAGTCCCCAAGGCCGACGCAGCTCCGGAGACCGACTACACCATTGACGACCCTGCCTTTGCCGCCGAGCAACCAGGCAAGCACCCCCCTTTTGAACATGCCTATATCGCCTATTCTCTTCTCTCTTATGCTTGCATTAGAAATTGCTGCTGCTACTGTTTATCCTATTTCTGATGCATAGCCTATTTTTGTAACTGCTGTTGTTACCTACCTGTTTATCCTAAACTGCTTAGTATAGGCTGGATAGAGACCCACCAGAGACCCCCACTTTGTCCCAAGTTGCCTCGCTGGATTATCGGAAGACTCGACAACCAGGCCCCGGCACCGCACATCACCCCCCTAGTTGTACGACACTGCAGTGTTACTATCGAGTGCCGAGGGTGATACCTCGTTTAGCACTTCTGATGTTAACTCTGTAGTGTAGCTATTTGGATGTGGTCATCGAGGGTGATTCCTCCTTCACCACTCCCGATAACGACGCCATCATGCAACACCTCAAGTGTGAACCTCGAGGGTGATTCCTCCTAAGTTCACCTTGATGACTACATCATGTGGGATCCGTCGAGGGTGATTCCTCAGGTTTTCCCCCTGGTGTTTGGACAAATAGTTACTATGACTTTAACCATGAACCATGATAAAGTCGGATCGGCCCTAAGGGGTACTCGCGCGAGCATAAGATGCGATTGATGTGTAGTCAGGTGACCAGAGAGAGTACCCGCGAGATAATTACGAGGCGTGGCCGGGCATTCTTAGCCCTTGCCGCAAGTCCTCGAGACGGGGCAACGGGGTCATATCGATCGTGAGTCTCTGCTCGTTATCACACGCTCCTAATTCACTAACGGTTTGGATATTTGATCCGAGTGGGCCTCTGGCCCGATAGCACTAACCATCACGTGGGAACAGTTATGGGCACTCTGCGTCGTATGCATCAGCCGAAGCTTAATCAACGTCAGCGATTGAGCGGTGCGCGCCGAGTTGGACCGCGTAAAGCAACCGCCTTGATAGTGTGGGTTGCCAGGTCTGCTCTCGGCCGTGAACGTAATGTGCACAAGTTCCCGGGGCGATGGCCCAAGACACCTGGGGGCATAGGTTTAGTCCAGCGTGCTGACCTCTCTATTAAACCTAGGTCGGGTTGCGGCGTATCGTTTGGCTGAGGCCAGGCATGACCCAGAAAAGTGTGTCCGGCCGGAGTTAATCGAGCGTGGTGGGTAAGTTGGTGCACCCCTGCAGGGAAGAACTAATCTATGCATAGCTGGATCCTCGGTAATAGATGCTTGGAGTTGTATCCCGATCGATACAACTAGAACTTAATGATGAGATGAGAAATGGATAGTAGGGCTCTGGGATTGCTTTCTCGCAGGGAGTCGAGAAAGGAACTATGGGCGAGGTTGATACTTATTACTACTATTACTTTATACTGTACTAATCTACACTCTTCTAATGCTGCAAGACCATTGAAGATGCTAGTCTTTGATAGGACTAGGCCTTCTCTCTATTCTGGCATTTCTGCAGCCCAGTCCACATATACAGCCTTTCTTTGATAATGTTGCATATGTAGTGTAGATCCTTGCTTGCTAAGTACTTCAGATGAGTACTCACGGTTTCTTTGCTTCCTCTTTTTCCCCATAGCCGTTTGATGCAACCAGATGACGGAGCCCCGAAGACAGCTGCCCTCACCGACGACTACTACTACCACCCCGAGGGTGGTTACTACTACTACGAGTTGGCTGACGACCAGGAGTAGGTTCGGAGGGTCCCAGGCAAAAGGCCTGCGCCTTTTCGATCGTAGCGTTTTCCTTTGCCTCTCCTTTTAAAGGCCTATCTATTTTATCTTTTATGTCTGTACTCAGATATCTGATGCTTCCGCTGACGCTTGTATGCGAGCTTATGTATTCGAGCCCTCGAGGCCCCCAGCTTGTAATATAAAGCTTGTATGACTTTATTTATGTTTTAGAGTTGTGTTGTGATTCCTTCAAGTGAGTCCTTAGGCTTGATCGTGTGCATTTGCGTGTATGATTAGTGCACGATTGAGCCGGGGCGTCACACTTTGTGTCCAAGCCCGTGACACCAATATGTTTGAAAATTCCGTCCAATTTACTGCACATGGAATTAACTCACACAGAAGTACACAAATATGGTTTTTCAAACCATTATGGTTAGCTGCTGCATGTACACGTAGTTCAAATTTGAATTACGGTCATTAAATGGCTAGAAAATCACTTAAATGTCTTAAAAAGGTCAAATGACCCCTAAAATTTTCCAAATTTTGACATGACAGTCGTTTTAGTGCGTGTTAACTATAGAAAAGTTTTGAAGGCCATAAGAGGAAGCTAACACCGGTTCATCATCAAACATGCATTGTGCCCTCTTGGATCCACGAGCCTTCTAGTGAGTTGCTCCGGCTTGTGAGGGGTGTGTGTCCAATCTTTCATCAAACAGGACAATTTTTTTACCACACCATCTTGGTGCCATGCCATTACGTCAAGCAAGGTTTCATGTATTCTGATCATTTTTTGGAATTCAAATGCCATGGCACTCCATGCTTTGTGTCCAAGCGGTGACACCAATATGTTTGAAAATTCCGTCCAATTTACTGCACATGGAATTAACTCGCACACAAGTATACAAATATGACATTTCAAACCGTTATGGCTAGCTGTTGCATGTACATGTAGTTCAAATTTGAATTACGGTAATTAAATGGCTAGAAAATCACTGAAATGTCTTAAAAAGGTCAAATCACCCCTGAAAATTTTCCAAATTTTGACATGACAGTTGTATTAGTACTCCAAATTTTCTTGTACTTTTATAACACCATCCGTTGCCACTGTACTCCAAATTTGTCTTTCACAGCTAATACAAAATATCAACAACATCACACACAGTTTGTTGTAGGAACCGTTTGCGATGAAATTCGTGGGTCTATTTAAGTCTTCCTCCATAAGCTTCGTCGTCTTCGTCTGCTCTAGTGCCGGTCAGCCCCGAATCCATGAATTCACGAATCCCCGATCTCCATTCCCTCAACCCCTTCTTATAAAGAATGATGCGTGGAAATGCTTCGTGAGGGCCCTTATGGTGGCCGCGTCGACCTCCCCGAGCGCCGCCGCTTGCGCCAAGAGCGCGACCGCATCCGCTGAGAGGGTGTCTGTGGCAGCGGATAGGGCAGCTGCAGTAGCCGAGACAACTGCAGCAGCTGTTGCGACGATGGCTGCAAACGCCGAGAGCGCTTGAGCTGTCGTCCGTGCCGCCGATGTCGCCCTGGCCCGGGCGGAGGCCATCCACGCCAAGATCGAGGACGCACATGCCAAGATATTCTAGGCCACCTCGGTATCCAGCATGCAACCCACGTCCGAAAAGGCGGCGAAGTCCATGGAGCACCCGCTTCCTCATGAGATCGCCAAGCGGGAGCTGGAGATGCAGGAGGCGACGGAGATCGGGGAGCGTCGGGAGGAGGAGTTGCGCGTGGCTGAGGACGAGGTAGAGAAGAGCCTGTCCGTCGAGGAATCGGCGGTGGAGTACCAACGTGAGCTCTGGTGCAGCCACTACTACGAGTACTACAACCTTGAGGGCGGCGCCGAGGACTAGGACGAGGACGACGACGTGGTCGACTTCAGCCGGGGGGACGCGGAGTCCACCAACGGCGGCATGTCGCTAGGACAAGTCATCGACGTCTCATCTTACACCGGCGAGGCATAGGGTGGCGTGGCAGCGGGTTTGTTAAAATTATGCGTACTTAGCCTTTGTTTATAATGCTGGTCTTTTGATAGAGCAATGTTTAGGTCAACTGGCTCTGTTTAATTACTAAATTTGCTCGATTCAGTAAGTGTAGTCTGTGTGCTGTAGGCTCTTTTGTGTGCCCAGATTAGCAAGCGATGTTAAATTATGCAATGACGTGGATGAGGATAGTACCCAGGAAATTTCCACCAAAATTTGAATGACCAAACTCATTGCGCGTAAAGCAGAAGAATCGTTTGCGATGCACACATTCGTTCAAAGTGAATGGTGTCCGACAGCACCGCGCGCCAAGTTTCCCTCCACCTTTCAAAATTTTTGGCCTACGCCGAAATATCTAACTCCCCCCCCTCCTCACCCCTTTTCTCCTCGACCACAAGTCACATTTCCCCTGTGTCCTCCTTCCTTCCTTCCCAAGCTATAGCCGCTTCCTCGCTTGCTTCCTAGCTCTCGCCATCTCGCATTCGACCACCGCGGTCGCCATGGTCTTCTTCAATGACCTCTCCAGCTGTTTCTCCTCCGACGATGACTCTTTCACCACCCGGGTATGCCTCTCTTCTCTCTCTGGGGTTATGATTTGGAATGAAGGATTTTAACCCGGTGGTCGATTTGAGTCATTTCTTCCTCTTGTAGGTCCCTAGGACCATCAGTTGCAACGAATGGAGCGGGGTGGCTGCAGATCTGCCTGCTCGTTGTCACCATCAATCTCCATGCGTGAAGTTAGTTGCATTTGAATCTGTGGACAGTGGGAGGAAGTTTCTGGCATGTGCAGAGAAGGTTAGCCCCACTTTCGTTGTTACAAATCATTTGTTAGATGTGATTCAGACACTGTCATTGTGCTATGTTATTCTGGATGTGATTAAGATAGTGTCACAATTTCTACCTAGTATCTAAAAATGTTGGCATCTCATCAGTGGTGCCATCAGAAAATTATTTGGCATTGCTTCAGTAGTTTGTGCAACCAACTTTGGTCCACACATCCGAGCAGCCAAGCAGTAAAATACTAAAACTTTATGGCATGAAGGAACTGGGCATCAAAGCAACTAGGTGCTCTGGTCTCCGGTTCCCTGATTTTTTTTCCTCTGCATCGGCTCGCCAGTGTAGGGCATCGGTGCCAAATGTAGAAATAGTTGTCTTGACACCGGTTTTGGCATACATAGTGGACGGCCATAGTGCTATTAGTTCTATTGTTACTAAATTTGTTCATGTACACACTTGTTAGTATCAATTTGATGTCATCCAAACACTGTCGCTATGCTATTGCAGTTATATTTAGCTTCCTCATACAATGTTCAATTTGTCATTTATAGTACATGACTAAGAACTTGTAGCGTTGTTGCAGTTAATTATAGCTTCTAATGTTTTTGAATTTGGTTGTTGTCTCAGTAGAAATTAATTCATTTGCACATTGATCTTTTTGAGAATATATGTCATAATTAACCTGTTTCTTTAGTTTTTTGAAATATGTATTTGGTGATTTTCTATGTTGCTAGAAACCATTTCCCCTACAATTGTTACTAATTTAGTTTTAAATATTATAGGATGAACGGAAGTGTTCTTACCTGGAGTGGGGTTGATCAAGAGTGGCCACATTCTTTGAAGATGTGCCTAGCAAAGCTCTGGAGCATGTATGAGGAAGAGAACAGAGAAAGGCTTAGAGAAAGTGTTGTCAACGCTGAAGAATATTTCAAGATGCGGGAAAAAAAGAGGAAGATGGAGAATGAGCTCAGATTTCTTAAATTAGACTTTGCTAAGATGGTGTTGGTGAAGGAGGAGGCACTTTCCCAGTTGGTCAGTGCAAAACAGGTTCGTACTGAACTGAAAGTAGAGGTGGAGAAGACGAACCTGGCTGATCACGCATCAATCGATTAGGGAAATGAATATATTGTTCTATTATTGTTCTGATGAAGGTGAACTAGCTATATGTTGTACTGTGTTGTTTTCAGTTAGCTATCGTACTGTGATGTTAAAATATATTTATGTGTCTGATATGAAATTGGCAAACAGGTGTTCGATATGAAATGTGAATTTGCGTAATACTGGAATTATTAATTGTAAACTAATAAACCTGCTAAATGGGTCATGGAACTTTGCAAACGGTTCTAGAAGAAAAAGCGGTTGTGATGGATAGCCCAATGGCATACAGTTTTCTTCATCAAATCATGTGTGATATAGTTGAATAAAGCAAACGGTTTACGGAGGCAGAGCGTGTGTGATCATTACACCTATTGCACACGAGTCTATACATAAAACCGTGTGGGATGTATATACGAACAGAAACGTTCGTTTGGGATTCACTATGTGGGATGTGCAGACGAACGGAAATGTTTCTCTGGGATTCACTGTGTGGGATATGCAGACGAACGGAAACATTTCTCGTGGATTGACTGTGTGGGTTGTGCAGACGAATGGAAACGTTTATCTGGGAATCACTGTGTGGGATGTACCTATGAACGGAAATGATTGGGCCTGTATAATTGTATGCGATGCCTAGCCTGATCACACACGAGCTCATTTTGCGCAGCGTGTGTGACCGGAGGGCCTATCCCCGACGGTTTCTGGGTCATGTGGGAAGGACCCCCCTATTGCCCACACTCACTAGGCGACAGTTTAAAATGCCGTCGCAGAAAGGGGTTAAAAACTGTTTGTATAGCAGCTCGTTGTACCAGTGCTTAGTCAAGTCAAGATGTCCACTAGTAGGCATGCATGTTTTCATACCTTTATTTTCTTGCATGTTGAACTTCTTGAAAAGATCCTTGGTATACTTTGTTTGTGAGACAAAGGCACCTTCCTTAGTTTGTTTGATTTGCAAACCAAGGAAAATTTGAGTTCACTCATCATAGAAATCTCAAACTTCTCTGACATCAAACTTCCAAACTTCTCACTAAAATGGGGGTTAGTAGAACCAAATATGATATCATCAACATAAATTTGGCACACAAATAATTCTCCATTAACCCTTTCAGTGAAGAGATTTGAATCAATTTTCCCAATTTTAAATCCTTTCTCAATAAGAAACTTTGTCAAGCATTTATACCAAGCTCTAGGGGCTTGCTTAAGACCATAAAGAGCTTTGTGAAGTTTGTAAACATGATTAGGTTTCTTGGGATTAACAAAGCTGGGAGGTTGTTTAAAATAAACTTCCTCCTCAATTTCACCATTTAGAAAAGCACTTTTAATATCCATTTGGTATAGAGTGATATCATGGTGATTGGCATAAGCAAGTAAAATGCGAATGGACTCAAGTCTAGCAACGGGGGCATATATCTCACCATAGTCCATACCTTTGACTTGTGTGTAGCCTTGAGAACCGAGACGAGCCTTGTTGCATACCATTTGTCCGTCCTCATCTTGCTTGTTCCGAAACACCCATTTTGTACCAATGGTGTTTTGATCATCCTTGGGCTTCTCAACCAATGTCCACACCCAATTCCTCTCAAAGTTATGTAGCTCTTCATGCATAGCATTTATCCAATATAGATCCTCAAGGGCTTCTTCCACCTTCATAGGTTCAATAATAGAGATGAATGAGTAATGTTCACAAAAATTAGCCAAACGAGTTTTAGAGGACTGATTATCCAAGTGTTGATGTCGTCAAGGATTTGTTCAACGAGATGATTCTTTGAGACTCTAGCTCTAACTCATGAGAGATTTTGCTTGGGTTGTGGTGGAACATCCTCATCATCATCTTCTTAATTGTTGGTGGCATCGTTGTTCGCTTGTGGAGGTGGAGAAGGAGGTTGAGGTGGATCATCTTGTTGCAGTTCCTCATTTCCTTCGTCTTGACGTGTTCCACTTGTGGATGCCTCCATGTCAACTTGTGGTTCACCTTGATGTGAGGTAGAGGCTTCCTCTTGAATAGATGAAGTACTCTCCTTCACCTCCGTTGGACGAATCTTGCCAATAGACAAACCTTGAATTGCTTCCGAGGGATCTTTGTCTCCTCCATCAATTGGTAATTGCTCTACTTGCGAGCCGTTAGATTCATCAAACTTTACATTGTAGCACCCCGTTACGCCTGGCGGGATCAAGACTGGCCCCACAGACCAACACTAGTCTTTTGTGTGCACTTTGTCCTCACTCGTGTGCATCCGGGAGCAACTTCCTAGTCGGTCACCCATCCTAGAATTACCCCAAGCCAAGCACGCTTAACTTTTGAGTTCTTTTCGAATGGTCTCCCGGAAAAGAAGGAATTCCTTGCTGATATGAGTAGTCTATCATTCCTATTAAGCTAGGCTCTCACATACACCCCCACTCAAAGGAACTGACATCCTCATCGGCCCATCATGAACGTTCCCTCTTGGCACACGTATGTGCGTCCAGTCCAGCGCATCGGCCATGCCGTGTGCCACAACAGGCCACACAGGCCATGCGCCACATGCCTGCGCACCTGACCCGCGCATGCTCGTGTAACCGCGAGGGTCGGCTCTTATACCAATTGTAGCACCCCGTTATGCCTGGCGGGATCAAGACTAGCCCCACAGACCAACACTAGTCTTTTCTACGCACTTTCTCCTCACTCATGCGCACCCGGGAGCAACTTCCCGGTCGGTCACCCATCCTAGAATTACCCCAAGCCAAGAACGCTTACCTTTGGAGTTCTTTTTGAATGGGCTCCCGGAAAAGAAGGAATTCCTTGTTGATATGAGTAGTCTATCATTCCTATTAAGCCAGGCTCTCACACACATCTACCGTCTCTTCAACCTTTCGGGTGAAATTGTTGTAGACACTGTAAGTGTGAGTGTTTGAGCCATAACCGAGTAGAAAACATTCATGAGATTTAGGAGCAAATTTCGAACAACGATGCTTATCAAGAATGTAGCATTTTGAACCAAATACTCGAAATTATCCAACTTGAGGTTTGTTACCAGTGAGTAGCTCGTATGCCGTTTTACCAAGAAGCTTGTGAAGATATAGTCGATTTGTAGCATGACAAGCTATCTCAACCGCTTCCGCCGAAAAATGTCTTGGCATCTTGTATTCATCAATCATCATTCTTGCCATCTCAATAAGAGTCCGGTTCTTCCTCTCAACAACTCCATTTTGTTGAGGTGTGTGTACGTAGCAGAGAACTCATGTGAAATCCCTTCTTCGTCAAGAAAGGTATCCACATTAGCACTTTTGAACTCCGTTCCATTATCGCTTTGAACCTTCTTGATCTTCACTTCAAATTGAATTTGGGCCTTCCTAGCGAAGTTCTTGAAGATCTTTTGAACCTGTGACTTGTCATCAAGAAAGAACACCCACGTAAATCTGGAAAAATCATCAATAATGACCAAACCGAAAGAGTTACCACCAAGGCTCTTGTAAGCGTTGGGACCAAAAATATCCATGTGAAGTAGCTCAAGTGGTCTTCTCGTGGTCATAATGTTCTTCACGGGATGACTTCCTCCAACTTGTTTTCCTGCTTGGCAAGCACTACAAAGTCTATCCTTGGCAAATATAGCATCTTTAACACCAAGGATATGATCACCTTTAATGAGTTTATCAAGATTTTGCATGCCAACATGTCCTAGTCTTCTATACCATAACCAACCTTTAGAAGATTTTGCAATTAAACAAGTAGGAGGTTGGGCTCTTTTACCGAAATCAACAATGTATAAATCACCTCTACGAATACCAGTAAAGACCATATCAAGATTATCTTGACGAAACACTTGGTAATCTACTTTGGTAAATAGAACATTGAAACCAAAATCGGCTATTCTAGATACTGAAAGAAGATTGTAACCAAGAGATTCAACGAGCATAACATTTTGAATAGAGCTATCATTGGATATGGCCACCTTACCAAGGTTAAGTACCTTACCCCTGGAGTTGTCTCCAAAAGTTACATACTTGCGTGGACTATCATTTTTGGTAAGCTCACAGAACATGTCTTTATCTCCGGTGATGTGGTCGTTACATCCACTATAAAGAATCCACTCTTTTCCTCTGGCTATGTAGTCTCGCAGATTTGCCATGAGACTAAGATTTCTCATAGTCTTCTCATATTCAATGTCGAATTCTTCGTCTTCATCATAATAACCATGCTCAACATCACTATCATCATCATGCATATGATCATCACCTAGGTCAAGTGATTCATTAGATTTACGACCATGACAATGTGCAAGTTTATGAATTCTAATGGTTTCCATGATAATGTTGCTAATTGTTCCAACATCACCCTTAGCACGCATAAGATCATGGAACTCAAAAAAGGATTCATCAAACCTGGGATCACTAGGATTCATCTTATGAAAAGCAATGGATTTTTGAAGAATTTTATTGAGATTTTTCAAGGAGTAATTTGGAAAGCATTCCTCGAGATATTTCCATATGGTGTATGCACATTCAAAGTTTGGCAAGCAAGAAAGCACATTTCTAGTAATCCTCTAATGATAAGATTAACAGTTCTAAGATTATGAACCATGTCAAGATACTCATCGGGGGTAGGATGCAAGGGATCAATAGGAGGCACATAGGGGCTAAAAATATACTTGCTCAAATTATATTTATTAAAGATATCAAGCATCTCAGTTTTCCATGAACCATAAAACTCCCCATCAAGAATAGGCACTCTATGACTAATACTCCTGAACATAGACTCATCCATATTCCTCCAATGGTGATTAAACCAAAGCAATGGAGACCAAAGCTCTGATACCAATTGAAATATCGAGAAGACGGGTCTAGAGGGGGCATGATTAGACCCTTAACAAACAAAAGTAGCAGTTTTTAGAATTCTTCAAGTTAAGGTTGAGTTTAGCACATGTTAAAGGACACACAATACATTCCACACCAGCATGACAAGAGTATAGGCAGCAGAAAGAGTAAAGCATGCAATTGCAAGAATGTAAAGGGGATGGGAAATGGAGTGTGCAAACGCAATGGAGACGCGGAGATTTTTGGTGTGGTTCTGCTAGGTGGTACTATCATACGTCCATGTTGATGGAGACTTCAACCCATGAAGGGTAACGGCTGCGCGACTCCATGGAGGGCTCCACCCACGAAGGGTCCACGAATAAGCAACCTTGTCTATCCCACCATGGCCATTATCCATGAAGGACTTGCCTCACTCGTGTAGATCTTCATGAAGTAGGCAATCTCCTTGCCCTTACAAACTTCTTGGTTCAACTCCACATCATGTCGGAGGCTCCCAAGCGAACCTTATCAATCCAGGAGACACCACTCTCCAAAAGGTAATAGACGGTGTGTTGATGATGAACTCCTTGCTCTTGTGCTTCAAATGATAGTCTCCCCAACACTCATCTCTCTCTCACAGATTTGGCTATGGTGGAAGAAGGATTTGAGTGGAAAGCAACCTGGGGAAGGCTAGAAATCAAAGTTAAAAAATCTCTTGATCTCAACACATGAGTTGGTGGTTCTCTCTCACAAATTGAATGGTGGAAGTGTAGGCATGTTCTGATGGCTCTCTCTTACGAGGAAGGAGGGGTGGAGGGGTATATATAGCCTCCACACAAAATCCAACTATTACACACTTCTGACACAACTCGGTGGCACCAATCAGAAATCTCAGTGGCATCGACCTGTGTAAAAGATATGAACGTTACGAATCTCGGTGGGACCGACAGGAACAACTCGGAGGGACTGATGTGCAATGGCTAGGGCAAACTTCGATTCGGTGGCACCGATTGCATCAACTCGGTAGGACCGAAGTGAAGCAATATTAAGGCAACAGAACGTTGGCAAGCCATCTCGGTGGTACTGATTGCATCAACTCGGTGAGGCCAAAGTGAAGCAATAAGCAACAGAGAGTTGGCAAGGCCATCTCGGTGAGATCAAGATCCATATCAGTGGATCTGATTTGTTAGGGTTCGGCAGTGGCTAAGTCGAGATGAACTTGGTGGCTCCATATAGGAAATTTCGGTGGGGCCAAGCTGGAAAGTGTGGTTTGGACATATTGGATAGAGATAGTGGCTGAGGGTTTTGGAGAAATGTCACTAAGCACTTGAGCAAAAAGACCATTAAGCAACACCTCATCCCCTTTTAATAGTATTGGCTTTCCTATGGACTCAATGTGATCTTGGATCACTTAACCAAAAATGTAGAGTCTTGAGCTTTTGCCAATCCATGTCCTTAGCATTTTGAAGGGGTCCACAATCCTCTTGTCCTTGCCATGCCACAGTTGAACTAGTCTGAAATATACTAGATAAAACCATTAGTCCAACAAAAGATATGTTGACATTAATTACCAAAACCACTGACGGAGCACTTGTGCTTTCAACCTAGCGCGGCACAGCGTGGGTGCGAGGCGGAGCACGGACGGCGGCAGTGAATGCAGATGCCTAGCTTGAAAGCTTAGCTCCTCCAGATGATCTAGGGCCGGGGATTGGAACCACTTGTGAAACTTGGGTTCGACCTTGCAGTTGGAACGGAACTTGCCGATGGCAAGGCGTCTGACTTGCCCAGGGTGCATGGCCAGGATATGGGACAACATGTCCATGCATTTGCGATCCCCGTGGCAGAGCTCGCCATAATCGATGAGGTCCAGGGGGTGGAGTGCTAGAGGGGGCAGCACCACCGGGAGAGGATGGTGGTTCGCACGCCAGATTTGATGGGGAGGAGGGATAAGATGGTTACCAACATCTTGTCGGGGAGGGTGACGATGAAGTCTAGGCTCGCCGGAGGCTCTTGCTGTTCTAGCTCGACCCGGCCCCGCTTGTTGGCCGGCTCATCCTCCATCGCAATAGGCAATGATCCTCGGTGACGATGCTTATAGATAAGAACAGAGTAGTAGGAGAAGCATCGAAAACTATTCTACATACCTTCCCGAGGAGGCCGAAGCTCTTATGTGACAAGCCAGAGGAGAAGGTAGGTAAATTAGGAGCCGTCCATCCTCCATCTGGCGGTTCATAGTGCTTCAAAGAAGACGAGTAGGCAGCGACACAGAGGACGCACATTGTGAATCCAATGGCCAAAAATCTTACAGCGTTGTTGACTAACTATACCTATCCAAAGATTAACATGTTTTGTTTACATTCGTTTGAAGGATTTTTACCTCATTGATACAACCACGGTGTGGTGCGTCGATACAATAAGAACTTAATATAAGTTAAACTAAAACTTGATGAAAATTAATTATACATTACAATTTACCTAGTTTGCGTTGGTTACACATGCCAGGTTTGAACACCATGGTTTAAATCACAAAATATATACTTCCAATTATAGTAAAACTAGAAGGACGGTGCAACCAAATCCAGCAGCAGAGCCTTTGAAGTCGCCCGTCAGCCCAATTGTCATCGTCTGATAGCACGATGACTGCATCGTTGATGGAGGCAGAGCCAGAGCCCTCTGCGTCCTGGGTAACAAGAGGCAAGGTCGTTGACGACCGCAACATCCCAAGGGCCGAGTGCCCCAGCGGATGCTCCACTGTGGCCTCCTGCAACATCGTGTCTTGGGATGCTGGATGTGGCGGTGGAGCCGAAGCCGACGGGCGCGGCTTCTCCTGGTCGTTGTCGGAAGGAATGGAAGCGAAGAAACCAGCGACCTCCCACTGCGTCTCTTGCAGGCGATGCTGCTTCTCCGCGTATGCCACCCTCACCTCCTCGTTCGTACAGAGGGACTCGA
The DNA here is from genome assembly GCA_011799875.1 of Thinopyrum elongatum. Classification (NCBI taxonomy): domain Eukaryota; kingdom Viridiplantae; phylum Streptophyta; class Magnoliopsida; order Poales; family Poaceae; genus Thinopyrum; species Thinopyrum elongatum. Next base: position 303,102,643 of record CM022301.1, read on the forward strand.
AGGAATAGTCCATGGCAAGCAGCATGTCGGTGAATCATGGTACAGGTCTAGGAGGTCAGAGATGGCCAGCCGCGCCTCAATTTGTGCCTCCACCGCGAGATGCTTATGCATCTCCACCTCGCCTACCATTCGATTTCCCATGGCGGCGACGAAGGTGGCATCTGCATCGGGGATGGTGATGAAGAACCTCCGAAATCTGAGGTACGAGATGGATTCAGCGAGGCGGCCATCGAGAGGATTACGAGGGTGCCAGCCGGTGGGAGAGGTTGGTGGGAGAAGAAATGGGGGGCGGTGGCCTGTTTGTTCGAGGGGAGTGGATAAGCACAATTCACTTTTGGATGGAGGGGTTACAGTACCGCCAACCTCGATTCTTTTCTTTTTACCAATTCGTTAAGAAATATGTAAACGTCATCTGTAAAAATTGAAATGTGACAACCATCCACACGATGTACCATACGTAATTAGGCAGTTCACATGAATCATGTAAGAGTATGTAGGATGCCAAGATATGACGTGAGAAACGGCAACACTACTTTGCATTTGAAATAAAACACGCCGGCGACACCATCAGACTTAAGTTCACTAATGAAGCTACATGCACAATTACAAATATAGTATTGTGCATTAGGAACCTCTAAGATTCGCCTAGAAATGACTCAAAAAGTGTTGTAGAGGATCTACTAAAGGCATTTAGTAATCCAATGCACAATGTGCTATGCATCATCTTGACTGAAAAGGGCATAGTACACTTGGATTTATGTCGTAGCAAGATGTTCACACCACGTTCATAGACGAGGGCCATCGCGTAAGAGTATGCAGGATGCCAAGATAAGACATGAGAAATGACAACACTACTTTGCATTTGAAATAAAACACCCCCATGACAAAACATCACACTTGACATGATCATGTTCATTGATGAAGTTACATGCATAAATATATTATCGTGCATCATGATTCTCTAAGATTCACATTCCACATCTAAGATTCATGCTTGTACATCGCACACGTAACATGGTACATTATATATATATGACCCCGCGTTACTCCAAATAATTGCATAGACCAGTAGGTGTGTTCTTAAGCATTTTGTAATGAACAATGACTACAAAATCCATAGAAATGACTCGGAAGTGCCGTAGGGGAGGTACAAAAATGACATAATCCAATGCGCAATGTGACATGCATCATCTTGACTAAAAAAGGACGGAGTACGATTGGATCTATGTTGTCCCAAGATGTTCACAACGCGTTGAAGATAAAGGTTATCGCATGAGAGTATGCACGTAGGATGCCAAGATATGACTTGAGAACCGGCAACACTACTTTGCATTTGAAATAAAACACCCCCATGACACCATCACACTTGACATGATCATGTTCATTGATGAAGTTACATGCACAATTACAAATATATTGTGCATCACGATCCTCTAAGGCTCGCCTTTGACATCTCAGATTCAAGCTTGTACATCACACACCTCATAAACACATTGAAAGACTAGGGCTATCACCTAAGAGCATGTAGGATGCCAATATCTGACGTGACAAATGGCAACATGACTTTGGATTTGAAATTAAACACCCATGACACCATCACACTTCACATGATCATGTTCATTGCTAAAGTTGCATGCACAATTACAAGTATACTATGCATCACGATCCTCTAGAATGGTACAACTTATAACACACTTAGGTGTGATCCTTCCCTCCCCTTGACTCGCCCTCAAAATACCGTTCCCTCTAACTATCCTTTTCTTGGAAATAAATTATTCCCTCCAAAATATCTTTCCCTCCAACTAGCCTCCCTCAAAAAATTTCCTTCCCTCTAGAATGTTTGAAAGGCCCACTCGATTAACCCCCCACCTCCGTAAATACAGCCTATCCTTCATTATAAGTGTGACCACATCTCCTTCCAATAAACAAAGTGCCTCCTCATCTCTCTCTTCTAACCTAGTTCCCCCCTGCCATCCCCCCCTGCGCCGGTGGATCTAGCTCTACCGCAACTAATCGTTCGGTCCAATCGCGGTGCACGACATGACCAACAGCATTATGATGGACCCCATCCGCTCTGAAGGTAAAAGTACTCCAATATCTCACCCTAGATGTCGAAGTCACACCCCCGATCCCACATCAAATTTGCACATCCGTCTAGATCTGTGCATCTAGTCCCTTGTTGAGTCGGAGATGCAATCTAAGATTGTGTTACTTGTACTAGTTCTAACTTTTAGGGTTCATATCCGGGTTTAGGCTGCGGGTCATTCTATCTAGGGTTCTAGTATGCATACGATTTTCTAGTATGGGTATGCTGTTGTAATGAAATGCAAGGTCATAATATCTATCAGCTAATTACTTTTTTACTTTATTGACAAGCTTCCTGATCATCCAAACTTTTTTCCATGGAAATTTTTTCTCCATACTTTGATCCTATCTTGTTCTGGTTCAATGATTATGCCCTTTCATATTGCTTTTCCTCTGGAGTAAATTGTGCTGAACAACTAAATACATATTTAATTGTCTTAATTATTGTCAGCAGCTGATAAAAGCTCACCAACAGGATTGGAGATTATTCAAGTAGTCCCCAACCAGGATAATGGGTCTCAAACCAAAGAAGTGATGAACTGCGAGGACGATGATAATGAACCAACGGTTGAGCTGCTGGCCTATGTTGCAAATATGATAGATTTCTAGAAGAAAGTGGGAAGGGAAACCTCGCAACCCTGGTAACAACATGTTGACACTGTCTGACATTCAAAAAGGTACTGCTAAATGTAGATTATAATCTTATATGTTCAATTACATCTTTGGAGGCATCTTTCTATAACATTAAGGAAGGAGAGATGATTGTTAAGCAAAGCTCAGGCGTGTCCAAGAGAAAGCGGGATGGACCGGTTAGTCAGCGTACTTTTTACCCTATAAACACTTATTTCAAAAGGATATTTAATATACCGTCTTTGTTTCCTTTACCATTGCATATTGCGCAAATGCATTAATATTTTGGAATTATGCAATACCTAAATATTAAATCAGATCGATAAGCTTGATATATGATTTCTGTAGGGACAGTTGGATTTCACATATGCTGAGCTGAATGCATGTCCAAGAGGCCATCATGAAGAAGTTGGACCTACGGAGATGCAGCATAAACAACCTAAAACATTCAAGAATGGTTTGGTAGAAGAACATGAGCCTATTGCTGTGAAGGAGGCCCTGGCAGATCAACATGAAGAGACTGAAGCTGTCAAGGGTTGCGTAGCATATCACCATGAAGAGGCTGAACCTGCCAAGGAGCCCCGAGCAGAGTTTCATGAGGAGGCAGGAACTGGCACAGAGGCCGTGGACGAGTAGCATAAAGAGCCGGAAGCTGGAATGGAGGCCTAGCCAGAGCAACCGGGAGACCTCAAGGTTGTCAAGAAGGCCCTAGAAAAGCAGTAAGAAGAACTTGAACCTATCAAGACGGCCCTTGCAGAGCAGCAGCAAGAACTTGAATCTGTCAAGAAGGCCCTGCCAGTGCATGTCGTATGTACGACAATCTATGGGACCGTCAAAGGCCCCTTTGCAGCTCGGCTGGGGAGATTGTCAAGCACAAAGAGCATATCTAGCAATCAACACAAGGATTTACTAAGGTTCGGGCCGCTGTGGAGCGTAAAACCCTACTCCTGCATTATAGTATCGGATGTGTTTATGCTTAGCTACAAGGAGCGCAACTTGCCGGCAAGGATGCGCGGGAAGTGCAGCTATGCGTGCAAATAAGCAAAGTTCCAACCTTTCTAAACGTACCCATGGGCCTCCTTTTATCGGGCAAGGGGTCACCAAAGTGGCAAAATGGTCTTTACATAAGGTAAATAGTGGCTACAATGGCAAATACCTAACTTTGACGGGTTAGGACAAACACATTAAATGCGCTATGAGGTGTCACACCGGTGAAGCTTCCCGACAAGAATCATCTCTCCTTCTGTGCTGTTCGCCCAACTACCTCGTATTACCTTGACACGCTCCTGGGACGGGTGTCATTAAAGTTGTGTCTTCCGGCATCGAGCTGACACGTGCCCAGACAGAGCTCACCTAACTACATGCCCGCTCGACACCTATTTGACAAGCGACAAGCTGGTCGCTGAGGTGGAGCAGTGGCAAGGTAGTGGGATCTTGCCGGCAACTCCAGCCTTGATGTTCAATACTTTCTTAAGTACTTCTCGATCACCTATCTGGATATCTTCTTGATGGCTTTATCAACTAATTTTTAGCTTGTTCACAGCTGTTCTCCAGCAAGCCCTGCCATCGGGAAGGCTACTACTACCTGTGCACAAGTATAGGGTACTAAAGGACCCAAACTTTAGTACACCGACAATACACAAGGATGAACTTGAAGGTTTCGAAATGGCCCTGGTAGACTACAATGAAGAAGTTGTAATGCCCTATTAGACTAAGTAAAGCTGTCATCAAGGCAATTCGACAGGAACATGTTGTAGTTGAAACTGACAAGTGTCATATTATGTTGTGCAATATTTTGTCCGATGGTGCTCAATTGTAATGTCGCCAATTGTGCGATACTTTGTCCCATAGAGCAAATAATGAAAATTGTTCCATTTTGGCAGCAAATTTAAATATAAAACAAATTGTCGGAGTTTACAAACTGTGATAGATATTGTCATGGGAAAACACGGCCACCTATGGGTCCATCGGCCCCTTGTGGTTCGGCAGTGGGGAAGGACACATTGCAAAAAGAGCGGAGGGCGTGGAGCAGCACGACAGCAATCACACGGACAGTTTTTACCCAGGTTTGGGCTGCTGCGAGACGTAAAACCCTACTCCTACTTTGGTGGATTGATGAGAGGACTGAGGTGGAGACGCAACACTCTAGCCCAGCAGGGTCGCCTCGGGGCAAGAGAAACTACGCGCGTATGAGTGTACAAGGGTCTGAATCCTTTCTAAGGTTGCCACGGCCCTCCTATTATAGATCAAGGGGTCACCACAATGGCAAATCAGTCATTGCATACTGATTAGATAGCAAACAGTGCTATCATACCTAACTCTGCAGACAGGACAGAGCACATTAAATGCGTCGCTTAGTGTCACATCGTAGCGTAGCCTGACAAGCCTTGCCGTGTTGTTCGGCCACCTTCTCGCCTGCCTGCGTGACATGTCTCTGGACGGTTGTCATTCGGAGGTGATTTCCTTCGGAAGTGGCTGCCACGTGCCAAATAACAGCCACTTAGTCACCTGGGGGCTCAACACCACACCGATCGATGACTTACATTGCTGTGAGGTGGTGCGGTGGATTCTTGGCGGGGTAATCCGCTCTCGGTGTCCCCGGCAAGCCTGCCGGGGCAATTTGGAGACTTGTCTTTGTGGCAACCTCGTCCCCACCAGGCTCGCCTGCCCGGTAAGGGAGGTTTTTCCTTAGTGGTATCTTGCTCCTTTGGTTGGTCTTGATCTTCTTGATCTGCCCTTTGATTTCCCAAAGAGCTCATCTCTTCTGCTTGGTCTGGTCTTGGACACTGCAACCTTGTTCTCGAGCCTTTGTACAGTCTTGGCAACACACCTGGGGTCTGTTGCACCGACAGGAGCCCCCGGGCCTGGCCCGAATGCGCTGCCGAGCATCGTCGGGGTAGGCCCTGTCCAATACACAAGCGGGGAGGCTGCGGTAGCTCACCCTTTGAGATCTTCTTTGCTTCTTCATTAATCTGAGCTTGAGTCAGTTCCTGGTTTTCCCGCGCGTCATGTAACGCCAATTGTAGTGGGGCCATCCCTGTAATGGCCCGTGAATGACTTTAACGCACGGGTGAGTAACTGCCAATTCACTCTTCCCACCACATTCTTATCCCTTGCCACGTATGTTGCATGCATTGAGTGGGGTAGGTAACGGAGGCGCGTGGTGCGGGAGAGAGCGTCATGGCAGGGGCCCGGTCTTCCTGGGTTGGTGGAGAGGGGCGGCGGTTACCCACCGAGGGATCAACCCCCAGCCTCAGCCCGTCTATAAAAGGGGGGGGGGGTGAGGGGGAGCGGAAGTGCTCATCCACGCACCCTTCTTATTCTCTTCCTTGCTTCCTTCTCTGTTATGTTGAGGTCGGGAGGCTGGGGCCAGGCCCTGGGTTCTAGCTTAGGGTCGATGATGCCGAACGCTTGTGTAAACGCCCGGGGAGTGAATCTGGTCCGGGGCCGAAAGAGATGTAGTGGTCAAGGATGTGGGTGTCGAGTCGCCCGCGGTGTGGGAGGTGTCGCGCTTCTCCAAAATGGTGAAACGCTCACCTCCCTCACACGAGCCGGCTGTCCGGTGAGGAACGCCAGCCCTCGCTACAGGTCACCGAGGCTCGTTGCCCTAATGACAGGGCCCTTGGGGGTTCCGGCGCCTATCTGGGGTGCAGCACTCGGGATCCTCAGTAATCCCAGTGTTGTTCCTTCTGGTAGAGTCGGGGCGAACGCTGAAGACGGTGGCACCTTCCTGCCCTATAAGGTGGGGAGCGGTGCCGCTTGCATGCCTCGGACGTCGCCGTCGCCTGCTGCTTCTCTGGGGGAGGTGTCGGCCCAAGGGGCTGGCATCCTCCCGGTGTGGTGGTGACGAAGAAAGAACGAGGGAAGACAGAGAAGGCGGGTGGCAGGCTATCAGGTCGGAGTACGATGGCACCGACACCCTCGTCTTGTATTGCCGGCCCGCTGCCTTGTCTTTCCTCTCTTCCCCTCCCTTCCCAGCACCATCATCACCGGCCTCTTTAGGACGGTTGCCGGGGGAGGGGTCGCTCTCTTGGTGCCTTCGCCTCCTCCAGCAGTCTTCCAGCTGAGCTCCGGCAGTTTCCCCTGCCGGTGCTTGCGCTGGGGCTTCTTGCTGGTCCTGGAGGTGGTGACCAGGGCACCGCCGAGCTGCTCCTTCCGCCCCTCTCCTTCACAGCCTCGCCACTCTCGATCTTGTCAGGCTGCGTCCGGCAAGTCCTGACGGGATCGGGCTAGGCTTCCACTCAGGCACTCCTTTTGCCCTCTTCTCTTCCCACCGTAGTGCCTAGGAGGAGAGGGACAAGAAAGGGATTACAGGGCACTTATCTTTTTTCAGTTTAAAATGTGCAGGCATCGGCCAAACTTTAGTGTAAATAATGTAAACTTCTTTATCTATGTTCGTGTTCTGTAAGATCTGTACTTGCTTATTAGCATATTAATGAAAAAAGACAAGCTTTGTCGGGCACTTGTGCATGTACCATATCCATGCAGAGGTGAAATGCCTCTATACATTTAAGTAAACAAGTTTCCCCGGCAGGCTATCCTGCCGGTGCCCTCAGTTTGTTGCCGCGGGGCTAGGCCTGCCGGGCAAAAAACCCGTAAAAAGAGACCAGCCCCCCGCCGAACCTTTTCCGCCAAAGGCCACTGCGACCACACTGACCGAAGCAGCGTTCGAGTCAAAGGGTAGGAGCACCTATGTCTCGAAGGTGGCGGAGTTTTCATATGCACAAGTTTTCAAATACAGAACAGGTATGGATAAGAAGGAACTTATCTGTTTGGTCTGCCGGGGATCGTCATGTAGGCTCGTCTTCATTTCTTCTCTTCGGGATCAAGTCCACGGCAAGAACCCTGCAACTTAGTGCAGATGAAAACAATGCCACATGCGACCTCATCTACATGATCATGCTATGCTCATGATATGCTTATGCATGCATGCAAGTTTTAGGGGCCCCCCATGTGACGCCCCCAGCTCAATCGTGCACTAATCATACACGCAAATACACACGATCAAGCCTAAGGACTCACGGGAAGATATCACAACACAACTCTAAAACATAAATAAAGTCATACAAGCTTTATATTACAAGCCAGGGGCCTCGAGGGCTCGAATACAAAAGCTCGCATACAAGCGTCAGCGGAAGCATCAGATATCTGAGTACAGATGTTAAAAGAGAAATAGAAAGGCCTTTAGAAAGGCGGGGTAAAATAAAACACTACGATCAAAAGGCGCAGGCCTCCTGCCTGGGACCCCCCGAACCTACTCCTGGTCGTCATCCAACTCGCCGTAGTATCCATCCTCGGGGTGGTAGTAGTAGTCGATCGACGGGGCATCTGTCTCAGGGGGATCCATCCTCTGGTCACGACAAACTGATATGGGGGGAAAAGGAAAACAAAGCAACCGTGAGTACTCAGAAGTACTCAACAAGCAAGGATCTACACTACATATGCAACATTATCAAAGGAAGGCTGTATATGTGGACTGGGCTGCAGAAATGCCAGAATAGAGAGAAGGCCTAGTCCTATCGAAGACTAGCATCTTTAGAGGTCTTGCAGCATTAGAAGAGTGTAGACAGTACCATATAATGTAGCAGTATCATTAAGTCTCAACCTCACCCAGAGATCCTTTCTCGACTCCCTGCGAGAAAGCAATCCCAGAGCCATACAGTCATCAACCTCGTCCTGAGATCCCTTCTCGACTCCCTGCGAGAAGCAATCCCAGAGCCATAGTATCCAAGTATCCAGTTCTAAATTGTATCAATAAGGATACAACTCCGAGTGTCCGTTACCGTAGGACAGGCTATCGATAGAAGTTTTCTTCTCTGCAGGGGTGCACCAACTTACCCACCACGCTCGCTTAACTCCGGCCGGACACACTTTCCTGGGTCATGCCCGGCCTCGGCCAAACGACACACCGCCGCCCTACCTAGAGCTCAGCAGACAGGTCCCCGTCGGTCTACATCCTAAGCGCAAGGGGGTCTTGGGCCATCGCCCCTCTCCCTCCGGGTCGTTGCACACATGGCTCAGATCCAAGTACCACCTCTGTCGTGAATGGCGCCAATCACTCCATGCCGCACTGCTGAACTGGACGTCTGTCAGAGCTTTCGGCTGATGCATATGATGCAGAACGCCCATACTATGCCCACATGGTGGTTAGTGCTATCGGGCCAGAGGCCCACTCAGATCAAATATCCAAACCGTTAGTACTTTGGGCTTGCGGTAACGAGCAGAGACTCACGAAAGATGTGACAACGTCGCCCCGTCTCGAGGACTTGCGGCAAGGGCCAAGAATGCCCGGCCACGCCTCGTATTCTCACTCGGGCACCACATAGGCACCCGTCTTCACAACACTCGCCTCTCAGGCGCACGCGGGTACCCCTCAGGGTCGACCCGCCTATCCAAGTAACAGTGTAAAGTCCAAGTATCCGTGTGTCTATAACATCAGGTGTCGGGGGTATCGTGCGACATATGCCAGGGAATGGCTTATCATGGATGGGGACAAATGTACGTCGCCGGGCTCTAGAAGCGGGAGTGAGCGAGACCGCGTACGCTTGCGAATCTTACCCAGGTTCGGGGCTCTCCTAGGAGATAACACCCCTAGTCCTGCTCTGCGGGGTCTCCGCATGATCACTATCTCAGCAGGTGGCTACAAGCTTGCTCCTTGAGCCTCCTGGCTGGCGGAGGAAGAAGGGCAAGGCTAGCCCTACTCCGCTCTCTCTGCGTGTGTGTGTGTGTTGCTGTGAGTGCTCGACGAGGCCTCTGCCCAGGAGCCAACTGCCAACCCCTTGCATGGGGTGACCTGGGGGGTTTATATAGGCCTACCCCCCCAGGGATACAATGGTAATCCGTCCGGGCATAGGTCCCGGCCGTCAGTGTCTCTGGTCGCCGGCTTCTCCGCCGACTGCAGGGTCCCGCCACCTGGTGGGTCCCCCCGGCGGTCTTGTCCTCGGCCGACAAGCCGGGCCCGCCGCTTGCGGGTCCTGTCGGCGGTGTAGCACTGTAGCCGTGCCACTGATGATGCATGCTTGGTCGGGGGAGAACGTGGATACAGTCCCGCCGCCTGGCGGGAACTCACTGTAGCCATACCCCGTCGTATCTGGTTAATGGTGCATGGACTTCGAGGGAGGAGGAGGGCCGCCTGCTGGGAGCCGGCCTCCCATTGAGCCGACTGGTCTGGGCTTGCCGCCTTCTGGCTTGTCACGGACAGGTAGGACCCGCCGTCTGTGGGCCGTACTGGCCGCCTGTCATGGGAGCATGGCTCCCTCTGCCATGGGTGTCGTCACGAGTGGCATGGCAACAGTCCTGCGTCGGGCGCAGGATTCCTGCTCGGTACGCAGTACCGTGGCCACGCCCCGCCCTGGATTCGGGGGTGGCAGGCCTGTACTGTAGCCATAACCTGTCTCATCATGTTTATGTTGGTGTTGACTTTGAGGGTGCGAGGGGCCGCCTGCTAGGACTCGGCATCCTAGGAGGCCGCCTGCCAGGAGTCGGCCTACTTCATGGCCGTCTTGTGGACTCCGCCGCCTCCCGGCAACCGGCTGCTTGGACCAGCCGGTCTCAAGAAGGCAGCCTTTGTCCTTGATGTTTGAGGGGCGCAGCCTGCCCTGATGTCTTGAAATACCAAAGGGAGCTGATGGGGCTACCCATGGTCATTTACTCCGACAGTAGTCCCCAAAGCTGATGAGGCGCTGCGGCTGAAGGGGCGAGAAGCCTCAGCAGCTTCATATTCCGGGTTGTCTGGTATTCTGCTTCGTCCGTCTTCCAAGGTGCCGACTGGTAGGTGTCGGCCATGACCAGGCAGGCCGCCTGGTGGTTTTGAAACATCGTGGTGGGGACCGGGTGGCGCGCTAGCCAGGCATCAGGCTTGCCGCCCGCACATGTCGGCCACATGGCGTCATCAGGTCAAGCTGGCCTGCCAGCCCATGCACGCGACGGGACGGCGCCGCAGGCCGGGGCCCACCCCTACAGTGCCTCAGCCCGCGTGCATGGATCCGCTGCGGCCGAGGCGGACGGTTGGCATCCTGTGGCAGTTAATGCACGCCTTTACTGGCGCCATAATCGCGGGAACCGTGGGGGAGTGGGTGCAGTTAATCCCCACGGCCCCCCACGTCCCCGCCGCCTCGGCTGCGCCGCCTGGGCTATAAGTAGGGGGAGGAGGGGGGCGGCAGACGCACGCGCGCCCTCCTCTCCCGTCGATGTTCTTCATTCTTCCTGCCGCCGCAGCGCTCCTTCCTCCCGCCGAAGCGCTGCCACAGCTCGCCGTCGCTGTGCGTCCTCTCGCAGCGGCTTCCTTGCTCCGCTGCAGCCTCGTCCGCTTGCCACCGCGCCGCGCCTGCGACGAGCTCCGTCGCCCATGGCGCGTTCACGAGCCGGCGACTGGGACGGCTCCAACGTCCATGAAGACCACCTCTCCTTCCTCCGCCAAACACATCGGCTGCCCCGAGAGGCGAATGTGCAGGTGCGCGTCCCTCCCGAGGCAGAAATCTCGCCGGCGCCGGAGGACGACGAACGCGTCGTCTTCCGGTTTCATTTCCTTCGCGGCTTCGGCCTTCCAGCAAGCAACTTCCTCCGCTCTTTCTTTGATTTCTACCAAGTCCAGCTGCACCACGTCACGCCAAACATGGTGGTGCTGCTGACCGCCTTCGTCGGCATGTGCGAAGGATATCTCGGCACTCTCCCCACCCTCGAACTCTGGGGAAAGTGCTTCTACCTCAAACTCGGCACCGCCGCCAAGGGCCAGGCGGCTCAGTGCGGAGCCTGCGTGGCGGTGCGGCGCCCGGGCACCGAGAACCGCTTCCCTTCCATCTCTCTGCTACAGTTCGCCAAGCTGTGGCGGAAATCTTATTTCTATGTCAGAAACATCCATCCGACTAGCGATTACGTCAACTTGCCGGCTTACGCAGCCGGCCCGCCGGCCGAGCCACGTGCCAACTGGCGGTTCAAGCTGAGCTCTCTATCGGCCACCTCCTCAGCCGCCCTTGCCCGGCTTCATGTGATGACGGAGTCGGAGGGCTTGAAGGGCTCGGACTTGCTGGCCGCCTTCGTGAAGTGCCGAGTTCTCCCCCTCCAAGCCCGGCCTCACATCATCAGTTGCATGAGCAGGCACCAGGACTCGTGCCGGATGTGCACGCGGGAGCTGCCGGACGTGGAGGTGGTCCGGCTGGTCAACTACATCTCCGACTGTAAGCTATCGGAGATGGACTGGCGGTTCGGCAAGCGGCCGTACGACAGCGCACATCCGCCGCCTGCGGTAAGTCTTTATAATTCTTTTTCTCTTTTGCTGGTCCGAGTTCTTGTTTCGCCATCTGATCAGTTGGCCGTGGTGCAGGTCCTACCGGCCCAGTCGGCCGCCGGCGCTCTGACTCCAGGTCAGGAGTATATGCCAGACTGAACGAGGAGCAACATGGAAGACCCCAACTTGGGGGCGGCCGCCATGGAGGAGGACGACGCCACAGGTGGCGGCGGTGGAGCAGGCGGCTCCGGGGGAGGAGGCGGCCTTGAGGACTGGCTGGACGACGATGAGGAGGACGACGAGCCGCGCCGCCCGCACGGCACCGACAGGGCGGGCGCGAGCTCCTCAGCCGCGCCGACCGCACCAGGCGGCCCAAAAAAGCGCCGGGCCGGCTCGTTGCTGTTTGGCAGCCGGCCGAAGAAGTCCAAGAACGCGGCCGCCGCGACCAGGCGGCAAGAGGCCGCCGCAAGAGCGGCCCAGTTCCAGAGGGCCCCGAAGCAGCCCCCGATGGTATCCGCGTAAGTGTTTGGCTGTCTTTCCCTTTCTTCTTCCTTGCAAACTTTTTCTGAGTTTTTCTCTTGTCTTGCTTGAATCAGGGCCCCACTCACTCTTGAGTGGTCTACCGCCGCCTCCGTGATTGGGGAGGCGGAAGGCTCCGCCAATAACCGCCGTGTGGACCCGCTCGCCGACCTCCGGGCGGTGACGGAGAGGAACGCACGGGAGGCACGCGAGGAGCGGGAGGAGGCGGAGAGGCAGGAGGCGGAAGCGGCCAAGGCAGCACGGGCGGACGCCGCCGCCAAGGCTCGGGCGGACGCCGCCGCTAGGGCGCAGGCGGAAGAAACCGCGCGCGGCCAGGCCCCGCAACTTGTCATTCCGTTGCGCGCGGCGCCGCCAGCGCCAGAGATCCCGGAGCCGACTGGAGGAGCCGGCGATGACCAGCCGACCGTGGAGAGGGGAGGGGGCGATGCCATCGTCTCGGAGGCGGAGATGCCCCCGCAAGCGCCGACTGCCGAGGCCGGAGGCAATCGGCCTGACGTACCACCGGCGTCGCCGATCGGTGTCGAGTTGGTGGTGGGGGCGACTCCCGTGGTCCGCCCTTCGGTGCGCTGGCGTGTGGAGAAGGCGGCCTCGGCACCGCGGGCGCAGGAGGTCGGGTCCGCGAGCTCGTCGGCCCTGGAGGCAGAGGCCACTAGCACCCCCACTGGAATGGACGCCTGGGGGCGGGACGGGCGTGCTGAACAAGGCAGCACAGGACGTGCAGGCCCAGCTCCAGGCCCAAGGCGCCGCCCTCCAGCAGTGTACGAAGGCGTTCTTGGCGACGCGGACGGCCGTTCGGGTATGCTTCTTTGTTTTGTTTTTTGATTCTTGCAGTCTTCCATGGGGGCGCATCAGCGCACCCACTGGGTGTAGCCCCCGAGTTTCGGGCCGGCTGCTGAGCAGGCGGCTCGGAACTTTAAGGTAAGTTCCGAGTGCTAACTTGTTTCCTCTTCTTTTGTCTTCGTTGCAGGACTACCACAACATCCGCGCAGCCGCCTTCAACTCCCAAGTCCAGGAGTTGGCTAAGCGGACCGCCGACCTCACCGAAAGCCGGCGTAAGCATTCTGTCTTCTTCCTCGCGGGGGCGCGTCAGTGCACCCGCTGGGTGTAGCCCCTAAGATTCGGGCCGACTGCTGAGCAGTCGGGCCGGATCTTCCGGCAACCACTTTCTTTTTTAGTCGTCTTTGTTGATTGTCCTCTCTTTCTCATTTTTGCAGGAGCCAACGCCACACTGCAGTAGCATCTGGGCGAAGTTCAGACCAAGCTGCTCGTCAAGGAGGAGGAGCACCGTAAGGCGGCCCTGGAGCGCGACCGTCTGGCCAAGAAGTTGGCGGACCAGCACAAGGCGGAGCTCCAGAAGCTCAAGGAGGCGGAAAGCACCCTTCAGGCCGAGTTTGAGGTCGAACGCTCAAAGTGGGCCGAGAAGGAGGCGATCCTCGCCGTTGGCTACGGCAAGATTGAGGACATGATCAACGGTAAGCTTCTTTCTTTGGAATAGCTGCCGACTGCATCGGGAGTCGGCTTCTGATCTCTGTTTTTCTTTTGCGTAGACTTCTTTCCCGGCCACGTTGTCACTGTCAGCCAGGCCATCGAGGCGCGGCGCGACCGGCGTAGGAGGGAAGGAGTGGAGATCCCGCCCGACGCACCTCAGAACATGAACGAGCAGCTCCTGGCCGCCAGGACGCGCTTACAGCTGGTTCACCGTCTGCTCCACCGCCTTCAGCTTGTCGGGTCTCAGCTGGTTTCCGCCCTCTGGCCAGGCGGCCAGGCTCCACGCACCCCCAGTCGGACCGCCGACTAGTTGGAGGTGGCAATCGGCCGCTTCGAGGCTTGGAGGGGCTCCTCCGCTCGGGCAGGCGCCCGAAGAGCCATGGAGTTTGTCAAGGCGTGGTATCCTGGGCTGGACCTAGCCCAGTTGGCCATGTTTCGACAGGAGGCCATGGAAGAGTTGGTGGCTGCGGGGCCCGCGCTCACCCATCGCGCGGTGGCGATCGCCGAGTACACCGACACTGGCGTCTTCTTCCCCGAGCTGGACGAGGAAGGTGCCGAGGTGCCGATGCACTGGTTCGGGCTGAACCCGGATGACGGCAAGGACTCGGCAGAAGAAATCGCCTCAAGCGACGAAGGCGAGGACGAGGAAGATGAGGATGGTGAAGGCGACGCACCGGAAGGCGGAGTGGACGCCCAGCTTCAGCTCAATCGGGCCTCGAGCAACGAGCCACGTGCGAGTGCACCGACTGCTGCTGAAGGCGACCAAGCCGAGACTCGCCAGACGGCCACTCCACCAACCTGCCGGACCCGCCTGTTGCTCGTTTGGCCTAGGCTGCCAACTTATCTTATCTTTTCCTACTTTGGTAATCTTTAGAACAAACTTTGTTAAATTCGCGTAGTTCCACCCGCTGGGTGTATTCAAACTTTGTTGAAGGCTGGCCGAGGGCCTCTTGCTATGTGATTTAATTCTCGCACAAGTTGTGCCTCGCCGAGCTCTGACTTGTCTTGCTTTCTGTTCTTCTTGGCTTTTTCCTTTGCCACTTTCCCTTGGCTGCCGCCTTGCCGGCCAGACAACCATTCTCGGTCTACTGGCCGGGTCAAGTACTTGGCCATTTTGGGAAGACAAGTACTTTGGCCGCTTAGAACATAGCAATTTAAGTGAGAAGCCGGCCGGCCGGCTGCTCAGCAACCGGACGGCTAGGCGATGAGCCGGCTTGGCCTATGTGGGTGCTTTCGTCCTTAGCCATTTTTCATGTGAGCACCATTTCTTGCCTTTGACTCTTGCCGGCCGGACAGTCGCTCTGCGAGCTGCGGCTTATGGCAAGGGTGGGCTTAGATGCCGGCACACTACTTGTCCGACTGCAGGTAGAGCCAACATAGTACAAGGTGGCAAGCCCCCGGGCCGACTGGTCGGACCCGGTGCCGGGCGTAGGAATGAAATAACATACTCACAGGCATGAAACTTATCATACAGATAAGAAAGGTAGCCCCCGAGTGCTCCTCGAGGGACCCGGCGCCTTTGCTCTTAGTACAAAAGGTAGCGTGGTACATACTGTATTTAACTGTAAAACCTTCGGAGAAGATTTGCGTTCCATGGGCGCTCTGCTTCCTTGCCGGAATCGTCCCTTTTGCGCGCCCTGGGCTTCTGCGCGTCGATGAGGTAATAGGAGTCATTGCCCAAGGCTCTGCTGATGATGAAGGGGCCTTCCCAAGGGGCCGAGAGCTTGTGCTGGCCGGCTGTTCGCTGGATCAGCCGGAGCACAAGGTCTCCCTCTTGGAAGGATCGTGGCTTGACCTTCCGACTGTAGTAGCGGCGCAGCCTCTGCTGGTAGATGGTGGACCGGCTGAGTGCTAACAGCCGGCCCTCTTCCAGCAGATCGACACCATCTTCTCGTGCTTCCTTCGCCTCCGCCTCTGTGTACATGGTGACGCGAGGCGAGTCAAACTCGATGTCCGTTGGGATGACGGCCTCGGCCCCATACACGAGGAAGAAGGGAGTGAAGCCGGTTGATCTGTTCGGAGTGGTGCAGAGACTCCAGAGGACGGCCGGCAGCTCGTCGATCCAGCAGCCGGCCGAGCGCTCCAGCGGCTCGACCAGTTGGGGTTTGATGCCGGATAAGATGAGGCCGTTTACTCGTTCTACCTGGTCGTTTGACTGCGGATGGGCAACGGATGCTAAGTCCAGTCGGATGGCCTGCATCGAGCAGAAACGGGCCAAGGCGCCTTTGGCAAAGTTAGTGCCATTGTCGGTGATGGTGCTGTGTGGCACACCGTACCGGACGGTGAGATCCACGATGAAGGTCACAGCAGTCGGACCATTTAGTTTCTTGATTGGTTTGGCTTCAATCCACTTCGTGAATTTGTCCACGGCGACCAGCAGATGGGTCATGCCACCACTGCTGTCTTGAATGGGCCCACCATGTCCAGCCCCCAGACGGCAAAGGGCCAGGTAAGGTGGATGGTCTTGAGTGCAGAAGCCGGCAGATGTTGCTTGGAGCTGAATTTTTGGCACCCCTTGCATTTCTTGACCAGATCCTTGGCATCCTCCAAAGCAGTCGGCCAGAAGAAACCAAGGCGGAAAGCTTTGGCGACAAGGGATCTGGAGGCCGCGTGGTGGCCGCACTCGCCTTGGTGTATGTCTCTGAGGATAGCCTTGCCTTTCTCTGGTTCGACGCAGCGTTGGAAAACGTCGGTCACGCTGCGCCTGACAAGCTCTCTGTTTACTATCATGTAAGCTCCTGCCCGGCGTTGCACTTGCCGGGCCGAGATCTCATCGACTGGCATCTCTCCGCCTACCAGAAAGTTGAGGATGGGCTGCGCCCATGATGGTGCTTTGACTTCATCCACTGTCATTACGGTTACTGAAACCAGGGCGGTTGTGTCCGGAGGTGGTGGGTTGGAGTCGGTCGCGTCTTGCCGCGTTGTTGAAGTCCCCGGGATGGCCGCTGCAGCCCCCGGGCCGGGCTGTAGAGTCCCTAGGCCGAGTGCGACTGCTGTAGTCCCCGTGCCGCTTGCCGAAGTCCCCGGGCCGACTGCTGCAGCCCCCGGGCCGGGTGCGACTGCTGCAGTCCCCGTGCCGCTTGCCGAAGTCCCCGGGCCGGCTGCTGCAGCCCCCGGGCCGGGTTGTAGAGTCCCCGGGCCGGGTGCGACTTCTGCAGGAGTAGCCGGCACGAAGATGGATTCTGATTCCGGGGACGGCTTGATGGACGGCTTGCGGAGGCGTTGAAGGGACACGCCGGCTGGTATGGCTTGCCTAGTGGAACCGATCCGTGCCAGGGCGTCTGCTTGCTCGTTGTCGGCCCGTGGCACGTGAAGGAATTCGCACCCATCAAAATATCCGCTGATTTGCTGGACAAGGTAGCGGTAGCTCGCCATATTTGCATCCTTGGCGTCCCAGTCGCCGGACGACTGTTGGACCACAAAGTCCGAGTCGCCGTAGCACAGAATCCGGTGGATGCCAATCTCCCTGGCCAGCCGGAGTCCGTGTACTAGCGCCTCGTACTCGGCCATGTTGTTGGAGGCGGCAAAGTGGATTTGCAGCGTGTATCTGAGCTTGTCGCCTTTGGGAGAGGTGAGGACGACACCGGCTCCCAAACCGGTGCGCATCTTCGAGCCCTCAAAGTGCATCCGCCAATGAGTGGAGTCTGGGGCTGGCGGCAGGTACTGGGTCTCGGCCCAGTCGACGAGGAAGTCGGCCAGTGCTTGGGACTTGACGGCGGCGCGAGGCTGGTAGAAGATGGTGTAGGGGGCCAGCTCGATGGCCCAGTTGGCCACTCGGCCCGATGCGTCTCTGCTGCCTATGATCTCCGCAAGCGGGGCGGTGCAGACGACCGTGATGGGATGCTCTTGAAAGTATGGCTTGAGCTTCTTGGCGGCAAAATGCACGCCATAGCACAACTTTTGGTAGTGGGGGTAGTTCTGCTTGGAAGCTGACAGCACCTCACTCAATTAGTAGACGGGCCTCTGTACTGGCAGCGCCTTGCCGTCCTCTTGGCACTCTACCACCATAACTGCACTGACCACCCGGCTGGTGGCGGCGATGTAGAGAAGCATAGGCTCCTTAGCAGCCGGGGCGGCCAGGACGGGCGGCGTGGTCAACATCTTCTTGAGCTGGAGGAACGGCTCATCCGCCTTGTTGTTCCACTCGAAATGAGTGGTCTTCTTCATTAGCTGGTACAGGGGAAGAGCCTTCTCGCCCAGCCGACTGATGAAGCGGCTGATGGATGCCAAGCAGCCGGTGAACTTCTGAACATCTCGCAGTCGGGTGGGCCTCTCCATCCTCTCGATGGCCTTGATCTTGACAGGGTTGCACTCTATGCCGCGCTCTGAGACAAGGAAACCGAGGAGCTGGCCGGCTGGCACTCCAAAGACACACTTCTCTGGGTTGAGCTTGATTTGAAAACGGCCCAGATTATCAAAAGTTTCCTTGAGATCTTCCAGGAGGGTACCGCGCCTCTCCGTCTTCACCACAACATCGTCTACATAGACGTGGGCATTTCTGCCGAGTTGCTTGAGGAGGCACTTCTGCATGCAACGCTGGAACGTGGCACCGGCATTTCTCAAGCCGAATGTCATGGTGAGGTAGCAGAAGGCTCCGAATGGTGTGGTGAAGGCGGTCTTCAGGCGGTCGGCCGGGCTTAACTTAATCTGGTGGTACCCCGAATAGGCATCCAAGAAACTCAACAGCTCGCATCCGGCTGTGGAGTCTATCACTTGGTCAATCCGAGGCAAGGCGAACGTATCCTTCGGGCAAGCTTTGTTGAGGCTGGTGTAGTCAATACACATGCGCCATTTGTTATTCTTCTTTAGTACAAGGACTGGGTTGGCTAGCCACTCTGGGAAGAATACTTCCATAATGAAGCCGGCTGCTAGAAGCCGGGCTACCTCTTCACCAACAATTCCTCTCTTCTCCTCCGACAGGCGGCGGAGGGGTTGTCTGACTGGTTTTGCATCTGCTCTGACATGTAGCTTGTGCTCGGCGAAATCTGTCGGAACACCCGGCATGTCCTTTGGAGACCACGCAAAGATGTCCCAATTCTCACGGAGGAAATCGACGAGCTCGCCTTCCTATTTACTGTCAAGGTGAGCTCCTATGACAGCGAACTTCTCCGGGTGCTCTGGGTCGAAGGGTATCTTCTTGGTTTCTTTGGCCGGCTGGAAAGAGCCCTGAGCTTCTGACTCCTTGGTATTTGGTGATAGGTCCGGCTGCTTGCCAGCCATGGCCACAACCCGGTCAAGGAGCCGCTTCTCAGCAGCAATCACAAGGGACTTGGCCAGCCGACTGCTGGCTGCAGCACACTTGGCAGACTTCTGGTAGTCGCTGGCTATGGTGATAATGCCCTTGGTGCCCGACATCTTCATCTTGAGGTAGGCGTAGTGGGGGACCACCATGAACTTGGCTAGAGCAGGCCGGCAGAGCAACGCGTGGTAGGGGCTCTCAAGGTCAACCACCTCGAACCAGATTGGCTCTCGGCGGAAGTGACTCTTGTCTCCAAAGAGGACATCTATCTTGATCTTGCCGATTGGTGAGCAGGATAGGCCAGGTACAATGCCATGGAAGACAGTCTGGCTGGGCTGGAGTTGTTTCTCTTTGATGCACAACTTCTCCATGGTGTCGCGGTAGAGGATGTTGATGCTGCTACCGCCGTCTATCAGAATTCGGGAGAAACGAGTAGCTCGCCTCTTTGTTGTGAAGGTGGCATCCAGCACCAGGGCATAGGAACCCGGAGAAGGCATTACCTCCGGGTGGTCAGCTCGGCTCCAACTGATCGGCCTCTCCGACCAGTGCATGAACTCTGGGGCCCTCAGAGGTGACAGTATTGACTTCTCGGCGCTGTTGACGCCGGCTATGCCTGTCGTCAGTCACGCTGGTGAAGACGACGTAAGCTCCATGCTCTTCAGGAAATTCGTCTTGGATCGCGCCGACTGGTCGGACCGCCGGCTACTGGGGAGGCGGAGGCGGCGGGCCAGCAGGCGGCGGAGGCAGCCCTTCGCCTCTGGCGATGCGGGTGAGCCAGTGGCACTTCCGGGTGGTGTGGTTGGATGGCTTCGCGCCGCTGTGGAACTTGCAGGGGGCATCGAGGGTTTGCTCAAACAAGAAGGCCGGCAACCAGGCAGGCTTGCCGCCCCTCTGACATTTGGGGCCGGGCTGCTCTTCTGGCCGCTGGTCTTCGACTGTCGCCACCTGTCGGCTGGTGGTAGCCGGCTGCGGGGCCTTGCGCTTATTGTCGTTCGGCTGTTGGCGCCGACTGGAATCACCCGCCGGTGTCTGAGGAGCCGGAGGGAGCATCTTTCTTGACGCATCCACCCGGAGTTCCGACTTCATGGAGGAGTCGGCAGTGGCGTACTTGTCCGCTGTGATCAACAGCTCATCGAGTGTGGCCGGCTCGTCGCAGAGGAGCCGGTGCTTGAGTAGGGTGCCCTCCCGGCACCCGGCGGTGAAGTATTCAATGGCTTGCACCTCATGAACCCCTTCGCAGGAGTTGCGCAGCTCGGCCCACCGCGTTAGGTATTCGCGGGTGGACTCGATCGGGCCTTGGACGCACAGGGAGAGGTGGCGAGGCTTGGGCGGCCGCTTGTAGGTGCTGGTGAAGTTGCGGATGAAAATTTCGGTGAAGTCTAGCCAGCTGTTGACGCTGTAGGGCTTGAGGCTGTTCAGCCATGTCCGGGCCGTGCCCTGGAGCATGAGCGGAACATACTTCACGGTGACACGCTTGTTGCCATTCGCTATGTTGACGGCAGTGGAGTAGTCGACCAGCCAATCTTCCGGCTTCATAGAGCCGTTGTACTTAGGAGTGTCCTGAGGGAGCGAGAACCCTTTGGGGAAGGGCTCATCGCGAATGCGGGGGCCGAAACAAGGCGGGCCGATTGCATCTTCTTCTTCCAACGCCAGGGACCGAGCCAAGCGGTCGATCCGGTTGCGGGCGTCATTCTCTCCGACTCCTTCGCGGGGGCCCAGCCGGCCTCCGAGAGTCGGATGCTCAATAGGCGGCGGGGAGCCGCGCCTCTCCCTGCGCGGGAGAGGCGGACGACCATCCCGCCGTTCCACTGCCCGTGGGCGGCCGTCTTGGTAGCGCTCGATGGAGATGCGGGTGCGGCTGCGGCTAGCAGTCGGCTCTTGGTCACGGGCGCTGGCTGTCGGCGTCCGGGAGGTCGCGCCGCGCTCTCGGCGAGGGGGAAGGTTCCCAGCCTGTAGCCCGGGTTCCACCACGCGGCGGCCGGCTTCTTGCTGCGCGGCGGCCGCGTCGATGAGCTGCTGGACGCGCTCTGTCATGCAGCGACGTTCGTCGCCCTCTAGGCGATCCAGCTCATCTGCCGCTGCCTGGGCGGTGCGCAAGTTCTCCATGGGCGTGGCGTAGACCGGGTGGTCGGCCCCCAACATGCTGGCGATGGCGGCGCCGCACTGCCGGACCGTGCCCACGCGGCTGGGCTCGTCAGCAGCCGGCGTGCCGCAAACGGCGCGGTCGATCTCGCGGTGGTAAGCCTCGGTGAGGCGTCTCATGGCCGCCAACTTGTTGGCGCTATCGAGAAGTGCAATACGGCATGCCTCCAGCGTTTTACCGCTCGCACCGGGCGCTACGGGAGCGGACAGGTCCCGCATTGCCGCCTGCAACGGATCCCGGCCGGCCTGGTCGGAGGTTCCGTCGTGGCTAATAACCAGCACCTTGGTGACGGTGTTGGTGCCAGCGCCGCTGCCTGCAGCGGGAAGTGGATCGTCAAAGATCACCACGTCACCGGGGAAGGCATCAGGAAGCGCGACATCGGCGTCGACGACCATGTCAACGAGCAGGTCGGTGGAGCCAACGGACTCCGGGTCGGAGACCGGCTCATCGGCGATGTGAAGCTTGCCGAGGAGATCGACGAGGTAGCTCTCGGAGCTGGCTGCGCCCGCGTCGAGTGCGGGCTCGTCGAAGAGGCGGATCCCGCCGATGAGATCGGCGAGGTTGCTTGCGGCACAAACAACTTCCACGCCGCGCAGCGTGTCGGCACAAACACCGTCGGGCGTGCCGGGCTGGCTGCGATCGCCAGGGAGGAAGAGGGTTCCCGTCCAGAACGTGTTTCCGGACGACGGTGCACCTAGCCCCACGGTGGGCGCCAAATGTCGGGGGTATCGTGCGACATATGCCAGGGAATGGCTTATCGTGGATGGGGACAAAAGTACGTCGCCGGGCTCTAGAAGCGGGAGTGAGCGAGACCGCGTACGCTTGCGAATCTTACCCAGGTTTGGGGCTCTCCTAGGAGATAACACCCCTAGTCCTGCTCTGCGGGGTCTCCGCATGATCACTATCTCAACAGGTGGCTACAAGCTTGCTCCTTGAGCCTTCTGGCTGGAGGAGGAAGAAGGGCAAGGCTAGCCCTACTCCGCTCTCTCTGCGTGTGTGTGTGTGTGTTGCTGTGAGTGCTCGACGAGGCCTCTGCCCAGGATCCAACTGCCAACCCCTTGCATGGGGTGACCTGGGGTGTTTATATAGGCCGACCCACCAGGGATACAATGGTAATCCGTCCGGGCGTAGGTCCCAGCCGTCAGTGTCTCTGGTCGTCGGCTTTTCCGCCGACTGCAGGGGCCCGCCGCCTAGTGGGTCCCCCCGGCGGTCTTGTCCTCGGCCGACAAGCCGGGCCCGCCGCTTGCGGGTCCTGTCGGCGGTGTAGCACTGTAGCCGTGCCACTGATGATGCATGCTTGGTCGGGGAGAACGTGGATACAGTCCCGCCGCCTGGCGGGAACTTACTGTAGCCATACCTCGTCGTATCTGGTTAATGGTGCACGGACTTCTAGGGAGGAGGAGGGCCGCCTGCTGGGAGCCGGCCTCCCATTGAGCCGACTGGTCTGGGCTTGCCGCCTTCTGGCTTGTCACGGATAGGTAGGACCCGCCGTCTGCGGGCCGTACTGGCCGCCTGTCACGGGAGCATGGCTCCCTCTGCCATGGGTGTCGTCACGAGTGGCATGGCAACAGTCCTGCGTCGGGCGCAGGATTCCTACCCGGTACGCAGTACCATGGCCATGCCCCGCCCTGGATTCGGGGATGGCAGGCCTGTACTGTAGCCATAACCTGTCTCATCATGTTTATGTTGGTGTTGACTTTGAGGGCGCGAGGGGCCGCCTGCTAGGACTCGGCATCCCAGGAGGCCGCTTGCCAGGAGTCGGCCTGCTTCATGGCCGTCTTGTGGACTCCGCCGCCTCCCGGCAACCGGCTGCTTGGACCAGCCAGTCTCAAGAAGGCGGCCTTTGTCCTTGATGTTTGAGGGGCGCAGCCTGCCCTGATGTCTTGAAATACCAAAGGGAGCTGATGGGGCTACCCATGGTCATTTACTCCAACATCAGGGGAATCTGAGATATCACCCTCATTGAATTCCCACTCGATGTATCCGTCAAGGAGAACTCGGAGGAATCACCCTCGATGGGTTCACACTTGATGTGTTGCACGACAGCGTCGTTACCGGAAGTGGTGAAGGAGGAATCACCCTCGATGACCACGACCGAATAGCTACTCTACAGAGTTAACATCAGAAGTGCTACACGAGGTATCACCCTCGGCACTCGATAGTAATGCTACAGTGTCGTTACAACTAAGGGGGTGATGTGCGGTGCTGGGGCCTGGTCTTCAATCCCGTTGATCGGGTCTTCGGATAATCCAGCGGGGCAATCGGGATAAGTGGGGTCACTGATAGGTCTCTACCCAGCCTATACTAAGCAGTTTAGGATATGCAGGTAATTATCAACAGCAGGTTACAATAAACAGGCTATGCATCAGAATAGGTAAAGCAGCAGCAGCAGCAATTCTAATGCAAGCATGAGAAATAGAATGGGTGATATCGGTATGCTCAAGGGGGGGGCTTGCGTGGTTGCTCGGCGGCAAGGGCAAAGTCGTCAACGGTGGCGTCGGTCTTCAGGACATCGTCAGCGGTCTCGGGGTCTAGCGAATAGGAAGAGGGGGAAGAAACAGTAAATACTAGCAAACAGATGCATGACAATACGATACACGGTGCTAGGGGTGACCTATCGTAGTGCTACACGACATAGGTGAAGGGGGAATAACATCCGGGAAAGTTTCCCCAAAGTTGCATTTTCGGACAGGCGAACCGGAGGGGGAAAGTCCCATGTTCAGGTAGTTAGAGACATGCGACGGATGAATGGACCGTGTATTCGGGTTCGTCTCGTCGTTCTGAGCAACTTTCATGTACAAATTATTTTCATCGGAGTTACGGATTAAAAGATACGTTTTTCTAAAAAATTTATTAATTTCTGGAATTATTTTTATTAACTAAACCAACATTATCCAGAACAGTGCCTGATGACATCAGCATGACATAGTGGTGATGTCAGCAGTCAACGAGACGGGCTGACCAGTCAAACCTGACCAGTGGGACCCACATGTCAGCCTCTAATTAGTCTAAATAGAGTTAATTTTAACTAATTAGCTAATTAAGCTACTGGGCCCACTTGTCAGTGTGTAATTAGGTTAAACTAATTAACTTAATCAATTTAATTAATTAACAGGGTGTGGGGCCCATATGTCAGCGACTGGGCCAGCCCAGTCAGCGGGCTGACCCGGTCAATGGGTCAACTGGGGGGCCTGGGCCCACCAGTCAGTGGCCCAGAGGTGGTCAGGTCAGTGCCACGTCGGATCGGCCGCCGGAGAGCGCTCCGGCGAGCCTCCCGCGGCCGCAACCTCTCCGGAGGTGGCCGGAAATCCGCTACGGACTACCATTTCGCGCGCCGCGACCCGCATTCGAAAGCTAGAGCTGCTGCGCGTCGTGTGTGGTTGTTGGTTCGACTCGGGGATGGCCGGAACGCTGCCGGCGATGAGTGGAGGTGGCGGTGACATTCGGGCTTGGTCGGAACCATGGCTCCAGGCCGTTTGCGCACGAGCCGTGCGGCTAGGCGGTCTACTGCGAACGTATAGAGCCTGATGGGCATGGTGGAGGGGCTCGGGCGGCTGTGCTTCGAGCCACACGTCGGCAATGGCGCCACCGAGCTCGGGCAAAAGGGGAGCGGCTAAAAGAGCGGCAGGCAGAGCAAGAAAGCAGGGGAAGGATGATGTGGATGCTCACCATGGGGACGCACGGTGGTCCGGTGGAGGATTAGTAGCCGCAGTGCAAAGAATCGACGGCGGCGGACGGAGGTGCCCGACGAGATGGGCGAGCTCGTCGCGGTTGGTGTGGGGACATCCGACTCGAACGGATGGCTCTAGACGATGTGGCCGAGCGAGGCGAAGACGACGGGCACGGAGAGTCGGCGCGGGGACGTCAGTGGGCGCGACTGTGGCGAGCTACGGTGACGGTGGCGTTCGGCCCCGATCCAAACCGACGAAGAGAGAGAGAGAGAGGAGGGACGAGCGAGCGAGAGGAGGCCAGTGGGGCTCGCGGGGCTGCCCTTATCTCCAGCGCGGGCGCGGGCGACGCGCTGTCGAGCGAGGGAGGGGGGGGGGTCGGGCGCGGCGAGCGCGCGCGCGGCGACAGCGCGCAGGAGGAGCAGTGCGGGGGTAGGGGAAAAGCGCTGCGCGGGCTGGGCCGGGCACTGTGGCCACTTAGGCCCAGTGTTGTGGGCCTTTTTCTTTTTCTTATTTTCTTTTCTATTTCTTTTCTGTTTTCCTTTTTCTTTACTGTTTTTCCTTTTAATTTCATTCCAAAAACTTTTGTAAAATATGAGACTGGCCCAAATAAATGTGGTGCATTTTATGCCACTGCAATAAAATGGTTTTGAGTCCAAAGGTTTTCATTTGGGATTTTATTTAATTAAGAAGGTAGTAATTAGTGTTGTTTTGCTACTGTTAGAGTCACTTAAATAATTTATTAATTGTTGGTTACAATTTTAGAATAGTCTCTATAATATTTGTTATTTACTGAACATTTTAGTTTCTATGTTGAACAACTTTTATTTTCCACTTTCATTTAAATTGAATTTGAGTTAGGAGTTGAAATGCAATATGGATGCAAATGATGATTAAACACTGTTGATCATGATGACTTGGCATAATCAAAAGGGTGATTACTGTAGTTAACCACTGGGGGTGTTACACCCCAGTGCTTCGTTTATTTCTCTGTTGCTCAGGGTCTGCGCCTGGCTTTGTACAAAGGGTTACATGCAACTTCGGCAAAGCTTGTACAAAAGGATGGCTGCCGGGCAGGGCCCGACAACCGCGCCTTACGGGTAGAACTTACGGAGATGCTCAATGTTCCATGAGTTTTGCAATTGAATGCCATCTCTGGTCTCCAGACGGACTGCGCCAGGTCTGGTTACTCGTACTACCCGGTAAGGGCCTTCCCACTTCGGCATCAACTTGTTTTCACCCTTGGCGGACTGAACACGCCTAAGGACAAGGTCGCCTTCCTCCAAACTCCGGGCATGAACCCTACGGCTGTGATATTGACGCAGGGCTTGCTGGTAGCGTGCAGCACGCGTAGCAGCCCGGAGACGATTCTCCTCAAGTAGCACAGCGTCGTCACGCCGATGCTGTTCCTACACTACTTCATCGTAGGCAAGCACTCGAGGAGACCCGAATATGAGTTCCGTGGGGATAACTGCTTCTGTGCCATAGACTAGGGAGAAGGGAGTCTGCCCGGTAGCTCAATTTGGTGTCGTACAGAGGGACCAAAGAACCACCGGAAGCTCGTCGATTCATCGCCTGCCGCACTTCTCCAGCCGATCAAAAGTTCTTGTCTTAAGACCTCGCAGCACTTCAGCGTTCACCCTCTCAGCTTGCCCGTTGCTTCTGGGATGGGCCACAGAGGCAAATGAGACCTTGCTTCCGAGGGCATGAATGTATTGCATGAAGGCGCGGCTTGTGAATTGGGTGCCATTGTCGGTGATGATTCGGGCAGGTACCCCAAAGCGGCACACCAATCCTTTCAAGAACTTGATAGCTGACTGTGCGGTCACCTTTCTCACGAGCTCTACTTCCGGCCACTTTGTAAACTTGTCAATTGCGATGAATAAGAATTCAAAGCCCCCGGTAGCACGGGGGAAGGGGCCCAAGATGTCGAGCCCCCAGACCGAAAATGGCCATGACAAAGCGATTGTTTGGAGAGCTTGAGCAGGCTGATGGATATTTTTGCAGTGAAACTGGTAGGCTTCACACTTGGTGACTAGCTCAATTACATCTTGGAGGGCTGTGGGCCAGTAGAAGCCTTGCTGGAAAGCTTTCCCAACCAAGGCCCTTGATCCGATGTGGGAGCCACACATACCCTTGTGTATCTCTGCCAGCAGTTCCTTTCCTTCTTCCTGGCAAATACACTTCAATTTCACACCATTGGGCCTTCTTCTGTATAACGTGTCGTCAACAAACTGATACATACTGGCCCTCTGGGCTACTCTTTCAGCTTCTTCTTGCTCTTCGGGAAGTTCTCCTGTTTGGAGGAAATGAACAATGTGCCGTGCCCAAGTTGGAGCCTGGGGCTCGGCAACAAGGACTAGTGGCACCTCCCCGTTGATGGGAGCGCATGCCTCGACCGCAAAGACTGGTAGTTCGGTGGGAGGGTGCAGCTCACTGATCGAAGGGGAGTTGTTCCCGCCAAGCTCTCTGCCGGGGGCTTCGGGAAGCTCTGCTGGGAGAGGCTTGCCGGAGTTCAATTTCCTCCTCTTGCTGGCCATTATTGCTGGGGATATGAAGGGTTGAGTTAGATGGAGAACAAAAGTCCCTGGTTCCACAGGGAGTTTTTGCGCAGCGCACTTTGATAGATGATCAACAATGCTGTTTTCCGCATGTGGTATGTGCTCTGTTTGCAATCCGTCAAAGCGCTCCTCCAACTTTCTCACTTCCTCGACGTATGCCTCCATCAATGGGCTTTGATAATCCTTGTTCACTTGTGTCACCACCAGTTGTGAATCTCCGCGGATAATCAGCTTCTGGATTCCCAGTTCTGTCGCAATTCTGAGCCCAGCAAGGAGCCCTTCATACTCTGCAGTATTGTTGGTAGCCTTCTCTCGGGGGAAATGCATTTGAACGACATATTTAAGGTGCTCCCCAGTGGGAGCAACGAGAAGCACGCCAGCTCCTGCACCTTGTAGGGTGAAGGCACCATCCAAATACATAATCCATTCTTGGGGCACTTCCTTGTCGGGGATGACTGTCTCTAGTACTTCTTCATCAGGGGTCGGTGTCCACTCCGCAATGAACTCTGCCAGTGCTCTGCTCTGAATAGTTGACGAGCTTTCAAACTTCAAACCAAAGCTGGATAACTCCAAAGCCCATTCCACGATCCTGCTAGAGGCCTCGGGGTTTCGGAGTAGGCGTTGCAAGGGGAAGCGGGTGACAACCGTGATCTCGTGGGCTTGGAAGTAGTGTCACAGTTTCCTTGAGGCCATGATGAGGCCAAAAATCAACTTCTGCATGCTAGAATACCTCGACCTAGCCCCCTGCAGCAGGGAGCTGACGAAGTACACTGGGCGCTGCACCACCTTCTTCCTTGCCGTGATCTTGGAAATGTCTCCGCTGCCTTGCTCTTCTTTGTCTTGAACTGCATTTGACCTTGCCGGGACGGGTTCACTTTCCTCTCCAGAGGGGACGGCGGTGGTGACTGCCGTGTCATCTACCTCCCGCTGTGCCACCAGCGCTGCGCTAATCACTTGATTGGTCGCTGCTAAATATAGCAGCAACGGCTCATGTGGTTTAGGAGCGACTAAGGTGGGAACAAAGGAAAGGTAGGTCTTCAAATCTTGTAGTGCAGCGTCCGCCTCCGGGGTCCACTCCACGGGCCCTGCCTTCTTCAAGATTTTGAAGAAAGGCAAGGCGCGTTCAGCGGACTTGGAAATGAACCTGCTCAGCGTGGCAACACATCCAGTCAAACGCCTCACGTCTTTAACTGTCTTGGGTGCTTGTATCCGCTCGATAGCCTTGATCTTGTCAGGGTTGGCCTCTATCCCCCGATGGGACACGAAGAAGCCAAGTAGCTTGCTGGAAGGAACACCAAACACACACTTCTCTGGGTTCAGCTTCAAGTTGATTCTGCGCAGATTTGCAAAGGTCTCTTCCAAATCCTGAATGAGAGTAACTATGTCCTTGGTTTTGACCACTATATCATCCATGTATGCTTCAATATTTCTGTGCAGCCGGGACTCAAAACCAATCTGTACTACTCTTGCAAAAGTGGATCCAACGCTCTTCAACCCAAAGGGCATTCGTACAAAACAGTACGTGCCACATGGGGTTATGAACGCGGTCTTCTCTTTGTCTTCCTTGGACATGAAGATCTGGTGGTATCCAGAGTAGGCATCCAGGAAGGAAAGCAGGTCACACCTGGAGGTGGAATCCACAATCTGGTTGATGCACGTCAAGGGGAATGGGTCCTTCGGGCATGCTTTGTTCAGATCTGTGAAATCTATGCAAAGCCTCCATTTCCCATTCGCCTTGCACACTCCCACTGGGTTTGCTAACCATGTTGGATACAACACTCCTCTGACCAGACCAACTGCCTCAAGTTTCTTGATCTCCTCGGCAATAAACTGCTGCCACTCCAAAGCTTGCTTCCGGACCTTCTACTTGACGGGCCGGGCATGTGGGCAGACAACAAGGTGGTGCTCGATTACCTCCCTGGGAACACCGGGGATGTAAGATGGTTGCCAAGCAAACACATCGACATTCGCCCGCAGGAAGGCAATGAGCGCGCTTTCCTATTTGTCGTCGAGGGTGGCACTAATGGTAGATGTACCGTCAGTGCCAGCCAGCCCTGCCAGGACCTTCTTCACAGTGGGTGCAACAGCCTTGGACCTCTTGCTATTGGAACTCTCCGGCAAGTCATCAACAGGCGGAGCGCACTCCGAAGAGGTACGCTTCCCGGATTCCTTGCTAGCTTTCTTCTTTTTCTTGCTTTCCTTGGCGGGAGCAGTGGCTTTCCCGGCCTCTGTAGCGACTGCTTCCCGGTACATCTTATCCACGCATATGATTGCGTCTTTCTTGTCGGATGGAATAGAAATGATTCCCATTGGCCCTGGTATCTTCAAAGTGTTGTAGGCATAGTGGGATGCCACCATGAATTTGGCCAGGGCAGGGCGACCAGGGATTCCATTGTACGGCAGGGGGAGGTCAACCACATCAAACACGATCGTCTCAGTTTGGTAGTTTAACTCCCCCCGAATGTTACCGGCAGTGTGATCTTCCCCTTAGGATGACTCCTGCCGGGGTTGGTCCCTTGGAACGTACCAGTAACCTTGAGCTCTTCATCTGCTATCTAGAGTTTGCTGATGACCTTTGGAGAAATCAGATTCAACCCGGCCCCGCCGTCAACCAACATCTTTGTGACCTTGAGGTTGCGGATCGTTGGTGAAACCAACAATGGCAAACACCCTACTGCGGTAATGCGGTCGGGGTGATCCTCCTCATCAAAGATGTTGGGCGTGCGGGACCACTTGAGCGGCTTCCAAGAATCTGCCGCTGGCTCCACGGCATTGACCTCACGCGCCCATCTTTTGAGTTGGCGGTGAGAGGAGTGTAAGGATGCACCCCCGTCAATGCATAGGGCGTCAGTGGCTTTCTGGAACTTCCTGCTCGCTGGTTTCCTCTTCATCTCCTTCATCACTCTCATCCTCGCAATCCTTCTTCTCATGGCCTTTGGCGGGTTTCCCCTGATACTGAGGAGCCTTGCTGGGGCGACCTGTTCTGCTGCCTCGGCCCTTCCCGCCAGCGCCATCTTGGTCTTTCTCCTTATCACACTTCTCGTACTCAGCCCTTTGCTTCTTGACGAGTTGCTTAACCTGATGACACTCCTGAAGATCTTGGCCCTTGGTCCGATGGATCTTGCAGTACGGCCCATCATTCTTCCCAGCCTTCTCGGTAGCTGCGGCTTCCCGGCAATCAGTGCATGCGGCAGCTTCCTTGCCAGGAACCTCGGTCTTGGCCTTCTTGCCGGTACGTGGTGCACTCCATCCTTCAACGGTCATCACCGCTTTATCCTTGCGCTTCTTATTGCGCTTCTTTTTCTTCTTCTTTTGGTTGGTGGCATCGTCGTCGTCCTCTGGGTCGATGTCGACGCCATCTTCTTCACCGGGGAGTCGTCTCCCCTCTTCTACTCGGGCACACTTATCCACCAGAGTGTATAGCTCATTCACAGTCTTGGGCAACCGAACATTCATTTTAGAACATATCCGGCGGTTGCGCACGTTGGACTGGAACGCGGCTATCACAGCTGCCGGGTGGATGTCTGGAATATTCCTATGCACCCGGCTGAACCTCTGCATGTACTTTTGCAGACTCTCTCCTTCTTTCTGCGGAAGGAGCTGCAAGTCGCTGGGCCGCCCTGGTTCTTGATGGCCGCCCGTGAAGGCGCCAACAAACTCATGGCATAGGTCAGCCCAGGTTGAGATGGAATTCTCTGGCAAATGCATCAGCCAAGAGCTCACATTTGGCTTGAGTGCCAAAGGGAAGTAGTTGGCGAACACCTTCTCGTCTCTTCCGCCGGAAGCTTGAACGGCGATGGTGTAGATGCTCAAGAACTCTGCCGGGTTCAATCTTCCATCGTACTTCTCTGGTATTTCCAGCTTGAGTGCTCGAGCAGATGGCCAATGGACTTGCCGCAGCTCGCAAGTGAATGCGGGGCACCCAACCTTGAAAGGTAGGTACCCACCTTCACCGGGCGTGGGCTCGTCGATGTTGGGGCCATTGCGCCTATCAGACTGGCGTTGGGTTTCGCGGCGTCGTTCGATGGTGGCGCGCGAGTCTTCCCTCCGCCTGTCTTCCAGGACTCGCTGCTGGTCTCATCGTGCTCGAGGATCGGACGAAGCCATCGATACGTCGTCGGGTTCTTGGTCGTGTGGCTCTGGCTGCGGCCCTTGCGTTTGCTGCCGCGGAGGGGATTACACCGTGGGGGTGGCCCCTTTGGTACGGCCAGTGGCTCGGGCCGTTGTTGCCGCCTACGGAGGCCATGACGGGCCCGCTCGCTGTGATCCTCCCGCCTCGGTGAAACCAGTCAGGCTCTGAATGGTGGCTCTCCACTCATCCATCTGATCGGCCGCCGGCGGAAATCTCAACAGGAGTTGGGCCCGTGCCATGGCCTCCGATGCAGTGCTCGACATGGATGACGATGTAGACCATAACGTCGCCTGGCTTCTGACGATGCCGGTAGTGGTAGCGTCGTGCTCTCGTTGCCGTGAGCCAGTTGCCAGGGGGGCGTGGTGACGAGATGGTTGTGCTTGGGGATCGGCGGCTCCGTTCGACGCATCGGCTTGGCCAGCCCGTTTTGGGGGTGGCACGTGCCCTGCGGCTGCACCCGTATCGGGGGCGGCCGAAGGGTTGCGGTTCGCCCCAGGGCGAGCGCCACCGCTGTGGCTGCGTCCTTCGATGGGGCAGAGAGGCGCAGATATGATGATCTCTCCACCCGCACCTTGTGGAGCGTGGCCGCTGGGAAGTTGTTGGCACTATCCTTCTCCAGTGCCTCCCGCTCCCATTTTGGCCATAGGGGAGGTGGCGATGACGCCGCCTGGGTCAGCCACGTCCCCCGCAGCGTCCACGTCCCTGTAGCCCCCACGGCGTCAGCGGCCGCATGCGAAGGGGCCTTCGAGGTGGACGGGTGAGCTGCAGCACCGGGTTTCTTCTTGGGTACCATGGATGATGAAGCCGTCGATGAAGAGAATGATGATGAAGATGATGCGCTGCGTACGCTCTCGGGTTCACGCAAGCGCTTCCCCCTACCTGGCGCGCCAAAGATGTCGTGGAAAACACAGCCACCTATGGGGCCATCGGCCCCTTGTGGTTCGGCAGTGGGGAAGGACACATTGCACAAAGAGCGGAGGGCGCGGAGCAGCACGACAGCGATCACACGGACAATTTTTACCCAGGTTCGGGCCGCCGCGAGGTGTAAAACCCTACTCCTGCTTTGGTGGATTGATGAGAGGACCAAGGTGGAGACGGAGTGCTCTAGCCCAGCACGGTCGCCTTGGGGCGAGAGCAACTATGCGCATATGAGTGTACAAGGGTACAAATCCTTTCTAAGATTGCCATGGCCCTCCTTTTATAGATCAAGGGGTCACCACAATGGCAAATCAGTCATTGCGTACTGATTAGATAGCAAATAGTGCTATCATACCTAACTCTGCAAACAGGACAGAGCGCATTAAATGCGTTGCTTAGTGTCACATCGTAGTGTAGCCCGGCAAGCCTTGCCATGCCGTTGGGCCACCTTCTCGCCTGCCTACGTGACACGTCTCTGGACGGGTGTCATTTGGAGGTGATTTCCTTCGGAAGTGGCTGCCACGTGCCAAATAACAGCCACTTAGTCACCTGGGGGCTCGACAACACACCGATCGATGACTTGCATTGCTGTGAGGTGGTGCGGTGGAGTCTTGGCGGGGTAATCCGCCCTCGGCGTCCCCGGCAAGCCTGCCGGGGCAATCTGGAGACTTGTCTTCGGGGCAACCTCGTCCCCGCCAGGCTCGCCTGCCCGGCAAGGGAGGTTTTTCCTTAGTGGTATCTTGCTCCTTTGGTTGGTCTTGATCTTCTTGATCTGCACTTTGATTTCTCAAAGAGCTCATCTCTTCTACTTGGTCTGGTCTTGGACGCTACAACCTTGTTCTCGAGCCTGTGTACAGTCTAGGCAACACACCTGGGGTCTGTTGCACCGACAGATATGGATACCGTAACTAGCATATGGACCCACATGTAAGGAGCCACATCGCCCACCTCTGGTCCCACATGTAAGCAGCCACATTAGCAATTTATGGGCCTATAAGTCAGCGGTGTTAACCTATCCAAACTGACGCCCGACTTATTACTGATGGGCACCATCGGTGATAAAACATTGGCAGGGCCCAGCTGTAAGATGCCACATCAGCAAATTATGGGCCATATGTCAGAAACATTGACTGGTCAAACATGGTTGTTCGATGGTTAGTGTCGGATGTATGTCACCGAAAACTACGATGAGGGACGGTTGTTAGTATACGGTGACAGTTCTAGTGACATTTTTTGCCCATCGCAAAAGATAGGTTCGACGACGTTTTTGGGTTCGTCGCGTGAGATACGATCTTATGAGACGGAAAAAGTGGTACCCTCAAGATTTTATTTTCCATGTTGGCGCTTCAGTGATGGTGGGGGCAACGGCTGGAAAACATCATGTGGGTATTTTTGGTAATGAAAAAGGGTTATACATGACACAACTAAAACGTCGCAAAATAGAGCAAATTTTGTAGTGTTTGGTTTCACCGAAACATACTAAGTGCAATGGCCGAAGACAGATCGGTGGCTCCGAGTCAGATCAAGTCGGTCGCTCTAAGATGAGTTCTGCGGAACCCTAAACCTAAAATCTTTGCTCAAACCTACTTCTACGGAATCAATGCTGGATAGGAAATCTCAATCGATGGCAATGTTGCAGGTGCAAATCCCTAGTGCATGGAACCGGAAGGAGAAGCACTAGGGGTCAAATCTCACCCTAACCTGGTGGAGATCCGCTACGGCGGCAACGATGGCGGAGAATGCCGTGGACGATGAAGGAATCCGGCGACGAGGGCACACTGGAGACAACAACGACAATCGTAGACCAGGGGCGACGACAACAAAGGGGTCTAGGGCGAAACCTTTGAAGGAATTTTCAACTATGGTCCGCAGCAATATATATGGCCTTTAGTTGTCGGTAGTACTGAATGAAGGAACTCGGTCTTACCGAGATGCATAATTGCCAGTGACAGAGAGCATCAGTGATACCGAGATTTTCAGATCGGTCTTACCGAGAAGGAAATTAGGATCAGTCTAAATGTAATCGATGAGACCGAGTTAGAGTGGGTTGGTCTAATCGAAATACACTTAGAAGGTTTTGGAGGTCAGCCCTAATTAGATCGGTGTCTCTAAGTGCTCCTGTCCCGGAGGGTCCGATAGGAACTTGTTCAAGTTTTGTGATATAGCAAGAAAGAATTCGAGACAAGTTGAGATAGATAGCTAGAGAAGGTTCTTAGGCATTCTTGCACATCCAATTGGCAAAATGAAACCAGATCAATCAAACTACAATTGGATGTACTCGAATGAGAAATATGCATAGCAACATGCTAACACAATAAGATAGCAAGTAGAATATGCCAGACGTGCACAACCAATACTAGCAACTATCAAGCAATAGGCAATGACATAGTCATCTATATATGAGTATATTGACTTAGGAGCCAAATGAGAACATTTGATCATAGGTCATACTCATCGTTTAAGCACAAGCGAGGTTGCTACTTTTACATAAAGCATTAATGTGTGCACACCATTAGAGTTGCTTTAGCTCAAGTCTTAGAGCAAAGCTCCTGAAGGAAATATGCCCTAGAGGCAATAATAAATTTGTTATTTTATATTTCCTTATTCATGATAAAGTTGATAATGATAGTGCAACATACTTGTGGCACTGCCGTTTAGGTCATATTGGTGTAAAGTGCATGAAGAAACTCCATGCAGATGGGCTTTTGGAATCACTTGATTATGAATCATTTGATACTTGCAAACCATGCCTCATGGGCAAGATGACTAAAACTTCGTTCTCCAGAACAATGGAGCGAGCTAATGACTTATTGGAAATAATACATACCGATGTATGCGGTCCGATGAGTGTTGAAGCACGCGACGGGTATCATTATTTTCTGACCTTCACAGATGATTTGAGCAGATATGGGTATATCTACTTAATGAAACACAAATCTGAAACATTTGAAAAGTTCAAAGAATTTTAGAGTGAAGTAGAGAATCATCGTAACAAGAAAATAAAGTTTCTACGATCTGATCGCGGAGGCGAATATTTGAGTTACAAGTTTGGCCTTCATTTAAAACAATGTGGAATAGTTTCACAACTCACGCCACCTGGAACACCACAGCGTAATGGTGTGTCTGAACATTGTAATCATACTCTATTAGATATGGTGCGATCTATGATGTCTCTTACTGATTTACCACTATCATTTTTGGGGTTATGCATTAGAGACAGCCTCATTCACGTGAAATAGGGCACCGTCTAAATCCGTTGAGATGACACCGTATGAACTGTGGTTTGGCAAAAAACCTAAGCTGTCATTTCTTAAAAGTTTGGGGATGCAACGCTTATGTCAAAAGGCTTTAGCCTGATAAGCTCGAACCTAAATCGGAGAAGTGCGTGTTCATAGGATACCCTAAGGAAACAATTGGGTACACCTTCTACCACAGATCCGAAGGCAAGATTTTTGTTGCTAAGAATGGAACCTTTCTAGAGAAGGAGTTTCTCTCGAAAGAAGTGAGTGGGAGGAAAGTAGAACTTGAGGAGGTAATTGTACCTTCTCTCGAATTGGAAAGTAGTTCATCAGAGAAAACCGTTCCCGTGATGCCTACACCAACTAGAAAGGAAGCTAATGATGATGATCATGAAACTTCAGATCAAGTTACTACAGAACTTCGTAGGTCAACCAGAACACGTTCCGCACCAGAGTGGTACGGTAATCCTGTCCTGAAGTCATGTTACTAGACCATGACGAACCTACGAACTATGAAGAAGCTATGATGAGCCCAGATTCCGACAGATGGCTTGAGGCCATGAAATCTGAGATAGGATCCATGTATGAGAACAAAGTAAGGACTTTGGTGGACTTGCCTGATGATCGGCAAGCCACAGAGAATAAATGGATCTTCAAGAAGAAGACTGACGCTGATGGTAATGTTACTATCTATAGACTTGTCACAAAAGGTTTTCGACAAGTTCAAGGAGTTGACTACGATGAGACTTTCTCACCCGTAGCGATGCTTAAGTCTGTCCGAATCATGTTAGCAATTGCCGCATTTTATGATTATGAAATCTGGCAAATGGACGTCAAAACTGCATTCCTTAATGGATATCTTAAAGAAGAATTGTATATGATGCAACCAGAAGGTTTTGTCGATCCTAAAGGTGCTAACAAAGTGTGCAAGCTCCAGCGATCCATCTATGGACTGGTGCAAGAATCTCAGAAGTTGGAATATACGCTTTGATGAGGTGATCAAAGCATATGGTTTTATACAGACTTTTGGTGAAGCCTGTATTTACAAGAAAGTGAGTGGGAGCTCTATAGCATTTCTGATATTATATGTCGATGACATATTATTGATTGGAAATGATATAGAATTTCTGGATAGCATAAAAGGATACTTGAATAAGAATTTTTCAATGAAAGACCTCGGTGAAGCTGCTTATATAATGGGCATCAAGATATATAGGGATAGATCGAGACGCTTAATAGGACTTTCACAGAGCACATACCTTGACAAGATTTTGAAGGAGTTCAAAATGGATCAGTCAAAGAAGGAGTTCTTGCCTGTATTACAAGGTGTGAAGTTGAGTAAGACTCAAAGCCCGACAACGGCAGAATATAGAGAGAGAATGAAAGTCATTCTCTATGCCTCAGCCATAGGTTCTATACGATATGCCATGCTGTGTACCACACCTGATGTGTGTCTAGCCACTTATCTGGCAAAGAGGGTACAAGAGTGATCCAAGAGTGGACCACTGGACAGCGGTCAAAATTATCCTTAGTTACCTAAGAGGACTAAGGAAATGTTTCTCGGTTATGGAGGTGATAAAGAGTTCATCGTAAAGGGTTACATCGATGCAAGCTTTAACACCGATCGAGATGACTCTGAGTCTCAATCTGGATACATATTGAAAATGGGAGCAATCAGGTAGAGTAGCTCCATGCAGAGCATTGTACACATAGAAATTTGCAAAATACATACAGATCTAAATGTGGCAGACCCATTGACTAAACTTCTCACACAAGCAAAACATGATCACACCTTAGTACTCTTTGGGTGTTAATCACATGGTGATGTGAACTAGATTATTGACTCTAGTAAACTATTTGGGTATTGGTCACATGACGATGTGAACTATGGGTGTTAATCACATGGCGATGTGAACTAGATTATTGACTCTAGTGCAAGTGGGAGACTGAAGGAAATATGCCCTAGAGGCAATAATAAAGTTGGTATTTTATATTTCCTTATTCATGATAAAGGTTTATTATTCATGCTATAATTGTATTGATCGGAAACCTAAATACATGTGTGAATACATAAACAAACACCGTGTCCCTAGTAAGCCTCTACTAGACTAGCTCGTTGATCAAAGATGGTTAAGGTTTCCTAACCATGGAGATGAGTTTTCATTTGATAACGGGATCACATCATTAGGAGAATGATGTGATGGACAAGACCCATCCGTTAGCTTAGCATAATGATCATTCAGTTTTATTGCTACTACTTTCTTCATGTCAAATACATATTCCTTCGACTATGAGATTATGCAACTCCCGGATACCGGAGGAGTGCCTTGTGTGCTATCAAATGTCACAATGTAACTGGGTGATTATAAAGATGCTCTGCAGGTATCTCCGAAGGTATTTGTTGAGTTGGCATAGATCGAGATTAGGATTTGTCACTCCAAGTTTCGGAGAGGTATCTCTGGGCCCTCTCGATAATACACATCATAAGCTTGCAAGCAAATGACTAAGGATTTGGTCACGAGGTGATGTATTACAGAATGAGTAAAGAGACTTGCCGGTAACGAGATTGAACTAGGTATGAAGATACCAATGATCGAATCTCGGGCAAGTAACATACCGATGGACAAAGGGAATTACGTATGTTGTCAGAACGGTTTGACCGATAAAGATCTTTGTAGAATATGTAGGATCCAATATGAGCATCTAGGTTCCGCTATTGGTTATTGACCAGAGAGGTGTCTTGGTCATGTCTACATAGTTCTCGAACCCGTAGGGTCCGCATGCTTAATGTTCATTGACGATATAGTATTATATGAGTTATGTGATTTGGTGACCGATTGTTGTTCGGAGTCCCGGATGAGATCACGGACATGACAAGGAGTCTCGAAATGGTCGATAGGTAAAGATTGATATATAGGATGATGGTATTCGGACACTGGAAGTGTTTCGGGGGTCACCGGGTACTTATCGGGTCACCGGAAGGGGTTCCGGGCACCCCCGGCAAAAGATATGGGCCTTGTGGGACAAGAGGGGAAACACACCAGCCACAAGGGGCTGGTGCGCCCCCCATATGGGCCGGCCAAGGTGGAGAAGGAAAGGGGAAGGAGGAAAGGAAAGAAAGGGAATAAGATTCCCCCTTCCTTCCACCTCCCCCCTTTTCCTTTCCCCTCCGACAAATAAGGCAGGGGGGCGCGCCACTTGGGAGGACCCCAAGTAGGATTCGGCCTACTTGGGGCGCCCTCCTGGCTGCTCCCTCCTCCCCTCCACCTATATATATGTGGGAGGGGGGCGCCTAGCACACCTAGACAATTGTTTAGCCGTGTGCGGCGCCCCCCTCCATTGTTTACACCCCCGGTCATATTTTCGTAGTGCTTAGGCGAAGCCCTGCGGAGATCACTTAACCATCACCGTCACCACGCCGTTGTACTGACGGAACTCATCTACTACCTCGACATCTTGCTGGATCAACAAGGCGAGGGATGTCACCGAGCTGAACGTGTGCAGAACGCGGAGGTGCCGTAGGTTCGGTACTTGATCGGTTGGAGCGCGAAGAAGTTTGACTACATCAACCACGTTGTTAAACACTTCCGCTTATGGTCTACGAGGTTACGTAGACACACTCTCCCCCTCGTTGCTACGCATCTCCATGGATAGATCATTGCGTGTGCGTAGAATTTTTTTTGTTTTCCATGCAAAATTTCCCAACAGCTCCCCCTAGATGTGTATCCCCCTGCTACTTGTGAGCTGTGTTGGAATTTTCCCCGAAGAGGAGAGGAGATGCAGTACAATAGAGATAAGTATTTCCCTCAGTGAGAACTAAGGTTTATCGAACCAATAGGAGAATCACGCAAAGCCTCATGAACAACACCTGCACACACAAAAGAAAATACTTGCACCCAACGCGGGCAATAGGGTTGTCAATCCCCTTGAACTCATTAATTGTAAGGATCAAATCTCGTAGTGGTAGATAGATAAATTGCAAAACAAAATAAAAGAAATAAAATTGCAGCAAAGGTATTTTGGAATTTTTAATATGATTAAAGTAGACCTGGGGGTCATAGTTTTCCCTAGAGGCTTCTCTCTCGAACACATAGCATATGATGGGCGAACAAATTACTATTGGGCAATTGATAGAAAAGCGCATAATTATGATGATATTTAAGGCAATGATCATGTATATAGGCATCTCATCTCACAAGCAGACCGAATCTTGCCTGCATCTACTACTATTACTCCACCAATCGACCGCTATCCAGCATGCATCTATGGTATTAAGTTCATAAAAACAGAGTAATGCCTTAAGCAAGATGACATGATGTAGAAAAAGTAAACTCAATCAATATGAATAAACCCCCATCATTTTACCTTTAATGGCAACAATACAAATATGTGTCTTGTCCCTTTCTGTCACTAGGATATAGAGCACCGCAAGATTAAACCCATCACAAAGCACCTCTCCCACTGAAGATGAATGAATCTAGTTGGCCAAAGCAAACGGATAGATCGCAGAGAAATACAAAGCTATAAAAATCATGCATAATAAAGTTCAGAAAAAACTCAATTACTTCTAATGAATATTCAGATCATAAACCCACAATTCATCGAATCCCAACAAATACACCACAAAAGAAGATTACATCGGATAGAACTCCAAGAACACCGATGAGAACATTGTATTGAAGATCAAAGAGAGAGATGAAGCCATCTAGCTACTAGCTATGGGCTTGTAGGTCTGTGGTAAACTACTCATGCATCACCAGAAGGTAGCAAGGATGATGTAGAAGCCCTCCATGATTGATTCCCCCTCTGACAGAGTACCAGAAAAAGCCTCCAGATGAGATCACAGAAGAACAGAAGCTTGCGGCAGCGGAAGAAGTGTTTTGGGTGGCTCTCTGGTGGTTTCCCAATATTTTAGAATTTATAAAAGTGTAATTAGGTCAGACGGAGCCTCGAGGGGCCCATAAGAAACAAGGTGCGACACCCCCTGGGTGCGCCCTGTTGCCTTGCTGTCTCCTCGTTCGTCATCTGTCTTCTACCAAATCTTCTAGGATCTCTCTTGTCCAGAAAATAACATCGAAAAGTTTTGTAGCTTTTGGACTCCATTTGGTACTAATTTTATGGAAAACCAAAAACAAGCAGAAAACAGCAACTGGCACTAGGCACCGGGTTAATAGGTTAGTTCCCAAAAATGATATAAAATAATATAAAAATGCATATAAAGCATCCAAAATTGACAATATAATAGCATGGAACAATAAAAAATTATAGATACGTTGGAGACATATCAACATCCCCATGCTTAATTCCTACTCGTCCTCGAGTAGGTAAATGACAAAACAGAATTTTTTGATGTGAAATTCTACCAAACTTGTGTATCATGTAATCTCTTTTACGGTATGAATATTAAGAAAAGAATGATTCAAGGAAATAGTCTATAATTTGATATAAAGACATCAATACTCAGGCATTCTAACAAACAATCATGCCTTTC
Organism: Thinopyrum elongatum; assembly: GCA_011799875.1. NCBI lineage: Eukaryota > Viridiplantae > Streptophyta > Magnoliopsida > Poales > Poaceae > Thinopyrum > Thinopyrum elongatum. Next base: position 303,144,003 of record CM022301.1, read on the forward strand.
AAAATAAAAATGCTTAAGAATGCTATCCCTACAAAATCATATAGCCCGTCATGCTTAGTCTTCCTAACACAAAATATTAATCATAAACTACCCCGATGACAAGCCAAGCAATTGGATCATACTTTTTAATGCGCTATAGCCTTTTCAACCCCATGCAATACATGAGTGTGAGCCATGGATTTAGCACTATGGGTGGAATAGAATGCGGTGATAGAGATCAATAAGGGGAAGTCAAAAAAGGAAGAAAGTCTTGCATCGACACGACTAATCAACGGGCAAAGGAGATGCCCATCAATTGATATCGATATGAGGAGTAGGTATTGCCATGCAACGGATGCACTAAGAGCTATAAGTGTATGAAAGCTCGAACTGAAACTAAGTGGGTGTGCATCGAACTTGCTTGCTTATGAAGACCTCGGGCATTTGAGGAGCCCATCTTCGGAATATACAAAACAAGTTTTATGATGTTAAATTCCCACTAGTATATGAAAGTGACAACTTAGGAGACTCTCTATATGAAAAACATGGTGCTGATTTGAAACACAAGTGTGGACAAGGATAGTAGCATTGCCCCTTTTCTCTTTTTGTCTCATTCTCTTTTTTTGGGTCTCTTTTAGGTCTATTTTTCGTCTGGTTCCTCATCCCGACTTGTGGGGGAATCATAGGCTCCATCATCCTTTCCTCCCTGGGACAATGCTCTAATAATGATGATCATCACACTTCTGTTTACTTACAACTCAATATTACAATTCAATAAAACTGAAACATATGACTCGATATGAATGCCTCTAGCAGTGTACCAGGATGTGCAATGATCTAGCATAACATGTATAAAAAATGATGAATGATGGCTGAGCCACAAATACTATCTCAGCTATGTATGGGAGAAACGCGTAAATGACTTCATCGCTCATGCCCGACCACCCACCGTATACTGGGAACTCCCCAAAAATTTCCTCACTCTTACTTCTACCATGATTTTTCACATCATGGACGGCCCTAAGAATGTCATGCATGTGCGTCTCCGGCCCGCCTAGGACAAAAAGCACATTTCCTGCCACCACATCTATAATGATACGCGATTTTGTCACAATTATGGTCATAGAAGTGTCACATCCATGACAGAAAAAGTTTTCGTTCGAGCCACAATGTCACGGAAGTGTCTTTTTTTTGTAGTGCATGCTGGCCGGTTTGGCAGCATACATTAGTGGATGGACTCCATCCCTTGCCTGACATTGCGCCCCCTACATAGCTCCCATGTGTGTGCTTCCCCTACCCCCGATGAGCTCTCCGGCATAGGCGACGAGGAAAATCATGTCCCGGTAACCCCCCAAGCGTGCTCAAGCATGTGTTGGCTCAATACATGTGTGGTAGACAGTGGAAGAATGACTTGTTTTCTACTTAGGAAGATTTTTCTTGGCCACCATTTTCCATCCTCGGTGTGCTAAAGTGATCTCTCTTTACCTTTACATCTAATTAAATTTTGACAAAGGAGAATGTATCTGTGACATGAATGAACTATCTTGTCGAGTGTTTTCCTTGCAAGCATTCCCTAGTAGTCTAAGCAAGAACTGAATAGGAAATATTTTTCATCCCAAAGTCGGCCTTTTAGTAAGAAAATAAAATTCATATGTCCCCTCTATGTTTTATTTCATTCTAGGGCATAATAAAAATAGAAAATCACTTATGGAGCATGGTCTTCGCATGCAAGGCGATCCGCATTGTGTGAATAATTGATATTATCACACATTACAATTGTTGAATATCTTCAGGGTTGACATGCAAGTGACCACACATGCGCATGCTATATATGTCCATCGCCACATAGCACATTTTTAGAAAATGTGAATGAGCCACCGTCTAGTACATTTAATGGCAGTGCTTGTAGTTAGCAGCGTATTCGATCTCGGGTGTAATTCAAGGATTTACCACAGGGATATGGTCAAATTAAGCTGTTTGAAAGGAGATCTAAAACTTTCAAGCACTCCTCACTATGGAACTTCATTGAGGTGAGACACAAATCGCCTAATGAAATCGTCCTTAACAAAGCTTAGCATATCACTCCGAGAAAATCCGAGCGCAAACTAAATATTTTGCATATTTTTATATTAGGTTTGTACATTTATGTACTTTCCATTTTCTAAAGAAAAAAAAGCTTAGCATTGCATATGTGTAATACACTCTCATTTGTCGTCAGTATAGAAATGCCTTGAAAAATTAGCATGGAGACTAGAATTTAACAGTGCGCCTATAGCGGGTTTGCCTCACTCCTCACTATGGAACTTCATTGAGGTGAAACACAAATCGCCTAATGAAATCGTCCTTAACACAGTCCTTGTCTTTAACAATGGCCTCGATATAGTAGTATGGGATGTTTTCTTCGGGAAGGCAAATACCTGGTTCCACTTGGGTTAGTGTTGTTCTCAAAGTGACGGGTGCTGCACCTGTAATTTTCAACCTTGATCTCCACATATGTGTCACATCTCCTAGTTACATCCTTTGCATGAATGTCCTTGGCCTTGACAACATGCATGTAGATATACAGCGTCTGCTCTGAAGGGTCATATGTGCTTGTGCGCTTGTCACCAGATGCCATAAAACCCCCAAGATGCGATGATATCTCTTTCAAGAAGTAGTCCTCGGGCCATGGCTCCGGTTGATTCATGTTGCTAGTTCACAAAAGGACACTCTTGTGCTTGCAAAAAAATCAATGGCAAGGAATTACCAAGAAAAGCTTGAAGTATGGCAGAAGTATGACATCATTACGAATAGGAGTTTCGGGTTGATGATAAAATATCATAAGTCATGAGTGAGTACTCAGTAATGCTTTGCCGAAAGACCATAGACAAAATATCCTTTAATCCCTCATTCCTGGCATGATCCTAAAGAAAATTTTGTTGTAGCTGACATAATTAAGACTGCTTGTAGTCCCAGAGAAGATAAAAACAACTTTATGATACGTCACCAACGTATCTATAATTTATGAAGTATTCATGCTGCTATATATCATTCTTGGATGTTTTACAATCATTTTATAGCAACTTTATATCATTTTTTGGGACTAACTTATTGACATAGTGCCCAGTGCCAGTTGCTGTTTTTTGCTTGTTTTTTACATCGCAGAAAATCAATACCAAACGGAGTCCAAACGCAGCGAAACTTTTTGTGGATTTTTTATGGACTAGAAGACATCCAATGTGCCCCGTGGGGGGCACAACCCACCAGGGCGCGCCCCGGTGGGTTGTGCCCACCTCGGTGGCCTCCCGCACCACCTCTTCGCCCTATAAATTGCCAAATATTCCAAAAACCCTCGCGGAGACCCTAGATCAGAAGTTCCGCCGCCGCAAGGCCTCTGTATCCACGAGATCCAATCTAGACCCTGTTCCAGCACCCTGCCAGAGGGGGAGATCATCACCGGTGGCCATCTTCATCATCCCGGCGACCACCACGATGAGAAGGGAGTAGTCCACCCTCGGGGCTGAGGGTTTGTACCAGTAGCTATGTGTTTAATCTCTCTCTCGTGTTCTTGAGATGTCACGATCTTGATGTATCGCCGGCTTTGTTAATATAGTCGAATCATATGGTGTTTTCCCCTCTCTATATTGTTGTGATGAATTGAGTTTTCCCTTTGAGATTTCGTTTTATCGGATTGAATACTTTTATGGATTTGAGAACACTTTATGTATGTCTTGCTATGAATACCCGTGGTGACAATGGGGTATCGTATTGATTCACTTGATAAATGTTTTGGCACTCAACTCGCGGATTCCCGAGGAGACATTGGGGTAATCTATGCATAGGGGTTGATGCACGTTCTTGTCTTTGTTTCTCCGATAGAAATCTTGGGGCACTCTTGAGGTTCTTTGTGTTGGATTGAGTATTATGAATCTGAAATTATTTAGCGTTATTTTAGTATGAACTCTTGGATAGATCGATCGAAAAGAATAGCTTCGAGGTGGTTTCGTACCCTACAAACAATTTCTTCTTATGTTCTCCTCTAAATAGGAACTTTGGTGTGATTCTTCATCGCACTTTGAGGGATGGTTATAAGATCCAATTATATTAGCATTGTTGAGAGGTTGCACTAGTGAAAGTACGGACCCTAGGCCTCATTTTCAAGCATTGCAATACCATTTGTGCTCCGTTTTATCAATTGCTACCTTGCTGTTTTTTATTGTTCCTGCTACAAAAACCAATATCTACTATCCATATTACACTTGTATCACTATCTCTTCGCCGAACTAGTGCACCTATACAAATTACCATTGTATTTGGTGTGTTGGGGACACAAGAGACTTTTTATTATTTGGTTGCAGGGTTGTTTGGGAGAGACTATCTTCATCCCACGCCTCCCACAGATTGATAAACCTTAGGTTATCCACTTGAGGGAAAATTGCTACTGTCCTACAAAACTCTACGCTTGGAGGCCCAACACGTGTCTACAAGAATAAAGTTGCGTAGTATACATCAAGCTCTTTTCTGGCGCCGTTGCCAGGGAGGTGAGTGCTTGAAGGTATATCTTTAGATCTTGCAATTGAATCTTTTAGTTTCTTGTTTTATCACTAGTTTGGTTTATAAATAGAAAACTACAAAAAAATGGAGATTGGGTTACCTCAAGTTGTTCTTTATCTTTATAATGTCTATCTTGAGAATAGGGATTCCGATAATTGTGCTCAATTGCTAGAAAAAGAATTCAACAAAATTTATGGCATAAAAATGTTGGATGATGGGCATGATTGCAATATTGCTAGTATGAATTCTTTGAATATCCATGATGTTATTAATGATTGCATTAGTCATGATAATGATGTCTCCTATAAGGATGTCAATTTTTGCGGAGTGCAATTGCACACCAAAAAGGGAAGATAGATTTTGTAAGAAGCATAAATATTTAGAAACAAAAAAGTTGCAAGAGAGGCTAGATGATTGTACTGAAAGATTTATTTTTTCTCGCCATCCTTGTGAACTTTGCAATGAACGTGGTCATTTATACCTCCAATGCAAATTGTTTCATGATCAAATCATGTCCAAAAATTGTGATAACTTGATTACCCTTGAGCATCATAAAGAGCTTAGTCTTCTTTTGGGGTATGAAGAAATGAAACGTATAACTGAGGGTATTCCAAAATTTAATCTCAAGAGATTTCTTGATTTTGATCTAGAGGAAATTTATAAGTTTTGTGCGGTAAATTGCATTGAGAATCCTTATATTGCCAACTATCTAAAGACAAGAAAACAAATAGAATATGAAGAGAGTACTAATGAAAGGGAAAATATTTCCCAATACCCTCCTAGTGTTTATTATGATGAATCAGGTAACGAGGAGGAGCTTCCTATCCAATCAATCTCTTCAACAAGAAGCTTAAAAAAATTGATTAAACCCATACATGAGGTGGTGAAGAAGAAAAGGAAAAGAAGGAGAAGTATAGGTAAAAAGGTAACTCTCCCAAGTAATATTGCTCCTATCACCATTGTGCCTCATGAAAGTGAATCAAATATGTTGATGGAGGATGATGATATTGAGTATGATTTTGTGATGCCTACTACTTGTTGTAATGATTATGATTGGGAAGATAATGATACTTCTTATAATCTTGGAAATCTTTTTGGCACCAATTTGGGAAATTATGATGATAGCAATTGTTATACCGTTGGTGCTATTCACACTATTAATGATGAGAGTGATTATGCTTATGATATGCCAAGTCACAAGCTTGGGGATGCTATGTTTGATGAGAATGACATGTTTGAGAATTTATTTGCTGCAATTAATGTTTGTCCCAAGCTTGGGGATGATATTCTTAATGAAGATGATCTTTTTAGTCCCCCTATTTTGAATGATCAAATTTGCTATGATGATTGCATGCCTCCTATCTATGATGAGAACAAAGTTGCTACTAATGATGATTATTGTGATGATACTTATATTATAAAAAGTAGTGATGATTATATTTATAAAACTTGTCATAGTTATGATTACCTTTTTCCTAAACATTACTCTTTTAATGTGGAAACAATTTATAGTATTCGAGTTTCATATGATACTCCCACCATTGTGAATGAGAAGAAATTTTCTTATGTGGAGAGTAATAAAATTTCTATGCTTGTGTACCATGAAGAGAATACTTTATGTGATGGTTATATTGATGAACTATTCATGATGCTACTGAAAATTATTATGAGAGAGGAACTTATGATTCATGATGCTCTCTTTATGTTTCAATTCTTATCTTTTATGCGAGCATCATTGAAATCATCATGCCTAGCTAAAAGGCATTAAAGAAAAGCGCTTGTTGGGAGACAACCCAACATTTACCCCTACTGTTTTTATGTGTTCACATGATTATGATACTGTAGTAATAATGTTTTATTGCTTTTGTTTCAATAAAGTGCCAAGTAAAGCATTTGGGATAGTGTGGATGATAGTTGACATGAATCTGTGCAAAAACAGAAACTTTTGAGCTCAGTCCAGGAATTTTGAGAATTCACTGAAACGTGATTTTGATCTGAATTTTTTACAGGTGATATATATACAAATTCTATACGTTTTCCTAATGTTTCAGAATTTTTGGAGTAGCAGAAATATGGTTGGAGTACATATTACTACAGACTGTTCTGTTTTTGACAGATTCTATTTTCAATGCATAGTTTGCTAGTTTCTATGGCTTATATTGCTCAATATAAATTGTGGAAATGATATGATACAGTATGCATTGTGTGGAAACAATTATGAATCTTGTCTTTGATAGTACCAAACTGAAATGGTTTGCTCTTTATCATACTAACCTATCTCACGAAGTTCCGTTAAGTCTTGCGTGATTGAAGTTTTCAAGTTTTGGGTGAGATGTCGATATGAGGAGAATAAGGAGTGACAAGACCCTAAGATTGGGGATGCCAAGGCACCCCAAGGTAATATTCAAGGAAGATCCAAGCAACTAAGCTTGGGGATGCCCCGGAAGGCATCCCCTCTTTCGTCTCCAACATTATCGGTAACCTCACTTGGAGCTACATTTTTTTCGTCACATGATATGTGTTTTGCTTGGAGCATCATTTTCTTGTTAGGATTTGCTTTCTGTTATTTATAATAATGTTTTGCATCTTTCTTTTCAATAAAAATGTCAAGGATAGCCTTTACCATGCTCATTTTGCAAGTATATGAGTTGCTGTTTCAAAACAGAAAGTTTATCGATGTTGCAAAAATTCCCGAGAAAACTCAGAATGTGATAAAATGTTGAAAATTTTTGCACAGCAAGATCTGAAAGTTTTTATACAGTGTGGTAAATTTTCATAATTTTTGGAGTTAAATAAGTATTGATACTCTTGCATTCTTTACAGACTGTACTATTTTGGCAGATTGCTGTTATGTTTGCATTGTTTGCATATGTTTGCTTGTTTAATGATTCTATTTGAGGATAGGAGTATTAAATATGCAGAGGCATTTAGTATGCAATGTTGAATAATAATTTTTGATTTGCTACAGTAGAGAATGATAAGGTTTTTGCATTGGTTTATACTAACTTATCTCACGAGTTCTTGTTGAGTTGTGTGTGTATGAAGTTTTTAAGATTTAGGGAAACCGTGATATAAAAGGAATTAAGGAGACGCATAAGCTCAAGCTTGGGGATGCCCAAGGCATCCCAAGATAATATTTCAAGAAGTCTCAAGCATCTAAGCTTGGGGATGCCCCGGTAGGCATCCCACCTTTCTTCATCAACAATTATCGGTTAGTATCGGTTGAGCCTAAGTTTTTGCTTCTTCACTTGAGTTGTGCTATTCTTGGAATGTCATTTTGTTTTGTTTTACTTGCTGTTTTAATAAAATACTTAGATCTGAAAGTTTTTAAATAAGAGAGAGTCCTCAATTAGCTACCCCTTTACTTAACTACTCGCTTGATCTTCACTTATATCTTTTTGGAGTAGTTTATCATTTACTCTCGTGCTTCACTTATATCCTATGAGTAAATTGTTGCATGAATTGAATATCATGAAGTTGAAATTATATGTTCATATCATGCCTAGTGGTAGCTTCACATTGGGTCTAGAAAGTGAAATCTTTTGAAGCTTGACAATCACAATATTGGTCATACAAGCAATTCATGAATGATTACTATAAGGAAGAGAACTTTCACGTGCAAATACACTATCTTGGAAATCTTTTGTGATTGTGAGCCCCCATCAAAATATTATATGCCAAAATTGTTGACGTTGGACAAGGAAGACAACGTAATGATTTATGTTTGTTCATATTCACATAGAAGTTATATTGTCATAGATCCTTCAACATGTGGTGCTTGCCCCCCATCTTTGCTAGCCAAAAATTCCGCACCAAGTAGAGATACTACTTGTGCATCCAAAAACCCTTAAACCCAAATCTTATTTCCAAGAGTCCACCATACCTACCTAAGGATTGAGTAAGATCCTTCAAGTAAGTTGTCATCGGTGCAATAAGGCAATAAAAATTGCTTCTAAAAGTGTTAGATCATTTAGTGTAAGAGAAAATTGAGCGTTGTACGAACTTGTGATGGCAAAGAATAAAAGTGACAGACTGCATAATAAAGGTTGCTATCATAAGGGGCAATATAATGTGACGTTCTTTTGCACTAAGGGATTGAGCATACAAACAAAAAGCGCATGGCAACCTCTTCTTCCCTCTGCGAAGGGCCTACCTTTTACTTTTATGTATTTACTTTCATGCAAGAGTCAAAGTTTTTCTCTCTATTCCTTTTTATTTTTATCTTTTGGCAAGCATCATGTGGTGAGGAAAGATCTAGGCACATATATCCAGTTGGATATGGGTAGCATGAGTTATTATTGTTGACATTACCCTTGAGGTGAATACGTTGGGAGGCGAAATTATAAGCCCCTATCTTTCTATGTGTCCGATTGAAACGTTTTGCTCATGTGTATGCGGTGAGTGTTAGCAATCATAGAAGACTATATGATGGTTGAGTATGTGGAGCTCTTACTTAGACTCTGTTGAATAAGTTGAATTGCAATTGTTTGGTGACTAAGAATATAGGTTGTTGAGTTTCAAGAGAATTCATTGTTTGAACCTTAACATGTGAATTGGTTGCCACTTTAACATGATGAGTTTTATGAGAAAGAGTTGTTGTTATGATGCTAGGAAAAGTGATTGAAATTACTATTGATCAAACTTATGCACTTTGCTAGCATTCACACTTCATAAATTATTTCTTTTATCATTTACCTACTCAAGGACGAGTAGGAATTAAGCTTGGGGATGCTGATACGTCTCCAACGTATCTATAATTTATGAAGTATTCATGCTGCTATATTATCATTCTTGGATGTTTTATAATCATTTTATAGCAACTTTATATCATTTTTTGGGACTAACTTATTGACACAGTGCCAAGGCCAGTTGCTATTTTTTGCTTGTTTTTTACATCGCAGAAAATCAATACCAAACGGAGTCTAAACACAGCGAAACTTTTTGTGGATTTTTTATGGACCAGAAGACATCCAAATGGGCCAGAGCAGCACCTGGGGGTGCCCCGAGGGGGGCACAACCCACCAGGGCGCGCCTGGGCCCCCAGGCGTGCCCCGGTGGGTTGTGCCCACCTCGGTGGCCTCCCGCACCGCCTCTTCGCCCTATAAATTGCCAAATATTCCAAAAACCCTCGCGGAGACCCTAGATCAGAAGTTCCGCCGCTGCAAGGCCTCTGTATCCATGAGATCCAATCTAGACCCCGTTCCGGCACCCTACCGGAGGGGGAGATCATGACCGGTGGCCATCTTCATCATCCCGGCGACCACCACGATGAGAAGGGAGTAGTCCACCCTCAGGGCTGAGGGTTTGTACCAGTAGCTATGTGTTTAATCTCTCTCTCTCGTGTTCTTGAGATGTCACGATCTTGATGTATCGCGGGCTTTGTTAATATAGTCGGATCATATGGTGTTTTCCCCTCTCTATCTTGTTGTGATGAATTGAGTTTTCCCTTTGAGATTTTGTTTTATCAGATTGAATACTTTTATGGATTTAAGAATACTTTATGTATGTCTTGCTATGAATACCCGTGGTGACAATGGGGTATCGTATTGATTCACTTGATATATGTTTTGGCACTCAACTCATGGATTCCCGAGGTGACATTGGGGTAATCTATACATAGGGGTTGATGCACGTTCTTGTATTTGTTTCTCCGGTAGAAATCTTGCGGCACTCTTTGAGGTTCTTTGTGTTGGATTGAGTATTATGAATCTGAAATTATTTGGTGTTATTTTAGTACGAACTCTTGGATAGATCAATCGGAAATAATAGCTTCGAGTTGGTTTCGTACCCTACAAACAATTTCTTCTTATGTTCTCCGCTAGATAGGAACTTTGGAGTGATTCTTCATCGCACTTTGAGTGATGATTATATGATCCAATTATATTAGCATTGTTGAGAGGTTGCACTAGTGAAAGTACGGACCCTAGGCCTCATTTTCAAGCATTGCAATACCGTTTGTGCTCCATTTTATCAATTGCTACCTTGCTGTTTTTTATTGTTCCTACTACAAAAACCAATATCTACTATCCATATTACACTTGTATCACTATCTCTTCGCCGAACTAGTGCACCTATACAAATTACCATTGTATTTGGTGTGTTGGGGACACAAGAGACTTTTTATTATTTGGTTGCAGGGTTGTTTGAGAGAGACTATCTTCATCCTACGCCTCCCACGGATTGATAAACCTTAGGTCATCCACTTGAGGGAAAATTGCTACTGTCCTACAAAACTCTGCGCTTGGAGGCCCAACGCGTGTCTACAAGCATAAAGTTGCATAGTAGACATCACTTTACACCTTCAAGAAACATAGAGCTGGCTACACAAATAGTTACCGTTGTTTACAAAGTACTACCTACCATATTGCACTTCCAACAAACATAAATTCAAGTTGTCAACGAGGAATAAGCCATCAAAGTTCATGAAGCACTAGGATTAAACTTACTTGACCCGACCCATTGCATTTTGAGTAAAAAAAATGCATAATCAAAGTTTGTCTACTGATACATTTTTTAACAATAAAAGGTAGTTGTGGCAGGTTGTTTTAAGCATTTCCAATTTCAAACAACTTTTCATTTTTGGCAGATTTTAAAATTGCATTACCGACTTTTCGAAAATCGTACCTCAAGGTTAATTTTTGAAACTTATCAAATTCCAACTTTCAAACAATGGGACCCTTTTAGATATTCAAGTTTCCAAATTTGCACTTATAAAAAATTGATTTTTGTTTAAAAAGAGATGAAATTGTGGGAATTTGGAAATTTGCACCATCCAACAACTGAAAAAACACCATGTGTGTCGGTCCCCCCAAGCCCAGCTACGCGGCTCCAGAACACTAGTAGTTTCACCACACGCGCCTGCGTGGGCCCCACCATTGGCCAGACAATGCTACAACTATTCAAGCGCACATGCCCATGTGGCCTAAACAGGTAGCCTGACAACACGACTCCAACACGCCAAGTATTTTAGCGCATGCTCCTACATGGGCCCTATCACCTGGACCGGTAGCGTGGCTCCATCTTGCGAGTTGCAACAAACGTGCCTTCTTTGGCCCCACTCCAAGTCCCGACAACGTAGCTCCAGCATGCCAACTGTTGAAGTGTAATCACATACTTGGCCCCACCCCTGACTTGGCAATGTTGCTCCATCATGCTAGTTTGCAGTATATGCGCGGGGGTGGTCTCCACCTCTTACCTGACATCGTGGCCCCGACATGGCTCCCATGTATGTGCCCTCCCGGGTGAGCTCTCCAACACATGCGATGAAGAAAACCGTATCCCGGAAACCCCACCTAGTGTGCTCAAGCGTGTGTAGGCTCACAACAGGTGTGGAAGATCATGTAAGAGCAACTTCGTTTTCTACTTAGTTTTTCATGACCGTCATTTTCCCTCTTTGGTGTGCTCAAGTAATCTCTCTTTACCATTAGCTTCAATTTAATTTTTGACAAAGGAGAAAGTATTTGTGACATGAATGAACTATTTTGTCCAATTATTTCCGTGTGCGCATTCCCTAGTAGTCTGAGATACAACTAAATAGGCAATATTTTTTCATCCCAAAGTTTTATTCGGCCTTTTAGTAAGAACTTAACAATCATATGTCCTCTCGATGTTCTATTTTACTTTAGGGCATCACAAAAATGGAAAATCTCATGTGGAGCTTGGTCTTAAGTGCGAGGCGCTCCATTATGTATGAATGATCGCACGTTACCATTCTTGCAGATGTGCATGCATGATATGGAAGCTTGTATGAAGGAAGATATCACTCAGAGAAAATCCGAGTGTGAACTATATATTTAGCATATCTTCATGTTAGTTTTGTACATTTATGTACTTCACATTTTCTAAACGGCACTGATGTAGCAGGTTTGCCTTGCTCCTTTCTTTAGAACTTCATTCAAGTCAAACACAACTTGCCCAATGAAATCGTCCTTAACACAGTTGTTGGCTTCAACAATGACCTTGATATAGCAAGATTGGATGCATTCCTCCGGGAAGGTGAATACCTGGTTCCACTCAGGGTTTGTGTTCTTCTCAAAGTGATAGGTGGTGCACCTATAATTTCCAAGCGTAATCTCCACATATGGGTCACAACTCCCAGTCACATCCTTTGTGTGGAGGTCTTTGGCCTTGATAACACACAGATAGAGATATGACATCTGCTCCAGAAGGTCATATGTGCTTGTGCATTTGTCACCTGTTGCCATAAAACCCTCAAGGTGGGATGATGTCTCTTTCAAGGAATAGTCCCTGGGTCACGACAGCAGTAGCAGCATTGCTAGTACACAGAAGGACACACTTGTGCCTGCAAAAAAAATTCTATTACAAGGTATTACCAAGAAGAGATTCAAGTATGGTAGAAGTGACACATCATTATGAAGAACACTATAGGATTGATGATAAATTATCGCAAGTCACGGTTCGGTACTCAATAATGCTTTTCTGAAATACCATAAACATGATATCATTTAATCTGTCATGCTGGGCATGATCCTAAATTGTGTTTCATTGTTGCTAAAAAAACCTTAAGAGAACTTGGAATTTCTACCAGCAATAGAACAATAGGTACTTGCAACAACACATCTTAACTCGAATGAGAATTTTTAGAAAACAAAATAAACTGTATAATACATTCTTAAGGATATAGATAAAAAACTTGACACACCCATATACTTATTTGTTTGAGGTCCTAGTTATACTAAAGAACTTAGCTATGGCTATCATAATTAAGACTTCTGCTAGTCCTAGAGAAGATAAATAGTCTACACCTTCAAGGAAAAACAGAGACCGGGATACGCTAATATAACATGTTGTTCACAAAGTAATTGCACTTCTTACAAACAGAAGTTCAAGTTTCCAACCAGGAACTAGCCATACTCAAGTTCACGAAGCACAAGGACAAAACTTACCTCACCTAAGCGATTGCGTTTTCAGTGAAAAGATGCATAATCGTTTGTTGATACATTTTATAACAAATAAAGGTGGTTCTGACAGGTCGTTTTAGGCGCTTCCTATTTCCGACAACTTCTCATTTTTGGCACTTATAAAAAATTGCATTATCAACTTTCAAAAAATCTTACCGCGGGTATTAAAATTTTAAACTTTCAAGAAAATTGGTACCTCTTGAAAATTTCAACTTTCAAAATTTGCACTAACAAAAAGTTGATTTTGAAAAATTAGATGAAATTAAAGGAATATGGAAATTCGCATGGGATAACTACTAAAAAAATGTCATGTTTGTTGGGCCCACCCTTGCCCGCCAACGCATCTCCAGAACACTTGCTGTTTCAGCACACATGCCTACATGGGCCCCACCCTTGACCCGACAGCGCACCAACCATACAAGAGCACACGCTAGTGTGACTCGACCATATAGCCTGACAGCGTGGCTCCTTCACTCCAATTGTTGTAGTGCATGCGCCTACAGTGACCCCATCCCTTGGACCGATGGCGCGGGTTCAGCTTGCGTGTTGCAACGCATGTGCCCTCTTTGGCACCACATGCTTTCCCAACGGTGTTGCTCCAGCATGCCAACCGTTGTAGTTCACACACATACTTGGCCCCATCCCTGACTTGGCAATGTGGATCCGTCCTACGAGCTTTGGCAACGTATGTGCGTGGGTGGTCTCCACCCCATCCCTGACATCATGGCCCCGACATGACTCCCACTTGTGTGCCCCCGAAGAGCTCTTTGGCACACGCGGCGACGAAAATTGTGTCCCGACAACCACTCATTGTGCTCAAGCGTGTGTTGGCTCACTACAGGTGTGGTAGACCTTGGAAGAGCGACTTCATTTCCTATCTAGGAAGGATTTTCGTGGCCAACATTTTGCCTCCTCGGTATTCTTAGGTGATCTCCCTTTACCTCTAGGTCCAATTAAATTTTTGACAACAGAGAAAGTATTCGTGACATGAATGAACTTGTTTGTCAAAAAAATTACTTAGAAAAAATGTGCAGGTTTGACATGCAAGTGACCACATATGTGCTATGCTATGTGCGTGGCCCCATGGCACATCCCTTAGAAAATGGGAATGAGGTTTCATCCTCTATATTTATTCGCAATGCTTGTAGTAAGGCAACATTTCTAATCTTGGGTGTAATTGAATGATTTACCGCAAACATACAGTTAAGTTGAAATGTTTGAAATGAGATCTTAAACTTTCAAGTTTGTGTAAGAAATATATCACTCCAAGAAAATCCGAGCACAGACTAAATATTTAGCATATTTTAATGTTAGGGTTCTACATTTATGTAATTCACATTCTCTAAAGAAAAAAATGTTAGCATTGCATATGTGTAATACACTTTCATATATAGTCGGTATAGAAACACCCTAAAAAATATATGCATGGAGACAAAAATTAAACGACACGGTTGTAGCCGGTTGGCCTCGCTCCTCTTTTTGGAACTTCATTCAGGTCAAAGATAACTCGCCCAATGAAATCGTCCTTAACAAAGTCCTTGTTTTAAAAAATGTCCTCGATATAGCAGGGTTCGACTCGTTCCTTCGGAAAGCTATATACTAGTTCCACTTGGGGTTAGTGTTCTTCTCAAAGTGACAGGTGGTGCACCTGTAATTTCCAAGCTTAATATCCACATATAAGTCATAGCTCCCAGTCATATCCTTTGCATGGAGGTCTTTGGCTTGTCAGCAAGCTCATGGAGATATGACATTTGCTCTGGAAGGTCATATGTGCTTGTGCTCTTATCACCTGCTGTCGTAAAACCCCCATGGTGGGATGATGTGTCTTTCAAGGAGTAGTTCCCAGGTCGTAGTTGTGGTGGTTGGACCTTGCCAGTTCACAGAAGGACAAACATGTGCCTACAACAAAGTCCATGACAAGGTATTACCGAGAAGAGCTTCAAGTATGGCAGAAGGGACACATCATTATGAAAAATAGTGTAGTATTCATGTTAGAATGTGTTAAGTCATGGTTAAGTACTCGGTAATGATTTGCCAAGAGATTAGAGACACGATATCCTTTAATAACTTATTCCATGCATAATCTTAAATTGTTTTTCTTTGTAGCTAAAAAACCCTTAAGAGATCTTGCAAATTCTAACAGCTATAGAATAATAGGAACTTGCAACAACACATATAAACTCAGATGAGAAATTTTCAAAAAAGAAAATAAACTATATAATGCACGCTTAAGGATAGATGCAAAACTTGACATAGAAAAATAACTTTTTGTTTGACTTCCTGATTACACTAAAGAATATGACTTCGCCTGACATAATTAAGACCTCTCCTAGTCTTAGGCAAGAAAAAAATTCTACACCTTCCAAAATGTTGACCAAGCTACGCTATTAAAACTATCATTCACAAAGTACTACCTAAAATATCACACTTTCTACCAATGGGAGTTCAAGTTTCCAACCTGGAAAGCCATACTCAAACTTCAGGAAGCATGGGATAAAACTTACCTGAACTCACCCATTACCTTTTTAGTAAACAAAAGTACATAATAAAAGTTTGTCGATTGACTTAATTTTTAACAATAAAACATGGTTCCGACAAGTGGTTTCAGGTGCTTCTATTTCGAACAACTTATCTTTTTGGAACTTTTTAAAATTGGATTACCAATTTTTGAAAAATCTTTCCTCAAGTTTGAAAATTCGTAAATTTTGAAATATCAATTAGAAAAAAGGGTCATCTTGAAAATTTTGAGTTTCTAAATTTGCACCTATGAATAATTGTTTTTTGTTCAACATATGAAATTGTAGGAATATGAAAATTTGCATGGGGCAACAACTGAAAAAATGCCATGTGTGTCGAGCCCAACCCTAGCATGGCAACACGACTCTAGAATACTAGTTGTTTCAGGGCACGCGCCTACATGGGCCCTGGTACTTCTTGAGCTTGCATTGATTTTTCCCTTGAAGAGGAAAGGGTGATGCAGCAAAGTAGATATAAGTATTTCCCTTAGTTAAGAACCAAGGTATCAATCTAGTAGGAGGCACAAGCAAGTCTCCAATATATGCACCTGCACAAACTAACAAACATTTGCACACAACGTGAAAAAGGGGTTGTCAATCCCTTCACGGTCATGAACAAGAGTGAGATCTAATAGAGATAGGTATAAAAGATAAGTAAAAGAGTAAAATAAAGTAAATAATAATAAATTGCAGCAAGGTATTTTTGGGTTTTTGGTTTTATAGATCTGAAAATATATGATGGAAAATAGACCCGAGGGCCATAGGTTTCACTAGAGGCTTCTCTCTTGAAGAAAACATACGGTGGGAAAACAAATTAGTGTTGAGCAATTGATAGAAAAGCACATAATTATGAAGACATCTAAGCCAATGATCATGAATATACGCATCACGTCCGTGACAAGTAGACCGAAACGATTCTACATCTACTACTCTTACTCCACACATCGACCGACTCCTGCCTGCATCTAGAGTATTAAGTTCATAAGAACAGAGTAACGCCTTAACCAAGATGACATGATGTAGAGGGATAAACTCAAGCAATATGATATAAACCACATCCTTTTATCCTTAATGGCAACAATACAATACGTGCCTCGCTACCCCTTCTATCACTGGGTGTGGACACCGCAAGATTGAACCCATCACAAAGCACCTCTCCTATTGCAAGAAAAACCAATCTAGTTGGCCAAACCAAATCGATAGACCGGAGAAAAATACAAAGCTATCTCAATCATGCATAAAAGAGTTCAGAGAAGACTCAAATAATATTCATAGATAGTCTGATCATAAATCCACAATTCATCGAATCTCAACAAACACAACGCAAAAGAAGATTACATCAAATAGATCTCCAAAACATCAAGGAGAACATTTTATTGAAGATCAAAGAGAGAGAAGAAGCCATCTAGCTACTAGCTATGGACCCATAGGTCTGTGGTAAACTACTCACACATCATCAGAAGGGCAGCAAGGTTGGTGTAGAGCCCTCTATGATCGAATCCCCCTCTGGCGGAGTGCCGAAAAAGGCCCCAAGATGGGATCTCATGGGAACAGAAGCTTGCGGCGGCGGAAAAGTATTTTTGGTGCGCCCTCAGGTATAGGGGGAATATTTGAGAATATATAGTGGTGGAATTAGGGTTGGAAGGTCTCCGAGGGGCCCACAAGCCATGGGGGCGCACCCCTATGGTTTGTGGCCGCCTCATAGGTCTTCTGGCCTCCTCTCCAAGTCTCGTGGGTTTCTTCTGGTCCAACAAAAATCATCATAAAATTTTATTCCTTTTGGACTCCGTTTGGTATTGATTTTATGTAAAAGACAAAAACAAGGAAAAAACAGCAACTGGCACTGGGCACTAGGTTAATAGGTTAGTCCCAAAAATAATGTAAAATAGCATATTAATGCATATAAAACATCCAAAACAGATAATATAATAGCATGGAACAATCAAAAATTATAGATACGTTGGAGACGTATCAAGCATCCCCAAGCTTAACTCCTGCTTGTCCTCAAGTAGGTAAATGATAAAAACAGAATTTTTGATGTGAAATGCTACCTAACATATTTATCAATGCAGTTTTTTTTATTGTGGCATGAATGTTCAGATCCATAAGATTCAAAACAAAAGTTTAATATTGTCATAAAAACAATAATACTTCAAGCATACTAATAAAGCAATCATGTCTTCTCAAAATATCATGGCTAAAGAAAGTTATCCCTACAAAATCATATTGTCTGGCTATGCTCTAACTTCATCACACAAAATATTTCATCATGCACAACCCCGATGACAAGCCAAGCAATTGTTTCATACTTTTAATGTTCTCAAGCTTTTTCAACTTTCACGCAATACATGAGCATGAGCCATGGATATAGCACTATAGGTGGAATAGAGTATGGTGGAGGTTGTGAGGAGAAGACAAAAAGGAAAAAGTCTCACATTAACTAGGAAAATTAATGGGCTATGGAGATGCCCATCAATTGATATCGATGCAAGTGAGTAGGGATTGCCATGCAATGGATGCAGTGGAGCTATAAGTGTATGAAAGCTCAAAAAGAAACTAAGTGGGTGTGCATCCAACTTTATTGCTCACGAAGACCTAGGGAAATTTGAGGAAGCCCATCGTTGGAATATACAAGCCAAGTTCTATAATGAAAAATTCCCACTAGTATATGAAAGTAATAAAATAGGAGACACTCTATCATGAAGAACATGGTGCTACTTTGAAGCACAAGTGTGGAAAAAGGGTAGTAACATTGTCCCTTCTCTCTTTTTCTCTCATTTTTTTTGTTTGGGCTCTTTGGCCTCTTTTTTTGGGCTCTTTGGGCTCTTTTTTATTTTTAAGTCCGGAGTCTCATCCCAACTTGTGAGGGAATCATAGCCTCCATCATCCTTTCCTCACATGGGACAATGCTCTAATAATGATGATCATCACACTTTTATTCACTTACAACTCAAGAATTACAACTCGATACTAGAACAAAATATGACTCTATATGAATGACTCCGGTGGTGTACCGGGATGTGTAATGATCAAGAGTGACATGTATAAAAAATATGAACGGTGGCCAAGCCACAAATACTATGCCAACTACATGATCATGCAAAGTAATATGCCAATGATGGTATGTGTCGTAATAAACAGAATGGTGGAAGTTGCATGGCAATATATCTCGGAATGGCTATGGAAATGCCATAATAGGTAGGTATGGTGGCTTTTCTGAGGAAGGGTATATGGTGGGTTTAATGCACCGGTGAAAGTTGCGCGGTACTAGAGAGGCTAGCAATGGTGGAAGGGTGAGAGTGCGTATAATCCATGGGCTCAACATTAGTCATAAAGAACTCACATACTTATTGCAAAAATTTATTAGACATCAAAGAAAAGTACTAATATGCATGATCCTAGCGGGATAGATTGGTAGGAAAAGACCATCACTCATCCCCGACCGCCACTCATAAGGAAGATAATCAAAAAAAAATATCATGCTCCGACTTCATCACATAACGGTTCACCATATGTGCATGCTTCGGGAATCACAAACCTTAATGCAAGTATTTATACAAATCTACAATTACTCACTAGCATGACTCTAATATAACCATCTTTATATCTCAAAACAAATGCAAGGAATCAAACTTCTCATATATTCAATGCTCTTTATGAAAGTTTTTATTATATCCCTCTTGGATGCCCATCATATTAGGACCAAATTAATAACCTAAGCAAATTACCATAATGTTTTTAAGACTATAAAAATAATATAAGTGAAGCATGAGAGTTCATCAATTTCTATAAATAAAACCACCGCCGTGCTCTAAAAAGATATAAGTGAAGCACTAGAGGAACTACCTAGCTCAAAAGATATAAGTGAAGCACATAGAGTATTCTAATAAATTCACGATTAATGCGTGTCCCTGTCAAAAGGTGTGTACAGCAAGTATGATTGTGGTAAACTAAAAAGCAAAGACTCCTATCATACAAGACGCTCTAAGCAAAACACATATCATGTGGTGAATAAAAATATAGCCTCAAGTAAATTACTGATGGATTGAAGACGAAAGAGGGGATGGCATCCGGGGCATCCCCAAGCTTAGATGCTTGGTTGTCCTTGAATAATACCTTGGGGTGCCTTGGGAATCCCCAAGCTTGGGCTCTTGTCATGGTCCATCAAAACTTTACCCAAAACTTGAAAACTTCATAACACAAAATTCAACAGAAAACTCGTAAGATCCGTTAGTATAATAAAATAAATCACCACTTTAGGTACTATTGTGAACTCATTCTAAATTTATATTGGTGTTATATCTACTGTATTCCAACTTCTCCATGGTTCATAGCCCCCCCCCCCCGATACTACCCATAGATTCATCAAAATAAGCAAACAACACATAGAAAACAGAATCATTCAAAAACATAACAGTCTGTAGTAATCTGGAAATTTCGTATACTTTTGTAAATCCAAAAATTCTGAAAAATTAGGAAAACCTAGGAAATTTGTATATTATATCAATCCTATGTAAAAAAATCAGATCAAAAGCACATTTCTGTGTTTTTTTAAATTTCTGGCAATGAGCGCAAAAGTTTCTGTTTTTCAGCAAGATCGAATCAACTATCATCATAGACCATCCCAAAGGTCTTACTTGGCTCAAACACTAATTAAAACACTAAAACACAATTACTACAGAGGTCATAATGTGTATTTATTGAAAAACGGGAACAAAAACAAAAAAACACAAAATAAAAATTGGGTTGCCTCCCAACAAGCGCTATTGTTTAACGCCCCTAGCTAGGAATAATGCATAGATCTAGGTATTGTGATCTTTGGTATTTAATTCTTAAATTGCACATCTATATCCCCTAGGAGATTCATTAGGTTTATTGATGGTCACACTCCTAGGTAAAAAATCAAGAAATTCACTCGTAGCAATTGGTTCTTTAATGATATTGAAAAGGCTAGGGTAAATACTTATCATCTTAAGATCTTCGTTTCCTTTACTAGATGATTCACCCTTATTTTTAGGAACATAAATAAACTTAGTAGCTTTAGTAGGGGGAAATTTTGGAGTAGTTTTAACAGCGGAAAAGGCGGAACCCAAGTTGGTAATAATATCTTCTAATTTATCAATTCTAGTAGAACCTTGATCTATTTTCTCATTAACTATAGGTTCATTTTCCTTTAGATTCTTTAAAGTGATTCCTAACTTTGATCCAATTTGAGTAATGTGATTATGAATCTTTTTATCCAAATTTTCAATAAGCTCTATGGTAGAAATTTTATTCTCAATAATATCAAGCCTTTGCATCACATGTTCCAAGGTTAAAGTTGTTTCATTAACCATAAGTGGTGGTGATCCTACCAAATTCACCATAGCATTGTAAGCATCCAAAGTATAAATACCCAATAAATAACCCCTAGTAATGGTGTCTAGCACATATCTATACCAAGTGGTGAAACCCACATAAAAATTTCGGAGAAGAATGGTAGTAGATTGCTTACGGGTAGATCTATTCTGAGCATTGCAAATTCTATACCAAGCATCTTTTAAGTTCTCCCCCCCCCCTTTGTCTAAAATTTAGAACCTCATTTTCTGGGGTACTAACTATGATAGAAGGACCAACCATGATAGCAAAACAAGCGATCTAGTACACAAGCAAGCAAAAAGCAAACGAAAAGACGAACGAAAGAAGGCGAATAAAAAGGAATTTTTTTGTGTTTTTCTGAAAATGTTTTAGAAGTGGGGGAGAGGAAAACGAGAGGCAAATGGAAAATAATGTAAGTGCAATAGATGAGAGTTTATGATAGGTACTTGGTAGGCTTGATGTAGAACCTCCCCAGCAACGGCGCCAGAAATTCTTCCTGCTACTTCTTGAGCTTGCGTTGATTTTTCCCTTGAAGAGGAAAGGGTGATGTAGCAAAGTAGATATAAGTATTTCCCTCAGTTAAGAACCAAGGTATCAATCCAGTAGGAGGCACAAGCAAGTCTCCAATATATGCACCTGCACAAACTAACAAACACTTGCACACAATGCGAAAAAGGGGTTGTCAATCCCTTCACGGTCACGAACAAGAGTGAGATCTAATAGAGATAGGTGTAAAAGATAAGTAAAAGAGTAAAATAAAGTAAATAATAATAAATTGCGGCAAGGTATTTTTGGGCTTTTGGTTTTATAGATCTGAAAATATATGATGGAAAATCGACCCGGGGGCCATAGGTTTCACTAGAGGCTTCTCTCTTGAAGAAAACATACGGTGGGTAAACAAATTTCTGTTGAGCAAATGATAGAAAAGCGCATAATTATGAAGACATCTAAGGCAATGATCATGCATATAGGCATCACGTCTTTGACAAGTAGACCGAAATGATTCTGCATCTACTACTATTACTCCACACATTGACCGACTCCTGCGTGCATCTAGAGTATTAAGTTCATAAGAACAGAGTAACGCCTTAAGCAAGATGACATGATGTAGAGGGATAAACTCAAGCAATATGATATAAACCCCATATTTTTATCCTTAATGGCAACAATACATTACGTGCCTCGCTACCCCTTCTGTCACTGGGTGAGGACACCGCAAGATTGAACCCATCACAAAGTACCTCTCCCATTGCAAGAAAAACCTATCTAGTTGGCAAAACCAAATCGATAGATTGGAGAGAAATACAAAGTTATCTCAATCATGCATAAAACAGTTCAGAGGAGACTCAAATAATATTCATAGATAATCTAATCATAAATCCACAATTCATCGGATCTCAACAAACTCACCGCAAAAGAAGATTACATCGAATAGATCTCCAAGAACATCAAGGAGAACATTGTATTAAAGATCAAAGAGAGAGAAGAAGCCATCTAGCTACTAGCTATGGACTCGTAGGTCTGTGGTAAACTACTCACACATCATCGGAAGGGTAGTAAGGTTGGTGTAGAGGCCCAACGTGATTGAATGCCCCTTCGGCGGAGTGCAGGAAAAGGCCCCAAGATGGGATCTCACAGGAAGAGAAGCTTGCGGCAGCGGAAAAGTATTTTTGGTGTGCCCTCTGGTATAGGGGGGAATATCTGAGAATATATAGTGGTGGAATTAGGGTTGGAAGGTCTCCGAGGGGCCCACAAGCCCTGGGGGCGCGCCCCTACGGCTTGTGGCCGCCTCGTAGGTCTTCTGGCCTCCTCTCCAAGTCTCATGGGTTTCTTCTGGTCCAAGAAAAATCATCGTAAAGTTTTATTCCGTTTGGACTCCGTTTGGTATTGATTTTATGTAAAAGACAAAAACAAGGAAAAAACAGCAACTGGCACTGGGCACTAGGTTAATAGGTTAGTCCCAAAAATAATATAAAATAGCATATTAATGCGTATAAAACATCTAAAACAGATAATATACACTAGTAGAAAAGGGCCTAATGTGAAGCTCATTAGTCCTGGTTTGTAATTGAACCGGCACTAATGTGACCATTAGTGCCGGTTCCAACGGCTAGGCGGGCGGCGCTCATTAGTACCGGTTCGTGGCGAACCTTTAGTATCGGTTCGTGCCATGAACCGGTACTAAAGAGGTGGTGGCAGGCACAGGTCAGGCTGGGGTCCCACCAGCACCTTTAGTACCGGTTCATGCCACGAACCGGGACTAGAGATGCACCTTTTGTCCCGGTTCGTCTAACCAACCGCGACTAAAGATATCACTATATATAGTGCTTCGTCCAGCCCGAGCCGAAGCGCTCTATTTTTTCCCTCCTCTCTTTTTCTTCCCCTCTTGCTCGAGCTCACCTCCATTTTTGCCAAAATTTGTGAAGATTTGAAGGCACCCCATCCATCCAGGTGATCACAAAGGTTAGCAACTTTGTCCTTTTATCTCTCATTGCTAGATTAGCTCTTGCATGCTCTATAAGTATAGTGATTTGTGGGTTTTTTAGTTTGGGAGGAATTATATGTGGTAGTTTATTTGATTTATATGCAATTTGAGGTCAAAATAACTCTTAGTTTGCATATGTAGGTGTGGTTTACTTAGTGCCTTCCCGTCTCCCTCCTAACCACCGTCGATCGTCCGCACCGTCCCATCGCTGGCACCACCTTGTGGTGAGCCTCTTGTTCTTATCTTTTTTATATAAAAAAATCATCTTTGTGTGATATATATATATAGTTACTTGCATTATTATCTTACCCGGCCCGTACGTTGTTTGTTATACATAGTGCCATGGTTTTGATATCCGTCCCTGTCGGCCCTCGTCCGGGTTATGATTCGGATGTGGTATATTCTCTTTTAAAACTATTTGTTACATTTCATGTTTATGATAAATTATGCCCATCAAGTTGACATAGATATTTTTATGTAGGAGGTATGTGAACCAGAAATTCCAATCGACCCTATTGTCGAGAGGTTAAATTTAGTTGAAAAACAAAATGAGTATTTAAAAGAAAAATTGAAAAGAATTGAGGGGGAGAAGATGGAATTGGAGTTGCATGTTGGCGATGTCTTCGATGATCACAAGATCAAGATGGAGAAAATGAGCTTGAAGATTAGAAAGATTAGAAAATATGCCATCGATAGTGAGGCTTGGTATCATTATGCAGTTGGATCAATTGTTACCTTAGTTGCGATCTTGATCGCATTTGTTGTTGCATTTAAATGCTTTAGCTAGAGAGTTATTTGTATGTTGTTTTATGAGAATAAGTGGTGTATGAACTTTATGTATGAACTTGTATTAATTTGGTCTTTTCGGTGCTGTGTAATGAAGATGAGCCGGCAATGGATGTACGATGACCGATGCTCTCCCCAGTTCGTTAATGGCGTGCATACTTTTCTGCTTGCGGCTGAGGCAAACAAGCGGGTGGATGGTTTTATGCCTTATCCATGTGCTGGCTGTAAGAATGATCGGAATTACTCTAAGTCAAGAACCAATCACGTCCACCTATTTGAGTCCGGTTTCATGCCCCACTATAATGTTTGGACCAAGCACGGAGAAAGAGGGGTTATGATGGAAGACAATGAAGAAGAAGAGGACGACGACAACAGCTATCCTGGCCATGGGTTCCCTGAATACGATGGTACAACAATGGGGGAAGAAGCTGAGCCGGCAATGCAGGAAGAAGCTAAAGAAGAGGCATCAGATGAGCCCGCTGATGATCTAGGTCGGGCCATTGCTGATGCAAAGAGAAACTGCACAAGTGAAAAGGAGAAGAAGAAGTTGCAGCGCAAGTTAGAGGATCACAACAAATTGTTGTACCCGAATTGCGAAGCTGACAAGAAAAAGCTGGGCACCACACTGGAATTGCTGCAATGGAAGGCAGAGAATGGTGTATTTGACAAGGGATTTGGAAAGTTGCTGATAATGTTAAAGAAGATGCTTCCAAAGGACAACGAATTACCCGAGAGTACGTACGAAGCAAAGAAGGCAGTCTGCCCTCTAGGATTAGAGGTGCAGAAGATACATGCATGCCCTAATGACTGCATCCTCAACCGCGGTGAGTATGAGGATTTGAACGCGTGCCTGATATGTGGTGCATTGCACTATAAGATCAGCCGCGATGACCCTGGTGATGTCGAGGGCGAGCGCCCCAGGAAGAAGATTCCTGCCAAGGTGATGTGGTATGCTCCTATAATACCATGGTTGAAACGTTTGTTCCAAAACAAAGAGCATGCCAAGTTGATGCGATGGCACAGAGAAGACCGTAAGAAAGACGGGAAGTTGAGAGTACCCGCTGACGGGTCGCAGTGGAGAAAAATCGAGAGAAAGTACTGGGAGGACTTTGCAGGTGACGCAAGGAACGTATGGTTTGGTCTAAGCGCAGATGACATTAATCCTTTTGGGGAGCAGAGCTGCAATCATAGCACCTAGCCTGTGACTCTATGTATGTATAACCTTCCTCCTTGGTTGTGCATGAAGCGGAAGTTCATTATGATGCCAGTGCTCATCCAAGGCCCTAAGCAACCCGGCAACGACATTGATGTGTACCTAAGGCCATTAGTTGAAGAACTCTTACAGCTGTGGAATGGAAAAGGTGTACATGCGTGGGATGAGCACAAACAGGAGGAATTTGACCAACATGCGTTGCTGTTTGTGACCATCAATGATTGGCCTGCTCTCAGTAACCTTTCAGGACAGACAAACAAGGGATACCGCGCATGCACGCACTGTTTAGATGACACCAAAAGTATATATTTGGACAAATGCAGGAAGAATGTGTACCTGGGGCATCGTCGATTTCTTCCGAGCAGGCATCCCGTAAGAAAGAAAGGCAAGCATTTCAAAGGTGAGGCAGATCACCGGACGAAGCCTCGCCACCGTACTGGTGATCACATACTTGATATGGTCAATGATTTACAAGTAATCTTTGGAAAGGGTCCTGGCGGACTATCTGTTCCGAATGACGCTAAGGGACGCGCACCCATGTGGAAGAAGAAATCTATATTTTGGGACCTACCCTATTGGAAAGACCTAGAGGTTCGCTCTGCAATCGACGTGATGCACGTGAAGAAGAATCTTTGCGTTACCCTGCTTGGCTTCTTGGGCGTGTATGGGAAGACAAAAGATACACCGGAGGCACGAGAGGACCAGCAACGTATGCATGCAAAAGACGGCATACATCAGGGTCATGCCTGCTACGCTCTTACCAAAGAAGAGAAGGAAATCTTCTTTGAATGCCTGCTAAGTATGAAGGTCTCGTCTGGCTTCTCGTCGAATATAAAGGGAATAATAAATATGGCAGAGAAAAAGTTCCAGAACCTAAAGTCTCATGACTGCCACGTGATTATGACGCAACTGCTTTCGGTTGCATTGAGGGGGCTTCTACCGGAAAACATTCGTTTAGCCATTGTGAAGCTATGTGCATTCCTCAATGCAATCTCTCAGAAGGTAATCGATCCAAAAATCATACCAAGGTTAGAGAATGATTTGGTGCAATGTCTTGTTATTTTTGAGTTGGTGTTCCCACCATCCTTCTTCAACATCATGACGCACGTCCTAGTTCACCTATGCGAAGAGATTAACGTTCTGGGTCCTGTAGTTCTACACAATATGTTCCCCTGTGAGAGGTTCATGGGAGTCTTAAAGAAATATGTTCCTAACCGTGCTAGGCCAGAAGGAAGCATCTCCAAGGGCCATGAAAATGAGGAGTTCATTGAGTTTTGTATTGACTTTATTCCTGACCTGAAGCCGATTGGTGTTCCTGAATCGCGGCATAAGGGCAGACTGCATGGAAATGGCACGCTAGGACCGAAACAAATAATATGTATGGACGGGCATTCTCTCACTCAAGCACACTACACAGTTCTACAAAAGTCCTCCTTGGTGGCTCCGTATATGGAGGAACACAAGAATATTCTATGCTCCAAACACCCGGAGCAGTCTGACGACTGGATTACACGTGAACAAACGGGGACTTTCACCGGTTGGTTGCAGACACGTGCCATGCATGACGCCGCTGTTGAAGATAACCTGTACTTGCTGTCCCAGTTACCATCTTCGAATATAATGACTTTCAAAGGGTACGAGATAAATGGGAATACATTTTACACGATCGCCCAAGATAAGAAGAGCACCAACCAAAACAGTGGTGTCCGCTTTGATGCAGCAACCAAGAAGGGAAAGGACACATATTATGGTTACATAGAGGAGATATGGGAACTTGACTATGGACATGGTTTGAAGGTCCCTTTGTTTCGGTGCAAATGGGTCAATATGACATGAGGCGGGGTAACGGAAGACCCACAGTATGGAATGACAACAGTGGATCTCAACAATCTTGCGTACGCAGACGAACCATTCGTCCTAGCCAATGATGTGGCACAGGTTTTCTATGTGAAGGACATGTCTACCAAGCCAAGAAAAAGAAAAGATAAGGAAGCGAATACATCATACGATGAGCCAAAGCGCCACATAGTTCTTTCAGGGAAAAGAAACATCGTGGGAGTGGATAACAAGACAGACATGTCAGAAGATTATGAAAAGTTCCATGAAATTGCTCCCTTCACAGTGAATATTGACCCGAGCATCCAGTTAAATGATGAAGAGTGTCCATGGTTACGGCGCAAAGGGACACACGCGAAGAAAAAGTTTCACACCCAAAGATCCCACTCTGGGATGTGACCGGCTTCACTGTCATCACTTTCTTCTCTAGTGAGTTTCCAGACTTATATATCTAGAAAGTCCCACTTTGGACAAACCGTAGGGAATCTTTGTAATAGTTAGGGTGCTTATGTGTTTTGGCATTTGAAACATGTACTTTTTTGCTTCGGACAAACGTGTACCTTTCTGACTTCATTTGCTATTTTTCAGCTCATTTACTGATTTTTTTTGAGCTAAATGACACAGAAATTGAAAAGCACTACAAAATGAACTCTGAAAAGGTTGAAAGTTGGCATGGTATCATCATTTCACCCACATAGCATGTGCGAAAAAGTTGAGAGGGTTATGGCAAAAACTGGATGCACTTCGTGTACAAAATGGACAATCTCTTTCGAAGTATCAGGGTTTCGGACAAAAACTCATCTGTTACAAAGGCATTTCATTTTTTTAAACTTATTACAACTCCAGACTTTTTGTGCATTCAGTATGCACCATTGAAAGCCACATCATCAACTTTCAACCCTTTCTGACTTCATTTGCTATTTTTCATGCATTTAGTGATTTTTTTGAGCTAAATGACCCTGAAATTGAAAAGCACTACAAATGAACTCTGAAAAGGTTGAAAGTTGGCATGGTATCATCATTTCACCCACATAGCATGTGTGAAAAAGTTGAGAGGGTTACGGCAAAAACTGGATGCACTTCGTGTACAAAATGGACAATCTCTTTTGAAGTATCAGGGTTTCGGACGAAAACTCATCTGTCACAAAGGCATTTCATTTTTTAAAACTTATTACAACTCCAGACTTTTTGTGCGTTCAGTATGCACCATTGAAAGCCATGTCATCAACTTTCAACCCTTTCTGACTTCATTTGCTATTTTTCATGCATTTACTGATTTTTTTGAGCTAAATGACCCTGAAATTGAAAAGCACTACAAATGAACTCTGAAAAGGTTGAAAGTTGGCATGGTATCATCATTTCACCCACATAGCATGTGCGAAAAAGTTGAGAGGGTTACGGCAAAAACTGGATGCACTTCGTGTACAAAATGGACAATCTCTTTCGAAGTATCAGGGTTTCGGACGAAAACTCATCTGTTACAAAGGAATTTCATTTTTTAAAAGAACCTAAGTATTACCAAATTGAATATAATGATAAAATACACTAATATTAAACATCGGAAAAAAGAATTACTGAAAAATCTATTTTTAAAGTAAAGTTATTCACAAACTAGTGATTCACACAAAATTCAAATAATTCAAATTTAAACTATCCAAATTTAAAAAATACTAGCACTAATAGAAAGTTGTATATTTTTTTTACCTAAAGCAAAAAAGATTCACAAAGAAACTCTAAATAAAGCAAAAAACAACTCAGAAATAAAAGAAAATAAATAAAGCAGAAAAAAAGAAAAAATTAAAAAAAGCCCGCCTACTGGGCCACAACGGCCTGCATACGACTAGAAACCCAACATGTGGTTGGGCTAGGATGCAGGCCCGCAAGGCCCAGTAGGCCCACAGGGCAGCGCAACACAGGTAGGCCCAGAAGGCCTGCTTTAGAGAGGAGCTCGAAGGAGCAGCCGCGGCTGGGTTTATAAACCAGTGCAGCTGCCCTTCGCTCGGCGAGACTTTGTGCACCGCACCTGCGCCAGCGCACCCCTTTAGTACCGGTTGGTGGCTCCAACCGGTACTAAAGGGGGGGGGTCTTTAGTACCGGTTAGTGCCACCACCCGGTACTAAAGGTGGTCGCTTCCCGCCGCTTGGCCTGGCCAAAACAGACCTTTAGTACCGGTTGGTGGCCCCAACCGGTACTAAAGGTCCATCCTATATAAGCAGCACTTCAAAAAATTTCAGTTTTCTTCTTTTCTTCCTCTGCTTCAACCTCTGCCCCATCGCCGCGCCCGTCCCCGTCGCCGCGCCCATCCCCGTCGCCGCCCCGGCCTGTCGTCGCCCCCGTTGCCGCGCCCGTCGCCGTCGCCGTCCCCATCGCCGCGCCCGTCCCCGTCGCCGCCCCGTCGTCGCGCCCGTCCCCGTCGCGCGCCGCCCCGGCCCGTCCCCGTCGCCGCCCCAGCCCATCGCCGCCCCCCGTCGCCTCGCCTCGCTGGCCGTCGCCCTGCTGTAAGACCCGGCCCCCTGCTGCGCGCCCTCACACACACACACACACACATTTTCTTAATTATTTTCTGTTTTTCTATTTTTTAGTTTTTTATACTTTTAGTTATAGAAATTTTAGATGAATTAGATATATATATATATATATATATATATATATATATATATGTTAGATTAATGTCAAAGTTTTAGATGAATTAGATTAATGTCAAATATTAGATGAATTAGATATATTAATGTCAAATATTAGATGAATTAGATAGAAATATTAGATTAATGTCAAATGTTAGATGAATTAGATAGAAATGTTAGATGAATTAGTTTTTTATACTTTTAGTTACAGATGAATTAGATATATTAATGTTAGATGAATTAGCTAGCTAGCTAGATATCATATGTCAAAGTTTGAATTTTGACATATGCAACATTTGATCATATAGAATTTGCATATAGAATTTGTTCTCGACACCAACGATGCCCGGCCCGCATCCTCATCATCGACCCGTTCGCGACGACGTCCTGCTTCAGAGGAGCCATGTCCGGGACTAGGCTCCGCCGGGCTGGCACTGGGAGGTGCTACCTTCAGGGGCGCGCCGCTTGGTGAGGAACCCGGCCCCGGGTCCCGTCGTCAAACCGGAGCTCCTTTGGTGGCGTTCGCGTGTGCCACTTTCGGTGCGGAGGGAGCCGGCCCCGCCGGAGGTGATACGTCGCCGTGTAAGGGAGGAGGACGAGCACGTCCGTCGCTACATGGCTGCGTTGGATGTCAGGTTCTCCAATACCTGGCAGGTTCTCCAGGGATCTCACCCGAGCTATGATCCTGTGATGGTTCCTTCTCTTTGGGTGTCCACCGCCCGCGCCATAGGAACCGCGAGTGAACTAGTTTATTCGATAGTATTCGATCTATATTAGCTAGCTAGTGATGTATTCGATAATATTCGAGACGATGTATTCGAGATTATATATATTATTCGATAATATTCAAGACGATGTATTCGAGATTATATATATTATTCGATAATATTCTAGACGATGTATTCGAGATTATATTCGATGATGCATATTATGTACTATGATTCAGTTTTTCCTTATTGATTGCATGCATGCATTGTAATTTGAATACTAAATTGTTTTATATTTCTTCTGGATTAGTTAAATAAAAGCTATGGACAAAACCGGCAGAGAAGGAGAGGAGGCCCTGTTCAACATCATACGCTCATTCCCTCGCCCAGATGAGTTTGAAGAAGATGACGGCTCGCAATATCTGAACCCTACCGATGAGGGTATGATATTTGATGAAGACGAACGAATAGATGAAGTCCAGAACAATGATTATGATGACGAAGAAAATGTTGATCTTGAAATAACAAAGACCGGAGAGGTATATTAATATAAGCAGGCATCTGGTGATCATCACATGTTTTAAATGATTTGTATATATATTAACGAATCGATCTTTCTTCTTTCAGCCCTCCGGATCGAGCAAATCTTCTACAGGCAGCAGGACAGTGCGAGGCCTAGCCAAAAAGTTGGAGGATGGCGTAAAGTACAACATCGATGCCATCAAACCTAATGGTGAACCAAGCGAGCCTAAGAAGAATGCGGGCAAGTTCGTTCGTCAGTGCGGAGTTCTTGTGAAGGACCAAATCCCGATCTCCATTCAAGAATGGAAAAAGCCAGCACAGGAACGTCCAGATCTTACTTTTGTTGACCAAAGAGCAAAAGATCTGCTTTGGGAATCTCTCATGTCACATTTCACCCTACCAGATCATTTCACAGATGCAGATGTGCAGAAAGTCAAGGACACTGCTCTTAGGGAGATGGCGGTTGCATTCAACAACCACAAGAAAAGTATATGGGCCAAGTACGTCGAAGGAGGAAAGAAGACTCCAGAATTCACGGCAACACTGGAGAAGCAAAGAGATCACTGGCCCGCTTTCGTGAAATTCAAGGAATCGGAATTAGCTAAGGAACGGTCGAGAATAAACAAGCTCAATGCAGCGAAAAAGGAGCATTACCATAGGCTAGGGCCAGGTGGCTACGCGGTGGCCCGGCCTAAGTGGGATAAGGCTGAGCAACAGATGGTGGATGCAGGGGTCATTCCAGTTACATTGAGCTGGCCCCCCAGGTGCAGGACTTGGTTCTATGCGCATGGGGGGACATTGGACCCAAAGACAAGCCAGGTTTTGGAGAAGGCAAGTCTTAAAGGAGCCGACCTCAAAATACTTGTTGCAATAGAAGAGGCTCAAACGGGGGTGTTCACGCCCAACAGAGAGAACGACGAGCTTACGCGCGCCCTGGGAAATCCTGAACACCCGGGAAGAACACGAGGCAAAGGCGTTGTTCCATGGTATGAGGGGTTTCAGGACTGGAACGCCGACTACAGAAGCTGTGCGAGAAAGAAGATGGAGGAGGAGAAGAAGAGGAAGCTGGAGGAGGAGCAGAGGAAGTAGGAAGCAGAACGCCTTCAAGGCCTAGAATCAGCGCACGCGGAGTTGGCACTCCAATTCCAGCGGCAGCAGCAGCAGATCGACTCACTTAGCCAGGAAAGGGGGTCTCAGCAGCGGCAGCAGCTAGCAGATCCAGCATTGGATAGCACCGTCCCATCCATGCCGAGAAGCAGCATGGGTTCCGCCCCGGGCGAGGCACTGCTGGATAGATACCCTGTGGATGACATCATGGAAAACACTAATTGTGAGCTACACTTCAAAATGAAGAACATATCCATGAAGGTGGCGGACGCCGTTGCTTATACAAATCCCCCTGAAGCAACCTTCCATTGCAACCCGATTCCAGCTGGCTATGCTCGTGTCGTGGTTGATGAAGTGGTGGCACAATATTCGGGGCTAGAGCTTGACATTCCTGGAGGTGACGACGAGCACACACTGGGAGAGGCCATACATCATATCATTCTATGGAGAAAGGATCGCATCATCTTTCCAAGGCCACCGACAGCGCATCAGCCGACTCCTCCTCCATGTCCGCCACCGCGTCAGCATACTCCCGCTCCTGCAAGTCATCAGCCACCGTCTTAGCAGAGTCCTGCTCCTTCAAGTCCGCCAATGCGTCAGGCCACTCCTCCTCCTCCAAGTCTGGCACCGCGTCAGCCCACTCCTCCTCCTCCAAGTCCGGCAACGCGTCAGCCCACTCCTCCTCCTCCAAGTCAGGCACCGCGTCAGCCGTCTCCGCTGCCTCAGTGGGCTACGCCACCTAAGCAACAGCAGAAGAGAGCCGCCGCAGCTATGGTGGCTAGCGGTACAAGTACAGGTATAGGAGGCAAGAGATTCCAATTTGGTCCAAGCCTCACGCCTCTTCCGAAGAGGCCTTACGACCTGACTGAGGAGGAAAATGAAGCCGAAGTGCAAGCCCAATTGAGGGCCCATTTTGGACCAAAACCGCCACCGCCGCCAAAGGAGACAGTACCTGAGCATGTCATTGACCACTTTATTCATATGGCTGAACCACCAGCTCCCAAGCCTATTGACTCAGACTATGAGCGCCAAATCAGGAAGGCATATCAAGCACAAAAAATGAAGGAGTCGAGCTCAAGCTCCAGCCAAGCAGCTGCCAAAAAAAGCGGGAAAACTGTTCCCCAGCTGGGAGAACAGGCGGTGCAATCGATCCCCCCGCTCATTGTACCAACACATGTGAGTACCGGCACCGATCAGCTGGTAATAACCGACGATCATAGAAGGCAGGCTGAAGAGATCGGATGCACTATAGAACAACTCCTAGGCATCGAGCCCATGGAAAAGTTTACAGAGCAGCAACTAAAACGGAAATATGCCCGCGGCGAACCTATGGTCAAGCCTGAGGAGGTAAATAAGCTCTCAACGAGAATGTATGAATTGCATGAATGGTACATGAAAATTTTCAAGACTACCAATCGAGAGTCCCTCATGGTGAGAGTCAAGCCAGAGCATTACTACAATGCGAATGCTCTGTATGTTGAGTTTACAGAACTGTTTCAGTTATTCAATCAAGACGCACTCGACAAATCTATCATCAGTTGCTATTGTCTGTAAGTGATTTCTTTCTGTAATTTAAGTCTCAAGCTAGCTGTAGTGCTCGTTGATCATTGCCTGTAATTATCCTCACTATATTATTTTTTGTGGTATTATGCAGAATGAAGATCTATGAAATGAAAAAAGCTGGATGCTATGGCATTGGGTTCATTGACCCAAATACCATTAATCAAGAGACATGGTCACAAGAATGGTCGAAAAAAGACAAAGAGAAAACCTTGCTAGAGTTCTTGAAGCGCCTAAATACCAATCGAGATATACTACTTCCTTACAACTTCAAGTGAGTCACACTGTCTTGTACTACAAATTCTGTTTTTGCTTACTAGCTAGATGTTAATAAGTGTATAGGGTTTAGGGTAGTTGATGAGTGTTATGCACATGCCCGCTTAATTTATACATGCAAACGTGTGTGCATGCAGTTTCCACTGGATCTTGTTAATCATTCAAGTTGAAGATGGAAAAGTTGAAGTACTGGACTCACTACTTAAACCAGATACTGAGTACTCAATCGTGAAGGGGATGGTCGACAGGTAATTTCAATCATTATCGAACTATATGTCGGCCTCTTTAGTTTGTCATTTCCTGATATCAACTAATTAATAACTCCTTTATTTAGTTTATTTGCCAGCGGGCAGGGCTTGGGAAAAGTTCATCAAACAGGTTCCAGGTCAATGGAAACAAAAGCTGAAATGGTATCGACCCAAGGTAATTAATTAAGTAGTACTAGCTAGCTACCATCTCTTTTATTCTAGTTTCAATACCATTAATTATCATGCTTGATTAATTATTATCTGATTGAATTCTATTCTCGTAAAGGCCTTGAAGCAGGCGCCGGGGACTGCTTTATGTGCATACTACGTTTGCGAGAACATTCGCATGATGGTGTCCGAAAGGAGCTTATCTAATAGACAGCGATGGGTATGTTTGCCAGAACACTATTCACAATTTTTACATCATTATCTAATATATATACACACAACTAATACATGCATATTGATCTCCTTCTTTAAAGTTCTCGGAGATGCAGGATAAGCTCCTACCAACGGATTGCGTACGAGCAATTCAAGAGGAAATAGCGGGATTTTTGCTCGACTAGGTCATAGATCCCAAAGGAGAATTTAATTACCCACTACCGCAGTAATGCCTCCATATATGTGGGAGAAATTGTATATATACATGTGTATGTGTGAATGGTGGTGCGAGACATTCGATGATATATATATATATATATGATCGGTTCTACGAGAAATTCTATTTATATATATGCATAACGTGTACAATATGTAGTATCGTAAAATACCAACAAATGAAAAAGAATTAAATGGAAAATACAAAATTAAAGGAAAAATAAATCATAAACCCAAAACCCCCTAAACCTTTTAATACCGGTTGGTGTTACCAACCGGTACTAAAGGTCTCCCAGCCCCAGGCGCGGGCTCGTGCCACGTGGTGGCCCTTTAGTGCCGGTTCTGGAACCGGGTCGCCGGTTCCAGAACCAGCACTAAAGGGCCTCACGAACCGGTGCTAAATCCCAATTCTGCACTAGTGATAGTAGCACGGAACAATCACAAATTATAGATACGTTGGAGACGTATCAGGCCCCACCCTTGGTTGGAAAGTGTGCCAACTATTCAAGAGCAAGCCCATGTGTGGCCCAAACGCGTAGCCTGACAGCATGACACGAGCAAACCACTATTTAAGTGATTGTTGTAAGCCGTTGTTTCCGATCTCAGGTGCAACTAAAGGATTTACCAGAGAGATACGATTAAATTAAAATGTTTGGAATGAGATCTAAAACTTTAAAGTTTGGGTTAAATATATCACTCCGAGAAAATCCGAGCACAAACTAAATATTTGGCATATTTTCATCTTAGGGTTGTACATTTATGTACTTCACACATTTTCTAAAAAAAAGGTTAGCATTGCATTTGTGTAATACACTTTCATATGTAGGCAGTACAGAAACACCCTGAAAAAATATGCATGGAGACTAGAATCAAACGATGCAGCTATAGCGGGTTTGCCACACTCCTCTCTTTGGAACTTCATTCATGTTAAACACAAGTCACCCAATGAAAATGAAACAGCCATCCGCTACATTTCATTGCTATCTCGGGTGTAATTGAAGGATTTACGACGGAGATACAGTTGAATTAAAATGTTTGGAACAAGATCTAAAACTTTCAAGTTTCGGTTAAGAAATATTTCACTCCGAGAAAATCCGAGTGCGGACTAGCATATGTGTACTTCACATTTTCTAAAGGACAAAAAAGGTTACCAGTGCATATGTGTAATACACTTCCATATGTAGTGAGTATAGAAACGCCCTGAAAAATTATGCATGGAAACTAGAATTAAATGACACAGCTGTAGCCGGTTTGCCTTGCTCCTCCCTTTGGAACTTCATTCAGTCAAACACAGCTCGTCCAATGAAATCGTCATTGCCTTTAGCAATGACCTCTATATGGCAGGATTGGATGCGTTCCTTCGGGAAGGAAATACTTGGTTCCAGTCGGGGTTAGTGTTCTTCTCAAAGTGCGGGTGGTGCACCTATAATTTCCAAGCTTAATCTCCACATATGGGTCACAACTCCAAGTCACATCCGTTGCAAGGATGTCTTTTGCCTTGAGAACACGCACATAGAGATACAACATATGCTCCAAAAGGTCATATGTGCTTGTGCTCTTATGACCTGTTGCCATAAAACCCCCAGGGTGGGATGATATCTCTTTCAAGGAGAAGTCATCAGGTCACGGCTATGGTGGCTGCATCTTTCCATTGCATAGAAGGACACACTTGTGCCATCACTAAAATCCGTTACAAGGTATTAACAAGAAGAGCTTCAAGTATGACAGAAGTAACACATTATTAAAACATCAGTGTAGGATTGATATTAAAATATCGTATGCCATGGGTCAGTACTCAGTAATGCTTTGCCTACAGATCACAGACACGATATGCTTTCATCCCTTATTCTAGGCATGACCTAAATTGTATTTTTGTTGTAGCTTAAAAACCCTTAAGAGTTTGCAAATTCTACAAGAAATAGAACAATAGGTACTTGCAACAACAAATCTAAATTCGAATGAGAATTTTTTGAAAAACAAAATAAACTGTATAATGGATGCTCAAGGATAGATACAAAGCTTGAAACACATTTTTTGTATGACTTCCTGATTACACTAAAGAACTTGACTTTGGCTGACATAATTAAGACTTCCCCTTGTCCTAAATAAGATAAAAATTCTACGCCCTCGAAAAATGTAGACCAGGCTACGCCCTTTATGACTATTGTTGAAAAAGTAGTAACCAACATATTGCACTTCCTACTAATGGAAGTTCAAGTTTCCAACCAAGAGTAGCCATACTCAAACTTCATGAAGCACATGTATAATCTTTACCTGACCTGGCCCGTTATTTTTCAATAAACAAAAGTGCATAATCAAAGTTTGTCTACTAACAGAATTTTTAACAATAAAACATGGTTGTGATTGGTTTTTTTAGGTGCTTCCTATTTCGGACCACTTCTCTTTTTTTTGCTCTTTTTAAAATTGCATGACTGACTTTTGAAAATCTTATCAAAGGTTATAAAATTACAAACTTATGAAATTTCAATTTTCATAGAAATGGACAAATTGAAAATTTCAACTTTCTAAATTTGCACTTCTGAAAAATTGATTTCTTCAACAAAAAAGAAATTATAGGGCATCAACTGAAAAGATGCCATGTCTATCGGGCCCAACCCTAGCACGTAATGTGGCTCTAGAACACTAGTTGTTTTAGCGCACGTGCCTGCGTGGGCCCCACCCTTGACCCACCAGCGCGCCAGGTATTCAAGCGCATGCGCGTGTGTGGCCCGAATGGGTAACCTGACAGCACACCAACTGTTGTAGCGCATGCGCCTACATGAGCCCCATACTTTGGACCGATCGCATGGTTCCACCATGTGAGTTGCAATGCACGTGCCTCCTTTGCTCCAGTCCCTGTCCGACGGCGTACCTCAACCATGCCAGCTATTGTAGTGCACGCACCTACTTGGGCCCACCCCTAACCCGGCAAGGTGGTTCCATCATGCCCGCTTTGGCTGCGTAGGCACCTGGGTGGTCTCCACCCCTTCCTTGACATCGCAGCCTTGACGTAACCCACGTGTGTGCCCCCTAAGTTAGTTCTCCAGCACACGCAACAAGGAAATTCGTGTCCCGGGAAGCCCACCAAGTGTGCTCAAGCATGTGTAGGCTCACATAGGTGTGGTAGACATGGAAGGGCGACTTTGTTTTCTACTTAGGAAGAGTTTTTGCGGCCGTCATTTTCCTTCCTTGGTGTGATCATGTGATCTTTGTTTGCCTTTAGGTCCATTTAATTTTTTTGACAAAGGATAAAGTTTTGTAACAAGAATGAACTATTTTGTCCAATTGTTTCCTTGTGTGCATTCCCTAGAAGTCCGAGCAACAAATAAATTGGTAATATTTTTCACTCCAAAGCTTTATAGTCAGCCTTCTAGTAAGAAAATAACTTCCATATGTCCCCTCTATGGATAAAGTTTCTAATTTATTTGATTTTAGGGCATTATAAAAATGGAAAATCACATGTGTAGATTTGTCTTCTTGTGCGAGGTGCTCCGCATTGTGTGGATGATTGATCCACCCGCACATCACCATTCTTGAATATATGCAGCTTTGACATGCAAGTGCCACACTTGCGGCATGCTATGTCTATCACCCCATGGCACAGCCCTTAGAAAATGTGAATGACCGCCGTCTGCTACAGTTAATTGCAATGCTTATAGTATGCCGCCGTTTCCGACGTCGTTTGCAATTGAAGGATTTACGAAAAGGAGATACAGTTAAATTAAAATGTTTGAAACAAGATCCAAAACTTTCAAGTTTTGGTTAAGAAATATATCACTCCGAGTCTGAGCACGGACTAAACATTTAGCATATTTTCATATTAGGGTTGTACTTTTATGTACTTCGCATTTTCTAAAATAAAAAAGGTTAGCATTGCATTTGTGTAATACACTTTCAAATGTATTCAGTATAGAAACGCCCTGAAAAATTCTGCATGTAGACTAGAATTAAACAATGCAGCTATACGAGTTTGCCTCGCTCCTCTCTTTGGAACTTCGCTCAGGTCAAACACAACTCAGCCATTGAAATAGCTTTGAACATAGTTCTTGTCTATAACAATGACCTCGATATAGCAGGATTGGATGCGTTCCTTTAGGGAGGAAATATCTAGTTCCACTCGAGGCTATTGTTCTTCTCAAAGTGATGGGTGGTGCACCTATAATTTCCAAGCATAATCTCCACACATGGGTCATAGCTCCCAGTCACATCCTTTACATGGAGATGTTTGTCCTTGACCTCACGCACATAGAGATAGGACATCCGCTCTAGAAGGTCAAATGTGCTTGAGCTCTTGTCACATGCTACCTTAAAACCCTCAAGGTGGGATGATAACTCTTTCAAGAAGTGGTCCCCAGGTTGCAGCTGTGGTGGCTCCATCTTTCTAGTTCATGGAAGGACACACTTGTGCCTACAAAAAACTCAATACAATGTATCACCAAGAAGTGCTTCAAGTATGGCAGAAGTGACACATCATTAGGGAACGTAATGTAGGACCGATGGTAAAATATCGTAAGTCATGGGTTAGTACTCAATAATGCTTTGCCAACAGATCACATACATGCTATATTTAATCCCCCATTCTAGTAATGATCCAAAACTATATTTCATTGTACAACAATAGGTACTTGCGACAGTACATCTAAAATCGAATGAGAAATTTTGAAAAGACAAAATTAACTGTATACTTCATGCTTAAGGATTGATACTAAACTTCACACACACAAATACTTTTTTGTTTGAATTCCCGATTACACTAAAGAACTTAACTTTGGCTCACATAATAAAGACTGCTCCTATTTCTAGAGAAGATAAAAAGTCAACACCTTCGAAAAACATAGACTAGGCTACACTCTTAAAGACTATTGTTCAGAAAGTACTACCTAACATATTGCACTTACTACAAACATAAGTTCAAGTTTCCAACCAGGAATAAGCCATACTCAAACTTCACGAAGCGCATGTATAAAGTTACCTGACCTGAACCATTAAGTTTTTTGTCAACAAAAAATGCACAAGAAAAGTTTGTATATAGATACATTTTAAACAATAAAAGGTGGTTGTGGCAGGTTGTCTTAGGCACTTACTATTTCGGACAACTTCTCATTTTTTGCACTTTTTAAATTTGCAATACAAACTATCGAAAAATGTTACGAAATTTAAACTTTAAAAAAGGGAGATGTTGAGAATTTCAACATTGCAAATTTACACAAACAAAAAATAATTTTATGTTTAAAAGGTGAAATTATAGGAATTAGGAAATTTGCACTGGGCAAAAACTGAAAAAATGACATATCTGGCGAGCCAAACCGTAGCCCGGCAACACGGCTCTAGAACACTAGTTGTTTCAGTACACCTGCCTGCTTGGGCCCAACCCTTTCCTGGCAGCGCGCCAGAATTCAAGCGCACGTGCCTGTGTGACCCAAACACGTAGCCTGACAGCGTAACTCTAGCACGCCAACTATTGCAGCACATGCACTTGCATGGCCCATACTTAGGGTGAAAGTGGTAAGGATAATTTCCGTCCGAAACCGTTTCCCAATCCATTTTTATAGGATACGGTAAGAGATTTTTCACATCCGACAACAATCCGATCCGAATCCGAGTCCGATTGATAGGATACGATATAGGATATGGTATTGCTAATATACGATGCATTAGGATAATCCATTTTTTCTTGCCGGATAATCCGACCATTTAATTTCCGAATCCGATTTATGGGTGAATTTGTAAGTATTAAATAGCAATACATGAATGTTATCTTTACTTATGAGACGAGACATATGTTTATTAGTGATTTATTTGGCTTATTTTAATACCATCTAGTGCTTTATGTGTTCTTAACGTGTATAAGTATTAAAATTTGCTCATTGTTTATGTTTACTTTTAGTTTGAAGCATTTATATCTTCCTTGTATATGAATATGGTAAATGACCATTTCCGATCTGACGCCGTTCCGTTACCGTACCATGTCCGAATCCGCATAATCCGCTATTCGAATCCGCATAATCCGGTATTCGAATCCGCATCTGTTCCGCTTCCGAATCCGAAAATAAATATGGAATAGGATATGGTATAATGATTATCCGTCCGAATCTGATCCGGTTTCACCCCTAGCCCATACCCTGGACCGATCCCGCGGCTCCAGCTTGCCATTGTAATGCACATGTCTTCTTTGGCCCCACTCCCTGTCCCGATGGCATAGCTCCAGCATGCCAGTTGTTGTAGTGCACACATCTACTTTCACCCAGCCCGTCACCCGACAACATGGCTCCATCATGCTAGCTTTGGAAGCGTATGCGCGTGGGTGGTGTCCACTCCTTCCCTAACATC
Source organism: Thinopyrum elongatum (assembly GCA_011799875.1). Taxonomy (NCBI): domain Eukaryota; kingdom Viridiplantae; phylum Streptophyta; class Magnoliopsida; order Poales; family Poaceae; genus Thinopyrum; species Thinopyrum elongatum. Next base: position 303,185,601 of record CM022301.1, read on the forward strand.
ATGGCCCCGACATGGATCCCACGTGTGTGTCCCCCAGTGAGCTCTCTGTCACACGCGATGAGCAAAATCATGTCCCGGAAATCCCACCCAGTGGGCTCAAGTGTCTATTTGCTCAATATAGTATCGTAGACCATGGAAGAGTGACATCGTTTTCTACTTAGGAAGATTTTTCATGGCTGACATTTCCCCCCCTCACTGTGATCAAGTGATCTTTCTTTACCTTTAGGTCCAATTAAAAAATTTGATAGCGGAGAAATTATTTGACATGAAAGAACTATTTTGTCCAATTTTTTCCTTGTGCGCATTCCCTAGTAGTCCGAGAAACAACTAATAGCCAACACTTTTTCATCCCAAAGTTGTATTGTGAGCCTTTTAGAAAAAAAATCATATGTCTCCTCTATGTTTTATTTTACTTTAGGGCTTTATAAATATTGAAAATCATTTGTGGAGCTTGGTCTTCTCGTGCAAGGCGCTCTTCATTGTCTGAATGATTGACCCTACCGCACGTTACCATTCTTGAAGATGTGAAGGGTTGTTGTACCTGCAGACCAAACAGGGAAGTGTAGCACTTTCGCAGAAGTATCCCAATGAGTAATCGTCCCAACAAAGAGCGGAGGAGAGTATTTATGGAGGTGTTTCTGTCACACACAAGGTGTCGTAGCTCTTGTATGAAGTACTGCTTGAGCTTCTGCAAATACTATTACTGTCCAGGGTAAACGATAAACTAAAAAGGCTAGTAAAAAGAGGATTTGAAGATGTCTACTAATTAACTAAATAAATTAAATAACAAGAACTTAAAAATGTAAATGGTCTTTCCTGCAATGAAGTGATTAGGTGCAGAGAGATTTCAGTTCATGGTAAGAATATATGAATTGTGCCAGTGCGACGGTAATACAAGTTACCTTGAATTTTACTCATAGTATTTGATATAAACTTTCTGTAGGCGGTTCTCCCTAGAGTTATGAAACTCCTCCACTGGGGGTTACATTTCATCCTATGGTCCTACTTCTCCGTTGCCACAGAGTGATCGTCTCCACACTTAAGGTCGTAAGACCGGAACCAAGCATTAAGTTCAATGGATCACCATTATCTCATATTGTCTTAGGTTCTCATAGATATCTCCACCTGTCACGTCAGAGGTCACAGAGTTGCTAAGCAATATGTGTTACCTTTGTAGGTCTTGAGATCATGTTGTCTGGGCCCTTAGATTTGACAACACGCATAGCGTTCACCATAGTATAACAACATACTAAATAGATCATACTACTACGAATTCAAATGACGACATATAGGATAGGCACACATCAATCTTACCACTCACCTACATCTCCCACACCTAGGGGAATTACTCACACATCATAAGAGGGGAATCAATCACAACAGAGAGAAAAACCATGAAAACCATATCGATAATATTGAGGGGATCCACAATGTGATGAAATGGTACTCAAATAGTCTTGATCTCGGATGAGATGGAGTAGAGATTACAAGTTCCCTTCCCTCGTACAATAGTGAAAGAGATGATGACGATGATGGAGATGAAAGGACCAAAAACTAAGATGATCTTTTCCTCTCCTGTTATGGATGGTGTGGCGGCGGCTAGGGTTCCCTTCTCCCCATGGCCCCTTCATGAAAGTTGCTTGTATAGATGAGGAGGGGCCATGGGCACTCCAAACGACCGCTCAAACGAGCGCATGTCGTCATATTAAACATCGTCTTTCACTCTGGTGCGTCTGTTGATAGTGCTCTCTTCAGGAAAGTTGCTCCAATTGGCTTGATTTGCAGCAATCTCCTTTGGTTTCCTTCCAAATGTGATTTTTTCCGCCATCCATAGGACAAAGTAGATTTTCCTTTCTTTCGTTGGATTAGCATTAGAAATATACGAAGAATAACAAAAATCCAATGAAATAAAATGGAAATCACTATGAAAACCATCACAAATTCTTGAGCCATAAGGTTGACATGCATGGTACCACACAAGCAGCATGCAATGTCTGTCTCCTCATGGCACATCCCTTCGAAAATGTGGACAAGCAGTCATTCGCTACTTATAATTGCAATGCTTCCATGGTCTACCACACCTGCTCTGACCCAACACACGCTTGAGCAGACTGGCTGGGGTTTCCGGGATACAATTTTCTTCGTCGCATGTCTTGGAGAGCTCACCTGGGAGGGCACATACATGGGAGCCATGTTGGGGCCGCGATGTCAGGTAAGAGGTGGAGACCACCCACGCGTGTATGCTGCAAAGCTGGCGTGATGGAGCTATGTTGTCGGGTCAAGGGTGGGGCCAAGTACGTGTGTACACTTCAAAAGTTGGCATGCTGGAGCTACGCCGTCGGGACATGGAGTGGGAACAAAGAAGACACACATTGTTTGAAGTTGTAGAATTTTTATCTTCTCTGGGACTAGGAGGATTGTGAAATATGTAACCCAAAGTCAAGTTCTTCAGTGTCACCGGGAAGTCGAACAAAAAAAAAATGTGTGTCAAGCTTTTTATCTATCCTAAGCATGCATTATACACTTCATTTTTTTGAAAATTTATCATTCGAGTTTATATGTGTTGTTGCAAGTACCTATTGTTCTATTGCGTGCAGAATTTGCAAGTTACCTTCACGTTTTTTAAGCTACAACAAAAATACAATTTAGGATCACGCCTGGAACAAGGGATTAAAGCCTATCATGTTTGTGATCTATTGGCAAAGCATTACTGACTACTGAAACTTGACTTACTATATTTTATAATCAATCCTACACTTATGTGCTAGTGATGTTTCACTTCTACCATACTTAAATCTCTTCTTGGTAATACATTGTAACGGATTTTGTTGCAGGCACAAGTGTGCCCTTTTGTGGACTGGCAACATGCAGCCACCATAGCTGTGACCTTCTAGAACATATATCATATCTCAATGTGTGTGTACTCAAGGCAAAAGACCTCCATGAAAAGGGTGTGACTGGGAGTTGTGAGCCATATGTGGAGATTAAGCTTGCAAATTGTAGGTGTGCCACCCGCACTTTGAGAAGAACACTAACACCAAGTGGAACCAAGTATCTCCTTCCCAAAGGAACGCATCCAATCCTACTATGCTGAGGTCATTGTTAAAGACAAAGACGATTTTTTCATTGGCCGAGTTGTGATTGACATGAATGAAGTTCCAAAGGGAGGAGCGAGGCAAAGCCGCTATAGCTGCGCCATTTAACTATAGTCTGCATGCAGAATTTTTCAGGGTGTTTCTGTACTGACTACATATGAAAGTTTATTACACATATGCACTGGTAACCTTTTTGCCTTTAGAAAATGTGAAGTACATAAACGTCGAACCCTAACAAGAAAATATGCTAAAAATTTAGTCCGCGCTCAGATTTTCTCGGGCTGATATATTTCTTAACCCAAACTTGTAAGTTTTAGATCTTGTTTCAAACATTTTAATTTAACCGCATCTCTTCCATAAATCCTTCAATTACACCCGAGATCAGAAGGCAGTATATTTTGACTTTTGAAAAAAATAAATACACCTTATATAAAAGAATGGAGGGAGCATATTTTGAACCCAAAGTTGTATAGTAGGCCTTTTATTAAGAACATAACATTCATATGTCCTCCCGATGTTTTATTTTATTTTATGGCATTACAAAAATGGAAAATCACATGTGGAGCTTGGTCTCTTCTCGTGTGAGGCACTCCGTTATGTCTGAAGGATTGATCCTACTGCACGTTACCATTCTTGAAGATGTGCAGGCATGATATGCAAGCTTGCATGAAGAAATATATCATTCCAAGAAAATCCGAGTGTGAACTATATATTTAGCATATCTTTATGTTAGGTTTGTACATTTAAGTATTTCACATTTTCTAAATGACACTAATGTAGCAGGTTTGCCTCGCTCCTTTATTTCAAACTACATTCAACTCAAACACAACTCGCCCAATGAAATCGTCCTTTACATAGTCGCTGTCTTTAACAATGACCTCGATATAGCAAGATTGGACGCGTTCCTCCGGGAAGGCAAATTAAAAGGATCGAGAAGAGGTGTCTAGAGGGGGGGATTAGACCCTCAACAAATAAAGGTGGCAATTTTTAATTTCTTCAAGTTAAGGTGGAGTTTTAGCACAAGTTTAAGCATTCACAATACATATCAAGCAAGCATGGCAAGAGTATATGAGCAGCAGGAAGTAAAGCATGCAACTTGCAAGAATGTAAAGGGATGGGATTGGAGTGTGCAAACGCAATTGGAGACACGGAGATTTTTGGCGTGGTTCCGATAGGTGGTGTTATCGTACATCCATGTTGGTGGAGACTTCAACCCACGAAGGGTAACGGTTGGGCGAGTCCACGGAGGGCTCCACCCACGAAGGGTCCACGAAGAAGCAACCTTGTCTATCCCACCATGGCCATCGCCCACGAAGGACTTGCCTCACTAGGGTAGATCTTCACGAAGTAGGCGATCTCCTTGCCCGTACAAACTCCTTGGTTCAACTCCACAATCTTGACGGAGGCTCCCAAGTAACACCTAACCAATCTAGGAGACACCACTCTCCAAAAGGTAATAGATGGTGTGTTGATGATGAACTCCTTGCTCTTGTGCTTCAAATGATAGTCTCCCGAACACTCAACTCTCTCTCACATATTTGGATTTGGTGGAAAGATGATTTGAGTGGAAAGCAACTTGGGGAAGGCTAGAGATCAAGATTCTTGTGGTTGGATTGGAATATCTTGGTCTCAACACATGAGTAGGTGGTTCTCTCTCAGAAAATGAATGCTGGAAGTGTAGGCACGTTCTGATGGCTTTCCTCATGAATGGAGGAAGGGTGGAGGGGTATATATAGCCTCCACACAAAATCTAACCGTTACACACAATTTACCAAACTCGGTGGGACCGAATAGTGAAACTCGGTCAGACCGATAGGGTTCAAAATGTGAACGTTAGAGTTTTCGGTGGGACCGACATGATCAACTCGGTGGGACCGATGTGCTAGGGTTAGGGTAAAACCTCAACTCGGTTTGACCGATTACACAAACTCGGTGAGACCGATTTTGGTAATGAGCAAATAGAGAGTTGGTCAAGCAAACTCGGTGGGACCGATTGCATATCTCAGTAAGACCGAAATGATTGCAACAGGCAACAGAGAGTTTGCAAGCCCATCTCGATGGGACCGAGATCCCTTCGGTGAGACCGAACTGATTAGGGTTTCTGGCAGTGGCTATGTCAAGTGCACTCGGTGGCGTCGGATAGATCAAATCGGTGGGGCCGAGTTTGACTTTAGGTTTAGGACATATGTGGAAATGAGAAAGTGGTTGAGGGCTTTTGGAGCATAACACTAAGCACTTTGAGCAAGCAAGCCATTAAGCAACACCTCATCCCCTTTTAATAGTATTGGCTTTTCCTATGGACTCAATGTGATCTTGGATCACTAAAATGAAAAGAGTATAGTCTTGAGCTTGAGCCAATATGTGTCCTTAGCATTTTGAAGGGGTTCCACATCCTCTTGTCCTGCCACTCCACTGTTGAACTTATCTGAAACATACTAGATAAAAGTATTAGTCCAACAAGAGATATGTTGACATTAATTACCAAAATCACCCAGGGAGTACTTGTACTTTCAATCTCCCCCTTTTTGGTAATTGATGACAACATACATCAAAGCTTTAGATAAAGATACAAGGAATAGCAAGTAAAGCTTTGGAAAGACATGTAACATGCATAGGCTCCCCCTACATGTATGCAATCATGTGAAGATAGAATATAATACCATGTGAATGCATAAGCATGACAGAGCAGGCAATGAGTTACATGTATCTTGGCTATATGCATTAGAGCAAATGGTGTGAATATAGGAAGTGTACCTCAATGTTCATGATTCCTTCTTGCAAACAATATGTACATCAGCAAGAGATCATCATGCACATGAGTGTGATGCATATACTTACCTTGCGGTCATGAGCTGGCTTTGGAAGAGATGAACCTGAGTAAACAAGGTTAGATAACACAGAAATATCTACTAAGCAGAGCAAGAATAGTAAACCACAAGAGTACCAAGATTGGGATGACATGTAGTGAGTGAGTACTTAGTACTCTATTTGGATATTGACATGTCCCCAAAGAGTAAAGATATGCAATGAATTCGAAGATTTTCTTCCCTTGGAAATGAGCTCTCTCTCCCCTTGAATCTTATATATTAGATAATGGGAGAAGATAGGGAAAAGAAAATCAGAGCAAAACAAAATCAGAGTAAAACAATCATAACAAACATAACACATACTAACATGTCTTTCCCCTCTTGAAGACATGTGACTTCTCTCCTCTGGAGAAGCGTAAGGTGTGCATTCTCTCTTATGTGATAAGCTTTGATGTGCTCTCTCTCCCCCTTTGACATCAATTTCCAAGAAGGAAACTTCTGGAGCATGAGTCAAGTAGGTTTGGTCCTTGAGTCACAGTACAAAGCAACATGTAATATAAGATGCTGGTAGAAAACAAGAATCATCGAGTGGAGCTGGAACAAATATGCAGGATGCAAATGGCAAAGTGTTTTCTCAGTATTGAATTCGGTTACTCCGAGTTGTTTGCTTCGGTGGCACCGAGTTGTTTTGGTTTGGCCGAGAAGAACAAATTGGTGAGGCCGATTTCAACATAGAGAGAAAACAATTGTCATCTCAGCTCACTTAGGAAAATAAGATCTCACAAGGATTTGTAAGGAATTAACTGAAAGATTTGCAATGAATTGGATGCAGGGAATGCAGAACATAACAGAGAAAAGAAAAGAAATCTAGAAGTTTTTTTTTGACAAAAGGGAAACTCACATGCTAGAGACAAATGCAAGATCTCAGAGAAACACTAGAGACTAGAGAACTTCATCTAGAATTGGTCGGTGACAAAGTCATCTATGTTAGAGTATATTGACTGAGGAGTCAAGTGAGAACACTTCATCATAGGTCATACTCATTGTTTAAGCTCAAAATGGGGTTGCCATTTTTCATTTAAGCATTTTGATGTATTCACATCTTGTTGAGCTGCTTTGACCCATGACTTGGGGTAAAGCTTCTCTAAGATGGAATAACATACCTTGGGTGGTGGTGTTGATCTTGATCAGGTAGTTGAACTTGTGTGGGTTGCTCAAGGTTGATGTAGCTCATCAAGAGTTGGAAGCACCACTTGTAGTTTGAGTTCATCTACCTACATGTGTTAGTTTTGCAAGGAAGAGCACTTGTGTATCCAAAATGACAAGCATGAAATTTGATACCAAATGAAATTTGATATATAGAGATTGTCAAAGGATATGTAGAAAGGTTTCATGCTTCCTTGTCTTCAACCACCATATTGTAGAGACTTGGTGATGTAGAGATTGCTCAAGATGTGAGTGAGTTGCAATCTCATAGACTTTGGCTTATCCAAGTACCTACAAGGGTTAGATAACATGCAAGAGTACAAATATAGATCCAAGACATATTATCATCAACATAAGAGAAACATCAAGGATTAGTCAAAACTCATGCCTTGCATGTATCCAAATGGAGTTTCTACTCCAAGTTTGAAGCATCAATGATGTTCAATTCACCTCTCAAACGGCAAAATACTTTTTCATCAAGCGGTTTGGTGAATATATCCGCCAATTGCTTATCAGTACGAATATGCTTAAGATCAATATCTCCTTTGGCAACATGATCTCGAATGAAATGATGACGAACTTCAATATGCTTTGTTCGAGAATGTTGCACGGGATTGTGAGCAATCTTAATAGCACTTTCATTATCACAAAGCAATGGAACATGTTTCACATGTATCCCATAATTTTTAAGAGTTTGGGTCATCCAAAGTAATTGAGCACAACATGAACCGGCGGCAATGTATTCTGCTTCGGCGGTGGATAAGGATACCGAGTTTTGTTTCTTGGAGGACCAAGACACAAGAGATCTACCAAGAAATTGACAAGTACCCGAAGTGGACTTTCTATCAACCTTGTCTCCTGCATAGTCCGAATCGGAGGAGCCAACAAGATCAAAAGAAGACCTCTTAGGATACCAAATGCCAAAGTTTGGAGTGTGAATTAAGTATCTCACTATCCTTTTCACAGCCTTAAGATGACATTCTTTGGGGGCTGCTTGATATCATGCACACATGCACACACTAAGCATAATATCGGGACGGGAGGCACATAGATATAACAATGAACCGATCATAGAGCGGTAAACCTTTTGATCAACCGGTTCGCCATCCTTGGTCAAGTCAAGATGTCCACTAGTAGGCATGGGTGTATTCATACCTTTGCATTCTTGCATGTTGAACTTCTTGAACAAGTCCTTGGTGTACTTTGTTCGAGAGACAAAGGTACCCTCCTTAGTTTGCTTGATTTGCAAACCAAGAAAGAACTTGAGCTCACTCATCATAGACATCTCAAACTTCTCCGACATTAGCTTTCCAAACTTTTCACTAAAATGAGGGTTAGTCGAACCAAATATGATATCATCAACATAAATTTGGCACACAAATAATTCACCATTAACCCTTTTAGTAAAAAGTGTTGAATCAATTTTTCCAATCTCAAAGCCTTTTTCAATAAGGAACTTGGTCAAGCATTTATACCATGCTCTAGGAGCTTGTTTAAGACCATAAAGAGCTTTGTGAAGTTTGTAAACATGATTAGGTTTCTTAGGATTGATAAAGCCGGGAGGTTGTTTAACATAAACTTCCTCCTCAATTTCACCATTTAGAACAGCACTTTTGATGTCCATTTGGTACAAGGTAATATCATGATGATTTGCATAGGCAAGTAATATGCGTATGGACTCAAGTGTAGCAACGGGGGCATATGTCTCACCATAGTCCATACCTTCAACTTGAGTGTAGCCTTGGGCGACGAGTCGAGCCTTGTTGCGTACAACTTGTCCATCTTCATCTTGCTTATTCCGAAACACCCATTTGGTTCCAATGACATTTTGGTTGTTGTCGGGCTTCTCAACCAAGGTCCATACTTGGTTCCTCTCGAAATTGTGTAGCTCTTCGTGCATGGCATTTATCCAATCCGGATCTTCTAGAGCATCTTCAACCTTCATTGGTTCAATACTAGAGATAAATGAGTAATGCTCACAAAAGTTATCTAAGCGTGTTTTAGAGCGTGTAATTCTCCCAGTTTGGATATCGTCATAGATTTGTTCAACGAGATGATCTCTTGAGACTCTTGCTCTAACTCGTGAGAGCTTTTTCTTAGGTCAGGGTGGAACATCTTCTTCATCATCTTGTTCTTCCTCTTGGCCTTCTTCGTTGTTGATGTTGTCGTTCTCTTGTCGAGGTGGAGAAGGAGGTTGATCAGGTTCATCTTGGTGTACTTCCTCGTTTTCTTCATCTTGGCGTGTCCCACTTGTGGATGCCTCCGTGTCAACTCTTGGTTCACCTTGTCGTGAGGTAGAGGCTTCCACTTGGACGGATGAGGTACTCTCCTTCACCTCTGTTGGACGAACCTTGCCAATAGACAAGTCTTGGATTGCTTCCGAAGGGTCTTTGTCTCCTACATGAATTGGCAATTTCTCTACTTGCGAGCCATTAGATTCATCAAACTTCACATCTACCGTCTCTTCAACCTTTCGGGTGAAATTGTTGTAGACACGGTAAGTGTGAGAGTTTGAGCCATAACCGAGTAGGAAACCCTCATGAGATTTAGGAGCAAATTTAGAACGATGATGCTTATCAAGAATATAGCACTTTGAGCCGAATACTCGAAAGTATCCAACTTGGGGTTTGTTACCGGTGAGAAGCTCATATGCCGTCTTGCCGAGTAGCTTGTGAAGATATAGATGATTTGTTGCATGACAAGCTGTCGCAACCGCTTCCGCCTAGAAGTGTTTTGGCGTCTTGTACTCATCAAGCATCGTTCTCGCCATCTCAATAAGAGTCCGGTTCTTCCTCTCAACAACTCCATTTTGTTGAGGCGTGTACGTAGCCGAGAACTCATGTGAAATCCCTTCTTCGTCAAGAAAGGTGTCCACATTGGCGTTCTTGAACTCCGTTCCATTGTCGCTGCGAACCTTCTTGATCTTCACTTCAAATTGATTTTGGGCCTTCCTAGCAAAGTTCTTGAAGATCTTTTGGACCTGCGACTTATCATCAAGAAAGAACACCCACATAAATCTTGAAAAATCATCGACTATGACTAAACCAAACGAGTTTCCACCGAGACTTTTATAGGCATTTGGACCAAAGAGATCCATATGAAGTAGCTCGAGCGGTCTTCTCATGGTCATGATGTTCTTCACGGGGTGGCTTCCTCCAACCTGTTTTCCTGCTTGACAAGCACTGCACAATCTATCCTTGTCAAATATAACATCTTTCACTCCAAGGATATGATCACCTTTAATAAGCTTATCAAGATTTCGCATGCCCACATGACCTAACCTTCTATGCCACAACCAACCTTTAGAAGATTTAGCAATTAAGCAAGTTCTAGGTTGAGCCTTTTTAGTGAAATCAACAATGTATAGATCACCTCTATGTATGCCGGTAAAGACCATTTTATGGTTATCTCTTCAAAACACTTGGCAATCTACTTCAGTAAATAGGACATTGAAACCGAAATCGGCTAGTCTAGATACAGAGAGTAAATTATAGACAAGAGATTCAACGAGCATGACATTTTGTATGGAGCTACCATGTGAGATGGCCACCTTACCAAGGCCAACCACCTTACCCTTTGAGTTATCACCAAAGGTGACATACTTTCGAGGGTCGTCGTTTTCAGCGAGCTCACGAAACATATCCTTGTCTCCGGTCATGTGATCGGTACATCCACTATCAAGGACCCATTCCTTTCCTCCAGCCATGTAGCCGCGAAGATTAGCCATAAGACCAAAGTGTCTCATAGACTCATCGAGATTAAAGTCACTATCATCATCCTCATCATAGTATCCATGTTCGACATCGTCTTGTGATTGATCATTACATAGAGAGAGTGATTCATTAGCTTTATGACCATGACAATGTTCATCTTTATGAATTCTAATGACTTCGGAAATGATATTGCTAATAATTCCAACATCTCCTTTGGCACGCATAAGGTCACGAAGCTCAAATAGACAATCACCAAACTTAGGACCATTTGGACTCATCTTATTTAAAGCAATGGACTTATGAAGAATCTCATCTAAGTTTTTCAAGGAGTAGTTTGGAAATCTTTCCTCAAGAAATCTCCATATGGTATAGGCACAATCAAGAGTAGGCAAGCGACCTATCAAGTTTCTAGGCAATCCTCTAGTGACAAGATTGACAGTTCTAAGATTGCAAATCATGTCAATAGATTCATCGGGGGTAGGATGCAAAGGATTAACAAGGGGTGCACAAGGGCTAGTAATGTACTTGTTCAAGTGATATTCATTGAAAATCTCAAGCATCTCATTTTTCCATTCATGAAAGAACTCTCCATCAAGTATAGGCACTCTACGTCTAAGACTCCCCAACGTAGACTCATCCATCTTCCTCCAATGGAGATTAAACCAAAGCAATGAAGACCAAAGCTCTGATACCAATTGAAAGGATCGAGAAGAGGTGTCTAGAGGGGGGGATTAGACCCTCAACAAATAAAGGTGGCAATTTTTAATTTCTTTAAGTTAAGGTGGAGTTTTAGCACAAGTTTAAGCATTCACAATACACATCAAGCAAGCATGGCAAGAGTATATGAGCAGCGGAAAGTAAAGCATGCAACTAGCAAGAATGTAAAGGGATGGGATTGGAGTGTGCAAACGCAATTGGAGAAACGGAGATTTTTTGCGTGGTTCCGATAGGTGGTGCTATCGTACATCCACGTTGGTGGAGACTTCAACCCACGAAGGGTAACGGTTGCATGAGTCCACGGAGGGCTCCACCCACGAAGGGTCCATGAGGAAGCAACCTTGTCTATCCCACCATGGCCATCGCCCACGAAGGACTTGCCTCACTAGGGTAGATCTTCACGAAGTAGGCGATCTCCTTGCCCGTACAAACTCCTTGGTTCAACTCCACAATCTTGACGGAGGCTCCCAAGTAACACCTAACCAATCTAGGAGACACCACTCTCCAAAAGGTAATAGATGGTGTGTTGATGATGAACTCCTTGCTCTTGTGCTTCAAATGATAGTCTCCCGAACACTCAACTCTCTCTCACATATTTGGATTTGGTGGAAAGATGATTTGAGTGGAAAGCAACTTGGGGAAGGCTAGAGATCAAGATTCTTGTGGTTGGATTGGAATATCTTGGTCTCAACACATGAGTAGGTGGTTCTCTCTCAGAAAATGAATGCTGGAAGTGTAGGCACGTTCTGATGGCTTTCCTCATGAATGGAGGAAGGGTGGAGGGGTATATATAGCCTCCACACAAAATCTAACCGTTACACACAATTTACCAAACTCGGTGGGACCGAATAGTGAAACTCGGTCAGACCGATAGGGTTCAAAATGTGAACGTTAGAGTTTTCGGTGGGACCGACATGATCAACTCGGTGGGACCGATGTGCTAGGGTTAGGGTAAAACCTCAACTCGGTTTGACCGATTACACAAACTCGGTGAGACCGATTTTGGTAATGAGCAAACAGAGAGTTGGTCAAGCAAACTCGGTGGGACCGATTGCATATCTCAGTAAGACCGAAATGATTGCAACAGGCAACAGAGAGTTTGCAAGCCCATCTCGATGAGACCGAGATCCCTTCGGTGAGACCGAACTGATTAGGGTTTCTGGCAGTGGCTATGTCAAGTGAACTCGGTGGCGTCGGATAGATCAAATCGGTGGGGCCGAGTTTGACTTTAGGTTTAGGACATATGTGGAAATGAGAAAGTGGTTGAGGGCTTTTGGAGCATATCACTAAGCACTTTGAGCAAGCAAGCCATTAAGCAACACCTCATCCCCTTTTAATAGTATTGGCTTTTCCTATGGACTCAATGTGATCTTGGGTCACTAAAATGAAAAGAGTAGAGTCTTGAGCTTGAGCCAATATGTGTCCTTAGCATTTTGAAGGGGTTCCACATCCTCTTGTCCTGCCACTCCACTATTGAACTTATCTGAAATATACTAGATAAAAGTATTAGTCCAACAAGAGATATGTTGACATTAATTACCAAAATCACCCAGGGAGCACTTGTGCTTTCACAATTACCTGGTTCCACTCGGGGTTTGTGTTCTTCTAAAAGTGACAGGTGGTGCATCTATAATTTCCAACCGTAATCTCCACATATGGGTCACAACTCCCAATCACATCCTTTGCATGGAGGTCTTTGGCCTTGATAACATGCACGTAGAGATATTGCATATGCTCCAGAAGGTCGTATGTGCTTGTGCATTTGTCACCTGTTGCCATAAAACCCTCAAGGCGGGATGATGTCTCTTTCAAGGAATAGTCCCTAGGTCACGATTGCGGTGGCAGCATTGCTAGTTCGCAGAAGGACACAATTGTGCGTGCAAAAAAAATCCGTTACAAGGTATTACCAATAAGAGATTCAAGTATGGAAGAAGTGACACATCTTTATGAAGAACACTGTAGGATTGATGATAAATTATCGTAAGTCATGGGTTGGTACTCAATAATGCTTTTTGGAAATACCATAAACATGATATCCTTTAATCCGTCATTCCAGGCATGATCCTAAATTGTGTTTTGTTGTTGCTAAAAAAACCATTAAGAGAACTTGGGAGTTCTACCAGCAATAGAACAATAGGTACGTGCAACGACACATCTAAACTGGAATGTGATTTTTTCAGAAAACAAAATAAACTGTACAATACATTCCTAAGGATATAGATACAAAACTTGACACACACACATATACTTATTTGTTTGACTTCCCGGTTATACTAAAAAACTTAGCTATGGCTAACATAATTAAGACTTCTCCTAGTCCTAAAGAAGATAAATAGTCTGCACCTTCGAAAAACATAGACCAGGCTACGCTAATATAGAATGTTGTTCACAAAGTACTACCTAACATATTGGACTTCCTACAAACCGAAGTTCAATTTTCCACTTAGGAACTAGCCATATGCAAGTTCATGAAGCACATGGACAAAACTTACCTAACCTAACCAATTGCGTTTTTAGTGAAAATATGCATAATCAAAGTTTGTCTGCTGATATATTTTTTAACAAATAAATATGGTTCTGACAGGTTGTTTTAGGCGCTTCCTATTTCTAACAACTTCTCATTTTTGGCACTTTTTAAAAATTGCATTACCAACTTTCATAAAATCTTACCGCGAGTTTTAAGATTTAAACTTACAAAATTTCAACTTTCAAGAAAATTGGGACCTCTTGAAATTTCAACTTACTAAATTTGCACTAACAGAAAGTTGATTTTTGAAAAATTAGATGAAATGAAAGGAATCTGGAAATTCGCACGGGATAAGAACTAAAAAATGCCATGTCTGTCAGGCCCACCCTATCCCAGCAACACATCTCCAGAACACTAGTTGTTTCAGCACGTGCGCCGACATGGGCCTCACCCTTGGCTCAATAGTGCACCAACCATACAAGAGCACATGCTAGTGTGGCCCGAATGCATAGCTTGACAGCATGGCTCCATTACCCCAATTCTTGTAGCGCATGCACCTACACGGGCCCCATCCCTTGGACAGATAACATGGGTTCAACTTGCGAATTGCAATGCATGTGCCATGTTTAGCACCACACCCTTTCCCGACGGTGTTGCTCCAGCATGCCTGCAGTTGTAGTTCACACACGTACTTGGCCCCAGCGTCCCAACCCTAACCTGGCAATGTGGATTCATCCTATGAGCTTTGGCAGCGTACGCGCATGGGTGGTCTCCACCCCTTCCCTGACATCGTGCCCCGACATGAATCCCACGTGTGTGCCCCCCTCCCCCCCCCCCGAGAGCTCTTCGACACACGTGACGATGAAAATCGTGTTCTAACAACCCCTCATTGTGCTCAAGAATGTGTTGGCTCACTACAGGCGTGGTAGACCATAGAAGAGTGACTTCATTTTCTACTTAGGAAGCTTTTTCGTGGCCGTCATTTTGCGTCCTCAGTGTGCTCAAGTGATCTCTCTCTACCTCTAGGTCCAGTTAAGTTTTTGACAAAGCAGAAAGTATTCATGACATGAATGAACTTCTTTGTCAAAAACATTCCTTAGAAAATGTGTAGGGTTGACACGCAAGTGACCACACATGTGCCACGCTATGTCTGTGGCCCCATGGCACACCCCTTAAAATTGGAATGAGCCATCATCTGTTATATTTATTTGCTATGCTTGTTGTAAGCCGACATTTCTGATCTTGGGTGTAATTGATGGATATGCCGCAGAGACACACTAAAACTAAAATGTTTGAAATCAGATCTAAAATTTTCAAGTTTGTGTTAAGAAATATATCACTCTGAGAAAATCCGAGCACAGACTAAATACTTAGCATATTCTAATGTTAGGGTTGTACATTTATGTACTTCACATTTTCTAAAGAAAAAAAGGTTAGTATTGCATATGTGTAATACACTTTCATATATAGTCGGTATAGAAACCCCCTGAAAAACATGCACGAAGACTAGAATTAAACGACACGGTTGTAGCCGGTTGGCCTCGCTCCTCTCTATGGAACTTCATTCAGGTCAAAGATAACTCGCCCAATGAAATTGTCCTTAAGAAAGTCCTTGTATATAACAATGACCCCGATATAGAAGGATTTGATGCGTTCCTTCGGGAAGGAAGATACCAGTTCCACTCAGGGTTAGTGTTCTTCTCAAAGTTATGGGTGGTGCACCTGTAATTTCCAAGCTTAATATACACATATGGCTCATAGCTCCCAGTCACATCCTTTGCATGGAGGTCTTTGGCTTGTAAACACGCACATCGACATCTGCTCCGGAAGGTCATATGTGCTTGTGCTCTTATCACCTGCTGCCGTAAAACCCCCAAGGTGGGATGATGTCTCTTTCAATGAGTAGTTCCCAGGTCGTGGTTGTTGTGGATGTGGGGTTAGTGTTCTTCTCAAAGTTATGGGTGGTGCACCTATAATTTCCAAGCTTAATATACACATATGGCTGATAGCTCCCAGTCACATCCTTTGCATGGAGGTCTTTGGCTTGTAAACACGCACATCGGCATCTGCTCCGGAAGGTCATATGTGCTTGTGCCCTTATCACCTGCTGCTGTAAAACCCCCAAGGTGGGATGATGTCTCTTTCAATGAGTAGTTCCCAGGTCGTGGTTGTGGTGGTTGCATCTTGTCAGATCACAGAAGGACAAACTCGTGCCTACAAAAAAAATCCATGACAAGGTATTACCAAGAAGAGCTTCAAGTATGGCATAAATGCCACATCATTACGAAAGACAGTGTTGTATTGATGATCAAATGTGTTAAGTCATGGGTAAGTACTCAATAAGTCTTTTCCGAGGGATTAGAGATATGATATCCTTTAATCACTCATTCCAGGAATGATCTTAAACTGCTTTTCTTTGTAGCTAAAAAAACCTTAAGAGAATTTTCAAATTCTACCAGCAATAGAACAACAGGTACTTGCAACAACACATCTAAACTCGAATGAGAAATTTTCAAAAAACAAAATAAACTATATAATCCACGCTTAAGGATAGATACAAAACTTGACACAGAAAAAATACTTTTTTGGTCGACTTCCCGATTACAATAAAAAACTTGACTTTGCTTTACATAATTACGACCGCTCCTAGTCCTGGACAAGATAGAAAGTCTACACCTTCGAAAACGTAGACCAAGCTACGCTATTAAAACTATCATTCACAAAGTACTACCTAAAATATCACACTTCCTACCAACGGAAGTTCAAGTTTCAATACAGGAAAGCCATACTCAAAATTCACGAAGCACAGGGATAAAACTTACCTGACCTGACCCATTACCTTTTTCGTAAACAAAAATACATAATCAAAGTTTGTCTACTGATTTAATTTTTAAGACTAAAACATGGTTGTGACAGGTTGTTTTAGGTGCTTCTATTTCGGACAACTTCTCTTTTTTGGCAATTTTTTAAATTGCATTACCAATTTTCGGAAAATCTTACCTCAAGTTTTAAAATTCATAAATTTTGAAATATGAATTATCAAAGAAGGGACATCTTGAAAAATTCAAGTTTCTAAATTTGCACTTATGAAAAATCAGTTTTTGTTCCGAATATGAAATTATAGGAATTTGGAAATTTACACGGCTCTAGAACACTAGTTGTTTTAGCGCACGCACCTGCATGGGCCCCACCCTTGGCTGGAAAGTGTACCAACTATTCAAGTGTAAGCCCCTATGTGGACCAAACGCGTCGCCTGACAGCATGACTCCTGCATGCCAACTATTTAAGTGCTTGTAGTAAGCCCCTGTTTTCGATCTCAGGAGCAATTGAAGGATCTATCACAGAGATACGATTAAATTAAAATGTTTGGAACAAGATCTAAAACTTTCAAGTTTGGATTAAGAATATATCACTCCGAGAAAAACCAGGAACAAACTAAATATTTAGGATATTTTCATCGTAGGGTTGTACATTTATGTACTTCACACATTTTCTAAAGGAAAAAGGTTAGCATTGCATATATGTAATACACTTTCATATGTAGTCAGTAAATAAACGCCCTTCAAAAATATGTATGGAGACTAGAATTAAACGACGTGGCTGTAGCGGGTTTTCCATGCTCCTCTCTTTGGAACTTCATTCAAGTTAAACTCAACTCGCCCAATGAAAATGTGGACAAGCAGCCATCTGCTACATTTAATTGCAATGCTTGCAGTAAGCCGCCATGCGATCTCGGGTGTAATTGAACGATTTACGACAAATATATAGTTAAATTAAAATGTTCGAAACGAGATCTAAAACTTTCAAGTTTGGGTTGAGAAATATTTCACTCCGAGAAAATCCGAGCGCAGACTAAATATTTAGCTTATTTTCATGTTAGGGTTCAAAATTTATGTACTTCATATTTTCTAAAGGAAAAAAGGTTGTCGATGCATATGTGCAATACCCTTCCATATCTAGTCAGTATAGAAATGCCCTTACCTGACAACGTGGCCCCAACATGGCTCCCACGTATGTGCCCTCCCGGGTGAGCTCTCCAACACATGCGATGAAGAAAATCGTATCCCGGAAACCCCACCCAGTGTGCTCAAGCATGTGTTGGCTCACAACAGGTGTGGTAGACCATGTAAGAGCAACTTCGTTTCCTACTTAGGAAGCTTTTTCATGACCGTCATTTTCCCTCTTTGGCATGCTCAAGTAATCTCTCTCTAATGTTAGCTTCAATTTAATTTTTGACAAAGGAGAAAGTATTTGTGACGTGAATGAACTATTTTGTCCAATTGTTTCCGCGTGCACATTCCTTAGTAGTCTGAGGTAAAAATAAATAGGCAATATCTTTTTCATCCCAAAGTTGTATAGTCAGTCTTTTAGTAAGAACATAACATTCATATGTCGTCTCGATGTTCTATTTTACTTTAGGGCAATACATAAATGGAAAATATCATGTGGAGTTTGGTCTCTTCTCGTGCGAGGCGCTCCGTCATGTCTGAATGATTGATCCTACTACACGTTACCATTCTTGAAGATGTGCAGGCATAATATGCAAGCTTGTATGAATAAATATATCACTCCGAGAAAATCCGAGTGTGAATTATATATTTAGCATATCTTCATGTTAGGTTTGTACATTTATTTACTTCACATTTTCTAAACAACACTAATGTACCAGGTTTGCCTCGCTCCTTTCTTTGGAACTTCATTCAAGTCAAAGACAACTCACCCATTGAAATTGTCCTTAGCACAGTCGTTGGCTTTAACAATGACCTTGATATAGCTAGATTGGATGCGTTCCTCGGGGAAGGCGAATACTTGGTTCCACTTGGGTTTTGTGTTCTTCTCAAAGTGACAAGCGGTGCACCTATAATTTCCAAGTGTAATCTCCACATAGGGGTCACAACTCCCAGTCACATCCTATGCATGGAGGTCTTTGGCCTTGATAACACACAGATAAAGGTACGACATCTGCTCCAGAAGGTCATATGTGCTTGTGCATTTGTCACATGTTGCCATAAAACCCTCAAGGTGGGATGATATCTCTTTCAAGGAATTGTCCTTGGGTCACAACTGCGGTAGCAACATTGATTGTACAAAGAAGGGCACACTTGTGCCTGCAAAAATATCTATTACCTAGAAGAGATTCAAGTATGGTAGAAGTGACACATCATTATGAAGAACACTATACGGGTGATGATAAATTATCTTAACTCATGGGTCGGTACTCAATAATGCTTTTTCAAAATACCATAAACATGATATTATTTAATCTGTCATTCCAGGCATGATCCTAAATTGTGTTTTGTTGCTGCTAAAAAACCCTCAAGTGTACTTGGAATTTCTACCAGCAATAGAACAAGAGGTACTTGAAACAACACATCTCAACTCGAATGAGATTTTTTTCGAAAACAAAATAAACTGTATAATACATGCTTAAGGATATAGATACCAAACTTGACACACACATATACTTATTTGTTTGGCGTCCTTATACTAAAGACATTAGCTATGGCTATCATAATTAAGACTTCTGCTAGTCCTAGAGAAGATAAATAGTGTTCACCTTCGAAAAACATAGACCAGGCTACGCTAATATAGAATGTTGTTCACAAAGTAACTGCACTACTACAAACGGAATTTCAAGTTTCCTACCAGGAACTAGCCATACTCATGTTCAAGAAGAACAAGGACAAAACTTACCTCACCTAACCATTTACGTTTTCAGTGAAAAAATGCATAATCAAAGTTCTTCTGCTGATACATTTTTTAAGAAATAAAGGTGGCTGTGATAGGTTGTTTTAGGCTCTTCCTATTTCCAACAACTTCTCATTTTTGGCACTTTTTAAAAATTGCATTACCAACTTCCATAAAATCTTATCACGGGTATTAAAATTTAAACTTACAAAATTTCAAATTTCAAGAAAATTAGGACCTCTTGAAAATTTCAACTTTCAAAATTTGGACTAACAGAAAGTTGATTCTTGAAAAATTAGGTGAAGTTAAAGGAATCTAGAAATTCGCTCGGGACAACAACTATAAAAATGCCATGTCTGTTGGGCCCACCCTTGCCCGCTAACGCATCTCCAGAATACTTTTTGTTTCACCACACACGCTTACATGGGCCCTACCCTTCGCCCGAGATCACACCAACCATACAAGAGCACGCGCTAGTGCGACTCGAACGCATAGCCTGACAATGTGGCTCCAGCACACCAATTGTTGTAGTGCATGCGCCTACATGGACCCCATTCCTTGGACAAATAGCGCGGGTTCAGCTTGCGATTTGCAATACATGTGCCTTCTTTGGCACCATGCACTTTCCCAATGGTGTTCCTCCAGCATGCCAGTCGTTGCAGTTCACACACGTACTTCACCCCAGCCCTGACCTGGCAATGTGGATCCATCCTAAAAGCTTTGGCAGTGTACGCGCGTGGGTGGTCTCCACCTCTTCCCTGACATCGTGGCCCCGACATGACTCCCACTTGTGTGCCTCCCGAAGAGCTCTTCTGCACACACTGTAACATCCCAAATTTTCAATTTGGAATGTTTATTTTATTAGGTAAGCATCTATGCATATTGTTTTCTTTGAGTGATATTTGGTAGTTGAAAGTCATTCTAAAGCTTTCTGAAATTGGACTTCCTTTTGAGTTGATTTCAATTTGCCATTTGAATATCTGTAAAAAAAATTCAAATGAGAGAAGGAATATGACCCTTCATTTCAAAGACCAATTTGAAAAGTACTTGTGAAGATAAAATTGTAGGTTTATTGGAAAATATTTGAAAACCAAATTCAAATCCATTTTGAAGTTATTGCAAAAATATTTTTTAAAGTATCTTATTTGCCTCTGAAAAATAGTTCATGTTCTAGGAAATTTTATTCTAATTTTTTAATATATATTGCCTATAAAAATTCTTGTTTTATTTCCTTTATTTTTTCATGTTCTTTTCTCTGTTTATTAAAAAGGAAAAAAATAGGTTTCTGTTTTTTAGTCAATGGCCGAAGCCTTTCAGCCCACTAAGCTGCCGGCCCAACTCAGTCGCCCGCGCCGAATCAGCATTAGATCAACCACCCGCCCCTTTCCTTCCCTCTCTCCCTCGCTGACCAGCGGGACCCACAGACCGATGTATCTTCGTGACGCCCTCCTTCCTTCTCTTGCTCCCCTTTCCTATTCATCGCTGGAGCGCCACGGATTCAAATCCTCGCTCCGATTCTTGCCATTTGGACATGACCCCAGCCCCAAGCCAAGCCCCTTAAAAAAGACGAGCCTCTTCGCTCGGCCTCGCCTGAGTCCTTACACCCCCGCAATCTGTCGTCGTCGTTGCCCACTGCCGCCGCCGCCATTATCGTTGTTCCGCTCCACCTAGCTTTCCCTGACCGCCGCCGCGCTATCAGTCGCCTCGCCGTCGTCTTTCGCATCTCCCCGATGTCTGCCCTGAGCTCCAGGACCACCGGAGGCACCGCCCGGATCAACCCCAAGCCACCGTCACCATCGACCTCACCGGAGTTATCTCCACCGCCGTTGTGAGCCCTGGATCTTTCCCCCTCCATTAGATCTAACACGTACGGCTAGGATTAGATCGTTTAGTTTTAAATTAAGCATCGAACTGTTTTTGTTTAGAGTTAGGCCGTCTGCCGCTTAGCTCTGCAGTGCACATCTACTAGCAGACCAGATCATGCCACGTGTACACTGCCCGAACTGTAGCGTTTCTGTTCATTTTAGTTTTTGTTTTCTTTTACAGATTAGTTTCAATTTTGTTTTCCTTAGATATTTAGGGTTTTTAATGTTTTTGAGTGATTCTTTTTTGCATTAGATCACAAATATTATGTAGTTTCTGCGGATCCAAAAAAAGTTTCATGTCTCAAGATTTGAAATTTGAATTTGAACAGATTCCATTCAAACACTATTTTTCTTATATCTTTTATTTAAAGAAAAGTTTTTTAGTTAGTTCTTTTAGCTAGTTGTCACTAGATCTTTTGCCTATCCGGTAGGGTTTTACAAAATTCTTTTAGATTAATTTAAAATTAATTTGAATCAAAATAGTATTGTTTTGACTATAGTTTTGTTTTATTCTTAATCTTTTTGTTTTAATTGTTTTTAATTATTTCTTTTAGATTAATTTAAAATTATTTTGCTAATGTTTTGTTTTAAGACTTGCTTAAGTCATAACTAGAGTTCTATAATAGCTTTTAATTTGATTCTTTTTGCTAGTAAAACTTAGAGTAAAATTCTTTCTGTTAGATAAATAAAACTTTAATTTTATTTTTGTTAAGACTTGATTTACTATAGAAAACTATTTCTGTTTTGTTTTACAACTAGTGAAGTTTTCCAAATTGATTCCCAAAAATTCCCTTGATTTGATCTTTGTGTTTATTTTAGAGTTCACTCTTGGTTTTCTTCATGTCATGCATGTTAAATTACTTGTTGATGTCCTAGCATGAGTGTTTGCTTATGTATGTCTTGTTTGCTTTGTTAGATTATCCGAAGTGCGAAGCTTTTTTCAACGAGTCGCTAGAGTTTCAAGAACGTCAGCAAGGCAAGTCACTTTCATCATCTATTCATTACCTATGTTTTATTGCATCCCATTACCACCATGCATGCTGATACATCCATTTTGCATCATGTTTTCCTATTGATATTTATAATGTTTTTGATCATTATATCACTTTATGATGCAATTCTAATGCCTTTTCTCTCTTAATTTGCAAGATTTACATGAAGAGGGATTTTGCCGGCAACTGGAATTTGGACCTGGAAAAGCTACATCAGAGATACCTATTCTGCAGAACTCCAAATGACCTGAAATTTCACGAAGAATTTTTATGGAATATATAAAAACTATTAGAGCAAAGAAGTGCCAGAGGGGGCCACCAGTTGCCCACAAGGCAATAGGGCACGGCCACCCCCTGGGCGTGCCCTGATGCCTTGTGGGGCCACTGGCGGGCCACCGGCCCCCATCTTCTACTATATGAAGGGTTTTGACCTAGAAAAATAAATAAGAGAGAACTCTCAGGATGAAGCGCCGCTGTCTCGAGGTGGAACCTGGGCAGGGGCACTTTTGCACTCCGGCGGAGTGATTCCGTCGGGGATACTTCCCTCCGGGAGGGGGAAATCAAAGCCATGAAGATCACCAACGATCCTCTCATCATGGGAGGACCAACCTTCATCAACATCTTCACCAGCACCATTTGATCTCAAACTCTAGTTCATCTCTTGTATCAATCTTTGTCTCAAAACCTCGGATTGGTACCTGTGGGTTGCTAGTAGTGTTGATTACATCTCTTAGTTGATGCTAGTTGGTTTATTTGGTGGAAGATTATATGTTCAGATCCTTGATGATATCCAATACCCCTCTGATCTTGAACATGAATATGATTTGTTAGTGGTTACTTTTGTTCTTGAGGACATAGGAGAAGTCTTGTTGTAAGTAACCATGTGAATTGTGTGTCCGTTCGATATTTTGATGATATGTATGATGTTGCTTCCTTTAGTGGTGTCATGTGAACATCGACTACGTGACACTTCACCATACTTGGGCCTAAGGGAAGGCATTGTGAAGTAGTAATTTGATGATGGGTTGCTAGAGTGAAAGAAGCTTAAACCCTAATTTATGCGCTATTCCGCAAGGGGCTTATTTGGATCCATATATGTCATGCTATGGTTAGATTTATCTTAATTCTTCTTTTGTAGTTGCGGATGCTTGCGAGTGGGGGTAATCATAAGTGGAATGCTTGTTCAAGTAAGAACATCACCCAAGCACCGGTCCACCCACATATCAAATTATCAAAGTAGCGAACGCGAATCAAATAAACATGATAAATGTGACTAGATGAAATTCCCATGGAGAATGATTTGCTTACTATAAGAGAAAAATCCAGCCTATCCTTTGCTATAAAAAGGATTGGGCTACCTTGCTGCACCTTTGTTACTATTGCACTTGTCACTTGTTACGAATTATCTTTCTACAAAATTATCTATCACTGCTACTTTCAGTACTTGTGTCGGTGTACTAAAGTTTGGGTACTTTAGTACCCTATACTTGTGCACAGTTAAGGGCGGTCTTCCCGATGGCAGGTCTTGCCGGAGGACAACTCAAGATTGACAAGCAAGGATACAAACAAGACCTCCAGTCAAGTGATCGAGAAGTACTACAGAGGAGTACAGAAGATCAGATTTGGAGTTACCGGCAAGATAACAAAGACCCAACAAGCTCCGAGCCTGGCAAGATCCCACTGCTTTGCCACCACTCCACCTCATCGATCAGGTTGGCACTTGTCGTATAGGTGTCGAGCGAGTAGGCGGTTAGGTGAGCTCTATCTGGGCACGTGTCAGCTCGCCGCTGAAGATACAACTTTACGGACACCCGTCCCAGGAGCGTGTCAAGGAAATACGAGGTAGCTGGGCGACGGCACAGAAGGAGAGGCAATTCTTGCCGAGGAACTTCCCCAGCATGACACCTGATGGTGCATTTAATGCATTTGTCCTAACCCGTTAGAGTTAGGTATTTGGCACTGTAGCCAGTATTTGCCTTATGTAAAGACCATTTTGCCACTGTGGTAGTCCCTTTTCCCTATAAAAGGAGGATCATGGCTACCTTTACACAGGTCGACACTTTGCCCAATTACACATGTAGCAGAACTTCCCACGCAATCTTGCCGGACAGTAGCGCTCCTTGTACTTGTGCACATACAACTAATACACCAAAGCAGGAGTAGGGTTTTACGCTTCATAGCGGCCCGAACCTGGGAAAACCACCGTGTTGATTGCTGGATCTGCTTTTTCTACTTGACAATATCCCTAGTCGAACCACAATGCGATCACCGTGATCCCATAGATGATCATACGCACGACATCTTTGGCATGCCAGGTAGGGGGATCGAATGCGCGAATCTAATTCAGCGGTCAGCGCGTCAGCTTCTTTGACTTCTTCATCGAATTCATAGCCATGGCACCCAAGAAGGTCACCACGACGGTCGGTTCGTGTGCGTCCAAGGCACCGGCGCGCTCGCATATAGGCGACGGCACAGGCGACGGCGGAGTAGGCGGAGGCGGCGAGTAACTTCCGGGACGCTCTGGCGATTGGAGCCAGGCGAGCGGCATCGTCCACGACGGGAACAATAACCCGCATGCCACCAGGTCCATGGATGGAGATGTGCTGCCTGCGGGCGGCACGACAAACTCCAAGGATGCGAGGACACTTCCAAGACAACCGCGCCATCACACACACCGCGGCCATCTCAGGTCGAGCGTGACGAGCAGCGCCACGGGTCGGCGGCTCTAGTCGTCCCCACGGCAAAGCCCCCGTGCAGAAGTCCCAAGATGCACAGGGCCAGCATGCACGCCAGCACACTGGTGGTAGTGGACTACGGCAGCAGGATCGAGATGGAGTTCCTTCTGGCATAGTCAGAAGTAAGAACACCTCTCGTTCTTCGCACCATTCCATGCCTGGTCCGTCAGAAGAAGCCCTGGCTTGTGCTCAGCTGCTTTTAGAGTGTCCTCGTGCTGCGGAGAAGATGGAGGAGTGGAGAGCCACCATCCAAAGTCTTGTCGGCTTTGCCAACAACGACAAACCGCAGCAGGCTGGACCATCACAGCGGCAACCCACCGCCCTGGTGCGTGCCACTGGTGAGAGGACTGGGGGAGGTGCGGACACGATGCAGTCTCCTCCATGATAACAATGACAGAGCCAGCGGGTCTACACCCATGAAGACGACGTGTCCATGGAGCCGTCTGATCCACGAGTTCACAGAGATCAGCGCCAAGTTCTCCAAGAATGGCACGGAGAAGACGCCCGCACGACCATCGAGCAGCACTGGGAAGCGCGCCATCAATCAGACAGGTGCGCAAGGCCCACCATTGATGAGCCAGTGCCACGGTACCCTGGTGGCCTGCCTTACGAGGTAGGCTGTCCAACATTTACTCATCAGCTGCGGCGAGTCCAATGTCCCAATTCCCGGAAGTTCAAACCAGAGGTGTCGGAGAAATACGACAACAAGACTCATCCGTCAGAGTTCCTCAGCATCTACACCATCGCAGTGTAGGCCGCTAGGGCACGTGACGACAAGATTTTGGCCAACTACTTCCCGTTGGTGCTCAAGCCCAACATTAGGTCATGGTTGATGAACTTGCCGGAGAATTCCATCTTTTCGTGGTCAGAACTGTGCCATGAGTTTGTTGGTGCTTTCACTGGGGGCCACAAGGCTCTCGGTCAATACAGTGACTTGCATGTGATCCCATAAAGAGAGGGTGAAGCCCTCCACAAGTATATTCAGAGGTTCAGCCATGTCCAGTACAACATTCTTGATATTCATCCTGCCGCTATCATCAGCTCATTCCACCAGAATGTGCGCAACCACAAGATGGGGGAGGAGCTGGCGATGAATAAGGTTAAGGATGTCGCCGAGCTTTATGCTTTGGCCGACAAGTGTGCACGTGCTGAAGAAGGAAGGAGACTTCCTGGGGAAGATGCTGGTGCAGAGGTCGACTCCGAAGACGATGCCGCCACCACCACCCCAAAGAAGAAGAATCACCGGCGCAACAGAAAGCGCAAGGGCAAAGCTGTGCTAGCCGTTGAGGGCTCCGGCAACACTGGCCCCTCCAAGAAAGCTAAGATTGAGAGCTCTGGCAAGGATGTTGCCGAGTGCACCTCATGTCAGGCTTTGGCGGCTGCCAACAAGAAGGAGGGCTCCGACAAGCAATATTGCAAGATCCACAGTACCAAGCGCCATGATCTCTAGGACTGTCGACAAGTTGAGTAGCTTGATGAGAAGCAGAAAGCTGAGTATGAGAAGCGAGATAAAGAGAAAGGCCAGGATGGTGCTGGGGGGTCTGGCAACAACTGTGGCGGCTGAGGAGGTCACGGCAGAAAGGCTAAGCAGTAGAAGGAGAATCCTGCTAGAGGCCGAGACAAGAAAGGAGACGATGATGAGGAGGATGTAGAGGACGACGCGAGTCCAGCGAACAACAGTTCCAAAAGGCCACAGAAGCCATGTGTATTGATAGAGGCGCACCTTTGCACTCCCCTCACCGCCAACTCAAATAGTGGGTGCATGAGTTCAATGCGGCGGAACCGGCAATTGATGCCAAGAAGCCATTGAAGTGGTCCAACACGCCCATCATTTTTTATGTTGAGGATCACCCTGATCGCACAACTGCGGTCTGGTGCTTGCCGTTGTTGGTCTTGCCAACAATACACAACCTCAAAGTGACAAATATGTTGGCTGATGGTGGGGCCGGTCTAAACTTGATCTCTCCAGATCTGATCAAAAGGTTACAGATTTCCGATGAAGATCTCAAGAAAACAGGTACATTCCAAGGGATCAATCTGGGAATAAGTCAGCCGAAGGGCAAGATCACACTGTCGGTCACATTTGGCAGTGAGCTGAACTATAGGATCGAGAAGATCATCTTCGATGTCATCAATATTTCGTTTCCATACAATGGAATCCTTAGCCTCCCGGCACTAGCAAAATTCATGGCAACATCCCATTATGCTTGCAACACACTGAAGATGCCAGGGCCGATGAGTGTCATCACCATTCACTCTGACCAGAAAGATGCACTCATTTGCACTGATCATCTCTACCGGGAGGCAGTTAGAGCATCTGTTGCCAAGGCACTTGCTCTTGTCGACAAAGCTCCTGAGGGGAAGAAAAAGGAAGAATAAGACCGGCAAGACCACTGACAAGGACTCCGGCAAGTGCACATCTTCGGAGTGATGCGCCCTATTAAGGACGTGCCAGAGAGCTCTGCCTGCAAGAGCAGGAAATCCAAAGCAGCTCCACCATCAACCAAGAAGGTGTCCGCCAAGGAGGACAACACGGGGGAACTTTCACCATAAATACCACCCACGACGACAAATAGGAAAGCGCGCGTGTTGCTTTCCTGCGGGCGAATGTCAATGTGTTTGCATGGCAACCATCTGACATCCCCGGTGTTCCTAGGGAAGTAATTGAGCACCACCTTACCATCTGCCCTCACTGGCGACCCGTCAAGCAAAAGGTCAGGAAGCAAGCTTTGGAACGACAACAATTTATTGCTGAAGAAATCAAGAAGTTGGAAGCGGCAGGTCTGGTCAGAGGAGTTCTCCATCCGACGTGGTTGGCAAATCCGGTCATAGTGCGCAAAGCAAATGGGAAATGGAGGCTTTGTATCGATTATAGTGATATCGATAAGGCTTGTCCAAAAGATCCCTTCCCTCTACCGCGCATCGACTAGATTGTTGAATCCACTGCCGGTTGTGATTTCTTGTCTTTCCTTGATGCCTACTCCGGGTATCACCAGATTTTTATGTCTAAAGAAGATGAAGAGAAGACCGCATTTATCACTCCATGTGGCACGTATGGCTTTATACGTATGCCTTTCGGATTGAAAAGTGCTGGTTCCTGATGTCTACTACACAACTTGTTTTTGTAGACTCGTGTTGGGCCTCCAAGGGCAGAGTTTTGTAGGACAGTAGCAAATTTCCCTCAAGTGGATGACCTAAGGTTTATCAATCCATGGGAGGCGTAGGATGAAGATGGTCTCTCTCAAACAACCCTGCAACCAAATAATAAAAACTCTCTTATGTCCCCAACACACAAAATACAATGGTAATTTGTATAGGTGCACTAGTTCAACGAAGAGATGGTGATAAAAGCGTAGTACTGATAGTAGATATTGATTTTTGTAATAGGAACAATAGAAAACAGCAAGGTAGCAATTGATAAAATGGAGCACAAACGGTATTGCAATGCTTGAAAATAAGGCCTAGGGTCCGTACTTTTGCTAGTGCAATCTCTCAACAATGCTAATATAATTGGATCATATAACCACCCCTCAACGTGCGATGAAGAATCACTCCAAAGTTCCTATCTAGCGGAGAACATAAGACGAAATTGTTTGTAGGGTACGAAACCACCTTAAAGCTATTCTTTCCGATCAATCTATCCTAGAGTTCGTACTAAAATAACACCAAGCTATTCTTTCAGATTGATCTAACCAAGAGTTCGTACTAAAATAACACCATATGATACACATCAACCAACTCTAGTGTCACCTAGATACTCCAATGTCACCGCGAGTATCTGTGAGTTGATTATACGATATGCATCAAACAATTTCAGATTCATAATACTCAATCCAACACAAAGAACCTCAAAGAGTGCCCCAAGATTTCTACCAGAGAAACAAGGACGAAAATGTGCATCAACACCTATGCATAGATTACCCCAATGTCACCCCGGGAATCCGCGAGTTGAGTGCCAAGACATAGATCAAGTGCTCTCAAATCCATAAAAGTATTCAATCCAATAAAAAACGAAATCTCAAAGGGAAATATCAATTCATCATCACAAGATAGAGAGGGGGAAACACCATATGATCCAACTATATTAAAAAAGCCCGCGATACATCAAGATCTTTCCAACTCAAGAACACGCGAGAGAGAGAGAGAGAGAGATTAAACACATAGCTACTGGTACAAACCCTTAGCCCCGAGGGTGGACTACTCCCTCCTCATCATGGTGGCCATCGAGATGATGAAGATGGCCACCAGTGATGATTTTCCCCTCCGGTAGGGTGCCAGAACGGGGTCTAGATTGGTTTTTCATGGCTACAGAGGCTTGCGGCGGCGGAAATTCTGATCTAGGGTTATTTCTGGGGGTTTTCTATTTATAGGATTTTTCAGCGTTGAAATCACGCGAAGATGGGCCTCGAGATGGGCACAACCCACCTGCGCGCGCCTGGGCCTCCTGGCGCGCCCAGGTGTCTTGTGCTCACCTCCTTCACCTTCTGGTCCTCCCACGAAGCTTCTAGTGCCTCTTTTGTTCCAAAAAAATTGTCAAAAAGTTTCCTTCCATTTGGAGAACTTTTATTTCTGCACAAAAAACAACACCACGGTAGTTCTGCTTAAAACTGCATCAGTCCGTGTTAGTTCCATGCAAATCATACCAAAACCATATAGAATTGTTGTAAACATGGCATGAATACTTCATAAATTATAGATACGTTGGAGACGTATCAGCATCCCCAAGCTTAATTCCTACTCATACTCGAGTAGGTAAATGATAAAAGAAATACTTTATGAAGTGTGAATGCTAGCATAGTGCATAAGTTTGATTAATGATAATTTCAATCACTTTTCCTAGCATCATAACAGCAACTCTTTCTCATAAAACTCATCATGATAAAGTAGCAAATGAAAATGGAACTTTTGTTGTGGAATGCTACCTATCATATTCATCATATACCCTTTATTTTGTAGCATGGACATTTTGACTTGAATGATTCAAAGCAATATTCTATAATTTGACATGAAGAGATCAATACTCAAGCATACTAACAAGCAACCATATCTTTCAAAATATTAACACTAAAGAAAGCTATCCCTAGCCCATTATGCTCAATCATTGATCCATTCATGAAACACACTCGAATATTAGCTACATCCAATGCACATGTATGACAATAGTGTTCCCTAGTTGGTGCTTTATAAGAGAAGATGGAGACTCAAATAAAAATAAAAATTGCATAAAGTAAATAGATAGGCCCTTCGCAGAGGGAAGCAGAGATTTGCAGAGGTGCCAGAGATCAAAGCTTAAATTGAGAGATAATTTTTTTTGAGAGGCATACTTTTCCCGTCAACGAAAACGACCGAGAATTCCCAACACTTTCCATGCTAGATACATCATAGGCGGTTCCCAAACACAAAATAAAGTTTATTCCTTTTTCCACCATTATTTCACAATCCATGGCTAGCTGTATCCACGGGTGCCTTCCATACCCACACTTTCCAAGGAATTTATTAATAAACAACATAAATAATTTTTTTTGCATTTTAGGACTCGGCATCCCTATTACCTTTGCCACACTCTCGTGCAATGACAAGTGAATAAACACTCATCTTGAGAGTAACGCTTCTAGCATGGAAAATATTGGCCACCCCCTGCCGCTTCATGAGCGGTACGGGCATACAAAAAGGAAATTTATTTTGAAAATTAGAGTTGGCACATACAAATTACTTGGAACGGCACAGAAATACCACATATAGGTAGGTATGGTGGACTCATTTGGCACAACTTGGTTTAAGGAGTTTGGATGCACAAGCAGTATTCCCGCTTAGTACAAATGAAGGCTAGCAAATAGATTGAGAAGCGACCAACCAAGAAACAAAAACGAGCATTAAACATAACTAACACTGAATAATGCACCACAAGTAGGATGTAATTTCATTGCATAACTATTGAATTTCATGCTTGCATAGGGAATCACAAACCTTAACACCAATATTCTTACTAAAGCATAATTACTCACCAACATGACTCACATATTATTATCTCCATATCGCAAAACTATTGCAAGGAATCAAACTTATCATATCCAATGATCTACATGAAAGTTTTTATTATATACTTCTTGAACATCCATCACTTTGGTACCAATTTCATAGTTTGTGCAAATTGTCATCACTATTATAAACTCTCAAAATAATATAAGTGAAGCATGAGAGTGTTCGACAAACTACTCCAAAAAGATATAAGTGAAGATCAAATGAGTAGTTAAGTAAATAGATAGCTATGTGAGGACTCTCTCTTATTTAAAAACTTTCAGATCTAAGTATTTTATTAAAACAGCAAGTAAAACAAAAAAATGACATTCCAAAAATAGCACACATCATGTGAAGAAGCAAAAACTTAGGCTCAACCGAGGCTAACCGATAATTGTTGATGAAGAAAGGTGGGATGCCTACCGGGGCATCCCCAAGCTTAGATGCTTGAGACTTCTTAGAATATTATCTTGGGATGCCTTGGGCATCCCCAAGCTTGAGCTTTTGTGTCTCCTTAATTCCTTTTATATCACGGTTTCCCTAAATCTTAAAAACTTCATCCACACAAAACTCAACAAGAACTCGTGAGATAAGTTAATATAAATCCATGCATAACCTTATCATTCTCTACTGTAGAAAATCACTAAAATTAATATTTAACATTGCATACTAAATGCCTCTTCATATTTAATACTTCCATCCTCAAATAGAATCATTAAACAAGCAAACATATGCAAACAATGCAAACATAACAGCAATCTGTCTAAACAGAACAATCTGTAAAGAGTGAAATTTTACTCACACTTACCTAACTCCAAAAATTCTGAAATTTTACCACACTGTAGAAATTTTATCATATATTATTTTGCAAAAAAATTCAACATTTTATCACATTCTTAATTTTCTCAAGAATTCACGCACTAGCGTACAACTTTATGTTTTCAAACAGCCAAATATAGACTTGCAAAAATAAGCATAACAAAGGCTATACCTGACATTTTTATTGAATTAAAAGATACAAAACATTATTCTAAATAACATCAAGCAAATCCTAATAAAATAAAATGATGCTCCAAGAAGAACACATATCATGTGATGAATAAAAATGTAGCCCCAAGTAAGGTTACCGATAATGTTGGAGACGAAAGAGGGGATGCCTTCCGGGGCATCCCCAAGCTTAGTTGCTTGGATATTCCTTGAATATTACCTTGGGGTGCCTTGGGAATCCCCAATCCTAGGGTCTTGTCACGCCTTATGCTCCTCATATCGATATCTCACCCAAAACATGAAAACTTCAATCACACAAAACTTAACGGAACTTCGTGAGATGGGTTAGTATGATAAAGACAAATCATTCACTTTGGTACTGTCAAGATAAGATTCATAATTGTTTCCACATAATTCCTACTGTACTCTACAATTTCCACAATTTATATTAAGTAATATAAGCCATAGAAACCATAAAACAAGCAAACTATGCATTGAAAACAGAATCTGTCAAAAACAAAACAGTACATAAAGATCTGAATTTTAGTCATAATTCTTCCTGTACAAAAATTCTGAAAATTAGGAAAAGTATAAATTTTGTATACCAAACAACTGTAAAAATTTCAGAGTTTTTCGATGCTCTAGTAAATTTAAACAATTCTGTTACTGGGCGCAAAAGTTTCTGTTTTGCACAGAATCAAGTCAACTATCATCCACACTATCCCAAAGGCTTTACTTGGTACTTTATTGAAACAAAAGCTATAAAAAATGATTACTACAGTAGATTAATCATGTGAACACACAAAAACAGTAGGTAAAAGTGTTGGGTTGTCTCCCAACAAGCACTTTTCTTTAATGCCTTTTTAGCTAGGCATGATGATTTTAATGATGCTCACATAAAAGTTAGAAATGGAAACACAAAGAGAGCATCATGAAGCATATGACTAGCACATTTAAGCCTAACCCACTTCCTATGCATATGGATTTTGTGAGCAAACAATTTATGGGAGCAAGAATCAACTAGCATAGGAAGGCAAAACAAGTGCAACTTCAAAACTTTCAACACATAGAGAGGGAACTTGATATTATTGAGATACGTAAAAGCAAATGTTCCTCTCTCATAATAATTTTTAGTAGCATCATGAATGAATTAAACAATATAACTATCACATAAATCATTCTTTTCATGATCCACAAGCATAGAATTTTTATTACTCTCCACATATGCAAATTTATTCTGATGAATAGTAGTGGGAGCAAACTCAACAAAATAATTATCATGTGATTCTTGATTGTCATAATCATATTGAGCATTAAAATCATGATGACAAGTTTCATGGATATCATTACTCTTTATAGCATACATGTCATCACCATAATCATCATAAATAGGAGGCATGCTTTCATCATAGTAAATATTCTCATCAAAACTTGGGGGACTAAAAATATCATCTTCATCAAACATAGCATCCCCAAGCTTATGGCTTTGCATATCATTAGCATCATGGATATTCAAAGAATTCATACTAACAACATTGCAATCATGCTCACCATTCGAATATTTTATGCCAAACATTTTATTGAATTCTTCTTCTATCAATTGAGCAAAATTTTCCTTTCCATCATTTTCAAGAAAGAAATGATAAAGAGGAATAATATGAGGCCACCTCAGTTCCATTTTTTTAGTTTTCTTTTACGAACCAAACTAGTGATAAAACAAGAAACTAAAAGATTCAATTGCAAGATCTAAAGATATACCTTCAAGAACTCACCTCCCCAGCAACGGCGCCAAAAAAGAGCTTGATGTCTACTACACAACTTGTTCTTGTAGACTCGTGTTGGGCCTCCAAGCGCAGAGTTTTGTAGGACGGTAGAAAATTTCACTCAAGTGGATGACCTAAGGTTTATCAATCCGTGGGAGGTGTAGGATTAAGATGCTCTCTCTCAAAGAACCCTGCAACCAAATAATAAAAGGTCTCTTGTGTCCCCAACACACCAAATACAATGGTAATTTGTATAGGTGCACTAGTTCGGCGAAGAGATGGTGATACAAGTATAGTAATGATAGTAGATATTGATTTTTGTAATAGGAACAATAAAAAACAGCAAGGTAGCAGTTGATAAAACGGAGCACAAACGGTATTGCAATGCTTGAAAATGAGGCCTAGGGTCCGTACTTTTGCTAGTGCAATCTCTCAACAATGCTAATATAATTGGATCATATAACCATCCCTCAACGTGCGATGAAGAATCACTCCAAAGTTCCTATCAAGCGGAGAACATAAGACGAAATTGTTTGTAGGGTACGAAACCACCTTAAAGCTATTCTTTCCAATCAATCTATCCTAGAGTTCGTACTAAAGTAACACCAAGCTATTCTTTCCGATCGATCTAACCAAGAGTTCATACTAAAATAACACCGTATGATACACATCAACCAACTCTAATGTCACCTAGATACTCCAATGTCACCACGAGTATCTGTGAGTTGATTATACGATATGCATCAAACAATTTCAGATTCATAATACTCAATCCAACACCAAGAACCTCAAAGAGTGCCCCAAGATTTCTACCAGAGAAACAAGGACGAAAACGTGCATCAACTAAAGGAAATATGCCCTAGAGGCAATATTAAAGTTGTTATTTTATATTTCCTTATTCATGATAAAGGTTTATTATTCATGCTAGAATTGTATTGACCAGAAACTTAAATACATGTGTGAATACATAAACAAATACCGTGTCCCTAGTAAGCCTCTACTAGACTAGCTTGTTGATCAAAGATGGTTAAGGTTTCCTAACCATAGACATGTGTTGTCATTTGATAACGGGATCACATCATTAGGAGAATGATGTGATGGACAAGACCCATCCGTTAGCTTAGCATATGATCGTTCAGTTTATTGCTATTGCTTTCTTGATGACATATACACATTCCTTCGACTATGAGATTATGCAACTCCCGGATACCGGAGGAATACCTTGTGTGCTATCAAATGTCACAACGTAACTGGGTGATCATAAAGATGCTCTACATGTATCTCCGAAGGTGTTTGTTGAGTTGGCATAGATCGAGATTAGGATTTGTCACTCCGAGTATCGGAGAGGTATCTCTCGGCCCTCTCGGTAATACACATCATAAGAAGCCTTGCAAGCAAATGACTAATGAGTTAGTTACAAGATGATGTATTATGGAATGAGTAAAGAGACTTGCCGGTAATGAGATTGAACTAGGTATGAAGATACCGACGATCGAATCTCGGGCAAGTAACATACCGATGGACAAAGGGAATTACGTATCTTGTCATAAGGTTCGACCGATAATGATCTTCATAGAATATGTAGGAGCCAATATGGGCATCCATGTTCCGCTATTGGTTATTGACCGGAGAGATTCTCGGTCATGTCTACATAGTTCTCGAACCCGTAGGGTCCACACGCTTAACGTTCGTTGAAGATATAGTGTTATATGAGTTATTTGATTTGGTGACCGAATGTTGTTCAAAGTCCCGGATGAGATCACGGACATGACGAGGACCTCCGGAATGGTCCAGAGGTAAAGATTGATATATAGGATGATGATATTCGGACACCGGAAGAGTTTCGGAGTGCACCAGGTAGTCATCGGGGCACCGGAAGGGGTTCCGGACACCCCCGGGAAATGTATGGGCCTAATGGGCCAAAGGGGGGGACAGACCAGCCCACTAGGGGGCTAGCGCGCCCCTCTCCCTGGCTGACCAGCCCTAGGGGAAGTTAAGGGGAGGGGTGGCCCCTCCTGCCTTTCCCTCCTCGTGAGAGAAAGGAAAGGGGGGGGGCACCACCTCCCCCTGCTTTCCTCCCGCACTCAGATAAGGAAGGGGGGGGGGGCGCGGCTTGGGGAAAGACCCCAAGTAGGATTCGGCCCTACTTGGGGTGCCTCCTGGCCTCTCCCCTCTCCCCCACCTATATATATGTGGGAGGGGGCGCCACACATAACCACGACAATTGCTTAGCCGTGTGCGACGCCTGTTGGGGAACGTAATATTTCAAAAAAATTACCTACGATCATGCAAGATCTATCTATGTGATGCATAGCAACGAGCGGGAGAGTGTGTCCACGTACCCTCATAGACCAGAAGCAGAAGCATTTAGTAACGCGGTTGATGTAGTCGAACGTCTTCGCGATCCAACCGATCCAAGTACCGAACGCACGGCACCTCCGCGATCTGCACACGTTCAGCTCGGTGACGTCCCTCGTACTCTTGATCCAGCTGAGGCCGAGGGAGAGTTTCGTCAGCACGATGGCGTGGTGACGGTGATGATGAAGTGATTCTGGCAGGGCTTCGCCTAAGCTCTCTGAAAATATGACCGAGGTGGAAATCTATGGAGGGGGGCACCGCACACGGCTAAA
The DNA here is from genome assembly GCA_011799875.1 of Thinopyrum elongatum. Lineage (NCBI taxonomy): Eukaryota > Viridiplantae > Streptophyta > Magnoliopsida > Poales > Poaceae > Thinopyrum > Thinopyrum elongatum. The sequence goes on from CM022301.1 coordinate 303,222,284, forward strand.
AACAATCAACTTGTGTGTCTATGGGGTGCCCCCCTCCTCCGTATATAAAGGAGTGGAGGAGGGGAGGGCCGGCCCTCTCATGGCGCGCCCAAGGGGGGAGTCCTGCTACCGGTGGGAGTAGGATTCCCCCTACCTTAGTTGGAGTAGGAGAGGAAGGAAGGAGGAGAAAGGGAGAAGGAAAGGGGGGCCGGCCCCCCACCCCAATTCGGATTAGGCTTGGGGGGGGGGGGGGCGCCCCCACCTTGGCTGCCTCCTCCTCTCTCCCACTAAGGCCCATAGACTCCCCGGGGGGTTCCGGTAACCCTCCGGTACTCCAGTAAATGCCCGAACTCACCCGGAACCATTCCGATGTCCAAACATAGTCGTCCAATATATCAATATTTATGTCTCGACCATTTCGAGACTCCTCGTCATGTCCGTGATCTCATCCGGGACTTCGAACTACCTTCGGTACATCAAAACACATAAACTCATAATATCGATCGTCATTGAACGTTAAGCGTGCAGACCCTACGGGTTCGAGAACTATGTAGACATGACTGAGACTCATCTCCGATCAATAACCAATAGCAGAACCTGGATGCTCATATTGGCTCCCACATATTCTACGAAGATCTTTATCGGTCAAACCGCATAACAACATACGTTGTTCCCTTTGTCATCGGTATGTTACTTGCCCGAGATTCGATCGTCGGTATCATCATACCTAGTTCAATCTCGTTACTGGCAAGTCTCTTTACTCGTTCCGTAATGCATCATCCCGTAACTAACTCATTAGTCACATTGCTTGCAAGTCTTCATATGATGTGCATTACCGAGAGGGCCCAGAGATACCTCTCCGACAATCGGAGTGACAAATCCTAATCTCGATCTATGCCAACTCAACAAACACCATCGGAGACACCTGTAGAGCATCTTTATAATCACCCAGTTATGTTGTGAAGTTTGATAGCACACAAGGTGTTCCTCCGGTATTTGGGAGTTGCATAATCTCATAGTCAGAGGAACATGTATAAGTCATGAATAAAGCAATAGCAACAAAACTAAATGATCATCGTGCTAAGCTAACGGATGGGTCTTGTCAATCACATCATTCTCTAATGATGTGATCCCGTTCATCAAATGACAACTCATGTCTATGGCTAGGAAACTTAACCATCTTTGATTAACGAGCTAGTCAAGTAGAGGCATACTAGTGACACTTTGTTTGTCTATGTATTCACACATGTATCAAGTTTCCGGTTAATACAATTCTAGCATGAATAATAAACATTTATCATGATATAAGGAAATATAAATAACAACTTTATTATTGCCTCTAGGGCATATTTCCTTCTGTCTCCCACTTGCACTAGAGTCAATAATCTAGATTACACAGTAATGATTCTAACACCCATGGAGTCTTGGTGCTGATCATGTTTTGCTCGTGAGAGAGGCTTAGTCAACGGGTCTGCAACATTCAGATCCGTATGTATCTTGCAAATCTCTATGTCTCCCTCCTGGACTTGATCGCGGATGGAATTGAAGCGTCTCTTGATGTGCTTGGTTCTCTTGTGAAATCTGCATTCCTTTGCCAAGGCAGTTGCACCAGTATTGTCACAAAAGATTTTCATTGGACCCGATGCACTAGGTATGACACCTAGATCGGATATGAACTCCTTCATCCAGACTCCTTCATTCGCTGCTTCGGAAGCAGCTATGTACTCCACTTCACACGTAGATCCCGCCACGACGCTTTGCTTAGAACTGCACCAACTGACAGCTCCACCGTTCAATATAAATACGTATCCGGTTTGTGACTTAAAGTCATCCGGATCAGTGTCAAAACTTGCATCGACGTAACCACTTACGACGAGCTCTTTGTCACCTCCATAAACGAGAAACATATCCTTAGTCCTTTTCAGGTATTTCAGGATGTTCTTGACCGCTGTCCAGTGATCCACTCCTGGATTACTTTGGTACCTCCCTGCTAAACTTATAGCAAGGCACACATCAGGTCTGGTACACAGCATTGCATACATGATAGAACCTATGGCGGAGGCATAGGGAATGACTTTCATTTTCTCTCTATCTTCTGCAGTGGTCGGGCATTGAGTCTTACTCAACTTCACACCATGCAACATAGGCAAGAACCCTTTCTTTGCTTGATCCATTTTGAACTTCTTCAAAACTTTATCAAGGTATGTGCTTTGTGAAAGTCCAATTAAGCGTCTTGATCTATCTCTATAAATCTTGATGCCCAATATATAAGCAGCTTCACCGAGGTCTTTCATTGAAAAACTTTTATTCAAGTATCCTTTTATGCTATCCAGAAATTCTATATCATTTCCAATCAACAATATGTCATCCACATATAATATTAGAAATGCTACAGAGCTCCCACTCACTTTCTTGTAAATACAGGCTTCTCCAAAATTCTGTACAAAACCATATGCTTTGATCACACTATCAAAACATTTATTCCAACTCCGAGATGCTTGCACCAGTCCATAAATGGATCGCTGGAGCTTGCACACTTTGTTAGCATCCTTTGGATCGATAAAACCTTCGGGTTGAATCATATACAACTCTTCTTCCAGAAACCCATTCAGGAATGCAGTTTTTACATCCATTTGCCAAATTTCATAATCATAAAATGCGGCAATTGCTAACATGATTCGGATGGACTTAAGCATCGCTATGGGTGAGAAGGTCTCATCGTAGTCAACTCCTTGAACTTGTCGAAAACCTTTCGCAACAAGTCGAGCTTTGTAGATAGTAACATTACCGTCAGCGTCAGTCTTCTTCTTGAAGATCCATTTATTCTCTATGGCTTGCCGATCATCGGGCAAGTCAACCAAAGTCCACACTTTGTTCTCATATATGGATCCCATCTCAGATTTCATGGCCTCAAGCCATTTCGCGGAATCTTGGCTCATCATCGATTCCTCATAGTTCGTAGGTTCGTCATGGTCAAGTAACATGACCTCCAGAACAGGATTACCGTACCACTCTGGTGCGGATCTTACTCTGGTTGACGTACGAGGTTCTGTAGTAACTTGATCTGAAGCTTCATGATCATCATCATTAGCTCCCTCACTAATTGGTGTAGGAATCACTGGAACTGATTTCTGTGATAAACTACTTTCCAATTCGGGAAAAGGTACAATTACCTCATCAAGTTCTACTTTCCTCCCACTCACTTCTTTCGAGAGAAACTCCTTCTCTAGAAAGGATCCATTCTTAGCAACGAATGTCTTGCCTTCGGATCTGTGATAGAAGGTGTACCCAATAGTCTCCTTTGGGTATCCTATGAAGACACATTTCTCCGATTTGGGTTCGAGCTTATTAGGTTGAAGCTTTTTCACATAAGCATTGCAGCCCCAAACTTTAAGAAACGACAACTTGGGTTTCTTGCCAAACCACAGTTCATAAGGTGTCGTCTCAACGGATTTAGATGGTGCCCTATTTAACGTGAATGCAGCCGTCTCTAAAGCATAACCCCAAAACGATAGTGGTAAATCAGTAAGAGACATCATAGATCGCACCATATCTAATAAAGTGCGGTTACGACGTTCGGACACACCATTATGCTGTGGTGTTCCAGGTGGCGTGAGTTGCAAAACTATTCCGCATTGTTTCAAATGAAGACCAAACTCGTAACTCAAATATTCTCCTCCATGATCGGATCGCAGAAACTTTATTTTCTTGTTACGATGATTTTCCACTTCATTCTGAAATTCTTTGAACTTTTCAAATGTTTCAGACTTATGTTTCATCAAGTAGATATACCCATATCTGCTCAAATCATCTGTGAAGGTCAGAAAATAACGATACCCGCCGCGAGCCTCAATATTCATCAGACCACATACATCGGTATGTATTATTTCCAATAAATCTATTGCTCGCTCCATTGTTCCGGAGAACGGAGTTTTAGTCATCTTGCCCATGAGGCATGGTTCGCAAGTACCAAGTGATTCATAATCAAGTGATTCCAAAAGTCCATCAGTATGGAGTTTCTTCATGCGCTTTACACCAATATGACCCAAACGACAGTGCCACAAATAAGTTGCACTATCATTATCAACTCTGCATCTTTTGGTTTCAATATTATGAATATGTGTATCACTACTATCGAGATTCAACAAAAATAGACCACTCTTCAAGGGTGCATGACCATAAAAGATATTACTCATATAAATAGAACAACCATTATTCTCAGATATAAATGAATAACCGTCTCGCATCAAACAAGATCCAGATATAATGTTCATGCTCAACGCTGGCACCAAATAAAAATTATTCAGGTCTAAAACTAATCCCGAAGGTAGATGTAGAGGTAGCGTGCCAACGGCGATCACATCCACTTTGGAACCATTTCCCACACGCATCGTCACCTCATCCTTAGCCAATCTTCGCTTAATCCGTAGTCCCTGTTTCGAGTTGCAAATATTAGCAACAGAACCAGTATCAAATACCCAGGTACTACTGCAAGCATTAGTAAGGTACACATCAATAACATGTATATCACATATACCTTTGTTCACTTTGCCATCCTTCTTATCTGCCAAATACTTGGGGCAGTTCCGCTTCCAGTGACCCGTCCCTTTGCAGTAGAAGCACTCAGTATCAGGCTTAGGTCCAGACTTGGGCTTCTTCACTTGAGCAGCAACTTGCTTGCCATTCTTCTTGAAGTTCCCCTTCTTCGCTTTACCCTTTTTCTTGAAACTGGTGGTCTTGTTGACCATCAACACTTGATGCTCCTTTTTGATTTCTACCTCCGCAGCCTTTAGCATTGCGAAGAGCTCGGGAATTGTCTTATCCATCCCTTGCATATTATAGTTCATCACGAAGCTCTTGTAGCTTGGTGGCAGTGATTGAAGAACTCTGTCAATGACACTATCAACCAGAAGATTAACTCCCAGCTGAGTCAAGTGATTATGATACCCAGACATTTTGAGTATATGCTCACTGAGAGAACTATTCTCCTCCATTTTGCAGCTATAGAACTTATTGGAGACTTCATATCTCTCAATCCGGGCATTTGCTTGAAATATTAACTTCAACTCCTGGAACATCTCATATGCTCCATGACGTTCAAAACGTCGTTGAAGTCCCGGTTCTAAGCCGTAAAGCATGGCACACTGAACTATCGAGTAGTCATCAACTTTGCTCTGCCAGACGTTCTTAACGTCATCAGTAGTGTCTGCAGCAGGCCTAGCACCTAGCGGTGCTTCCAGGACATAATTCTTCTATGCAGCAATGAGGATAATCCTCAAGTTACGGACCCAGTCTGTGTAGTTGCTACCATCATCTTTCAACTTAGCTTTCTCTAGGAACGCATTAAAATTCAAAGGAACGGTAGCACGGGCCATTGATCTACAACAACATAGACATGCAAAATACTATCAGGTACTAAGTTCATGATAAATTAAAGTTCAATTAATCATATGACTTAAGAACTCCCACTTAGATAGACATCCCTCTAATCATCTAAGTGATTACGTGATCCAAATCAACTAAACCATGTCCGATCATCACGTGAGATGGAGTAGTTTTCAATGGTGAACATCACTATGTTGATCATATCTACTATATGATTCACGCTCGACGTTTCGGTCTCAATGTTCCGAGGCCATATCTGCATATGCTAGGCTCGTCAAGTTTAACCCGAGTATTCTGCGTGTGCAAAACTGGCTTGCACCCGTTGTATGTGAACGTAGAGCTTATCACACCCAATCATCACGTGGTGTCTCGGCACGACGAACTGTAGAAATGGTGCATACTCAGGGAGAACACTTGTACCTTGAAATTTAGTGAGAGATCATCTTATAATGCTACCGCCGTACTAAGCAAAATAAGATGCAAAATAGGACTAACATCACATGCAATTCAATATGCGACATGATATGGCCATCATCATCTTGTGCTCTTGATCTCCATCATCGAAGCACCGTCATGATCTTCATCGTCACCGGTGCCCCAGCTTGATCTCCATCGTCACCGGCGCCCCAGCATGATCTCCATCGAAGCATCATTGTCGTCTCGCCAACTTATTGCTTCTACGACTATCGCTACCGCTTAGTGATAAAGTAAAGCAATTACATGGAGATTGCATTGCATACAATAAAGCGACAACCATATGGCTCCTACCGGTTGCCGATAATTCTGTTACAAAACATGATTATCTCATACAATAAATTATATCACATCATGTCTTGACAATATCACATCACAGCAAGCCCTGCAAAAACAAGTTAGACGTCCTCTACTTTGTTGTTGCAAGTTTTATGTGGCTGCTACGGGCTGAGCAAGAACCGTTCTTACCTACGCATCAAAACCACAACGATTTTTCGTTAAGTGTGCTGTTTTAACCTTCAACAAGGACCGGGCGTAGTCACACTCGATTCAACTAAAGTTGGAGAAACTGACACCCACTAGCCACCTGTGTGCGAAGCACGTCGGTAGAACCAGTCTCACGTAAGCGTACGCGTAATGTCGGTCTGAGCCGCTTCATCCAACAATACCGCCGAATCAAAGTATGACATGCTGGTAAGCAGTATGACTATTATCGCCCACAGTTCTACTCGTGCATATAACATCTACGCATAGACCTGGCTCGGATGCCACTGTTGGGGAACGTAGTATTTCAAAAAAATTACCTACGATCATGCAAGATCTATCTATGTAATGCATAGCAACGAGCAGGAGAGTGTGTCCACGTACCCTCGTAGACCGGAAGTGGAAACGTTTAGTAACGCGGTTGATGTAGTCGAACGTCTTCGCGATCCAACCGATCCAAGTACTGAACGCACGGCACCTCCGCAATCTGCACATGTTCAGCTCGGTGACGTCCCTCGTACTCTTGATCCAGCTGAGGCCGAGGGAGAGTTTCATCAGCACGACGGCGTGGTGACGGTGATGATGAAGTGATTCCGGCAGGGCTTCGCCTAAGCTCTCCGAAAATATGACCGAGGTGGAAATCTGTGGAGGGGGGCACTGCACACGGCTAAAAACAATCAACTTGTGTGTCTATGGGGTGCCCCCCTCCTCCGTATATAAAGGAGTGGAGGAGGGGAGGGCCGGCCCTCTCATGGCGCGCCCAAGGGGGGAGTCCTACTACCGGTGGGAGTAGGATTCCCCCTTCCCTAGTTGGAGTAGGAGAGGGAGGAAGGAGGAGAGAGGGAGAAGGAAAGGGGAGCCGGCCCCCCACACCAATTCGGATTGGGCTTGGGGGGGCGCACCCCCACCTTGGCTGACTCCTCCTCTCTCTCACTAAGGCCCAATAAGGCCCATAGACTCCCCGGGGGGTTCCGGTAACCCTCCGGTACTCCGGTAAATGACCGAACTCACCCGGAACCATTCCGATGTCCAAACAAAGTCGTCCAATATATCAATCTTTATGTCTCGACCATTTCGAGACTCCTCGTCATGTCCGTGATCTCATCCGGGACTCCAAACTACCTTCGGTACATCAAAACACATAAACTCATAATACCGATCGTCATCGAACGTTAAGCGTGCGGACCCTACGGGTTCGAGAACTCTGTAGACATGACCGAGACTCATCTCCGATCAATAACCAATAGTAGAACCTGGATGCTCATATTGGCTCCCACATATTCTACGAAGATCTTTATCGGTCAAACCGCATAACAACATACGTTGTTCCCTTTGTCATCGGTATGTTACTTGCCCGAGATTCGTTCGTCGGTATCATCATACCTAGTTCAATCTCATTACTGGTAAGTCTCTTTACTCGTTCCATAATGCATCATCCCGTAACTAACTCATTAGTCACATTGCTTGCAAGGCTTCAAATGATGTGCATTACCGAGAGGGCCCAGAGATACCTCTCCGACAATCGGAGTGACAAATCCTAATCTCGATCTATGCCAACTCAACAAACACCATCGGAGACACCTGTAGAGCATCTTTATAATCACCCAGTTACGTTGTGACATTTGATAACACACAAGCTGTTCCTCCGGTATTCGAGAGTTGCATAATCTCATAGTCAGAGGAACATGTATAAGTCATGAAGAAAGCAATAGCAACAAAACTAAATGATCATCATGCTAAGCTAATGGATGGGTCTTGTCAATCACATCATTCTCTAGTGATGTGATCCCGTTCATCAAATGACAACTCATGTCTATGGCTAGGAAACTTAACCATCTTTGATTAACGAGCTAGTCAAGTAGAGGCATACTAGTGACACTTTGTTTGTCTATGTATTCACACATGTATCAAGTTTCTGGTTAATACAATTCTATCATGAATAATAAACATTTATCATGATATAAGGAAATATAAATAACAACTTTATTATTGCCTCTAGGGCATATTTCCTTCAGCGCCCCCCTCCACAGTTTAGTCCCTTGGTCATATTTTTCGTAGTGCTTAGGCGAAGCCCTGCGGAGATAGCTTCACCATCACCGTCACCACACCGTCGTGCTGCCAGAACTCATCCACTACTTTGCCGTCTTGCTGGATCAAGAAGGTGAGGACGTCACCGAGCTGAACGTGTGCTGAACGCGGAGGTGCCGTACATTCGGTACTCGATCGGTTGGAGCGCCAAGAAGTTCGACTACATCAACCGCGTTAACAAACGCTTCCGCTTACGGTCTACGAGGGTACGTAAACACATTCTCCCCTCTCGTTGCTATGCATCTCCATCGATAGATCTTGCGTGTGCGTAGAAATTTTTTTGTTTTCCATGCAATGTTTCCCAACAATGGCATCCGAGCCAGGTCTATGCGTAGATGATATGCACGAGTAGAACACAAAGAGTTGTGGGCGATGATAGTCATACTGCTTACCACCAACGTCTTATTTTGATTCAGCAGTATTGTGGGATGAAGCGGCCCGGACCAACCTTACATGTCCACGCACATGAGACCGGTTCCACCGACTGACATGCAACTAGTTTTGCATAAAGGTGGCTGGCGGGTGTCTGTTTCTCCTACTTTAGTTGAATCGAGTTTGACTGCGGCTGGTCCTTGAAGAAGGTTAAAATAGCAAACTTGATAAATCACCGTTGTGGTTTTATCATAGTTAAGAACGGTTCTTGCTAGAAGCCCGTAGCAGCCACGTAAAACTTGCAACAACAAAGTAGAGGACGTCTAACTTGTTTTTGCAGGGCATGTTGTGATGTGATATGGTCAAGACGTGATGTGATATATGTTGATGTATGAGATGATCATGTTTTGTAATATCGACAACCGACAGGAACCTTAGGGTTATCTCTTTATTGTATGAAATGCAAGCACCATGTAATTGCTTTACTTTATCGCTATGCGTTAGCAATAGTTGTAGAAGCAATAGTTGGCGAGACGACCCCGACGCAACGATGGAGATCAAGGTGTCGAGCCGGTGACGATGGAGATCATGATGATGCTTTGGAGATGGAGATCAAAAGCACAAGATGATGATGGCCATATCATGTCACATATTTTGATTGCATGTGATGTTTATCCTTTATGCATCTTATTTTACTTAGAACGACGGTAGCATTATAAGATGACCCCTTCACTAAATTTCAAGATAAAAGTGTTCTCCCCAAGTATGCACCATTGCCAAAGTTCGTCGTTTCGAAGCACCTCGTGATGATCGGGTGTGATAGACTCTATGTTCACATACAACAGGTGTAAGACAATTTTGCACATGCAGAATACTTGGGTTAAACTTGACGAGCCTAGCATGTACAGACATGGTCTCGGAACACTGGAGACTGAAAGGTTGAACGTGAGTCATATAGTAGATATGATCAACATAGAGATGTTCACCATTGATGACTACCCCATCTCACGTGATGATCGGACATGAGTTAGTTGATTTGGATCTTGTATCACTTAGATAACTTGAGGGATGTTTATTTAAGTGGGAGTTCACTAGTAATTTGATTAATTGAACTTAATTTATCATGAACTTAGTCTTAATAGTTTTGCATATCTATGTTGTAGATCAATTGCCCGAGCTACCGTTCCCCTGAATTTTAATGCATTCCTAGAGAAAGATAGGTTGAAAGATGATGGTAGCAACTACACGGACTGGGTCCGTAACTTGAGGATTATCCTCATTGCTGCACAGAAGAATTATGTCCTTGATGCACCACAAGGTGACAAGCCCGCTCCCGCTAATCTAGACGTTGTGAACGCCTGGCAATAGCGGTCTGATGACTACTCGATAGTTCAGTGTGCCATGCTTTACGGCCTAGAACCGGGACTTCAAAGACGTTTTGAACATCTTGGAGCATATGAGATGTTCCAAGAGTTGAAGTTAATATTTCAAGCAAATGCCCGGGTTGAGAGATATGAAGTCTCCAACAAGTTCTATAGCTGCAAGATGGAGGAGAACAGTTCTGTCAGTGAACACATACTCAAAATGTCTGGGTATCATAACCAGTTGACTCAGCTGGGAGTTGATCTTCCAGTTGATAGTGTTATTGACAGAATTCTTTAGTCACTGCCACCAAGCTACAAAGGCTTCATGATGAACTATAATATGCAAGGGATGAATAAAATGATTCCTGAGCTCTTTGCAATGCTTAAGGCCGCAGAGGTAGAAATCAAGAAGGAGCATCTAGTTTTGATGGTTAACAAGACCACTAGTTTCAAGAAAAAGGGCAAGGGAAAGAAAGGGAACTTCAAGAAGAATGGCAAGCAAGTTGCCACTCCCAGGAAGAAGCCCAAAGCTGGACCCAAGCCTGAAATTGAGTGCTTCTACTGCAAAGGGAATGGTCACTAGAAGCGGAACTGCCCTAAATACTTGGCGGATAAGAAGGATGGCAAAGTGAACAAAGGTATATTTGATATACATGTTATTGATGTGTACCTTACTAATGCTCGTAGTAGCGCCTGGGTATTTGATACTAGTTCGTTGCTCATATTTGTAACTCGAAACAGGAGCTACAGAATAAACGAAGATTAGCTAAGTACGAGGTGACGATGCGCGTTGGGAATGGTTCCAAGGATGATGTGATCGCCGTCGGCACGCTACCTCTACATCTACCTTCGGGATTAGTTTTAGACCTTAATAATTGTTATTTGGTTCCAACGTTGAGCATGAACATTATATCTGGATCTTGTTTATTGCGAGATGGTTATTCATTTAAATCAGAGAATAATGGTTGTTCTATTTATATGAGTAATATATTTTATGGTCATGCACCCTTGATGAATGGTCTATTCTTGTTGAATCTCGATCGTAGTGATACACATATTCATAATATTGATGCCAAAAGATGCAAAGTTGATAATGATAGTGTAACATACTTGTGGCACTGCCGTTTAGGTCATATTGGTGTAAAGCACATGAAGAAACTCCATACGGATGGACTTTTGGAATCACTTGATTATGAATCATTTGATACTTATGAACCATGCCTCATGGGCAATATGACTAAAACTCCGCTCTCTGGAACAATGGAGCAAGCTAATGACTTATTGGAAATTATACATACCGATGTTTGCGGTCCAATGAGTGTTGAGGCATGCGGCGGGTATCGTTATTTTTTGACCTTCACAGATTATTTGAGTAGGTATGGGTATATCTACTTGATGAAACACAAGTCTGAAACATTTGAAAAGTTCAAAGAATTTCAGAGTGAAGTGGAGAATCATCGTAACAAGAAAATAAAGTTTCTATGATCTGATCGCGGAGGCGAATATTTGAGTTACGAGTTTGGCCTTCATTTAAAACAATGTGGAATTGTTTCACAACTCACGCCACCTGGAACACTACAGCGTAATGGTGTGTCCAAATGTCATAACTGTACTTTATTAGATATGGTGCGATCTATGATGTCTCTTACCGATTTACCACTATCATTTTGGGGTTATGCATTAGAGACAGCCACATTCACATTAAATAGGGCACCATCTAAATCCATTGAGATGACACCGTATGAACTGTGGTTTGGCAAGAAACCTAAGCTGTCATTTCTTAAAGTTTGGGGATGCGACGCTTATGTCAAAAGGCTTCAGCCTGATAAGCTCGAACCTAAATCGAAGAAGTGTGTCTTCATAGGATACCCTAAAGAAACTATTGGGCACACCTTCTACCACAGATCCGAAGGCAAGATCTTTGTTGCCTAGAATGGATCCTTTCTAGAGGAGTTTCTCTCGAAAGAAGTGAGTGGGAGGAAAGTAGAACTTGATGAGGTAATTATACATTCTCTCGAATTGGAAAGTAGCACATCAGAGAAATCCGTTCCCGTGATGCCTACACCAACTAGAGAGGAAGCTAATGATGATGATCATGAAACTTTGGATCAAGTCACTACTGGACCTCATAGGTCGAACAGAGCACGTTCCGCACTAGAGTGGTACGGTAATCCTGTTCTGGAAGTTATGTTATTAGACCATGGCGAACCTACGAACTATGAAGAAGCTATGATGAGACCAGATTCCGATAAATGGCTTGAGGCAATGAAATCTGAGATAGGATCCATGTATGAGAACAAAGTATGGACTTTGGTGGACTTGCCCGATGATCGGCAAGCCATAGAAAATAAATGGATCTTCAAGAAGAAGACTGATGCTGATGGTAATGTTACTGTCTACAAAGCTTGACTTGTCGCAAAAGGTTTTTGACAAGTTCAAGGATTTGACTATGATGAGACTTTCTCACCCGTAGCGATGCCTAAGTCCGTCCGAATCATGTTAGCAATTACCGCATTTTATAATTATGAAATCTGGCAAATGGACGTCAAAACTGCATTCCTTAATGGATTTCTTAAAGAAGAGTTGTATATGATGCAACTAGAAGGTTTTGTCGATCCTAAAGGTGCTAACAAAGTGTGCAAGCTCCAGCGATCCATCTATGGACTGGTGCAAGCATCTCGGAGTTGGAATATACGCTTTGATGAGGTGATTAAAGCATATGGTTTTATACAGACTTACGGTGAAGCCTGTATTTACAAGAAAGTGAGTGGGAGCTCTGTAGCATTTCTGATATTATATGTGGATGACATATTGTTGATTGGAAATGATATAGAATTTCTGGATAGCATAAAAGGATACTTGAATAAGAATTTTTCAATGAAAGACCTCGGTAAAGCTGCTTATATATTGGGCATCAAGATCTATAGGGATAAATCGAGACGCTTAATAGGACTTTCACAAGGCACATACCTTGACAAAGTTTTGAAGAAGTTCAAAATAGATCAGTCAAAGAAAGGGTTCTTGCCTGTGTTACAAGGTGTGAAATTGAGTCAGACTCAAAGCCCGACCACTGCAGAAGATAGAGAGAAAACGAAAGTCATTCCCTATGCCTCAGCCATAGGTTCTATCATGTATGCTATGCTGTGTACCAGACCTGATGTGTGCCTTTCCATAAGTTTGGCAGGGAGGTACCAAAGTAATCCAGGAGTGGATCACTGGACAGCGGTCAAGAACATCCTAAAGTACCTGAAAAGGACAAAGGATATGTTTCTCATTTATGGAGGTGACGAAGAGCTCGTCGTAAATGGTTACAAATGGTTACGTCGATGCTAGCTTCGACACTGATCCAGATGACTCTAGGTCACAAACTGGATATGCATTTATATTGAATGGTGGAGCTATCAGTTGGTGCCGTTCCAAGCAGAGCATCGTGGCAGGATCTACGTGTGAAGCGGAGTACATAGCTGCTTCGGAAGCAGCACATGAAGGAGTCTGGATGAAGGAGTTCATATCCGATCTGGGTGTAATACCCAGTGCATCGGGTCCAATGAAAATCTTTTGTGACAACACTGGAGCAATTGCCTTGGCGAAGGAATCCAGGTTTCACAAGAGAACCAAACACATCAAGAGACTCTTCAACTCCATTCGTGAAAAGGTCAAGGATGGAGACATAGAGATTTGCAAAAATACATATGGATCTGAATGTAGCAGACCCATTGACTAAGCCTCTTCCGCGAGCAAAACATGATCAGCACCAAGACTCCATGGGTGTTAGATTCATTACAATGTAATCTAGATTATTAACTCTAGTGCAAGTGGGAGACTGAAGGAAATATGCCCTAGAGGCAATAATGAAGTTGTTATTTTATATTTCCTGATTCATGATAAAGGTCTATTATTTATGCCAGAATTGTATTAATCGGAAACTTAAATACATGTGTGAATACATAAACAAATACCGTGTCCCTAGTAAGCCTCTACTAGACTAGCTTGTTGATCAAAGATGGTTAAGGTTTCCTAACCATAGACATGTGTTGTCATTTGATAACGGGATCACATCATTAGGAGAATGATGTGATGGACAAGACCCATCCGTTAGCTTAGCATATGACCGTTTAGTTTATTGCTATTGCTTTCTTGATGACAAATACATATTCCTTCGCCTATGAGATTATGCAACTCCCGGATACCGAAGGAATACCTTGTGTGCTATCAAACGTCACAACGTAACTAGGTGATCATAAAGATGCTCTACATCTATCTCCGAAGGTGTTTGTTGAGTTGGCATAGGTCGAGATTAGGATTTGTCACTCCGAGTATCGGAGAGGTATCTCTTGGCCCTCTCGGTAATACACATCATAAGAAGCCTTGCAAGTAAATGACTAATGAGTTAGTTATGAGATGATGTATTATGGAACGAGTAAAGAGACTTGCCGGTAACGAGATTGAACTAGGTATGAAGTTACCGACGATCGAATCTCCGGCAAGTAACATACCGATGGACAAAGGGAATTACGTATGTTGTCATAAGGTTCGACCGATAAAGATCTTCGTAGAATATGTAGGAGCCAATATGGGCATCCAGGTTCCGCTATTGGTTATTGACCGGAGAGATGTCTCGGTCATGTCTACATAGTTCTCGAACCCGTAGGGTCCGCACGCTTAACGTTCGTTGACGATACAGTGTTATATGAGTTATATGATTTGGTGACCGAATGTTGTTCGGAGTCCCGGATGAGATCATGGACATGACGAGGTGCTCCGGAATGGTCCGGAGGTAAAGATTGATATATAGGACAATTATATTCGGACACCGGAAGAGTTTCGGAGTGCACCGGGTAGTCATCGGGGCATCGGAAGGGGTTCCGGACACCCCCGGGAAGTCTATGGGCCGAATGGGCCAAAGCGGGGGACAGACCAGCTCACTAGGGGGCTAGTGCACCCCTCTCCCTGGCCGGCCAGCCCTAGGGGAAGGAAAGGGGAGGGGTGGCCCCTCCTGCCTTTCCCTCCTCGTGAGAGAAAGGAAAGGGGGGGGCGCCACCTCCCCCTGCCTTCCTCCCGCACTCAGATAAGGAAGGGGCGCACCCGGCTTGGGCAAAGACCCCAAGTAGGATTCGGCACTACTTGTGGTGCCTCCTGGCCTCCCCCCTCTCCCCCACCTATATATATGTGGGAGGGGGGCGCCACACATAACCACGACAATTGCTTAGCCGTGTGCGGCGCCCCCCTTCCACAGTTAATCCCTCGGTCATATTTCCGTAGTGCTTACGCGAAGCCCTGCGGGGATAGCTTCACCATCACCATCACCACGTCATCGTGCTACTGGAACTCATCCACTACTTCACCGTCTTGCTGGATCAAGAAGGCGAGGACGTCAGCGAGCTGAACGTGTGCTGAACGCGGAGGTGTCGTACGTTCGGTACTCGATCGGTTGGAGCGCGAAGAAGTTCGACTACATCAACCGCGTTAACAAAGGCTTCCCCTTAAGGTCTATGAGGGTACGTAGACATACTCTCCCCTCTCGTTGCTATGCATCTCCATGGATAGATCTTGCGTGTGTGTAGATTTTTTTTTGTTTTCCATGCAACATTTCCCAACATCAACCCCTATGCATAGATTACCCCAATGTCACCTCGGGAATCCACGAGTTGAGTGCCAAGACATAGATCAAGTGCCCTCAAATCCATAAAAGTATTCAATCCGATAAAAAACAAAATCTCAAAGGGAAAACTCAATTCATCACAACAAGATAGAGAGGGGGAAACACCATATGATCCAACTATATTAACAAAGCCCACGATACATCAAGATCTTGCCAACTCAAGAACACGAGAGAGAGAGAAAGATTAAACACATAGCTACTGGTACAAACCCTCAGCTCCGAGGGTGGACTACTCCCTCCTCATCATGGTGGCTGCCGGGATGATGAAGATGGCCATCGATGATGATTTTCCCCTCCGGCAGGGTGCCGGAACGGGGTCTAGATTGGTTTTTCGTGGCTACAGAGGCTTGCGGCGGCGGAAATTTTGATCTAGGGTTATTTCTGGGGGTTTGTCTATTTATAGGATTTTTCAGCGTTGAAATCATGCGAAGATGGGCCACGAGGTGGGCATAACCCACCTGGGCGCGCCTAGGCCTCCTGGCACGCCCAGGTGTTTTGTGCTCACCTCCTTCACCTTCTGGTCCTCCCACGAAGCTTCTAGTGCCTCTTTTGTTCCAAAAAAATTGTCAAAATGTTTCCTTGCATTTGGAGAACTTTTATTTCTGCACAAAAAACAACACCACAGTAGTTCTACTGAAAATAGCATCAGTCCGGGTTAGTTCCATGCAAATCATACCAAAACCATATAGAATTGTTGTAAACATGGGTTGAATACTTCATAAATTATAGATACGTTGGAGACGTACCAGTTCCACATTTGCACGAGCAGTCTAGATTGGTTTTGAGCCTCAGCTGCACAAAAATGTGGAAGCATAAATGGATGACATAGTGGTCAAAACCAAGGACAGAGCAACACTCATACAAGATTTAGAAGAAAGATTTGCTAATCTGCGTAAGATCAATCTGAAGATCAACCCTGAGAAGTGTGTGTTTAGCATTCCATCCAGCAAGCTTCTCGGGTTCTTTGTTTCGCAACGTGGAATTGAAGCAAATCCCAACAAGATCAAGGCAATAGAGCAGAGTGAAGCACCGAAGCGCGTCAAGGATGTGCGCCGTCTTGCCGATTGCATTACTGCACTGAGTAGGTTCATTTGAAAGTCTGTTGAGCGCGCCTTGCGGTTTTTCAAAATTTTGAAAATGGCAGGTCCAATGAAATGGACTCCGGAAGCGGAGGCCACGCTGCAAGACTTGAAGAAGTACCTCTCCTATCTGCCAACATTAGTTGTGCGAAAGCCACAAGAGCTATTGCTGCTGTAATTGGCGGCGATAAATCAAGTGGTCAGTGCTGCACTGGTGGCTGAGAGGGAAGTTGAAGACAAAGAAGCAACAGATGCAAGCTTGACAAGCGACAAGCCAGAATCTTCTCCGGCAAGTCTTGGTGCCGACAAGTCAAGTGCAGATCAAGCGAATGCAACAGAACAACAAGTAGTGCAGACAAAGAAGTTGGTGCAATGCCTAGTCTATTTTGTCAACTCCCTTCTCCAAGGGGCTAGATCAAGATATTCTGGTGTGGAAAAGCTGCTCTTTGGCCTTGTCATGGCCTCAAGAAAGCTGCACCACTACTTTCAAGCACATCAGATCACCGTCGTCACTCGCTTTCCGATGAAAAGGATTTTGAGAAATCCAGATGCAACTGGCAGGATTGTGGAGTGGGCGTTGGAATTGTCAAGCTTTGATCTCAAGTTTGAAAGTACTTCAACAATTTAGAGCAAGGCTTTGGCAGAGTTCATTTCAGAATGGACGCCAACGCCAGATGAAGCGATTCAAGAGACAACTCTCGCCAGCAAGGAAACAAGCATAGAGTGGATCATGTACTTTGATGGGCCTTTTTCGCTGCAAGGCGCCGGTGCTGGAGTGCTGCTTGTCGCACCCTGATTGCTTGTATCTGCGTTGGTAATTCCCTGAAGAGGATAGGATTATACAACACAGCAATGGTAAGTATTTCCCTCAGTTATGAAACCAAGGTTATCAATCCAGTAGGAGAACCAAGCAACACAATGTAAACAACACCTACACACAAATAAAAAATACTTGCAACCCAACACATAAGAGGGGTTGTCAATCCCTCCTCGGTATTGAGATAGATAAAATTGCACGAGATTTGATAAATAGATCTTGCAAAAACACAAAATAAAATAAAGAAAGAAAAAGTGTAGCAATGTATTTTTGGGTTTTAATATGATAGGAAATAGACCCTGGGGCCGTAGATTTCACTAGAGGCTTCTCTCGAAAAAATAGCATACGGTGGGTAAACAAATTACTGTTGAGCAATTGACAGAAAAGCGAATAGTTAAGACGATATCCAAGGCAATGATCATGTATATAGGCATCACGTCCAAGATTAGTAGACCGACTCCTGCCTGCATCTACTACTATTACTCCACACATCGACCGCTATCCAGCATGCATCTAGTGTATTAAGTTCATGGAGAAACGGAGTGATGCAACAAGAACGATGACATGATGTAGACAAGATCTATTCATGTGGGAATAGACCCCATCTTTTTATCCTTAATGGCAACAATACATGCGTGTCATGTCTCTTTCTGTCACTGAGATTGAGCACCGCAAGATCGAACCCATCACAAAGCACCTCTTCCCATTGCAAGAAAAATCAATCTAGTTGGCCAAACCAAACCAAAGTTTCAGAGAAGAAATACGAGGCTATAACAATCATGCATAAAAGATTTCAGCAAAGACCCAAATAATATTCATGGATAGAAGTGATCATAAACTCACTATTCATCGGAACCCAACAAACACACCGCAAAAAGTCATTACATCAAATAGATCTCCAAGAACATTGAGGAGAACATTGTATTGAAGATTAAAAAGAGAGAAGAATCCATCTAGCTACTACCTACAGACCCGTAGGTGTATGGTAAACTACTCACGTATCATCGGAGGGGCAAGGGTGATGATGAAGAACCCCTCCGTGATCGTTGACCCCTCCGACAAAGTGTCGGAAAAGGCCTCTAGATTGGATCTCGTGGTTCTGGACTTGCCGCGGCTGGAATTATGTTTCGTCGACTCCCCTAGGATTTTTGGGATTTTAGAGTATTTATAGAGGCAGAGGTCGGCGGAGGGGGTGCCTGTGGGCCCCACTACCCACTAGGGCACGCCTGGTGACCCTGGCACGCCCTGGTGCCTAGTGGGCCCCACAAGGCCCCTCTGGTGCACTTGTTGGGCCTCCTGGGTGTCTTCTGGGCAGAAAAAATTCTCCAAAAAGTTTTGTGGCATTTGGACTTCGTTTGGTATTGATTTTCTGTGAAGTAAAAAACAAGCAAAAATAGCAACTGGCACTGGGCACTATGTCAATAGGTTTGTCCCAAAAAATGCTATAAAGTTGCTATAAAATGAATATAAAACATCCAAGATTGATAATATAACATCATGGAACAATAAAAAATTATAGATACATTGGAGACATATCACACCCACCAGAGAGCAGCTCAAGTATGTGATTCAGATGCATTTCCCCATGGAGAAAGCAACAAACAACACTGCTGAGTATGAAGGATTACTTGCCGGTCTCAGGATTGCAGTAGACCTTGGAATCAGAAAGCTTATCACCAGAAGTGACTCGCAGCTTGTTGTGAAGCAAGTTAACAAGGATTATCGGACCCCGTTGATGGAGGTGTATGTTGATGAAGTGAGAAAATTTGATGAGCACTTTGACGGATTGCAAACAGAGCACATTCCTTGTGCGGAGAATAGCATTGCGGATGATCTGTTGAAGCGTGCCGCCATGAAGCTACCTGTGGAGCCAGGGACCTTTGTGCTCCAGTTGACTCAACCATCTGTAACACCATCAACAGGATAGATCAAAAGAAGAAAGTTGAACACCGCCAAGTACTTCCCGGCAGAGCTTCCCGAAGCCAGCGACAACAAGGTTGCCGGAGACAACATCAAGCTTGCCGATGAGCAGTAGGCTCAAGCAGGATCCCAGGTCCTTGCCATCGAGACAAGCACTCCCACGGCTGAAGATATGCCTTAAGTTCTTGTCGTCGAGCCACAGGCTCCGGCATGGGCGCAGCAGATCATCCAGTTCCTTCAAACAGGAGAACTTCCCGAAGAAAAAGAAGAAGCTGAAAGAGTAGCCCGTCAATCTAGTATGTATTAGTTCGTAGGCAACGATCTATACAGAAAGAGACCAAACGGGGTGAAATTGAAGTGTATTTACTGGGAAGATGGACAAAAGCTGCTCACAGAGATACATGGAGGCATATGTGGCTCACACATAGGATCAAGAGCTCTTGTCGGCAAAGCATTCCGGCAGGGTTTCTATTGCCCCCACTGCCCTCCAGGATGCAACTGCACTAGTAACCAAGTGTGAAGCATGCCAGTTCCAATCGAAAAATCACATCAGCCAACTCAAGCTCTTCAAATGACCCCTCTCTCTTGGCCCTTCTCGGTCAGGGGGCTAGACATACTGGGCCCCTTTCCCCATGCTGTCGGGGGCTTTGAATTCTTGTATGTTGCAGTCGACAAGTTTGCAAAGTGGCTTCAGGTAGATCCAGTGAGAAAGGTGACACCACAGTCAGCCGTCAAGTTTTTCAAAGGACTTGTGTGCCATTTTGGAGTGCCCAACAGGGTCATCACTGATAATGGCACACAGTTCACGAGCCACACCATCATGCAGTATATCCAAGACATTGGCAGCAAGATTTGCTTTGCATCAGTTGCCCATCCTAGGAGCAACGGCCAAGCGGAAAGGGAAAATGCTGAAGTGCTACGTGGCCTCAAGACAAAAACTTTCGACAAGCTGCACAAGTGCGGAAGACGCTGGATTGATGAGTTGCTGGCAGTTCTTTGGTCACTCAGAACGACACCAAATCGAGCTACTCGCCAGACGCTCTTCTCCCTAGTCTATGGTGCATAAGCGGTACTCCCCACAGATGTTGGGAAATGTAGCATGCAATTTCAAAAAAAATCCTACAATCACGCAAGATCTATCTAGGAGATACATAGCAATGAGAGGGGGAGAGTGTGTCCACGTACCCTCGTAGACCGAAAGCGGAAGCGTTAGCTCAACGCGGTTGATGTAGTCGAACGTCTTCGCGGTCCAACCGATCAAGCACCGAACGTACGGCACCTCCGAGTTCTACACACGTTCAGCTCGATGACGTCCCTCGAACTCTTGATCCAGCAAAGTGTCGAGGGAGAGTTTCGTCAGCACGACGGCATGGTGACAGTGATGGTGATGTGATCCGCGCAGGGATTCGCCTAAGCACTACGAAAATATGACCGGAGGAGTAAACTGTGGAGGGGGGCACTGCACACGGCTAAGAGAACAATTGATGTACTTTGGGGTGCCCCCTGCCCCCGTATATAAAGGAGGAGAGGGGAGGAGGCCGGCCCTAGGGGGCGCGCCAAGTGGGGGGGAGTCCTACTAGGACTCCTAGTCCTAGTAGGATTCGGCCCCCCTCTTATTCCTTCTCATGGAGGGGAAAGGGGGAAGGAGAGGGAGAGGGAGAAGGAAAGGGGGGGCTGCGCCCCCTCCCCTTGTCCAATTCGGACTGCCCATGGGGGGGCGACCACCCCTTGTGGGTTGTCCTCTCTCTCCCCTATGGCCCATAGTGGCCCGTTACTTTCCCCGGGGGGTTCCGGTAACCCCTCGATACTCCGATAAATATCCGAATCACTCCGGAACCATTCTGATGTCCGAATACTATCGTCCAATATATCAATCTTTACCTCTCGACCATTTCAAGATTCCTTGTCATGTCCGTGATCTCATCCGGGACACCGAACAATATTCGATCACCAAAACACATAACTCATAATACAAATCATCATCGAACGTTAATTGTGCGGACCCTACGGGTTCGAGAACAATGTAGACATGACCGAGACATATCTCCGATCAATAACCAACAGCAGAACCTGGATGCTCATATTGGTTCCTACATATTCTACGAAGATCTTTATCGGTCAAACCGCAATGACAACATATGTCATTCCCTTTGTCATCGGTATGTTACTTGCCCGAGATTCGATCGTCGGTATCTTCATACCTAGTTCAATCTCATTACCGGCAAGTCTCTTTACTCGTTCCGTAATGCATCATCCCGTAACTAACTCATTAGTCACATTGCTTGCAAGGCTTATCATGATGTGCATTACCGAGAGGGCCCAGAGATACCTCTCCGATACTCGGAGTGACAAATCCTAATATCGATCTACGCCAACCCAACAAACACCTTCGAAGACACCTGTAGAGCATCTTTATAATCACCCAGTTACGTTGTGACATTTGATAGCACACAAGGTGTTCCTCCGGTATTCGGGAGTTGCACAATCTCATAGTCAAAGGAATATGTATAAGTCATGAAGAAAGCAATAGCAATAAAACTTAACGATCATTATGCTAAGCTAACGGATGGGTCTTATCCATCACATCATTCTCCTAATGATGTGATCCCGTTCATCAAATGACAACACATGTCTATGGTTAGGAAACCTAACCATCTTTGACCAACGAGCTAGTCTAGTAGAGGCTTACTAGGGACTCGCTGTTTTGTGTATGTATTCACACATGTATCAAGTTTCCGGTTAATACAATTCTAGCATGAATAATAAACATTTATCATGATATAAGGAAATATAAATAGTAACTTTATTATTGCCTCTAGGGCATATTTCCTTCAGTCTCCCACTTGCACTAGAGTCAATAATCTAGTTCACATCGCCATGTGATTTAACACCAATAGTTCACATCTCTATGTGATTAACACCCATAGTTCACATCGCCATGTGACCAATACCCAAAGGGTTTACTAGAGTCAATAATCTAGTTCACATCGCTATGTGATTAACACCCAAAGAGTACTAAGGTGTGATCATGTTTTGCTTGTGAGAGAAGTTTAGTCAACGGGTCTGCCACATTCAGATCCGTATGTATTTTGCAAATTTCTATGTCTACAATGCTCTGCATGGAGCTACTCTAGATAATTGCTCCCACTTTCAATATGTATCCAGATTGAGATTCAGAGTCATCTGGATCAGTGTCAAAGCTTGCATCGACGTAACCCTTTACGATGAACTCTTTGTCACCTCCATAACCGAGAAACATTTCCTTAATCCTCTTTTGGTACCTAAGGATAATTTTGACCGCTGTCCAGTGATCTACTCATGGATCACTATTGTACCCCCTTGCCAAACTCATGGCAAGGTACACAATAGGTCTGGTATACAGCATGGCATACTTTATAGAACCTATGGTTGAGGCATAGGGAATGACTTTCATTCTCTCTCTATCTTCTGCCGTGGTCATGCTTTGAGTCTTACTCAACTTTATACCTTGAATACAGGCAAGAACTCTTTCTTTGACTGATCCTTTTTGAACTCCTTCAAAACTTTGTCAAGGTATGTGCTTTGTGAAAGTCCTATTAAGCGTCTCGATCTATCCCTATAGATCTTGATGGTCAATACGTAAGTAGCTACATCGAGGTCTCTTATTAAAAAATTCTTATTCAAGTATCCTTTTATGCTATCCAGAAATTCTATATTATTTCCAATCAACAATATGTCATCCACATATAATATTAGAAATGCTACAGAGCTCCCACTCACTTTCTTGTAAATACAGGCTTCTCCAAAAGTCTATATAAAACCATATGCTTTGATCACACTATCAAAGCGTATATTCCAACTCCGAGAGGCTTGCACCAGTCCATAAATGGATCGCTGGAGCTTGCACACTTTGTTAGCACCTTTAGGATCGACAAAACCTTCTGGTTACATCATATACAACTCTTCTTTAAGAAATCCATTAAGGAATGCAGTTTTGACGTCCATTTGCCAGATTTCATAATCATAAAATGCGGCAATTGCTAACATGATTCGGACAGACTTAAGCATCGCTACGGGTGAGAAGGTCTCATCGTAGTCAACTCCTTGAACTTGTCAAAAACCTTTTGCAACAAGTCGAGCTTTGTAGACAGTAACATTACCATCAGCGTCAGTCTTCTTGAAGATCCATTTATTCTCTATGGCTTGCCGATCATCGGGCAAGTCAACCAAAGTCCACACTTTGTTCTCATACATGGATACCATCTCAGATTTCATGGCCTTAAGCCATTTTGCGGAATCTGGGCTCATCATCGCTTCCTCATAGTTCATAGGTTCGTCATGGTCTAGTAACATGACTTCCAGAATAGGATTACCATACCACTCTGGTGCGGAACGTACTTGGGTTGACCTACGAGGTTCTGTAGAAACTTGATCTGAAGTTTCATGATCATCATCATTAGCTTCCTCACTAATTGGTGTAGGCATCACGGGAACTATTTTCTGTGATGAGTTATTCTCCAATTCGAGAGAAGGTACAATTACCTCATCAAGTTCTACTTTCCTCCCACTCACTTCTTTCAAGAGAAACTCCTTCTCTAGAAAGGATCCATTCTTAGCAACAAAGATCTTGCCTTCGGATCTGTGATAGAAGGTGTACCCAACAGTTTCTTTTGGGTATCCTATGAAGACGCACTTCTCCGATTTGGGTTCAAGCTTACCAGGCTGAAGCTTTTTCACATAAGCATCGCAACCCCAAACTTTAAGAAACGATAGCTTAGGTTTCTTGCCAAACCACAGTTCATACGGTGTCGTCTCAACGGATTTAGATGGTGCCCTATTTAACGTGAATGCAGCTGTCTCTAATGCATAACCCCAAAACGATAGTGGTAAATTGGTAAGAGACATCATAGATCGCACCATATCTAATAAAGTATGGTTACAACGTTCGGACACACCATTACGCTGTGGTGTTCCAGGTGGTGTGAGTTGCGAAACTATTCCACATTGTTTTAAATGAAGACCAAACTCGTAACTCAAATATTCGCCTCCGTGATCAGATCGTAGAAACTTTATTTTCTTGTTACGATGATTTTCCACTTCACTCTGAAATTCTTTGAACTTTTCAAATATTTCAGACTTATGTTTCATTAAGTACATATACCCATATCTGCTCAAATCATCTGTGAAGGTCAGAAAATAACGATACCCGCCACGAGCTTCAACACTCATCGGACCGCATACATCAGTATGTATTATTTCCAATAACTCAGTAGCTCGCTCCATTGTTCCGGAGAACGGAGTCTTAGTCATCTTGCCCATGAGGCAAGGTTCGCAAGCATCAAATGATTCATAATCAAGTGATTCCAAAAGTCCATCTGCATGGAGTTTCTTCATGCGCTTTACACCAATATGACCTAAACGGCAGTGCCACAAATATGTTGTACTATCATTATCAACTTTGCATCTTTTGGCATCAATATTATGAATATGTGTATCACCATGATCGAGATTCAACAAAAATAGACCACTCTTCAAGGGTGGATGACCATAAAAGATATTACTCATATAAATAGTACAACCATTATTCTCTAATTTAAATGAATAACCGTCTCGCATTAAACAAGATCCAGATATAATGTTCATGCTCAACGCTGGCACCAAATAACAATTATTCATGTCTAAAACTAATCCCGAAGGTAGATGTAGAGGTACACTACTGGAATCCACTTCTTTGCCGTCTGCTAATTCTTTGCCGTCCGCTTGCTGACGGCAAATAAGGTCTTTGCCGTCAGCCACAAGAAAACGGACGGCAAAGATGTGGCTGATGGCAAACAAAGTCTTTGCCATCAGCCTGTTCTTTGCCGTCCGCTGGCTGACGGCAAAGAATCTTTGCCGTCCGCTAGCAGACGGCAAAGAGGTGGTTGGGTCCAGTTATTGTTTAACCAACTGAAGCCCACCGGCCCCACCTCTTTGCCGTCCGCAAGCGGACGGCAAAGAGGCGGGTACGTTAACGGCCGTCCCGCCCCCCTCTCTTCTCTCCACTATCTCATTCCTCCCCACCCACACCCGCGCCGCCGCCGCCGACCCCGTCTGCCGTAGCCGGCCGCCCCGCCGCCCCGCACCCCTCCCCTGCTCCCCCCGACCTCCACCGCACCCCCGCCGCCCGCTCCCCTCCGGTGCCATCCCCAACCCACACCGGCCACGGCGCCGCGACGACCACCTGTCGGCGTAGACGGCCGCCCGCGCCCTGCACCCTGCCGACCTCCACCGCGCCCCGCCGCCTCTTCCACGTCGGGAGCCGCGCCACGGCCGTCCCCGCCCACGTCTCCACCCGCCAGTCCCGCCGCGGCCGTCCGGCCTCCCCCTCCACCGGGTCGCCGCCTCTCCAGCGGCCGCCGCAGGCCGTCCGGCCGCCCCCTCCACCAGGTGAGCTCCTCCCTTTTTTGTTTAATTAGTTCTTTTTTTTTTTTAGTTTAGTTTCTGTTTTAGTTATAGTTTTAGTTATTAGTTTAGTTTAGTTAGTTTTAGATTAGTTTTAGTTTATTTTAGTTTAGTTTATTTTAGATTAGTTTTAGTTTTAGTTTATTTTAGTTTAGTTTATTTTAGATTAGTTTAGTTTTAGTTTAGAAGAAGAAGTGAGAAGGAGGAGGGAGGAACAGGAGGAGGGAGAGAAGAAGAAGAAGAAGAAGAAGAAGAAGAAGGAAAGGAAAAAGAGAGAGAAGAAGAAGAGAAGAGAGAAGAGAGAGAAGGAGGAGGAGAGAGAGAAGAGAGAGTAGGAGGAGGAGAGGAGGGAGGAGGAGGAGGAGGAGAGAGAAAAGAAAGAAGAAGAAGAAGAGAAGAAGAAGAGAAGAAAGAGAAAAAGAAGAAGAAGAAAGAAGAAAGAAGAAAAGAAGAAAAGAGAAGTGGAGGAGAAGAAGAAGAAGAAAAGGGAGAGGAGGAGAAGAGAAGAAGAAGAAAAGATGAAAAGGAAAAAAGATACCCGACACCCGACACGACCCCGACACCCGACACCCGACACCTCGGCGCGACACCCCGACCCCGACCCCGAGACCCCTGACACCACACCCCGACCCCGACCCCCGACCAACCGGACACACTGACACCCACACCCCGACCCCGACACCCTGACACCCCGACCCCGACACGACACCCCGACCCCGACATGTGGTCGTCGGTGTCGAACACTACATCCAAATCCCACAAGTGACGCCGGCGTCCGGCGTCCCACAGCAACAGTTCTCAGCGTCGATGTCGGTCGAACACCATTGCAAATTTGTCTGGCAGCCTCTGCGATGACGATTAAAAGGCAAGTGTTGAAACTTGAAACACCCAAACTGACTCAAGTCGGTTTGGTTGTTTGAAATTTCAAAACTTGGCTTTAATCCTCATCGCAGAGGCTGCCAGACAAATTCGCCAAGGTGTTCGACCGTCATCGGCCACCAGAACTATTGTTGCGGGACGCCGGGCGCCGGCTTCACTTGTGGGATGTGGATCTAGTGTTCAACGCCGACCGCCTCGTGTAACTTGCACCGATGGTAGTTGCTATTTAGTTTACCCGGGGACGAGCGGGTTAGGGGGTCATTGTCGATGGAACCCTAAATAGCAAGTATCGTCGGTGCGAGATACATGTGGCCGTCGGTGTCGAACACTACATCCACGTCCCACAAGTGACGCCGGCGTCCGGCGTCCCACAGCAACAGTTCTCGGCGTCGATGGCGGTCGAACACCATTGCGAATTCGCCAAGGTGCTCGACCATCATCGGCCACCAGAACTATTGTTGCGGGATGCCGGGTGCCGGCTTCACTTGTGGGATGTGGATCTAGTGTTCAACGCCGAGCGCCACATGTATCTCGCACCGATGACACTTGCTATTTAGGGTTCCATCGACACCAACGAACCCCCTAACACTTGCTATAGGTGTCTTCAATCATCAGTATGCGTGACCACTATGCGTCTCCCGTTCGAAAGGGTTACATCTATAAATATGCATGCATTTGCATATTTATAAGTGTTGTTGATGTTGTTGAGCACAAGTGCATTGCTTTTTTTCTTCTCAGTTTTCTTTCATGTCTAAAAACTTGGCTCTGTTCCAACTATGTCCATTTATCAAATATGATAGAGTTGAATTAGAGCCAAGTTGGATTAGGGCCAAGTTTCTGTAGATATGCAAATGGTCCATTTATCAAATATGGTTCTAGCTGTGTTTATAGATATGGTCCATTTATAGTAGATATGATTCTAGCTGTTGCCATCATAAATGTCCACAAGTGCATTGCTTTTTGAATGTGAAATGATAACTTGGTGTAGTTGATTATCTTCTGCTCAAAACTTTTGCTGTTGTAATGTTGTATGATAATGTTGTAAGGGTAGTAATTGGTCTCTTCTGCTGCTTATCAGAGATGGGGGGAGGCCGCCACCACAGGCTGCGCTCTGCCACACCGGAGTGTGACTTGGAAGGTTTCGAGTTCTTCACGATCATACTTGAGAATTCCTCCAGGAGGCAGGTATATAAAAGGAGAGATCTCCCCTTCACCCATCTCTTTATCATAATTCTGCTGTTTGCTACATCACTACTTGACCCACGCTGCAGAGGCTGCCTGACACTTTTATGAAGATGCTGGACGGCCATCGGCCAAAGAATGTGAAGCTGCGACAGGCTGGCAGCTGGCTTCGCAGGCTGTGGGACGTGGGGGTGGTGTTCAGGTATGACCACATGTACCTGTGTCGTGGCTGGGAGCAGTTCATCCGTGCCTACGACCTGCGGCATGGGTACTTCCTTGTCCTCAGGTACGACGGCAACGCCACGCTCACCGTGAAGGTGTTCAACACGACTATGTGCCGCATGCGCTATCAGGACGACGACGATGCCAGTACGCTCTGCCACTTCTTCCTCTCCATTTGGCTTTGTCTCACACGGATAGTTAAAAAAACTTTGTTGCATTTGGTCAGGCAATGGGAGCAGCAGCAGCGACTCGGGCTACAGCAAAAGCAGCAGCGACTCTAGCTACAGCAAAAGCAGCAGCGACTCTGGCTACAGCAAAAGCAGCATAGAGGATGAGGAGGAACGGAGTGGGGAAGAAGAGGAGCAGAGTAGGGATGAGGAGGTGCATCCTATTCTGTCTGACGATGACCTCGCGATGGTGGTGGCTGACGATGGGCAAGCGATGGTGGCTGACGATGACCTACCGATGGTGGTGGCTGACGACGGGCAAGCGATGGTGGTGGCTGACGATGACCTAGCGATGGTGGTGCCTGAAGATGGCCTCGTGATGGTGGTGGTGCCTGACAATGACCTCGCGATGGTGGTGGCGCCGCCGATCCCACAGCTGGGCGACAGGACCATGCCAATTGTGGTAGAAGAGTACATCCCACTACCTCGCCGCTCTAAGCGCATCAGGATGATGAAGGAGAAGGAGAATAAGGAGGAGTGAAGATCCTTCACCTCCGTGATGACGGTAAGTTTTCTCTAGTGTTTTGCTTACGAAATGCATAAAGACCTAGACTTAGCTTTATTTCCTGCAAAATGCTTACCATAATGACCTAGACTTAGCTTATCTTCCTCCAAAATGACATAATTAGCTTACTTAGCTCCAAAATGATCTATACTTAGCTTTGTTTCCTCCGAAATGACCTAAGTTAGCTCTAATATGCTAAGTTATCTCTAATATGCTTAGTTACCTAGGTTTGCTCAATAATGACATACACTTAGCTTACTTATGTAAAAAATGCCATAATTAGCTTACTTAGGTTTGAAATGGCATAACAGTCTTGGTAACCTCATATATGTCATATAGTTAGCTTATTTTCCTCGAAAATGACATAATAAGCCTAATTAGCTCCAAAATGATCAATTTTACCTAAGTTAGCTCCAAAATGACCTAAGTTAGCTCTAAAATGCTAAATTAGCTCTAATATGCTTAGTTACCTGGGTTAGCTCAATAAAGAACTATAATTAGCTTACTTATGTCAAAAATGGCATAATATTCTTACTTAATAGGTTAGCTCCAAAATGACCAAGTTTTCTCTAGTGTTTTGCTTTACAAATGGATACTTAGCTTATTTTCCTCCTAAATGGCGTAACTACCTAAGTTAGATAAAAAATAAGCTATACTTAGCTTATTCAGTTCATTTATGACATACTTAGCATACTTAGGTAAAAAATGGCATGATAATCTTTGTTAGCTCCAAAATGATATAAACTTAGCTTATGTTCCTCGAAAATGACATAATAACCTTACTAAGCTCCAAAATGACCTATTTACCTACCTTAGCTCTAAAATGACCTACACTTAGCATTTTTACCTAGCTTAGCAATAAAATGACATTTTTACCTACCTTAGTTAGAAGAAGAAGAAGAAGAAGATAAAGAAGAGGAGAGGAGAAAAAGAAAGAGAAGAAAAAAAATCTTCTTCTTCTTCTAACTAGTCTTCTTCTTCTTCTTCTTCTAACTTTCATCTTTCCCAATTTGCAGATTTGCTTTACATGAGGAAGCTTGGATTCATGGAGTGTACTATTCTTATGGTGCTTCCTTGTTATTTATGAAAACTTGTTTGGATATGTATATCTATATGGATATGTTGTTGGAAACTTGTTTCTGGTTATGTATATATGGATATGTTGGACTTTGTTGAACTATGTTGTTGGATTGGATGAAATATGTTGTTGGACATGCTGTTGGATATGTTGGATATGTATGCATGTATATCTGTGTTTGAAACCATGTCTAATTAATGGGATTTAAATAAAAATAGGGGATATATAGCCTCTTTGCCGTCCGCTAGCGGACGGCAAAGAGGACACGTGGCAGTCACCTGTGCAAACTGGGAACACTGGCTGCCTATTTGCCGTCTGCCAGCAATGATTCAAACCTCTTTGCCGTCTACTGGCGGACGGCATATCTGGACACGTGGCAGCTTCCCAGTGCTGCCTAGTTGGGCTCTTTGCCGTCCGCCAGCGGACGGCAAAGAGCGCCGTTAACCCCCTAACGGCTCTCATGCCACCGCACTACCGTCAGCTGTCTTTGCCATCTGCTGGCCTCGGATGGCGGACGGTGTAATCCTTTGCCGTCCGTTTCTAAGAAGCGGATGGCAAAGAAGGCCTTTGCTGGCAGGCTTTCATCCGGATAGTTTGCCGTCCGCTAGCGGACGGCAAAGCATTTTGCCGTCCGTGATCTATGCCTTTGCCGTCCGCCATGGCGGACAGCAAAGAAGCTGATTCCAGTAGTGGTAGCGTGCCGACGGCGATCACATCGACCTTGGAACCATTCCCGACGCGCATTGTCACCTCGTCCTTAGCCAATCTTTGTTTAATCCGTAGCCCCTGTTTCGAGTTGCAAATATGAGCAACAGAACCAGTATCAAATACCCAGGTGCTACTACGCGCATTAGTAAGGTACACATCAATAACATGTATATCAAATATACCTTTGTTCACTTTGCCATCCTTCTTATCCGCCAAATACTTGGGGCAGTTCCGCTTCCAGTGTCCAGTCCCTTTGTAGTAGAAGCACTCAGTTTTAGGCTTAGGTCCAGACTTGGGCTTCTTCCCGGGAGTGGCAACTTGCTTGCCATTCTTCTTGAAGTTCCCCTTCTTTCCTTTGCCCTTTTTCTTGAAACTAGTGGTCTTGTTAACCATCAACACTTGATGCTCCTTCTTGATTTCTACCTCCACGGCTTTGAGCATAGCGAAGAGCTCGGGAATTGTCTTATCCATCCCTTGCATGTTATAGTTCATCACGAAGCCTTTGTAGCTTGGTGGCAGTGATTGAAGAACTCTGTCAATAACACTATCATCCGGAAGATTAACTCCCAGCTGAGTCAAGTGATTATGATATCCAGACATTCTGAGTATGTGTTCACTAACAGAACTGTTCTCCTCCATCTTGCAGCTATAGAACTTGTTGGAGACTTCATATCTCTCAACTCGGGCATTTGCTTGAAATATTAACTTCAACTCCTGGAACATCTCATATGGTCCATGACGTTCAAAACGCCTTTGAAGTCCCGATTCTAAGCCGTAAAGCATGGCACACTGAAATATCGAGTAGTCATCAGATCGAGCTTACCAGACGTTCATAAAATCAGCATCAGCTCCTGCAGCAGGCTTTTCACCTAGCGGTGCATCAAGGACATAATTCTTCTGTGCAGCAATGAGGATAATCCTCAAGTTACGGACCCAGTCCGTGTAGTTGCTACCATCATCTTTCAACTTAGCTTTCTCTAGGAATGCATTAAAATTCAAGGGAACGGTAGGATGGGCCATTGATCTACAACATAGATATGCAAAAACTATCAGGACTAAGTTCATGATAAATTAAGTTCAATTAATCATATTACTTAAGAACTCCCACTTAGATAGACATCCCTCGAGTCATCTAAATGGTCACGTGATCCATATCAACTAAACCATGTCCGATCATCACGTGAGATGGAGTAGTTTTCAATGGTGAACATCTCTATGTTGATCATATCTACTATATGATTCACGTTCGACCTTTCGGTCTCCAGTGTTCTGAGGCCATGTCTGTACATGCTAGGCTCGTCAAGTTTAACCTGAGTATTCCGCACGTGCAAAACTGTCTTGCACCCGTTGTATGTGAACGTAGAGCTTATCACACCAGATCATCACGTGGTGTCTCGGCATGATGAACTGTCGCAACGGTGCATACTCAGGGAGAACACTTATACCTTGAAATTTTAGTGAGGAATCATCTTATAATGCTACCGCCGTACTAAGCAAAATAAGATGCATAAAGGATAAACATCACATGCAATCAAAATATGTGACATGATATGGCCATCATCATCTTATGCCTTTGATCTCCATCTCCAAAGCGCCGTCATGATCTCCATCATCACCGGCGTGACACCTTGATCTTCATCGTAGCGTCGTTTTCGTCTCGCCAACTATTGCTTCTACAACTATCGCTAACGCATAGTGATAAAGTAAAGCAATTACATGGCGATTGCATTTCATACAATAAAGCGACAACCATAAGGCTCCTGCCAGTTGCCGATAACTTTTACAAAACATGATCATCTCATACAATAACGTGTATCACATCATGTCTTGACCATATCACATCACAATATGCCCTGCAAAAACAAGTTAGACGTCCTCTACTTTGTTGTTGCAAGTTTTACGTGGCTGCTACGGGCTTCTAGTAAGAACCGTTCTTACCTACGCATCAAAACCACAACGATGTTTTGTCAAGTTTGCTGTTTTAACCTTCAACAAGGACCGGCCGTAATCAAATTTGATTCAACTAAAGTTGGAGAAACAGACACCCGCCAGCCACCTTTATGCAACAAGTTGCATGTCTGTCGGTGGAACTGGTCTCATGAACGCGGTCATGTAAGGTTGGTCCGGGCCGCTTCATCCAACAATATCGCCAAATCAAAATAAGACGTTGGTGGTAAGTAGTATGACTATCATCGTCCACAACTCTTTGTGTTCTACTCGTGCATATCATCTACGCATAGACCTGGCTCGGATGCCACTGTTGGGAAACGTAGCATGCAATGTCAAAAAAATTCCTACGATCACGCAAGATCTATCTAGGAGATACATAGCAACGAGAGGGGGAGAGTGTGTCCACGTACCCTCGTAGACCGAAAGCGGAAGCGTTAGCTCAACTCGGTTGATGTAGTCGAACGTCTTCGCGATCCAACCGATCAAGCACCGAACGTATGGCACCTCCGAGTTCTGCACACGTTCAGCTCGATGACGTCCCTCGAACTCTTGATCCAGCAAAGTGTCGAGGGAGAGTTTCGTCAGCACGACGGTGTGGTGACAGTGATGGTGATGTGATCTGCGCAGGGCTTCGCCTAAGCACTACGACAATATGACCGGAGGAGTAAACTGTGGAGGGGGGCACCGCACACGGCTAAGAGAACAATTGATGTACTTTGGGGTGCCCCCCTGCCCCCGTATATAAAGGAGGAGAGGGGAGGAGGCCGGCCCTAGGGGGCGCGCCAAGTGGGGGGGAGTCCTACTAGGACTCCTAGTCCTAGTAGGATTCGGCCCCCCTCTTATTCCTTCTAATGGAGGGGAAAGGGGGAAGGAGAGGGAGAGGGAGAAGGAAAGGAGGGGGGGGGGCTGCGCCCCCTCCCCTTGCCCAATTCGGACTGCTCATGGGGGGGAGGGCGCACGCCACCCCTTGTGGGCTGTCCTCTCTCTCCCCTATGGCCCATAGTGGCCCATTACTTTCCCCGAGGGGTTCCGGTAACCCCTCGGTACTCCGATAAATATCCGAATCACTCCGGAACCATTTCGATGTCCGAATACTATCGTCCAATATATCAATCTTTACCTCTCGACCATTTCCAGATTCCTCGTCATGTCCATGATCTCATCCGGGACTTCAAACAATCTTCGGTCACCAAAACACATAACGCATAATACAAATCGTCATCGAACATTAAGCGTGCGGACCCTACGGGTTCGAGAACTATGTAGACATGACCGAGACATATCTGCGATCAATAACCAACAGCGGAACCTGGATGCTCATATTGGTTCCTACATATTCTACGAAGATCTTTATCGGTCAAACCGCAATGACAACATACGTCATTCCCTTTGTCATCGGTATGTTACTTGCCCGAGATTTGATCATCGGTATCTTCATACCTAGTTCAATCTCGTTACCGGCAAGTCTCTTTACTCGTTCTGTAATGCATCATCCTGTAACTAACTCATTAGTCACATTGCTTGCAAGGCTTATCATGATGTGCGTTACCGAGAGGGCCCAGAGATACCTCTCCGATACTCGGAGTGACAAATCCTAATCTCGATCTATGCCAACCCAACAAACACCTTCGGAGACACATGTAGAGCATCTTTATAATCACCCAGTTTTGTTGTCACGTTTGATAGCACACAAGGTGTTCCTCCGGTATTCGGGAGTTGCATAATCTCATAATCAAAGGAATATGTATAAGTCATGAAGAAAGCAATAGAAATAAAACTTAACGATCATTATGCTAAGCTAATGGATGGGTCTTGTCCATCACATCATTCTCCTAATGATGTGATCCCGTTCATCAAATGACAACACATGTCTATGGTTAGGAAACTTAACCATCTTTGATCAACGAGCTAGTCTAGTAGAGGCTTACTAGGGACTCGGTGTTTTGTGTATGTATTCACACATGTATCAAGTTTCCGGTTAATACAATTCTAGCATGAATAATAAACATTCATCATGATATAAGGAAATATAAATAATAACTTTATTATTGCCTCTAGGGCATATTTCCGTCAACAGAACTCATGTACGGGTCACCTCGAGTGCTCGCCTACGGTGAGGATGAGCAAGAGCAGTTGCGCCAGGATGATGTAACGCTCCTTGAGGAAGATTGTCTTCCGGCTGCTGTGTAAGCAGCACGCTACCAGCAAGCTTTGCGCCGCTATCCCAGCCGTAAAGTTCATGCCCGGAGTCTTGAGGAAGGCGACCTTGTTCTTCAATGGATCCAGTCCGCCAAGAATTCAAACAAGTTGATACCGAAGTGGGAAGACCCTTATCGGGTAATATGTGTCACTAGGCCTGGCGTAGTCTTCCTGGAGACCGAAGATGGCATTACAATGCACAACTCGTGGAATATCGAGCATCTTCGCAAGTTCTAACCATAAGGCGCAGCTTGACGGGTCGCCCGGCAACCACATTTTGTACAAGTTTGCCGATGAAGCATGAAATCCTTTGTACAAAACCAGGAACAGACCCTGTGCATAATGAAATAAAGCTAAGTGTTTTCACAAATCTTGTCAATTTATGTGTTAAGTTGTGCATGCTTGTATGTGATGTTGTGTTACACTCACCTTATGTAAAATGCTTAATGAACCGTCAAGGTTTCTTGCCTCCTCTTTTCCTTCTTTCTTTTTCTCAAAGGAACAAAAGTTGCCTCGCGTGCAAGTTTCTCAGGTGGAGTGATGGTATAGATACCGACACGTGACGTTCAAGTTAACGTTTTACAACGAGAAGTACATCAAATAAAAACTTAAGTTGAAAAATGTTAAAACAAATTCTTTGTTGTAGAGCTCCTTTCCCTTGAACATTTTTTTACTTTTGTGTGAAAAACCTGCACGCGAAGGAACCTTGTCGTGATCAGTTGTGCCCTTTCTTTGTTTTGAGTCCGCTCAGCAACTTAAGTGGCTGCGATGTAATCATCAAGTGTTATCTTGTCGCCAGCGGCATTTCTAGTAGGTAGCTAAGGACCCGCTCCACAAGCGCTCGCGACAAGTGAGCAAACCGGCAATTTTCCGAGAAAGCGTAGGGTATAAAACATACAAAAACAAAATCAAACAGGGGAAGCAACATATTCATCCAAACACAGCAAGTTTATATTACATC
This sequence comes from Thinopyrum elongatum, assembly GCA_011799875.1. NCBI lineage: Eukaryota > Viridiplantae > Streptophyta > Magnoliopsida > Poales > Poaceae > Thinopyrum > Thinopyrum elongatum. The sequence continues at coordinate 303,258,238 of CM022301.1, forward strand.
AATAAGTTGCCACAATTCTAACTTAAGGTAAAATCATCTTTGATGTGGACTGCGAGCCACAAGATGGAGTGAGCCGGCTAGTCCCTGTGCTGGCCTTCAACTCTCTTCAGCTGGCTCACCCTGTTGAAGATAAGCTTGACGGCTTCTTCAATTGCCTTGGTATCAACATCCTTCGGCAAGCTTGCAAGAACATTGGAGAAGTTGGTGCCGGGATTCCGATAACCAACCTTGATGAGCACCTTGAAGAGGACGGCTTGGTAGAGTTTGCGGGTTTCCTCGGCAAGGCTAGCGGATCAGTTGGCTTGAAGCAGCTTGAGGGCGTCAATAATGCTCTCGAAGAACATGGTTAATCTGGCGCTGGTGGACACCCTTTCGTTCGTGGTATAGCTGAAGTTCTGCAGAGCCATGCTGGACAGCTGTGCGATGAGATTTTGAGCTGCCTCAACAAGGCGCTCGGTCCAGATCTTCACACCTTTCTCAAAATCTTTATAAGTGCCAGCGGCACTGGCGAGCAGATCCTTCTCAGTTTGGAGGTCCTTGGTCAGAGTCATCTCTCAAGCTCTGCTCTTGTCGAGTGACTTCTCCAGCATTTCCAGCTTCAGTTTCAGATCATCTATGGATTCATTGGCAGCAGTGAGATCTTTGGTCTTGGCAGATATGGTAGTTTGCATCTCCGCCAGATTGTGGAGTATCTTTTCTTTGTCGACCTCGAGGGTCGAAATTTTCTTGCCGTGATCCTCAAGATCTACCTCCAGCTTCTTCACTTTGCCCTCCAATTCATTCTTGGCGGCCTCTACAGCCCCGACAGCATTGACGACCTCCTTGAACTTGTCAGAATGTTCTGTGGCCTGAGCTTCAAGTAATTCCTTGTGCTTCTGCTCTAGTTCCAGAGTCCGCTGCGCGACAAGTTTCTCAAGTTCTTCATCCTTGCTGCGGAGTTTGGCGGCAAGTGCCTCCTCGCGAGCGGCATGGTTCTCTTCATGAGCGTCAAGACTGATTTTGCGCTTATTCAGTGCGGCGTCCTCTGTTTCTATTCTCTGCTTGGCTTCCTCTTGAGCTTTTTCAGTGTTAGATTTCTCCAACACAAATTTCTCCCAGTCCTTGGTCAGTTGTTCCCGGTAGCTGTTCTTCTTGGAGGGCTTCAGTATACCAGATTTGTGTTTCCTCAACACACTTCTAGAAGTCTGTTTCTACCACTCCTATGACTACTGACCTGGATTCTAAGCTTTCTATGCGACTGCGGTGGAGTGCTTGTAGTTGTCAGAAGTTATCACTCATGGCCTTGAGGAGTTGCTCTTCTTTGGACCCACCGCTACTGGCATGTGGTTCATCAACGATTTTGAGCCCGACAGTGGTAATGATGTCCTCGTCGAACACCTCTTCTCCAGTTGGCGCCACTGTGCTTGCCGTCCCTGGGATGCTGACGAATAAGTTGTCACCAGCCTTGAGGTATTTGTTTGACGGAGGGGCGTCAGACATTGATGGTTGATCTTCAACAACCGCCTTGCCGGCAACTGATGACCATGTGAGCGGACTAGCACCAAGCGCTCCTGTGGCAGGAATGCCGTCAGTTGGCCCACTGGTCTCGTTACCGGTCTCCTTAGCAGTTTTCTTGGCGGCCTCTTCGTGCGCGGCCCTGGCGGCCTTGTCGGCGGAAACCTTGTCAGCCTCAGCAGCAGCATCCTTAGCGATCTCCTCAACATCCACATCCACATCCCTATAGTTTGTTGGGGGAAGATCTGAAGATGGAGGAGGGAAGCAAATCAAAATCAAGTTCAAGAAAACAAAAACAATAAAGGAAAACCAAGTACTCAGAAGAAAGTGGATTACCTGCAAGAGATTGTTGAGGAGTAACTTCTTCCCCTTCGGCAACATCTGTTACCGTCGTGTGGTTGCTGGTGTCTATGCTTGCTGGCTCCTCCTCAACGCGAACAACCTCCTTAGTGGATGCCCTTGCCGGTGAGCCATCTCCGAGCATAGTGGTTGAAGAAGATGGCACGTTATGGTTTGCTTCAGAGTGTTCTCCTTGTTGTCGTTCTTTTCCTACATGCCTGGTGATGTCAGCATTGAAGATATCCACGACAACGCTCGCCAGCGGGAAATGAGTGATGGACTCACGCTGGGGGCTGCGCTATGGGCTGTGCTCCGGGCTAGTGATGACGACCTCCGGATTGGACGCGGTGCCTGCTAGTGGCTCATTGCCCGCCAAGGTCTTTGCCCTCTTCGCTTGCCTCTACGCCAACATTTATGCATCTCTGAAGAAACAAAAGAAGATAAAGCAAGTCAAAATCAACGAGTCAAGGAATCAAGAGCTAAAGAGTGTGGCAGGAGTACTTACTCTTCTTTTGCTTCGCCTTCACTCATGGCGGAGATGTCGAAATCGACCTTCGATCTAGTGTTGACGGGAGGAGGAGTAGGAGTTCTCGTGCGCTTTGTTGTTGCACCAGTAGAAGGTTGAGACGACCCTGCCGCTCCAGTCACCAAAGCAGCCGTACTAGACAATCCCATTGCCCCTGCTGTTGGCGCGGCTATGCATCTTGTGCGCCACAAGGTTTGCAGCCGAGCACCTTGCCGCTGCGTGGCCTTGCTGGTCGCCTTCTTGTCGGCAGCCCCGCTTCTTGAAGATGGACGCACTAGGTCACTGGAGACAGGCTTTCGGAGGACGCGTGGTTTTCTTGCCGGGGCAGGGGCTCCTCGTGTTGCTGCTGTTCAGGGGCGTCTTCATCAGTGGAGTCCTCGACAGCCTCATCGCTCGGCTCCCCGGCAACCTCGCTCTCCTCAGCAAGATTCTCCTCCGGCACCTTTTCTTCTTCGCTAACCTCATGTGTCAAGTGGCCAAAATCACCAGCTTTTGCGGCAAGTTGTGCTTCCTCTGCTCCGCTGGCTATGTAGGCAACCTCCTCATCGGTGATTAGGCAGATGAGCTGTGGCTCCTTCCTGATGGCCTTCTCTGTCAAGTTGTCGAAGAACTCTTGCATGCGCTCCGCTAACGGTTCAGCCCAATTCTCGACAACACCATGAGTGTTGCACTCCGGCTTCATGGCAATGATGGAGCTCAGGGCAGAGTTATTACACAAGGGGACAATCCTTGCCGGTAACTTGGTCTTGCCATCAGGTATGAACAGTTGGTGGCAGAGAGCTATGTGCTGCATGACCGTCAAGTTGTTGTTCAAACCCGGATGCAGCCTCATGATGTCTGCAACGTTTTTGAATTCCCATGCCGGCCTTCCTTTGTTCTGTAGAGGAACAATTCGGCGGCGATGGAAGTCAGCGCCCACCATCACGATAGTGAGCCCGGTAGTCTTGAGGCGATGGATCCCGGTGACCGCGATTGTGAGCTTCTTGTCCTGAGGATCGTAGTCGCTCCAATCTTCGCCATGGACCACTTTCGTGTGCCGGGGTGCATAGAACGGCATGAAGTCTTTCTCCGTAATCCAACACCACTCAGCCCGCCATTCTTCCCACTTGTTGTGGAAATTCCCTATTGGATATATATCTTTGTTCCAAGTCCTCGGAATCCAGGTGATGGAACCAGAAAGAGCATCTCCGGACTCGATGCGGGGAACGAAATAATGGCAGAAGAGGGCTATGTTGGGGATTACTCCAGCACAGTTTTCGCAGAGATGAGCGAAAACGGACATGCAAGTGACAACATTTGGTGTGAAATCTAGGAGATGGAAGCCATATGTATGCATGATATCATTGAAGAAACCGAAGAATGGGGGACAGAGCTTGTAATAAAAGTATGCAACAAAGAAGGGGAATTTCTCTATGATGGTCTTGACAAAGCCGGGAAGCACGTGGGGGCGGTGTGATCTCTCGTCTCCCTCCCCCACATGTATGCGTACCGATTTATTAGGTCACTCTTGTCAAGCACCGGCTTGAAGACGACGTGTTTCTTTCGCGCTTCCGCCAGGGCATTCTTCCTCGCCTCCACCTCCGGGTCAACAACCTTCTTTGCCTTGTCCTTGCTCACCTTCGGCGCCTGCTTCCCGCTAATGCATTGGCTTTTTCCCTCCAAGTGTAAAGGGTGATGTAGCACATCAACGGTAAGTACTTCCCACAGTTATGAAACCAAGATATCAATCCAGTGGGAGGATCTACCCAAACTATGTAAGCAATACCTTCACACAAATAACAAAAACTTGCAACCCAACGCGTTACAGGGGTTGTCAATCCCTCCTCAATATTGAGATAGATTAAATTGTATAAGATTGGATGAATAGATCTAACAAAACACAAAATAAAAGAAGTAAAGAAAAAGTGCAGCAAGGTATTTTTGGATTTTTGGATTAATAGATCTGAAAACAATATGATAGGAAATAGACCCGGGGGCCGTAGATTTCACTAGAGGCTTCTCTTAAGAAAATAGCATACGGTGGGTAAACAAATTACTGTTGGGTAATTGATAGAAGATCAAATAATTATAATGATATCCAAGGCAATGATCATGTATATAGGCATCACGTCCAAGATTAGTACACCAACTCCTGCCTGCATATACTACTACTACTCCACACATCGACTCCTATCCAGCATGCATCTAGTGTATTAAGTTCTTGAAAAAACGGAGTAATGCAATAAGAACGATGACATGATGTAGACAAGATCTATTCATGTAGGAATAGACCCCATCTTTTTATCCTTAATGGCAACGATACATGCATGTCATGTCTCCTTCTGTCACTAAGATTGAGCACTGCAAGATTGAACCCATCACAAAGCACCTCTTCCCATTGCAAGAAAAATCAATCTAGTTGGCCAAACCAAACCAAAGTTTCGGAGAAGAAATATGAGGCTATAATAATCATGCATATAAGAGATTAAAGAAGACTCAAATAATATTCATGGATAGATCTGATCATAAACTCGCAATTCATCAGATTCCAACAAACATACCGCAAAAAAGAGTTACATCAAATAGATCTCCAAGAACATCGAGGAGAACATTGTATTGAGAATCAAAAAGAGAGAATAAGCCATCTAGCTACTGCCTACGGACCAGTAGGTCTGTGGTAAACTACTCACGCATCATCGGAGGGGCAAGGGTGTTGATGAAGAACCCCTCCGTGATCGTTGACCCCTCCGGCAAGGTGCCGGAAAAGGCCTCTAGATTGGATTTCATGGTTCTGGAACTTGCGGTGGTGGAAACTCCTATCTCTCTGCTCCCCTAGGGTTTTTGGGATTTTAGAGTATTTATAGAGCTGATAGGCGGTGGAGAGGGGGCCTTGTGGGCCCCACGGGCCTCCCCTCAGGCACTTCCTTTGATCCCAAGTTGTCTTCTGTCCAGAAAAAATCACCAAAAAGTTTCGTGGCATTTGGACTTCGTTTGGTACTGATATTCTGCGAAGTAAAAAACAAGCAAAAAACAACAACTGGCATTGGGCACTATGTCAATAGGTTAGTCCCAAAAAATGATATAAAGTTTCTATAAAATGAATATAAAACATCCAAGATTGATAATATAATAGCATGGAACAATAAAAAAATTATAGATACGTTGGAGACGTATCAGCATCCCAATTCCTGCTCGTCCTCGAGTAGGTAAATTGTAACATCCCAAAATTCTAAATTTTGGAATGTTATATTAAATAAATAGTTTGATTGTTTGTTTGATTGGTTGTGTGAAATTGCGTGGAATTCAGAATTTTAAAAAATTGAGAGGGAATAAAAGGACTTTCCCAAAATTTTCCATTTGAATCCGTATTCAATTTTGAGTTCGAATCCTTTCGAAACCCTCTGATAAACAAATAAAATGAGAGGAGGAAAATGATACTCCAAAATCAGAGGCAATGTTTTGGATTGAGATTCAAATTTGAAGTCTGAAAATATTTGCAATTTATTTGAAATCCCAATTACTTTTCATTTTGGAGTTATTGCAAAAAAAATATTTTTTTAAAGTATTTTATTTGGTCTTGAAAATATGTTCATGATTTAGAAAATTTTATTCTGAGAATTTTGATATATAATATGCCTATTAAAAATTTTATTTTATTTCCTTTATTCAGTTTTTCCTTTCTGTTTTATTTATAAAAAGAAAACTGGATGTGCGGCTTGTAACTAACTGTCGCCCACATGCGCAGCATAGTGGCAGCGGGCGCCCCATCTTTTTTTTCTCCTACATGGGCCAGGCCCAGCCGGACATATTCCATCTCCTTATATATATATTTTTTCTTCTTCTTCACAGTTTTTTTCCTTTTCAACAGCCCAAAAAAAATTCAAAAAAACAAAAAAACAAAACTGCAGCGCGCAGTGTACGCGCGGCCGGCCGAAGGCCTTCAGGCCCATGCGAGGCACCTCTTTTCTCCCCGTTTTTCTTCTTCGTCTATGTTTAGTCCCACATTGCCTAGCCTTTGACCTCTAATTCTCTCTTCCACCTATAAATATACACCCATAGAGCCTTCAAAAATTATTCGACTCAGGTTAAATCAATATTTTGGTTTGACTAGCTTCCTACAAATAAATATTATTTCTTCTCTCCAGTGGAAATTCTGGAAGTCGTCTTCTTTATGAAGTTTTCTTTTCTCTACGCTCTGAAGGTATTCTGTTCGTATTTTTCTTTATATCCTGTAATGTATTATTTGTAGACTAGTATACAGTAGAAATCTAGTTTTTCTCTAAGTTATTTTTTTTCTTCTCGTAGGATATTATGTGTAGAATAGTTAGATTACCAATTAGTCTCTATATTTACACATTAGCCCTAGAATTCTTTTAGCCGTAGCTACTTCTCTTCCGTAAAACAGCTTGATCCTGATTTTTCAAATAGGTATAACTTGCTACTCGTTGAGCCAAATTAGATGAAACCAACGTCCTTAATCCCACCTATCCAGTGAACCCATCAAATCAACTTTTGCAACTTTCAAATTTCAAAATTTGTTCATATTCATATTCAAATTTCTTTTGATCGTAACTTTTTATCTGTAGCTTCGTTTCCAATGAATCCAATTGCGTCGTATTCGTATCGAATAAATCTTTCCGTTCATACAGTTAGTGTTATCCTTTAAATATAAGCTTATATAGAGATACTTCATCATACTCTTTTGAGTTGATTCTTTCACCTGTTCACCTTATCCACCATAAGAACCTATTTTATCTATTAAACCTTTTTTATGTTGTTCTTGTTTGCGCTATGCCATATTTTGTTTTTATGCTCTTTTGGTTTTACTTTTTGGCATGGATGTTTATTTTATTTTATTCATTACGATAGATATCTCGTAGTGTGACGAGTAGAACTATCAGGATTTGTGAGAGCGATACAACTTCACCAACCACTACCAGGCAAGTTCACTTTGATCATATTTTGAATACCTATGATTTTATTGCATTAGTGCCACTTTTCCTCTTGCATTCAATAGGAATATTGAAACTTGTAGCTTGAGTAGAATCATGAGGTAGGAACCCATACCCTTGTCACCAAGCCCTGGGAATCATTATTAAGTTAGTTGCAGCTATGCTTCAGTAGACGGGGATTGGTATGAGTGTTTCATGTGAGATGTGAGTGTGATAATAATATTTGGATCAACTTCAAGACTACAATACTTCAAGATTTCAATACACCTCTGGGTGGACGACTTGCAAGAAGAGGGGATCCTAGGGATTGACTAGTGATCACCCGGTTCTAAAGTTTCAAAAGGGGATACTAGGGAGTGACTATTGATCACCCGGTTCTACAGGGGATCCTAGGGAGTGACTAGTGATCACCCGTGTCTACGGGGGATCCTGAGGATTGACCAGTGACCATCCAGTTTTACCAGGGGATCCGGGGGATTGACCAGTGATCACCCAGTTTTACGGAAGGCCACCCAGGCTCAAAGAGATTGATGGATCTTTCAAGACTAGAAGCTTCCATGTGCAGCCGCAAGCTATTATGGGCTCTAGTATAGTTGAGTACTCCGGAAAGATTGTGTCTCGGTCATCCTATTCTCAAACACCAGGCAGTGCGAGGAATTCAAGGGAGGCGATCGAGTCTTGCGGGAAAAGTGCGCAAACCTCTGCAGAGTGTTAAACTAATCAATTAGCCGTGTCCCCGGTTACGGAGAATTTGAGCGACTGGAATTGGATGGTCAGGATATTCTCAACACTGTTATCGATTAAATAAATTTTGGGTTTATTAGTAATTGGGATATGAGAATTGGTTGGCGGAACCATCTCATTAACAACCAACTTTTATAGTAATTTTGCATCAGACTCTTTGGTTGTAGGGGAAAAATCAGCTTTCCGCGAGAAAATATAAACTTAGAGCTACCACAAAACCATATTGCATATAGTATAGTCTTCTCATCTGCTTTATATTGTGATCTTGCCGGTACATTCAATGTACTGACCTACACGACTGCAACGTCTCATTTTGCAGATACTTCTTCGACGAGTAAGAGTTACGATAGAGGGTTACGGTCTACACTCAACTTGCCGTTGGCGTTGATGGGACTCCACACCCGTTTGACTGTTTCCGCTGAGACATATGAGGTATATATCAGTTTTACGTTACTTATACATGTGATTGCACTTTGATATATACATCGATGTACTGTGTGTGCCAGCATACTGATCCAGGGATGGCACAGATACACAGAGACTTGACCATTTGAGGTCTGGTCGGTACAGAGATGGTATCAGAGCACATATTGACTATAGGACGTGACCCTAGAAACTGGAAAGCCTTAGGAATGGATATCTCCAAAACTTTATTTTTCAAAAAGAGCTTTTACTTCTCGTCTTTTCTGATTTTGTAGGACCACCTCAGAGTACAATGATCGAAGCTACAAAAATTGAAGACTCCGAAGACCCTGAAGAATCCTGATATGACCTATAGAAGACCAAACCCCTATTATATACCTACGTTAGATGCGATGATTTGTGAGCTGTCATTGTTTGATGTTTTTTTTTCTGATAGCCGCAAATAAAACCAGTTTTCAAAACTATACTATTTGTATGAGTATCTTTCTACCTCTCTCTCCAACCTTACCCCATCGCCGCTAAACCCATCAGATGCCGCCGAGACGTGACAATACCAGGAATAGCTCAGGGAGCAATGGACCCAGCATAGAGCAGTTGCTCCAGACCCAAATCCAGATGTTGCAGCTCCTGATGCAGAACTAGAATGAGAACAACAACAACAACCCGCCACCTCAAGTTGATAACCTTACCCGTTTCCTGTGGTTGAACCCACCTGTGTTCTCAAGCAGCACAGAGCCGATTGTCACAGATGATTGGCTCCGCAAGATAGGAAGAGAGCTGTCCACCGCAGGATGCACTGACACAGAGAAAGTGAGGTTTGCCGCTCACCAGCTGGATGGACCGGCAGCCGCATGGTGGGAGAACTATACCACCACATACCCCATGCAGAATGTGACTTGGGAGCAATTCCAGCAGGCGTTTTGTATCGCTCATGTTTCAGCTGGAGCTATGAGCCTCAAGAAGAAAGAATTTCGTAACTTGCATCAGGGAGGACGTTTAGTTTCTGAATATGTTGATGAGTTCAGTAGGTTGTCCCGTTATGCTTCAGGAGACGTGGCCACCGATGTAGATAAACAGGAGAATTTTTTGGAAGGTTTGAACAATGAACTTGAAGTTCAGTTAACCGTTGCTCACTTTGAGAATTTCCAGGAGCTGGTTGATAAAGCTATTATCCTCGAAGACAAGCAGCTCCAGATGGAGAACTGCAAGAGGAAGTATGGACAGGGAAGGTATAACTCTGGAGTTCAGCAGAAGCCCCGCTACACCCCGTACCCAGGAAATACTGGATCAGGACCCAATAAATTTGGGGGACACAACCATCAGAACCATTTAGGTCATTCTCAGCACTTAAGCATTGGACACCATCCCATTGGCCACCGTCACAACAATGGAACTGGAGGAATTGGAAACCAACATCATCCCAACCCAGCTACACCTACAAAGAAGGATAAGAGCCATATTACCTGTTTTGAGTGCAAGAACACAGGACATTATGCCAATGATTGTCCAGAAAAGAAGCAAAGAACCCAAGGAACCTATGGAGTCACAAGGAAGCCCAGGGAATTATCGGAAGTTAATTGTTTTCGTTGCAATACTGCGGGACATTATGCCATTAACTGTCCACACCCAAAGAAAGCCGGAGCTGAGTAGCTAAAATTTTAATGAGTATAGTAAGAAGCACTCTTATTTTCATATGGAGTTGAATTATGTAATGGAAATCTCAGAGATTGTAAGGAATTCATGAATCAATAGAATAAATGTGTCATGAATTCATATGTGGAATTGTATGATTTGTTTCTCTACAAACCAGATTCTGACCATTTTCGAGGATACGAGAAATATGGTCAATGGATGAATTTGTGCATTTCATTTTAATGGTGATATTTCTTTGTGCGAACACTAGACCAATGGAAAAGAAAATGTTGTTCCATAGGGTAGAGTGTGGATAAAATAAGTTGGAGTTTTGTTATGATGGTTACCCCAAGAGTATGATTGAATGAAATATTATTGGATTTAAATGAGGTGTAATGTTGGAATATGGAACATTTGTAACTCCGAGGATGAGTTAAAGCTATACAAGAATTGAAGTGGGCCCGTAACCCACGGGACCCAGGATTTGATAAGGAAACAAGCATAATCTTGTTGAAGATCAGAATCCCAAAGAAGTTACGATTTCATCAGCAAACGTTTCATAGGAAGTTGCGTAAAACCCCGAGAGTTGCAAAGAAACGATAGATGTTTTGGTTGGCTTGCAGAATCGATGGATTTATCCGAACTTCGTTCGTGGACAAGAGAAATTCTGCAATGCTTGTGAGAATGCCCGAGTGTTAGCAAGCAAGATTCACTAAACCTTATACAGGGTAATGATTTGGGTGCGACATGGCTTGGCCACCATGACGACTTACTCTCATCATTCATTCTCATTATTTGGAATGGTAAATCTGGAGTGACTTACCTACAGTAGAGAGACGACGATCATTAAAACCTTGATTAAGCCTTAGAATGGTATGTTGAGAAACCCCTGTACAAGGCAGTTGTTGCCAAACGTAGGCTAATACGGTGAGATTCAACCCAGACCATTTTTCTGCAGGAACCCTTAATTGTTGACCGCCACGAGATTAACGATAGTTGTTTAGTATTGGAGACATACCTGTTAGCTAAGAAGACCCAGTCTTGGAAGAACCACACCATAATGAAAGGACACAAGATTCTGAGGAAAAGGTTAAGCCCTACCGGAAGAGCCTCAGAGAAAAATTAGCCCGAAGATATGAGAAGACTGGCATTGTCAACATTAAGGATGGAGTATAGGAGTTTTGATGGAACCGTAACCATGCTTCTAAGGCTGGTAGCACCCAAGACCTTTGTGATGATCACTGGATTTTCAAGAAGACCCGCCAAACCTAACCTTCATTCTAGCCTCTCCGAATCTCGAGGACGATAAAAATAGAATTTTTTATGTGGAATGCTGCCTAACGTGTTCATATCATAAACTTTTCTTTTGTAGCAAGGACATTTGGACTTTTAGATGATTCAACGCAATAGTCTATATTTGACATGAAGACATCAATACTCAAGCATATTAACAAGCAACCATGTCATTCAAAATATCAATGCTAAAGAAAGCTATCTCTAGCCCATTATGCTCAACCATTGATCCATTCATGAAACACACTCAAATATTAACTATGCCCAATGCACAAGCATGATAATAGTGTTCCCTAGTTGGTGCTTTATAAGAGAAGATGGAGACTCAATAAAATAAAAATTGCATAAAGTAAATTGATAGGCCCTTCACAGATGGAAGAAGAGATTTGTAGAGGTGCCAGACCTCAAAGCTTAAATTAAGATATAAAATTATTTTGAGTGGCATGCTTTTCCCTTCAACAAAAACGACCGAGAATTCCCAATACTTTCCATGCTAGATAGATCCTAGGCGGTTCCCAAACAGAAAATAAAGTTTATTCCTTTTTCCACCATTCTTTCACAATCCATGGCTAGCCGTATCCACGGGTGCCTTCCATACCAACACTTTCCAAGGAATTTATTATTGAACAACATAAATAAAATTTCTTTACATTCCGGGACTGGGCATCCCTATTACCTTTGCCACACTCTTGTGTAATGACAAGTTAATAAACACTCATCTTGAGAATAAAATATCTAGCATGGAAAATATTAGCCAACCCCTGCCGCTTCATGAGCGGTACGGGCACACAAAAGGAAATTTATTTTGAACATTAGAGTTGGCACATACAAATTTTCTTGGAACAGCACGGAAATACCGCATATAGGTAGGTATGGTGGACTCATTTGGCACAACTTTGGGTTTAAGGATTTGGATGCACAAGTAGTATTCCCACTTAGTACAAATGAAGGCTAGCAAATATATTGAGAAGCGACCAACCAAGAAATGAAAACTATCATAAAAGAGCATTAAACATAACTAACACCGAATAATGCACCACAAGTAGGATGTAACTTCATTGCATAACGATTGACATTCGTGCTTGCATAGGGAATCACAAACCTTAACACCAATATTCTTACTAAGGCATAATTACTCATTAACATGACTCACATATTATTATCATCATATCTCAAAACTATTGCAAGGAATCAATTTTTTAATATCCAATGATCTTCATGGAAGTTTTTATTATATCCCTCTTCAATATCTATCACTTTGGGACCAATTTCATATATTGCCATTGCTAATAACAAAGCTCTCAAACAAATATAAGTGAAGAACGAGAGCACAAATATTTCTTCAAAATAATTTTCATCTCTCAAACATAATATAAGTGAAGCAATGAGAGGCTTTTTCTTTAAAATTAAATCACCACCGTGCTCAAAAAGATATAAGTGAAGTACAAGAGCAATTCCATAGCTCAAAAAATTTAAGTGAAGCACATAGAGCAAATCATAGCATAATTATGGCTCTCTCAAATAGGTGTGTCCAGCAAGGATTATTGTGGCAAACTAAAAAGCTAAACAAGCAAAGACTCATATAATACAAGACGCTCCAAGCAAAACTCATGATATGTGATGAATAAAAATATAGCTCCAAGTAAAATTACCGATGGTCGTTAGAAGAAAGAGGGGATGCCCCGGAAGGCATCCCCAAGCTTAGTTGCTCGGCACTTCTTGAATATTACCTTGGGGTTCCATGGGGAATCCCCAAGCTTAGGCTCTTGACACTCCTTATTCCTTCATCCATCGTGATCTCACCCAAAACTTGAAAACTTCAATCACACAAAACTCAACAAAAATGATCGTGAGATCCGTTAGTATAAGAAAACCAATCCTTACTTTAAGTACTGTTGAAAACCCATTAATATTTTGTTATTGCATTATACCTACTGTATTCTAACTTTACCATGTCTTATACCCCCCGATACAATCCATAGATTCATCAAAATAAGCACACAATGCAACGAAAACAGAATCTGTCAAAAACAGAACAGTCTGTAAAGATGTGAATTTTACTCATACTTGTGTAACTCCAAATATTCTTAAACATTAGTACAACGTAGGAAATTTGTATATTAATCTTGTGTAAAAAATACAGAAGTTGTCATCGCTTTTGCGAATTTTAACAATTCTGCTACTGGACGCAAAAGTTTCTGTTTTCCAACAAGATCGAATCAACTATCACCCAACATGATCCTAAAGGCTTTACTTGGCACAAACACTAATTAAAACATAAAAAACCAATCATAACAGTAGCATAATTGTGTAAACACTCAAGAACAGAAAGAAAAAGTGAAAAATAAATTTTATTCATTGGGTTGCCTCCCAACAAGCGCTATTGTTTTATGCCCCTAGCTAGGCATAATGCATAGATTCAAGTATTGTTATATTTTGTTCTTGTCCCATAGGTTGCCCTCATGATTGACTCATATGGTGGTCTAATTTTAGTTCTAGGTAAGTGTTCCATACCCTTCTTTAGAGGAAATTGAAATTTAATATCACCTTCTTTCATATCAATCACAGCAACTATAGTTCGCAAAAACGGTCTACCAAGTATTATAGGACAAGACAGATTGCAATTAATATCAAGCACAATAAAGTCTACGGGCACATAGTTCATATTTGCAAGAATAAGAACATCATTGATTCTTCCCAAAGGCTTTTTAATAGTAGAATCCGCCAAGTGCAAATTAAGAGAGCATTCTTCAATATTGGTAAAACCAAGCACATCACATGGAGATTTCGGAATTGTGGAAACACTAGCACCTAAATCACATAAGGCATTGCACTCATAATTTTTTATCTTGACTTTAATGGTAGGTTCCCATTCGTCATATAATTTTCTAGGAATTGAAATTTCTAACTCCAATTTTTCTTCCAAAGCTTTTAGCATGGCATCCACAATATGTTTAGTAAAAGCTTTATTTTGTTCATAGGCATTGGATGAATTTATCATGGATCGTAACAAAATAAATACACTCAATAAAAGAGCAACTATCATAATTAAAGTCTTTGTAATCCAAAAGAATGGGCACATCACTAGTTAAAGTTTTGACCTCTCCAAACCCACTTTTGTCAATTTTTTCAACAAGATTTTCACCCTCCGAATTATGAGGACGCCTTCTAGCTAAAGTTGACTCTTCTCCAGTCCTCCTATCATCAATTTTAACATTACTAAACAAGGAATCAATAGAAGAAACACCAATCATCTTAACATCTTCATCATTATTAATCTCTAAAGATTCCAGCTTAGCTGCCATTCGATTTACTAGCGTTGCTTGTACATCGGACATTTTTCCCAATAAATTTTCAGTGTGAGCAACTTGGGATTGAAGATTAGCAACTTCTTTACTAACATGATCAAGTTGTTTCGTGATGGCATCAAGTAAAACAGAGCGTTCTAAGTTCATCGGTAAAAAATTTGTTATGTTCAAATTGCGTAGTCATATAAGCCTTAGTACTTTTCTCAATTTCTACCAAAATATTAGGATAGGTGATACCACGATAATCCTCTTAAAACATGGTGACTTATGCAAACAAGAGATCTGACGAGAAAAAGGCAAATGAGAAAGAAGGCGACTAAAAAGACAAGTATTTTTGTGTTTTTGTAAAAATGTTTTAGAAGTGGGGGAGATAAAATGAGAGGCAAATGGCAAATAAAGTAAATTGAAAGGAGATGAGATTTGTGATTGTGTACCTGATAGATCTGGACTTGATCCTCCCCGGCAACGGTGCCAGAAAGCTTGCTTCCCACTAGTGCATTGGTTTTTTCCCTCCAAGTGTAAAGGGTGATGCAGCACAGCAACGGTAAGTGCTTCACTCATTTATGAAACCAAGATATCAATCCAGTAGTAGGATCCACCCAAACTATGTAAGCAGTACCTTCACACAAATAACAAAAATTTGCAACCCAATGCGTTAGAGGGGTTGCCAATCCCTCCTCGGTATTGAGATAGATTTAGTTGTATAAGATTGGATGAAGAGATCTAACAAAAACACAAAATAAAATAAGTAAAGAAAAAGTGCAGCAAGGTATTTTTGGATTAATAGATCTGGAAAAAAATATGATAGGAAATAGACCCGGGGGTCGTAGATTTCACTAGAGGCTTCTCTCAAGAAAATAGCATACGGTGGGTAAACAAATTACTGTTGGGCAATTGATAGAAGATCAAATAATTATGACGATATACAAGGCAATGATCATGTATATAGGCATCACATCCAAGATTAAAGCACCGACTCTTGCCTGCATCTACTACTATTAATCCACACATCGACAGCTATCCAGCATGCATCTAGTGTATTATGTTCATGGAATAATGGAGTAATGCAATAAGAACGATGACATGATGTAGACAAGATCTATTCATGTAGGAATAGACCTCATCTTTTTATCCTTAATGGCAACGATACATGCGTGTCATGTCTCCTTCCGTTACTGAGATTGAGCACCGCACGATCAAACCCATCACAAAGCACCTCTTACCATTGCAAGAAAAATTAATCTAGTTGGCCAAACCAAACCAAAGTTTCGGAGAAGAAATACGAGGCTATAATAATCATGCATATAAGAGATCAAAGAAGACTTAAATAATATTCATAGATAGATCTGATCATAAACTCGCAATTCATCGGATCCCAACAAACACACCGCAAAAAAGAGTTACATCAAATAGATCTCCAAGAATATCGAGGAGAACATTGTGTTGAGAATCAAAAAGAGAGAAGAAGCCATCTAGCTACTGCGTACGGACCCGTAGGTCTGTGGTAAACTACTCACGCATCATCAGAGGGGCAAGGGTGTTGATGAAGAACCCCTCCGTGATCGTTGATCCCTCTGGCAAGGTGCCGGAAAAGGCCTCTAGATTGGAACTCATGGTTCTAGAACTTGCGGCGGTGGAAACTCCGATCTCTCTGCCCCCTAGGGTTTTTGGGATTTTAGAGTATTTATAGAGCTGATAGGCGGTGGAGAGGGGGAATGTGGGCCCCACTACCCACCAGGGCACGCCAGGGGCCTCTGGCGCGCCCTGGTGCCTTGTGGGCCCCATAGGCCCCCCTCCGGCACTTTCTTGGCTCCCAAGTTGTCTTCTGTCCAGAAAAAAATTAGCAAAAAGTTTCGTGGCATTTGGACTTCATTTGGTACTGATATTCTGTGAAGTAAAAAACAGCAAGTGGCACTGGGCACTATGTCAATCGGTTAGTCCCCAAAAATGATATAAACTTGCTATAAAATGAATATAAAACATCCATGATTGATAATATAACAGCATGGAACAATAAAAAATTCTAGATATGTTGGAGACGTATCAGCGCCATGGTGGCTATAGAAGTAGGGGGGCTGAGGAGGAGCTGGAGTGTAGAGGCGGCAGATGGATGCAGTGTACTCTATTTGGGCGCAAAGAAGAAGATGATGGCTGCTAGATTGGAAAACAAAGGGATGTAAATGAGCAGCGCCTTCTGTGGATTCCTTTTTATGGGGAAGACGCGAGGCTAGATCTTTACGGTCTGATGTGGAAGCGTTTTTGTAGGCGCACTACCTCTGCAGCCGTCTTGTCCCACTTCTCCCACATTCCGCATTTAATGCGCGTCATAGGGGGCGTGGTTAAAGAGAAGATTATGACAGATTATGGCAGTTATCTTCTGCCACGCGTGCCTATGCACTATTTGGGCCTAGCCCAACGACGCCTGGCGTGCATGTGTGGCCCAGGCCGGGGGGCTCCTGTCAGTGTACTAAAGTTTGGGTACTTTAGTACCCCCAGACTTGTGCACAGTCAGTGGCGGTCTTCCCGACGGTAGGGCTTGCCGGAGGACAACTCAAGATTAACAAGCAAAGATACAAAGAAGACTTCCAGTCAAGTGATTGAGAAGTACAACAAAGGAGTATAGAAGACCAGATTTGGAGTTGCCGGAAATTCCCCGATGGCAAGATAATGAAGACCCGGCAAGCTCCGAGCCCAGCAAGATCCCACTGCCTTCCCACCACTCCACCTCATCGATCAGGTTGTCACTTGTCGTATAGGTGCCGAGCGGGTAGGCGGTTAGGTGAGCTCTGTCTGGGCACGTGTCAGCTCGCCACTGAAGATACAAGTTTAGTGACACCCGTCCCACGAGCATGTCAAGGAAATATGAGGTAGCCGGGCGAATGACACAGAAGGAGAGGAGATTCTTGCCGGGGAACTTCACCAACATGACACCTCATGGCGCATTTAATGCATTTGTCTTAACCCGTCAGAGTTAGGCATTTGGCACTGTAGACACTATTTACCTTATGTAAATACCATTTTGCCACTTTGGTAGTCCCTTTTCCCTATAAAAGGAGGCCCATGGCTACCTTTACAAAGGTCGACACTTTGCCCAATTACACGCATAGCAGCACTTCCCGCGCAATCTTGCCGGATAGTAGCACTCCTTGTACTTGTGCACATACAACTAATGCACCAAAGCAGGAGTAGGGTTTTACATTTAACAGCGGCCCGAACCTGGGTAAACCACCGTGTTGACTGCTGGATCTGCTCTTTGTGCTTGGCGATCTCCCCAATCAAACCGCAAAGGGATCACCATGATCCCATAGATGGTCGTACACATGACAACTTGTAGAAAATACCTTGCTAAAAACCGCTTGTCATTTCCTTCTGCTCCTCGTTGGGTTCGACACTTTTACTTATCAAAAGGACTATGATTGATCCCCTATACTTGTGGGTGTAACACCCCTAGTGTCATGCTACAATAATCTCCCCCTAATGGTGGCCATGTCAGAGGATTACTATGCAAATTGCCACTTGTCCAAAAATCGAAGTCAAATTCAAATTTTCAATTGCAAATGAAATTATTATTTCTCTGATCAGTAAACCTAAAATGTTCGAATAATTCTATAAATTCCCCTGATCATCTTCATGTTGAAACCAACTTCATTGGACTCGCAAATAAATTCCTAGGAAATTAATAAGTGGTCTAACAGAAAATAAAATGGCTTTTTCAAAGTAAACAAATGTATAGACTTTCCCAATTAAAATAGAACCATGTGTGTAGCACCCAAAATATTGTATTTGAATTATATGTGCAGTATCTTGTAGAACTAATGTCATTTAAGTGCCTAAAAAAAATGGAAAACTGAGACAAAAGGTTTGACAGAAAAAGAAAGAAGCAAGTCTCCTGTGCACTTTGGCCCACCATGAATAGTACCAACCAAGCTCATCTCTCCCTTCCTTCAATCTCTGTACAGAAGGGCATGGCATGGCGGCCATCCACCCCGCTGTGTCCGCCATCCCACGGGTCCCCGAGTGGATAAGAGCATCCCCAGAGCCCCCTCGACCAAACCCTAGGTCACACATTCCCCCTCCCTCGCTTGCCCCCTGTGACGCCCCCGGCTTAACCGTGCACTAACCATACACGCAAATGCACACGATCTAGCCTAAGGACTCACTTGAAGATATCACAACACAACTCTAAAAAATAAATAAAGATATACAAGCTTTATATTACAAGCCAGGGGCCTCGAGGGCTCGAATACATAAGCTCGCATACAAGCGTCAGCGGAAGCATCAGATATCTGATTATAGATATAAAGATAAAATAGATAAGCCTTTAGAAAGGTGGGGCAAAACAAAAGCTACGATCGAAAGGCGCAGGCCTCCTACGTGGGACCCTCCGATCCTACTCCTGGTCGTCGGCAAGCTCGTAGTAGTAACCACCCTCGGGGTGGTAGTAATAGTCGTCGGCGGGGGCAGCTATCTCCTGGGCTTCGTCATCTGGTTGCATCAAACGGATATGGGGAAAAAGAGGAAGCAAAGCAACCGTGAGTACTCATCCGAAGTACTCAGCAAGCAAGGATCTACACTACATATGCAACATTATCAAAGAAAGGCTGTATATGTGGACTGGGCCGCAGAAATGCTAGAATAGAGGGAAGGCCTAGTCCTATCAAAGACTATCATCTTCAACGGTCTTGTAGCATTAGAAGAGTGTAGATTACTACAGTATAAAGTAGTAGCAGTAATCAGTATCAACCTCGGCCAGAGATCCTTCCTCGACTCCCTGCGAGAAAGCAATCCGAGAGCCCTAGTATCCATATCTCATCACAAGTATCTAGTTCTTGTTGTATCGATCAGGATACAACTCCGAGCGTCCGTTACCGAGGATCCGGCTATGCATAGATTAGTTCTTCCCTGCAGTGGTGCACCAACTTACCCACCACGCTCGCTTAACTCCGGCCGGACACACTTTTCTGGGTCATGCCCGGCTTCGGCCAAACAACACACCGCAGCCCTACCTAGAGCTCAGCAGAGAGGTCCCCGTCGGTCTACATCCTAAGCACTCAGGGGTCTTGGGCCATCGCCCTGTGCACTCCGGGTCGTTGTGCGCAGGGTGGATACCAGCACTGCCTCGGATGGCCGGTACGATCTGACCGTGCCATAATGCTGAAATGGACGTCTGACAAAGCTTTCGGTTGATACCATGATGCAGAGTGCCCATAACTAATCCCGCATGATGGTTAGTGCTATCGGGCCAGAGGCCCACTCAGATCACATATCCAAATCATTAGTGTATTGGTAGTGCGGTAACGAGCAGAGTTCACGATTGATGTGACCCCGTCGCCCCGTCTCGAGAACTTGCGGCAAGGGCTAAGAATGACTGGCCAAGCCTCGTATTTAACTCTCAGGTACCTTCCAGGTCAACCCTTCTCCACATCACTCGCGGGTACCCCTCAGGGTCGACCCGCCTTTCCAAGTAACAGTTGTAAAGTCCAAGTATCCGTGTGTCCATAACATCAGGGAATCTGAGGTATCACCCTTGTTGGATTCCTATTCGATGCATCCGTCAAGGTGAACTTAGGAGGAATCACCCTCGAGGTTCACACTTGAGGTGTTGCACGACAGCGTCGTTATTGGGAGTGGTCAAGGAGGATTCACCCTCGATGACCACGACCGAGTAACTACTCCACAGAGTTAACATAGGAAGTGCTGACGAGGAATAATCCTCGGCACTCGATAGTAATGCTGCAGTGTCATACAGATAAAGGAAATGTGATGTGCGGTGCTGGGGCCTGGTTGTCGAGTCTTCTGATAATCCAGCGGGGCAATCGGGACAAGTGGGGTCACTGGGGTCTCTAACCGTCCTATTCTAAGCAGTTTAGGATAAGCAGGTAATCATCAAAGCAGGTTACAAAAATTAGGCTATGCATCAGAATAGGTAAAGCAGTAGCAGCAGCAATTCTAATGCAAGCACAAGAGAGAAGAGAATAGGAGATATAGGCATGCTCAAAGGGGGGGGGATGCTTGCCTGGTTGCTTTGCAGACATCAACGGATCTTCGACGAGGTAGACGATCATCGGGTCTTCATCGGTCTCAGGGTCTATCGAGAGAGAAGAGGGGGAGGAAACAGATAAATACACATCAATCATATGCAACACAAAGCATGCTATGCTAACGTGCAGTGCAGGGTTGCCTAAAGACATGTCTAAATCATATTAGTTATTTTAGGATTAAAGTTGGATTTATTAACCGGTATGTATGCACTATTCATCTACCGGAAACGGTCGAAAAGTTATGGGTTCACCTCCGTAGAAGGTCCCAACATGGAAACAGATGGCACGGTTGGATTCGTCTCGTCGTTCTGAGCAACTTTCATGTACAAAGTTTTTCGATCCGAGCTACGGTTTAATTTCTATGATTTTCTAAAGTTTAAATCATTTTCTAGATTTATTTAATTAATTTAAATCAACATTATCTCGAATAGTGTCTGATGATGTCAGCATGAGGTACAGGTGATGTCAGCGGTCAACAGTCGACTGACCAGGTCAAACCTGACATGTGGGGCCCACCTGTCATAGACAGTGGGGGGGTTTAACAGAGTTTAAACTAACCTGATTAACTAATTAACCTACTGGGTCCCACTGTCAGTGTCACATTTTAACTAACATATTAATTTAATTAGTAATTTAGCTAACTAACTAGGTGGGGCCTACTAGTCAGTGACTGGACCCGGTCCAGTCAGCAGTGTTGACCCAGTCAACAGGGCCGTGGGGCCTGTTGGCAGTGTCACAGGGGGGCGCCAGGGGGCGGCCAGGTCAGCTCCGCCGACCGGAGTGATGCCGACGAGCCTCCTCGCGGCGGTGCATCGCCGGAGCTGGCCGGAAAATGCGTACGGGGCACGGCTGGGGTCGGACTTGGGCTCTACGGGCGCGGCTCATTGTCGCGCATGCGATGGCGCCGTCGATTAGCGCCGGGGATGGCCGGAACGTCGCCGGAGACGAGCAGGGGCAGCGCCGGCGTTCGGCCTTGCACAGGCGCGAGGCCGCAGGGTGCTACCGGGCTGGCTAAGGGGCTCGCTGGCCCCCTGGGAGGGTTAGGAGTGCGACACTGTGCTCGGCAGCGACGAACGCGAGCCCAGGCAACGACAGGAACAGAACCCGGCGGCGTCGGAGCTGCTGGTGCGGCGGCGAGCGTGCTCGAGCTCGAAGTCGAAGCAAAACAGGAAGGGTTGGGTGCGCATGCTCACCACGAGCTCGATGCGGCAGTCGGGGAGGCACCGGAGTGGCGGCATTCGGAGAAGAACGATGATGGCCCTTGCGGAGGGGATCGACTCGATCCCGGTGCGGTGCTGATCCCCAGCTCGAGCTACTCCTCAATGTCGATGTAGACGATGACGATGCTTCTCCTGGTCATCCTCACAAGGCGCAGGGAGGCCGGTGGCCATGGCAACCACGGTGGCGCGACGATGGGAGCGTACGGGAGAGGAGGAGAGAGCTCGGGCGAGTGAGAGGGAGAGGGGAAAAAGGTCTAGGGTTCCGCCTTGGGGTCCATGGTGATGCCCTTATCCTCATAGCGACAGCAGCGGCGCCGGGGGATGGCCGACAGCTGGCCATCGCCCGCTCAGGTGCGTGCGCGCGGTCGACACGGCGACGGAGGTGAGAGACGACAAAGATGGGCCGGGCTGCCAGGTACTGTTGAACTGAAGCCTAGTTGCACAGTAGAGTTTTAGGCCTTTTTCTATTTCTTATTTCTGATTCTATTTTGTCTCTGTTCTGTAATTTTTTTGGCCACAATTTAACTTTTTTGAAATATGTGACTTAGCCACATAAATACAATGCGATATTTTGCACCACCACAAAATAGTTTGGAACCAAAATGATTTCATTAGAATCTTGGATTAAATGAAATGGGTTAAAGGGGTGCTGTTTTGGTGCTGTTTCTTGATGTTAGGGTCACTTAACTAACTCAATTTATGTAAATTATATTTTCATAAATGCTTCTGGAATATTTGCAACATCATGAACATTTTAGTTACTGGATTTGAACAACTTTTGTTTTCACTTTAAGTTTGAAAATCCATTTGAATTGGAATTTGAAAAGAGATATGATACTGATGATGACCAAGCGGTGTTAAACAAGGGGACTTGGCATTATCAGAGGGTGATCACTGTAGTGTGAGGCTGGGGATGTTACAAATCTCATCCACTACAAGAAATCTCGTCCCGAGATTTAAGTGGGGAAGTAAAGGGTAATTTTGGAAGGACTGACCCTTATAGGGTTAATTATCTGGCGAACAATTCAGGGAATGCGGCAGAAGTATCTCTCGAGTTGAAACTTAAGAAAACATCGAGAGCAAAGTATGAAGGTACAATAGAAAGTCTCAAGCGAATGGACAAATGATTGATACCTGAACAGAGTGGGAGAAGGGGTTCAGAGCATCGGGAATAGATCATCTCTCGCGGGGGGGGGGGGGGGGTTGGCTCATGATAACACACGAAGCCAAGAACATATGATACTTCGGAATCAAGGATTTACAGGAAAGTCTGGTTCCTATCTTGTGGAACTGTGAGGGGTGTCGATCAAAAGTAGGGAGAACGGTGGCATCTTACCGGTCACGACAACAAGGTATGTCAGAGGATAGTCTGTCAGTTATGTCAGTAACATCGGTGGTACCAAGGGCGAAGGACGAAGATAACCATTTTCCTGCTCGTTGAACGAGGCGGAACAATAGGCAAAGTTCTCGTCCATCGGTGGTTACCGGAATGTCGTCAATAATAGTAACAGGGTCTTACTGATAGAGTTGTACACCGGGGTGTTTTATAAGCAGGGAATTATTTCTGCTTATATTATATAGATTATGAGAAGGTCAAACAAACCAATGGAAAGGAAAATGTGTTTACACACCAGAATTGGGAGTATATCCTTCAGAAGGAAAAGCGAAGCATGATATACATGATGGGATAACAAGTTCAAAAGCATTTAGTTAAAGGGGCGAGAGAAAAATCAAGATGTTACCCGTACTATGGTGTCCGGGTAATAGATCAAGAAGCACTTGGCAATGTGCCTCCAATGTTCATGTTGGTGTTCGGAATACCACAGTCATGCTTCGAGGCAGCAATGATATGGTGTCAAGTAAAGATTGGGTTCGAAGATCTCAAGAGATACCGAGAAACAGTTCCAAGATTATCTCAGAACATAAGGAATAACCAAGCACAACCGGGTCTGTGTTGGCAGAAAGTCAAGATGTCATCGATGATATCACAAGTCATCGAGGGGCAGAGATGGTATTTCTAGCCATGAATTCAATTGACATATCTGAAGAAGTCAAAGTGTTGACGGTGATCACGACAAATTTTGTCGAGAGACTCCATGAAGATGCAATTGAACAACGACGGCATCTGGCTAAAGAAATGATGAAGCAAAAAGCTATTGGAACCATGGATACGACATAAGCTCGAAATCAAGCTTGTTGTTCAAGGTGGAATGATAAGATGAGGAAGATCGACGTAGGCTTCGCTCATCGTCGAAAAGTTGTGCTCCGGGAATAAGGACCAGGTAGCACAGTTAAAATCGGTACGACAATGATATAGCCGAGTAGGCTAGGAATGACGTGATGGAGTATCATTCCAAGAAAAAGAATTCACAAGAGGTAGTGCAATGACACAATATCCTTGATATAACATGGGGCAATTCTTGAAGGTAGATCAGAATAGATGGTGGACAGGTGAAATGATGTGTAGAAGACAAGTATTTTAACTTGTCCGGGAAATGGAATCAAGGAGAAAATATGGTCGGAACCACGATTACAAAGAATCAAAGCAAAATACAAGATGGATTTATAACAAGGGTTTATTATTTTTACAAGCAGCTTCCATGATAAGTTCTACATCGGGTCCATGGGCATGAACACAAAGGTTCAAGGTCAACTCCCACTTCTTCAATGCATAACCTTTCATTCACTCCTCGTTTTCGAAGAAATTGTAGTGCTGAAGATTTATCTGATGAAGCACCAGAAGAGTATGACTCGCATAACTTTTGAGTTCACACGGATTAGGGAAAGCATAGGTTCCACCCATCAGGACATTTTTACGAAGCTATACAACACAATAACAGGAGCGATGGGTACACGCTCGAAAGCAAAGGGCTGGCGATTCAGAGTAGATGATACAATTCACCAGGGGCATTTTGTATCAGGGGAAAATCGTCAATGAGTTAAAATACGAAGGAGCTGCCGGATAGTAATCCACCAAAAGATCAGCTGGTCCACAAAGGATCTGATGTGAGTATCGGTACTCAACCAGAAGAAGAAGGGACGCAAAGGAATTGGTTTATGGAAACATCTGAATAAGCCAAAGCTGGAATACAAAGGGTTTACGATTCCAAAATCGGGGGATCAGAGGCAGAGGCTCTGATAAAAAGATGAGTATGTTGAATAGAATTAGATGGCCAATCAATCAAGGATTGATTTACCGAGAACCAGTTCATGTCCAGAATGACGTCAGAGCCGGAAGGATGAATTAGTAGGAAACAACTGATGATTGCAAGTATTCGTAGCAGATTGAATCAAGGGGCTCAAAATGGTAATGACAAGAGATGTCAATGGAGATTACTAGACATAGGGAATTAACCATAAGGCAAGCAGGCAAGAATTTCAAGAGCAATAGGCTGCAGAGGATTTTCAGGAGGTCAAATAGCATTTCAAAGTATTTTGGAAAGCATAAGAACAACTGGGGATGAACGGACCCTGGTAAGTGAATTGTCCGCAGTGTGAAAAGAATCTGCAAAGCAGAAGGCACAAAGGATTCTCGGAATAGTGGAGAGTATTTTGGGTATCTTGTAACAATAAGAGCAACTGGGGATGAAGGTACAAATGACAAGGATGTTATTCACGGGGATTATCGGTGGTCAGGAACTGCGAACCAGTGGGCAGAGGGTCTCGAGAAACATCGAGGAGCATCCGCAGAATCTTCTGGCGAAGCAAGCGATCATCGGTAATGTCGGGGCTCTCTGGGAGGAAGTGGGTACGAGAACCTAATGTCAGAGTTAGTAAAATGTTTAACCCGAATAGTAGAGAGATCAGAGTGCCAGAGTAAAGACAAGGAATAAAAGATCCTAATACCACCCAATTGGCGACGTGGGCCCGTAAGCCACACAACCATGTTAGTAAAATAGTTTTTCGGATACTAGACTCAACTTTGGCCAAGGAGTTGGAAAGGGGGAGCCTACAGGCAGTCGGCTCTGATACCAACCTGTCTTGGATGAACTGAAATGGGTTAAAGGGGTGCTGTTTTGGTGCTGTTTCTTGATGTTAGGGTCACTTAACTAACTCAATTTATGTCAATTATATTTTTATAAATGCTTCTGGAATATTTGCAACATCATGAACATTTTAGTTACTGGATTTCAACAACTTTTGTTTTCACTTTAAGTTTGAAAATCCATTTGAATTGGAATTTGAAAAGAGATATGATACTGATGATGACCAAGCGGTGTTAAACAAGGGGACTTGGCATTATCAGAGGGTGATCACTGTAGTGTGAGGCTGGGGATGTTACAAATCTCCTCCACTACAAGAAATCTTCTTCCCCAACTACGACCGCCACTGAACTCCGACAATTTGCCCTGCTCCGCGCCGTCCCGGGCCTCCCCGACTGCACCTTCGAGCTCGCGGTGAGCTCCTCCCTCGGATCCTCCTTTTCCCCTTCGATTTGAACAGCGTAGGGCGCCATCACCGTCGTGCCCGAACTCGCGTGTACGCGTACATGCCTGCAATTGCTGCTCTGCTTCGTTGCGCTGCTGCTGTTTGCCTTCTGTTGTTGCTGTTTGCTAGCTGCCGCTCCTACTGCTTGTGCTGCTGCCCATGCCACTGCTGTGCTACTCTTGCGCTGCTACTGCTCTTGCGCCGCCGCCGCTACTTACCAGCGCTGCTGCCGCTGCTGCTATTTGCTGGCCGCTCTGGCGCCTAGCTGCAAAAGTGTTTGTTGAAGAAATAACTGACGAAACTAAACTGCACCAGAGAGCTTACCCCATCCAAACATGGTCATGTGCTTGTGTGTGCGTTTGAGTGCACACCCGTGATGTTGGCTGTGCAACCAGACCGGCCCTTGTTTATTAGAGCTAGGTTAGTTACTGCTAAATTAGTCTAATAACAGATGATGTTTGGTCCCTCATTAATTAGGTTTGTTTTATTTATTTGTTTATAGGTATAGCATATGACATGTGGACCCACAAGCACTGTTCACTATTTGACCCATTCAACTTTGACTGGCCCCACTTGTCATGCCCCCCTGTCTGTTTCGGGGTATTCTCGCGACACATGCCAGGGGGTGGCTTATCATGGATGGGGAAAGGAGGACATCGTCGGGCCCTGGAAGCAGGAATGGGCGAGAGCTCGAATGCACACGAGTCTTACCCAAGTTCGGGGCTCTCCAAGGAGATAACACCCCTGGTCCTGCTCTACGGGGTCTCCGCATGATGACTATGATCAGATAGTGGCTACAAGTTTGCTCCTGAAGCTGTTGGCTAGAGGAAGAAGAAGGGCAAGGCTAGCTTTTCTTGCTTCTCCTAGCTATGTGTGTATGAATGGCGTGGATGCTGAACCCTTTGCATGGGTGAGCCTGGGGGGTTTATATAGGCCTACCCCCAGGGGTATAATGGTAATAGGGCTGGGTGTAGGACCCGAATGTCAGTGTCTATAGTCGCCGGGTTCTCCGTCGGCTGCTGGGGCCCGCCACCTGGTGGGCCCCGCCGACTGCCGAGGATTCGGCCGACAAGTAGGGCCCGCCACCTGCGGGCCACGCTGATTGCCTTTTGCTGTAGCCTCGCCCTTGATGACGGGGGCCTTGTCGGGGGAGGCATGGCTACAGTCCCGCCGCCTGGTTTGCGCTCACTGTAGCCATACTCTGTCTCATCAGAGTAACGGCGCGTTGACTCCGAGAGGCGGGAGGGGCCGGCTGCTGGGAGCCGGTCCGCCACCGAAGCCGCCTTCTTGGGGAGAGCCATCTTCTGGTTGCTCACGGACAGGTAGGGCCTGCCGCCTGCGGGCCGTACCGACCGCCCGTCGTGGGAGCATGGCCCCTGCAGACGAGGGCTACGTCACCGGCCGCGTGGCTATAGTGCCGCGCCTGGCAGAGGGGTGTTTGCTTGGTCAGCCCGCGGCCTAGCCACACTCCTCCGGGATTCGAGGGAGAAGTTGGCCCTATAGCCACGCCCCATCTTATCATAATGAATGGGTGCAGACTCCGAGGGGAAGAAGGGCCGTCTGCTAGGATCCAGCCTCCCCCAAAGCCGCCTTCTGAGAGTGTGCCGCCATCTGGGAGCCGGCCTCTTGGGCCAGCCAGCCCAAGGAGCCGGCCATGCGTCCGGAAGGTGCGAGGGGCTTCGCTAGCCCTGATGTCTTGAAATGCTATATGGTGTTGATGAGGCTACCCATTGTCAATCCCTCCGACAGTAGTCCCCGAATCTGGTGAGGCACCGCGGCTCAAGCTGGAGTGCCTCAGCAGTTTCCTCCTCCGAGAGATCCTACGCCCTTGCTTTGTCCGACTCGTAGAAGCCGTCTGACAGGAACCGGGCGAGGTTGGGCCGGCCGCCTGATGAATTCAAATCGTCGTCGCGTGCGACGGGCGGCGCGCCTGCCGCCCGTTGCTCGCTTGCCACACGGCGCCAGCAGGCCAGGCCGGCCTGCCAGCCCACGCGCGCGACGAGACATCGCCGCAGGCACGGGCCCACCACTACAGGGCCTCGGCACGCGCGCGGATCCTATGCGGCTGAGGCGAGCGGTTGCCCTTCCGGGGCCAATTGAAGATGCGCCATAATTGGCGCAGAATTTACGGGGACGTGTGGGGCGTGGGCGTAGTTAATCCCCACGCCCCCCACGATTTGCCTCTTCGGCTCTGCCACCGCAGCCGTATAAGTAGGGGAGGGGCGAGGGAGCGGCCAAACGCATGCGCCCCCTCCCTCGCTTTCTTCTTCTTCTTCCTCCTTGCTGCTGCTGCTGCGTCGCGCCACCCGCCATCGAAGTGCTGCCGCAGCCCGCCGTCGCTCGACCTCTCCGTGCCACCGCGGCCTCGCCATTACTCGACCTCACCGCGCCGCCACCAAGCAACCACAGAGCATGGCGTGAGGCGAGTGGGATGGCTCAGACATCATCGACGAGCACATCGGCTTCCTCCGCGCGACGCGGAGGATGCCCAACGAAGCATGCATGGGCGCGCGGGTTCCTGCAGCGAGGGAGATCACGCCGGCGCCGGAGGCCGGCGAATTCGTCGTCTTTCGCAGTCACTTCCTCCGCGGCTTCGGTTTGCCGGTGAGTGGCTTCTTCCGCGACTTCCTCAACCTCTACCGCCTGCAGCCGCACCACCTCACGCCCAATACCGTGGTACTCCTCTCCGCCTTCATCACCTTTTGCGAGGGCTACCTCAGCGTCCTCCCTATGCTCGAGTTGTGGGGGAGGTTCTTCTACCTCAAGCTCGGCACCGTGGCCAAGGGTGAGCCGGCCCAATGTGGTGCTTGCGTCGCCGTGCGGCGCACCGGCGCTGGAACCCGGTTTCCGGCTGTGGCTGTGTTGGAGTCAGCCAAGTTGTGGCAGAAGTCTTACTTCTATGTCCGCAACTTGGATCCGACTCAGGACTACGTCAACCTGCCGGATTATGCAGCCGGCCCGCCTCCTGAGCCGCGGAACAATTGGGGCCAGCAGCCGAGGCCGCTGCCGGCTGCCATCACCAACGTCCTCGACCGCCTGCAGGAGATGACGGACTCGGAGGGCCTTCAGCCGGCGGACCTGTTGGCCGCCTTCATCCAGCGCCGGGTGTCGCCGCTTCAATTCCGGCCTCACTTGATCTGCGATATGAGCGGTCGCCGGGACCCTTGCCGGATGTCGACCAAGGAGATGCCGGCTGTGGAGGTTGTCCGCCATGTCGACAACATCTCCGGTAGCCAGCTCAGCGAGGAGGACTGGAGCTTCGGCAAGGAGCCTTACAGCCGCGCCAATCCGCCGCCTGTGGTTAGTATTTGGTCTCCCTTTTTGCCTACGCCGTGCTCTTTATCCACCCTGACCACCCGAATGCGGCGCAGCGCTTCGCCGGCCAGGGAGCAGGCGGCGCGCCAGATCCCGGCCACCAGTGGATGGCGGACCAGGAGGTGAGTGACATGGGCAACCCCGAGCTGGGGGCGGCCATGTTGGAGGAGGACGACGCCGCCGGTGGAGGCGGCGTCGGAGCAGGCAGAGCCGCAGGAGGCGGCGTAGGAGGTGACGTCCGGGACTGGCCAGACGACGACGAGGATGGCGACGAGCAATGTCACTCGGAAGGCGCCGACAGGATGGGAGCCGGCCCCTTGGCGACGCGGCCTACTGGCGGGGCGCCGACTGGAGCACCCGGCGCGTCTAAGCGCCGCGCTGACGTGGGGATGCTCGACACCCGGCCAGCCAAGAAGCCCAAGTCGACGGTTGCTGCGACCAAGCGGCAAGAGGCCGCGAAGGTGGCCGCCGTCTGGAGGGCCCCGAAGCCACGCCCGTTGGTGTCTGCGTAAGTGTTTTGACTGCTCTTGTTTTTGTTGTTTTGTCTTGGCTTTTCTTTTTCCAAACTTCTTATCTTTGCTTGTCTTGCTGAGCAGGGCTCCCCTCACTGTGTCACGGGCCCCGTCGGCCTCGGTGATTGGATAAGCAGGCGGCTCTGAGGATACCCACCGCGTGGACCCAGCCGCCGCCCTTCGAGAGGCAACGGAGAGGAACGCACGGGAGGCGCAGGAGGAGCGGGACGCCGCGGCACACCGGGAGGTTGCCGAGGCGAGCGCGGTGCGGGCGGAGGCCGAGGCTGTGACCAAGGGGCAGGCAAACGCGGCGGCCAGGGCGTAGGCGGAGGAGCCGGCCCGCGACATTGTTCTGGAGGCCACCGACCCACAGCAGCTGGAACCGCCGGAGGTGGAGGACCGGACGCCGACTGGAAGAGCCGGAGCTGACCAGACGGCGTCGGGGAAGGGGGCGACCGACCCTATCGTCCCGGAGGATGCCCAGCATGCGTCGGGTGCTGACGAGCGGGGAGGCGGCCATCCTGAAGGGCCGGAGGTGCCGCCAGCAAGCACTGAGCTGGTGGCAAGCCGGGCCATGGCGACCCGCACCTCCCCGCGCCTGCGCCCAACGCGGGCTACTTCTGCGCCGAGGCCGATGGAGGTTGGGGCCGCGAGTTCGCCTACGGCCGACACCAAGGCCTCGAGCTCTGCTCCGCCTGGTTGGGCACCAGGACCCGGCCCGGCTGTCCTCAACGTCGCGGTGAAGGACAACCTGGACCGGTTCAACGCCCACTGCGCCACTCTTCAGAAGGCCAGGAACGAGATGATGGCGATGCAGATGTCCGTCCGGGTATGCTTCCGACCTTGTGTTTTATTTTTGCAATCTCCGGTGGGGGCGCGCCAGCGCACCCACTGGGTGTAGCCCCCGAGTTCCAAGCCGGCTGCTAAGCAGGCGGTTTGGAACTTCAAGGCGTGCTTCCAAGTGCTGAAGTATTGTTCTCGTCGCAGGACTACCACAATTTGCGTGCGGCCGACTACAAGTCCCAAAATCAGGCGCTGGCCAAGCGGACTGCTGATCTGAACTGGAGCCATGGTACATAGGACGTCTTTCAGTGGGGGCGCGCAAGCGCACCCGCTGGGTGTAGCCTCCGAGATTCGGGCCGACTACTAAGGAGTCGGGCCGGATCTTCCGGCAACTTTTTGTCTTGTGCTGATGCTGACGTTTCTTTCTTGCCTTGGCAGAGGTCACCGCTCAGCTGCGGGCGCGCGTGGGCGAGCTCAAGACTGAGCTCCATACCAAAGAGCAAGAGCGCAGCCAAGCTGCCACGGAGCGTGACCGGCTTGCGAAGGAGCTGGCGGACCAGGCGACCCGGCACAAGGAGGAGTTCCGGCAGCTGAAGGACGGGGAGGCGCTCCTCAAGGCCGAGTTCGAGACTGAGCGCTCGGACTGGGCCGAGAGGGAGAAGCTGCTGTCGGACAGTTACGGGGTGATCGAGGACATGGTCGAAGGTATATCTTTTCTCCCTTTGTCGCTTAGTCGCCGGCTACTGTAGGAGGCCGGCTTCTAAATCCTTAGTCTTCTTCTGGACAGAGTTTTTCCTTGGGCGCTCCGTTGCCGTCTGCCAGGAAATCGAGGCGCGGTGCGATCAGCGGAGAAGGGCTGGCGCGGACATTCCGCCGAACCAGCCCCGAATTCTGGGCGAGCAGTTCTTGGCCATCAAGATGCGCCTTGAACCAGCGCACCGCCTGCTCCGCCGTCTTCAGCGCGCCGGGTCACAAGTCCTTGCGGGGCTCTGGCCGGATACTCGGATCCCTCAGACTCCCAGTCAGACTGCCGACTGGCTAGAGGTGGCGGCCATGCGGCTTGATGTAACACCCCAAAAATATTTTTTTGAATATTTGAAATCTTTCCCTTAAAAATAAAAGTTTTGAAAATCATTTTTTTTCATATCAAATTCTTCAATTTTAAAACGTTTTCAAATTTTATTTGGGTTCCAATCTTCTTTAAATATTCTGGTTGAAGAGTTTAAAAATATAAGGATAATTATTTTGGGGTTTTCAAACACTTTAGTTTTAGCAAGAAAAGTTTTGAGGATAATAAATTTTTCAAAAGAGACAACCTCTTCACCTCCCTTTTAGCCCTACTAAATCCATCCAACAAATTTTCTTCCACTCCAATTTTATCCCACAAGTCACTCACCTCATCTAGGACAGAATCCAACTCTTTCCTACTCCACAAAAATATTTTTCACCACCCAAATAAATTCCAAAGTTGGGATTCATATATTCCATCATTTCTTTGGTTTACAAAGGAACCACCATTTCTACAAGGATGCCACCTCCACTAAAATTATCCCAGCAAATATATGGTGCCCACAACCCATTTTTCCAAAAACATGGGGTGCCACAGTTCAAAAATTTCAAAGTCCACTCAATTCAAATTCGGACCAGATTCAATATTTCTGATCCAAACATATTTTTAAATGCTCCAAAAATTCCCAAACTTTGCCAGGCCCTCTCATTTGCATCAACACATCACCACAAAAATCCTCAAAATTAAAAAAATCCCTAGCACCCTCTGCCATGGGATCATATGAGTGTATGTGCACTGTTCATAGCTGAATAAGATTCAGTTAACTGAATCTTCAGGGGACAGGGGGTGATCGAGCCGTGCACTACAGTCCATCCATCCTCTTCTCCTCCATGCCTTCCCTCGCTTTAAGTGTGTAGGCCGGAGGCTGGCCGGTGCAACGGCCACCACGCTCGGCCACGGCAGGCCGAGCGGATCAGCTCGCCCCACCAGCCTCATTCACTGCACCGTACCCTGCTAACCTACTTCCCTCTCCACACATCGCTTCCCTCCACAACTCCGCGCACTAACCAAACCTATGGACCCCATCCGGCAGTCGCCGGAGACGGGCACGTCCGCCGCACTCGTACACCGACCTCGCCGTGGATAAGGCACCCGAGCTCGAATTCGTCCGCGCTGGCGCTTCGGGCAGCTTCCTCCACCCTCACTGACACTCACCGACCACGACCACCGCCCAAACCGACCTCGCCGCCCATCATAACTCCGGCGTAATCCGAACACCGCCGGACCGCCTCGGGACCACCTATATAAAGGCCCCCGAGCCCCGTTCTTCTCACCCATCGCCTCCACCACCTCCCAATCGCCCCTACACCACCCACCCGACCTCGAGGAGGTCTTCTTCTTCCCCTCCGATCACCGCTCCGCCGCCACTGTCACCGATCCGTTCATCGTCGTTACTCCACCTCAACTGCTCAAATCTTGCCAGTAGCCATATATTCCACCAAACCAACGATTCCCCGCTTCAATTCCACTCCCCGAGCTCTCTCCGACGAAAGCCCAATGCCACCGAACCACCGTCCGCCACCGTCGACCTCGCCGGCGTTCAGGTGCACCCAGGCGACCACCACCACCTCCCTCCGACGCGGCACTCCTCCCTGGTCATGTTCCGACCATCGCCGCCTTCCAAGACCCCGGCGATCACCGCCGGCGAACGCCGTCTCTTCTTTGTTCCGCGCGCGGTTCAAATATTTGAACCTGACGGGTGGACCCCACCCCGCGCTAATTCTTTTCTTTTTCTCTGTCTAAAAACGAAGGCGTAATCTCGACTTTTACGCTTTCCGGGCAGAGAAGCGTATTTCGGCCCGAAGCGTTTTATTTATAAACGCACAGGGACTGGCTTTTTACAGAAAAACCCCTGGTTTTGAAAGTTTAATAACTTTTAAACCACAACTCCGTTTGAGTTGAACTTTTTTTTGAAATTCTTATTTTTCTCTCTAGTTTTTTTAGAATTTATTTAAAAATGTTTTGGGACAACTTTTTGTACTGTTGCCAAATTTTTTAATTTGAGTTGATTTTGAATTTTCAGAAAAAGAATAGGGAAACTTTGCCGAGAATTTTGAAGGGTTTTCACCTGACTACTTTGGATAAGGCAAGCATTATTGAACTTGGGATATTGTGATTGCATTTGCTTTTGCATGTTGCATCGATTGATATTGCACCGTATGTGTAGTATGTCACTAGCACTTACATGCATGGTCATATCTCTTTTGCTCATTACTTGCACATCACTCAAGCAAGAGATTCTTCTGACACGGTAAAGTTGTGGAAATATGGGAGAGTGTCTCCTGCTTTGGATGTGCCGGTGGGCACGGGCCATTCTTGGTTTGACACGGTGGTGTCATGTGACTTAAGTGAATTATTCCGGTGATGTTAATTAACACCTCCTGAGTCGGCCTAGATCGAGTCTTGTTCCGTTACACCTAGCTGGATACCGTGCTGCCACGGGTCCTTCCGTGAGGAAGGTACAGCTGAGTAAGTTGTGAACCCCTGTCTAGGTACACACCGTACAGAGGGCCACAATGAGGGTTTCCAAAGGCCTTGTACTAAATGCTGTCATCCGGTCAGGGGCATGGGTGTTTCCGGTTGTGACTGAGAGGGGGGCACCCCTTGTAATCTGCGTGTATTAATAGTGATCCCATGCAGGACGTTGGTCTGTCTGTCTCAGAGTTTTTCTTGAACGATGCTTTGGGTGATTCCTGGCATCCGGAGAGTTATTCTGGTGTGTACTGGTCAGGTGTGTTTTCAACCCAAAGACCGTAATGGGAATTAGTCAGTGTCACGGTACTGACTAAAGAAATCCTTTACTTGTGGGTAAAGAGTACATCCTCTGCAGAGTTAAAACTGTTCGAATAGCCGTGTCCTCGGTCAAAGGGCGTAGCTGGGTGGGTCAAGTGTCGGTCCCGGTATCGGTCTCCAGAGGAAATAATTAAAATATGTCTGACTCATTTTTGCAGTATAATTGTTGATACCCTATTGCTACCTTGATTATTTTTATGCTTAATAAATATTATTATGGCTATATTGAGGACTAACCCGTTTCTCTCAATTTATTTCCTTCCTGAGTGTCTCAGGGGCTGGCTAGACTACCCCGGGCACTCAACTATTATTTTTAGGGATAATTAACTTTATGCCCCTAGTTGGGTCCCACTCGTCTGTTTTACCCCTAGTTTCAGAAATTCACCTGTTCAGTCCAAGCCACTTTGCAATTCTTATGCTTTTGCCCTTTGACCATTTGACCGTCACTTTGAAAAATTCATAACAAATTCATACTAACTCAGAAAAATTCAAATAAGATATCAAAATGTTCGGAAAAACATCACCTATATGTGCATGTCATTTTCATTCTTGACAAAAGTGTTGGAAAGTCCCCATCTCAGTTTTAGCTCATATGCTCTTAGCATGAACAGTAAAATCTAAAAAAATTCAAAAAAATCTAAAAAAAATTGGTGGCAAATATTGACCAATGTTTTGAGTGTTTGCCAAGTTTCATAATGGAATGACATTCGTGGAAGTCGTGGCAAAAAAAAGAAATTTTGGAGCTTTGATTTTCTTTTTTTTGCCACGACTTCCACGAATGTCATTCCATGATGAAACTTGGCAAGCACTCAAAACATTAGTCAACGTTTGCCACCAAATTTTTTTAGATTTTTTTGAATTTTTTTAGATTTTACTCTTCATGCTAAGAGCATATGAGCTAAAACTGAGATGGGGACTTTCCAACACTTTTGTCAAGAATGAAAATGACATGCACATATAGGTGATGTTTTTCCGAACATTTTGATATCTTATTTGAATTTTTCTGAGTTAGTATGAATTTGTTATGAATTTTTCAAAGTGACGGTCAAAGGGTCAAAGGGCAAAAGCATAAGAATTGCAAAGTGGCTTGGACTGAACAGGTGAGTTTCTGAAACTAGGGGTAAAACAGATGAGTGGGACCCAACCAGAGGCATAAAGTTAATTATCCCTTATTTTTAAGACCTCTCGTGGCGTCTCTCGAGTTAACAGGCGGTTTATCTTGCCACTACTCTTGTGGACACCCGATTGACATTTCTCTTCAATTCCAACCGTGGCGTCACTTGACGCCCAACAGTCATTTCTTTTCAAGACCTCTCGTGGCGTCTCTCGAGTTAACAGGCGGTTTATCTCGCCACTACTCTTGTAGACACCCGACCGGCATTTCTCTTATTTTTTTTTTCTGAATGTCACTTGGGCTACCCGTGGCATTCGCTTGCTTTTATTTTTCTTAGCAGACTGGTTATGGCTAACATGTTTTATTTACTCCTGCATTATTTTATAATTATGTCATGACCAGGATTTTAGTCAGCATGAGCATGTCATTATGATCCTACATGAGCATGTGCATCCATTATATCTTCTATTCAAAATGTTTGCGAGTACATTCCAACGCACTCACTGGCTTGTCCCTGGCTATTTACTTGGCCAGACTTGGAGGAGGACGAGCTTGTGGAGAAGGATTGCGCTAGCTAGCCCGACGCTTAGTGGAGTCCCAGTCAGTCACCTGTGAGATAGGAGTCTACCACATGTATCATCCGCTGAGCTTCCGCTAAACCAATAAAATAGTCAAGCCTCACTCTGACGCTTGGCTTTACATTATTGTATCAGAGATGTATCACCACCACACCATTGTCATATTCCACCATTGCCATATATTTGGCAAGTTTGTAATAATTTTGTTGAGCCTTCAGACTCAACCCAGTGTAATATTATTTGTACTGGTTATCTGTATCAAGGAAGTCCACCAGTTGTGTTGATCTTGGGGCTGGTGTGACTTAGGGCCTTTTCTGAGATTTAATCCCAGAGAGGGGATCGACAGGACTTGGTACCAGAGCCAGGCTGACTGTAGGAAACCCTAGGCACGATCGCTAGCACTCGAGTCAATACTAACATTTTTTAGCATGCATTTCATGCATCGTAACAAATTTTCCTTAGTCATCATATTTTTATGATATGACTGTTTGGATTTTTGTCTACTGATGTAGATGTCTGGTGGCAGCTGCCCATCCCAGATTTTTGCCAACGTGCCGGCGGGATTTTCCCGTCTTCTTGCCGTCATCGCTAGGGATGCGATGAGGTCTCCAAGTCGTCCTGAGTACATGATTTTTCCTGACAGGGTCACAGACACTCTGACTATGTACCAGGCTTCAGTATATATTCGGGGTGGGAGTAACCTGTCCTTCCGCAACTACCGTTTCATGGGGAGAGCCATGCCCTCTGAGAGGCATGCTATCCAGATGGCCGCACGTGAGGCTATTGCACGTCTTAGGGACATCCTGCCCATTATGCAAACTCGTCCCTATCACTACCTTCCGTGTCATGTTCCTTATACCAACCATTACGCTTTTTCCTGCACCGCGGGAGAAAGGGAGGGGGCGATTGAGCCCCTTGTTCAGTACATCATGGCACTCGAGTCAATTTTTACCGCACTGGTGGACGACCACCTTGCTGCATGAATGGACCTAGCTCGTGCGAGGATCACTCGCAGGAGTGAGTTCCGTTCACCTTCACCACGTACCCCTCATATTCTGACTCCACCACACTACTCTCCTACTCAGCCCATGGTTCAGCACTCATCCCCGAGTGATGAGGCTAGTCGCTTGGCTGCTCCTGTTCCGACCAGAGGCCCACTTTTGACGCACACGGTGCCACCTCAGACAGGCATGGCATCAACCGCTACACGACTGTAGACCATCCCAGAGGAGGAGGAGGTTGAGTCTCGAGAGCCATAGCTAGGACTCACCCTCAGCGGTGCTTACAGTGTCTCAGACACTCCGTGAGGACTAATCGAGCGTCAGCACCGTAGTAGTCTTTTATGATGACATGGTTGTAAGATATTTATTTTCTGTTTCTTCTTCTTTTCCTTCTTTGTAAGATGGCGAATAATGGACTCGGACCACAGCTCGTTGAGAGGACGAAGTAGTACGCTAGTCGAAAAAGTGGTCTTGTAGTATACGGTTTCTGCAAGCATCTTGTATAATTAAGTCCTGCTTGTATAAATAAATCCTGCGTGTATGATATAACCTGTTGTACTTGCATCCTGGGGAGGGGAGATTTATTTTCAGTCTCTTAAAAATTTTCTTTTCTTGTTGCCTTTATAATTTCTTTTCTCATTGGTGTTACACAAATACCCCCAGAAAGAAAATGCATCACCCCTGGACCCGTTCTATGCCAAATCCGCCAGAAAACAACCATGGACAGATGGGAAATAATTTTACACAAGGACAGAGTAGTCAACAGGGCAGTGACACAGCATTTTCACAAGTGTGCCGTCTGTACGAGCAAAGCCAGCAACAGCACCAAGAAATGATGCGACATTTAATCAACATGGGAAACCACCAAGGACAAAATCAGAACAGGTCAAAATTATTTGAGCTCCAGAAGACCAATCCTACTGTGTTTTCACACACCGACAAACCATTGGAGGCAGATGATTGGCTACGTGATATTGAAAGAAAATTGGTTATTGCACAGTGTACAGACTGAGAAAAAGTACTTTATACCCCGTACTATTTTTCTGGTACAGCAGCATCATGGTGGGAAAACTTATGCCACACTCATCCCAATGGAGCCAATATGACATGGGAACAATTCAAGGAAAATTTTCGGGGAGCACATATCCCCAACAGTATCATGAAACTGAAAAAGAGGGAGTTTGAGGATCTCAAGCAGCGAGGCACCACGGTGACACAGTACCTGGATCAGTTCACTCAGCTGGCCCGGTATGCCAACAATGAATATATGACAGAAGACAAAAAGATGGAAAAGTTTCTCGATGGACTTATTCCATCTTTAAAATGCCAACTGGTGGTCCACACCTTTCCTGATTTCAAGACACTGGTGGACAAGGCAATTATACTGGAGAATGAGCATCGTAACATGAACGAGATACGCAAGCGCCGTATGAACCAGTCATCTCAGGTTCGCAACAATAAACCCAAGAATGAATTTCAGAAGCCCACAACACACCGACCAGCAACACTACTACCTCGACCACCACAGCAGAACCGCAGTGCTTTCAACAACAGAACCAGAGATACAACATACTATCCGGGCATCACCTGCTATGCCTGCGGAGGATAAGGGCATTACTCCAGGCAATGCCCAAAGCAGGGAAATAATACTACTAAGCCCAACAACAATGGACGTGGTACAAACACAGCCCCCAAGCACCACAACATCAACCACAATAACAACCAAAGGAAGGGACAAGTCAACCATGTGACCTTTGAGGAAGCACAAAATGCACCGGATATTATGTTCGGTACGTTTCCTGTCAACTCAATTAATGCTACAGTTTTATTTGATTCCAGAGCTTCGCATTCGTGCATCTCTAAAAAGTTCGCCGCGAAGAATCAATTTTATTTTTCGCCTTTGCAAAATTCCATGGTTATTCAGTCCCCGGGATCGAAGCAAAGCACACAATGGTACTGCAAGGATGTAAATATCAGGATCAAGGGAATGGTATTTTTAGCCAACCTTATTGTTCTGGAAGCAGTCGAACTGGATGTTATTCTAGGAATGGATTGGCTAACCAAAAATAAAGGTTTCATAGACTGCTACAACCGCACGGTGACTCTTACAAGCTGCCCAGGAGAAACAATAAAATTTGGCACAAGGAGGATTTCCGCATCACAAGGAAAATTAAATCAAGTGGATGCGGCAGAATTAAGTAAGGTCCTTGTAGTCTGTGAGTACCCCGATGTATTTGCAGAAGAGCTACCAGGCATGCCACCTGATCGGGAAATTGAGTTCGTTATTGAATTAGCACCTGGAACGGCTCCCATTTATAAGAAGCCGTATCGTATGGCTCCAACCGAATTGGCTGAACTAAAGAAACAAATTAAGGAATTAATGGAAAAAGGGTACGTCAGACCCAGCTCGTCACCATGGGGGTCGCCAGTTTTATTTGCTAAGAAAAAGGATGGTACCCTCAGACTATGTATTGATTACATGGCTCTTAATATGGTCACCATCAAAAATAAATACCCGCTGCCCAGGATAAATGACTTGTTCGAACAGCTAGCAGAAGCCAAGGTATTCTCAAAAATAGATTTGAGGTAAGGCTACCACCAATTAAAAATCCGATCGTCACATATACCCAAGACTGCATTTACTACCAGATATGGATTGTACGAATTTACAGTGATGCCGTTTGGCTTAACCAACGCTCCCACTTATTTTGTTCATCTCATGAACAAGGTTTTCTTGAAATATTTGGACAAGTTCGTGGTCGTATTTATTGATGACATACTTATCTACTCCAAGACACCCGAAGAACACGAACAATACCTACGAATAGTCCTGGAAGAATTGAGGAAAAACCAACTTTATGCCAAATTTAGTAAATATGAATTTTGGTTACGAGAAGTTGGCTTCCTAGGACACGTTCTGACATGGGATGGGATAGCAGTAGACCCAAGCAAGGTGAAAGCTGTCCAAGAATGGAAACAACTCACCAACGTGACTGAGGTCAGGAGTTTTCTTGGTCTGGCAGGATATTACCGAAGATTTATCGAAGGATTTTCCACCATAGCAAAACCCATGACCCAATTGCTTAAGAAGGATAAGAAGTTTGAATGGACTGAAGCTTGTGAGAAAAGTTTCCAAGAATTGAAGAAAAGATTAACAACGGCACCCGTTCTGGTCATACCCAATGTGCACAAAAAGTTTGAGATATACGGTGACGCGTCCAGGAAAGGCCTTGGATGTGTATTAATGCAAGAAGGAAAAGTCGTGGCTTATGCCTCAAGACAGCTACGACGACACAAGGAGAATTATCCTACACATGATCTGGAGCTAGCTGCGGTAATACACGCACTCAAAGAATGGCGACACTTTCTTCTCGGTGAGCGATGTGAAATATACACGGACCACAAAAGTCTTAAGTATATTTTCACCCAGTCGGAATTAAACTTGAGACAGCATCGCTGGCTTGAGTTAATAAAGGACTACGATACCGGAATTCATTATCATCCGGGTAAAGCAAATGTTGTGGCAGATGCTCTCAGCCGAAATTCCTGCACCAATAATAATAGTGTGCAATTTTCACAACATGAGTTCAACCAGGAATTTGCCAAACTCAATATGGTCTTAATCACCGAAGGAACCATTAACCAACTGGAGATGAAACCAACATTAGAGGATCAGATCAAAGAAGCCCAAGAAGGACACCCAAGTATTGAGGGGATTAAGAGGAAAATGAAACTGGGCAAGGCGCCCGAGTTTACCGTTGATGGTCAGGGAATTTTATGGTTCGGGAAAAGAATATGTGTGCCTAATAAG
Organism: Thinopyrum elongatum; assembly: GCA_011799875.1. Taxonomy (NCBI): domain Eukaryota; kingdom Viridiplantae; phylum Streptophyta; class Magnoliopsida; order Poales; family Poaceae; genus Thinopyrum; species Thinopyrum elongatum. The sequence goes on from CM022301.1 coordinate 303,299,593, forward strand.
GAAGAATTAAAGGAACAAATTTTGGCAGAAGCCCATACCACCCGCAAACTGGAGGACAAACTGAGCGGGTAAATCAAATATTGGAGGACATGCTAAGAGCATGTGTGCTCACCTACGGAGTTAGCTGGGAAGACAGTTTATCATACGCGGAATTCTCATATAACAACAGTTATCAAGCCAGTTTAAAAATGTCACCTTTTGAAGCCCTGTACGGACGAAGGTGCCGTACCCCACTCAATTGGTCAGAGACCGGAGACAGTCGAATTTTTGGTCCCGAAGTTCTTAAAGAAGCAGAAACAAAAGTGAAGCTTATTCAAGGCAGACTGAAAGCAGCTCAGAGCCGTCAAAAGAGCTACTATGATCAAAAGCACCGCCAAATCAGTTTTGAGCCCGATGAATACGTGTATCTCAGAGTACCTCCAACTAGAGGACTACAGAGATTTAAAGTCAAAGGAAAATTGGCACCAAGATTTATTGGACCATTCCGTGTAATCGCAAGAAGAGGCAAGGCTGCTTATCAACTAGAGCTACCGGCAGAATTATCAGATGTTCACGATGTGTTTCACGTATCACAACTAAGGAAATGTGTTAATAACCCAGAAAAGCAAGTGCAACACCAAGACTTGGACCTTCATCCAGACCTCACATATAGGGAGCATCCTATAAAGATTTTAGAGGAATCTGAACGGATGATCCGGCAGAATGTAATAAAATTTTACAAGGTTCAATGGAGTAATCACACCGAGGAAGAAGCAACATGGGAAAGAGAGGATCATCTGAGGACTGAATACCCGTACCTGTTTAAGGGACAGCTGAAATCTCGGGGACGAGATTTTTCTTAGGGGGGTAGGTGTTGTAACACCCCAAAAATATTTTTCTGAATATTTGAAATCTTTTCCTTAAAAATAAAAGTTTTGAATTTTTTTTTTCATATCACCTTTCTTCAATTTGAAAACCTTTTCAAATTTTATTTGGGTTCCAATCTTCTTCAAATATTCTGGTTGAAGAGTTTAAAATTATATGGATAATTATTTTGGGGTTTTCAAACACTTTAGTTTTAGCAAGAAAAGTTTTGAGGATAATAAATTTTTCAAAGGAGACAACCTCTTCACCTCCCTTTTAGCCCTACTAAATCCATCCAACAAATTTTCTTCCACTCCAATTTTATCCCACAAGTCACTCACCTCATCTAGGACAGAATCCAACTCTTTCCTACTCCACAAAAATATTTTTCACCACACAAATAAATTCCAAAGTTGGAATTCATATATTCCATCATTTCTTTGGTTTACAAAGGAACCACCATTTCTACAAGGATGCCACCTCCACTAAAATTATCCCAACAAATATATGGTACCCACAACCCATTTTTCCAAAAACATGGGGTGCCACAGTTCAAAATTTTCAAATTCCACTCAATTCAAATTCGGACCAGATTCAATATTTCTGATCCAAACATATTTTTAAATGCTCCAAAAATTCCCAAACTTTGCCAGGCCCTCTCATTTGCATCAACACATCACCACAAAAATCCTCAAAATTCAAAAAAATCCCTAGCACCCTCTGCCATGGGATCATATGAGTGTATGTGCACTGTTCATAGCTGAATAAGATTCAGTTAACTGAATCTTCAGGGGACAGGGGGTGATCGAGCCGTGCACTACACTCCATCCATCCTCTTCTCCTCCACGCCTTCCCTCGCTTTAAGTGTGCAGCCGCGGGGCCTCCTCGTCAGCCCCTTGCCATCAACAGGCCGGAGGCTGGCCAGTGCAACGGCCACCACGCTCGGCCACGGCAGGCCGAGCGGATCAGCTCGCACCACCAGCCTCAGTCACTGCACCATACCCTGCTAACCTACTTCCCTCTCCACGTGTCGCTTCCCTCCGCAACTCCGCGCACTGACCAAACCTCTGGACCCCATCCGGCAGTCGCCGGAGACGGGCACGTCCGCCGCACCCGTACACCGACCTCGCCGTGGATAAGGCACCCGAGCTTGAATTCGTCCGCGCTGGTGCTTCGGGCAGCTTCCTCCACCCTCACTGACACTCACCGACCATGACCACCGCCCAAACCGACCTCGCCGCCCATCATAACTCCGGCGTAATCCAAACCCCGCCGGACCGCCTCGGGACCACCTATATAAAGGCCCCCAAGCCCCGTTCTTCTCACCCATCGCCTCCACCACCTCCCAATCGCCCCTACACCACCCACCCGACCTCGAGGAGGTCTTCTTCTTCCCCTCCGATCACCGCTCCGCCGCCACTGTCACCGATCCGTTCATCGTCGTTACTACACCTCAACTGCTCAAATCTTGCCAGTAGCCATATATTCCACCAAACCAATGATTCCCCGCTTCAATTCGACCCCCCGAGCTCTCTCCGATGAAAGCCCAATGCCACCGAACCACCGTCCGCCACCGTCGACCTTGCCGGCGTTCAGGTGCACCCAGGTGACCACCACCACCTCCCTCCGACGCGGCACTCCTCCCTGGTCATGTTCCGACCATCGCCGCCTTCCAAGACCCCGGCGATCACCGCCGGCGAACGCCGTCTCTTCTCTGTTCTGCGCGCGGTTCAAATATTTGAACCTGACGGGTGGACCCCACCCCGCGCTAATTCTTTTCTTTTTCTCTGTCTAAAAACGAAGGCGTAATCTCGACTTTTACGCTTTCCGCGCAGAGAAGCGTATTTCGACCCGAAGCGTTTTCTTTATAAATGCACAGGGACTGGCTTTTTACAGGAAAACCCCTGGTTTTGAAAGTTTAATAACTTTTAAACCACAACTCCGTTTGAGTTGAACTTTTTTTTGAAATTCTTATTTTTCTGTCTAGTTTTTTTAGTATTTATTTAAAAATGTTTTGGGACAACTTTTTGTACTGTCGCCAAATTTTTTAATTTGAGTTGATTTTGAATTTTCAGAAAAAGAAGAGGGAAACTTTGCCGAGAATTTTAAAGGGTTTTCACCTGACTACTTTGGACAAGCCAAGCATCATTGAACTTGGGATATGGTGATTGCATTTGCTTTTGCATGTTGCATCGGTTGATATTGCACCGTATGTGTAGTATGTCACTAGCACTTGCATGCATGGTCATATCTCTTTTGCTCATAACTTGCACATCACTCAAGCAAGAGATTCTTCTGACACGGTAAAGTTGTGGAAATACGGGAGAGTGTCTCCTGCTTTGGACGTGCCGGTGGGCACGGGCCATTCTTGGTTTGACACGATGGTGTCATGTGACTTAAGTGAATTATTCTGGTGATGTTAATTAACACCTCCTGAGTCGGCCCAGATCGAGTCTTGTTCCGTTACACCTAGCTGGATACCGTGCTGCCACGGGTCCTTCCGCGAGGAAGGTACGGCTGAGTAAGTTGTTAACCCCTGTCTAGGTACACACCGTACAAAGGGCCACGATGAGGGTTTCCAAAGGCCTTGGACTAAATCCTGTCATCGGGTCAGGGGGCATGGGTGTTTCCGGTTGTGACTGAGAGGGGGGCACCCCTTGTAATCCGCGCGTATTAATAGTGATCCCATGCAGGACGTTGGTCTCTCCGTCTTAGAGTTTTTCTTGAATGATGCTTTGGGTGATTCCTGGCATCTGGAGAGTTATTCTGGTGTGTACTGGTCAGGTGTGTTTTCAACCCAAAGACCGTAATGGGAATTAGTCAGTGTCACGGTACTGACTAAAGAAATCCTTTACTTGTGGGTAAAGAGTACACCCTCTGTAGAGTTAAAACTGTTCGAATAGCCGTGTCCTCGGTCAAAGGGCGTAGCTGGGTGGGTCAAGTGTCGGCCCCGGTATCGGTCTCCGGAGGAAATAATTAAAATATGTCTGACTCATTTTTGCAGTATAATTGTTGATACCCTATTGCTAACTTGATTATTTTTATGCTTAATAAATATTATTATGGCTATATTGAGGACTAACCCGTTTCTCTCAATTTATTTCCTTCCTGAGTGTCTCAGGGGCTGGCTAGACTACCCCGGGCACTCAACTATTATTTTTAAGACCTCTCGTGGCGTCTCTCGAGTTAACAAGTTGTTTATCTCGCCACTACTCTTGTGGACACCCGATTGGCATTTCTCTTCAAGTCCAACCGTGGCGTCACTTGACGCCCAACAGGCATTTCTTTTCAAGACCTCTCGTGGCGTCTCTCGAGTTAACAGGCGGTTTATCTCGCCCCTACTCTTGTAGACACCCGACCGGCGTTTCTCTTATTTTTTTTTCTGAATGTCACTTGGGCTACCCGTGGCATTCGCTTGCTTTTATTTTTCTTAGCAGACTGGTTATGGCTAACATGTTTTATTTACTCCCGCATTATTTTATAATTATGTCATGACCAGGATTTTAGTCAGCATGAGCATGTCATTATGTTCCTACATGAGCATGTGCATCCATTATATCTTCTGTTCAAAATGTTTGCGAGTACATTCCAACGTACTCACTGGCTTGTCCCTGGATATTTACTTGGCCAGATTTGGAGGAGGACGAGCTTGTGGAGAAGGATTGCGCTAGCGAGCCCGACGCTTAGTGGAGTCCCAGTCAGTCACCTGTGAGATAGGAGTCTACCACATGTATCATTCGCTGAGCTTCCGCTACACCAATAAAATAGTCAAGCCTCACTCTGACGCTTGGCTTTATGTTATTGTATCAGAGATGTATCACCTCCACACCATTGTCATATTCCGCCACTGCCAAATATTTGGCAAGTTTGTAATAATTTTGTTGACCCTTCAGACTCAACCCAGTGTAATATTATTTGTACTGGTTATCTGTATCAAGGAAGTCCACCAGTTGTGTTGATCTTGGGGCTAGTGTGACTTAGGGCCTTTTCTGAGATTTAATCCCAGAAAGGGGCTCGACACTTGAGGCCTGGAAAGGCGCCGCAGCTCGGGCGGGTGCCAGGGCGACGCTGGAGTTCGTCAAAGCTTGGTATCCGGACATGAGGTTGGCTCAGCTTGCCACCTTCCGCCAGGAGGCAGGACCAAAGCTGGAGGCGGCGCAGGATGAGATCACCAACCGCGCGGTAGCCCTTGCCGACTGCACCGACGTCAGCATCTTCATCCCAGAGCGGGCGGAAGACGACACTGAGGTGCCGCCATCCCGGTTCGGGCTGGACCCGAATGAGGGGGAGGACTCGGCGGAGGAGATCGCCTCCAGCGACAAGGGCGAGGATGATGAGGACGAGGAAGGCGAGGACGTCGCACCAGATGGCGGAGCAACCAGCCAGACTCAGCCCGATCGGGCTTCAACCAGTGAGCCGCGGGAGGTCACGTCACCTGCTGCCGACACCGACCAGGCCGAGATCCGACAGCCGAACGCCCCATCAGTCGGCGCATCTGCCACCGCCGACCTGTCCACGCCGCCCGTAGCGCCCTTGGCCTAGGCGGCCCTTTATCTTTTTAACATTTCTCTGTCTTGTACTTGAGCAAACAAGTTAATCGTGCGAAGTTCCACCCACTGGTGGTGTAATTCAAACACTGTTGAATGCTGGCCTTGGGCCTTTTGCGATGTAAATAATTTATCTCCCACATGCTTGTGTCTTTTGCCGGATTCTAGCTCATCTTTTCCTTTGCTCTATTTGGCTTTTTCTTTTGCCGCCTTCCTTTGGCTGCCGCCCTGCCAGCCGGACAGCCGCGCTGCGGTCTGTGGCTGGGTCAGGGACTTGGCCGTTTTAGAATAGGCAAGTTACTTTGTCCGCCTAGAGCGTAGCTAGTCGAGCGAGAAGCCGGCCGGCCGGCTGCTGAGTAGCCAGACGGGTAGGCTAGGAGCCAGCCTGGCCTGTGTTGGCGTTCTTCCTTAGTCGTTTTTCGTGTGGACGGTGATTCCGGCCTTTAGCTCTTGCCAGTCCAATAGTCGCGCTGCGAGCTATTGCTGAGGCGAAGAGAGGGCTTTGGCGTCGGCGCACTACTTGTCCGACTTCGGGTGGTGCCATCTTAGGTCAAGGCGGCGAGCCCCCGGGCCGGCTGACCGGACCCGGACAGGGCGAAAGAATGAAAGAACACATTCATAGGTGAAGCTTATCATAAAGATAAAAAGGTAGCCCCCGAGTGCGCCTCGGGGGACCTGTTGTCTTAGCTTAATACAAAAGGTAGCGTGGTACATACACTGCATCAACTGTAAAATGGGCGGAGAAGATTCACGTTCCATGGTCGCTCTGTCTCTTGGCCGGAATTGTCCCTCTTGCGAGCCCTGGGCTTCTGTGCGTTGATGAGGTAGTAGGAGTCGTTGCCCAGCGCTTTGCTGATGATGAAAGGCCCCTTCCAAGGAGCCGAGAGCTTGTGCTGGCCGGCTGTTCGCTGGATCAGCCGGAGCACAAGATCGCCCTCGCGGAAAGCACGCGGCTTGACCTTCTTGCCGTGGTAGCGGCGCAGGCTCTGCTGGTAGATGGCGAACCAGCTGAGTGCTAGCAGCCGGGCCTCTTCCAGCAGATCGATGCCGTCTTCTCGTGCCTCCTGGGCTTCCGCCTCCATGTACATGGTGACGCGAGGCGAGTCGAACTCAATATCTGTTGGGATGACAGCCTCGGCCCCGTACACGAGGAAGAAGGGTGTGAAGCCGGTTGCTTTGTTTGGCGTGGTTCGAAGACTCCAAAGGACGGCAGGCAGCTCCTCGATCCAGCAGCCGGCCGAGCGCTCTAGGGGCTCGACCAGCCGGGGCTTGATGCCGGACAGCATGAGGCTGTTTGCTTGCTCCACCTGGCCGTTTGACTGCAGGTGGGCAACGGACGCTAAGTCCAGTCGGATGCCCTGCGTCGGGCAGAAATGGGCCAAGGCGCCTTTGGCGAAGTTTGTGCCGTTGTCCGTGATGATGCTATGCGGGATGCCGTACCGGATGGTGATGTCAGCGATGAATGTGACGGTAGTCGGACCATTCAGCTTCTTGATTGGCTTCGCCTCAATCCACTTTGTGAACTTGTCCACGGCGACCAGCAGATGGGTCAGGCCGCTGCGTGCTGTCTTGAATGGGCCCACCATGTCCAATCCCCATACGACAAACGGCCAGGTGATGGGAATGGTCTTGAGTGCAGATGCCGGCAGGTGCTGCTTGGAGCTGAAGCGTTCGCACCCCTTGCACTTGCGGACCTACTCCTTGGCATCGTCAAAAGCAGTCGGCCAGAAGAAGCCATGGCGAAAAGCTTTTGCGACGAGGGATCTGGAGGCAGCATGGTGGCCACATTCGCCTTGATGGATATCTCTCTGGATCTTGATGCCCTTCCCTGGCTCAACGTAGCACTGAAAAATGCCAGTCACGCTATGCCTGACGAGCTCTCTATTGCCTATCGTGTATGCTACTGCCCGGCGTTGCACCTGCCGGGCCAAAATCTCGTTGGTTGGTAGCTCTCGGCTCACCCGGAAGTTGAGGATGGGCTGCTCCCAAGATGGAGCTTCTACCACTGTCATGACAGCAACCGGCACCAGGGGGTCGGGTTGGAAGGCGGCGGTTTGGAGCCGACCGCTGCTTGCTGCATCGTTGAAGACCCCGGGCCGAGTGCTGCAGTCCCCGGGCTGGGTTCTGAAGCCCCTGAGTAGGGTGCGGGTGCTGCAGCCCCCGGGCTGTTTGCTGAAGTACCCGAGCCGACTGCTGAAGTCCCCGAGCCAGATCCGACTGCTCCGGGGTCAGCCGGCACGAAGATGGACTCTGACTCTGGCGAAGGCTTGATAGACGGCTTGTGCAAGCACTCGAGGGAGACGCCGGTTGGTATTGCTTGCCGGGTGGAGCCGATCCGTGCCAGGGCATCGGCTTGCTCGTTGTCGGCTCGTGGCACATGAAGGAACTCACACCCGTCGAAGTGGCCGCTAATTTGCTGGACGAGGAAGCGGTAGCTTGCCATGTTGGCGTCCTTGGCATCCCTGTCGCCAGAAGACTGTTGGACCACCAAGTCTGAGTCGGCGTAGCACAGAATCCGGCGGATGCTGATCTCCTTGGCTAGCCGGAGCCCGTGGATGAGCGCCTCGTACTCGGCCACATTGTTGGAGGTGGCGAAGTGGATCTGCAGCGTGTACTTGAGCTTGTTGCGTTTGGGAGAGGTGAGGACGATGCCGGCTCCCAGACCAGTGCGCATCTTCGAGCCATCAAAGTGCATCCGCCAATGAGTGGAATCCGGCGTTGGCGGCGGGTACTGGGTCTCAGCCCAGTCGACGAGGAAGTCGGCCAACGCTTGGGACTTGATGGCGGTGCGGGGCTGGTAGAGGATGGTGTGGGGGGCCAGCTCAATGGCCCATTTGGCCACCCGGCCTGAGGCATCTCTGGTGCCTATGATCTCGGCAAGGGGGCGTTGCAGACGACCGTGATGGTGTGCTCCTGGAAGTACTGCTTCAGCTTCTTGGCGGCAAAGTACACGCCGTAGCACATCTTCTGGTAGTGGGGGTAGTTCTGCTTGGAGGCGAACAACACCTCGCTCAGGTAGTAGACCGGCCTCTGGACCGGCTGGGCCTTGCCGTCTTCTGGGCGCTCGACCACGATCACGGTGCTGACCACCCGGCTGGTGGCAGCGATGTAGAGGAACCTGGGCTCTTTAGCAGCCGGAGCGGCCAGAACAGGCGGCGTGGACATCATGCGCTTGAGCTGGAGGAAAGCCTCGTCCGCCTGGTCGATCCACTCGAAGCAGGTGGTCTTCTTCATCAGCTGGTACAGTGGGAGGGCCTTCTCGCCTAGCCGACTGATGAACCGGCTGAGTGATGCCAAGCACCCGGTGAACTTCTGGATGTCTCGTAGCCAGGTCGGCTTCTGCATCCGCTCGATGGCCTTGATCTTTACAGGGTTGCACTTGATCCCACGCTCAGAGACAAGGAAGCCAAGGAGCTGGTCGGCTGGTACTCCGAAAACGAATTTCTCCGGGTTGAGCTTGATCTAAAAGCGGCACAAGTTGGCAAAGATCTCCTTGAGGTCCTCCAAAAGGGTGCCACGCTTCTCCGTCTTCACCACAATGTCGTCCACATAGACGTGGGAGTTTTGGCCGAGTTGCTTCAAGAGGCACTTCTGCATGCAGCGCTGAAAGGTGGCACCGGCATTCCTCAAGCCAAACGTCATGGTGATTTAGCAGAAGGTGCCGAATGGTGTGATGAAGGAGGTCTTCAGGCGGTCGGCCGAGTCCAGCTTGATCCGGTGGTAGCCAGAGTAGGCGTCCAAGAAAGACAGCAGCTCGCAGCCGGCCGTGGAGTCGATCACTTGATCTATCCGGGGCAAGGCAAAGGGGTCCTTGGGGCAGGCTTTGTTGAGGCTAGTGTAGTCGATACACATGCGCCACTTGTTATTCTTCTTCAAGACAAGGACTGGGTTGGCAAGCCAGTCCGGGTAGAACACTTCCATGATGAAGCCGGCTGCCAGAAGCCGGGCGATCTCTTCACCAACAATCCTTCTCTTCTCTTCTAACAGGCGGCGGAGGGGTTGCTTGACCGGTTTTGCATCCGATCTCACATGTAGCTTATTCTCGGCGAAATCCGTCGGAACACCCAGCATGTCCTTGGGAGACCATGCGAAGATGTCCCGATTCTCATGGAGGAAATCGACGAGCTCGCTTTCCTATTTGCTGTCGAGGTGAGACCCCACGACAGCAAATCTCTCTGGGTGCGCCGGATGCCAGGCGATCTTCTTGGTTTCCTTGGCCAGCTGGAAGGAGCCCTAGCTCTCCGCGTCCTTGGGGTCGGATGGCATGTCCGGCTGCTTGCTGGCCATGGCCACCACCTGGTCAAGGAGGCGCTTCTCTTCAGCGATGACGAGGGACTCGGCCAGCCGGCTGCTGGCGGCAGCACACATGAGCGACTTCTGGTAGTCGCCGGCAATGGTGATGATGCCCTTGGGACCCAGCATCTTCATCTTCAGGTAGGCGTAATGCGGCACCGCCATGAACTTGGCTAGTGCGGGCCAGCCCAAGAGCGCGTGGTAGGGGCTGTCCAAGTCGACCACCTCGAACCAGATTGGCTCACGGCGGAAGTGGGTCTTGTCGCCGAACAGAACACCAATCTTGATCTTGCCGATTGGAGAGCAGGAAAGCCCAGGGACTATGCCATGGAACACGGTTCGGCTGGGTAGGAGTTGCTTTTCTTTGATGCCTAGCTACTCCATGGTGTCGCGGTATAGGATGTTGATGCTGTTGCCGCCGTCTATCAGGATCCGGGAGAAGCGGCAAGCCCGCCTCTCCGTTGAGAAGGTGGAGTCTAGCACCATTGCATAAGCACCCGGCGAGGGCATCACGGCCGAGTGGTCCTCACGGCTCCAACTGATGGGCTTCTCGGACCAGTGCTTGAATTGGGGGACCTCTGAGGCGACAGTGTTCACCTCGCGGTGCTGCTGCCGCCGACTGTGCTTGTCATTGGCTTGGCTGGTGAAGATGACGTAGGAGGCGTTGGCTTCGGGGAACTCGTCTTGGAGCATGCCGACTAGGCGAGATGCCGGCTGTTGAGGAGGCGGAGCCGTCGGGCCGGCTGGCGGAGGCGGCAGGCCCTCGCCCTTGGCAATTCTGGCGAGCCAGTTGCACTTCCGAGTGGTGTGGTTGGACGGCTTCGCGCCGCTGTTGAACTTGCACGGGGCATCGAGGGCTTGCTCGAAGGAGAAGGCGGGCAGCCAAACACCCTTGCCGCCTTTCTGACGCTTGGGGCCGGGTTGTCCTTCCGGCTGCTGGTCTTCGACGGTTGCTACTTGCCGGCTGTTGGAAGCCTACTGCTGGGCTTTGCGCTTGTTGTCATTCGGCTATTGGCGCCGGTTGGTGTCACCAGCCGGAGCTTGAGGGGCCGACTGGATCACCTTCCCGGACGCGTCAACCCGGATCTCCGACTTCATGGAGGAGTCGGCCATGGCGTACTTGTCCGCCATGACCAGGAGCTCGTCCAATGTAGCCGGCTCGTCGCATAGGATCTTGTGCTTGAGCAGAGTGCCTTCTCTGCACCCGGAGGTGAAGTACTCGATGGCATGTACCTCATGCACCCCTTCGCAGGAGTTGTGCAGCTCGGCCCAGCGCGTCAGGTAGTCGCGGGTGGACTCGGTCGGCCCCTGAATGCACATGGAGAGTTGGCGAGGCTTGGAGGGCCGCTTGTAGGTGATGGTGGAGTTGCGGATGAAGACATCGGTGAAGTCCAGCCAGCTGTTGACGCTGTAGGGCTTGAGGCTGTTCAGCAACGTCCGGGCCATGCCCTGGAGCATGAGCGAAACGTACTTCACGGCAACGCACTTGTTGCCGTTTGCTATGCTGACTGCTGTCGAGTAGTCGGTCAGCCAGTCCTACGGCTTCACGGAGCCGATGTACTTGGGAGTGTCTCGAGGGAGCGAGAACCCTTTGGGGAAGGGCTCGTCGCGGATGCGGGGGCCAAAGCAGGCCGGGCCGATCGTGTCTTCCTCTTCTACGGCCAAGGACCGAGCGAGCCGCTCGATCTGGAGGCGCACATAGTTCTCTCCGACTCCTTCACGGGGGCCCAGCCGGCCTTCGAGAGTCGGATGATCCACAGGAGGCGGAGAGGCCAGCCTCTCCCTGCGACGGGGAGCTAGATGCTCATCCCGCTGGTGTTCCACCCGTGGGCGGTCGTCATGGCTGCGCACAACCGTGAGGCGAGTGCGCCGGCTGCGGCTAGCAGCTAGCTCCAGGTCTTGCTGACCGCGGTCTCCGCCTGCTGGGGACCGGGAGGTCGCTCCATGCTCACGACGGGGGGTTGGTTTTCGGCTTGCTTGCCGGCAGCCATCGTGCGGTGGTACGCATCTTGCTGCGTGGTTGCAGCATCGAGGAGCTCCTGGAGGCACGCCATCTGGCTGCGCCACTCGTCGCCCTCTAGGTTATCCAATTCATCTGTGGCCACCTGGGCAGCACGCAGGTTCTCCACTGGGGTGGCGTAGACCGGGCGTCCGACTCCCAGCATGCTGGATATGGCCGCGCCGCATTGCCGAACGGTGCCGGCTCGGCTGGGCTCGCCAGCAGCCGGCGTGCCGCTCGCGATGCGGTCGATCTCTTGCTGGCAGGCCTCAGCGTGGCGCCTCATGGCCGCCATCTTGTTGGTGCTTTCAAGGAGCATGACACGGAACGCCTCCAGTGTCGCCCCATCGGCGTTAGCTGCAACGGGGGCGGCTAGGCCCTGCATGGCCGCTCGCAGCGGGTCCTGGGCAGCCCCAGCGGAATCATCGCCGTGGCCAATGACCAGCACCTCCGCGATGGTGCCGGCGTTGGTGTTGCTGGCGACAGGAGGGAGCGGATCGTCAATGACCACCACATTGGCGGGGAAACCGTTGGTGGAGGCCGCGCCGGAGTCGATGAGCATCTCGACGGGCTCGATGGAGGGGTCGGTGGAGCCGACGGACTCCGTGTCGGAGGCGGGCGCGTCGGAGATGCCGAGCTTGCCGAAGGGGTCAATGAGGCAGCTCACAGGGTAGGCTGCTCCCGCGTCAAGCGATGCGTTGGTTCATGTGCTAACCGGCGCGTCGGGCTGGCTGATCAGGCCAGACGCGACGTGCTCGACGGAGAGGAAGAGGGTTCCCGTCTAGAACATGTCTCCGGCCGACGCTGCGCTTTGCCCCATGGTGGGCGCCAACTGTCGGGGTATTCTCGCGACAGATGCCAGGGGGTGGCTTATCATGGATGGGGACAGGAGGACGTCGTCGGGCCCTGGAAGCGGGAATGGGCGAGAGCTCGAACGCACACGAGTCTTACCCAGGTCCGGGGCTCTCCGAGGAGATAACACCCCTAGTCCTGCTCTGTGGGGTCTCCGCATGATGACTATGATTAGATAGTGGCTACAAGTTTGCTCCTTGAGCTGTTGGCTAGAGGAAGAAGAAGGGCAATGCTAGCTTCTCTTGCTTCTCCTAGCTATGTGTGTATGAATGGCATGGATGCTGAACCCTTTGCATGGGTGAGCCTGGGGGGTTTATATAGGCCTACCCCCCAGGGGTACAATGGTAATAGGGCCGGGTGTAGGACCCGGATGTCAGTGTCTATAGTCGCCGGGTTCTCTGCCGGCTGCCGGGACCTGCCGCCTGGTGGGCCCCGCCGGCTGCCGAGGATTCGGCCGACAAGTAGGGCCCGCCACCTGCGGGCCACGCTGATTGCCTTTTGCTGTAGCCTCTCCCTTGATGACGGGGGCCTTGTCGGGGGAGGCATGGCTACAGTCCTGCCGCCTGGTGTGCGCTCACTGTAGCCATACTCCATATTGTCAGAGTAACGGCGCATTGACTCCGAGAGGCAGGAGGGGCCGGCTGCTGGGATCCGGTCCGCCACCGAAGCCGCCTTCTTGGGGAGCGCCGTCTTCTGGTTGCTCATGGACAGGTAGGGCCCGCCGCCTGCGGGCCGTACCGACCGCCCGTCGTGGGAGCATGGCCCCTGCAGACGAGGGCTACGTCACGGGCCGCGTGGCTATAGTGCCGCGCCTGGCAGAGGGGTGTTCGCTTGGTCAGCCCGCGGCGTAGCCACGCTCCTCCGGGATTCGGGGGAACAGTTGGCCCTGTAGCCACGCCCCATCTTATCGTAATGAATGGGTGCAGACTCCGAGGGGAAGAAGGGCCGTCTGCTAGGATCTGGCCTCCTCCCAAGCCGCCTTCTGAGAGTGTGCCGCCATCTAGGAGCCGGCCTCTTGGGCTAGCCGGCCCAAGGAGCCGGCCATGCGTCCGGAAGGTGCGAGGGGCTTCGCTAGCCCTGATGTCTTGAAATGCTATATGATGTTGATGAGGCTACCCGTGGTCAATCCCTCCGACAGTCTGGGTCACTCTATGTACCCATGGAAAATTCCAGTTTACTATCAAATTAATATTAAATCCAGAAAATCAATAAAACTTTGGAAATTCATATAAAATAAACCATAGCTCAGATGAAAATAATTTATAGATGAAAGTTTCTCAGAAAAATCTGACGAACCCGATTACGTAGTCCGTTCGTCTTCCACGCGTCCCTAGCATAGCGAACATGCAACCATCCCCCTCCGGTTTGTTTGTCCGAAAATGCCAAACTTCGGGAAAACATTCCCGGATGTTATCCCTCTTCGTCTGTATCACCGAGCACTGCGATAGGTCAACCCTAGCATCGCGTATTGCCATGTTATGCTTTGTTTGCTCCGTATTTACTGTTTCTTCCCCCTCTTCTCTCCGTTAGACTTCGAGACTGACGCCGCTGCTGCCCCGATCGACCATGGTGTTGACGACTCCTCCTTCTCAGCAGAGCTTCCAGGCAAGCAAACCCCCTTGTTCATCCCGATATCGCCTACTCTTTCCCTCTACTGCTTGCATTAGAGTAGTGTAGCTGATACTGCTTTCGGTTAATCCTATTCTACTGCATAGCCTGTCTTTGCTACTGCTGCTATTACCTTTACCTGCAATCCTACATGCTTAGTATAGGTTGCTAGTTTATCATCAGTGGCCTTACACTCTTGTCCATCTGCCATGCTATACTACTAGGCCGTGATCACTTCGGGAGGTGATCACGGGTACATATACTACATACTTTTACATTACTTATGTTACTGTTCGGAGATGGGGGCTAAAGGGGCAGGTGGTTCCATCCAAGTAGTGATGGGCCTGGGTTCCTGAAGGCCCCTGACTGTTACTTTGTGGCGGAGCGACAGGGCAGGTTGCAACCACCTAGGAGACAGGTGGGCCTGGTCCCTGGACGGCGTCCGCGGTTACTTCAAAATAACACACTTAACGAGATCTTGGTATTTGATCTGAGTTTGGCTACGAGCCTATACGCACTAAGCAACTATGCGGGAATAGTTATGGGCTCACGACGTCGTGGTATTAGCCGAAGCCTTCTTGACGTCAGCGGTTGAGCGGCGCGTGCCGGATTGGACTGGAACACCTGCCCTTGTATTAGGGAGTCTAGGTCTGCTTCCGGCCGCCCACGCAACATGCAGGAGTGCAATGGGCGATGGGACCAGACCCCCACGCGCTTAGGATTTAGACCGGCGTGCTGACCTCTCTGTTGAGCCTAGGTAAGGCTGCCACGTGTTGATCTTCCGAGGCCGGGCATGAGCCTGGAAAGTGTGTCCGGCCAGAGGGATCGAGCGTGTTGCGTAATGTGGTGCACCTCGGCAGGGAAGTTTATCTATTCGAATAGTCGTGTCCCTCGGTAAAAGGATGACCCGGAGTTGTACTTCGACCTTATGACAACTAGAACCGGATACTTAATAAAACATACCCCTTACAAGTTCCAGATACAACCTAGTGATCGCTTTCCCATAGGGCGATGAGGGGAGGATCGCCGGGTAGGATTATGCTATGCGATGTTACTTGATACTGCACTTGCTACTCTCTTCTACATGCTTCAAGATGGAGGCTGCCAGAAGCGTAGTCTTCGATAGGACTAGCTATCCCCGTCTTATTCTGGCATTCTGCTGTTCAGTCCACAGATACTACCCATTTCATTGATACCATTGCATATGTAGTGTAGATCCTTGCTTGCGAGTACTTTGGATGAGTACTCACGGTTGCTTTCCTTTCCCCTTTCCCCCTTTTTCCTTTCATCTCGGATGCCGCAACCAGATGCTGGAGCATCGGAGCTAGAAGCCACCTTCGATGACTCCTACTACACCGAGGGTGCCTACTACTACGTGCAGGCCGCCGACGACCAGGAGTAGTTTAGGAGGATCCCGGGCAAGAGGCCTGCGCCTCTTCGATCCGTATCCCAGTTTGTGCTAGCCATCTTATGGCACCTGGTTTAACTTATGTCTGTACTTAGATATTGTTGGTTCCGCTAACTTGTTTATGTTCAAGCTTATGTATTCGAGCCCTCGAGGCCCCGAGCTTGTAATATAAAGCTTGTATTATTTTATTTGGGTCTAGAGTTGTGTTGTGATATCTTCCCGTGAGTCCTTGATCTTGATCGTACACATTTGCGTGTATGATTAGTGTACGATTGAATCGAGGGCGTCACAAGTTGGTATCAGAGCCCACTGCCTGTAGGATTCCCCCTTTCCAACTCCTTGGCCTAAGTTGAGTCTAGTCATTGAAAGACTTTTACTAACATGGCTGTGTGGCTTACGGGCCCATGTGGCCATTGGGTGGTATTACGATCTTTTTATTCCTCATCTATACTCTGGGACTCTGATCTCTCTTCTATTCGGGTTAAAATGAATTTACTGACTCTAACATTAGGATCTCGTGATCACATCCACCCGAGGGCCCCTTATTACAGATGATCGCCTGCTACACCAGAAGATTCCGAAGATACTCTACGATGTTCTTACGAGACTTTGTGTCGTCGCTTTTATAAATTCCCTACCATTGTTATATCCTTATGGATAACTACATACACTTGCCATTCTTACATTCAATCTCACTGATCTTGTTATTACAAGATACCCCAAAATTCTCTCTATTGTTCCAAGAATACTTTGTGCCTACTGCCATGCAGTTCTTTACCGCATGAATACACCTACGGATAATTCCTCGCGCTTATCGAGTATCCGTTCATCCCCAATTGTTCATATGTTTCATATGATACTTTGAAATACTATTCGATCTTCCGAAAATCCTCAGCAGGCTATTGCTCTTGAAATTCTTGCTTGCTTGCATTATGGTTAATCCCATAAGTATAGTAATCTTATTGGCATCCTTTGTCATTATCTTTTTGAGTCCGCTGATTCAATATGTTGCGGTTGCTCGCAATCCTCGGTCGAATCCTAGAATTCATCCTTCTGGCTCAGACGTCATTTTTAACATGAGCTGGATCTCGACCAATCAGATTGCCATCGATTGTACGCCTAAGTCTATACAACTTATCCATCCTTTATCAGAGCGTTTGCTTCTGATCCCTTGATTTGGAAATCATAATTCCATTGCATTTGGGCTTGAATTAGTCAGTTGTTTCTATAATCTGATCTCCTTGCATTCTTTCTTCTTCTAGTTGAGTACCGATGCTCACATCAGATCCCTTATGGACCACCAGATCCTTTGTTGGATTGTTATTCGATAGTGTCCTTCATATTTAACCACCTTGTAAATTCCTCCCTGATACATAATGCCTTTGGTAAATTGTATCCTCTCCTTTGGTCAAACATGCTCTGCTTTCGAGCTTGTGTTAATTACTCCTGAAGTTTATGTTATATGTTCCCAAGATGCCCTATGGGATGAACATATACCTTCTCTAAAACCGTATGAACCCGAATGTTTTCACAAGTCATACCCTTCTGGTTTTTTACCAGATAATTTTCAACTCTACAACTTCTTCGAAGACGAGAAGTGAATGAAAGGTTAGGCATTGAAGAAGTGGGAGTCGACCTTGAACCTTTGCGTTCACGCCCATGGACCCGATGTGGAACTTATCATGCAAGCTTCTTGTAATAATAATTATTCCCTTGTTATAAAATCATCTTGTATTTTTCTTTGCTCCTTTGCAATCGCGGTTATGATTGTTCTTCTTTGATCCCATTTCGTGGACAAGTTAAAGCACTTGTCTTCTGCTAATCAATATGCATGTCCAACCTCTATACTAAACTACCTCGAGTATTGCCCCCCTACTATCTCGAGGATATCATGCTATGGCACTACGTCCTATGAATTTTCTGATGAAGTGATACATTTCCCTGTCATAGTCACTCCACGGGTTATGGGTTGTCGTCAACCGAGACCAGCGAATAGTGAATCGATTCCGCTCTGTGATTCAGTACTCCTAGTACTTTGTTGTTGGGAAGTTTGATACTACATCACGTCATTCCTATCCTGATCGGCTATATCATTATTGTGGAAACTTTTAACTGTGCTACCTGGCCTTTCTTCCCGGCGCACAATTTTCGACGATGAGCTGAACTTATGTCGATCTTCCTCATCATATCGATTCGCCTTGAACATCAAGCTTGATTCCGAGTTTGTGTCGTATCCGTGGTTCCAATAACCCTTCTCTTCACCATTGCTTTTTCTTGATGTCGTTGCTGTTCGATTGCTTCTTCGTGAAGCCTCTCGACAAAATTTGCCGTGATCATCATAATCAATATTTTGACTCCTTCCAATAGATCAATTGAATTCATGGTGAGAAATACCATCCTTGCCCCCCAATGGCTTGTGTTATCATCGACAACGTTCTTGCATCCCCTCTAACACAGAACTTGTTCTTGTTTTGTGTTGGACCTTGAGTTCCTTGCCATACAGCTTGTATTATGTTCTACCTTGAACGTCTTTTATGCCAAGGATGTTGTGAGGATTGCTCCACCTCTTAAGAATTCTTGGTATAGTGAAACTTCTCACCATCACCATTCTTTCTTGGTCCCCGTGTTGATTCCAACAGGGGTACCAACAAGTGAACGGTGTTGTTTGGATTCTTCCCTTCTAGCAACCCTATTGCTTTGAAGTTAATGGTCGACATTTCATTCTTAGACCATTGGTTATCGAATCACCATTCTAAAATCGGTCATGCTACCTAAGCCCATATTTCGGGTGCACCTTTCAACCAATGTTTAATTGGGTATGTTTTCCTCGAGCATATGTCATTATATCATTTGATCTGACAAATGTTATCTCCTTGTTCACATAATTGTGGAAATCCATCTTTTGGAAATCTCGACGAATTGTCGTTGAATTCATCAGCCACCTCCTCATCCTCTCCTTGGTTTAATGATGAACTCATGATTCAGAACTTGCTTCCATAGTTCATTTCCCAAGAATCTTGCAACGCCATCTCGTCAATTTGTGTGCACCTTTTCTTCTCAGGCATCCTGAGTCTGCGGTATCCTGACACCAATCAGATCTGAATCTTGGTCAGATATGATGGTTGGAATATATTTCCAAGAGTTATAACACTGGCCTTTATATGAACCGGTAAGGTGATGTCATGCCTAGCACACCTGGCCGGAGGACCTATTGTTATAGTTTCCTTTTTAGCAAGGTTAGCCATTCATCCATGCGGAAATTGTAAGACTTATTCTATAAAGAAGTTCTCGATGGACCCTTTGTATTCCAAAAGTCTGACCTTTACTTGATGACCATGTCTATGCTATCTCGAAGCATGTCTAAGCACAATGCTAAATTTTCTTTATCAATTATCCAAACACCATTGTATGGGTAATGTCATGAAATTTCTCTCCCCTTTCCTAAAGGGATTTCTACTTTCTATCCTGTCATGGATATCATGCTCTGCTTGTCCTTGCGAAGGATATACCCCTGGAATATGTGTTTAGGCACATTTTCCTTTCCATTGTTCTGATTAGTATACTAATCACTTTTCCTTTCCATTGTTTTGTTTAACCTTTCTTGTAATCTGACTTAACTAAGCAGTGATAATTCCCTGCTTAGGTAAGCACCTCGTTGTACCATTCTGTCAGTAAGACCATGTTACTATTGTTGATGACATTCCGGTAGCCACCGATGGACGAGAACTTTGCCTATTGGTCTACCTCATTCAACGAGCAAGAAAATGGTTCTCTTCGTCTCTCGCCCTTGGTACCGATGTTGTTGCCGACATAACTGATAGGCTATCCTCCGACATGCCTTGCTTACATGATCGTGCAAGACATCACCGCCCTTCCTACTTTTAACCCACATGGTGGGCCCATAACCCACAGTTCCACAGGATCGAAACCTGACTCTCCTGTACACCCCTATTTCTAAAAGTTATTCCTCACGCTTGGCTTCGTATGTAATTCACGAGCCACCTTCCGAGAGATCATCAATTCTGGTATCGGACACCATACTTGTTCCCGTTGCTATGAAACCCTTTCACGCTCTGTTTCAGGCATCAAACGATTGTCTATCTACTTGAAACTTCTTATTGTGCCTTCTTATTTTGCTCTCGATGTTTTCTTAAGTTCAATTCGAGAGTTACCTTCCACCACCTTCCCCGATGTTATCGACCAGATAGTCAACCTTGCAGAGATCCGTTCTCTCGGAATGCCCACCCTTTATTCTTTTGTAAGTACGATGGAGTTCCCGAATAAAGGATGCTGACTTCATCATCATGACCTAAAGTAGAGAAATGAAGACATCAACGTAATGGATCGACCTCTTCGAGAAGAGCAACCAAGACCGAGAAGATTCGTTAGAATTTCAAAACCAGACCTTTTTTTCACTTACTCTACCTCTTAAATCCCGGGACGAGATTTCTTGTGGTGGAGGAGATTTGTAACACCCCCAGTGTCATGCTACAATAATCTCCCCCTAATGGTGGCCATGTCAGAGGATTACTATGCAAATTGCCACTTGTCCAAAAATCGAAGTCAAATTCAAATTTTAAATTGCAAATGAAATTATTATTTCTCCGATCAGTAAAACTAAAATGTTCGACTAATTCTATAAATTCCCCTGATCATCTTCATGTTGAAACCAACTTCATTGGACTCACAAATAAATTCCTAGGAAATTAATAAGTGGTCTAATAGAAACTAAAATGGCCTTTTCAAAGTAAACAAATGTATAAACTTTCCCAATTAAAATAGAACCGTGTGTGTAGCACCCAAAATAGTGTATTTGCATTATATGTGCAGTATCTTGTAGAACTAATGTCATTTAAGTGCCTAAAATAAATGGAAAACTGAGACAAAAGGTTTGACAGAAAAAGAAAGAAGAAAGTCTCCTGTGCACTTTGGCCCACCATGAATAGTACCAACCCAGCCCATCTCTTCCTTCCTTCAATCTCTATACACCAAGGCATGGGGTGGCGGCCATCCACCCCGCCGTGTCCACCATCCCACGGGTCCCCGAGTGGATAAGAGCATCCCTAGAGCCCCCTCGACCAAACCCTAGGTCACCCATTCCCCCTCCCTCGCTTGCCCCCTTCGTTTTCTTCATGCCCGAGGTGCTCATGGCCGTGCCGCCGTCGTACGCGCAACCACCGCACGCCCCTCGCCACCTCTCCATGTCTAGAAGCTCTGCGGGGGTCGACTTCATCGACTACAACTCCAGATCAGAGCTGGGAGGCCGCCACCACATCATCTGCATCTTCTTCCCCAACTACAACCGCCACAGAACTCCGACGATTTGCCCTGCTCCGCCCCGTCCCGGGCCTCCCTGACCGCACCTCCGAGCTCGCGGTGAGCTCCTCCCTCGGATCCTCCTTTTTCCCCTTCAATTTGAACAGCGTAGGGCACCGTCACCGTCGTGCCCGAACTCACGCGTATGCATACATGCGTGCAGTTGCTGCTCTGCTTCGTTGCGTTGCTGTTGTTCGCCTTCTGCTGTTGCTGTTCGCTAGCTGCCGCTCCTACTGCTTGTGCTGCTGCCAGTGCCACCGCTGTGCTGCTCTTCCGCTGCTACTGCTCTTGCACTGCCGCCGCCGCTACTTACCAGCGCTGCTGCCACTGCTGCTATTTGCTGGCCGCTCTGGTGCCTAGCTGCAAAAGTGTTTGCTGAAGAAATAACTAACGAAACTGAACTGCACTAGAGAGCTTGCCCCATCCAAACATGGTCATGTGCTTGTGTGTGCGTTTGAGTGCACACCCGTGATGCTGGCTGTGCAACCAGACCGGCCCTTGTTTATTAGAGCTAGGTTAGTTACTGCTAAATTAGTCTAATAACAGATGATGTTTGGTCCCTCATTAATTAGGTTTGTTTTTTTATTTGTTTATAGGTATAGCATATGACATGTGGACCCACAAGCATTGTTCACTATTTGACCCATTCAACTTTGACTTGTTGACTGGCCCCACTTGTCATACCCCCCTGTCTGGGTCACTCTATGTACCCATGGCAAAGTCCAGTTTACTATCGACTTAATATTAAATCTAGAAAATCTATAAAACTTTGGAAATTCATATAAAATAAACAGTAGCTCAGATGAAAATAATTTATAGATGAAAGTTGCTCAGAAAAATCCGACGAACACGATTACGTAGTCTGTTCGTCTGCAACGCGTCCCTAGCATAGCGAACATGCAACCATCCCCCTCCGGTTCGTTTGTCCAAAAATGCCAAACTTCGGGAAAACATTCCCGGATGTTATCCCTCTTCGTCTGTATCACCGAGCACTGCGATAGGTCACCCCTAGCACCGCGTATTGCCATGTTTGTAACACCCCAAAAATCGGGTTATCGATTTTTGTGCTGTTATTCCTTCCTAGCTTTCCCCTCCCAAATTTTTCCTCTGGAATTTGGTGAGTGACCAGGTGAATCCAGACAATCCTCAACCTCCCAGTGCCTTTTCAATTCTCTTGTGCTAGTCAAGTTTACGTCAGTAAACCCCGAAACTCATTTAAACCCTAGTTCCAAAACATCGGGACTAAAAATCCTGCCTTTGCGTTTACAAAGGAGCTATCATTTTTCTTGCTCAGCTGATCCTCCCAAAATTCCCAGAGATCCTCCTTCACTCATAAACCCTAGATGTGCAAAAATATTGCCAAGTCATATGCAATATTTCTCATCTAGAATTAATTCTTTTTTCTGCCTTTTCGAGGAATTAAATCCCGAATAATATCTATCCATCTCCAAAGTTCATGAAAACTTGTCGAGATATTCTTTGTAATCATATTGAGCTCTCATAAAAATATTAGACATAATAAAATAGGGGAAATTGCATTTTCCTATTTTAAGCCAATATTTCAATTTGGGGCCTTTCCAAAGGAACTACCATTTTGGTAGTTAGGAAAAATCCCAAATAATTTGTGGAGCTTGTCCTACCCCTATATTCACCATTTCCATCAAGATCACACGTTCTACCCATAAATTTTGAGCACAACTCCACTTTGCAAATTCTATTCAGATTTTCAGTTTGCAAAGGAAGTGCTTGATTTCTTGATCTTCTTGGGCTGAAATTTTGCAGGGTGATTCATTATGATATATTACCCCTGGATAACAAAAATCAGCTCATTCCATCTAGCCAATCTTCCTCAGTAAATTATCTAAGTTTCTATCCAGATTGCATCTCTGTGAAGGAAGTACCCTCATAGATGATCAATTGGAGCTGAAACTTTTCCAGACAGGTCCTATGAGTATATCATCACTCTACACCAAGAATCATTCAAATCCATCTAGCCATTTGACCCCAGCATCATCATTTGCATTTCTGGTCAGTGGGCAAGGTTACAAAGGAAGTACCAGCTAGCATTGTCCATTTGTGCCCAAATTTTTCCAGCATGACTACGTTAGTGGATGACTCACCCCTGCCCAAGATCTTGCCAAGAAGAGCACTGTGGTGTCCATAGAGTGTGACAAACACTATGCTGCCAAAACCTCTTTGACCTTGGTTTAGTCACCTCAAAGCTCCCCTGTGTCTTCCAGACGCATAGGTCAACTCACCGATGTGTGGAGAACCTCCCAGACATCATTTGGCGTCAAGTGCATCGTGGCAAGGCGATGGCCACGTGGTGACCACGCCAAATGCAGCCACAGCCGGAGCTCTGTGTTGAGATGTCGCGTCCCTTCCCCTATGCTCGCGTCAGAGCCTTGTGCCGACGTCTGCGGTGACGTACGGACCCTCATCCATACCCAGCTGGCCTTGGAGGCTTGCCCGTTGGCCGGGCGTGCCGACAGCGGGTGCGCCGCTAGCGTGCCGCCACGGCACCACCGTCTCGAAACCTCGCCGTGCGTCTCGGAGCTTCGGCCATCATCGCGTAGTCCTCCCCTCTGCTATATACAGTGCGTGCCCCGAGCCCTACTCGATCACCAGCAGCCCCAACCCTCCCAGTCCTTCTACTCGAGCTCGTGGTCGAGCTTTGCTCCGCCCGATTTCCTCAGCCACCAGCGCCCTAGTCCTTCCCCTCCTCTCCATTCCTCGCCCTAGCCTTCCCTAGTGCCTGCCGAAGCCGCCGCTGTCCTCAGCCCCTCCGGGGGAATGCTGTCGCAGCCGCACCGGCGATGTCCCTCAGCTACCACATCTCGCTTAGTGGCCACGGCGCTACGGCTCGCTCCACGGGGTCCCGCGACCACCGTTGGACGCGGCGCACGGCGGCGAAGCCTCCGCGCTGGTCGGCCGGTCCTCCCGCGCCGCCCCTGCCGTAGCAACGCCGGCAGCCGGCCGCCTCTGCTCTGCTCGGTCGGGGGATAGAGACGACCAGAGGAGAAAGGGAAGAGGGAGAGAGATAAACAGGGGGCCCCACACGTCATCCACATAAGAGAAGTCAACCCGGGCCCGCTGGTTTAAAGTGAAAACGTATTTTAGGGAGTACGTCTTCTGACTCCGAAGGCGTATTTCTCAAAAGGCGCTTTCCTTATTCTCAGCTGCCAACCGAACTGATTAAATAGCGAACGTTCACTCGCTAAGCACTGAAATGGACAGTTTTTGTCTGTTTTATCGCTTAACGAATGAACGGCCGTTACTCCGCGACCGTAACTCCGATTGAGGTAAAACCAACGCCCACGTCTTCAGATCGACGAGCCCGTTCTGATGCCGTCACTTTCATAATGTTTTCACATTGTGAAAATGACCATTTTGCCCTTGCCCTTCGATCAGCCCCTTCGAGAGGGAAACTTTTCCGGCGAATCTTCCCGGAGTTTTATTGCACTTCCACCCGGTGTATTCCTTCACCCCAGGCAAGCCAACCTCTTCCATGAGCTCCAGACTTGCGTGATGACTTTGCTTGCACCCTATTTGTTCATCGTAGTACATCTGTATCAACTGTTAGTCTGCATTTGCAATACAGCTGTCATGTCATCTGTATCAGTTGTTAGCATTACTTTTCATCTAATGTCATGACTTGTTTTCATGCCATATTATGCCATGATCTTAATAATACCATTATCATGTTAGTACCATGATCTCATGCCATGTTTGTTAACCTTGTCAAGATTTGGCTATGTGGTTGCTAAGTGACTGTGACCGAGATGTTAAACTGAATTAATAAACATAGTTGGTTGATCAAGAGTCACCTGTCCGGGCTTATCCGTGCAACCACATTTGCCGGTATGGGACGGCCTTGACTTGGTCTGATCGTGTGCTCTTTCACTGGTACCTCCAAAGAGGGAGGGTTATGCGCGCGCGCTGCGCTGGCCTGGTAGGCGGGATAACCCTGTGAGCCCAGTTGAGTTGTTTGGGTACCCGTCCCCGTTTGGGACAGTAGTTTGGCCACGATGGTGGCAGGTGTCGAGAGGACACAGGGCCACCCAGGGCTTGACCCCAAGAGGGAGTGTGATTGCCGGTGGTATGATGAAAGAGTCACGAGTCAGACAGGTTTCGTTGGAGCAACACTGGTCCACCCGAATGGGATCACGAGGTCAGTGCTCCATAGTGTGGGTAAAGTGCGCAACCTCTGCAGAGTGTAAAATCTATTCGAATAGCCGCGTCCACGGTATTGGACAGCCCGACCAGACCTCGCTAGGTGATCAACCGTAATGATGATAATAATGGTGGAAGAACCTGTCCTGCATGGACAGCAGATGTTGTCAGGAGTATGGTATGTTAGCCATGAGATGGCTATGGAAGAGATGGTCAGATGACCGAGAGACTTGGATTTGGCTCAGTTTCAGATTGGATCATGAGAATATTCAGAATATGGACTATTTACTTGATGCATACTTTACTTTGCTAGATAACCCTGTTATGTCATGATGATCAATGCTGCTAGATGTTTAATCATGCCAGATAATCTTGCTACGACATGATGATTAATAATGCTAGATAGGTATGCTACGCCATGCCTGATTCATGTTTTCTTGTTAATTCCATGTCATGTTTAGAATGAATTCTTGCATAGCATATGGCTTGCTTTGTCATCTGCTTGTTTGGATGCTATGTATTTGGTTGTCTTGCGAGTACATTCAAAGTACTCACCTGGCCTTGCACGTGGCCAGTTGCAGGAGAAGATTTGTCGTGCTAGATCGTAACCCAGCTAGTCCTGTGAGTTATGGAGCCCAGCCAGAGACGATGTCACTGCTGAACCAAGACCTTCGCTGCCATCTTAGTTAGCCTTGGAGCTATGTAATATTGTTGTAAGAAACAGTATTGTAATACTCCATTCTATTTAATAAAGCCATTTTTGTGCCTGGAATTGCTGTATCATGTCTTTGACGTGCACCAGGTCTTATCCTGGGGCTGGCGTGTGTCGGCCCTCTATCGGGGTGCCACAAGACTTGGTATCAGAGCCAGGCTGGCTATAGGTTACCCTAGCACCAAACCACCCCTATATTTTTCAACCGGTAGTGAGCCCAATAGATTTGACCAATCCCTGGCATCCGACATGGCCACTGTTGATCAACAGGCGGCGCAGTCGGAATGGACGTGTCCCTGCTTAGCTGTCCATCCACCCAGCCGTCCCTGGATTAGACCGCGACCCTACCCAGCTGTCGGCCGTGCCGGTGTATCTTCTGCCCGGCACGAGAAGGATCCAGGCCATGCTGGTGTGTTCTAGCTCGCCTGCCTATTTAACCCCGTCCACTTGCGAGTCGCAACTCTCTCCATTCAGCAAGCCAGATCCCCGTAGGAGAACCCAGGCCAGTATCCGCAAACCAGCAGCCATGGCTAGTTCTTCCAAAATGCACAAGTTCCATAGCCAAACCGTGGCCAAAGGTTATGACGGATTTCCGCCTATCCTTTCCAATATGCTCACCCAAGCCCTTAGATGTAAGACTACCCCAGTGTATTTGGTGTTCCAATCAGAACCCGTCCCTCACCTTTGCCGATATGAGGCAAAGGTGCTTCTCCTCCCAAGTCCAGCAAAGGATGGGAAGCCCTTGGTTTTTAAGGGCAAACCCATGCCCACCACTGCTTTGGCTGTACAGACAGCTGCTGCGGAAGCCATCACCCGTCTTCGCTTCCAGTTTCCGCATGTAGCGGAGATGAGGGAGTTCCGCTATTTTCCCGCTTCGTCCAATACAGGTTGTGAGTTCTTCAGCGCAGTTGGTGAAGCCGACCCGGCAGTAGCTCGCCTGGCTCAGTTTATTGATGCCCAGGGAATGCTAATTGCCGGCATTATCCGAGAGTTCCAATACATTGACCGTGATGCCACACGGGTTGTTACGGAAGCATACCGTGATGCCCGTCAAGCTGCATCCCAGACCACCCTTCCCCTGCTGCCAAACCCAGTGCCACCTTCTCAACTAGTGCCACCCTCACAGCCAGTGCTACCCTCGCAGCCCATGAACCCATGGCAACCTGGCATCATCCACCCAAGTTATGTTGCCAGAGCTATTCGTCGTCTTCGTCGTCAAGATGTGTTCCGCCAAGTTCCAGCCGCAACCCAAGCAGTTGTGCCCCAACCCATTGTGGTGTCCGACGATGAAGATGGAAGTTGGCTCAGCCTGCGTCCCCCAGGAGAGCCCCAGCAAGAGTAGGCTCATTTGTGGCTCTGGTAGTGAGTATAGCCAGTCGAGGCCGCAAGTATGTGTGTTGCGAAGACTGTTTCTTCGTCCTTGTCTAGGATTAGGATCCTGTAGTTCGGAGTGAGTTGTTGCTGTTAGCTGCCTAGTAAGGTTGTGCTTTGTTGTAATGCTTGTATTGCTTGTGCCTGTGTGCTGGTGTAATATTATGTATGTTTGTTTGCTCTGTGTGTTTAGTTCATCTGTCTCTCTGTTAAGCAGAAATGTTTAACAGAGCCGGCAGTGGATTTTTAACAAGATTTTAGTCAGTAGAGCACTTACACTTAATAACATTGGACTCGCCCAGAGTCCCTAATAAAATGCGGGCTGGTGTAGGTGCATGTATACCAGGAGTGCATACACCCACTAGCATTAAAACACCTTAGTGTAATATGCTCGACATGTTTCTTTCATCTGTCGGTATTCTGCTATTGTATGCATTCTGCATTTGCTTGCATATTAATCTGAATAGATTGCTTGTGCATTGTGTGAGCAATGTCTGCACGCCAAGTTCTTCCTCCTGAGTACAGCCGCCATGGTACTCGGGTAGAATGCAAAGCTGCCCCCCTACCCATCTATGCATACTCCATTTGCTAGTTTTCCTGAACTCAGTGTTCTGGAAAACCAGCTCTACCCAATATTTTTTCCCCGGTCCCAATTTTTTTCCGAACCCAGCTGCAATCTCGGAGAAATTCTGAGAAATTTTATTGCAGAACAAACCATTACAACCCCTCCAGTCTAAAATCTAAACCTCGATTCTACCTCAACCCTCACTCGTTGTGGATGTGGTTTAGCGAGGAGCAACCAGCAGTGTGGCCTTCACACTGGTAGAGCTCCGCAGACCACACCGCACTAACCACAGACCCAGCAACGCCTCTGTCACCGTCTTGTGTGATGCTGACCAGCCACTCCCTTCGCCCCGCCGCAGCCCGCGCTTATTCCGCCGGTCTAAGACGGCGTAGATGATCACCAGCTACCACTCGGTTAGTAGCATCTCGATGATCATCGAGGATCATCGCACACAGCAGCAGCGAGGAGCCAACCAATGCCTTCAACAGACCCACCAGGAGGATGAAGATCAGCTCCGAACCCACGTCTGCCATTGAGGCCTTCCTCACGCTCCTGCAACCAGAAGGAAAAGGAGAAGAGGAAGAGAAGTGAGGTAAGATTCGAGGTGGAAGAAGAAGAAACTGCCGTCGTTTTTATAGCCCAAGCCCGGTGTACGGTGAGCGAGGTCCAGGAGAACCGTGCGTCGCTCGATCATCCGCGTCCAGGAGGCGAATCCGCGAGCAGTGCCGACCAGCGCTGGCCCGCGATGGGAGTGCTCTCTGTGTTGGTCCCGTGCACGCCACGCACTATCACCCTAGGGTGCTCTAGGCCCAGGAGCTAGGCGTGCGCAGTGCCTAGCCGCACTCTGGACAGCGCGAGAGCGAGAGAGAGATGTTGGCCGAAGAAAGAAGAAAGCTGCCAGTGGGCCCTAGGCCCACCTGCCAGCGAGAGAGGCAACTGTTCACTGTGTTGTCCCGAGCGTTTTTGGAAGAAGGAAATTCTGCTTTTTCTAAAAATGTCTGGGCTATCCAGCGGCCCCTACCCGTGGAGTAAATCCCGCGATATCCGTATCTCGATTTGGGTGTACCAGTTGTCGGTACTTTTAACTTGGTTGTTTTCAGCCACAGGGTTAAAATTCAACCCAGAGATTTTTTTCAGGAGGCGTAATTTTTGTTCTGAGCTAACCCTAGGAATCTCGAGGACGAGATTCTCTTAAGGGGGGAAGGTTTGTAACACCCCAAAAATCGGGTTATCGATTTTTGTGCTGTTATTCCTTCCTAGCTTTCCTCTCCCAAATTTTTCCTCTGGAATCTGGTGAGTGACCAGGTGAATCCAGACAATCCTCAACCTCTCAGTGCCTTTCCAATTCTCTTGTGCCAGTCAAGTTTCCGTCAGTAAACCCCGAACCTCATTTAAACCCTAGTTCCAAAACATCGGAACTAAAAATCCTGCCTTTGCGTTTACAAAGGAGCTATCATTTTTCTTGCTCAGTTGATCCTCCCAAAATTCCCAGAGATCCTCCTTCACTCATAAACCCTATGTGTGCAAAAATATTGCCAAGTCATATGCAATATTTCTCATCTAGAATTAATTCCTTTTTCTGCCTTTCCGAGGAATTAAATCCAGAATAATATCTATCCATCTCCAAAGTTCATGAAAACTTGTGGAGATATTCTTTGTAATCATATTGAGCTCTCATAAAAATATTGGCCATAATAAAATAGGGGAAATTGCATTTTCCTATTTTAAGCCAATATTTCAATTTGGGACCTTTCCAAAGGAACTACCATTTTGGTAGTTAGGAAAAATCCCAAATAATTTGTGGAGCTTGTCCTACCCCTATATTCACCATTTCCATCAAGATCACAAGTTCAACCCATTAAATTTTGAGCACAACACCACTTTTCAAATTCTGTTCAGATTTTCAGTTTGCAAAAGAAGTGCTTGATTTCTTGATCTTCTTGGGCTGAAATTTTGCAGGGTGATTCATTATGATATATTACCCCTGGATACCAAAAATCAGCTCATTCCATCTAGCCAATCTTCCTCAGTAAATTATCTAAGTTTCTGTCCAGATTGCATCTCTGTGAAGGAAGTACCCTCATAGATGATCAATTGGAGCTGAAACTTTTCCAGACAGTTCCTATGACCATATCATCACTCTACACCAAGAATCATTCAAATCCATCTAGCCATTTGACCCCAGCATCATCATTTGCATTTCTGGTCAATGGGCAAGGTTACAAAGGAAGTACCAGCTAGCATTGTCCATTTGTGCCCAAATTTTTCTAGCATGACTACCTTAGTGGATGACTCACCCCTGCCCAAGATCTTGCCAAGAAGAGCACTGTGGTGTCCATAGAGTGTGACAAACACTATGCTGCCAAAACCTGTTTGACCTTGGTTTAGTCACCTCAGAGCTCCCCTTTGTCTTCTAGACGCATAGGTCAACTCACCGATGTGTGGAGAACCTCCCAGACATCATTTGGCGTCAAGTGCATCGTGGCAAGGCGATGGCCACGTGGTGACCACGCCAAATGCAGCCACAGCCGGAGCTCTGTGTTGAGATGTCGCGTCCCTTCCCCAGTGCTCGCGTCGGAGCCTTGTGCCGACGTCTGCGGCGACGTACAGACCCTCATCCATACTCAGCTGGCCTTGGAGGCTTGCCCGTTGGCCGGGCGTGCCGACAGCGGGTGCGCCGCTAGCGTGCCGCCATGGCACCACCGTCTCGAAACCTCGCCGTGCGTCTCGGAGCTTCGGCCATCGTCGCGTAGTCCTCCCCTCTGCTATATATAGTGCGTGCCCCGAGCCCTACTCGATCACCAGCAGCCCCAACCCTCCCAGTCCTTCTACTCGAGCTCGTGGCTGAGCTCTGCTTCGCCCGATTTCCTCAGCCACCAGCGCCCTAGTCCTTCCCCTCCTCTCCATTCCTCGCCCTAGCCTTCCCTAGTGCCTACCGAAGCCGCCGCCGTCCTCAGCCCCTCCGGGGGATTGCTGTCGTAGCTGCGCCGGCGATGTCCCTCGGCCGCCACATCTCGCTCAGTGGCCACGGCGCCATGGCTCGCTCCACGGGGTCCCGCGACCACCGTTGGACGCGGCGCATGGCGGCGAAGCCTCCGCGCTGGTCGGCCGGTCCTCCCGCCCCGCCCCTGCCGCAGCAACGTCAGTAGCCGGCCGCCTCTGCTCTGCTTGGTCGGGGGGATAGAGACGACCAGAGGAGAAAGGGAAGAGGGAGAGAGATAAACAGGGGGCCCCACACGTCATCCACATAAGAGAAGTCAACCCGGGCCTGCTGGTTTAAAGTGAAAACGTATTTTAGGGAGTACGTCTTCTGACTCCGAAGGCGTATTTCTCAAAAGGCGCTTTCCTTATTCTCAGCTGCCGGCCGAACTGATTAAATAGCGAACGTTCACTCGCTAAGCACTGAAATGGATAGTTTTTGTCTGTTTTATCGCTTAACGAACGAACGGCCGTTACTCCGCGACCGTAACTCCGATTGAGGTAAAACCAACACCCACGTCTTTAGATCGATGAGCCCGTTCCGATGCCGTCACTTTCATAATGTTTTCACACTGTGAAAATGACCATTTTGCCCTTGCCCTTCGATCAGCCCCTTCGAGAGGGAAACTTTTTCTGCGAATCTTCCCGGAGTTTTATTGCACTTCCACCCGGTGTATTCCTTCACCCCAGGCAAGCCAACCTCTTCCATGAGCTCCAGACTTGCGTGATGACTTTGCTTGCACCCTATGTGTTCATCGTAGTACATCTGTATCAACTGTTAGTCTACATTTGCAATACAGCTGTCATGTCATCTGTATCAGTTGTTAGCATTACTTTTCATCTAATGTCATGACTTGTTTTCATGCCATATTATGCCATGATCTTAATAATACCATTATCATGTTAGTACCATGATCTCATGCCATGTTTGTTAACCTTGTCAAGATTTGGCTATGTGGTTGCTAAGTGACTGTGACCGAGATGTTAAACTGAATTAATAAACATTGTTGGTTGATAAAGAGTCACCTGTCCGGGCTTATCCGTGCAACCACATTTGTCGGTATGGGACGGCCTTGACTTGGTCTGATCGCGTGCTCTTTCACCGGTACCTCCAAAGAGGGAGGGTTATGCGTGCGTGCTGCCCTGGCCCGGTAGGCGGTGATATCCCTGTGAGCCCAGTTGAGTTGTTTGGGTACCCGTCCCCGTTTGGGACAGTAGTTTGGCCATGACGGTGGCAGGTGTCGAGAGGACACAGGGCCACCCAGGGCTTGACTCCAAGAGGGAGTGTGATTGCCGGTGGTACGATGAAAGAGTCACGAGTCAGACATGTTTCGTTGGAGAAACGCTGGTCCACCCGAATGGGAGCACGAGGTCAGTGCTCCATAGTGTGGGTAAAGTGCGCAACCTCTGCAGAGTGTAAAATCTATTCGAATAGCCGCGTCCACGGTATTGGACAGCCCGACCAGACCTCGCTAGGTGATCAACCGTAATGATGATAATAATGGTGGAAGAACCTGTCCTGCATGGACAGCAGATGTTGTCAGGAGTATGGTATGTTAGCCATGAGATGGCTATGGAAGAGATGGTCAGATGACCGAGAGACTTGGATTTGGATCAATTTCAGATTAGATCATGATAATATTCAGAATATGGACTATTTTTTTGATGCATACTTTAGTGTACTTTACTTTGCTAGATAACCCTGTTATGTCGTGATGATCAATGCTGCTAGATGTTTAATCATGCCAGATAATCTTGCTATGACATGATGATTAATAATGCTAGATAGGTATGCTACGCCATGCTTGATTCATGTTTTCTTGTTAATTCCATGTCATGTTTAGAATGAATTCTTGCATAGCATATGGCTTGCTTTGTCATCTGCTCTTTTGGATGCTATGTATTTGGTTGTCTTGCGAGTACATTCAAAGTACTCACCTGGCCTTGCACGTGGCAAGTTGCAGGAGAAGATTCGTCGTGCTAGATCGTAACCCAGCCAGTCCTGTGAGTTATGGAGCCCAGCCAGAGACGACGTCACCGCTGAACCAAGACCTTCGCTGCCATCTTAGTTAGCGTTGGAGCTATGTAATATTGTTGTAAGCAACAGTATTGTAATACTCCATTCTATTTAATAAAGCCATGTTTGTGCCTGGAATTGCTGTATCATGTCTTTGACGTGCGCCAGGTCTTATCCTGGGGCTGGCGCGCGTCGGCCCTCTATCGGGGTGCCACAATGTTATGCTTTATTTTCTTCGTATTTACCATTTCTCCCCCCTCTTCTCTCCGTTAGACTTCAAGACTGACGCCGCAGCTGCCTCGATCGACCATGGTGTTGACGACCCCTCCTTCTCAGCAGAGCTTCCAGGCAAGCAAAACCACCTTGTTCATCCCGATATCGCCTACTCTTTCCCTCTACTGCTTGAATTAGAGTAGTGTAGCTGATACTGCTTTCGGTTAATCCTATTCTGCTGCATAGCCTGTCTTTGCTACTGCTGTTGTTACCTTTACCTGCAATCCTATATGCTTAGTATAGGTTGCTAGTTTATCATCAGTGGCCTTACACTCTTGTCCATCTGCGATGCTATACTACTGGGCCGTGATCATTTCGGGAGGTGATCACGGGTACATATACTACATACTTTTACATTACTTATGTTACTGTTCGAAGATGGGGGCTGAAGGGGCAGGTGGTTCCATCCAGGTAGTGATGGGCCTGGGTTCCCAAAGGCCCCCGACTGTTACTTTGTGGTGGAGCGACAGGGCAGGTTGTGACCACCTAGGAGACAGGTGGGCCTGTCCCTGGTCGGCGTCCGCGGTTACTTCAAAATAACACGCTTAACGAGATCTTGGTATTTGATCTGTGTCTGGATACGAGCCTATATGCACTAACCAACTACGCGGGAACAGTTATGGGCTCTCAACATCGTGGTATCAGCTGAAGCCTTATTGACGTCAGTGGTTGAGCGGCGCGCGCCGGATTGGACTGGAACGCCTGCTCTTGTATTAGCGAGGATAGGTCTACTTCCGGCCGCCCACGCAACGTGCAGGAGTGCAATGGGTGATGGGCCCAGACCCCTGCGCGCTTAGGATTTAGACCGGTGTGCTGACCTCTTTGTTGAGCCTAGGTAGGGCTGCGATGTGTTGATTTCCGAGGCCGGGCATGATCCAGGAAAGTTTGTCCGGCCAAAGGGATCGAGCGTGTTGGGTAATGTGGTGCACCCCTGCAGGGAAGTTTATCTATTCGAATAGCCGTGTCCCTCGGTAAAAGGATGACCCGAAGTTGTACTTTGACTTTATGACAACTAGAATCGGATACTTAACAAAACATACCCCTTACAAGTTCCAGATACAACCCGGTGATCGCTTTCCCACAGGGCGACGAGGGGAGGATCGCCAGGTAGGATTATGCTATGCGATGTTACTTGATGCTGCACTTGCTACTCTCTTCTACATGCTTCAAGATGGAGGCTGCCAGAAGCATAGTGTTCGATAGGACTAGCTATCCTCGTCTTATTCTGGCATTCTGCAGTTCAGTCCACAGATACTACCCATTTCATTGATACCATTGCATATGTAGTGTAAATCCTTGCTTGCGAGTACTTTGGATGAGTACTCACGGTTGCTTTGCTTCCCCCTTTCCCCCTTTTTCCTTTCATCTCGGATGTCGCAACTAGATGCTGGAGCATCAAAGCTAGACACCACCTTCGACGACTCCTACTACACCGAGGGTGCCTACTACTACGTGCAGGCCGCTGACGACCAGGAGTAGTTTAGGAGGATCCCGGGCAGGAGGCCTGCGCCTCTTCGATCTATATCCCAGTTTGTGCTAGCCATCTTATGGCTCCTTGTTTAACTTATGTCTGTACTCAGATATTGTTGCTTCCGCTGACTCGTTTATGTTCGAGCTTATGCATTCGAGCCCTTGAGGCCCCTGGCTTGTAATATAAAGCTTGTATTATTTTATTTGGGTCTAGAGTTGTGTTGTGATATCTTCCCGTGAGTCCTTGACCTTGATCGTACACATTTGCATGTATGATTAGTGTACGATTGAATCGAGGGTGTCACAGTGGGTCATCAAGACTCCTTTTTGGCACCATTCCAGGGAGGGAAGCGCCTTTGGTAAGTGAAATTTTGTAAGAACACATTTATAATGAGTGCTAAAATTTACTGTTAGTTGTTACTATGGAAAGCAATCCTTTGAGTGGTTTGTTCGGGGTATCTTCACCTGGACCGGAAGAAATAAGAGTTTCCCCCTAAACCTACTGAAAATATTTATTATGAGATTCCTTCGGGCATGTTAGAGAAACTGGTAGCTAATCCTTATGCAGGAGATGGAACGGTACATCCTGATATGGACATCATCTATTTGGATGAAATTTGTGGATTTTTTAAGCTTGCAGGTTTATCTGAGGATGGAGTTAAGAAGAAGGTATTCCCTTTATGTTTTGAGGGAAAGGCATTGACATGGTATAGGCTATTGGATGATATTAGAACATGGAACTGAACCAGTTGAAATTGGAATTTCATCAAAAGTTTTATCCTATGCTTCTGGTTCATCGTGATCAGAATTATATATATAATTTTTGGCCTCGTGAAGGAGAAAGTATCGCTCAAGCTTGGGGGACGCTTAAGTGCATGGTGTACACATGCCCCAATCATGACCTCTCAAGGGAAATTATAATTCAAAAAATTTATGCTCGGCTTTCTCATAATGATCAATCCATGCTCGATTCCTCTTCTACTGGTTCCTTTATGAAGAAAGCTATTGAATTCAAATAGGGTATTTGGAAAGAATTAAATGCAACTCTAAAGATTGGGAAATTGACAAAGATAGAAAAGTCAGGTATAAAACTTGAGTTTGATTGTGTTAAATCTTTTATGGAAACTGATTCTCTTCATAAGTTTAGTACTAAATATGGACTTGACTCTGAGATAGTAGCGTGCTTTTGCGAATCATTTGCTACTCATATTGATATACCTAAGGAGAAGTGGTTTAATTATTATCCACCTATTGAACAAAAGTTTGAGGAACTTGTTATAGTTAAAGAAGAAACAATCATTTATAATGTTGATCCAGTTGTGCCTACTGCTTATGTTGAGAAACCACAATTCCCTATTAGGATCAAGGAACATGCTGAAGTTTCAACTATGTTCAATAAGAGTAATGTTAAAACACCTAAACCCTCTGAACAAATAAGAGTTGAACCTAATGTTGCTATGGTTAAAGATCTGCTGGTTGATAATATTGATGGGCACACCATATATTTCTGTAATGAAGCAACTAGGATTGCTAAACCTGATTCTAAAGATAAAATTAAACATGTTGTTGGCATGGCTGTAGTTTCTGTTAAGATATGAGATCATTGTTATCATGTTTTATGTGACTTGGGTGCTAGAGTGAGTGCTATTCCTTTTACTTTATATCAAGAGATTTTGAATGATATTGCACCTGCTGAGATAGAGGACATTGATGTTACTATTAAACTTGCAAATAGAGATACTATTTCACCGCTTGGGATTGTTAGATAGGTCGAAGTCTTGTGTGGTAAGATCAAGTACCCTACTGATTTTCTAGTTCTTGGTTCTCCACATGATGATTTTTGTCCCATTATATTTGGCAGACCTTTCCTGAATACAGCTAATGCTAAAATTGATTGCAATAGGGAAATTGTCAGTGTTAATTTTGGTGATGTGTCTCATGAGTTTAATTTCTCTAAATTTCGTAGACAACCAAATGATAAAGAATTGCCTAGTAAGGATGAAATTATTGGTCTTGCTTCTATTGACGTACCTCATACTTATCCGTTAGAACAATATTTGCTAGACAATGAAAATGACATGCATATGCATGAAAGAAATGAAATAGATGAGATATTATTTAATCAAGCACCTATCCTAAAACATAATTTGTCGGATTCAGGGCTCCGCAGACCCAAGAAGGTTCGAACTCAAGGGCGTGAACGAAGGATCCCACTCCACAATTACGCAAGCTCGCCATACCCATGGCCTGATCTCGACGAGTACGCGCGAGCGGGGAAGAAGAGGAACATAGAGATTTACCCAGGTTCGGGCCACCTTGCGGTGTAAAACCCTACTCCTGCTTTTCATGGATTGGCCTCATGAGGAGGTAGAGGATGAACTAGTATAGTGGATGAGCGGCCTCGTGGGGGCTCAAGTGGCGAGGATGGATCGAGTCGCCAAATCAGGGATCGGTCGTCCCCCTTCTACGGTGGTGGCTAGACCCTATTTATCGTGGCCTTGGTCCTCTTCCCTCATAGCTTAAGAGGGAAGGGATCCCAGAATGGCCAATTTTGAAAGGGGACAAGGAGTACATCTTATCATGATGAAAGGTGGTCTTCGCCTGCAAAGCTTCTAGCCATGATGCAACGGTGGGCTCAGCGATGACATCCGTCCTGTCGAGCTCGTGGTCTTGGTCTCATTGCACCGGAATGGAAAGCTTTGGGGCCTTCCTCGGGAACCTGCGCCTGCCCTTGCTCCCTTAGCACCGAAGAGGAAACTGTCCCCTCTGCACCCGCTGGCGCCCGCCTGGCCTTGGTCATCATGGCTTGCGTCATCGTAGCCCCGCGAGGCGCGAGACTTGTATAGAGATCTCCGCTCCTCGGGAGGCAGCCTGGGGAGGCCGCTCCTCTGGAGGTCTTGGCGTCGTTCTCCTCGTGAGGCCGGGGGCCCTCACGAGGGTCTTGTCTTGGGGGTGTTGTAGCTGGGCCGTACCAGGCTGTCGATGAGTCCGCGTCCTGGGCCACAGGCAGGCAGATCTGGGTACCCCCGATCCTAGAACCCCGACAGTAGCCCCCGGGCCCAAGGCGCGCTCGGACTGGCTTCGAGGCGAAGCCAAGGGGCAAGGGCGAATCACCGCGGGCCCCAATCGCCTGCGGGCCCGGCCCGACGTGTGGCGCATGATGGGACGCGGACGTCTCCACTTCCCCATGTCGCCTCGGCAATCGCCCCGACTGACGAAAGTCTTGGACGTGCATGCTGCGAGGCCATCATTGCGCGAAGCTGGAGGGGCTCCGGTTGGCCCACGATCGCCTATAAGAGGACGAGGGAGCAGTGCCCCATCCCATCTTTTTCTTCTCTTCCTCTCTTCTCCTATCCCCGTCGCAGCCACCATCTTGCCGAAGAAACCATGGTGTCAGTGAGGAGGTTCACCGCCGAAGAGAAGGGCAAGGCCCCCAAGGAGGGGCCAGAGTCGCCGCTGCCCAAGAGGGGGCGCGGCTGCCCTCGCAAGTCCATCGCGACGCCGGCGATGGTTCCCATGGGGCGTGAGCGCACCCCCACGGGGGTCCGCATTACCTCCGGCGGCCGTGGGAAGGGTCCCTCCAACGGAAACGGTTGCGGAAGCCGTGGCGGCTGTGGTCGGGGTGGAAAGCTCACGGTGACCGTCCGGCCGCCGCACCCGCGATCCCACTTGGCTGACACGGCCCAAGAGTTTGTGGTATGGGTGGAAAGGCCGGCGGGCACCTGGCTCTAGCTCCCGCGCTTCTTCGCGGAGGCGCTGCCGGCCGAAGGACCCGCTGGCCTATGGCTGCAGGCCGACGGCTGCTGCAACAAGGCCTCGTGGGTGGAGGTCAAGGTTACCCCCGCAGGCAACGTGTTCCTGAACCGCGGGTGGCAGACATTCACCTGCGCCCGCGACCTGCAAGGTAGACGTACCCTCCACCTCAAGTATGATGGGGCGACAATGCTCTTTGTCAAGGTTTTAGGGAAGACGGCAGGAGCTTGGGGTGCTGCCCAGAAGGCGACGGCAGGGACAGCGACCACCTCTTCGACGACAGCGACCATCACGGCGGTGGCGGCCTCCATGGTGAACTTTCCCTTGGCGATGGCCGCGACACCTCGAGCAGCAGCGATGCCTCCCCCGAGGAAAGCTCGAGCGATGCTGACTACGACGAGCCACCGCGTCGCTGCGCCCAGACCAAGGATGAGCCTGGGCCGCCGCGCCGCCGTCCTCCTGCCCATGAGGACGTCGAGCCGCAATGCCACCATGCCCCCGTCAAGGAGGAGGAGGACTCCGACTGAGCGTGGGTGGTGTCGGAGCCAGGCCTCAGGAGCGGCGGTCCTCGGGAGGCCGCTTCTTTGCCTTTTTTTTGTTTCCTGCATTAAGAACCATGAAGAGCCCCGTGGGGGCGTGTAATGAACTGCGGCGCTTGCGCCTTTATATCAATGTTTCCCATTCATGTTCTAGCATTTATATTGCTACTAATTGAAAGGTTCCCACCCGGCTCGATTAGGATAACTTAGCTTGATGGGCTTGTGACCCTTGGCGGGTTCCTGTGTCGTGGGGGCGCGCTCCTTGAGGGAGTCCTGGATTAAGGGGTCCTCGGGCGTCCAGACTACATAACGTGG
This sequence comes from Thinopyrum elongatum, assembly GCA_011799875.1. Lineage (NCBI taxonomy): Eukaryota > Viridiplantae > Streptophyta > Magnoliopsida > Poales > Poaceae > Thinopyrum > Thinopyrum elongatum. The sequence goes on from CM022301.1 coordinate 303,338,626, forward strand.
GCTGGACTGATGGGCCATGAAAATACAAGACAGAAGGCTCTCTCCCGTGTCCGGATGGGACTCTCCTTGGCCTGGACGACAAGCTTGGCGTTCGGATTTGAAGATTCCTTTCTCTGTAACTGACTTTGTACAACCCTAACCCCCTCCGGTGTCTATATAAACCGGAGGGTTTAGTCCATAGGGGCAATCATAATCAGACAGGCTAGACTTCTAGGGTTTTAGCCATTACGATCTCGTGGTAGATCAACTCTTGTAATACTCATATTCATCAAGATCAATCAAGCAGGACGTAGGGTATTACCTCCATAGAGAGGGCCCGAACCTGGGTAAACATCATGTCCCCCGTCTCCTGTTACCATCGACCTTAGACGCATAGTTCGGGACCCCCTACCCGAGATCCGCCGGTTTTGACACCGACATTGGTGCTTTCATTGAGAGTTCCGCTATGTCGTCGCTAGAAGACTCGATGGCTCCATCAATCATCCACAATGATGCTGCCTTGAGGGAGGTCTTTCTCCATGGCCAGATCTTCGTATTCGGCGGCTTCATGCTGCGAGCGAACTCGCTTGGCCATCTAGAGCAGATTGACAGCTACGCCCCTGGCCATCAGGTCAGGTTTGGAAGTTTGAACTACATTGCTGATATCCGTGGAGACTTGATCTTCGACGGATCCGAGCCCATGGCAGCCGCTCCCTACCACCGCGATGAACATGACCTAAATCTGTCATCGGACCATACCCGGGAGATAGCGCCTGTAACTGCTCTGGCCCTAGATCCAGAGCAGATTGCGCCATCCGAGGACAGGAAGCTCAACCCCGCCATGGAAGCTGCAGACTCAGCGGCATTGGAGGCGCACACAGACCCAACTTCGAACAGGATCTGTGTCACTGGAACCTTGGATTCGTCTCCGGCCACAGGTTCCGAACCGCGTGCGTCCGTGCCCATCGATCTCGATCGGGCGCCGATCGTCGAGTTCAGCTCCGCGGACATCTTCCGACACTCACCTTTGGGTGATGTGCTTAACTCATTAAAAACCTTCTCCTTAGCTAGGGACTCACAGCCGAATTATATCTGGTTTGAACTAGAGGCTGATGACGGAGAATTTCGCTTCCCACCCACCACCCACTTCATTGCCACTATCGAAGACTTAACCGACATGCTCGATCACGACTCCGAAGACATCGACGGTATGGACGACGATGCCGGAGAGGAGTAGGCCCAAAACCCGCCGTTTACTGGGCGCTGGACAGCCACCTCCTCGTATGACGTGTACATGGTGGATACTCCCAAAGAGAATAATGGCGATAACGAGAAAGATCCAGTTGAGGATAAACCTCCTGAGACACAGCCAAAGCGCTGATGTCAGCGGCACCGCTCTAAATCACGCCGTGGAAAAGACAGCAATACCGGCACGAGAGAAAACAATACTCCGGACGATGTCGAAGACAAAGAAGATCCCGTCGAGCCGACTTCCGAACAGGACGATAGGGAAGATGGGCAAGTCAGCCCTGACAAACAGGCCATAAACGAAGACTCGGAGGACAGCAACTATCTTCCACTCTCCGAGGATGAGGTGAGCCTCGGCGACGAAGATTTTATCGTGCCTGAGGAACCCGTCGAGCAGGAGCGCTTTAAGCGCCGGCTAATAGCCACTGCGAGGTGCCTGAAAAAGAAACAGCAGCACCTTCAAGCTGATCAAGATCTACTCAATGACAGATGGACTGATGTCCTGGCAGCTGAGGAATACGGACTCGAGCGCCCCATTAAAAGTTACCCGAAGCGTAAACTGCTACCCCAATTCGACGATGAGGCACATGAGCCCATGCCATCAACATGTAATGCGGCTGACCGACCACCACGTGGCCGGGACAAAGCGGCAACCCAGGCCGAACACCTGCCCATACTACCTCGCCGTAAAGGCAAAGACACTACAGCTCGGGAACACACATATGACCTGCGGCAAGACCTGGAGAACAGAGCAGGTCAGTCCAGATCGATCTACGGATCGCGGGGGCATGCCCTGGCGCGCAACGACAGCTATCAAGCCAGACATAACGATCATAACCACATCCGGGTCGAAAACCGCATACAGACTACATCCGCACTACGTCGCGACTTGGCCCGATATAGGGGCGCCACACATCCCCTCTGCTTTACTGATGAAGTAATGGAGCACGAATTCCCAGAAGGGTTTAAACCCGTAAATATCGAATCATATGATGGAACAACAGATCCCGCGGTATGGATTGAGGATTTTCTTCTCCATATTCATATGGCCCGCGGCGATGACCTTCACACCATCAAATACCTCCCACTAAAACTCAAGGGGCCAGCTCGGCACTGGTTAAACAGTCTGCCTGAAAACTCTATTGGCAGCTGGGAAGACTTGGAAGACGCCTTCCGCGACAACTTCCAAGGCACATATGTACGACCTCCGGATGCCGATGACTTAAGTCACATAGTTCAACAGCCTGGAGAGTCGGCCAGGAAATTCTGGACTAGGTTCCTAACTAAAAAGAACCAGATCGTCGACTGCCCGGATGCCGAAGCCCTAGCGGCCTTTAAGCATAGCATCCGCGATGAATGGCTCGCTCGTCACCTCGGCCAAGAAAAGCCGAAGTCCATGGCAGCCCTCACGGCACTCATGACCCGCTTTTGTGCGGGCGAGGATAGTTGGCTAGCCCGTAGCAATAACACTGCAAGCGATGCCGGCACCTCTGAAGCCAAGAATAGAAATGACAAGCCCCGACGCAATAGGCACAAGCGCCGAAGCAATGGTGGCACTGCCTATGACACGGCGGTCAACGCTGGTTTCAGCGGCTCTAAATCCGGCCAGCGGAAGAAGCCATACAAGAGAAACAATCCGGGCTCATCTAGCTTGGACCGCATACTCGATCGTCCATGTCAGATCCACGGCACCCCTGATAAACCAGCCAATCATACCAACAGAGACTGTTAGGTTTTTAAACAGGCCGGCAAGTTAAATGCCGAAAACAAGAAGAAGGGGTCACAAAGCGAGGACGACGACGAGGAATTCCGCCCGCCGAACATAGGAGGACAGAAGAAGTTCCCTCCCCAGGTTAAAACGGTGAACATGATATACGCCACTCATATCCCCAAAAGGGAGCGCAAACGAGCGCTCAGGGACATCTACGCGATAGAGCCAGTCGCCCCAAAGTTCAACCCATGCTCGTCCTGCCCGATCACCTTCGATCGCAGGGACCATCCGACCAGTATCCGTCATGGCAGTTCAGCCGCATTGGTCCTTGATCCAATTGTTGATGGATTCCATCTCACACGCGTCCTCATGGACGGCGGCAGCAGCCTGAACCTGCTCTATCAAGATACAGTGCGCAAAATGGGCATCGATCCCTCAAGGATCAAACCCACAAAAACTACCTTTAAAGGAGTCATACCAGGTGTAGAGGCCCGCTGTACGGGCTCAATCACACTGGAGGTTGTCTTCGGATCCCCAGACAACTTCAGAAACGAAGAGTTGATCTTCGATATCGTCCCCTTCCGCAGCGGCTATCACGCAATGCTCGGACGAACCGCATTTGCTCGATTCAATGTGGTGCCACACTATGCTTATCTCAAGCTCAAGATGCTGGGACCACGCGGCGTCATAACATTTAGCGGAAACACGGAGTGCTCCCTCCGTACCGAGGAGCACACTGCAGCCTTGGCAGCGGAAGTACAGAGCGGCCTTGCCAAGCAGAATCTTAATTCAGCGTCCAAGCTCCCGGACACTGTCAAGCGGATCCGGACTACTCCGCAGCATAACAGTCCGGCTCGTCAGGAGTTAGACTAGCAATCCGGCCTCCATCTCCGTCCCGGCCTAATAGCAGCATACGTACCATGCGTACATAACTACGCACTTAAAATACCATGGGCATAGACACAGGCATAACTAGATTGTGGTCCATAATATGGCTCGACCTCCCCTAGACACACATACTTTCACTTTTTCTTTTTTCATCCTTTTCAGGTTTCTTTTCCACAGGCCCCTCAAGATAGCCTGATCTTTGGTCCTTTCGAAGGATAGATACACCAAGATAGCAAGAAGCATTGAGGTATACGGGAATCGCTAGGTCTTTTTGACGATCACTCTACCTGTTCTCAGGACTCGCACGCAGCTTTCCCTTGGTCATGGCATGTTAAATAGCCCTGTTGCTTATCGCACTAATTATACGCTTTGACGTATCAATAAAATTATAATGGAAACAGTTCGCGGCCCAACTTCTGCTGCACTAGCTTACTACTTCATTTTTTCTTGATAATCTTATCAATTGCACCCGCACACTTTGGTATGGCTTAAATTCGCCAGGGGCTTTATTGCGCCCCATATTACGGCAACAATGTCCGAACACTTTTTACGGTATAGTTCGGCACCCCAAATTTAGCATTATATGCATTGGCTCCGAATCATGTCTTTGGTCAATAGTTGGGTTGCCCGGCTCCTGTGCTTACTACCTTATGTTCCGCTATATCGGCTAGGGTAGTAAAGGGAGAACTACTGCGATTGTGCCCTGGTTCATCCAGATGAGCACCTCAGTAGAGAAAGCCAAAAACTGACTGTCATGATGCGGCGTGAGCCGGTCAGCTCTTCGGAGGTTACAAATCTTTTGCGATTTTTTCCGCATCATGCGACGAATCGGTCTCTACCCGATCAGGTGTTTACAGCACCCTAGTTCACTAGGGGCTGCGGCTAAATTTCTATTATAAAACTCCTATGGCTAAGTGAGGGTGATAAAGCCACATAGTCCGATTGCCTGGTTCGTTGCGCTAAACACCTCCTTCAAGGACCAAACTTTGGATCAAGAGTGTTTAGATTTTATCCCGAACACCCCCGTACTACTTACGTGGGGGCTGAAGCCGACGACTGGCCAACTCTCAGATTTAATAAAACGGCCGCACAGGAGGAAAAATCTTGATATAAACAACTAATATTATATTACATATCAGTTTTGTTCCATTTTACAGGGCAGGATAACATGAATATATTCATCTAAAGATAATGTCTTTTGCACACTGCTCCGCTACAATGCGTGATCCCTCCAGGACATCGTCAAAATATCGCTCGGGCGTGCGGTGCTCCTTGCCCGCGGGCGGTCCCTCGGTCGCGAGCTTGACGGCGTTCATCTTCGCCCACTGTATCTTGACACGGGCAAAGGCCATCCGAGCACCTTCAATGCAGACCGACCGCTTGATGGTATCAAGCCGAGGGCAGGCAGCAACCAGTCGCTTCATGAAGCCCGAAGTAGCTGTTGGGTATGGCTTCGGCAGGCCATAGACGGATCATCAAATCCTTCATGGCCAATTCGGCCGCCCTATGCAGTTTGGTCAGCTGTTTCAGCTGATCGCTGAAGGGCACCGGATGCTCTGAAACAAGGTATTGCGACCAGAACAGCTTCTCCGTTGTGCTCCCCTCTTCAGCTCGGAAGAAATCCGCAGCATCAGCAATGCTGCGCGGCAGATCCGCAAACGCTCCTAGAGAACTCCAAATCTGGGTCAGTAAGAGGTACCTTTTCTTCACAAATTTGCTTTGCATTATAAAGGCCTTACCCGCCGTGATTTTTCTGGCCTCTAGGATTTCCTGGAGGGCGCCCTGGGCTTCAACCCGGGCCTCTTGCGTGCTGTGGTGGGCCTTAGCAAGCTCGGACTCTTGATCCGTAATCTTGCGCTCCAAGGACTCGCATTTCTTTATAGTGTCCTGGAGCTCTTGTTGGACCTCACCGACCCTGGCCTCCTGCTTTTCGCGGGCAGATTGTTCCTTCGCCGCTCTCTTTTGGGCCTCGGCTAGCGCCTTTTTAAGGGCCTCCACCTCGGTCGCCGCCCCTACAAATATCATGGCACTATGGTGAATACAAATCATCTATCCTTTCTGATATACAGAAGGTCATGACATACCTTGCTTGTCTTCCAGCTGCTTTTTCACACGGGCGAGTTCTTCCTCGGCCCGCTCCAGACTCTGCTTCAGTCCGGAGACTTCGGCAGCATGGGAGGTCATAGCTAGAAGCGACGCTTGCTTTTTTCACATAGACATGTGTGGTTAGTCTCCTGCGAAAATTGTTTGATCCTCTGTCCGGCTTTTCTTTTTGACCACCGGACAGTGTCTCAGGGGCTACTGTCTATACTGTGACATTCTTTTTACATAATTGCGTTTCATACCTCAAAACCTGTTAGAAGGCTTGTGCAGGCTTCGGTCAGTCCGCTTTTTGCGGACTGGATCTTCTCAATCACCGTACCCATGAGGGCACGGTGTTCCTCTACAATGGAAGCACTTCGCAGCGCTTCTAGTAGGGTGTCCGGTGCATCTGGTTGGACAGAGGTCACCGGCAAAATAGGCACACCCCCTTCTTTCGAAGGAGGTTGCTTGCCAGATTCCGGAGCTGTATAGGTCTCCGGGACCGTATTCGGCTGGGGGCCGAATTGGACCTGGCCCCCATTGCCAGTCTCCATGGGGATTTGCTCCCCCATGTGTCCGTCGGCCGAGGTTTCACCCTCTGGCGCCGCGCTGACGGCCTCCTGCGTCTCTCCCTGGCCTGGGATCCTTCGGGACAATGCCTCGGTGTCACCCATGGCCTTGGGAGAGGAGGCCGCCGGAAGGGACCCGCTGTCCATCACCTTCGGGTCCAGCGAATTTCCTGAAGATAAGGATCGCTCGAGGTCGGAACAAGCCGGACTGCAAGTACATGATTCAACATGTTAAAACTATGGGGAAAAGAGGCTGGATATATGAATGCGTCAGGGTCTTTGAGTACTTACGACTCGGCCAGGCGCTTATCTCGGGGGCGCCGCTCTGGGCTGCTGTCGACGTCCCACGCGGAATTATCCATGAGGGAGACCTTCCCCTTCTTGGACGCCTCTGCCTCCAGGTTTATGGGGGCCGCCCTTTTCTTCCTTCCCCCCTCAGGGGGAGAGTTGCTTTCCTCCTCCTCCTCGTCGTCCTCTGCGGCGGTGGAGTGAGTCTCGGCGTCTTCGGATGTCGCGTCCGAAGTTCCCTTGCGACGGAGGCCGCTTCTCGTCTCCTTGGCCTTCTTCTCCGGCGCCTGGTAGGGCGCCGGGACCAGCATCTTCAACAGAAGTGGGATGGCTGGTTCCTCGAGCAGCGGAGACGGACACTTAATCCGCTCTGCCTTCTTCGTCCAGCCCTAAAAAAAAAATAGGGAGGCTTAGGCATTTTCCCTGCGTAAGCAAGTAAAGGATACACCTTGAAGCGCGAAAGACTTACCGGACTAGCGGGATGGGCCAGGTCGTGCCCACGGTCCTCGGTCATCTCCGGCCATTTCTCGTTGGCCTTAAAAAGCACCTTCCAGATGTCTTCGTGCGTAGTTCCGAAGAACTGTTGCAAGGTTTGGTGCTTGGCCGGATCGAACTCCCACAGATTGCAAGTCTGGCTTTGGCATGGAAGGATCCGGTGAACTAGCATCACCTAGATCACATTGACAAGCTTGATGTTCTTGTCCACCATACTCTGGATACACGCCTGCAGTGCTGACAGCTCGTCCGACGACGCCCAAGTCAGGCCCTTCTCTAGCCAGGAGGTGAGCCGCATTGGGGCTCCGGACTTGAATTCGGGAGCCGTGACCCAGGTGGCGTCGCGGGGCTCTGTGATATAGAACCACAATTGCTGCCACCCTTTGACGGTCTCCACAAAGGTACCTTTGGGCCATGTGACGTTGGGCATCTTGCTCACCATGGAGCCTCCGCACTCTGCGTGTTCGCCATCCACCACCTTCGGCTTCACATTGAAAATCTTGAGCCACAGTCCGAAGTGGGGTGGGATGCGGAGGAAGGCCTCGCACATGACAATAAATGCCGAGATGTTGAGGAAAGAATTTGGGGCTAGATCATGGAAATCTAGCCCGTAGTAGAACATGAGTCCGCGGACGAAAGGGTGGAGAGGAAACCCTAACCCGCGGACGAAGTGGGGGATGAACACCACCCTCTCATGAGGCTTGGGGGTGGGGATGATCTGTCCCTTGGCTGGAAGCCGGTGGGCGATTTCCTTGGCCAAATACCCCGCCTCCCAGAGCTTCGTGATGTCCTTCTCCTTGACGGAGGAGGCCATCCACTTGCCTTGTGCTCCGGATCCGGACATGGTCGGAGTGCTTCTTTGAGGCGGAAAAGATGAGAACTTGGGCGCTGGAGCTCAAGAATGGAGAGGCAGAGAAAGAGAAGGCGTGGGTGAAAGGGGGGAAATCTTATCTCCCTATAAAGGCAGTGAATATCAAGCGCCTCCCCACTCGCCTTAAAACTCGCCTATTCCCAAGGGTTGTGCAAACGACACGGTTGGATTACCCACGCTCGTATTGATGAGAATCCCGTAATGAAGGGACACGATCTCTGCTGTGACTAGACGTGCCACTGGAAACCGCATCTTAAAGCATGGAGCGGGAGGCTAAAGAACGGTTCGAAATAATGACCATGCAGGAACGTGGTGTCGCGTTACAAAAAGTTGTCAGCAGATTGGACTCGTGAAATATTATACTCTCTGCGGTTGTGTGTGGTACTTGTTTTGCAGAGCCGGACACGTTTTCTGTGCTCGAAGTCTGTTTTGGGCCGGACTGATGGGCCATGAAGATACAAGACAGAAGGCTCTCTCCCGTGTCCGTATGGGACTCTCCTTGGCGTGGACGACAAGCTTGGCGTTCGGATTTGAAGATTCCTTTCTCTGTAACCGACTTTGTACAACCCTAACCCCCTCCGGTGTCTATATAAACTGGAGGGTTTAATCCATATGGGCAATCATAATCAGACAGGCTAGACTTCTAGGGTTTTAGCCATTACGATCTCGTGGTAGATCAACTCTTGTAATACTCATATTCATCAAGATCAATCAAGCAGGACGTAGGGTATTACCTCCATAGAGAGGGCCCGAACCTGGGTAAACATCATGTCCCCCATCTCCTGTTACCATCGACCTTAGACACACAGTTCGGGACCCCCTACCCGAGATCCGCCGGTTTTGACACCAACACTCCTCGGGAGCCTTGATACTAGGTACACCCCTGGGGTCCCAAGGAGGCTTCCTCCTTATGGACCGAACCGCTCCAGGGTCTCGAGGGGCTCGCGGCCCGCAAGGTCCCCAGGGGACTCGCTAGATTACGGGGCCTCCGGAGATGCCTCCGCCAGGCGTCGGACCTCTCGGAGATGTAAAAAGCACTTGACGTAGGATTCCTCAATAATGAGCCGGACCATGGCTGCTTTTTCTCCAGCCACCCTTTATTAGCGCCCACCTGGTGCCCAGAGCCCCCGAGAGAGGGGCCATCATCGCTGGTATGCCGGGTCATGATGCCCGGCAAGGCCAGGAGATAAACGCTCCTGAGGCCATGGGCCGAAAGCGATACGTGCCCATTGACTCGCTCGAGAGCGTCGCGCGAGGATTTGAATGCCAAGGCCTTGTCGAGGTGTGCATGCAGGCAGACCTGCGACCGTTGTGGCTTGGGACTCCAACGTCGCCGGGGCTAGCCCGAGCATAACACCGTGCCCAGCCCCCGCTTGTGGGACGCGCGAGAGGAATCAACGGGCAAGCACCACTTCCTCTAAGAACGAAATTCGAGGAGGAAAAACACTGCAAGGAGGAAAAAGAAAGTCCCACCCCTTTTCGAATAAAGATGCGAGAACTTCAAACTTCATTCCAAGAAGTGGCAAATTTGGTTACAGAAAAGGGCGAAAAAACAGCCGCGTCCGGCGCCTATACTAGTCTTCCCACCAGCATGGAGCATGGGGCCTCCACTAGGCGTGGACATAGTCGTTGTTCAACCATGTCGTCCGCCAGTGCGGAGCATGGGGCTTCCAGTTGGACGTGGGTGGGAGCGCCACGGGGCCGAGGGGCGGCGCATCGGGAGACTCCGTGGCATGTACAACCCCACTCATTATTACGTGAGAGTGTCACAGGTAGAATTTGCAGATATGTTGGATGTTCCAAGCATTCTGGATGGGGACCCCGTCCTGCATCTCCAGGCATGCGGCGCCAGGCCTGGAGACATGGGCGACCCTGAACGGGCCCTCCCACATGGGCGCCCAAGGACGGGGCCGATGGCGGCTCTTCTCGGAGCAGCACCGGGCCTGTGGCGGGGGGTGCTGCCGATGGCTTGAAGAGCCTTTCCTCGAAGATGCCAGGCTTCTGGGGCTCGCGGCGAGATGCCCTCCTGGCGATGTCGTCTGCTTCCTTGTTCGCGCCACGTGGGACGTGCTGCAATTCCAAGCCCAAGAAGCGCTTTTCAATTTTACGTACCTCTTCCATGTATGCCTCCATGTGCTCGTCCTTTGGTTTGTACTCCTTGTTGAAAAAGTTGACGAGGAGCTAGGAGTCGCCCTTGATTGTGAGGTGCTTGACCCTTAGGGAGGCCAGCAATCAAGTCCTCGTATTCCGTGATGTTGTTGGAGACCTTCTCGCCATGCTGGAAGCAAAGTTGCACGGCATAGTAGAGCTTGTCCTTGGTCGGTGAGATGAGTACGACTCCAGCCCCCGTGCCTCGCCGCGCGAAGGCAACATCAAAGTGCATGACCCAGCCGTCAGGTGCCTCATCGTCAGGCGTGAGGGACTGGACCTCGTCCAGCCCCAGGTCGGGAGCGTCCGTCCACTCCGCCATGAAATCAGCGAGGGCCGCACCCTTAATGACCCTAGTCGTGCTGAACTCCAGCTGGAAGGCCTGCAGCTCGATGTTCCACTCTGCAACCCTCCCAGCGGCGTTGGGGCTGCACAACACTTTCTCCACGGGGTATGCAGAGACGACTTTGATGGGGTGGCCCTGGAAATAGTGATGTAGCTTCCTTGAGGCAATGAGGAGTGCGAGCTAGAGCTTCTACTGCATGGGGTAGCGTGCGCATCCCGCAGCACTGTGCTGATGAAGTACACCGGATTCTCGACGAGGGGCGATGTATCGCTCACCCCCTGCTCTACGTGGGGTGCGAGGGGTTCGGGAGCCTCGTCGGCTGGGGAAGTGACGAGGGCCTCAGGGGCGCCGTCCTGAGGTGGCGAATGTTGCGCGACCCCTCGCGGGTCGCCTTGCTTCGCGCCCGCACCGGCGTGCTCCTTCCGGACCGCCACGAGCGCTGTGCTGGCCGAGTGGGGGGTGGCCACCAAGTAGAGCACCAGGGGCTCGTGAGGACGAGGCACCACCATGACGGGCGAGCTTGTGAGGTACGTCTTGAGGTCCTCGAAGACCGCCTCAGCCTCCGGAGTCCACTCGAAAGGGCCCTTCCTCTTCATCAGCTTGAAGAAAGGGAGGGCGCGCTTGCCAAGCTTGGAGATGAAGTGCCCCAGGGAGGTCATGTAGCCTGCGAGCTTTTGCATTTCCTTGAGGGTTTGTGGCGGGCGCATCTTTTCAATTGCCTTGATCTTCTCGGGGTTAGCCTCGATCCCTCGATGTGATACAAGGAAACCCAGCAGCTTGCCGGAGGGGACCTCAAACACACACTTTTCTGGGTTGAGCCTCCGGTTCACTTGGTGCAGGTTGGCGAATGTCTCTTCTAGGTCTTCGATTAGGGTCCTTGCCTCCTGCAATTTGACCATGATGTCGTCGACGTACGCCTCCGCATTTCTCCCCCGCTGCGGCCCCAGCGCGATGTGCATCACCTGCTGGAAGGTTGCACCGGCGTTCCGTAGCCCGAAGGGCATGCATGTGTAGCAATACACGCCACACGGGGAGATGAAGGTTGTATTGATTTGATGATATCCCGAGAAAGCATCCAAGAAGCACAACAGATCGCACTCGGCGGTGGAGTCCACGATCTGGTCAATGCGCGGAAGCGGGAAGGGGTCCTGAGGGCAAGCCTTGTTGAGGCTCATGAAGTCGACGCACATGTGCTTCTTCCCCCCCCCCTTTTTTTGGGGACAATTACTGGGTTGGCTAGCCAATCCGGGTGCCGCACTTCTCGAATAACACCATCTTCTTGCAACTTGCGGACCTCTTTGATGATGAACGCTTGCTTCTCTTGTGCTTGGCGTCGCGCCTTTTGCTTCACCGAGGCGCACAGGGGCAGACCATTAAGTGGTGCTCGATCACCTCCCTCGGGACTCCGACCATGTCCGACACTTCCCACGCAAACACGTCCTTGTTTGCCTAGAGGAAGCCAATCAACGCCTCCTCCTGCTCTGGGGGAAGGCCGGCCCCTATGGTGAAGGTGGGGCCAGAGCCCCCGCTGTCGACAAGCACCTGCTTCGTCTCGGCCCGGTCCTGAGAGAACAACTGCTTCTTCTTCATGGGCGCGGCCTCCAGAGCCTCCGGGGCATCCCAGGCGTTGGGGCGAGAGGCCGCCGCGGCCCTGTAGGCGTGCTTGAGAGCCCGGACCACGTCCTTTGTGTCTCCGGCCACCGTGATGACGCCGTTGCTGCCCGGCATCTTGATGATGTTGTAGCCTAGGTGGGTCATCACCATGAATTTGGCAAGGGCCGGATACCCCAGGATGGCGTTGTACAAGAGGCCAATGCGGGCCACATCGAAGTCGATTAGCTCAGTGCGATAATTGTCACGCTTGCCGAAGGTGATGGGGAGGCGCACCTGCCCCAAGCGGGTGGCAAAGCCCTTGGTCACCCCCGAAAAGGGCTTGGTGGGCGCGAGCTAGTCGTAAAGCACCTGGAGCATGTCGAAGGCCTCCAGGGAGAGGACGTTGAGGTCGGCGCCGCCATCGATGAGGGTCTTGGTGACCGCGACATTGCTGATGGTGGGCGTGCACAGCATGGGGAGTGCACCCGTAGCGACCGCCGTCCTTGGATGATCCCTGAAGTCGAAGGTGATGTCGGCTTCAGGCCTTGTGTGGCCCCGCAAAGCCTCGTGTTGCTGTCGAGTAGTGCTCGCCCTGCGGAAAAACTGCTTGACATGGCGGCCAGAGGAGGGCACTTACGACCCGCCGATGATGCATGCAACTGCGTGTGGCGCCAGTACCGCGAAGCGCGCGAAGAACTGGTTAAGGAGCTCCTCACAAGAAGAGATCGAGGCATCCGGGAGGCCGCGGAGCCAAGACCAAGGGGCCTCCGTGAGGGCCAGGGGGAGCCAGTTAACCATGGCCTTGTCGTCGCCGCCCGCCGCTTGGATGACCTGTGCGTATAGCTGGAGGAACTCCTCGAGGTCCGCAGCGCCATCATACCGTGGGTGCAGTGCTGGCCTGAACTTCACGGGCCACCGCACCCGGCGCAGGCCAGGGGTGAAGGTCGGGCAACCCGCAGCGCTCCCATAGGCTTCAGGCGGCCATGCCTACGGGACAGCATCCGCCATGGGAACAATGAGGCAAGGGTGGAGCATGGTTGGTGAAGAGGCGGAGCTTCGACACACCCCCTATCTGGCGCGCCAAATGTCAGATTCAGGTCTCCGCAGACCCAAGAAGGTTCAAACTCAAGGGCGTGAATGAAGGATCCCGCTCCACAACGATGCTAGCTCGCCATACCCATGGCCTGATCTCCACGAGTACGCGCGAGCAGGGAAGAAGAGGAACACGAAGATTTACCCAGGTTCGGGCCACCTTGCGGTGTAAAACCCTACTCCTGCTTTTGGTCGATTGGCCTCACGAGGAGGTAGAGGATGAACTAGTACAGTGGATGAGCGGCCTAACGAGGGCTCAAGTGGCGAGGATGGATCGAGTCACCGATTCAGGGATCGTTCGTCCCCCTTCTATGGTGGTGGCTAGCCCCTATTTATCGTGGCCTTGGTCCTCTTCCCTCATAGCTTAAGCGGGAAGGGATCCCACAACAGCCAATTTTGAAAGGGGACAAGGAGTACATCTTATCCTGACGAAAGGTGGTCTTCGCCTGCAAAGCTTCTGGCCATGACGCAACGGTGGGCTCGGCGATGACATCCGTCCTGCCGAGCTTGTGGTCTTGGTCTCATTGCACCAGAATGGAAAGCTTTGGGGCCTTCCTCGGGAACCTGCGCCTGCCGTTGCTCCCTTAGCACCGAAGAGGAAACTGTCCCCTCTGCGCCCGCTGGCGCCCACCTAGCCTTGGTCATCATGGCTTGCGTCATCGCAGCCTTGAGAGGTGCGGGGCTTGCATAGAGATCTCCGCTCCTCGGGAGGCAGCCTAGGGAGGCCGCTCCTCTGGAGGTCTTGGCGTCATTCTGCTCACGAGGCAAGGGGCCCTCGCGAGGGTCTTGTCTTGGGGGTGTTGTAGCTGGGCCGTGCCAGGCCGTCGATGAGTCCGCGTCTTGGGCCGCAGGCAGGTAGATCTGGGTACCCCCGATCCCAGAACACCGACATAATTTTCGTGTTGAAACTCCTGGAGATCCTCTTCCACGAAAGAGCGATCCTGTGTTTGAATTAAAGAAATTACCTGATACACTGAAATATGCTTATCTTGATGAAAAGAAGATATATCCTATTATAATTATCCACTGTTCAAGAATTTGTCCGATTAATCAGTTAACGGTCCAGTTAATCGCTACTTGTAGGGTGACCGAATCGAATAGCACCTATTCTTCATGTTAACTTGTCAGACCGATTAATTGGCTCGCTAGACCGATTAATCGATTGTTATGCCGATTAATCGCTGCTGGCCTATTAACTTGTGGGCAAACAAAGCCCAAACTTTTTCCCTATAACCTCTCCCATCCCCCTCTCGGCGCTCAATAGCTAGCGTTCGACCAAACAGTAGCATATTTTGGTATATTACGTAGCTAAGAGCATGAGAGTATGGTATAATACATAAAAGAAACTAGATATATGTTGGCAATTCCTATTCAATCTACCGATTAATGGTCGACAGATTAATCTAGTTAATAGGCCAATTCACAGATTAATCACTACTCCCAAGCTAACCGAGCAGCTACCAGTTACCGATTTCCTGAACAATGTTATTATCAATGCTAACCTTTCAGAGCATGAAGAAAAGAGATTACTTATAACTCCGAGGAAGCAGTGTGCTGCTATTGGATATACTCTTGATGATCTTAAGGGCATTAGTGCCACTCTATGTCAGCACAAGATTAATATGGAGCCTGATGCTAAGCCAGTTGTTGATCATCAATGTCGTTTGAATCCTAAAATGAAGGATCCGTTAAGAACTAAAATATTAAATCTTCTGGAAGCAGGAATAATCTATCCCATTGTTGATAGTAGATGGGTAAGTCATGTTCATTGTGTTCATAAGAAAGGAGGCATTACTGTTATTCCTAATGATAAAAATGAACTTATCCCACAAAGAATTGTAACTGGTTATAGGATGGTAATTGATTTCAGAAAATTAAATAAAGCTACTAGAAAAGATCATTACCCCTTACCTTTTATTGATCAAATGTTATAGAGATTGTCTAATCATACACACTTCTATTTCCTAGATGGTTACTCTGTTTTCTCTCAAATACCTGTGTCAAAAGAAGATCAAGAGAAAACTACTTTTAGTTGTCCTTTTGGAACTTAATCTTATAGACATATGCCTTTTGGTTTATGTAATGCACCTACTACCTTCCAAAGATGCATGACTGCTATATTCTCTAATTTTTGTGAAATGATAGTCGAGGTATTCATGGATGATTTTTCCGTTTATGGGACTTTTTTTGATGATTGCTTAAGGAACCTTGATCGAGTTTTGTAGAGATGTGAAGAAACTAATCTTGTTTGAATTGGAGAAGTGCCACTTTATGGTGAATGAAGGTATAGTCATTGGGAATTAAATTTCTGAATGAGGTATTGAGGTAGACAAAGCTAAAGTAGATGCAATTGAAAAATGCCATGTCCTAAAGATATAAAAGGTATAAGAAGCTTCCCTGGTCATGCTGGTTTTTATAGGAGGTTTATCAAAGACTTCTCTAAAATTTCTAGGCCTCCTACTAATCTTTTGCAAAAAGATGTTCCATTTGTTTTTATGATGATTGTGTAGAAGCCTTTGAAATACTTAAGAAAGCCTTAATTTCTGCACCTATTGTTCAACCACCGTATTGGAACTTGCCTTTTGAAATTACGTGTGATGCCAGTGGCTATGTTGTTGGTGCTGTTTTAGGACAAAGAGTTGATAAGAAATTGAATGTTATCCATTATGCTAGTTAAACTCTAGACATTGCTCAAAGAAATTATGCTACTGCTGAAAAATATTTTTTAGCAGTTGCGTTTGCATGTGATAAATTTAGATCCTATATTGTTGATTCGAAAGTAACTGTTCACATTGATCATGCTTCTATTAAATATCTTATGGAAAAGAAAGACGCTAAATCTAGGTTTCTTAGATGGGTCCTTTTGCTACAAGAATTTGATTTGCATATTATTGATAGAAAGGGAGATGAGAATCCCGTAGCTGATAATCTGTCTAGAATGGAAAATGTTCTTGATAACCCTCTACCTATTGATGATAGTTTTCCTGATGAGCAATTAGCTGTTATAAATGCTTCTCGTAATACTCCTTGGTATGTAGACTATGCTAATTACATTATTGCTAAATATATACCACCTAGTTTCACATACCAACAAAAGAAAAGGTTCTTCTTTGATTTAAGACATTACTTTTGGGATGACCCACATCTATATAAAGAAGGTGTAGATGGTGTTATTAGATGTTGTGTACCTGAGCATGAATAGGAACAAATCCTACGGAAGTGTCACTCTGAGGCATATGGAGGACACCTTACTGGAGATAGAACTGCACATAAGGTATTACAGTCTAGTTTTTATTGGCCTACTCTTTCAAAGATGCACGTAAGTTTGTCCTCTCTTGTGATGAATGTCAAAGAATTGGTAATATTGGTAGACGTTAGGAAATTCCTATGAATTACTCACTTGTTGTTGAACCATTTGATGTTTGGGGATTTGATTATATGGGACCTTTTCCTTCCTCTAATGGGTATACACATATTCTAATTGCTGTTGATTATGTTACTAAGTGGGTAGAAGCTATTCCAACTAGTAGTGCTGATCACAACACAATTATTAAAATGCTTAAAGAAGTTATTTTCCCGAAGTTTGGAGTCCCTAGATATTTAATGACTGATGGTGGTTCACAGTTTTATGCATGGTGCTTTCTATAAACTTCTTGCTAAATATGATGTTAACCATAGAATTGCATCGCCTTATCATCCTCAGTCTAGTGGTCAAGTTGAATTGAGCAATAGAGAAATCAAATTAATTTTGCAAAAGACCGGTAATAGATCTAGAAAGAATTGGTCTAAGAAACTTGATGATGCACTATGGGCTTATAGTACTGCTTATAAGAATCCTACGTGTATGTCTCCGTATAAAATGGTTTATGGAAAAGCATGTCGTTTACCTCTTGAGTTAGAACATAAAGCATATTGGGCAATTAAAGGACTCAATTATGATTTCAAACTTGCCGGTGAAAAGAGGTTATTTGATATTAGCTCTGTAGATGAACGGAGAACACAAGCCTATGAAAATGTCAGGTTGTTTAAAGAAAAAGTTAAAAAGATGGCATGATAAAAGAATTCAAAAACGGGAATTCAAAGTAGGTGAGCATGTTCTATTATACAACTCTCAGTTCAGATTCTTTGCAGGAAAACTCCTCCCTAAATGAGAAGGAGCCTATATCATCAAAGAAGTTTATCGCTCCGGAGCTATCAAGATCAATAATGACAAGGGCACTAATCTGAGAGTGGTTAATGGACAAAGAATTAAGCATTATATCTCACGTACACCTATTAATGTTGAAACTAACATTGTTCAAACTATGACACGGGAGGAACACATAAGAGAGACATTCTGGAACACTCCAGAACCCTAAAAAGGAGTAGGTACATGATACGGTAAGTAAACCGACTCAAAAAATTCCATGAAAATAATTTATGTCTGTTTTGGAATAATAGAAAAAACACAAAAATAAGAAACAGCCGAGAGGACCCACCAGGAGTTCACAACGCAGCAGGGTGCGCCCAACCCCCGTGGCATGCCAGGTTGCCTTATGGGCCCCTTGTGTGCCCTCCCGACTCCATTTTCTTCTGGAATACTTGTTTTGCAAGACAAAAATTCTTTATATATACTCGTGGATGTTTTGACCATCGTATCACAAGATTCTCCTTTGTTCTTGTTTCGTGCTATTTTTCGGACAGATCTAGATCCCCATGGCTCCCCGAAGGCTCCGTACCAAGAACCATATCATGCAACCTTCGCTGGGCAAGCGTCCTTACAGCGAGGGTTATTATGAGTGGCCGTCAGGAGAGGCAGACACCGGCAAGAAGAATGAAATTGAGGAAGTCGTGGGAAGCCAGATCCAAGAGGGAAATCAAGCCATGCCTACAGGAGAGACTCCAAAAAAGGGAGACATACTACAACCCCTTTATGATCATCTCTCTCCATCTAAAATTGATACTTTAAGGGGTTTTGAAACAATCTGCACTCAGAATACATCTCTCACTCATGAAGTTATTTTGTTCGAAGAGTAAAACCATGCCCTTTGGATTATTAATAGCAATCTGGAATACTTATTGAAGTTGAAGGACAAGCCCACCACATCTACATCACCACCATCACCGAAGAAAGACACTTGAGTACACTAATAAAATTTGTTGGGAGTTAACAAACATAGTATTGATCAAAGATGCAATTCAAGAAAGATTAGTAAAGGAAGAGAGGATTCACATATAAATATACTATCTTGGACATATTTTATGGTTGTGAGCTGCCATTAAATATTTTATGTCAACTAATTGACGTTGGACAAGGAACACAACATAATGAGTTATGTTTGCTTATATTCACATAGAAGTCATATTGTCATGGATCCTCCAACATGTGGTGCTTGCTCAATATCTTTTGCTAGCCAAAAATCCGCACTAAGTAGAGATACTACTTATGCATCCAAAGACCTTGAACCCAGTTTCATGTCATGAGAGTCCATTATATCTACCTATGGATTGAATAAGATCCTTCAAGTAAGTTGTCATCGGTGCATAAGGCAATAAAAATTGCCCCTAAATATGTATGATCTTTTATTGTAAGGGAAAATAAGATTTGTACGATCTTGTGATGGTGAAGAAATAAAAATGACAAACTGCATAATAAAGGTTGCTATCACAAGGGGCAATATAAAGTGATGTTCCTTTACATTAAGTGCTTGCAGATCCATAAAATAAAAAGCGCATGACAACCTCCGCTTCCCTCTGTGAAGGGCCTATCTTTTACTTTTCTGTATTTACTTTTATGCAAGAGTCAATAGTGTTCTTCTCTATTATATTTTCATTTTTCTCTTTGCAACCATCACTTGGTGGGTAAAGATCAAGGCACATATATCTAGTTGGATATGAGTAATCATGAATTATTATTGTTGACATTACCCTTGAGGTAAATGATTTCGGAGGCAAAACTATAGGCCCCTATCTTTCTATTTGTTTGACTGAAATTTTTGCTCCATATCTATGTCATCAATGTCAGCAATCATAGAAGACTAAATGATACTTGAGTATGTGGACTTGCTAAACAAAAAGCTCTTACATAAGATCTTCTTGATAATATGATGAATTGTGATTGTTTCATTGACTAAGAACAAAACTTGTTAGTTTTCAAGAAAGTTTATGCTTTATACTTTGCTATTGTGATGAATTGTTACTTGATCATGAAAAGTTTTATGATGATATATTGCTGCTATGATAATGATCATGATGCTACTATGTTCGTATTTTGTTTTTATCGACACCTCTCTCTCTAAACATGTGGTCATGATTATCAATTTCTGCTCTCGCTTGAGGACAAGCGAGGTCTAAGCTTGGGGGAGTTGGTACGCCCATTTTGCATCATGTTTTCCTACTAATATTTATAATGTTTTTGATCATTATAACACTCTATGATGCAATGCTAATGCCTTTTCTCTCTAAATTTGCAAGATTTACATGAAGAGAGAGATTGCCGGCAGCTGGAATTCTAGACTTGGGAAAGCTACATCAGAGATATCTATTCTGCAGAACTCCAAATGACCTAAAATTTCCCAGAGAATTTTTATGGAATATATAACAAAATATTGGAGCAAAGATGTACCAGAGGAGGGCCACCAGTTGCCCACAAGGCAACAGGGCACATCCACCCCCTTGGGTGTGCCCTGATGCTTGTGGGGCCACTGGCAGGCCTCTGGCCCCCATCTTCTGCTATATGAAGGGTTTTGACCAAGGAAAAAAAATAAGAGAGAACTTTCAGGACGAAGCGCCGCCGTCTCGAGGCGGAACCTAGGCAGGAGCACTTTTGCTCTCCGGAGGAGTGATTCCGCCGGGGATACTTGCCTCCGGGAGGGGGAAATCGAAGCCGTTGACATCACCGATGATCCTCTCATCATGGCAGGACCAATCTTCATCAACATCTTCACCAGCACCATCTCATCTCAAACCCTAGTTCATCTCTTGTATTCAATCTTTGTCTCACAACCTCAGACTTGTACCTGTGGGTTGCTAGTAGTGTTGATTACATCTCGTAGTTATTGCTAGTTGGTTTATTTGGTGGAAGATTGTATATTTAGATCCTTGATGGTATTCAATACCCCTGTGATCTTGAACATGAATATGATTTGTGAGTAGTTACTTTTGTTATTGAGGACATGGGAGAAGTCTTGTTATAAGTAATCATGTGAATTTGGTATTCGTTTGATATTTTGATGATATGTATGTTGTTGCTTCCTTTAGTGGTGTCATGTGAACATCAACTACATGACACTTCACCATACTTAGACCTAAGGGAAGTCATTGTGGAGTAGTAATTAGATGATGGGTTGCTAGATCGACAGAAGCTTAAACCCTAGTTTATGCGCTATTCTGTAAGGAGCTGAATTGGATCCATATGTTTCATGTATGGTTAGATTTATCTTAATTCTTCTTTCATCGTTGCAGATGCTTGCGAGAGGGGGTAATCATAAGTGGGAGGCTTGTTCAAGTAAGAATAGCACCCAAGCAACGGTCCACACACATATCAAATTATCAAAGTAGCGAACGCGAATCAAATAAATGTGATGAAAGTGACTAGGTGAAATTCCCATGAATCCTCGAGAACGCTTTGCTTACTATAAGAGAAAGTTTCGGCCTGTCCTTTGCTATAAAAAGGATTGGGCTACCTTGTTGCACCTTGTTACTATTGCTACTTCTCACTTGTTATGAATTATCTTGCTACAAAACTGTCTATCACTACTACTTTCAGTACTTGCAGAAAATACCTTGCTGAAAATAGCTTGTCATTTCTTTCAGCTCGTTGTTGGGTTCGACACTCTTACTTATCGAAAGGACTATGATTGATCCCCTATACTTGTGGGTTATCACATTCTCAAGTAGGTAATTTGGAAACTTGGCTCTTTTAGTAGTATCATGAGCTAGGCACCCATGTCCCTTGTCACTAAGCCCTAGGATACGTTTATTTTTGTAACTTTTATGCAAAAACTTAAACTTAGAGCCACCACAACCAAATTTTGC
Source organism: Thinopyrum elongatum (assembly GCA_011799875.1). Taxonomy (NCBI): domain Eukaryota; kingdom Viridiplantae; phylum Streptophyta; class Magnoliopsida; order Poales; family Poaceae; genus Thinopyrum; species Thinopyrum elongatum. Next base: position 303,359,952 of record CM022301.1, read on the forward strand.
ATATAGTGATAGCATTATTTTTATTATGTTCTTCCTGTGACTTTGCCCGCATATTCAAAATGCTGACCTACACAGCTATAACGTCTCATGTTGCAGAGGTATTTTCTGACGAGGAGTAAGGCTAGGTTCTATGCTCGATGTTGCCCTATGGAGTCGAATGGACTCGTCTACCTTCGTCGCTTCCGCAGTTGTTTTATCTCATGAGTTGGCCTTCAGCCAATTTATTATTATTGTAATGAAGACTCTATATGAAATTTCGATGTAATAAAGCAGGTGTGATTGAACTTTGATATATACATAGATGTACTGTGTGTGCTAGCATGTTCCAGGGGTGGCACATATACACAGAGACTTGACCATTTTGGGTTGGTCGCCACAGGGATGGTATCAGAGCACACACTGACTGTAGGACATAACCACTAGGATTGGAAAACTCTTAGGAAGAAAAATATTCTATGATATGCTTTAATTCTTGTATTCTCATCGGTTCATTTCTAACTCCTCTCCGATTTCAACATTTTAGATGGTTGTCACCTACACCCTAGTCAAGATCATGGAGTTTTGCCAGCCTGACGAGATGATCCCATTCAGAAGGAAGATCATGCAGGCTTGTAAGAAGCTGAGGATAGCTCTGCCCACTATCACTGGGACCCTGATCAAGGCCTTGCCTGAAGACCCATGCTGGAAGGTTGAAGTTCATATTCCTTGAAGGACTTTCGAGAAGATCATAGCGCCAATAGACTTCCACTTTGTTGTTCCCACTTGGATTGTCGACAGGGATAGCCACTCACATGGCTATTGGACGCATATACATGAGGAGTATCGTGAAGACCACTATGGATCAGATGAGCTTATCATGGTCTCCCGCAGAGGACCAGACGGAAAGGTCATTCACACCAGGAGGGACGACACCACCATCTCCTACATCCAAGACCAGGATGAACACATCAGGACCTTGGAGCCTCAGATATCCTGATGCTTATGAATAATTTTAGCTCTACATTGTTCTTGTAAGTATATATTGTCCTTCATCATTGTACTCATATTGTTAGCTAGCTATTCAAGTACCATCACTTTTGTAGCTTATTTCCCTTGCCCTCCATTTTCTACACATCAGATCTATATTTACTCATGCCAAAATGTTGAACAAATACAATGTTAAATATTCTCCATTTTTTCCTATATTATCACATCTATATTTACTCTTAAAAAGTGTAGAATGAAGGCTATGCTCATGAAGAAGACTCTATGGTAAACTTCTAGAATTGCTTCCCTATCAACATGGACAAGGGCTTTATAGAGCCGGTCTTTACTACTAACTTAAGTTTGTCCTTCTCGAGCCTTCAAACTTTGTTGTGTATATTTGGATAGCTATGACTGCAACTGCTGATTATTTTTGTCATTTGCATCAAATTGCATGTTCAAAGTTCATTACGAAGAAGTTCATAAACATAAGTTTGTCCTTCTCAATTTTAGTTTTTAGTTGTACAACCTAGTTCCTTATTCATACCATGTAAATTAAACTAATCATAGCAAGTTATCTTATTTAGCACTACATGTATGCTTGTGTTCTTGATCTGTAACCCAGTGGTGTGGTGAAAATACCAACTCCAACACAATGTCATATCTTGCTATGTCTTAACTATGAACAATGCCATATTATGTTAATGTTATTTAAATCGTGTCTCTTTATTTACCAATCTGAAATGGGATAAATTTACAGTACACTCACCATTGATGCTTATACATTGTTTAGCACTGCATCTATGCTTGTGTTCTTGATGTGTAATCTAGTGGTGTGGTGAAGCTGGCCGCTCCTGCACAATGCCATTTCGTGCCATGTTTGAACTATGAACAATGCCTATTATGTTAATGCTATTTTAAACCTGTCTCCTTATTTGCCACTAAGAAATGGGATCAATTGACAGCACTGATGCTTATACGTGCAAAACCTGTTATCTGTCTACTTGTTTCTCTTTCAGGGTGATATCACTGACGCCAGGAAGAACTGCCATGCTGATAGTGAGACAAACCCATTGCTTGTCCCTCTAACATATATTGCAGGGAAGAAGCCAACACATCTTGGGGATAGCAATACAACCCCAAAGTCATGTCTTGATGTAGTGTCAAAGTTACACGCTAATAACAGTGACACAAGCTCGATGAAGTCGCCGCCTGAATCTGTTCGACTTATTCACTCTCAAATTTAAGAAGAAATACATGCTTTAGCTCAACTCTGATAGGAACTCCAATCTCTATGCAAGATTAACCAGAAGTACATGACATCTATTGATGCTATGCAGCTTGAGTTGGTGGATATAAGCATGAAACAAGCGCAGTCTCATTAGCTTGCTCAGCTGCTTGCGCTACAGCTCCCAGGCAGGGCTAACCTTTCTTGAACTGTGTTGAAGTGATGTTGGTTCTGTATATTATTTTATCGGCGTGTTTATTTGCACTGATGGTGACCTTTGATGCCCAGTGTATGTAATCTGTTGTTTGGTTACTCTTTATAATCACTGGTGGCAAACTTTGATGCCAAGTGGATGTAATATGTTGTAATTTCTTTATTGTATAGTCTAGGTTTATTCTTTGTCACGATGCTGTAATTTAATTACTGTATATGTTGTCATCGCTCTCTGAAAAGGCCGCAAGCTTCGACGGAGCACAATGGGCCAAAACATTAGGTTTATATTAAAAAATTACGGTACTAAAACTGGTCGGCCCGCCAATCGCAATAAATGGGCCAGAACAGGGGCGCACAATCATCTCGGGCCATTAGCAGTCCTAGACTTAAACTAGCCCACTATTATTTTCGGGCCTTTAACGGCTTAGTAAATCGCTTGCCTTAGTTGGGCCAAAAATTAAATTGGGCTTTTAAAAGGCTGAGAAGTAGATTGGGCTTGATTTGTGCCGAACAATTCACGGGCCGACACCAGGACTAAATTTACATCGGCCCAAGATTGGCCCAATAACATGATGGGGCATTAACAGGCTAAATATAGTCAGGCCTTGGTTGGCCTAATCACATGATGGGATGTAAGCAGGCCGAATGCAAAGCAGGCCATAATTAGGCCCAACATCATCACGTGCCTTTAATGGTCCGATAGGCAGGATGGGCTAAAATGTATCCACGAAGACTATCGGACACTAAGAGGCCGAAAGTCACTTAGGACCATAAATAGGCCCAGATGCAGCAAGGGCCATTAAATGGCTGAAAGTGAAATCGGGCCAATAGCGGCCCAAATGTAGCAAGGGCGGTTAACAGGCTGAAACTAATATCGTTCTGAACTGTTAAATGGGGCTTTAAGAGGCCGAAGTGCAAATTGGCCTATCAATTGACCCAAAAGCACAGTGCCAATTAACGGGCCGGATCTGCTAAGGGTCGTAGTTTGGCCCAAAACATGGCAGGCTATTAACGGGCAGGATCTTATCTAGGCCATAATTTGGGCCCAAATATTGCAAGATGTTAATCGGTCGCATCTGATATGGGTTGTAATTTGGCCCAAAACATGGCAGGCTGTAAACGGGTTGGATCTGATATGGGCCATAGTTTGGGCGAAAACGTGGTACGCTATTAATAGGCCAGCCCATTAGTATGTGACTAAATCTTGTGGGCCTTTTGCTGGGCCGGACCTTTTAACCTAAATGGGCCACTGCTGGTCCGGCCCTTTTAACCTAAATGGGCCACTGCTAGGCCATTCCACATGTCGATGTTTCATTGGCGACTCCTATCCATTGGACGGTTGACATCCGTCCCAACGCCTAGCTGACACGTGGTTCCTCTAGCCAATGAGAATTTTACACATGGAAATCGCCATTGGTCCGGGCTATTAACGGGTTATCGGATCCTAACCGGAACCCGATAGCTTAACCGCGGCTCGTTAAGGTGGATGCCACATGTTGGTTACCCTTGACGAAAACACTTCCATGACGCGACATTTATTGTCACGAAAGTGGACACTTCCGTGATGATAATTTGAGTATTGTCATGGAACACTTCTACGACAACACATGTTTGACTATCTTGATTCTGCCATAAAATCGTCATGGATGTACATGCATGACATACAACATGACTACTGTGACAAAGATGTATCATCACGGAAGTGTTTTTTTGTAGTGGAGGTGGCGGAGATCAAAGAGGAAGAACGAGCAAAAGAAGGAGATGACGACACCACTCCAGATGAGTATCCTCCTAATCCCTACCAATTCAATATCCATGGATCTATTCTGTTATTTCCTCTAGGGCCTCCTCAAGCTGAGTGGGGAAAGGAGCCACCAACCCCAGAGGAGATGAAGGAAAAGATCATGGAATTGGATAAGCACTGGTACCGTAACGTGCTATACAAATGGTTTTTAACCCCTTTCCACGATGGCATTCTGAACCGTCGCCGTGTGATTGTGTGCGATAGGGGGGGTCCTTCCCACACGACCCAAAAACCGTCGGGGATAGGCGAGAGGCTACTGACGATCGCCATAGAATAAATGTATGAGAAGTCGCTCCAGTCCCACACATTGCATCTCGATGTTATGTTTCTGATCCGAGAGACATCCCAAACGATTACGCCGCTATAGTCGTGTGAAAAAGGTGGACATCAACATTTAATCTACTGATATGTTTGCGATAGGTACGTTATCACACACAGTTCAAGAATGTAAAATGTGTGCGATGCCTCTACTAACGCCAACGTGTCCATTTTCATAACTATGTGCGATAGGTATTCCTATCACACACGCACACAGGTTTGAAACATTTGCTGTATTACCATAAATCGCACACGCATATGAGACGAAACCGTGTGTGCGTCAGTCGGGCATCGCAAATGTTTCACGTCAAAGAACCGTCTGTTCTCTATTTTTCATCGCACACGCTGTTTTCTTTCTAAACGTGTGCACATTATTTTATTCGCTCCTGTTTAATTTTATTTTTCCCTGTAATTTATTATTCGAATTGGAAATTTTGAAATATGAAACGTGGAATACAAATTCTCAGCACAATGGTTCAACAACCAATCCATAAATAAAATTCTTAGTACAATATGTTCAGTAATAACAGGATTAGGCAGCAATTAACTATGATGAACCACAATATTTAGAGGCGGTAAAGGTGAAGAGACAAGTGTAAATCATTTTGGCTGCCGATGGTGTTGAAGAAGCGGAATGCCCATAATGTGCCCTCCTGCATGCCATAGGCATGAACAAGTTTTGTCCAACCCCTTGTGATGATCGCCTGCCCATCCTTCACTGCCTTCAGGAAGACTTCTAGAGCATTATCATGGTAGCATGAATTATATACTTTAACCTTAGTTGCCTCCACTCTGGTCATGTAGTTTGCAAGGTAATCATCAGTAAATTGCTTCGGAAACTACTAACAAGAGAAAAAATTCAGATACTCAGGTCTAATAGAGTAACTTGTTGTGGGCAGGGGGAAAAGGCAACACATTACTTACCATCCTAAAGTTCATTGTTGTCTTGGACAAAGTGTAAATAAAGAGCTTAATTCCCATCACCCGTTTCTTTTGCCTAACAATCTTTCTTAGTTTCCTCACTTGACGCTTGTTCATAAATATCTCATTGCCCCATACGCAAAAGGGATCGAAGCGTGGATCAGTACCGCTCATATATGTACCTACAAGCAACCAGTAAATGTTACAAGCTAAACTGAGATTGCACAAATGATGTAAAATACAACTACCTACGTTCCTAAGTACAAGTACTTTTAGAGATTTCAATATGAACTACATACGGATGTATATAGAATTATAGACATAGTTTAGATTAGAATTTAGATTCACTCATTTCGTTCCGTATGTAGTCTATATTGGAATCTCTAAAAATACTTATATTTAGGAACAGATGGTGTACAAGACATGGGATGCAGCTAACCTCGACGGCAAACAACAACATCGCCCATTGTAGCCCTATGTAAGTACATGGAAAGGCAATGTTAACTACAACAGGGTTAACATCCACCAAAAATAGCAAATGGTAATAAAACGGTAGCATCTGTAGTGATATCTTCATTGCGAAAGAGTAGCATGGTAGCAAAGGGACGGATTAAAAAATGGATAGACTTGTTTACTACAACAGACAACCTAGTATAGCCATTAAAACTAGTACTGATAGAAATGAAATTGACAGAGTTAAACATCACAAGGCAGGTGCTGCTAGAGCAGAGAATGGCCCTGTTGTCTATAAAAAGGTAGGGAAATAGATAAGACGGGCTAGGCGTGTTTACGACAACATGCTTAATACATGAACCGTATAAAACATGGCCATTGCAACTGGTATTCATAAGATTCAACTGGTCAGTTCATACCTGGTAAGTCCTAAGGGGTAGTTGCTGGGGCACTTCATATGGACTCTGGGTCAAAGAGTGGGTTAGTGCCGCTGACATGTGTACCTACAAGAAGCAAGTAAATGTTAGAAGCCAAACTGCAATTGCACAAATAATGTAAAATACTGTAAGACATGGGATGCAGCTAACCTCGACGGCAAACAACAGCATCGCCCATTATGGCCCTGCGTAAGTACATGGAAAGGCATGTTAAGTACAACAGGGTTAGCATCCACTAAAAATAGCAAATGGGCAGCATCTATAGTATATCTTCATTGCGGAGAGTAGCACAGTAGCAAAGGGACAGATTAAAAACTGGATACAACTGTTAATTGCAACAGGCTTAACAGCATCCTAAGACATGTTTTGTAAGTTTGTAGCCATTGAAATACAACTGTTAAAAAATGGATACAACTGTTAATTGCAACAGGCTTAATAGCCATTGAAACCGGTACTGATAAAAATGCAATTGGCAGAGTTAAACATTGCAAGGCAGGTGCTGCTAGAGCAGAGAATGGCCCAGTTGTCTATAAAAAGGTAGGGAAAATAGCTAAAACGTGTTAGGCATGTTTACTACAACATGCTTAATACATCAACCGTATAAAACATAGCCATTGCAACTGGTATTGGTAAGATTGAACTGGTGAGTTCATACTTGGTAAGTCCTGAGAGGTAGTTGCTGGGGCACTTCATCTTGGCCAGAGCCCGCCCAAAGTCAGCGGCGGCGGAGGCGAGCTGTTCCTCCGGGTTGAAGCGTGGATCAATGCCGCAGACATGTGTACCTACAGGCAACCAGTAAACATTAGAAGATAAACTGCAATTGCACAAATGATGTAAAATACTGTAAGACATGGGATGCAGCTAACCTCGACGGCAAACAACAGCATCGCCCGTTGTGACCCTGTGTAAGTACATGGACAGACATGTTAACTACAACAGGGTTAGCATCCACCAAAAATAGCAAATGGGCAGCATCTCTAGTGATATCCTGAGTCATGTATTGTAAGTTTGTTGCTGGTATTGGTGAAATTGAGCTGGACAATTAATACTTGAACATCACACAGTGTGCAGTATGGAAATAAACAAGGCATGAAGATGCTTAATACATCAACCGTACAAAACATAGCCATTGCAAATGGTATTGGTAAGATTGAGATGGTCAGATCATACCTGGTAAGTCCTGGGGGGTAGTCGCTCAGGCACTTCCTGGGGGCCAGAGCCTGCACCAAGTCGGCGGCGGCGGAGGCGAGGTGTTCCTCTGGGTCAACACGCATAGTGGCCATCGCGCCATCGACCGCCATCAGCTCCTCGACCTCCACGTTATATGTGGTTGGGATTGCGCGGTGATGCTCTGGAGGTAGGGGCGGTGAGGATTTGGAGGCATGAGGATGTTTTGCAGGCGCCATTTAAGCAATCAGGCTAGGGCCGTGATAGAGATCGGTGGGTTATCTGACTGGATCGGCAATGCTCGGGCAGAACGTAGATGTGGTCGAAGCTGTGGTTGCGGCGGTGGCGGCTTGAGCTGCCGGGAGGGGGGAGGGGGGAGATACTGCAGAAATTTGATGGGTGGGGATGTGGTGGGAGGAATAATTTCTGAAATCACGAGCCTAATGAAAATTTTGCTGCGAAACTTGAAACTTGGGCGGGGGAAACACACAACGCAGATGAAGCGCGTAAAATACTTGTGTGCGAGAAAAGAGAAAATTGGCAGATCCCGTCTCCAAAAAAATGTACACGTGTAGTTGATTTTTTCGGTCAATGGTACGCTTGCTTTATTAGGATACATCGCACAGGTAACTGACTTATGGATCATTAACACAAAAAAACACACACGGGTACGCCATAGAAACCGTGTGTTTTGTGATCTTCTAATAATTCTTATATCTATCAGCATCTCCAGCCACACCTAATTTAAAATATCTCTTTCATTGTATCAAGATTATTCAATGTACATGAACGAGGCAAGGTGACACCCGAAGTACAATCATCGGTTTATAAAACGCAATCAAGTGTCAACCTGCCTCGCTCACATAGCTAGATTTGATCCTATGCAACATTAGAGAAGCTTGCTTCCATCCGCCGGCGCGGCAATTTTAGCCGGTGTGCGGCCAACTCACGCGGCGAGGTGGGACTAAAAACCAGCTGCGGCCAGCTCTAGTCTCCAGTGGCTTCCGGTGGCTGCGGACGGACGTTTCGGGAGTATTTAGGGCCGGGGTGCGGCTACAAAACTTCAGTGAACGCATGCTAATCAACGCTCAAAGCCCTCAAAGGATGTGCTTACCGACATTGTACGTTAATAATAGATAGTACCAACTTAAAGTACTACTAGTAATTTGCTCTAAAACTAGTAGGTATGTAGTACTGGTAGATGCTCATAATTAATTATACAAACTTACGGGCGACAACGCACTAACTACTTCTCACATGCTGGCATCGGGGCATGCTGGCCAGACGCCGCCGTTCTCCTTCCTGGCCTTGTCAGCGGTAGCCCACCATGCTTCGATCTCCGCTGAGCTCTCCTCAGCACGGTGTGCGGCCTCTTCTTTATTGCGGCAGCGGGACTCTCTTTCCTTGACTGTTTTCTGCCTTTTCTGCTCCTTCTGTGCAGCTTTGGACGCCTCTAGATCCACCGCCCAGTCAGCCATGGCAGCATCAAAGTCTGCCCACGTACTTGTGCGGCCGTGGGCGGCGATGAACTCGGCGCGGCGGGATGCCATCGCTTCCTTACCATGTGTGCAGTCGCGGGCGGCGAGGAACCCGACGCGGCGGTATGCCACCGCTTCCTTACCAGTTACTGTGCGTCGCGGTGCCATGAACGACGCTTGGAGAGAGCTCTGGGACGGAGTGGCTGGAAAGCCGTACAGTGCGGTGGTTTCGTTTTTAAGAGCTCAACGACAAACAATGAAGGAAATTTGGCTTCCCTTACAATCTTGCTCATCCATTATCTCACACGGTTCATCTCCGTCGCCTCCGGAAACAGTGTGCGCTGAGCCTATTGTGTGTTGCGTTATGATTGGCTGGAACCCCAGCCACGCGAATCGCATGTGTGCACCGTAGGATGCCCCGCGATCGAATAGCAATCCACGTCCCTCACATCACACCTGTGCAGCTGCAGCTGGATTGGATTTATATGCGCTAAATGCCTAGAAAATGCACATAAGCCCCTAAATATGGTAAATGAGCCCAGAAAAGTGCTAAATTTGAACACGGTGATTTGCAGGGTGTATGTTCATCGTAGAAAAAAACTCAAGGGCAAAGAACAAAGAAAATTTGGATTCCCCTTCAATCTTGGTGATTTCCCTCTCGAAAGCATGGAACTTCCTCGGTGATGGTTCAATTTATGAAGGGTGTGCATGACGACATAAGCCAAACCTTCTCAAATTTTTACCAGGGCATGGTGAGGCCATACCATGGCACCATGCCAGGTGTCATGTTTTTCAAGCATTTATTTCAATTTTCTATAGTTCAAAATCAATAAAAAAATGTTTGTGGTTGACTATTGCCACACATTTCATCGAAATATCTGCCCATTCCTTGTAAAAGGCATGAGAATTTACTAAATAGCACGAGCATGGTTCTCAAGACCGTTCTTGTACCCTTTCATGCACCGATTGTTTGAATTTGAATTATGCGCATTAATGCGTAGAAAATGCACATAATCCCCTAAATATGGTAAATGAACCCGGAAAAGTGCCAAATTTGAACACGGTGATTTGCAGGGTGTATGTTCATCATAGAAAAAACTCATGGACAAAGGACGAAGGAAGTTTCGATTCCCCTTCAATCTTGGTGATTTCCCCCTCGAAGTCATGAAACTTCCTCAATGATGGTTCGATTTATGAAAGGCGTGCATGACGACATAAGCCAAACATTCTCAAATTATTACCAGGGCACGGTGAGGCCATACCATGGCACCATGCCAGGCATCATGTTTTCCTAGCATGTATTTCATTTTTCTATAGTTAAAAAACCAACAAACAACGCGTTTGTGGTTGACTATTGCCACACATTTCCTTGTAATATTTGCCCATTCCTTGTAAAAGGCCTGATAATTTACTAAATACCATGAGCATGGTTTTCCAGACCGTTCTTGTGCACCTTTTCATGCACCGATTGTTCGAATTTGAATTATGTGCATTAATGCCTAGAAAATGCACATAATCCCCTAAATATGGTAAATGAGCCCGAAAAAATGCCAAATTTGAACACGTTGCATTGGAGGGGGTATGTTGATCGTTGGAAAAAAACTGAATGACAAACTAGGACGGAAATTTGGATTCCCCTTCAATCTTGGTGATTTCCCCCTCGAAACCATGAAACTTCCTCGATGATGGTTTGACTTATGAAGGGCGTTCATGACAACATAAACTAAACCTTCTCAGCTTTTTTGCAGGGCACGGTGAGGCCATACCATGGCACCATGCCAGGCGTCATGTTTTTCAAGCATGTATTTCATTTTTCTATAGTTGAAAAACCAATAAACGATGTGTTTGTGGTTGACTATTGCCACATATTCCCTTGAAATCTCTCGCCATTCCTTGTAAAAGGCATGAGAATTTACTAAATACCATGAGCATGGTTTTCCAGACTGTTCTTGTGCACCTTTTCATGCACCGATTGTTCGAATTTGAATTATGTGGATTAATGCCTAGAAAATGCACATAATCCCCTAATTATGGTAAATGAGCCCGGAAAAATGCCAAATTTGAACACGTTGCATTGGAGGGGGTATGTTGATCGTAGAAAAAAACTGAATGACAAACTAGGAAGGAAATTTGGATTCCCGGCCCCTTCAATCTTGGTGATTTCCCCCTCGAAACCATGAAACTTCCTCGGTGATGGTTTGATTTATGAAGGGCGTGCACGACGACATAAGCCAACCCTTCTCAAATTTTTACCAGGGCACGGTGATGCCATACCATGGCACGATGCCAACCATCATGTTTTTCAAGCATGTATTCAATTTTTCTATAGTTGAAAAACCAATAAACGACACGTTTGTGGTTGACTATTGCCACACATTTCCTTGAAATCTCTGCCCATTCCTGGTAAAAGGCATGAGAATTTACTAAATAGCACGAGCATGGTTTTCCATACCGTTCTCGTGCACCTTTTCATGCCCCGATTGTTTGATTTTGAATTATGTGCATTAATGCCTAGAAAATGCACATAATCCCCTAAATATGGTAAAAGACCCCGAAAAAGTGCCAAATTTGAACACGGTGATTTGCAGGGTGTATGTTCATCGTAGAAAAAACTCATGGACAAAGGACGAAGGAAATTTGGAATCCCCTTTCAATCTCGGTGATTTACTACCACCCACGATTCATCTTCGTCGCCTCAGTGAACCGTGTGTGTTCACCCACACATGCAAAAGGAAAAAAGAAAACCCTCGCCCCCCTGCCCACTTCGTCCCTCCCCACTCGCCGCGGACTCCTCCACAACTCTGCACCTCATCAACTTCTATCACGGCGGCCACCCTAAGCTCGATGGCTGTCGTCGGCGGGCGGAGGTCGCGCTCCAAACGGTACGGGATTTCGCCCCTACTGCTTGCCGCCGCCTATCTGCACCGACTTGCACCGACATTCTAGACTCTGGTCGATTGGGGTTTTCTGCAGGATTGGGCCGGGGATTTTTCTCATGGAGAAGGTGATCAATTTAGCGAAATATTGTCTCATCTCTTATCGCAGTCCATCCGTCGCTGTTAATCAACCAGTGGAAATCGCCGTGGATTCATTTTTCCTCTAGCTGATTCGAGGGTTTTCATTCATGTGTCCACAGTGCGAGCACAAATCGGGCAAGTGTGGTCGCGACCAGTCGAAAACGAAGTTCTATCTCACCATTCGGGATGACTTCAGGGAGCGCTCGGTATGTTCAATCTCACCCTACCACGGTCGGCATGGCCTAAATTTGTGTACATATACCGTCTATTGCTACATTTGGATAAAAGGTATGATGCCACGTGCAGCCTAGACGTCGAAGCCGATTTTTTCCCTATATTAGGCAAATTAATGATGTATTGTTCATTCAGTTACTCTCATATTTGCATCAAATCTTTGTTACATTATCTATTTTTAATTATATATTTTTGTACTTTGCTTTCAGCTATATATTGTTCTGTTCTATCAGTTACTCCCATATTTGCATATTGCTCTGTTATTTCAATATATCTAATTTACGATTTTAATTTTCATTTCAAGCAGTACATCCCTTGCTTTGCAAGAACACGAGTACAAGGAAATCTTGGGCTTTACTTTGTTGATGACTCCATGGATGTCATATTGACAACGCAGCATGGATTTACAATGACATTTAGCATAAAACTTGATAAATATGGTCACTCCTATTTTTATGCGGACCTTTGGAGAAAATTTTCTAAGTTTATAAACTGAAAGCTGGCAATAAAATTCTAGTGCGTGCACCATAGCCTGGTCTAATTACACATGGATGTTTACTTCCCCAACATCATCAGCCGATCAAAGTCTGATCGAGGTTAATGTTCTTTCAACTTTCTCCATGCTGGCATATTACTTAGCAAAATTGGGGAATTTCCTCTGACTAATTGATCACTATTTAAGCAACCAATTGTGATTTCAATTTCTGACTTCGTTCCTAGACAGTAATAAATTCTATTTACAAATTTATGCGGACTATATATATTCTTCTGCTATGTTCTGAATAAATAATACATTTCCACCTTTTAAGCAGGATATGTTGGATGCATAGTTAATGATCTGTATGTTACTCCGCGTACCAAATTTCACTGGAAAGACTTGAAGCATGTCATAAAATTTGTCGATAATCTGACAGAGATAGCACAACGTATGAACGCTGGATTTTGGATGGGATTAATTATACCTATGGTGCACACATTGAACAAGACCAATTGTGTGCACAAAACGCTGGTACAAAGTCTTATTTTTATGTTGATGCTTATAAACTATATATATCTTCAAAGATATGTTACAATTCATTTTTATTCTACATTTCAACAGAAATTGCCCGCTGCAGCTGTTCCTGAATCGATTTCCCGGTGTGGTCAAATTACACTTGTGCCTGCTAATAACGCCAAAGTGATTGCAAGGTACTGCATTTCCTGCAGAAATGGAACCATTCAAATTAACAAGTTCTCGCTTGTCGTGGCAATGCATCTATATTGGAAATTGGAGACACTGTGCTACTCATGCTCTACCAAGGCATAGGAGGGTTCTTCCTTTTAATTGACGAGATGCCACGTCACCGTGATCAAGCTGCTTTCAGCGGATAGTTGTGGTTGTTGGCCCTCAGCCTCTTAAAATGTGCTAGCTATTACTATGTTAAGTATGTAGATATGGACCATATGGTTGTTGGCTCTCAGCCTCTTAAAATGTGATAGTCGTTACTATGTTAAGTATGTAGATATGGACCATATGGTTGTCAAAACCGTGTTACAAAGATCCTCCTTTTGTCGAATGGTGTAACCATTATATATATGTTACTCAAATGTTGTTAGCCAAGTTCTTAAATTTTCATGGAAAGTATTAGTATCGTACACAGTTCATTGAATTTAAGTGTGCACCCGGTAGAGTGGTAGAGTAGAGGACGTCCATGTTTTCGACGTGGCAATCAACACTGATGTACAGAAGGCATTTGCATATTAATTGTCCATATTGCAAATTCAGATAATATACAGACAGGCCAGCCCATACAATTGAAATATTTGACATGCATGAAGAAATCAATTGAGTATATATATATATATTGCTAATTTACAAGAATATAACGAACCGCGCGTGCACAAAAGTGCTACACTGTGCACCTGACGCTGACCCAGCACGCACAACAGTCATTGTCCATCAGCGTGTCGATCATGGGTTCAGTGGGAGCGGAGGCCGCCAAGTTGATGACCTACACACCTTGATCGATCGAGGCTGTGGCAGACTCGACATCGGGAATCGCCGGTACTGCCTCGAGCGCAGCGCTCAACATGGCTGCCGCGACCGCCGGGTCTACCCCGGCGACGTCCAACGAGACAACGTTGGTTCTCGCCCTCCTCCATCTAGGACATAAGCCTGTGCCTCATGCGGCGGCCGCCACTGCCGCAGTTTTCATTGCGTCGTCGAGGTCCCTCCTCCGCTGCCCGCACCATCTGCCGCACTCAGCACTGAGCCAGCAGTATCGCCCGCTTGTGATCCCTGTCCGCTTTTAGGACAACCCTGGCTAACCTGGCGGCTTGCTTGTACCGCGTTTCCTGCTTCCTCTGGCCGTCGTAGGGAGAGGCGGCGGCATGGCCATCGACCGCCAAGCCGACCATCGTGCCTTCACCCTTGATTCCTCTGTCGCACGACTCCATCCCGTCGTCCGCCGTTGGGGGTATGCCGGTATGTGTGGGTAACTAGCTAGCAACTGGATCAATAGTGAGTCACCGCCGGCGGCCATTGCTGTGGTTATTTATAGCTAGCAGCTGGCTAGGGCATTGGGGATTTTACAATTCACCCATGTGGAGCGTGGGAAGACTAAGTGGAGCACACAACCCGAATAGCGTATGTGGTGTCACGTGTTATCTATCACACATGTTTTAACATAAGGAAACATATGTGTAACTTACTAATCATCGCACATGAGTACTCACAGACGCATTGTGTGCGATACTCCTAGCCTCCGCAAGCAACTAGTTTGCATTTTTCAAAGTTTTTTGTACACACAGAATCGCACAATAATTAACTGTAGTAACCGTCTGTGTTATAATTTCTCATCGCAAACAGTTCATCCGAGTGGGCTGTTTGCCGTGTAGCACACACATCTTGTTTACACGAATCATTTGTGTTCTTTTTGCTCATCGCAAAAAGTTCATCTGTGTGAACTGTATGCCGCATATCACACACATCTTCTTAAGTTGAACCGTTTTTGTTGTGTTCCCTAATCGAAAACAGTTCGTCCGAGTGAACCGTATGCCGTATATCACACACACCTTGATCTGGCTAACCGTTCCTGTTGCATTCCCTAATAGCAAACAGTTCATCGGAGCGAACTGTATGCCATATATCGCACACACATTGATATGGTTGCCCATTTCTGTTGTTCTTTCTCATCGCAAATAGTTCATATGGATCAACCGTATGCCACGCATCGCACACGCAACTAAACTCTGAATCGTGTTTCATGTATCCTTCATCGCAAATGTTTTGCATCTTTTTTTACGGTTTTTTACATCACTGTTTGCGATTAATTCATCGCACACAGTTTCGTCAAAGGGTCTCTGATCGTAGTGTCGCGTTAGCAGCATCCTGCAGTAATGAAGGTTTCGAAGGCTTGCATTAATGTGATTGAAGATGGGATTGATTCTTACTGGTTGATGAGCAAAGACTTGGAAGAAAGGGTTGATGGCATTCTTCATAAGGCCGGGCTTATCATTGATGCTCTTAACAACAACACTGCACAACTTGAGTTTTTGACCCAGGTTGTAGATGATCAGCAAGCCATGATCGAGGGGATGAAAAAGACACTCAAGATCATTTATGCTGCCTTCCAAGGTTTCCAGGAGTGACCATATAATGCTTAGTGCCTGGATCTCCTCGGCTTGATTGTAAGCTTGGGGGAGATTCACATGCACTTTGTATCTTTACCCTTATGCATTTCCTTTCCGCAAGTCGAGATTAGGGTTTACTTTCAATAAAGTTGAACTATCAATTTTTTCTTGAATAAGGGACCTTTCCGATGAGTATATGGATATCTTAATGTGTGAGATCATTGTTGCTTAGTTGAGAACGTACTTGATGATTGTTGTGATCAAACAGTAGCCCATAATTACGTGCATGATGATTATAAGTACTCCACATTGTAGTTGTTAAATTTTTGACAGGAGATGAAATAACTATTTATGCTAGTTCATTGAGGGTTCAACTCAAAAAAGGGCAAGCAAAGAAATTAATCCTCTTAAAAAATTAAGAAGTGTTGTTGTAAATTAAGTCTTTCCAAGATTCATGTTTGGCTTGCCTGTCATACAAAAGATGAAATGAGACTTCAACATGTCTCAATGACAAGAGACTAAATCATATATAAAGAACATATGGTCTCAAAAAGAATAAGAGGAAAAGAACAACCGCTTGCCCGGTTGAAACAATGATGAACCACGATATGAAGTTGTTACCTGTCCACAACAAAATTAAGTGACAAAGTGTGGAGCCTACATGATTATTATCATAGTGGATATGATCTATCATTTCACTACTGCAGGATGCTGCTAACGCGACACTACGATCAGAGACCCTTTGACGAAATTGTGTGCGATGCATTAATCGCAAACGATGGTGTAAAAAACCGTCAAAAAAGATGCAAAACATTTGCGATGAAGGATACATCAAAGACGGTTCAGATTTTAGTTGCGTGTGTGATGTGGGACATTCGGTTGATCCAAACAAATTGTTTGCGATGAGACAGAACAATAGAAACTGGCAGCCATATCAAGGTGTGTACGATATACGGCATACAATTCGCTCCGATGAACCGTTTGTGATGATCGAGTTGAACACAAACGATTTGGCGTAACAAGATGTGTGTGATACCCGGCAAATAGGTCGGTAATCAGAATTGTGTGCGATAATTATAGACAGCCCATACGGTCTTTTTTTGTGAATTGTTCTCGTCAGGGCACACAATTCAAGAAACCAACCTGTGGTCGATAATGTAAAAGAACTCTGTCGAATACGTATTACTAACCGTCTGTGATGAGATTGACAGGGGAAACAAAGATATATACAATCTGCATAATTTAGTCCTTCTTCTTATTGTTGTTGTTGTTGGATGGCCCCGCGACATCGTCTTGGCGAGTACGCTTCTTGCCGCTGACCATTGGCTTTTCATCGCCGCCGCCATCATCATTGCTGTCGTCGTTGTCCTCCTCCTCGTTCGACCATTCCTCCTCCTCATCATCGTTGTCCTCTACTTCATCCTCCGACGGCTCCTCGTCCATCTGTGTCGGTGTACTAAGTATTGGGCCACTAGTACCCCGTACTTGTGCACGGGCAGTTGTAGCCATCCTTGCGGCAAGGCTTGCCGGGGAACAGTTCGAGGTTGATTCAAGCCATCAAAGGAACCATCCAGTCAGACACCTAAGGATTAGCAAATAAGAAGAGCTGGAATCCGAAGGCCAGCTTCCCCAGCAAGATCTTGCCGGGTTGGCCTGCGGAGCCCAGCAAGGATTGGCGCCCGGCAAGGCTTGGCGCCCGGCAAGGCTTGGTGCCCGGCAAGCTTCGGCGCCCGGCAAGGTTTTGTTGCTGTGCCACTGCTCTAGCACATCGACAAACCCGACATTCTGGGTCCTTCTTTGGACGCGTGGCGATGCGCCAATGGAAGAGAACTTAAGCGGTGCTGATGGGATGGCCCCTTTTTCCATCCCCAAGAAAGTGAGGACACCTAAACGGACACCTCACGGTGCATTAAATGTGTTTGTCCTAATACGCAGGGGTTAGGTATGATGACCCTGTAGCTACTTTACACCTCAATGTATGTACATTTTGTCACTGTGGTGACCCCTTTGAGCGTATAAAAGGAGGCCCAAGGCAACTGCTACAGGGGAGGAGAACTTCTGGCCCATTCTGCATGCGTAGCTGCTCTTTGAACGTACTGTTCACAGCGAGCGCTCCTGAAGGCTGGGCTCAAGAACATTAATAAGAACACAAGGCAGGAGTAGGGTTTTACGCTGATCAGTGGCCCGAACCTGGGTAAAAACTTCCCGCGTTGATCGTTGATTCTGCTCTTTGCGTATACCTCTCCCCCCGCCGAATCGTAAAGGGGTCTCTCGGGATCCCATAGGTGTCATACCCCGACATCGGGCCACTGATCAGCGTAAAACCCTACTCCTGCCTTGTGTTCTTATTAATGTTCTTGAGCCCAGCCTTCAGGAGCGCTCGCTGTGAATAGTACGTTCAAAGAGCAGCTACGCATGCAGAATGGGCTAGAAGTTCTCCTCCCCTGTAGCAGTTGCCTTGGGCCTCCTTTTATACGCTCAAAGGGGTCATCACAGTGGCAAAATGTACATACATTAAGGTGTAAAGTAGCTACAGGGTCATCATACCTAACCCCTGACGGAATAGGACAAACGCATTTAATGCACTGTGAGGTGTCCGTTTAGGTGTCCTCACTTTCTTGGGGATGGAAAAAGGGGCCATCCCATCAGCACCGCTTAAGCTCCCTTCCATTGGCGCGTCGCCACGCGTCCAAGGAAGGACCTAGAATGTCGGGTTTGTCGCTGTGCTAGAGCAGTGGCACAGCAACAAAACCTTGCCGGGCACCGAAGCTTGCCGGGCACAAAGCCTTGCCGGGCGCCAAGCCTTGTCGGGCGCCAATCCTTGCCGGGCTCCGCAGGCCACCCCGGCAAGATCTTGCCGGGGAAGCTGGCCTTCGGATTCCAGCTCTTCTTATCTGCTGATCCTCAGGTCTCTGACTGGATGGTTCCTTTGATGGCTTGAATCAACCTCGAACTGTTCCCCGGCAAGCCTTGCCGCGAGGATGGCTACAACTGCCCATGCACAAGTACGGGGTACTAGTGGCCCAATACTTAGTACACCGACAGGAGCCCCCGGGCCTAGGCCATACACGAGTGCGAGGCGTTGTTGGGCTAGGCCCAAACAGTGCACGGGCACGCGTGGCAGGGTATTAACTGCTCATAAATATGTCGTTTACTGTGCCCCCCACTAGACGCACCGAGCGCGCGACGTGGGAAGCGTGCCTCAAAGGCTGCAACTGCAATGCGCCTATAGAGGTGCATTCACATTGGGAAATAAAAGAGGCGGCCCCGCTCCTTCCCCATAAAAAGGAGAAGCCGCAGAGGCACAAGCCTATTTACCCCCCTCTTCTTCTCAATCTGGCCGTCGCCATCGCCTTCCTCCTCTCGAGCTCAGAGCGAAGCTTTTTCCTCTTCCGCCTGCCGCTTCCATGCTCGCTTCACCCCCGGCTTCCGCCCTCACAGCCGCCATGCCGCCCAAGGCCAGCAAGGGCAAGGGCAAGGAAGCGAAAGCCGACATCCCGGAGAGCGAACTGGTGAAGATGCGGAAGAAGTATGTCGTCTTCCCCCCATCGCTCGATGCTGAAGCTCTGAAGAGGCGGTACCAGTGCATGTGGGTGAAGGGGACGCAAGCTCACCCCGCCACACGCGTGATTCCAGGTTCTTGTTCCAAAGGTGGATCAGACAGATACCCTTTCTTCGCTGTGTATTTCTATTGCGGGCTCTGCCCCCCATTTTCCGACTTCTTCAATGATATCATGTACACATACGACTTTCGTCTTCTCGATTTCACGCCGAATGCGGTACTATGCATGTCCATCTTTGCCCATCTTTGTGAAAACTTTGCCGGCGTGATTCCCAACTCTACTCTTTTTCGCCATTACTTCTTGCCCCGCATCCAAAGGGGAGAGGCCCTCTCTGGTTCTATTGCCTGGATTCCAAGAGCTTGGAATAAGGAAATATACCCAGAAGGAGTTTACCGTGAAAAGTGGGACGAATGGCAGGCTGAATGGTGCTGGATCCAGGAAGCAGATCCCCATCCATTTTGTCTTCCCCGGCAACAGAAGGTGGTCCGCGGCAAGGACTGGAGCGATCTCGCCGCGAAGGACGAGAGGCTCACAATCGCCACCACTAGGATCCTTCGCCTGAAAGCTGCCGGGCTGACAATGGAAATGATTGGCTTCGACTTTCTCCGCCGCCGCATCGCCCCCTTGCAGAACAGGGGAAGGCTAGCTTGGGAATACCGAAACGCGGCAGATATCATGAGATTGCGCCCCGGGCTGAATAATAATCTGACCACTATGCAGCTTGGCGCTCTCCGTCAAAAACTATTCCAGCGCGAAGACAAGCATCGGCTGCCGGCAAGGATCGTCCCTTTGTGCAACAACTCCGCCTTGGGGTCAATCATCGCCTTCGTGCCGATGTTCAACGCCCACGGTCTTTACGTGACTTCGGCCGAGCCAACCGAGGAGGAAGCACAGAAGTTTTTTGACAACTTGATGGAGAGACCCGTCCGGCAAGAGATAGATTTCATCCGAGCCACCACCGACCAAGAAGTAGCTTACATTGCTACTAGGGTGGAGGAGGCAAATCTTGCCGCGGAGGCCGGCAGCGTTGGCTTCACAGAATGGGAAGCCAGCGACACAGAGGTATTAGTGGAGGTAAAACCTGCCGGGAAGGACAAAGCTGCCGGGGAACAGAGCAGCACAGCCGCTGAGAGCTCGTCCGACTAGGACACGGCCGAAGAAGAACCGCAAGAAGAGCTCGCAGCCCCGAAGAAGATGAAGCATGTTCTTCGGAAGGCTGCATCTGGCATCCCGGCAAGCCAGCCTTCTTTGAGCATCCAGGCTCCCGGCAAGAAAGTGGCCGGCAAGACTGCACCGCGGCAAGGGGCTCGTCAACAACCTGCGCGGCTTGCGAGACCCACACCAGCGGCCACTACTGGGGCGGCAGGGGTGTCTCGCACTACCGTACCGGAAGCTGCCCCGGCGCCTGCCACAGCCAAGCGGCCTAGGATCCCTCCTCCGCCTCCCCACTCGGACATCGCAGCGGAGGCCGATTTCGACATCTCCGGCTTTAGTCCGGAGCGAGAAGAAGAAGAGTGAGTACTTTGCCACAGCCTTTATATTCCAATCTTGGATTGATCTTACTGACTTGCTCGTATTGTCTCTGCAGTGATGCAGAAACCTTGCTGGAGAGGATGGCGAAGAGGACAAAGACTTCCACGGGCGAAGAGCCCCCGGCAGGCTCCACGAGCGTGCCAGAAACCGTCGTCGTCAGCCCGGAGCCCAGTCCTCAACGCAGCCCCCAGCACAGCCCCCAGCATAGCGCCCAGCGCAGCCCCCAGCGTAAGTTCACTGTTCTTTTTCCGCTGGCGGGTGCTGAGGCTTCCATTCTTGCCGTTGATATCCTTGGGCTCGCAGAAGAAGAACGGCAACAAGGGGAGTTGTCGGAAGGCATCCCCGTCGTGCCACCTTCATCGACCACGCCGCCCACAAGCACGTCCCCGGCAAGAGTTCCTACCGACGAGCCCATCTTAATTGAGGAGGAGCCAGCAAGCACGGACTCTGGCAACCCACCCCCGGCAACCGAAGTTGCCGGGAGGGGCGAGGCCACCTCCCAACAGCTCGACGCAGGTAATCGATTGCCTTAGAGTGCTTGTTACTCTTTCCCTTATCTCTCTGTCTTTAGTCGCTTCAAACTTCAATCTTGATCTTATTCTGTTCTCCTCCTTCATCCTTCAGAGTTCCCTGTGACGGAACACATGGATGTCGACGTTGTCATCGAGGAGACCGCCAGGGACGCCGCTGCCGAAGCAGACAGGATCGCTACCAGCGAGGCCACCAAGGATGACACTGTCGAGGCTGGTGGTGCTCTTGACGTGGAGGCCGCCAAGACTGCACAAGAGGAACCCGCCAAGGAACCTACTGAAGGGGGCGCCAGGGAGGCTGATGACCGTATTGATGGCATTCCTGCCGCAGGAGCGCCAGGCGCTGCACCGGCCACGGAGCCCCCTGCTACTGGTGAGGCGGTCGCTGAAGACCAACCGTCAACATCTGAAGGCCCCTCATCCAGCAAATACCTCAAGGTTGGCGAGAACCTGTTTGTCAACTTGTCGGGGACGTCAAGCATTGGGGCACCAGCCGAAGGAGAAGTTTTTGATGAAGAAATCATCGCTGCTGCCGGGCTCGAGGTTGTTGACGATCCCAGTGCTACCAGCGGCAAATCTGAAGAGGATCAGCTCCTTCAGGCCATGGGCGAGAATTTCCGCAAGCTCCAGGCTCTCCACCGCGCCCGGAAAGATAAGGCGGACTCCAGAATGGCAGTCGTCGAGGCGGCCGAGGCAGATTTCCAGAGGCGCGTCGAACAAATGCAAACCTGTTATGCCGAGGCCCTACAAGAGCTGACTGCTGGCCGGGAATAGGTGAGCCAACAGTGGACAGAGATCCTCCTGAAGCAATCTGATATGGAGAAGGCGCAGGATGAAGCTACTCAAAGGATTGCCGCTGAAGATGCCCTTCTGACGGGGCGTCGCGTTGCTCTTGATGCTCATGAGGAAGATCTCACCGCACGTGAGTAGGCGCTCGCCGCCAAGCTTCGCAGCAAAGATGAAGATATCGAGAAGCTTGTTGCGCGGCGGACCCAGGAGCTGGAGCAAAAACATAAAGAGGCGCTCAAAGCTCTAACTGCAAGTCACGCCGACAAGCTCAAGGAGGCCGTCGATGCTGCCGAAGCTACAGAGGCCGCCAAGAATGAGCTGAGCGACAAGGTGAAGAAACTGGAAACAGATCTCGAAGAGCACGGCAAGGAGCTCTCGACGCTCAAAGGTGATAGGGAAAAAATCCTCCACTCCTTGGCGGAGATGCAAGTTGCCCTGTCCAACAAAACCAAGCAGCTCTCCTCTGCGGCTGATGATATTGCAGTTCTGGAATTGAAGCTGACCACGTTGCAGAAGTCTCTCGAGGCCGGCAGGGCCCGTGAGAAAGCTCTACTCAAGGATCTCCAAGGAGAGAGGAACCTGCTCAAGAGCGCTGCCGCTGCCCAACTCGATTACGAGAAGGGGGTGGAGATCTGGACTGGACGTCTCATCGCCGCTGCGGAGAAGCTTACGGCAGAACTGTCAACCATGGGCCTGTCGAACTTCAGGTATTCTTCCGAGGAAAGAATATCTCCAAGTGCCAGGTTGACGATGTTCTTTGAAAGCATCATCGACGCCTTGAGGGTGCTCCAGTCTAGCCGGGCAACCCAATTGGCCTACGAGACTCGCCGGCTTTGCCGGGCCATCCTTCGCAAGGTGCTTATCAAGGTGGTACACAGCAATCCCGGCATCGACCTCTCCAACGCGCTCGGCCATCTGCCAAGGGACGCAAATGTTGAGGCGCTTGAAGAATGCATCGTGCCTATCCTTGAGAAGGTGGACTCCATCAAAAGGATTGAAGGCCAGCGCAGGGATTAAGTGCTCCCCCTTTTCTTGCCGTCATCATTCCATGTAAAAGACAATTAAGTCTCAAGTTAGAATTGCGGCAACTCATGAATGTAATATAACTCGCCTATGTTTAGGTTCATGCTTGCTATTTCCCTTGTCTGATTCCTTTATGTATGGAGTTCACCCTACGCTTACTGAAAAAACTTGCCGGCGCGCAACCTGCCGCGAGCGCTGGGTGCGGGACTTCAGCAGCCTGCTGGAGGCGCAGCGGCCGGCAAGACTCCTTGGCGTTCTCAGCGCAGCCACTTAAATCGTTGAGCGGACTCGAAACAAAATAAGGGCGCAACTGATTACAACAAGGGTTCCTTCACGTGCAGATTTTCCATACAAGAGGCGGAATCGTCCAAGGAAATAACTTTGTAATAAAAGAAACTTGCTCTAAGTTTTTAGAACTTAGCTTTCTGTCACTGTCCTTCCTCTGGCAAGCGTCGATTCCGAACGTCGCCAACTGGTACTCATATCTCCCTTCCCCCCCGACAAATGTGCACGCGAGGAATCCTTCTGTCTTTTAAAAAGAAAGAAGAGAAAATAAAGACATGAAACCTTGGCTGTTCGTTAGAACTTACCGGGAGTAGGTGTTATACAACATCTTAGACAAACATGCATATATAAATATGAACATGGGAATCAATAAGGGAATGTACAACACTTAAATTTATTCATCTGCGCTCAGGGTCTGTGCCTGGCTTTGTACAAAGGATCACATGCCTTGCCGGCAAGACTCGTACAAAAGGGTGGTTGCCGGGAGCCCCCGGCAACCGCGCCTTATGGGTAGAACTTGCGAAGATGTTCGATATTCTAGGAATTGCTCACTGGAACGCCATCTTCGGTCTCCAGGCGGACAGTGCCGGGCCTGGTCACTCGTACTACCCGATAAGGGCCTTCCCACTTTGGCGTCAACTTGTTTGAATTCTTGGCGGACTAAATCCGCCAAAGAACAAGGTCGCCTTCCTCAAGGCTTCGGGCATGAACTTTGCGGCTATGGTAGCGGCGCAAAGCTTGCTGGTAGCATGCAGCTCGCACAGCAGCCTGAAGACGATTCTCCTCAAGGAGCACAGCGTCATCTTGCCGCAGTTGCTCTTGCTCAAGCTCATCATAAGCGAGCACTCGAGGTGATCCGTACGTGAGTTCCGTGGGGAGAACTGCTTCCGCTCCGTAGACCAGAGCGAAGGGTGTCTGGCCGGTGGCTCGATTTTGTGTCGTTCTGATTGACCAAAGAACCGCCGGCAACTCATCAATCCAGCGTCTTCCGCACTTTCTTAGTCTGTCAAAAGTCCTGGTCCTGAGACCGCGCTACACTTCAGCATTAGCCCTTTCTACTTGGCCGTTGCTTCTTGGGTGAGCGACAGAGGCAAAACAAATCTTGCCGCCAAAGTCTTGGACGTACTGCATGAAGGTGCGACTTGTGAACTGCGTGCCGTTGTCGGTGATGATCCTATTGGGTACACTGAAACGGTAAACTATCCCTTTAAAGAACTTGACGGCTGATTGCGCTGTCACCTTCCTCACTGCTTCCACCTCCGGCCCCTTTGTGAACTTGTCGATAGCAACGTACAAGTACTCAAAGCCCCCGGTAGCACGGGGGAAAGGGCCCAGTATGTCGAGCCCCCAGACCGAAAATGGCCAGGAGAGAGGGATTGTCTGAAGAGCTTGAGCTGGTTGATGTGATTTCTTCGAATGAAACTGGCACGCTTCACACTTGGTGACTAGTGCAGTTGCATCCTGGAGAGCGGTGGGCCAAAAGAAACCTTGCCGGAATGCTTTCCCGGCAAGTGCTCTTGATCCTATGTGAGAACCACATAGGCCTCCATGTATCTCTGCCAACAGCTCTAGCCCATCCTCCCGAGGAATGCACTTCAATTTCACACCGTTTGGTCTCTTTCTGTACAGAACGTCATCGACGAACTTGTACATAACAGACCGACGGGCTACTCTTTTTGCTTCTTCCTGTTCCTCCAGGAGTTCTCCTGTCTGAAGGAAATGGACAATGTGCTACGCCCATGTTGGAGCCGGAGGCTCGATAGCTAGGACTAAAGGCATCTCCTCCGCCGGGGGAACGTTTGTCTCGACAGCAAGGGCCTGATGCCCTGCCGGAGCCTGTTGTTCCTCGGCAGGCATGTCGATCCCGGCAACTTCCTTGCCGGTGGCTCCGGGGAGCTCTGCTGGGAAGTACTGGCCAGTGTTCAACTTTCTTCTCTTTTCTTGCTGCATCGATGGCGCCACAGATGGTTGAGTCAATTGGAGCACAAAAGTTCCTGGTTCCACAGGCAACTTGAGAGCGGCACGCTTTGATAGGTCGTCAACAACACTGTTCTCGGCACGAGGAATGTGCTCCATTTGCAGACCGTCAAAGTGCTCTTCCATTTTCCTCACTTCATCCACGTAGGCTTGCATCAATGGACTTCGATAACTCTTGTTAACTTACCTGACAAAAAGTTGTGAATCGCCTTTGATGACGAGCTTTTTGATACCAAGGTCTGCCGCGATCCTGAGACCGGCAAGCAAACCCTCGTATTCTGCAGTGTTGTTGGTCGAACTCTCCCGGGGAAAATGCATTTGGACTACGTACTTGAGGTGCTCTCCGGTGGGTGCGAAAAGCAGCACACCAGCGCCGGCGCCTTGCAGGGAGAAAGCCCCGTCAAAGTACATAACCCATTGCTGTTCGATTTCCTTGCCGGGAAGAGTTGTTTCCTGAGCCTCTTCGTCCGGCGTTGGGGTCCATTCTGCAATGAACTCTGCCAAGGCCCTGCTCTGAATCGTCGAAGTGCTTTCAAACTTGAGGCCAAAGCTCGACAACTCCAACGCCCACTCCACGATCCTGCCGGTTGCTTATGGATTTTGCAAGATCCGTTGCAACGGAAAGCGAGTGACGACGGTGATTTCATGTGCTTGAAAATAATGGCGCAGCTTCCTCGAGGCCATAAGAAGGCCAAAAAGCAACTTCTGCACACCAGAATATCTTGACCTAGCTCCTTGTAAAAGAGAGCTAACAAAATAAACTGGGCGCTGCACCACCTTCTTCTTCTGCACTGGTTCTTCTGTTTGCGCAAATCCTGTCTTGCCGGGATCAACCCTTGCAGGGGAAGATCTTGCCGCGTCACCTGGCGGTCCTGCCGCTGGTGTTGCTTCCTCATCAGCCTCTCTCTGCGCCACTAGCACAGCACTAACCACTTGATTTGTTGCTGCCAGATACAGCAGCAACGGCTCTTGTGGTTTAGGCGCGACTAGCGTCGGCGGAGAGGAAAGGTATTTATTCAAATCTTGCAGCACAGCCTCCGCCTCCGGAGTCCATTTCATTGGACCTGCCTTCTTCAAAATTTTGAAAAAGGGCAGGGCGCGCTCAGCAGATTTGGAAATAAACCTGCTTAGAGCAGCAACACAACCGGCAACACGACGCACATCCTTGACGCGTCTCGGCGCTTCAATTTGCTCAATAGCTTTGATCTTGTCGGGGTTCGCTTCGATTCCCCGGCAAGATACAAAGAATTCGAGGAGCTAGCCGGAAGGAACACCGAACACGCACTTCTCAGGATTGAGCTTCAAGTTGATCTTGCGCAAATTTACAAATCTTTCTTCTAAATCTTGAATGATTGTCGCTTTGTCTTTGGTTTTGACCACTATATCATCCATATACGCCTCCATATTTCTATGGAGTTGAGGCTCAAAACCAATTTGGATTGCTCTCGCAAATGTCGAACCAGCACTTTTCAACCCGAAAGGCATTCGTATAAAACAATACATACCACATGGGGTGATAAATGCGGTCTTCTCTTCATCTTCTTTTGCCATAAAAATCTGATGATACCCTGAATAGGCATCAAGGAAGGACAGGAGATCACAACCAGCGGTGGAATCCATAATCTGGTCGATGCACGACAAGGGAAAGAGATCTTTTGGATAGGATTTATTGATATCTGTATAATCGATACAAAGCCTCCATTTCCCATTCGCTTTCCGCACTACAACCGGATTGGCCAACCAGGTTGGATGAAGCACTCCTTTGACCAATCCTGCCGCCTCCAACTTTCTGATTTCTTCGGCAATGAATTCTTGCCGCTCCAAGGCTTGCTTCCTGACTCTTTGCTTGACCGGCCGTGCATGAGGACAGACAGCAAGGTGGTGCTCAATTACCTTCTTGGGAACACCGGGGATGTCAGACGGTTGCCATGCAAACACGTCGACATTCGCCCGCAGGAAAGCAACGAGCGCGCTTTCCTATTTGTCATCTAGGGTGGAACTTATGGTGAAAGTTCCCCCTGTTCCGTCCTCCCTGACGGGCACCTTCTTGGTCTCTAGCGGAGCAGCCTTGGATTTCTTGTTCTTGCCGGTGGAACTCTCTGGTGTGTCCTCGACGGAAGCGCAGCACTCCGAGGAGGTGCGCTTGCCGGAGTTCGCGCCAAGGTTCTTGCCGGTCTTCTTCTTCCCCCCGGGAGTTCCAGCGGCAGGAGCAGGTGCCTTGATGGCAGGTGCTGCAACTGCTTCCCGATAAAGTTGGTCAGCACAGATGAGCGCATCCTTCTTATCAGAATGGATAGTGATGACGCCCAACGGCCCAGGCATCTTCAAAATGTTGTACGCGTAGTGTGATGCCGCCATGAACTTAGCCAGCGCTGGCCGACCAAGGATCCCATTATATGACATGGGGATCTTGGCGACATCAAACACCACCTTCTCGGTCCTGAAATTGAGCTCGCTACCAAATGTCACCGGCAGCGTAATCTTGCCCTTGGGCTGGGTTCTTCCCGGATTGACCCCTTGAAACGTACCCGTTTCTTCGAGGTCCTTGTCGGGAATTTGGAGCTTTTTGAGCACATCCGGTGAGATTAAGTTTAGGCCGGCCCCACTGTCAACTAGCATTTTTGTCACCTTGAGGTTGCGAATCGTTGGGGAGACCAACAATGGCAAGCACCCGACCGCAGTTGTGCGATCAGGGTGATCCTCGGCGTCGAAAATGATAGGCGTGTTAGACCACTTCAGGGGCCTACATGCATCTGGGGATGGCTCTGCTGCATTGACTTCCCGCACCCACTGTTTGAGTTGACGGTGGGAAGAATGCAGCGAGGCACCTCCATCGATACACATAGCCTCTATAGCTTTCTGGAATTCTTGCTCACTGGACTCATCATCTTCTTCATCATCATCTTCTTCTTTGTCTCGGCCCCGAGCGGGCCTATCCTTTTGTTGCTTGGCCTTGCCGCAGCGCCCCCCTCGGCCACCGCGCTTCTTGCCGGATCCATCAGCACCATCTTGGGCCTTCTCCTTAACTCGCCTTTCGTATTCGGCCCTCTGTTTCTCGGCAAGCTGTTCAACTTGCCGGCAGTTCTGGAGATCGTGGCCCTTGGTGTGATGGATCTTGCAATACTGCTTGCCGGAGTTTTCCGACTTGTCGGCAGCCGCCAAGGCCTGACAGGAAGGGCACCGGGCAAGATGCTTGCCGGGGTCACCAACCTTGTCCTTCTTGGCGGCGCCGGGGTTGTCGGATTCCTCGACAGCAAGCACGGCCTTGCCTCCGCGTTTCCTGTTCCGCCACCGTCGGTGTACTAAGTATTGGGCCACTAGTACCCCGTACTTGTGCACGGGCACTTGTAGCCATCCTCGTGGCAAGGCTTGCCGGGGAACAGTTCGAGGTTGATTCAAGCCATCAAAGGAACCATCCATTCAGAGACCTGAGGATCAGCAGATAAGAAGAGCTGGAATCTGAAGGCCAGCTTCCCCGGTAAGATCTTGCCGGGGTGGCCTGCGCAGCCCGGCAAGGATTGGCGCCCGGCAAGGCTTGGTGCCCGGCAAGCTTCGGTGCCCGACAAGGTTTTGTTGCTGTGCCACTGCTCTAGCACAGCGACAAACCCGACATTCTGGGTCCTTCTTTGGACGCGTGGCGACGCGCCAATGGAAGAGAGCTTAAGCGGTGCTGATGGGATGGCCCCTTTTTCCATCCCCAAGAAAGTGAGGACACCTAAACGGACACCTCACAGTGCATTAAATGCGTTTGTCCTAATCCGTCAGGGGTTAGGTATGATGACCCTGTAGCTACTTTACACCTCAATGTATGTACATTTTACCACTGTGGTGACCCCTTTGAGCGTATAAAAGGAGGCCCAAGGCAACTGCTACAGGGGAGGAGAACTTCTGGCCCATTCTGCATGCGTAGCTGCTCTTTCAATGTACTGTTCACAGCGAGCGCTCCTGAAGGCTGGGCTCAAGAACATTAATAAGAACACAAGGCAGGAGTAGGGTTTTACGCTGATCAGCGGCCCGAACCTGGGTAAAAACTTCCCGCGTCGATCGTTGGTTCTGCTCTTTGCGTATACCTCTCCCCCTGCCGAATCGTAAAGGGGTCTCTCGGGATCCCATAGGTGTCATACCCCGACAATCTGGTTGTCATCTGACCATCAGCACCACTCGTCTGCATTCCCCCAATGTCAGTGCCACGCGAGGGAATTTGGAGGCTATCTAGGGATTTGGGGGAAATGGGGAAACTATTGGGATAAGCTAACAGTCGAGAACTACTTATCGCACTATATGCTGTATACGGCACACTGTTTATACATGTTGTTTGTGTTAGGTATTACAACTTCACACATGATTTCCGCACCAAACCATGTGAGAAGACAACGTAGGTGAGACACGGTTACCGTGACATAACCGTATGTGATGTACTACCCTCTACATATAATTGAGTTACAGTAATACCGTGTAAACAGCAGCTCTGCAGATATCCGTTAAAAATTAAAACAGCCGCTCTGCAGATAGAGATAGCGGCGGTAGCCGCCGAGGCAGCGGCTACCGGATAAGAGGTCAATCCTCGGTTGATGGGCGGTGGCAGCATCATAGGAGGTCAATCCTCGGTCTGCGACGGGTGATAGGAGGAGCTCAACCATCGAGGTCGGCGGCGGCGTGATTGGAGCACATCCATCATGGTCGGTGGCGGGATAGTGTAGGTCGAACTTCATACGGTAGCCGCACTAAGCTTTGCTCCTCTTCCCTGCTGTCTCGGTGTGCCGCCGCATCGCACTTCTCTGTCTGCTGGGTGGAGGTCGCCGCGTGGCTAATTAATTAAGGTATTCTTTTCGTGAGTGGCTTAATTAAGGTATTCAATTCCTAAGGGTAGTTCTGTAGTACTCAGCGTGCAAATTGACTGGCCATTAATTTTTATCATTGCATGTCTGGATAACAATATGGAGCGCCCTAAGTAATTATGAAAATAAAACCTTGTGATTTATGCACGCATCTTTGGGCATCAGTTAATCTGTGTATTAATGTTGTTATTTTGTTTTTAATTACCCTCCGTGTGGTGCAGATGGAACGATCTGAATGGTTGAAGAATTGGAGAAGCTCAGATTTTATGAGTGGCGTGGCGGAGTTCATGAAATTGGCTGAAAGTTCAAAGAAGAGAATTGGTGATCAGGATTACATCATGTGTCCATGTAGTCATTGTGCCAATACAGAGTCACATGAAGTTGCAAATGTCGAGTGGCACTTACTCTCTCGAGGATTCATGGATGGATATACACGTTGGACCAGACACGGTGAAGAGCAGGTCATGGATAAATATACCTAGGGCTGCGAGATGCCAAACCCCGGTCAGTGTCACATGGATGTTGAATCTAACATTGGGGCAGAGGCGTCAAGCTACCAATGGAACACCGGAAAGCCGAAACGCCCACTGGAAAACCAAGACGGCGACGCAGACGACGACGATCTTAATATGCCAGATTTTGCTGCTATGATTGTAGATTTCAAGGGCCCAAAAAAGGATATGATTGGGTACAAGGATCTGCCAACCATTGCTACGGACTCCAAGAAAGAATTGCATCCAGGTTGCAAAAAGAAATATTCCAAGTTGAGTGCCACCCTGGCGCTTCT
Organism: Thinopyrum elongatum; assembly: GCA_011799875.1. Lineage (NCBI taxonomy): Eukaryota > Viridiplantae > Streptophyta > Magnoliopsida > Poales > Poaceae > Thinopyrum > Thinopyrum elongatum. Next base: position 303,391,122 of record CM022301.1, read on the forward strand.
CAGATTTAAAGCAGCAAACGGTCTATCAAACAAGGGCTTCACAGAGTTGTTAGGTCTTTTGAAATAAATTCTTTCGGAAGATAATGTGCTCCCCAGAAGCACGAACGAAGCAAAGAAAATTGTTTGCCCATTGGAACTTGAAGTACAGAAGATACATGCTTGTGTGAATGATTGTATATTGTACCATGGTGAGTACAAAGATTTGTGTGCATGTCCCATATGCAAGCATGCACGATACAAGCGCAGGAGAGCAAAGGACAAGTACAAATTGGACGACGAGATCAAGACAGGAATCCCGTTCAAGGTTGTTTGGTACTTGCCTTTAATTCCAAGGTTGAGGCATTTGTTTGCAAACCCTAGAGAGGCAAAGAGGTTGCGGTGGCATCATGATGAGCGAACTGCGGATAAATATCTGAGGCACCCGAAAGATGGGGCTCAGTGGGAATTAATCAACAACAAGTTTGAAGACTTTGCCAAGGATCCTAGAAGTATAAGGCTCAGGGAGTGTACTGACGGGATGAATCCTTTTGGTGATATGAGCACCAAACACAGCACATGGCCAGTGCTTCTGTGCATGTATAACCTAGCCCCTTGGTTGTGTATGAAGAAAAAAAATACATTATGATGTCAATGATTATCCAAGGCCTGAAGCAACCTGGAAATGACATCGACATTTACTTTCAGCTACTGGTAGAAGAACTGCTGACAGTGTGGGTAGAAGGGCCTGCTGTAAAATGTTATGATGCTTACAAAAAGAAGATTTTGGATCTACATGTGATGCTGCTGCACACCATTCAAGATATGCCGGCATTAGGCAACACATCGGGGTAGAAAACAAAGGGAGATGTAGGGTGTGTCACATGCATGGATAGGACAGCTAGCAGATTTCTTCCCAACTCGCACAAAACCGTGTATTTGCGTCATCGTAGGTTCTTACAGAGAAATCACCCATACCAAAAGATGAAAGCTAAACTCGATGGTACGGCAGAGCTAGGTTTGGGCCCAAGACCTTATGCTGGGGAGGTGGTCCACAACATGGCTAAAAAAATTAATGTTGTGCTTGGCAAGAAGCACGCTTTGATGCTGAAACAAACACCAAGGAATCAAGTGTTTAAGAAGAAATTAGTATTCTGGAAATTACCTTACTGGGAGATTCTACGTGTATGTCACTGCATCGATGCCATGCACATAGAGAAGAACGTATGTGAAAGCATCCTTGGTACTCTGCTCAAGATTAATGGTAAAACAAAGGATGGTGATGGTGCACGGCTCGATATGCTTGGTGATCAATCAAAACGCAAGAGTGAAGCAGAAGATGATAACAAATTGCTCCACGCTCGCCAGAGTTACAATTTTAGTACAAAAGAAGCAACAGAGTTCTTAACCTATTTGTTGTCAGTTAAGACACCCTCTTCCTACTCCGCAAACATCAGAAGTCTCGTGGATGTGAGCTTAGGTAAAATGAAGTTGGGACACATGAAGTCACATGATTGCCACGTAATGTTGACACAAATCCTCCCAGTGGCCATTCGGAATCTGATGGACAAAGATATGAGAAACACACTCATTGAGCTCTATGATTTCTTCAACAAACTATGGTAGAAAGTTGTAGATCCTGAAGAGTTGGATCATATGCAAGAGGATATTGCAAGAATATTGTCCAACCTAGAGATGCTTTTCCCACCGTCATTCTTTGATGTCATGGTCCATCTCACTGTGCACCTTGTCAATGAGATAAAGTATTGTGATCCTGTGTGTCTTCACAACATGTATCCCTTCGAGCGATTCATGGGAATACTGAAGCGCTATTGTCGGAACCGAAACCATCCAGAGGCAAGCATCCTACAAGGTTATACCGCGGAGGAGGTGGTTGAGTTTTGCACCGAATACATGAAACAAAGACCTATAGGTTTGCCCCTCTCTCACCAAGAGTGAAGGCTGAAAGGTAAGCCGGTCCTTGCTGGCACGCAAAAGGCTACACCCGGAGAATTGGCAGAGAAAGCCCATTTGATGGTACTGCTTAACAGCCCAGTTCTCGGCGCTTATGCCGATGAACACTTGGCGGAGATATGCCAAAGCTTCTTACCAATGGTGCATCCATTAGATGTGGAGATGAAGAAGCACACTAAGAACTACACCGAATGGCTGAAGAATCGTTTGGCACAAGGATCCATGGATGACATTGCTACGTGGTTGGCACAAAAGCCATCACCTATGTTGTTGACGTATACCAAGCATATGACATAAATGGCTACACGTTCTACACTGAGGAACGTGATGAGAAGACCTCATATCAGAACAGCTCTGTTCGGATAGAACGCATGACTGTAGATGAAGCTGATAAAAGGGTATACTATGGAACCATCAAAGAGATTTGGGAGCTTAACTATGTGAAAGTTAAGGTGGCATTATTCAGGTGCACATGAATCCCTCTTAGTCAGGTAAAGGTTCATGATTACAGGAAGACCTGTGTTAATAGGACAACGATGGCATATCACGCGGACCCGTTCATTCTTGCCAGTGATGCTACCCAGATTTTCTATGCGGAAGACCCCTTGCATAAGAACTGCCATGTAGTGATGCATGGGAAGAGGAGGGTACTGGGTGTCGAGGATGTTGCCGATGAGGATGAGTACGATGAATTTGCTGAGTTGCCAGCCAAGGGATCACGCACCCCTCAAACAAAGAAGCGTAAAATCATCAGAAAACCCAAGTTCATTCGGGGTCAACGTAATGATCCCAGTTCCCCCATGTACATGGGAATTAAGCTGCAAGACTAGTTCTTATGCCTACCCTGCAACTTAATTCATTCAATTTAGAACTGTCACATGTACTGAATTTGTGAGTTATGCCTGGTTTTCTGTTGACGTAAGAACCATTAATATGTTGACCTTGATATGCTATCAGCTTAGGCAATGAATTTGAACTGTTTATTATTATTGTTATTATTATTATTATTATTATTATTATTATACCATAGAGGTAGCACACTCAATTGATCTCACTACAGTATGTATGAACAGAAGATATGCAATATGGTTTGCGAATAGCACACGGTTCATTCATGAAAGCCATGTGCCGACCAAACCGCGCACGCGATCTGAGCCGTGCATTCTGATTGGCGAGAACCCAAACCCCACAGATAGTACGTCTTCACCATTGGATGCTCCCAGATCGAACAACAATCATCACCCCTTTCGACAACAAATGCAGTTCCGGTTGTAATTTTCTTTATGTGCACAAAATGCACGTTAAATTCAAAAAATGTCTTAAATATAGCAAACAATATTTGAAATGTGCCAGAAAATCAAACCCGTGGTATAATGGTGATTGCGTACCGTGGAAATTGTTATGAGGCCAAACGATGAAGTCACCGGCCACTAGAGTTCGAATTGACACGTCTCCTTTTGGAAACCATGATCCTTCTTGTGAGATGCTTTAGTTTCCAAGGAGCGATCATCAAAACTTGTGCCAAACTTTACCAAATTTTTTCCACGGGGTCGGGCACACACCGATTTTGATGATGTCCGGACTCCATCTGAATTTCCTGTAATTAAAATACCAACTACGCCTACGCCGGTGGCCGCACCTCGCGGCCAAAATGTTTGAAACTTCTCCCCGCTTCTCGGAAAACGAATAAAAACTCACAAAGTGATGCACAAATGATTTGTACACCTTCTTTGCTAACTAACACCCACATGTAGTTGTAGTAGGGTTTTGACTTTATATGCACTAAATGCAAGGTAAGTGCAAAAAAATGACTTAAATATAGCAGACGAGACCTGAAATGGGCCAGAAAATCAAACCAAGGGTATATCCGTGATTGTTTACCATGAATTTTTTTCGAGGCAGAACGATGTAGTCATCGACGATTTGGAGTCCGAAATGCCGCGTCTCCTTTTGGAAACTATGATCCTTCTTGTGAGATGCTCCGGTTTGGAAGGTGCGAGCACCAAAACTTGTGCCAAATTTTACCAAAATTTTTCCATGGGATCGTGAGAGCACGCCATGGTGACTTTTCATTATTTCCGGACTCTATATGCATCTCATGTAATTAAAATACTATCAGATTCAGGGCTCCGCAGACCAAGAAGGTTCGAACTCTGGGGCGTGTGTGAAGATCCCAACCTTTCAAGCTTAGGGCTCATCGCCCGACAGCCTAGCCTAGCCGGATTCGCTTGAGCAAGGAAGAAGATGAACACGGCAATTTACCCAGTTCAGGCCACCTTGCGGTGTAAAACCCTACTCCTGCTTTGTGGTGGATTGGCCTCACGGGGAGGTTGAGGATGAACTAGTATAGTGGATGAGCTGCCTCGCGAGGGCTCGGGGGTGAGAATCAGTCGACCTCCTCTATGGTGGTGGCTAACCTATATTTATAGTGGGCTCGGTCCTCTTCCCTCGAAACATAGGCGGGAAGGGATACCACAATGGTCAATTCGAAAGGGGACAAGTAGTACATCCTATCCTGACAAAAGGTGGTCTTCTCCTGCAAAGCTTCTGGTCGTGATGCAGCGGTGGGCTTGGTGATGACCTCCGCCTTGCCGATCCTGTGGTCTTGGTCTTGTAGCACCAGAATGGAAACCTTTGGGGGATTCCTCGGGAACCCATGCCTGTCCTTGCCAACTTAGCACCAAAGAGGAAACTTCCTCCTCTGCGCCCGCTGGCGCCCGCCTGGCCTTGGTCGTCATGGCTCACATCATCGCAGCCTCATGAGGCTGGGTACCTACATCGAAATCTCTGCTCCTCACGAGGCCACCTGGGGAGGCCGCTTCCTCGAGAGGTCTTGGTGTCGTCTGCCTCGTGAGGCCAGGCCCCTTGTGAGGGTCTTGTCTTGGTGGTCTTGGAGATGGGCTGTACCAGGCCGCTGAGGGAGCCACGCCATGGGCCACAAGCAGGCAAGTCTGGGTACCCTGGTTCCCAGAACGCCGACAGTATCCCCCGGGCCCAAGGTGTGCTCGGGCTGGCTTCGAGGTGAAGCCAAGGGGCAAGGGTGAAGCACCGCGGTCCCCAATCGCCTGCGGGCCAGGCTGACGCGTGGCGCTTGATGGGATGTGGATGCTTCCGTTCCCCCACGTCGCCTCGGCAACTGTCCGGACTGACAAAAGGCTAGCTCACACCGCCAGGCCATCATTACTCCTCCTCGCCTTGCCTCAGATCACCTATACTCCTCCAAGGACCTCTCCAGATCCAGTTGAGCTTGGCTTCCCCTTTCCTTCTTCAACTCCGGTGCCGGTGACTTCGCAGATGGCTCCCAAGAATTCGAAGCCCGAGGCGCAAGCCGTAAGCTCTTCCCCCTCTCCTGCACCGGCACTCAACGCGTCCTCCATCACCGAGGAGGGGCACCTCGCCGCCGTGCTCCCGTACACGGCGAGCGACGAGAACGAGTGGAAGGAGACCGTGATCCTAGCCGGCTCCGCCGAGCAGTGGACTCTGGCACGAACGGTTTACCCCTTCTTCCTCCACAACATCTTTGCGGGGATCGTCCCCCCTCTTTCCGAGTTCTTCACCGCCGTCCTCGACCGCTACCAGGTCCAGGCCCTGCATTTTCAACCCAACTCCATCCTCCTTCTGTCAATTTTTGCCGTCTACTGCGAGGCATTCGTGGGCGTGAGGCCCTCCGTGCCACTCCTCCAGCACTTCTTCTCTCTGCGGATGCACGATCCAACCCAGCGCTCCGGTTGCATGTCCTTTGTCGCGGTCCACAAGAACAACGTGCTCATGAGGGCCGGGAAGAAGGTGGAAAGCTTCCGGCGCCGCTGGGTCTTCATGGACACAAAGGGCCTCAACGAGCGGCTGGAGCTGCCGACTGCGCTCCCCGAACAGCTTGAGATGTGGAGCCACGAGAAGTTCTCCGACCCCCGGGCGGCACCTGTCCTAAGGAAGATAACCTCAGACATGCACATCCGGGTGCTGACGGGGGGCATGCTCGTGTAGGAGTTCCTGACACAATGCCTGGCTCCACTCCAGTCGCACACGCGCCCCATGTGGGAGTACCGAGGTGCGGCGGATGACATCAGGCTGCGCCCAGAGAGCTTGACGGGCGAGGAGCTGGACAAGACCATGAACACCCTGCTCGAGGGTGAGCCTGGGGACCTTCCGGAGGCCTACATCCTGCTATACCACCGTGCTCACAGTGAAGCGTTTCGCCGCCATGCCCGTCTTCAACGAGCTGGGGCTCGCATAGCCTGAGCGCCCCAACTCCCCGATGCTGGTGTCCTCCGGCGTCAGTGTCGGCGAAGAGGGCGAGGAGGACTCGGAGGCGCCCGAGGATTATGTGGCGGAGATCTTCCCTCCCCCCCCGTCCCAGAGCGAGCTCCTTCGCAGCTTCGCAGATGATGACGACGCCGACGAGCCCCCGGCCTGTGGAATCACCACGAGGTCCGGGGCCACTCCCTGGGCCCTGCGAAGGTTAGGCCAGGTGACCCCAAAGAAGAGCGGGGCAGCACCTCCTCCGAGGGGCACCCCTCCGGCCACCGGAGCAGGCGCGGTCCTGCAGGTCGTGTCCCCTCAGGGCGACGCCTCCGCCATGCCAGGCGGTAGCGCCGCGTCGGGGCTGACCGAAGAGCACCCCGCCAACTCCCCACGCCCGACCAAGGCCGCACGAAGGAAAAGCGGGGGTGCCCCAGCCCTGGCCAAGAAGAAGAAGAAAGAGGACGTGGATCGCTCCCGACGAGTAAGTACCTTACCTTGCTTCTGTTTAGCATAGATTCGCACCGTGCCCATAGTGCTCCCCTCCTGATGACCAGGATGGGCGTCGTGGTGAAGAAGAGGAAGGAAGGAGCTGGGACTCAGGAGGCGCCACCTCTCGCCATAGCCGTAACGACTCTGGCACAGGTGGAAGAGGCCGTCTCTCGTCCCCTCGCGATGGAGCAGGCCCCCCAGGATATGGTGGTGCGGCCTCGGGAGGAGCCGGCCCCCGCGGGTTAGCAGCCCGCGGAGCCGTCCACCCCTGTCATGCCCGAGGGGGGCTCGGAGCCTCCGGTCCCCCAAGCCGTCCTCGCCACCGCTTCCCTGGTGATGGCGTCAGCTGACGCGCCAGTGCCGCCTCCTCCCCAAGCCCTTGCGCTGGCAGACTGCGGCCCCCTCATCAGGCCAAGCGCCCTGGACGAAGCCTACGCCACGCTCGGTCAGCTCCGAGCTGACCTCCAGGATGCGGACAGGTGCCTCATGAGGGAGCGCTTGGGGCTTATCTCAGGGTGGCTCTAGGCCGACATGTCCACCAAGACGGCTTGGGGTCGGGCCGAGGCCGCCACCGCGGAAGGCAGGAAGGAGGCCGCCGAAGCCAAGGAGGCTCGCGATGTAGCATTGGCCAATGCTGTGTCCGCCGAGGAGCATCGTGCTTAGGCGGAGGCCAAGCTGAAGGCCCTCCAGGAAGAGCAAGCCACGCACGCCCAACGGCTTCAGCAACGGGAAGAGGACCTGAAGGCCCGTGAAGCGAAGTCCGCCGATCACGACGCCAAGCTAAAACAGGTGGACGCCGACCAGGCCACGGAGCGCGGCTGCCTAGCCACGCTGAAGAAGGAGGTGCCTGATGCCCAGGCATCCCATGCCTAGCACGTCTCCGAGTCGGCAGCCAAACTGGAGGCCAGGGAGAAGGCCCTTGCCGTTGTTGAGAAGGAGGCAGCCGCGGAATGCGGCGCCTTCCCCTCCCTCGAGCTCAAGGCTCGTGATGTGTCGGTGTACTAAGTATTGGGCCACTAGTACCCCGTACTTGTGCACGGGCAGTTGTAGCCATCCTCGCGGCAAGGCTTGCCCGGGAACAGTTCGAGGTCGATTCAAGCCATCAAAGAAATCATCAAGTCATGGATCTGAGGATCAGCAGATAAGAAGAGCTGGAATCCGAAGGCCAGCTTCCCCGGCAAGATCTTGCGGGGGTGGCCTGCGGAGCCCGGCAAGGATTGGCGTCCGGCAAGGCTTGGCGCCCGGCAAGGCTTGGCGCCCGGCAAGACTTGGTGCCCGGCAAGGTTTTGTTGCTGTGCCACTGCTCTAGCACAGCGACAAACCCGACATTCTGGGTCCTTCCTTGGACGCGTGGCGACGCGCCAATGGAAGAGAGCTTAAGCGGTGCTGATGGGATGGCCCCTTTTTCCATCCCCAAGAAAGTGAGGACACCTAAACGGACACCTCACGGTGCATTAAATGCGTTTGTCCTAATCCGTCAGGGGTTAGGTATGATACCCTGTAGCTACTTTACACCTCAATGTATGTACATTTTGCCACTGTGGTGACCCCTTTGAACGTATAAAAGGAGGCCCAAGGCAACTGCTACAGGGGAGGAGAACTTCTGGCCCATTCTGCATGCGTAGCTGCTCTTTGAACGTACTGTTCATAGCGAGCGCTCCTGAAGGTTGGGATCAAGAACATTAATAAGAACACAAAGTAGGAGTAGAGTTTTACGCTGATCAGCGGCCCGAACCTGGGTAAAAACTTCCCGCGCCGATCGTTGGTTCTGCTCTTTGCGTATACCTCTCCCCCCGCCGAATCGTAAAGGGGTCTCTCGGAATCCCATAGGTGTCGTACCCCGACATCTTTGGCGCGCCAGGTAAGGGGATTGAAGGTTGCGTGAACCTGATCTAGTGATCGGCGCCTCAGTTTCTTCATCATCTTCACCATCATGCCACCCAAGAAGAAGAGCGCCGCGACGGCGCAACCGTCCACGTCCGTTTTGCCTACGCCTTCGCGTACGGGCGACGGCGTGGGTGCAGAAGGAAGAGGACTAGAACCCCCATGGCGTTCTAGTGATCCGAGCCAGGCGAGCGGCATCATTCGCAGTGGTAGTGGTAACCTGCACGCCGCTGGATCTAGAGACGGCGCTGTGTTGCCTACGGGTGGCACAACGAATTCCAGAGATCGGAGAGCGCCTGCTGGAGCTCCCGCGCCGGCGCAAGCCTCACGACCTACCCAGGTCATGCACGATGAACGATGTCATGGCGCTGGTGGTTCAGGGCGTCCCCATGAAAAGATTTCTGCGCATTGATCCCAAGATGCACGGGACCAGCATGCACACCGAGCTGCTGGCGGAGGTGGCGCGCGGTCACGTGACCGTGGTGGTGCTCCTTCTAATATGATTAGGAGTCAGAGCACCTCACGTACCTCGCACCTGTCGCCGCCGCCTACGCCAGCGGAAGGCTTGGCACGTGCGCAGCTGCTCCTCGATTTTCCTCCTGCCCCGGAGAAGATGGAGGAGTGGCGAGCTACTATCCAGAGCCTTATCGGCTTCGCCAACAAAGATGGACCGCAAGAGGCAGGGCCCTCGCAGCAAAGGCCCATCGATCCGGTGCGAGCCGATGTGGAGAAAACCGGGCGTGGTGCAACCACAGTGCACTCCCCTCCGCGGCACCAGCGGTGGCAGACAACCCAGCAGGTCGACCGCCGTGAAGAAGTTTCCACGGCGTCATATGATCCACGGATGCACCGCGATCAGCGTCAAGTTCTCCAGGAACAAGGCAAGGAGGACACTCGAACTACCATCGAGCGGCGATGGGAAGCGTGCTATCAATCTGATAAGCGCGCGGGGCCGGCTGTCGACGAGCCTGCGCCAGGGGACGTAGCAGACTTGCCTTATGAGGTAGGGACTCCAACGTTTACCCGTGAGCTGCGGCAAGTCCAGTGGCCCAATTCCCGAACCTTTAAGCCGGAGGTTCCGGAGAAATATGACGGTAAGATCCATCCCTCAGAGTTCCTCAGCATCTACACCATTGCGGTGCAGGCTGCCGGGGGCCGAGATGACAAGATACTTGCCAACTACTTCCCGTTGGTGCTCAAACCCAACGTCAAGTCGTGGTTGATGCATCTGCCGGAGAATTCTATTTCTTCCTGGTCAGATATGTGCCATCAGTTTGTTGGCGCCTTTGTCGGAGGCCACCAAGCTCCTGGCCAAGAGAGTGATTTGCATATCATCCCTCAGAAGGAGGGCGAGTCCTTGCGCAAGTTTATGCAGAGGTTCAGCCGGGTGCAGTACAATATTCCTGACGTTCACCCTGCCGCTATCATTAGCGCGTTTCACCAGAACGTGCGTAACCGCAGAATGCGGGAAGAGCTGGCAATGAACAAAATCAGGAGTATTGCCGAGCTTTACGCTCTAGCCGATAAATGCGCTCGAGCTGAAGAGGGGAGGAAACTCCCTGGCGAGGCTGTTGGCGCAGCGGGCGAATCCGAAGAAGAAGATGCCGCGGCCCCGTCAAGGAAAGGCTGGCGGCGAAACAGGAAACGCGGAGGCAAGGCCGTGCTTGCTGTCGAGGAATCCGACAACCCCGGCACCGCCAAGAAGGCCAAGGTTGGTGACCCCGGCAAGGATCTTGCCGGGTGCCCTTCCTGTCAGGCCTTGGCGGCTGCCGACAAGTCGGAAAACTCCGGCAAGCAGTATTGCAAGATCCATCGCACCAAAGGCCACGATCCCTAGAACTGCCGGCAAGTTGAACAGCTTGACGAGAAATAGAGGGCCGAATATGAGAGGCGAGACAAGGAGAAGGCCCAAGATGGTGCTGATGGATCCGGCAAGAAGCACGGTGGCCGAGGGGGGCACCGCGGCAAGGCCAAGCAACAGAAGGATAGGCCCGCTTGGGGCCGAGACAAAGAAGAAGATGATGATGAAGAAGATGATGTGTCCAGTGAGCAAGAATTCCAGAAAGCTACAGAGGCTATGTGTATCGATGGAGGTGCCTCGCTGCATTCTTCCCACCGTCAACTCAAACAGTGGGTGCGGGAAGTCAATGCAGCAGAGCAATCCCCAGATGCATGTAGGCCCCTGAAGTGGTCCAACACGCCTATCATTTTCGACGCCGAGGATCACCCTGATCGCACAACTGCGGTCGGGTGCTTGCCATTGTTGGTCTCCCCAACGATTCGCAACCTCAAGGTGACAAAAATGCTAGTTGACGGTGGGGCCGGCCTAAATTTAATCTCACCGGATGTGCTCAAAAAGCTCCAAATTCCCGATGAGGACCTCGAAGAAACGGGTACGTTTCAAGGGGTCAATCCGGGAAGAACCCAGCCCAAGGGCAAGATTACGCTGCCAGTGACATTTGGTAGCGAGCTCAACTTCAGGACCGAGAAGGTGGTGTGTGATGTCGCCAAGATCCCCATGTCATATAATGGGATCCTTGGTCGGCCAGCGCTGGCTAAGTTCATGGCGGCATCACACTACACGTACAATGTTTTGAAGATGCCTGGGCCGTTGGGCGTCATCACTATCCATTCTGATAAGAAGGATGCGCTCATCTGTGCCGACCAACTTTACCGGGAAGCAGTTGCAGCACCTGCCATCAAGGCACCTGCTCCTGCCGCTGGAACTCCCGGGGGGAAGAAGAAGACCAGCAAGAACCTTGGCGCGAACTCCGGCAAGCGCACCTCCTCGGAGTGCTGCGCTTCCGTCGAGGACGCACCAGAGAGTTCCACCGGCAAGAACAAGAAATCCAAGGCTGCTCCGCCGGAGACCAAGAAGGTGCCCGTCAGGGAGGACGGAATGGGGGAACTTTCACCATAAGTTCCACCCTAGATGACAAATAGGAAAGCGCGCTCATTGCTTTCCTGCGGGCGAATGTCGACGTGTTTGCATGGCAACTGTCTGACATGCCCGGTGTTCCCAGGAAGGTAATTGAGCACCACCTTGCTGTCTGTCCTCATGCGCGGCCGGTCAAGCAAAGGGTCAGGAAGCAAGCCTTGGAGCGGCAAGAATTCATTGCCGTATAAATTAGAAAGCTGGAGGCGGCAGGATTGGTCAAAGGAGTGCTTCATCCAACCTGGTTGGCCAATCCGGTTGTAGTGCGGAAAGCGAATGGGAAATGGAGGCTTTGTATCGATTATACAGATATCAATAAAGCCTGTCCAAAAGATCCCTTTCCCTTGCCGCGCATCGACCAGATTGTGGATTCCACCGCTGGTTGTGATCTCCTGTCCTTCCTTGATTCCTATTCAGGGTATCATCAGATTTTTATGGCAAAAGAATATGAAGAGAAGACCACATTTATCACCCCATGTGGTACGTATTGTTTTATACGAATGCCTTTCGGGTTGAAAAGTGCTGGTTCAACATTTGCAAGAGCAATCCAAATTGGTTTTGAGCCTCAACTCCATAGAAATATGGAGGCGTATATGGATGATATAGTGGTCAAAACCAAAGACAAAGCGACACTCATTCAAAGATTTAGAAGAAACATTTGTAAATCTGCGCAAGATCAACTTGAAGCTCAATCCTGAGAAGTGCATGTTTGGTGTTCCTTCCGGCAAGCTCCTCGGATTCCTTGTATCTTGCCGGGGAATCGAAGCGAACCCCGACAAGATCAAAGCTATTGAGCAAATTGAAGCGCCGAGACGCGTCAAAGATGTGCGTCGTCTTGCCGGTTGTGTTGCTGCTCTAAGCAGGTTTATTTCCAAATCTGCTGAGCGCGCCCTGCCCTTCTTCAAAATTTTGAAGAAGGCAGGTCCAATGAAATGGACTCCGGAGGCGGAGGCTGCGCTGCAAGATTTGAAGAAATACCTTTCCTCTCCGCCGACGCTAGTCGCGCCTAAACCACAAGAGCCGTTGCTGCTGTATCTGGCAGCAACAAATCAAGTGGTTAGTGCTGCGCTAGTGGCGCAGAGAGAGGCTGATGAGGAAGCAACACCAGCGGCAGGACCGCCAGGTGACGCGGCAAGATCTTCCCCGGCAAGGGTTGATCCCGGCAAGATAGGATCTGCGCAAACAAAAGAACCGGTGCAGAAGAAGAAGGTGGTGCAGCGCCCATTTTATTTTGTTAGCTCTCTTTTACAATGAGCTAGGTCAAGATATTCTGGTGTGCAAAAGTTGCTTTTCGGCCTTCTTATGGCCTCGAGGAAGCTGCGCCATTATTTTCAGGCACATGAAATCACCGTCGTCACTCGCTTTCGTTGCAACGGATTTTGCAAAATCCAGAAGCAACCGGCAGGATCGTGGAGTGGGCGTTGGAGTTGTCGAGCTTTGGCCTCAAGTTTGAAAGCACTTCGACGATTCAGAGCAGGGCCTTGGCGGAGTTCATTGCGGAGTGGACCCCAATGCCAGACGAAGAGGCTCAGGAAACAACTCTTCCCGGCAAGGAAATCGATCAGCAATGGGTTATGTACTTTGACGGGGCTTTCTCGCTGCAAGGCGCCGATGCTGGTGTGCTGCTTGTCGCACCCACTGGAGAGCACCTCAAGTACGTAGTCTAAATGCATTTCCCCCGGGAGAGTTCGACCAACAACACTGCAGAATATGAGGGTTTGCTTGCCGGTCTCAGGATCGCGGCAGACCTTGGTATCAAAAAGCTCGTCATCAAGGGCGATTCACAACTTGTCGTCAGGCAAGTTAACAAGAGTTATCAAAGTCCATTGATGCAAGCCTACGTGGATGAAGTGAGGAAAATGGAAGAGCGCTTTGACGGTCTGCAAATGGAGCACGTTCCTCGTGCCGAGAACAGTGTTGCTGACGACCTGTCAAAGCATGCCGCCCTCAAGTTGCCTGTGGAACCAGGAACTTTTGTGCTCCAATTAACTCAACCATCCGTGGCGCCATCGATGCGGCAAGAAAAGAGAAGAAAGTTGAACTCTGGCCAGTACTTCCTGGCAGAACTCCCCGGAGCCGCCGGCAAGGAAGTTGCCGGGATCGACATGCCTGCCGGGGAACAACAGGCTCCGGCAGGGCCTCAGGCCCTTGCTGTCGAGACAAACGTTCCCCTGGCGGAGGAGATGCCTTTAGTCCTAGCTGTCGAGCTTGAGGCTCCAGCATGGGCGCAGCACATTTTCCATTTCCTTCAGACAGGAGAACTCTCGGAGGAACAGGAAGAAGCAGAAAGAGTAGCCCATCGGTCTGTTATGTACAAGTTCGTCGATGACGTCCTGTACAGAAAGAGATCAAACAATGTGAAATTGAAGTGCATTCCTCGGGAGGATGGGCTAGAGCTGTTGGCAGAGATACATGGAGGCATATGTGGTTCTCACATAGGATCAAGAGCACTTGCCGGGAAAGCATTCCGGCAAGGTTTCTTTTGGCCCACCGCTCTCCAGGATGCAACTGCACTAGTCACCAAGTGTGAAGCGCGCCAGTTTCATTCGAAGAAATCACATCAACCAGCTCAAGCTCTTCAGACAATCACTCTCTCCTGGCCATTTTCGGTCTGGGGGCTCGACATACTGGGCCCTTTCCCCCGTGCTACTGGGGGCTTTGAGTACTTGTATGTTGCTATCGACAAGTTCACAAAGTGGCCGGAAGTGGAAGCAGTGAGGAAGGTGACAGCACAATCAGCCATCAAGTTCTTTAAAGGGATAGTTTGCCATTTCGGTGTACCCAACAGGATCATCACCGACAACGGCACGCAGTTCACAAGTCGCACCTTCATGCAGTACGTCCAAGACTTTGGCGGCAAGAATTGTTTTGCCTCTGTTGCTCACCCGAGAAGCAACGGCCAAGCAGAAAGGGCTAATGCTGAAGTGCTGCGCGGTCTCAGGACCAGGACTTTTGACAGACTAAGAAAGTGCGGAAGACGCTGGGTTGATGAGTTGCCGGCGGTTCTTTGGTCAATCAGAATGACACCAAATCGAGCCACCGGCCAGACGCCCTTCGCTCTGGTCTACGGAGCGGAAGCAGTTCTCCCCACGAAACTCACGTACGGATCACCTCGAGTGGTCACTTATGATGAGCTTGAGCAAGAGCAACTGCGACAAGATGACGCTGTGCTCCTTGAGGAGAATTGTCTTCAGGCTGCTGTGCAAGCTGCACGCTACCAGCAAGCTTTGCGCCGCTACCATAGCCGCAAAGTTCATGCCCGAAGCCTTGAGGAAGGCGACCTTGTTCTTCGGCGGATTCAGTCCACCAAGAATTCAAACAAGTTGACGCCAAAGTGGGAAGGCCCTTATCGGGTAGTACGAGTCACCAGGCCCGGCGCTGTCCGCCTGGAGACCGAAGATGGAGTTCCAGTGAGCAATTCCTGGAATATCGAACATCTTCGCAAGTTCTACCCATAAGGCGCGGTTGCCGGGGGCTCCCGGCAACCACTCTTTTGTACAAGTCTTGCCGGCAAGGCATGTGATCCTTTGTACAAAGCCAGGCGCAGACCCTGAGCGCAGATGAATAAATTTAAGTGTTGTATATTCCCTGATTGATTCCCATGTTCATATTTATATATGCATGTTTGTCTAAGACGTTGTATAACACCTACTCCCGGTAAGTTCTAACGAACCGCCAAGGTTTCATGTCTTTATTTTCTCTTCTTTCTTTTTAAAAGATAGAAGGATTCCTCGCGTGCACATTTGCCAGGGGGGGAGGGAGATATGAGTACCAGTTGGCGACGTTCGGAATCGACGCTTGCCGGAGGAAGGATAGCGACAGAAAGCTAAGTTCTAAAAACTTAGAGCAAGTTTCTTTTATTACAAAGTTATTTCCTTGGATGATTCCGACTCTTGTATGGAAAATCTGCACGCGAAGGAACCCTTGTTGTAATCTGTTGCGCCCTTATTTTGTATCGAGTCCGCTCAACGATTTAAGTGGCTGCACTGAGAACGCCAAGGAGTCTTGCCGGCCGCTGCGCCTCCAGCAGGCTGCTGAAGTCCCGCACCCAGCGCTCGCGGCAGGTTGCGCGCCGGCAAGTTTTTCAGTAAGCGTAGGGTGAACTCCATACATAAAGGAATTAGAAAAGGAAAATAGCAAGCATGAACCTAAACATAGGCGAGTAATATTACATTCATGAGCTGCCGCAATTCTAACTTGAAACTTAATTGTCTTTTACATGGAATAATGACGGCAAGAAAAGGGGGAGCACTTAATCCCTGCGCTGGCCTTCTATCCTTTTGATGGAGTCCACCTTCTCAAGGATAGGCGCAATGCATTCTTCAAGCGCCTCAACATTTGCGTCCCTTGGCAGATGGCCGAGCGCGTTGGAGAGGTCGATGCCGGGATTGCTGTGCACCACCTTGATAAGCACCTTGCGAAGGACGGCCCGGCAAAGCCGGCGAATCTCGTTGGCCAATTGGGTCGCTCGACTAGACTAGAGCACCCTTAAGGCGTCGATGATGCTTTCAAAGAACATCGTCAACCTGGCACTTGGAGATATCCTTTCCTCGGAAGAATACCTGAAGTTCGACAGGCCCATGGTTGACAGTTCTGCCGTAAGCTTCTCCGCAGCGGCGATGAGATGTCCAGTCCAGATCTCCATCCCCTTCTCGTAATCGAGTTGGGCGGCGGTAGCGCTCTTGAGCAGGTTTCTCTCTCCTTGGAGATCCTTGAGTAGAGCTTTCTCACGGGCCCTGCCGGCCTCGAGAGACTTCTCCAACATGGTCAGCTTCAATTCCAGAACTGCAATATCATCAGCCGCAGAGGAGAGCTGCTTGGTTTTGTTGGAGAGGGCAACTTGCATCTCCGCCAAGGAGTGGAGGGTTTTTTCCCTATCACCTTTGAGCGTCGAGAGCTCCTTGCCGTGCTCTTCGAGATCTGTTTCCAGTTTCTTTACCTTGTCGCTCAGCTCGTTCTTGGCGGCCTCTGCAGCTTCGGCAGCATCGACGGCCTCCTTGAGCCTGCCGGCGTGACTTGCAGTTAGAGCTTCGAGCGCCTCTTTATGTTTTTGCTCCAGCTCCTGGGTCCGCCGTGCAACAAGCTTCTCGATATCTTCATCTTTGCTGCGAAGCTTGGCGGCGAGCGCCTGCTCACGTGCGGTGAGATCTTCCTCATGAGCATCAAGAGCAACGCGGCGCCCCGTCAGGAGGGCATCTTCAGCGGCAATCCTTTGAGTAGCTTCATCCTGCGCCTTCTCCATATCAGATTGCTTCAGGAGGATTTATGTCCACTGCTGGCTCACTTGTTCCCGGCCGGCAACCAACTCTTGGAGGGCCTCGGCGTGCCATACTTGCATTTGTTCGACGCGCCTTTGAAAATCTGCTTCGGCCGCCTCGACAACTGCCATTCTGGAGTCCGCCTTATCTTTCCGGGCGCGGTGGAGAGCCTGGAGCTTGCGGAAATTCTCACCCATGGCCTGAAGGAGCTGATCCTCTTCAGATTTGCCACTGCTAGCGCCGGGATCGTCGACAACCTCGAGCCCGGCAGCAGTGATGATTTCTTCGTCAAAAACTTCACCTTCGGCTGGTGCCCCAATGCTTGCCGTCCCCGACAAGTTGACAAACAGGTTCTCGCCAACCTTGAGGTATTTGCTGGATGAGGGGCCTTCAGATGTTGATGGTTGGTCTTCAGCGACTGCCTCACCAGTGGTAGGGGGCTCCGTGGCTGGTGCAGCGCCCGGCACTCCTGCGGCAGGAATGCCGTCAGCACGGTCATCAGCCTCCCTGTCGCCCCCTTCAGTAGGTTCCTTGGCGGTTTCCTCTTGTGCAGTCTTGGCGGCCTCCCCGTCAAGAGCACCACCAGCCTCGATAGTGTCATCCTTGGTGGCCTCGCTGGCAGCGATCCTGTCTGCTTCGGCAGCGGCATCCCTGGTGGTCTCCTCGATGACAACGTCGACATCCATGTGTTCCGTCACAGGGAACTCTGAAGGACGAAGGAGGAGAACAGAATATGATCGAGATTGAAGTTTGAAGCGACCAAGGACAGAGAGATAAGGGAAAGAGTAACAAGCACTCTGAGGCAATCGATTACCTGCGTTGAGCTGTTGAGAGGTGGCCTCACCCTTCCCGGCAACTTCGGTTGCCGGGGGAGGGTTGCCGGTGTCCATGCTTGCCAGCTCCTCCTCAGTTAGGATGGGCTCGTCGGTAGGATCTCTTGCCTGGGACGTGCTTATGGGCAGCGTGGTCGATGAAGGTGGCACGATGGGGATGTCTTCCGACAACTCTCCTTGTTGCCGTTCTTCTCCTGCGAGCCCAAGGATATCAGCGGCAAGAATGGAAGCCTCAGCACCCGCCAGCGGAAAAAGAACAGTGAACTTACGTTGGGGGCTGTGCTGGGGGCTGCGTTGAGGACTGGGCTCCGGGCTGACGACGACGGTTTCTGGCATGCTCATGGAGCCTGCCGGGGGCTCGTCGCCCGTGGAAGTCTTTGTCCTCTTCGCCATCCTCTCCAGCAAGGTTTCTGCATCACTGCAGAGACAATACGAGCAAGTCAGTAAGATCAATCCAAGATTGGAATACAAAGGCTGTGGCAAAGTACTCACTCTTCTTCTTCTCGCTCCGGACTAAAGCCGGAGATGTCAAAATCGGCCTCCGCTGCAATGTCTGCGTGAGGAGGCGGAGGAGGGGTCCTAGGCCGCTTGACTGTGGCAGGCACCAGAGCAGCTTCCGGTGCGGTAGTGCGAGACACCCCTGCCGCCCCAGCAGTGGCCGCTGGTGTGGGTCTCGCGCGCCGCGCAGGTTGTTGACGAGCCGCTTGCCGCGGTGCAGTCTTGCCGGCCACTTTCTTGCCGGGAGCCTCGCCGCTCGAAGAAGGCTGGCTTGCCGGGATGCCAGATGCAGCCTTCCGAAGAACACGTTTCGTCTTCTTCGGGGCTGGCAGCTCTTCTTGCGGTTCTTCTTCGACCGTGTCCTCGTCGGACGAGCTTTCAGCGGCTGTGCTGCTCTGTTCCCCGGCAGCTTTGTCCTTCCCGGCAGGTTTTACCTCCACTACTACCTCTATGTCGCTGGCTTCCCATTCTGTGAAGCCAACGCTGGCGGCCACCGCGGCAAGATTTGCCTCCTCCACCCTAGTAGCAATGTAAGCTACTTCTTGGTCGGTGGTGGCTCGGATGAAATCTGCCTCTTGGCGCACAGGTCTCTCCATCAAGTTGTCAAAAAACTTCTGTGCTTCCTCCTCGGTTGGCTCGGCCCAAGTCACGTCAAGACCGTGGGCGTTGAACATCGGCATGAAGGACATGATTGACCCCAAGGCGGAGTTGTTGCACAAAGGGACGATCCTTGCCGGCAGCCGATGCTTGTCTTCGAGCTGGAATAGTTTTTGACGAAGAGAGCCAAGCTGCATAGCGGTCAGATTATTATTCAGCCCGGGGCGCAATCTCATGATATCTGCCGCGTTTCGGTATTCCCAAGCTGGTCTTCCCCTGTTCTGCAAGGGGGCGATGCGGCGGCGGAGAAAGTCGAAGCCAATCATCTCCATTGTCAGCCCGGTAGCTTTCAGGCGAAGGATCCTGGTGGTGGCGATTGTGAGCCTCTCGTCCTCCGCGGTGAGATCGCTCCAGTCCTTGCCGTGGACCACCTTCTATTACCGGGGAAGACAAAACGGATGGGGATCTGCTTCCTTGATCCAGCACCATTCAGCCCGCCATTCGTCCCACTTTTCGCGGTAAACTCCTTCTGGGTATATTTCCTTATTCCAAGCTCTTGGAATCCAGGCAATAGAACCAGAGAGGGCCTCTCCCTTTTGGATGCGGGGGAAGAAGTAATGGCGAAAAAGAGTAGAGTTGGGAATCACGCCGGCAAAGTTTTCACAAAGATGGGCAAAGATGGACATGCATAGTACCGCATTCGGCGTGAAATCGAGAAGATGGAAGCCGTATGTGTACATGATATCATTGAAGAAGTTGGAAAATGGGGGGCAGAGCCCGCAATAGAAATACGCAGCGAAGAAAGGGTATCTGTCCGATCCACTTTTGGAACAAGCACCTGGAATTACGTGTGTGGCGGGGTGAGCTTGCGTCTCCTTCGCCCACATGCACTGGTACCGCCCCTTTCGAGCTTCAGCATCGAGCGATGGGGGGAAGACGACATGCTTCTTTCGCATCTTCACCAGTTCGCTCTCCGGGACATCGGCATTCGCTTCCTTGCCCTTGCCTTTGCTGGCCCTGGGCTGCATGGCGGCTGTGAGGGCGGAAGCCGGAGGTGAAGCGAGCGTGGGAGCAGTGGGCGGAAGAGGAAAAAGCTTTGCTCTGAGCTCGAGAGGAGGAAGGCAATGGCGACGGCCAGATTGAGAAGAAGAGGGGGGTAAATAGGCTTGTGCCTCTGTGGCTTCTCCTTTTTATGGGGAAGGAGCGGGGCCGCCTCTTTTATTCCCCAATGTGAATGCGCCTCTATAGGCGCGTGGCAGTTGCAGCCTTTGAGGCACGCTTCCCACGTCGCGCGCTCGGTGCGTGTAGTGGGGGGCACAGTAAAACGAGATATCTACGAGCAGTTAATCCCCTGCCATGCGTGCCCGTGCACTGTTTGGGCCTAGCCCAACAACGCCTCGCACTCGTGTATGGCCTAGGCCCGGGGGCTCCTGTCGGTGTACTAAGTATTGGGCCACTAGTACCCCGTACTTGTGCACGGGCAGTTGTAGCCATCCTCGCGACAAGGCTTGCCGGGGAACAGTTCGAGGTCGATTCAAGCCATCAAAGAAATCATCAAGTCAGGGATCTGAGGATCAGCAGATAAGAAGAGCTGGAATCCGAAGGCCAGCTTCCCCGGCAAGATCTTGTCGGGGTGGCCTGCGGAGCCCGGCAAGGATTGGCGTCCGGCAAGGCTTGGCGCTCGGCAAGCCTTGGCGCCCGGCAAGACTTGGTGCCCGGCAAGCTTCGGCGCCCGGCAAGGTTTTGTTGTTGTGCCACTGCTCTAGCACAGCGACAAACCCGACATTCTGGGTCTTTCCTTGGACGCGTGGCGACGCGCCAATGGAAGAGAGCTTAAGCGGTGCTGATGGGATGGCCCCTTTTTCCATCCCCAAGAAAGTGAGGACACCTAAACGGACACCTCACGGTGCATTAAATGTGTTTGTCCTAATCCGTCAGGGGTTAGGTATGATACCCTGTAGCTACTTTACACCTCAATGTATGTACATTTTGCCACTGTGGTGACCCCTTTGAATGTATAAAAGGAGGCCCAAGGCAACTGCTACAGGGGAGGAGAACTTCTGGCCCATTCTGCATGCGTAGCTGCTCTTTGAACGTACTGTTCACAGCGAGCGCTCCTGAAGGTTGGGCTCAAGAACATTAATAAGAACACAAAGCAGGAGTAGGGTTTTACGCTGATCAGCGGCCTGAACCTGGGTAAAAACTTCCCGCGCCGATCGTTGGTTCTGCTCTTTGCGTATACCTCTCCCCCCGCCGAATCGTAAAAGGGTCTCTTGGGATCCCATAGGTGTCGTACCCCGACATGATGCGCTACGCTCCATCTGCAGGGGAGGGTATGAGGAGCCGCTGGCGACCCCCGAGGATGGCCTCACGGGGCTCTCCTCCAAGCTCGCGAAGGCGCTCAAGGGTGCTGTCACCAAGGTGGACTCCATTCTGAAGGAGGAGTGCCGCTCGCTCTTCTCCGCGGCCGTGACACGCGTCTTCGGCCATCTCTACCTTCAGGTCCCTGGCTTCGACTTCAGCACGGTGATCCGCTCGATCGCTCCTGAGTCCCGTGCTGCTGCCGAGAGGGCCGCGAAGGATCACATGGACGCACTGCTGGAGAATTTCCTCTGCGTCCCCGATCCCGAGGCTCCGGCGGCGGCGATGATGGCGGCAGCGATGTCGACGACGGGCTACCGGCGACCGGGGCGAGCGGCGGTGATGGCCAAGGCGGTGGTGGCGCTTCTTCCTAGTTTTATTCCTGCAACATTTACCGTGCCTCGTGGCGGCGTAAAAACTTCTGTTTGAATCTGTGGAACACTTTTGTGCTTGTAATAACTTTCTAGAACTCCGTGATTTACTTTCCATGCTTGATTTCCTTCCTATTTGCCTTTGTGTTCTGCGTCGGCCGGGCCCAGCCCCGCGCATACCTCGACCGCCATTGGGTCGTCCAGATCGCTAGGATGAGACCAAGGGGCAAGGGGCTACGTGACTAGTGAGGCCCTTGAGTAGCGATGCTCAGGGGTCCCCCTTGATGTACGAACAGCCCTCATGAAGGAAATGTGAGCGATGTCTAAGCCAATCCGGAGTCCTCCATACCTCTCCTTGCCAGCTTTTGCCTAGGAGGGACGCGAGAAGGCCAGGTACCACGGACATGATGAGGCGGGATGCGCCAGGCCTGGCCTAAGAATAGCCCCCGTGTCCAGCGCCCTCGCGGGTACCTCCTGTGGGGGAAGCTACGTAATAGGACCGTATGAAGAGCCGATAGGCTATCCTGAGGTTAGTGCGGCCGCTAGGGCGCCCTCAGTTGTTTATTCACCAGCGCGGAGCATCGTGCTTCTACTTTGGCATGGGCATAGCCGCTCCTCGGCCATGTCATCTGCCAGTGCGGAGCATGGGGCTTCCACTGGTGCATGGGCATAGTCGCTCCTCGACCGTGTCGTCCGCCAGTGCAGAGCATGGTGCTTCCACTGGTGCGTGGGTGGGAGTTCCCTCGGGGGGATACTCCGGGGCGTGTACAACCCTGTTCGTACGCGTGGCTAGCACGGCAGAACTGGAGGAGGTGTATCTGGGCACTCGTGAGCCAGCGCGGGACTCACGAGGTCCTACCTCAAGGCGGGTTGCACCTGATTCTCGGGGCGCGCTTATGACACCTGTGGGGCAATGGGGGGGGGGGTCCTGCGCCGAATGCCCCTCCGGAGGTTATCGCATGAGAAGGCCGGACACCAATGACCCCAGGAGGTGACGTGAATGGGGCCGGGCCGCCAGACAAAGCTCAGCCATTGGTTTTATCGATGCTGCAGGGATGGACCCGAGCACAGACGCCGTGCCAAGTCTTCTCATGCAACGATCCCACGAAAAAACACCCCGTGCATGGCTCCCGCTGTGGCAAAGTGCCGAACTGCGGTCATAAGAACCGGGCCGCACGCCCTTACTCGCCCACACACGATTAGCTCATGCGAGAACAAGGCACCAAGGACCCCGGGAGGTGACGCGCATGAGAGCTGGCCTGCGGGAAAGAGCTCGGTCGCTTGGATTTTGAGACGCTGCAGGGACGGACCCGAGCACAGACGCCGTGCCAGTCCTTAATCATGAGGCGGTCGCGGGCGGGTTTGCGAGGGCGCAGCGACATCATGGTGACGAAGCACCGGACATGCATTTGAAATACTTGGGAAATTCATAAAGGCAAGGCTAGTTCTGATACATGCGCAAAAATGATACAGCTGCGGGGCCGGGCCCTAGCAGCCTGAGGATAATGCAGCCCAAGGGGCTCCCTCAGTTGAACAAACCAAAAAGTCACCTGGCACCATCATAGCTGAAAACGATTGCTGCAGAAGTTGCTCCTCACGAGCTGGGCGGCTCCAGAGGCCCGCCGGGATCGCGAGGGTCCAGAACCTCCTCCTACATGACCGCCTGGCGCCTGGCCTCGTGAGCCGCCATGGCAATCTGCGTGAAGTGCCGGTACGAGGCGGCCACGTTCAACAGGCCAAACGGCATGCGAACGTAGCTGACGGCGTTCTGGGAACCAGGGTACCCAGACTTGCCTACCTGTGGCCCATGGCGTGGCACCTTCGAAGGACTGGTACAGCCCACCTCCAAGGCTATCAAGACAAGACCCTCACGAGGGGTCAAGCCTCGCGAGGCGGACAACACCAAGACCTCCCGAGGGAGCGGCCTCCCCAGGCGGCCTCCCGAGGAGCGGAGATTTCTATGCAGGTACCCAGCCTCATGAGGCTACCATGACGCAGGATTCGTCGCTGCCACCATCCGTGCAGCGCGATGGCCGCACCACAACTCCATCACCCATTCCAGCCACGGTGTCGTCTTCTCATGTTCGTCGCGGGCCGGCGAAAGCGTAGGCTGCGTAGCTCATGGCGCGTGAGCTTCTGCGCTACCGTCCGGCCAACGACCTCTACCACGACTGGCTCGGCTGCATCGCCGAGCTCGTCAACGCCGTCGGTGAGGCCCCTGCACCGTCCCGTTCGCCCCGTCCCCCATCGTCCCTGGCGAGCAATGTGGCTCACGGCGCGCCTCCTCCTCCTCCTCTGCACGGCGCGGACCCTGAGCCTAGGCATGAGGCACCCCAACGCGACCCGCCGTGTAGGGCGCCAGCGCGCGATGAAGAAAGCTGCCAGGTGGTGCAGCGGCCGTAGGCCAATGCGCGCGCTTCCAGCGCCGCCGCGTCAGGACCGCGTGCTGCTGGAGGTGGTAGCGTGCGGCCACCGAGATCAAGCTCCCCCCATGCGACCGGTACCTGTGAGTGCGGCAGGCTGCCGTGCTTTCACCTCGGAGCGGCGCCGTGTTGTCTGGTCCGGCAAGTTCAAGCGGGATCTGCCTCCACGCTACGATGGCACTCCTGACCCCGCTGAGTTCCTCTAGCTCTACGAGCTGAGCATCGAGGTGGTGAACGTCAACGACAAGGTCATGGCGAACTGGTTCCCCATGGCCCTCAAGGATGGCGTGCGTTCTTGGCTCCTGAACCTCCCGGTGGGGTCGATCTCCTCCTGGGATGAGCTACGCGAGCGCTTCATCGCCAACTTCCAGGGCACTCGTGACCGCGTTCCTGCAGCTGGCAACCTGCGGCGCATAAAGCAGCAGTCGGGCGAGACCTTGCGCAAGTACATACAGCGCTTCATGAATGTTCACCTCAAGATCCCAAAGGTGTCGGATGAGGCCGTCATCACGGCATTCTCTGATGGCGTCCAGGACGTCAAGATGAAGGAGGAGCTCGCCATCCACGAGGACTTGTGTTCGGCTCTGGAGATATTCAACATCGCAACCAGATGCACGAGGGCCGAGGAAGGTCGCCTCTCCCTCCTGGAGCTTCCGAAGGTCGATCCTGAAGACAAGAAGGCCATGGCTAAGGAAGTGAAGCGTAAGGGCCCCGCCGTGCTGGCCGTGGAGCCCGAGATGAAGCGTGGCCATGACCATGATGAGCCTCCCAGGGGCAACCGCCCGTTCTGCGTCTTCCACAGCGTCCACAGCCACAACACCAATGACTGCCAGGAGCTCAGGGCAATCCGCGACGGGTGCTTTGGCCGCCGCCCCGAGCACAGCGACCGCGGCTACAGCCGTGGAGGAGGCCGCTGGGACGACCGCGACCCCTGCCAGGACTGGCCCGACCAACCCCATGAGGACCGCTGGCAGGGCCAGCCTCGTGATGGCCCCTGGAGAGACCAGCCTCATGAGGGCCGTCCTCAAGGCAATGCCGGCCTCCCTCCACTGCCACCACTGCCAAGAAGAAACGACGACAACCGCCAAGATGATGGGGCTGGGGGCTTCCAAGAGCCTCACGCGATCGCCTGCATCCTGGGTGGTGCTCAGGCTCCCACCTCTAATCGCATCTTCAAGCAGTTCACTCGTGAGGTGAACATGGCCCTCCCCAAGCTCGAGGCGTCGCGCCCCCCCCAGGTGGTCCGAGCACGCCATTACCTTTGACTCCATGCACCAGCTCAAGTGCTCAGCCGCCGCCGGCGCGCTCCCAATGCTCTGCACGCCAACCATCAGCAACGTCCTTGTCACCAAGACCCTCATCGACGGTGGCGCTGGGCTCAAGGTTCTCTCTGTCAAGACGTTTGAAATGTTCCAAGTACCATATGACCAGCTTCTGCCCACCAAGCCTTTTTCAGGGTTGACCGATGGCTCCACTGTTCCCATAGGGCAGATTCGCCTCCCTGTCACCTTCGGCAAGCGCGACAACTACCACACCGAGCTCATTGACTTCGACGTCGCCCACATCCACCTCCCGTACAATGCCATCCTCGGGTATCCGGCCCTCACCAAGTTCATGGCAGCAACTCACCACGGCTACAATGTCCTCAAGATGCCAGGGAGTGGCGGCATCATCGCAGTCGCCTGTGATGAAAAGGATGCGGTGTGCTCCCTCCAGCATGCCTACCAGGCCGCGGCGCTCGAGAACACAGATGGCGAGGGTGCCATCCTGCCTCCTGAGGCCATCACCAAGAAGAAGAAGCAGCTCCTCCCAAAGGGCTGTCAGGAGGCTGGGGCACCCAACGGTCGTGCCTCAGGCCCCGTGCCCTCTGCTGGGGCATCTTTCCCTCTCGCATAGGGAGGCGCGCCCGGTGTCCCCCTCAGGATGGGCTCGGGGGCTCTCCTCTGGAGGGCCTCTGACCTGACCGGTCTCATGAGGGAGGCGTTCGGGCACCACGTGGAGGCGTGCTTCGACGTGCGCCTCCGTGAGCAAGGCATAAGGCGCGAGGCACCGGGCGCTCAGGAGTTCATCACAAAGGAAATCGAGGAGCTTCAAGAGGTGCGATCCATGCGTGGCGAGCGTCGCCCACACCACCCAGTGCAGCTGCAGCCCCTGACGCCGGCGGCGAGCTGCGCGTCCGCATCAACATCCCAGGCCTCAACAGGGCTGCTTCACAGGACCTCTTCTGGCCGTCCCGCGTCGGCCAGAGCAGAGGCTACCCCTACAGCTATGTCCGCATGCCGTTCGACCTGCTGAATGTGGCCGCCTCGTACCAGCATCTCATGCAGGGAGCCTTGGCGGCTCACGAGGCCAGGCGCCAGGCGGTCCTGACCGAGGTGACGGACCCTCATGAGCCCCCCGGACCTCTGGAGCCTCCCGGGACTCAGGAGCCGGTCGGCTCGTGAGGAGCGACCTCTATAGTATGCATCTTCAACTACTTCAACGCTTCTACAACGATCATGCCAGGTGACTTTTTGGTTTGTTCAACTGAGGGAGCCCCTCGGGCTGCATCATCCTTAGGCTGCTAGGGCCCACCCCCACAGCTGCGTCATTTTGATTCGTGTACTCCGGACCAGTTATGCATGCTTAAATTGTTATGATGATTAATGTTATACCGGTCGACCCGTCATCTATGGAGTCGCCCTTTGTGGTCTCCACGTGTTGCTAGCTCGCCTTTTGCTCATCCTGCGACAGGGGCTATTGGCACGGCGCCTGTGCTTGGGTCTGTCCCTGTAGCGCTGACAAACCTAAGAGACCGAGCTCTGTCTCGCGGCCGGCCCCGCGCACATCACCTCACCAGGTCCTTAGTGCCTTCGTCTTCTCGCGGAAAGATCACGAGCAGGATAGCAAGCGCGACTGCCCTTTGTGTCTTGTGGCTAACATGCAGGAACCTCCAGAGGCAGGATCATGAGCAGCTTTGCCAACACCTCGCCACCGCGGAAGGATACCGCGCTGCGTGCCATGGGGCGCAACCCCTCCTAGGTACCCCCTCGGAGCCAGCCACTCTTTTATCGCGCAAGTCGCTTGCACGTTAAAGGGGGGGCCCTTGAGTATCGCACCTCAGGGGCTCATACTGGCCCTCGAGCCCTCAACCCATGGCCTTGACCATGGCATCGCGACTTGGCATACCAGCGGTGGCTGAGCCTTGCTCGAGAGCTGGGTCCCGAGGACGTAGAGCACCCTGATGAGCGGGAGAGATGGAGACGGTAGGAGCCCTACGGGGGGCGCCATCAGGAGAAGGGCGCAACCTAACGTCGCATAAGAAGCTCGCCCTCGCGACAAGGAAACCACCACAAGCTCGCCAAGATAAGTCGCTTCGCACACCCGGGCGCGAACCCCGTAATCGACGTTTCATCTCTCATGATTTTGCTCGGGAAAGGGAACTCCCCTTTAAGTCCTTCGGGAGCCACTTGCGTGTCAAAGGGGACCTCCTGAGCATCGCGCCTCGGGGGCTCGTACCGGACCTCGGGCCGCTCACCTCCTGGCCTTGACCACGGCATCGTGACCTGGCATACCAGCGACTGGGTCCTGTCGGCGTAGAGCACTAAGCTACCACGAGAATAAAAAGGGGGAACCGTGCCCAAGCGAGAGACACAAACACAGTATAAATTGGGGGCACTAACATTAAGGCAAAAAGTGCCACAATCATTACACACCCCCACGCGGCCCTTCATGATTTTTGCGCAGGAATGTAACGAAAGGAAAGGACCTCCTAAGGATCACGACCCAGGCGGTGTCGTCCATGACGCCTGGCCGGTGCCATTCCTCCCTCAAGCCCGAGCGCGGCGGCGCGGCGGCTCGTAGCTGTCATCATCACTTAAGCTTGGTTCGGAGGAGGCGCCACTGCTGCTGGAGGAATTGTGGACAAGGCCAAGGGCAAGTTCACCGCGAGGGGCCTCGCCGATTTGTCAGCCTGTGAGGGGGTCGCCGTCCTGATCGCCTCCCCTGGGGCAGCACTCCATATGTTGGCCGTCCCCTCCGAAGACCTTGAAGAAGAGCATCGACGCCCCATCATACTCGAAGTGGATGGCATGCCTCCCCTCCGAGTTGCAGGCACGGGCAATCGCGCCCCATCCCTGGGTCATGAAGACGTCGCTGGAGCCAACGGCCTTGACCTCCACCTCTGAAGCTTGGCTGCAGCAACCATCGTGCTACAGCCACAACTCGACGGGTCACTTCGATGGTATCTCCCCTGCCAGGGACCACGGGAGCCGGATCCATGTGCGCGGCGGTGTCACTGCCCACACCACAAACTCACGGGCCGTGCCGCTGGCATAGGCCTGCGGGCAAGGTGGTTGCGCGGTCTCTACTTGTCCTTCTTCCAGGCTTCATCCTCCGTGACTCCCGTGGCCGCTATCGCAAGCGGGACCTTGTGCACGGATGTCCGCACTAATGTGGAAACCCGGCGGGGCGCGTTTGTGCCAAGGTTGTGTGGCCATAGGCGCTGCGGCGGTCTCGCGGGGGCAACCGCACCGTTTCTTCGGCGGTAGCAATTCCGGTTCTATCAGAGGGGTTTTTTCCTTCTCGGCTGCCGAAAACCTCCTCACTGGCACCATGGATGCTCTAGCGAGATGGCGGGGCGGCAAAGAAGAAGAAGGAGCGAGCAGCAAGAAGATGAAGATGGGCTGGGGGCTCTGCCCCCCCTTTCCCCATTTATAGGAGGGGAAGGCTAACCGGCTGCCTCTCACGTTCAAAGTCATGATGGCCCTCCTGCATGCATCAGGCAATTGTCAAGTCCGAGCAGTTGTCGAGAAGGCATGGGGAAGTGGAGACGCCCACGTCCCATCAAGCGCCATGCGTTAGCCTGGCCCGCAGGCGATTGGGGCCCGCAACGCTTCGCCCTTGCCCTGTGGCTTCACCTCGAAGCCAAGTTTGAGCGCGCCTTGGGCCCGGGGGCTACTGGCGGTGTTCTGGGAACCAGGGTACCCAAACTTGCCTGCCTGCAGCCCACGGCGTGGCACCTTCGAAGGCCTGGTACGGCCCACCTCCAAGGCTATCAAGAAAAGAACCTCATGAGGGGCCAACCCTCGCAAGGCGGACGACACCAAGACCTCCCGAGGGAGCGGCCTCCCCAGGCGGCCTCCCGAGGAGCGGAGATTTCTATGCAGGTACCTAGCCTCATGAGGCTACCATGACGCAAGCCATGACGACCAAGGCCAGGCGGGCGCCAGCGGGCGCAGAAGAGGCAGTTTCCTCTTTGGTGCTAAGGAGGCAAGCGTAGGCGCGGGTTCCCAAGGAGCCTGGCAAAGGTTTCCATTCCAGTGCAAGGAGACCAAGGCCACCGGCGCGACAGGACGGATGTCATCATCGAGCCCACTGCTGCGTCACGACCAGAAGCTTTGTAGGCGAAGACCACCTTTCATCAGGATAAGATGTACTACTTGTCCCCTTTCAAACTGGCCACTTTGGGATCCCTTCCCGCCTACGTTTTGGGGGAAGAGGACCAAGGCCACTATAAGTATAGGTTAGCCACCACCGTAGAAGGGGACCCGGATCGGATCAGAACCTCGTCGACTGATTCCCTCACCCATAGACCTCACGAGGTTGTTCATCCCTTGTACTAGTTCATCCTCAGCCCCTCGTGATGCCAATCCACCACAAAGCAGGAGTAGGGTCTTACACCGCAAGGTGGCCCGAACCTGGGTAAACGGCCGTGTTCATCTTCTTCCTTGTTCATGTGCATCGAGCTAGGCCGTAGGGCGACGAGCTGGTTAGCCGGATAGGTTGAGTCCTTCGTACATGCCCCAGATTTCGAACCTTTATTGGGTCTGCGGAGCCCTGAATCCGACAGTAGCTGCAGGGGTAGCCCCCACTCTGGCCGACGCGGGACAGCCAGAAGAGGTCCTGCGAAGCAGCCCTGTTGAGGCTTGGTATGTTGACGCAGACGCGCAGCCCGCTGCTCATGCCGAGGGCCGCGGCTGCACTAGGAGGCTGTGTGGGGCGGCGCTCGCCGTGCATGGCCCTTGCCTCCTGAAGCTCCTCGATCGCCTTGACAATGAACTCTCGCGTACCTGGCGCCTTGCGCTGTGCGCCTTGCTCGCGGGGGTGCACCTCGAAGCACGCCTCCAAGTGGTACCTGAGCACCTCCCTCGTCACCCTGGTCAGGCCAGAGGCTCTCCAGATAGGAGCCCCCAAGCCCGTCCTGAGGGAGGAGCCGGGCGCGCCTTCCTATGCGGGAGGAAGAGGCGCCCCAACAGCGAGTGCGGGGCCTGAAGTACCGTCGGTAGGTGCGCCAGCCCCCTGATGACTCTTGAGGAGGAGTTGCTTCTTCTTCTTGGGTGTGGTCTCAGGAGGCAGGACGGCACCCTCATCATCTGGGTTGTCAGCCGCCGCGGCTTGGTATGCGCGCTCGAGGGACCACACCGCATCCTTTTCATCGCAGGTGACCGTGATGATGCCGCCATTCCCTGGCATCTTGAGGACATTGTAGCCGTGGTGAGTTGCCGCCATGAACTTGGCGAGGGCCGGATACCCAAGGATGGCGTTGTACGGGAGGCCGATGTGAGTGACGTCGAAGTCGATGAGCTCGGTGTGGTAGTTGTTGTGGTTGCCGAAGGTGACTGGGAGGCGTATCTGTCCCAGGGGGGTGGTTGAGCCATCGGTCACCCCTGAGAAAGGCTTGGTTGGAAGAAGCTAATCATAGGGCACTTGGAGTGTCTCGAACGTCTCAACAGAGAGAACATTGAGCCCCGCGCCTCTGTCAGGGTCTCGGTGACGAGGACTTTGCTGATGGTGGGCGTGCAGAGCATGGGAAGCGCGCCTCCGGCGGCCGAGCACTTGAAGTGATCCTTGGAGTCAAAGGTGATAGCGTACTGCGACCACGTGAGGGGACGCGCAGCTTCGAGCCTCGGGAGGGCCGCGTTCACCTCACGAGCGGACTGCTTGAAGATGCGTTGTGAGGCTGGGGCCTGCGCGCCACCCAGGATGCAGCCGATAGCATGAGGTTCTTGGAAGCCCCCAGCCCCGTTGTCCTGTCGGTTGTCGTCGCTCCTCCTTGGCGGCGGCGGAAGCGGAGGGAGGTCAGCATTGCCCTGAGGACGGGCCTCACGAGGCTGATCACGCCAGAACCCGTCGCGAGGCTCGTCGCACCAGCGGTCCTCACCAGGTTGATCGCACCAGTCCTGACGGGGGTCACGGTTGTCCCTGCTGCCTCCGCCGCGGCCTCCTCCGCGTCCGTAGCCCCGGTCACCATGCTCGGGGCGGCAACCAAGGTGCCCATTGCCGAGGGCCTTGAGCTCTTGGCAGTCGATGGTGTTGTGGCTGGGTACATTGTGGAAGATGCAGAACGGGCGGTTGCCCCTGGGGGGGTTCATTGTGGTCATGACCGTGCTTCATCTCAGGTTCAGCCGCAAGTACAGCAGGACCCTTGCGCTTCGCCTCCTTAGCCTTGGCCTTCTTGTCCTCGGGGTCTGCCTCAGGAAGCTCCAGAAGGGAGAGGCATCCCTCCTCGGCCCTTGCACACTTGTTCGCCAGGTTGAACATCTCCAGGGCCGTGCATAGGTCCTCGTTGATGGTGAGCTCCTCCTTCATCTTGACATCCCGGACACCTTCAGAGATCGCCGAGATGATGGCTTCGTCAGATGCCTTCGGGATCCTGAGACAGATGTTCGTGAAGCGCTGTATGTACTTGTGCAAGGTCCCGCCCGACTGCTGCTTCACGCGCCGCAGGTCGCCCACTGCAAAAGCGCGGTTGCGAGTACCCTAAAAATTGGCGATGAAATGCTCGTGAAGCTCATCGCAGGAGGAGATCGACCCCACCGGGAGGTTTAGGAGCCTAGAGCATGTGCCGTCCTTGAGGGCCATGGGGAACCAGTTCGCCATGACCTTGTCGTCGCCGTTTGCCGCTTCGATGCTTAGCGCGTAGAGCTGGAGAAATTTCGCGGGGTCAGGGGTGCCGTCGTAATGTGGAGGTAGATCCGGCTTGAACTTGCTGGGCCAGACGACGCGGCGCAGCTCCGGGGTGAAGGCACAGCAGCCCGCCACACTCACAGGTGCGGGCCGCATGGGTGGAGCTCGGTCTTGACGCCCGCGCGCCGCGATCTACGGCGGCGCGCGGTCCTGGTGCTGCCGCTGTGGTGCCGGGAGCACGTGTGCATCGGCTTGTGGGCGCTGGATCACCTGGCAGCTTGCGTCATCGTTCAATTTAGAACTGTCACGTGTACTGAATTTGTGAGTTATGGCAGGTTTTCTGTTGATGTAAGAACCGTTAATATGTTGACCTTGATATGCTATCAGCTCAGGCAATGAATTTGAACTGTTTACTATTATTATTATTATTATTATTATTATTATTATTATTATTATTATTATTATTATTATTATTATTATTATTATACCATAGAGGTAGCACACTCAATTGATCTCACTCCAGTATGTATGAACAGAAGATATGCAATCTGGTTTGCGAATAGCACACGGTTCATTCAAAAAAGCTGTGTGCCCACCAAACCGCGCGCGCGATCTGAGTCGTGCGTTCTGATTGGCCAGAACCCAAACCCCACGGATAGTACGTCTGCACCGTTGGATGCTCCCAGATCAAACGGTAATCATCCCTTTCGACAGCAAATGCAGTTCCGGTTGTAATTTTCTTTATATGCACAAAATGCACGTTAAATTCAAAAAATGTCTTAAATATAGCAAACGATATCTGAAATGCGCCAGAAAATCAAACCATGGTATAATGGTGATTGCGTACCGTGGAAATTGTCATGAGGCCAAACGATGAAGTCACCGGCCACTGGAGTTTGAATTGACACGTCTCCTTTTGGAAACCATGATCCTTCTTGTCAGATGCTTTGGTTTCCAAGGAGCGATCATCAAAACTTGTGCCAAACTTTACCAAATTTTTTCCACGGGGTCGGGCACACACCGATTTTGATGATGTCCGGACTCCATCTGAATTTCCTGTAATTAACATACCAACTAGGCCTACGCCGGTGGCCGCACCTCGCGGCCAAAATGTTTGAAACTTCTCCCCGCTTCTTGGACAACGGATGAAAACTCGCAAAGTGACGCACAAATGATTTGTATACCTTCTTTGCTAACTAACACCCACATGTAGTTGTAGTAGGGTTTTGACTTTATATGCACTAAATGAAAGGTAAGTGCAAAAAATGACTTAAATATAGCAGACGAGACCTGAAATGGGCCAGAAAATCAAACCAAGGGTATATCCGTGATTGTTTACCGTGAATTTTTTTTTGAGGCGGAACGATGTAGTCACCGACGATTTGGAGTCCAAAGTGCCGCGTCTCCTTTTGGAAACTATGATCCTTCTTGTGAGATGCTCCGGTTTGGAAGGTGCGAGCACCAAAACTTGTGCCAAACTTTACGAAAAAATTTCCATGGGATCGTGAAAGCACACCATGGTGTGACACAATGATTTTTGTTATTTTCGGACTCTATTTGCATTTCCTGTAATTAAAATACTATCGGAATCAGGGCTCCACAGACCCAAGAAGGTTTGAACTCTGGGGCATGTGCAAAGATCTCAACCTATCAAGCTTAGGGCCCGTCGCCCCACAGCCTAGCCTAGCCGGATTCGCGTGAGCAAGGAAGAAGATGAACACAATAGTTTACCCAGGTTCAGGCCACCTTGCGCTGTAAAACCCTACTCTTGCTTTGTTGTGGATTGGCCTCACGAGGAGGTTGAGGATGAACTAGTAAAGTGGATGAGCTGCCTCGCGAGGGCTCGGGGGTGAGAATCAGTCGACCTCCTCTATGGTGGTGGCTAACCTATATTTATAGTGGCCTCGGTCCTCTTCCCTTGAAACTTAGGCGGGAAGGGATACCACAATGGCCAATTCGAAAGGGGACAAGTAGTACATCCTATCCTGACAAAATGTGGTCTTCTCCTGCAAAGCTTCTGATCGTGACGCAGCGGTGGGCTCGGTGATGACCTCCGCCTTGCCGAGCCTGTGGTATTGGTCTTGTAGCACCGGAATGGAAACCTTTGGGGGATTCCTCGGGAACCCACGTCTGTCCTTGCCTCCTTAGCACCAAAGAGGAAACTGCCTCCTCTGCGCCCGCTGGCGCCCGCCTGGCCTTGGTCATCATGGCTCACGTCATCGCAGCCTCGTGAGGCTGGGTACCTACATAGAAATCTCCGCTCCTCGGGAGGCCGCCTGGGGAGGCCGCTCCCTCGGGAGGTCTTGGTGTTGTCCGCCTCACGAGGCCAGGCCCCTCGCGAGGGTCTTGTCTTGGTGGTCTTGGGGATGGGCCATACCAGGCCGTCGAGGGAGCCACGCCGTGGGCCGCAGGCAGGCAAGTCTGGGTACCCTGGTTCCCAGAACACCGACAAATACCAACAAGGCCAACGCCTCTGGCCGAACTGTTTGAAGTTTTTTCCCGTTTCTCGGACAATGAATGAAAACTCGCAAAGCGACACACAAATGATCTTGCTAACAACCACGTGTAGTTGCAAATATATATATATAAACACTATTCTGATCACGAGATCAGAATAATATTCTGACAACTACCTGACCTGTCCCAGCAGTAGTAGTTGAACTTCCCCTAGTGCTAGGTTGAACTTCCGCAAACATTGCCCAAATGAGGCTTGCGATATACCGTTGGAAAGCTATGGACACGAGTATCATGACCAAAGTTAAATTTTTGGCAAAATCTAAGCGGTTTAAGAGCAGTTTTGAAAACCATTTTTTCTTCGAACAAAAAACTCGAATCGTATTTTCGATCCCATGTGCAAACTGTTTATCGGAATGAGGCAAATAATATGGCGTTGGAAAGCTGCTGCAAATGCGCTCCTTCCACATGTAGAAAGTTTTCTCTAATTCCCTATGGTTAAATAGTAATTTGTAAAATCATAGAATTTCGTAGACCGAACAGCCGAGTCCGTATTTTTGAGACCATTTCTAAACGGCTTATCCAAATGAGGCAAATGATATGGCGTTGGAAAGCTTATGAAATGCGCTTCTTCTCCATGTACAATATTGTTTTTCTAATTTTGAACGGTTTAAAAGTAATTTAGAAACCATCCAAGTTCCATCGAGTTCATATTTTTGAGTTAATTTTTCAACTGTACGTTGGAATGCAGCAAATGTTATGGCGTTGGAAAGCCTGAAGAAATGCGAAAAAATTTGGTAGATAATTTTTCTTCCAATTCCTTAAGGTTTAAAGTCAATTTTAAAAATGGTTAAAAATGTTTTTTGGCTATAATTTTTGCAAACTTTGTCGGAATGGGGCAAATAATATACCATTGGATACCTATCAAAAATGCGAAACTTTTTTGTATGTAAAGTTTTCTCTAATTCCCAACCATTTTCAAGTAATTTAGAAAATGGCGAGATCATGATTTCTGCCTTCATTGCGAAAGGAAATGCATTGCGTGAAGTACTTGAACTTCTGTGGTAGTTCTGTTTGAACTTCACTCTGTTTTTGACGTGATGTTTTTCGCCTGTAAATCCCAAACCACTTACCGGAATTGAGCAAATAATATACCGATGGAAAGCTATTGAAAAGACGCAACTTTTTCATGTTGATCAGTTTTTCATACTCGCGACGGTTCAAACTATATTTTTGAATGCGTAAAATTATGTTTTTAACGGTATACATAAAACTTTTAAACCATTCATCAGAATATAGCATATAATATACCGTTGGAAATCTTATGAATAGGAGCATCTTTTTCATGTAGACAGACGTTACAAATTCGTTGTCGTTTGAGAGCAGTTTTAAAAATGGCAAGAACAACGTCGTTTTTTGCCTGTTTTTGACATGTAATTGAAGGTCGGACGTCTCGCACTAGAGATCTTGAACTTCACCGGGAGGAGCACGTGAACTTCTTCCAATAAACGTTTTAGGCTTTTAGTTTTATATTCTTTTATTCTCACCTGAAACGCATCACGTGTAGCAGTTGAACTGCTCGCTGTTTTCACTTTGAACTTCGGTCATGTATTTTTTATATGTAATTCCTCACCCATTTTGCCGGAGTTGCAAAAATTTGTGTTAACCATTCATTTTGGAATAGAGCATACAATAAGAGGAACGATTTTCATGCAGAGCATTTTGTTTCATTTTTTCTAATGCATTGAGATAATTGTTTTAAAAGACCAAAAACAATATTTTTTTGTTTCGAACATGTAAATACAAGATGAACCTCTCTCATAAGAATTTTTGAACTTTCTCGGGCCAAGCACTTGAACTTCTAGCAAAAAACTTTTAGCCTTTGCTTTTTCATACTTTTTTTTCATACAAATGCACACCGTGTAGTACGTGAACTTCTGGCAGTTATCAATCTGAACTTCTCTCGGTTACACGAAAATATCTGAGTTTTTTATAGATATTGAACCGCTCTACCTTTTTTATTTGAACTTCATTTTGTATTTTTAGAAATGTGAAAATTGGAGGTTTTTTAGAAACATCAAACTTCTTCGCTATTTGAAATTGAACTTATTGGTTTTATTCTTTAGTAACTAGAAAAATCCGATTTTTCAAATAAATATCAAACTGCCCCGCTTTTTCCAATTGAACTTCTTGGTTTTCTTTCTCTAGTAACATGAAAACCTGAGTTTTTTATATACATTGAACAACTCCATTTTTCGAAATTGAACTTCTTGGTTTTTAATTTTTAGTATTGGGGAAAATCTGAGTTTTTATAAATATTAAAGAACTTCATTTTTTTTTGGAAACCTGAATGTTCATGAGCTTCTTTTTTCAGTGGTGTTTTTCTTGCTAACATGGCAGCACATAGGTTCCCTTAAATTCCCTTTCGGCTTCATACCATCTAATGCAATAGTTTTGCAAGGTATGCATGTTTATAGAAATTACAGAAATTAATTGGTTTGAGATAAAAGGAAACAGTAAAATAATTTATTTCCATTTTTGGCATAGCCACGAGCACCTTAGGCACGTGTCCATTTTTATCTGCACTTGCTCTTTTTTTGGAGGCTCCATTCCTCTCTGCTGGAATTGCCCAACATGAGACTATACAAAAGTTTTTGAATTACTACAATCTTCAACCTGGAGTAACCTTGGACTGCACAATCACGTACAATCAGACAAGAATTGTTATGCATTTTGTAGTAGGATATAATGTACAACAATCACGTAAAAAGCAGCAAACTTCAACCTGGAGTCACATTGGACTGCAAAACTACATTTTGTGATGACTTAAAACTAATTTTATCTGTTCACAGCAATGTCGTCGCTGCCAAATACAGATTCTTTTCAATTGAGACCAAATTTTAGAAACAATGGAATAAGTAGAGAGGGGATGGAAGGGAGATTCGTGTGGTCCTTTATTCGAGAGCGGGATGACCGACGTCGTTGCAGGAGGCTGGAGAGAACAGCTCCGACGAGGATGATGAACTGGGCACTAAATTTTGTCGATGCACATGTAACGACAGACGGAGTGCTCACGACCTACCCAAGGGGTTGCCCGCGACCTTCCTAGGGCGCTGCCGCGACCGGCCCTCACGTGCACCTCGGATGACGCTGGATCCAGGGAGGACACATGCGTCAGATCCGCGTCGGCGGCCGAGGGGGTGGATGGGCCCATGGGAAGGAGGGTGCCGCTGCAGCCGGGACAACAGCGAGCGAGGATTTGGGCAGCGGTGCGCGTGAGGTTGACGGCCCGCGGAGGAGGCCGCCGCCATGGTGGATTCAGGGGGAGGTAGGCCACCACCGAGGTGGATCCAGGGGGAGGGGGTCGCCGCCGTGATGGATTCAGGGGGGGAGAGGCCACCACTATGGTGGATTCAGGGGGAGGGAGGCGGCGGCTGCTCGTGGGATCCAGGGACCGGCGATGGCGGTCGAGAACTAGGGCAGACCGGCGAAACCACGTGGGGGTTCTGGGGCCGCGCCGTCGTTGGGGAGATGGCGAGCCAGCCACGGGGGAGGAGGGGAGGGGCCCGCGTTGCCGTTGGGGAGGAGGGGAGGTGGTGAGCCAGCCACGGGGGAGGAGGGGAGGGGGCCGCACCGCCGTTGGGGAGGAGGGTAGGTGGCGCGCCGGCCACGGGGGGTGAGGCGCTGCACCGTGGGGAATGTGGGTCGGGGATGGGGGCCGAGAGGTGGAAGAGTGGGAGGTGGGGTTCGGTTTTTTGTTTTTAGAATCTCAGGAACAAGTCGATCGGCCCTATATAAGGCCGCTGTGATTAGAATAACTATTCTGATCCTGTGATCAGAATAGTGTTACTATATATATATATATAGGATAACACTATTCTAATCACAGGATTCGAATAACTATTTGGATCACAGCAAGCCCTATAAGGGCCCGACTGCTCCCTCCCGAACTTCTGGCACGCCCCGATAGGATCCACCTGTCCCGATCCTGATCGAGGCCGCCCCAGCCCCCCTCCTCGCCGCTCCTCCCCTCAATCACCGGCCTCCGCCGTGATTCGCCGCCGAACTCTGCCGGATCCAGCGCCTCCCCTCCGTCTCCAGCTCCCGGCCGACCGGATCCAGCGCCTCATCTCCTTCTCCACCTCCCGTCCGACCATCGGCGCGGGCGAGCGAGCGAAGGAGGACGCCGGCGCGAGGTAGCCCGCGTCGCCTGGAGGCGGCGCGCCGCCGGACTTTCTGCGACGAAGCCGCCATGGACTTTCGGAGGCCTCCTCCTTCCATCCTCACCTCCCGACGGCTTAGCAGAGCTGATGACGGCCAAGGCACAAGGTACAGCGAACAACGCGGCCGAGGGAGCATCTCAGCAGCAGAGGCCACATCGGTGGCGCCTTCAAATCTAGCAACGAACGCGACACCACAAGTACATGAACTTCCTCCCTCTCCTTACCTCCTCCTTCAATCTTGCCTTACCTGATCTTCTTGCTTCATGCAGATGAACTTCGTGCCCTCTGCAAGACATGGAATGCCATGGGATTCCTCTCCCAACTCTCCGACGAATTGCTCTCAAGGTGGCCTATCTACTGCTGGAAAAAGGCTGGCCAAACTTCTATCCGAGGTATGGTTGAACTTCCTACTGTCTCTTATTTTCTTTCAGCCATGTGAAGTTCTGGTAGTGTGTGAGCCTCAGTCCAGGCTGCAAAACTTAAAAAATATGCCTGCATTCATATGTAAAAAACCATGTGAAGTTCAACTAGTAAGTGGGCTGGAGTTCAGGTTGGTATGTATCTGGTTGTGTGCAAAAAAAAGGAAAATAAAACAAACATGTGATCACATGAAGGTCCGGTTCGTATGCACTAGTAAGTTCAACCATTCAAACACATGAAGGTCAGGTTTTTAACTGTATATAGTATTTCCCCTTTGCAAACCATGCAAACACATGAAGGTCAGGTTGGTATGCACTAGTAAGTTCAACCATGAAAACACATGAAAGGTCAGGTTTTTAAAAGTAGACAGTATTTCCCCTTTGCAAAATAGAAGTTCAGTCTGTGGAGAGTGCTCAGTTCAGGTACAGAAAAAAACAATAGTGTAGAATTCAGAATGTGAGGTTCATTCTGTGAAGAGTGCTCAGTTCAGTTACACAAGTATAGGTAGATGCTCAGCTCAGTTCAGATTGTGATACCTGTCCTAGGAAAAATATGTACATCAACAACACTTTTATGAGAAGTTCAGGCTGTGAATAATGCTCAGTTCAGCTACACCAGCATAGGCAGATGTGACTTGTGTGCTAACACATTTATTTTTTATGCCAGCAGGATGAGAGACGCAGAAAGAAGGTTAGAACTTCCCAGCAGCAAGTACACAACCCTAAGCCTGTATGCGTTGTGCCGGCCCCTCAATGGGTCACACCTCAAATGCACCAACAGCATTCCCAATCTGCTCCACACCAAAATTGGGTGACACCCGAAACACATGCAGACTTCCAAGATGCTGGGTCACAGCCCGATCTGCACCACTTTGCGCCTCCACCTAATTGGGTGACGCCAGAAATCCCCCGCGGATTCTTTGTATCCACCAGGAGACTTCCAAGCACACCGATGGAGGAGGGTGTTAGCTCAGGTCCTGCGTATAACTCTGGAGGTTATCCTGGTGTGGCTCGTCAATGTGAAAGGGCAACAAGTAAACCAGATGCCAGGACAAATCCAATAGGAACACACACACACGGAGGAGAGTGCTCTGCACACTACCGCCGTTGGATGCTGCTACTACAACTCAGGATCGTACGGGACATGAGGTAGATGAATTGCTTCACAGAACAAAAGAGCAAACTAAAACCCGGATCACCATACCTCCACAACCACCACAAGCAAAAAGGACGCAAATAAGAGAGAGGACATCTTCAGCCCTCCTTCCTCCTCGTGATCCACTCCTGCACCCTGCTATGATAACTCCGCCGTGCCCCATCCCAGAGGGCCAGCAGCAGACTCCAGGGGAGTTGCAATCATACACGCACGTAAGTGAACAAAATTTCAGTATTTATATATGCATCTTGTATGATCTGCAATTTTTTTGCTCCCTCCAGGATAACAAATTTATAAACTACATTTTAAAGTACCGTTTGGATTTTTTTCTTTTTCTGCAGATGCCGGATCTCTTGGATTATCTAATACCAAGACTAAAGATGCCATTCAAGAATCTAGAGAAAGCTAGGGAATTTTACAACAGATACGCCAGACACGCTGGTTTTGGAATCAGGAAGACGGGAGGGAATGACAATCACAAGTATTTTGTTTGCGCGTTCCAAGGGAAACACACAACTTCTATTTCAGAGGCTGACAGGAAGCGAAACAAAACATCGCAGAGGATAGGCTGCAATGCAAGAATGAGGGTGAAGGTGCAAGAGGATAACACATGTGTGGTAGTGGACATTGAGTACAATCATAATCACCACCTCATCCAAACTGATGACATGCTAGTATTCTTGCACTCACACAAGAATTATGACCCCACTATTTTGGAGTACGTTAAGCTCTTGCAGTACCATGATGTCAAACATACAACAATCATGTCCATGCTATCCGAAAATGAAGATGGAAGCTACTTCCTTAGCATGACCGGACGAGACCTACTAAACCAGTAAGTATTGAAAAATGCACATACTGCAATGTACATAGCATCCTAATTCACCACCCTTGCTAGCAAAAATAACAAATGCATCTTTACATATAATTTGCAGGAAAGCCATGAATGCAAGGAAAGATGATTTGGATGATGTATTGAAACTTGTATCTTTCTTTAAAGACATGAAGGCAATCAATGATGAGTTTTTCTATGACATACAAGTAGACAGCGACAATGTGATAAAAACATTTTCTGGTCCAATGCAAGCTGTCGGGGAGCATATCAAGACTTTGGCGATTGCGTAACATTCGACACAACTTACAAGACTAACAGATTTCATATGCCTCTGGGAGTGTTTGTTGGAACAAACCACCATTTGCAGTCAACGATATTTGCTGTTGCCCTGATCAGAGATGAAGATGCA
This sequence comes from Thinopyrum elongatum, assembly GCA_011799875.1. NCBI lineage: Eukaryota > Viridiplantae > Streptophyta > Magnoliopsida > Poales > Poaceae > Thinopyrum > Thinopyrum elongatum. The sequence continues at coordinate 303,432,346 of CM022301.1, forward strand.
AAGTCATTCAAGTGGTTGTTCGATACATTTGTACGGTGCATGAACAACAAACACCCAACTTGCATTCTAACAGGTAAGTTCAAAAAAAAAACTCTACAAGTTTCATCATCTTTTCAGCTCTGGGTGTATATTGGGTATACTGGTTTTAACTAAAAATAATGTAAACCAAGCAGTTCAAACAATGGTAGCATAGAAGTCCAACAAACAGTACAAGAAGCAAAATTACATTTCATATGTTTATAAAAAATATAGTTCTGGATGTGAAGTTCAAATACAGGAATCATAAAAGTTCAAGAACACTGCTGTAAGAAAAATATATGTAACATGTTCAGAAAAAAATAGTTATGTCTGTGAAGTTCAATCACTGGTACCACAGAAGTTCAACAACACTGTTGTAAGAAAAAAAATTGTGACATTACTAGGTAGTCCTACTGCTGCCTGGGAAGTTCAACTATTAGTATCACATAAGTTCAACAACACTTCTATAAGGAAAATATATGTGACATTATTAGATAGTCCTACTGCTACTTGTGAAGTTCAATCACTGGTACCACAGAAGTTCAACAACACTGCTGTAAGAAAAAATTGTGTGACATTACTAGGTAGTCCTACTGCTGCTTGTGAAGTTCAACTATTTGTATCACATAAGTTCACCATCAGTGCAAGAAGAAAGTTTCATTTTTTTAATTCATGCAGACCAGTGCCCATCAATGGCGGAAGCTATACCACAATCATTCCCAAATACCGTCCATAAGCTATGCCCTTGGCACATCCTGAAGAAGTTCAAGGAATACCTCGCGTTGCTGTACAAAAAGTATACACCATTCAAAGAGGAGTTCACAGCTATCTTTAACTGGCCGCTAATGCCAACAGAGTTTGAAGCTGCCTGGGCTGCACTCGTGCAGAAATACAACCTGCAGAATGACCAAATGATGATGCAGCTGTGGAGTGATAGGAAACTATGGATATCAGCATATTACAAGAACATTTTTTGTGCTAGAATGACTTCTACACAATGAAGCGAGAGCATGAATCACGTGATCAAGAGAGGGTCTGTCAAGGGGACCCGGAACCTACACAAGTTTGCTAGGCGGGTAAATGCTTGCATACAAACTCGGATGCAGAAGGAGAACGAGCAAACAATGGCCAACATGGTATTAAGACAAAAAAAACACCCCCATATTGTGACTTCCTTGAACATGTGCACTTGGTATTTAAATGAAACCCATGACTCTGCTCGACTAATATCTTATTTTTGACATGTGCAGAGAAATCCTGTGACAAAAACAAATTATGGCTACGAGGAAGACATGGCTATCAAGTACACAAGAGCCGTGTACAGCGAGATGAGGGATAGGATGAGAAAAGTACACTATTTCGTGCAAAAAAGACACTAGAGGCCACTAAGTACCTTGTGTACTACCACAACAAGGGTGGCCATGATGACGAGGAAAGATTTGCCTGGTCAAAGCATGAATTCCAGGTTGTAGCTGACCCAGAGAATGAAATATATGATAGCGAATGCAAGCTTTGGACACACACAGGTGAGCGGAAAAACAAACTCATTAAATAGCTAAACTAGTAGTATCATATCAATATATGAAACTCATTGCTGGCTCACAAACTATGTATTCTGCATTCATCACAAATGTAGGTCTGTTCTGCCTTCACATAATGAACATACTGGACTACCTGAAGCCTGACAAATTTCCAGACAAGTATATCCTGAAACGGTACACAAAGACTACAAAATCACAACCAACATTTGATACAAGGGACTACAACACAATTGCATCGGATGGCAGCTCAAAACTATCCAAGCAAGACATCCTGCTGTAGCTAAATTTGATGGTTAACAAGAAAGCGATGAGATGTGAACAGCAATATGACAGAGCCTTCTATGTTCTCAAGAGGCTCGTGGAAGAACTTGATGCAATACATTCAGCAAATCAAGCACATGCTGACGAAAGGATGGTTGAAGAGGATGCTGAAATTGAAGATGACCTTCATTATTATGAAGCTGAAATGCTCCAGACCGCTGCTCAAGCCAACCGATGCAAGCAGGATGTTGACCAATTAATGCAGCAGCAGCAGCAAGAGATGATAAAACTGCCGCTGTACTCTGAAACAAAGGGTAGGAAGAAACTTTTTGCAGCAAAGAAAAGTGACTAGAGAGCTCAAATAAAGGCACCATCTGCAGATAGAGTCGTCGTGCTGGATGAGAATGGAGTGCCACTTGGACACAGGCAATGTAGTGTGTGCAAAAAGGTTGCAGGACACAACAAACTCACCTGTCCAACACTCTTAGAAAGAAACGATGCGGAGGAGGTCAAGCAACCCAAAGTTCAAAAACAGCAGCCCAAAGTTCTAGAACAAAACAAGGGACCACACCTAGAGAAAGCTAGCAGCAGGCTTTGTAGCATACGCAAGGAATATTCTACACACAATGCACGAACATGTCCGAAGCGCGCAGAAGCTGAAAAGACAAGCCAAAAGCCAGAAAAGAAACAGAAAGTAAAACCTAGAGCCAGCATCAAGAAAGTGCTGGAAGATGAAGAGGAGGATGAGGAAGACGAAGATGAAGACATCATCGAAGGAGAGGAAGACGAAGAGAAGAGGTACATGTCAAACAAAAACCACTACAAGCAAAGCCTAGGAGGAGCGCAAGGCTGATGAACAATTAGACTAGGTCGATTAAATAAAGCAAACTTATGTCATGTCAGTGTACATAATGTTATTCCACTATTGAACAGTATTTTAGGAGAAGCTTACTTGAACTTCTATTTTGGAAGTTTCAAAGAAATTATACAGCAGAAGTTCAAGTAATCTTGCTGTAGAAGTTCTGGTATATTATGAGAGGAGGTGCTGGTGATGTATTCCATAAAAGAGCAAGCAGGAATAAATGAATATACACTATGAAGTTCAAGTAATCTTACTGTAGAAGTTCTGGTATATTATGAGAGGAGGTGCTGGTGATGTATTCCATAAAAGAGCAAGCAGGAATAAATGAATATACACTATGAAGCTCAAGTAATCTTACTGTAGAAGTTCTGGTATATTATGAGAGGAGGTGCTGGTGATGTATTCCATAAAAGAGCAAGCAGGAATAAATGAATATACACTATGAAGTTCAAGTAAGCTTACAGAAGAAGTTCTGGTATAGTAATCGATGTAGGAAAAATATGCTTGACAAATAAGTATTGCCATATAAACTAGGCTAGTAAGCTTAAGACGACGCGTGCAAATATGAAGTTCTGTTTGGATACCTAGAGAAGTTCACGTAGAATGCCGACAAGATGAAGAAACGTAAAGGAGTGTATGAGAATATTTTTACACGAAGTTCTAGTTGAAAACTATTTGCAGTTAAAAAATTACAAAAAGCACATATAGATTCTATGCAAAAGGATACACCTTGATTGAGTTGAAAAATAATAATACATTCTACAACACAAAAATTCTCTCCATCTGAAACCAGCAGCCCAGCCAGTTCTCAAGCAAAATTTCAAGTTCATATGTTGGGGCCAAAATTAACAACACTGGATTTGTGGACAAAAAACACTGTTCACAAAAACCAGCAGTTCAGCCAGAACCCAGGCAGAAGTTCAAGTACATGTGTTGGGGAAAAACGAACAACACTGGAATACTGAAAACAATGCAATACATTGAAATTCACAAGCCAATCATTCTTCATTCCAGATACATTTGTCCTCAATAACATAATAACAGTGCTGCTGCTATAGATATACAAATTATTAAACCATTCTTACAACCAAATCTTTACGAAATTGTTCCAATCATTATCAAACAAAATCTTTACGAAATCGAATCTACACTAAAACCAATGTTTCTACACGCAGAATTCATGGGCCCATGGACTGGATCTCGGCAGGAAGCTCTCCACGCACAATTTCATTCTTCTCACTGAAGACTAGAGTGTGCATGAACTCATCCTTCCACTCATCTACAGCAGCCTGCAAACAAAAAGAATGAAGAATAAAAAAAAGTAAAGGATGACTAAAAGCACAGCAGGAGCGTGTCGGCAAAAACACAAAAAAAATATGAAAGGATGATCATACAAGAACAAGGACAAAACATACTTCCACATCACCAAAATCTTCAACAAGCTCATCGCCATCATATGTAGAGCAGTGCTTCACAACAAAGAAACCACATTCATTATTCAGTTGCTTTGGGACATCAATGAAAGTCGGCCTCTTTGCAATAGTCACCCATTTTGGCTGCTAGCTCGCTTTGTACTTAGCCTTGCCGTACATCTCCTCCAGCAACCCAATGAATCTCTTGATCTGCCAGAAATGACAAATACGATAAAATCAAAAACATCTTAACCAAATAGCTAAGTTCAGGTACATAAAGCGACACTTGCATAGAGGCCAACTAAACGGTACCAGAAGTTCAACTGTCAAATGATAGTCAGTTCAAGCACACAACTTTGAAGCAGTATTACCAAACAAAGATAAAAATATTTTGTCAACGGAAGGCAGAATAAAAATTCATGTAAAAAAAGAGAATATGACGGAAGGTTCAGGCTAAGAAACACTCACGATATTTTGGCAGTCTCTGTGGAAACTTGCTCGTGTAAGTCCCTTATTAGAGTAAGGAAGTGAATCAAGGATGTCAATTCTCCCACGATATCTATTCAGCACATACACACTGTAGTGCGCTATTTTGCCAATTGGCTTGAAAAGTATCAAAAAAACCTGCCAAGATTGAAAAAATGGTGAACACAAACTATAAACCATAAGTATTGAACAACCAAGATGAACAAAAACTTCTTGACAAACTCAGCAAAAAGATGTACATAATTAAAAAAGCAAGAGTTATGAAAACCTAACCAACTTTGCGTTAAGAAGGTCTTCTTCCTTACGAACAAACATTGGGAGGAGTCCAGCCGATTTTTTTACATCGAATTTTGGAACTGATGCACCAAAATAATCATACTCCAGGCAGTACTGCATTCACAAACAGACCATCAACAAAGATTAAGAACAAGAAATAATCACGACAAAAAAAACACCTCCCAAATGCCACTTCACCAAAACTAGCACAAAAAAGGGAGATAGGGTTACAAGAACAAAAACCTGTATGAAGTAGGGACTCAGAACAACCCTGTCAGTACAAGAGAAGATCTCAGAGGTCTCCGGCTTATCCTTCCACAAGTTTATGAAAAAGTCCATTATGTCTCCTTCCATCTGCTGCCCTTCACCGAAAAGAGTATAAAGGACACGTCATGTGAGGTCAATCACATTCCCAGGGACGGTAAACATGCAGTAGCTTGTCCTGCAGATTTAAAGGATGGGAAAAATATTAGAAGCGCACCTCCAAGACAAGGAGAATGAATAGAAGTTCAGATACTATAACATCAGAAGTTAAAAAAAATAGCATGTCTGGTAGCAAAAACATAAGAAGAATACTCACTCAAAATACTTCTTCAGACCATATTCACTAAGCACAAACTGTTTCAACCTCCGGGCCTCGGATAGATGAGGGTAACTGTATTTCTTTAGCGGAGCGACAACAGAACGCCACTTCATAGGCAATCTTGCTGCTCTCTTCGAGGAAGTTATGTTGCCAGACTCAATTGCCGGATTCCTCCTGGTGATGACAGCATTCTTCCCACCTCTCCCAACAACAGTAGCAGCAGCAGATTTACCCTTCTTCGGGTAAGCAATCTTCTCAAAATCATCATCCGATGAAATCACCTTTGCTTCGACTGCACCAACCTTCCTGGAGCAAGGGGTATTTGGAGCAGCACCAATACCGACAGGCTGCTTCCCCAACTTGGAAGGAATAAGGGTTCGAGAGCTATCATCTTCTCTTGGAGTTGTACTCATCGATTCCTCCCTAGGCTGGTATTCCTGTGACCCGAGGAATGAGTAGTGGTAATCGGTCAAGTCCAACGGCTCCACTGTCAAAAAAAGGAAAAACAAAATGACCATTAAATATAACTGAAGTTTAGGTACAACACAATGTGTAGTCCAACAAATATAGATGACATGATTACTACTCAAGTTGACCTAAAAAATGTGTTGCATTTAAAAACTAATGAAGTTCGGGCACAACCCAAGGCACAGTTCAAGATAAACTGATGAAATGGAAAACATTCAACTACAGCTAACAAAAGCATAAAAAGGTATCATCTCTGAAGTTCATGTAGAATAAAAGCTACTGTCCAAATAAGCAATGACAGGAAAAAATACTGAAACAAAATACACAAGCAAATAAAAGACAATGAAGTTCATGTAGAAATAAAAGCTGCAGTCCAAGTTTCAAGACTTACATGAATAGTAGCCAAACAGACCATGGAAGTCTGTTTCAAAGAAGTTAGAAGAAGCAATTGAGTACAACCATGTCTTCCTGATATCCAAGATATTATCATGGGAATAGTTTGCAAGAACCCCTTCATGAAACGAATTAACATTCGTAAGCATGAAGAATCCGCAGTCGATACTATCATCAAACAAAGAGAACAGTGTTAAAACAAAAGAAAGCCAAAGCATAAAAGACGTTGCAGCTTACGTACAACTACAATTAAACAGAAAGTGATAGAGAGAAAGTGGAACTCATACTTGTTAGTCTGTTGGGGGACATCAATCCAATCCAAAGGGAAATGGTCAATAGAAAGTGCACTGAAGGGTTTCTCCCTGTCATTGCTGGCATCGCTCCAAAGCTTCTTGATGTTATCAGTCATCCGCCGAAACAGGCATACCGCACAGTCATCATTTGGTCTATAGTAGGAGTCGAGAAGCTGGAACCTTGAATTCTTCAGGTCAAGAAATATGGAAACCCAATGACCAACACCACACAAGTGAGCAGGAATTTCAGGTGGGTCAAAAGTGGGAAAAACAACCTTACGCAAGATAAACACAAAATCATTAAAACTGAAATTAATATCAAGAGCACAAAAAAAACAATATAAACAGAGAGGATCATGGTGGAAACAAATACAGAGACAAAGAACAAAATATTGCTTACAGAATCATGCGCATCAATGCTATCTGGACCAGTCACTAAGAAGTACTTCCTCACACGGGAATCAAACTGCCCTCTGAATATCTTGTCCTAATATAATGCAGATAACAGCAACATATGAAATACAATGAGACCAACAAGTTTTAACTAATATGGTAAAGAACAACAGAAAAGAAATTACTATAGGGTTGACTTACACAAACCCAATACGGCAGGATGAGTTTTTCTGATTCCTGGTATTTGGCACGTAGACAATACAGTGCAAGCTCAGCTACATTAGATCGAAGCATTCCGCGAGGAGAAAAAGACATTGTGACATCTTCAACAATAGCTTCACACTCATTGTTTTGGAACATAATCTTTGAGCTAAAACAAACAAAAGAAAGTAAAGAAGTTCAGCATCAGAAACTCAAGAAGTTCATCACATAGAACGCATAGAAGTTCAGCTACATAACAACAGGCAGTACAAAAAGTTAGATGTTCACCATCAGAAAAGTAAAGAAGTTCAGCAACAGAAAAGTAAAGAAGTTCAGGTATAAAACCACAGGCAGTTAATAAGTTAGATGAATATAAATTCTGACCAGCTGCACTCACCTCTTAGAACGATCATTCTTAAGCCTAGTTACACTGAAATAAAAGTCATCAACCTTCTTTCGTACGACAGCAAGTTCACTATCTGCTCAGCAAAAGAATAGAAATTAAGAGCAATATACAAACACATAGATCAAGACAGGATCAACAAACAACACAAGCACATCTCAACTGCTACACCAAAAGATAAAACCACAGGATTATAAACATCACAACCCATGCATTACAAACCTTCCCCCACATAAAAACAGCTTCACTTCACTTTATTTACGAACCACATGACAAAGCACAAACCAGAAGTTCAACTTGCACCACATAGACAGTACATAGGGATATCAAAGACTCAAACCAACAACAAAAGGGATGGGGATGGGGAAAGAAGAGAGAAGCATGCTCCTCTCTTTATGGATTCTTGCCTAGACCAGTTGTTGCACTGGAAAGATCATTCTCATTTCCCAAGCTATCACTTTTAGTCTCTTCATCATCATCTCCAGTAGACATTGCAGTGTCGTCGGCAAGCACACCAGTAGCAGCTGAAGCAGCTGGAGAATCTGAAACAACAAAAACTGTTGGTTCTGCTGCAGTAGGAAGAGCTGGAGAACCAGCATCAACAACAACTGATGGCTCTGCTGCAGGAGACTTCTCCGGGCCTGCACGAGCACTACCAGTCTCAACAGCAGCCTCGATGGGATCTTTCTCTGAAATAATATCTCCAGCTGTCTTGCCCTGCTCAGCATTAGAAACCCCAGCACCGATGGATGACTGAGGTTCAGTTGGATCCAGCCCATTGGAGCAGCCAGTGCCTGATACAGCCTTCTCTGCAACCTTCTCCGAAGGAACACTAGCATCGTCATTCTGCAACAAGAACAAAAAGTCAATAAAAATGGGTACATAGTAAAAAAATGTACAAGAAGTAAAATAAAAATGAATCAAAAGGACAAGAAAAATGATACTTTAGGATCATTGCCATGAACCTCATCAACAAATAAATCACTTGCGGGAGCAGATTCATGCATAGGGACAGTTGCACTTTTAGGTAAAACATCCTCATCAACCCTAGCACCATGGCCGGGAGGAAGAATCCCATTGACGCGACTAAGACGCTCAAGAGTTGTCGGAACACGGGCCATCTCCCCACAAACAGTTTCCAGAAGACCATCAATCCTAACAAGGGAAAGATTGGCAGCATCAAACAAACCCTCAGAAGAAACGCCACCTGCAGCACTCACACGGGCAGAAGAACCTCTTGGATCTACAGGGGGAGCACCAGTATTGAATTCCCGGGAGAATTCAAATCTTGGGGAAGCTCCACTCCCTAGGCCGGTGGCACGAGGCATAGTACGAACAAGACGTTTGATATGCCTAAAGAACACAACCTCAGCCTGTGTCTTCCACTTCATACAAAACAAAAGTCAACGCGTCAAAAAACAAATGAAGGAACATGGAACAAATATTGACGACAGTATCAGAAGTTCAAGTTAAACTATACAGGAAAGAATGATGCATAGAAACACTCACAGGCAGTTTCCCAAACACCTAGTTGGCTGGGTCATCGTCACCCTTCTTAACCAAGTCAGTAGCAACAAGCTCAAATAGCTTGACCTGATCCATGAAATTGATGCGGGGAGTTCTTAAGTCAGAATTAGGCGTCTTGCCAATGATAAGGCAGTCCAGATACATAAGAAGCAGCGCGATGCCACAGCCTGTGACAGATTTTCCTCTGCTAGTCCCTTGCTGATACCTAGTAATAGCCCTTCGAAGATCATCAACAACCAACTGGCAATAGTCCATATTTGCCATATCTTCAAAGACAAGATTCTCAGCCATTGCTGCCTCCCTGGACACTCGTGTAGACGTACCAGGAATAATAACCTTCATGAAAAGAATCAGGTAAAACACCTGCAGAGCCAGGTCATCCTTCGTCTCATCCTTCACAAGTTCCCCGAGGATCTTCCGCAGATCCTTTGTCTTGATATCATCACTCCTCTTGTAGCCAAGTTTGGCCTTCAGCCTCATAACAGCATCATCAAACCCATGCTCTGAGGGCCTAGGAGGGGTACGATCACCTTGAGGGAATCCAAAAATATGGTGAACAACATCACTTTTAATACGCAAAACCTTGTTCGCCTCACCCATGTCCAGTATCATAGTTGAAGGGTCAATCCTGGTGTTGGAATCAACCTTTAAATCAAACACACAACCAAAACCAGCCTTGATAACCCTCTCCTTGTGCCTAAGTTGTAGCAATTTTGTGCACAACTTGACCTCTTTGAGTGAGCAGCGACCCGTCTTGTTAAAACGTTTCGCATCATCTCCTCCTTCATTAGCTTCTTCCACTGCTTTGCCTCCTCTCTTCCTCAGCTCAGGCCGCTTCACAAGCTGATACTGCAAAAAATGCAATGACAGGAAAAAAGGCAGAACAATAAGATAAACAAACTAAACCAAATGTTCACTAATGCTGAATTGGAAAAACTACATGAGAAAATAGAGCATGGACCAAAAAAATGTATATAGCAGAAGTTCAACCATTAAAAACAAGAAAGTACAACTACTTTCTAAATTTTAGCACTGTACATTTCAGAAGTTCAATTGTGTCTACATAGGCAGTACAACCATGTATGACCAGAAGTTAAGCTGCTTTCTAAATGTTAGAAATTTACAAAGCAGAAGTTCAACTATGTACACCAAGGCATTAAAACCAGGTATACCAATAAGTTCAACTAATTTCTTCATGTATATATCCAGAAGTTCAGCTATGCACACAAAGGCAGTAATACCATATAAAACAAGCAGTTCAGATAATTCTTCATGTATACAAGCAGATGGTCAGCTATGTACACCAAGGCAGTACTACATACACAAATATAACAACAAACCTACAATGTTCTAAAAAACAGTAAACATGAGAGATTCATACCTGATCAGCAGCAGCATCATCGTCGTCATCCTCGTCATCAGCGTAGAAATCAGCATCACCCTGGTCGTCTGGATTAACACGAGAATGCTTCTTACTACCATTGTTAACCTTTGCCGGTGCAACCTTGCGCTTAACGCCGCATTTCTTGCCCTTACCAGATGCACCAGCACCAAGCGGAGAAGGTGTAGGCGCCGCAGTGGCAAGCACGCGAGGACTACGACATGGCGTACCACCGCGGGCTTGGCCTTCCACTTCAGGAAGTTCACCCTCACTTGGTCCTGCCGCCTTTGAAACACGTGGGCTCCTCCGAGGAGTAACTTCACCAACTAAATGCTTCCTCGCCATGGTCTTCCTGAATTTCTTCTTCACAGGGGCAACCATGCCATCAGTGGCACACGGCATGTCTTCTTCAGCAACAGAGCCATGCCCAACTGTGAGCTCAGCAACATCACCAGATTCAGAAACATGAGAACCTTTCTGAAGGCGGGCCGCCATCTTCTTATCAAAATCTTCTTGCTTCTTCCTCTTGCGTTGATCCTCTAGAAGAAGCTGAAGGGGCATATCCTCATCTTGCATGACAGGTTCAGTGCCATCAATAGACTGGGACTGCATCTTTGACATCTGAAGAGAGCACAAAGGCTCCGAAATGGAATCACAACCTTCAACTGATGGAGCCCCCTGCTCGGCCGCAGCAATGTTATCTGGCACACCCAAGTCAAATAGTACATCGTTGATGGTGTTCACAGCTTCCTCCTCTGTGGATACATCTGCAAGAACACAAAAACATATCAAAGGGAAAAGAGTCAGGAACAAATACAAAACACACGACAAGAACAAGTTCAAAAACATGGCTCCAGAACTTAAAAAAAAGAAAGAAAAGGAGTTGCACATACTAGGTGAAGCAAGAGCTGCAGAAGCAAGATCCGTGAGGCTTAAATTTTTCTCAAGGCTCGAAGCAACCTCAGCAATTACAGTCAAAGGAATAATAGGTGGTTTAGCCGCATCAGATCTTGGAGCATCAGTATTAACTTCTGAAGCTCCATGTTGTTCACAGGCATTTTTTTCAGAACTATTAAATTCATCACCAACTACAAAAATGGAAGTAAAAAGGCAGCTGACTTTTAATCCACAATCTACACCAAAGGAAGTACTACATGTACATGAATGTCCAATGTCCAGAAGTTCAACAATACCTAACAAAGCAGTAAAACAATGCACAAACAGAAGTTCAACCAAATTTCATTATAAACAAATATTTAAAACCAGAAGTTCAACTATGTGACCCAAGGCAGTACTACATAAAAAAGATGAAACATGAGCAGAAATACTTTTTCACAACCAAACTACTTCTCAATACCATGAAAATGATAACAAAAAATACAAAGATATACACTAAAATATGAAACACTGGGAAGTCCAAACACACTTGGTGACAAAGTTCACTGGCAATTCATCAAAAAAAAATCTAAGCAACACTCTACTAACTTCAACTAAGAGTAAAATGCATACACATCACCTACGTTAGAAGTTCACACTTTTAAACATAGACAGTCCAACAGGACAACCAAGTGAAGATATGGGCAGACATATAAAAGAAAACTCCTATTTAAAATACAAGATGCATATACATTTACATACCTGGAGAAGGTTTTGAAGCCATGACAACACCACTCCTTGATGAATGGTAGTCCAAACCCTAGATCCACCTACAAAAAACAGGGAAGAAATTACATCTAATTAGCAAGTAGAAAATCAAACAACAAATACAAAAAGCAACTAAATCAAACCCTAGGATAAAACAACTAAAACACATCAACAATTATGAAGATGAACAGTAGCACATCTAGGCAAGCACAGCAAAAAATAGTACTCATAAACTAACTAGCATGTGACAGACACAATCTAGACTACGAAATCAATAACATTAATGGATGTAAATACATCAGATCCAGCAGCAACCACCACACTACACCCTTCTTACATGCATCTGACTGGTGAAATTACCAAAGGGGAAATGAAATCCACACAAGTCTGAAGGGTAAAATAGCACACACAAGTATCTCACAGATAAAATTAACCACGGGGAAATGGAATCCACCCACCACACACACAAGAACCGTACCTAATCTCCCATCCAACCATCAGAAGAAAAGGGAGGAGGCGGATGCGAGAGCACACAGAAGAAATAGAGAGAGCTCGACAGATCTGGCAAAAACTAAGAGCAAGCATTGGGGGGAGGCAACATTTGTACCTCTCCAAACGACCCCGATGCATGAATCCGCAGCGGTTCTTCCACCCCCACGACGCCAGGCGCACCTTGGAACCGCGCAGACAGTTTCCGGCTTCGCTTCAGAGGAGAAGAGAGCGGGCTGAGTGAGGGAGAGCGGGGCGTGGGGCAGAAATAGGAGCGGGGCGTGCGCCGGTTACTCCACTCATGACCGTAGGAGACAGCGGCGGAGAAGTCGGGGGAGGTTGGAGGAAGAGAGCGGAGCGACAGAGAGGGAGAAGAGAGCGAGCGACAGGGGGAAGAGGTTTCTGACAGGTGGTGCGCGAGCGAGATGGGCAGTAAATGCTTCTCTCTAGCGGGTGTTAGAGCGCTGGGGTTAATAACAGTTTTACCCCCCAACCACTAAAAAGTAAATGCATCTGTTGAAAAATGAATGCACCATTTGAATGCATCTCTTTTAAAAACATAAGATCAAATAACAATCTGCTGGTATCCCTTAAGACCAAAAATTGATGGCAAACAGAAGGTCAAGTACACTACCAAGGGAAGTAAAATACATACACAAATAAGCACTTACAAACAAAGAAGAAGTTCAAAAAAATAAAGAACAGAAGTTCAAGTACACTATCAAGCAAAGTAAGGCATATGAATAAATAAACACTAAGAAACAAAGAAGAAGTTCAAATACAGAAACATATGAAGTCCATATCTAACTAAAATACACAACTTAGAAACAATATAGGAGTTCAAATTCACCTACACACAAAGTACACATGCAAACGGACTCGCCTCCGCATGCGATGATGCGGCACGCCGCGTCGTCGCCTACTCCTACTCGTTCCTGGCTCAGCCTCGCCGGGGTCCCCGCGGACTAGCATCCGCTCACCGCGGGGCCCCTCGGCTCGGCCTCGCTCTACCGCGGCAGTGCGCGCTAGGTTGACATGCGCAATGCGGTTATTCTGTTTCCACCCCCACCCACACGCACCCCAGAGCCACACCCTAAGATAGATAGTGGGGTCACGGATGTGACGGACTTGCCTCCGCATACGATGACACGGCACGCCGCGTCGTCGCCTGCTCCGGCTCATTCCTGGCTTGGCCTCGCAGGGGGAGGGGAGCCCCCCCGGCTCGGCCTCGCTCTACCGCGGCAGTGCACGCTAGGTTGACAGGCGCAATGCGATTATTCTGTTTCCCCCCCCCACCCGCATGCACCCCAGAGCCACACCCCTAAGATAGATAGTGGGGTCACGGATGTGACGGACTCGCCTCCACATGCAATGACGCGGCACGCCGCGTCGTCGCCTGCTCCGGCTCGGCCTCGTAGGGGGAGGGGAGGAGGGTCCCTCCCCCTCCCCCCCAGCTCGGCCTCGTGCTACCGCATTGGTCGATAGGCGCAATGCCGATTTCAATGTCTACAAATATTTAAATCCAAAAATAACAAACAAAATTAAAATAAGAAGTTAAAATAGTGAAGATATAGAAGTTCGGGGTATTGTAAAACCTCAAATTAACATGTTAAAAACAATTAGCATACAGAAGTTCAGGATAGTTATTCAGTGAAGTCCAACAACTATTAGAAGTACGAAAACATAATAGAAAAAATAAAAAAATATACGCATATTCGTCGGCCAATTCCATGGTTGCTCACGGGACTAAGTCAAATAATCAAAACCAATGCAAGAATGAAAAATGATAGAAAAAAGAAAGAAATACAGAGGACTTGCTGCATTACCTTGCAAAGAAGGAAAAGTAGAAGTTCAAGTATGAACAATGCAGCAGTCCAGCTTGTACGACGACCATTAGATGATCTACAAAATATGAACGAACGAATTCGTTCGAAGCATAAAATCCTCTGTGCCAGATTAGAACACGTCCACACCCCCTTGGAAATGATCTGGCAACTCCCTTTATACAACAAAAATGACCAGAGGGCAAATCTCAAAAATGCAAAAACAACCCGTGCAACAGCCACGGGAGTGCCAACATCAAGTCACCAGAAATCAAAATGTATGGACCCTCCCGATTGAAATTGACGACGTAGTAAGCCTTGAATCCCACTAAAGTACGCAAATCAGCCACCAAACTTTACAGAAAAATGAGAAATCATGGGAAGCGGAGGCTGTATCTCGGGCGGATGGAGAACACAGCAGAATTCAAATTCGTTTGAAATAACAAAAATTTGTACACCAAACTTGTACCAAAACCTAATTCCCATCATGCCAGAGCTTCGACAACATCCATAGCATGCATTAAACTTGTAACAGACACGCGTTCATCATGACCCGAGAGCAAATCTGCCAATGAGCGAGATTCCTATTTAAAACGGGCATTTAGTTGCTAAAAACCGTTTCAAGATTACACTTACATCAAATAGAACATGACTGACCAGAATAATTCGCGCAGGGAGACACGGTTGCGAAGATAGCCCGAAGGTCGGGTTCCTACAAAGGGAAGTTTAGGTTGTGTAACTCAGGAAGTTCAGGTTGTGATCAGAATAATATTCTGATCCCGTGATCAGAATAGTGTTTATATATATATATATATGTGTGTGTGTGTGTGTGCATGGTAAATGCAAAAAAGGCTGAAATATAGCAAACGAGATCTCAAATGCACCAGAAAATCGAACCATAGGGTATAATTGTGATTTCTTACCGTGGAAAAAAATTCGAGGCGAAACGATGAACTCATGTTTTCATTCAAACAAAAATATGTTGTTAGTTCATGTAAATGTTTTCAAATAGCACACGGTTCACTCACGAAAGCCGTGTGCCTACTAAACCATGGCCGATGACCCCCTGCCGTGCGCGTGATCTGAGTCATGCGTTTTGATTGGCCAGAACCCAAACCCCACGGATCGTACGTCTGCACCGTTGGATGCTCCCTGATCGAACGACAATTCTCATCCCTTTCGACAGCACATGCAATTCCAGTTGTGATTTTATTTATATGCAAAAAATGCATGTTAAATTCAAAAAATGTCTTGAATATAGCAAATGATACCTGAAATGCGCCAGAAAATCAAACCCGTGGTATAATGGTGATTGCGTATCGTGAAATTTTTTATGAGGCCAAATGATGAAGTCACCGGCCACTGGAGTTTGAATTGACAAGTCTCCTTTTGGAAACCATGATCCTTCTTGTGAGATGCTCCGGTTTCCAAGGAGCGATCATCAAAACTTGTGCCAAACTTCACCAAATTTTTTCCATGGGGTCGTGAGAGCATGCCACGGGCACACGCCGATTTTGATGATGTCCGGACTCCATCTGAAGTTCCTGTAATTAAAATACCAACTAGGCCTACGCCGGTGGCCGCACCTCATGGCCGAAATGTTTGAAACTTCTCCTCGCTTCTCAGACAATGGATGAAAACTCGCAAAGCGACACACAAATGATTTATGCACCTTCTTTGCTAACTAACTCCCACATGTAGTTGTATTAGGGTTTTGATTTTATATGCACTAAATGGAAGGTAAATGCAAAAAGTGACTTAAATATAGCATACGAGACCTGAAAAATGGGCCAGAAAATCAAACCTAGGATATATCCGTCATTGTTTACCGTGAAAAAAATCTGAGGCGGCTCGATGTAGTCACCGACGATTGGAGTCCGAAGTGCCACGTCTCCTTTTGGAAACTATGATTCTTCTTGTGAGATACTCCGATTTGGAAGGTGCGAGCATCAAAACTTGTGCCAAACTTTACCAAAATTTTTCCATGGGATCCCGAGAGCACGCCACGGTGACACACCGATTTTTATTATTTCCGGACTCTATATGCATTTCTTGTAATTAAAATACCAACAAGGCCTACGCATCTGTCCACACCCTGCGACCGAACAGTTTGAAATTTTTCCCGTTTCTCGGACAATGAATGAAAACTTGCAAAGCGACACACAAATGATCTTGCTAACACCCACGTGTAGTTACGACTATATATATATATATGCATGGTAAATGCAAAAATGACTCAAATATAGCAAATGAGATCCCAAATGCACCAGAAAATTGAACCATAGGGTACAATGGTGATTTCTTATCGTGGAAAAAAATTCAAGGCGAAACGATGAACTCATGTTTTCATTCAAACAAAAATATGATGTTAGTTCATGTAAATGTTTTCAAATTGCACACGGTTCACTCACGAAAGCCGTGTGCCTACCAAACCGTGGCCGATACCCCCTGCTGCGCGCGTGATCTGAGTCGTGCATTCTGATTGGCTAGAACCCAAACCCCATGGATCGTACGTCTGCACCATTGGATGCCGCCAGATCGAACGGCAATCCTCATCCCTTTCATCAGCACATAAAGTTCCAGCTAGGATTTGATTTATATGCCAAAATGCACTAGGAAATGCCAAATATGGCTTAAATATAGTACATGAGACCTGAAATGCGCCAGCAAATCAAACCTGTGGTATAATGGTGATTGCTTACCGTGGGAAAAAATAAAGGCGAAACGATGAACTCACGTCTTCGTTTCAAAATTAGCACGTCTTCATTTTAAACGAAATTATGTTGTTTGTGCACATGAGCACTTAGAGGCAACCATTTGCATAGGCCTTTCCGCACGGCGAACGGGGATATTTTTTCACCCTTTTCACCTAGGCCGCCAACACCCCCCCATCGCCCGCCCGCGTTTCACTCAATTAGTCCACCCAATCTCCATCACCAGCTCCCCCCTTCCCCAGATCCACAACAGAACCCTCTCTAGCGCCGACATACTCAACCTGGCCGTGTGCCAGCTCTTCAGCGTCAACCCTACCTCCACTATGTTCCCAACACGCGGCTTCCCACGCCTCGCCGTCTTTGTTTGCTCGCCAGCCACCCTCGAGCATATCGATCTTCTAACCCTCGCCTCTCCTGTGGTCCTACCAGGTTTGCATTAAGAAACATGTTAGTTACTGCTCTCCATCGCGGTGAGGCATATTTCCTCCCAATCCCTCTTCCTATTTCGTTCCGTATGTTCCCAAATTGGTTATAAAATAACGGAGAGCATATATATGTTCATTATCTACCTTCCTAACTAGTACATATAAGTTGTATTTGTTCTAATAAGTTACTGTGGATTTACAGATGGTGGGCACCCGAGTCACACAAAGTTAACAAATTAGCCGTACATTTTCTAAATTATTGCATGACATGTTTAGACAGCTTGATACCAAGTTGTTAGCTTTATGTTTATCCTCATTTCCTGAGTTTCGCATGTGTTCTCTGTAGATGTCGAGTAGCAGCGATAGCACTCATGCTTCAAGAGATGTATCTTCATCTGATTCCGACAACCCTAGGTCTTCAACAGATGGTGAGGGATCAAGTAATCTGGAACGGGATAGAGCTGCAACAATTACTCTTCCGATCAGGACATGGAGGAACGCTCCAAGGAAGCCCACACACCAGCCTAAAGGTGTATATGAAGTAACCGACATCGATTTAAAGTCTTGGGCTCCAACTAAACCAGATAAAGCACACACGAGGTTCAGGAGTGTGTGTGGATTTGTTGGCAGCACAAGGCTCAACATTAATCTGCCAGGGTTTTGAAAGGCTGACACAGAAACACGGCAAAGGATAGTCCGGGAGATCATGGATCACTTCAACGTTCCAGAGCAATGGAGAATGTAGGTGGAACACGCTACACTAAAGAAGTCTAGGGATGCTTGGAGAAACTGGAAGCACGTGCTGTACAAGAAGTACTTGAGTGAAGGCAAGGACCCAATCCCCGCATACCCCCAAATTACAAAGGCAGACTGGGCAGAATTCAAAAGGGTCAGGGCAACTACAGAGTTTGCTATGAAGAGTGCCAAGCAATCGGAACTTTAGAAGATGAACACACACCCCCACCGTATGGGTGTGGCAGGATACTACGGCATGAAACCGATATGGGACCAGGAGGACAAAGAAGCAGTAGTTGCGGGTGGGAAACCAGCCTTTAGTGAAATCAGGGGCGAACGCGCTAGAGACTACTTGCGGGCACGTGCAAGGAGGCGTGATGATGGAACTTATTACTTTGAAAACTCACATGACGAAAAACTGTATCGCGTGATGTTAAAGGCTTCCGAGATCCCTGGAGGGTTCGACAAGAACATAGGGCCATGTGACATTCTGTCCGATGCTCTAGAAACAAGAGAGCCCCCTGGCCGTGCAAGGGGTATAGGTGTTAATGTCCTGCACAAGAGGGCTTTCACACTTAGCAAAGAAGAGAGGCTCAGCATGAAAAAAGCGAGGAGTGAAATGAAGCAGAATGAATTGTATGAAGGGTTGAGGAAGGACATGTATCCGACTGTTCGAAAGGAAATTGAGGAGTCAATGATGATCCAGAAGACTCTAACACTGACAGATAGCCAGCAGATGGGAGGGGAGGCGGGCATGGAGGATGCTGGTTATTGCGCGACAACACCGCACAAGAGTAGTTGTGCATCAGCTAACCCCAGCGACACTGAGACTGCAGCTGCTCATGATGATGCTATATTTGATCTATCTGGAATGAAAGACAGACTGAAGGGCGTGCTTACACATTATGAAGGTACATTAAAATGTGGAACAACCTGGGTTTGCCCACCGTTCTTGGAAGAGGGCCTCTTGTTGGACAATGTGCAATTGAAGCCGGGCTGTGTGAAGTGCTACGTGACTGAAGTAAAGCCTGGATTCAATGAATTTGCCCTGAAGAATGTCCTAGGGGACTTTGATGAGCATAGGACCTTGGGAGAAACATTGTTACATCACATCCAGTGGCCACGAAAGGAAATAGACTTCATGGATGAGATCCCTAAAGCCCCGCCAAGAGCAACCAATGTCGACCCTCAACCGGTGACGCTCTCCTTGCTATAGCAGCTCTCGCGTGCTTCCCCCAAGGAACATAATACTCGTAATTCGACGGCTGATGCATCAACCTGTGATCAGCCCGCCCGACTTTGTGCCGTACAGGCCATGTCATCGTCTGCCCTAGAGCAGCCAGTGGCAAGGCCTACAACTGCTGAAGACGCACCACCGGTTCAGATGCCGGCCACTGAAGCAGCAGGGGGAGACCCAGCTGCTCCACATGCTCAGCAGACCAACCTGGTGGAACGGACTGCTAAGCAGTCTGATGCTTTGGAACCGCCTACTAAGCAGTCTGTAGGTCCAGAACCGACTGCTCATCAGTCTGTCGATCCGCAGCCGCGTGATCAGTATACCAATGCATCAGCACTGCCTGCTCAGCAAACCAACACGTTGGCACGACCTCCTCAGCACACCGACAAGTTGGCACCACCTGCGCAGAAACCCGACATAGCTTCAACGCATGATTAGCAGCTTGATGCCTCTGCTCCTATAGCCCAGCAGTCCGTCACAGCAGCACCGCCAGCTCAGCAGTCCGGCATAGCTAAACTGGCTACTAAGCAGTCCGTCAAAGCTTTACCGTCTGCTCGGCAATCTGCCTTTCAGCCATCCAGACCTTGCACCAGAAGTGCTTCAAGTACCAAGAAGGAAGCGGGCAAAAAGGCTGCACCCGTGAGGAAGCGCGCCCCGAAAGTGAAGAGGAAAGTGAACAATTGCCTCTTACTTAAAGCACTCATCGCCCAGAACCAAATTAACAGCAAGTTGTTCGAATCGGAGAGTAATATTATTTCTGACGTCATGGATGATGCAGAAATAGCTTTGCTGCTTGCTAAAAATAAAGCAGACATACTTGAAGCACACAATTACGTCCATGGCCATCCATTTCTTGTTGGCGAGTACTTTGATGAGTGCAGCTCCAGTTACCGCGAGTTACATAAATATTGCATGGATCAAATGTTAGCAGGTCATCATGTTCTACTAGTATGCTACAACAGAGATCATTTCCGACACGATGTTGGTTCCATCAGTGTGAATTTCGAGGACTTACATCTCTTCTTCAACTTCAACAAGCTCGATGCCACTCTTGTTAGATGCCTGATTTTGTAAGTACTTAACAAACTCTGATCAACTTCTCCATACAAGGCTGTAAATGATAAACAACTAACTGCATTTTATTCCTCTCAGGTGATTGAACACGCAGAGAAGAAAAAGGGAGAGTGTGTATTTCATAGATCCTGCATTAGCAAATGGCACAACATTACATGGTAAGGATCAATGGGAGTGGACCATTAACATGGTCGCCCGTATCTTCGAAAACACGTCCCATGCAGAATCATTTCTCTGGCCATATCATGAACGGTAAGTCAATTAAACAACCACGCATACACTGATTGTCTTTCAGATTTCGACATAATTTGTAAGTTCATGGATTTCTTAATATGTAGCAATCACTGGACCTTGGTATTCATTGTTCCAAACAAGAACACATTTTACTACATGGATTCTCTCGGAGAGTCAACAAACGCTCAGGATCTGACACATCTTCAGCAATTCATGGATAGGTATTGAATTCTATGATGTTGAAATTAATTTGTATTCATATCTAGTTCAATAATTGATGTTGTCAAAATTCATCTTCATTTGCAGTGTGCTCGCATTGTGGAAAACTAAACCAGGGAACCTGTTCAAGAGGGAACTACCTCTGCAGCACGAGGTCGTTTCTCTGGTAACACACCAAAATCCGTTATTTTTGGAAAATGTATCTAATAGTCTGCAAATACCTTTTCTTACGCTAGTCAAATTTTCAAGCTTCTAAATAAACCTCTTTCTATTTCTGTCCAAAGAAAAAAAATACATCTAACACCAGTTAGGTTGTTCCTAACAGGACAAATACATGACTAATTCTGTACAAAATATTTCAGTGTCCTCAGCAACAAGCAGGGACCAACCTTTCTGGACAATATGTTTGCAGACACATGATCTCCATCTGCAAATCTTCTGATAGTTGTGAAGATGCTCGCGAATTAGTACCAGTAAGTCTATCTTAATTAATATCTTCTACTCCACTCATATGGCACATTCTGATCTTAAAAATACTGCAGCTCATCTTAGAACCGAGGACCCCTGAACCGCTCCCCACTGGTGAATTGCTGATGGTTCGGAGATTTATCAGTGACTTCTTCCTGAATCACTACATCAATCCCACTGGTGATAATGAAGATTTCAGCATGCCTTCTCCCGAAACATTAAGTAAGAGTTAGCCGCTAAACATATACGCATGGATCCGTTGTTTTCCATCTTATGAGGTCTTTGTATTTCGTACTCCATGATTAATTATGTAATGCATATATATGTCGACAAATTATTGGAATTTAGCTACCATTTGTTCAATTGCAATTGTTGTGAAATCTGATGAATGTTCTTCCCATGGACACTATTAGTTCAAATGCAAATTGTGGCAAATTTTCTTTTTGCATGCCGATTCAAATGGGATATTTTTTGCTTTAACCTGGCAATTGCACCGCACACGGTTCGACTAAATGAGTGTGTGTGATCCACATTGGAAAGCATACGTCAATCGTAGTGGAACCGTCGGTGATACACAGCAGATCATAGACGATTTGCAGCACTATGATACGTCCATTTTGCATCATGCTTTTATGTTGATATTTATTGCATTATGGGCTGCTATTACACATTATGGTACAATACTTATGCCTTTTCTCTCTTATTTTACAAGATTTATATGAAGAGGGAGAATGCCGGCAGCTGGAATTCTGGACCGGGAAGGAGCAAATCTGAGACCTATTCTGCACAACTCCAAAAGTCCTGAAAATTTACGGAGAATTATTTTGGAATATATAAGAATTATTGGGCAAAGAAAATACCAGAGGGGACCCACCAGGTGGCCACAAGACTGGGGGCGTGCCCTACCCCCTGGGCGCGCCCCTAGGGCTTGTGGGCCCCCTGGCAGGTCTCCGATGTCCATCTTCTGCTATATGAACGGTTTTTACCTGAAAAAAATCAAAAGGAAGCTTTGGGGACAAAGCGCTGCTGTCTCGAGGCGGAACCTGGGAAGAAGTAATCTAGGGCTCTGGCGGAGCTATTCTGTCGAGGAAACTTCCCTCTGGGAGGGGGAAATCGAAGCCATCGTCATCACCAACGATCCTCTCATCGAGAGGGGGTCAATCTCCATCAACATCTTCACCAGCACCATCTCCTCTCCAAACCCTAGTTCATCTATTGCATTCAATCTTTGTCTCAAAACCTCAGATTGGTACCTGTGGGTTACTAGTAGTGTTGATTACTCCTTGTAGTTGATGCTAGTTGGTTTATTCGATGGAAGACCATATGTTCAGATCCTTAATGATATTCAATACCCCTCTGATCTTGAACATGAATATGCTTTGTGAGTAGTTACGTTTGTTCCTGAGGACATGGGAGAAGTCTTGTTATAAGTAATCATGTGAATTTGGTATTAGTTCGATATTTTGATGAGATGTATGTTGTCTTTCCTCTAGTGGTGTTATGTGAACGTCGACTACATGACACTTCACCATGATTTCGGCCTAGGGGAAGGCATTGGGAAGCAATAAGTAGATGATGGGTTTCTAGAGTGACAGAAGCGTAAACCCTAGTTTATGTGTTGCTTCGTAAGGGGCTGATTTGGATCCACATGTTTCATGCTATGGTTAGATTTATCTTAATTCTTCTTTCGTGGTTGCAGATGCTTGCGAGAGGGGTTAATCATAAGTGGGAGGCTTGTCCAAGTAAGTACAGCACCCAAGCACCTGTCCACCCACATATCAAATTATCAAAGTAACGAACACGAATCATATGAGCATGATGAAAACTAATTTGACAACAATTCCCATGTGTCCTCGGGAGCGGTTTGGTTTATATGAGAGTTCGTCTAAGCTTATCCTTTGCTACAAAAAGGATTGGGCCAACTTGCTGCAGCTTTGTTACACTTGTTACTTGTTACCCGTTATGAATTATCTTATTACAAAACTATCTGTTACCGATAATTTCAGTGCTTGCAGAAAATACCTTGTTGAAAACCGCTTGTCATTTCCTTCTGCTCCTCGTTGGGTTTGACACTCTTACTTATCGAAAGGACTACGATAGATACCCTATACTTGTGGGTCATCAAGACTCTTTTCTGGCGCCGTTGCAGGGGAGTGAAGCACCTTTGGTAAGTGGAATTTGGTAAGGAACCATTTATGTTACGTGCTGAAACTTACTGTCACTTGTCACTATGGAAAATCATCCTTTGAGGGGTTTGTTCGGGGTATCTTCACCACGACCGGAAGAGCAAAGAGTTGCCCTCAACCTACTGCACCTACTAAAAATATTTATTATGAAATTCCTTCGGGTATGATAGAGAAACTGCTAGCTAATCCTTATGCAGGAGATGGAACACTACATCCTGATTTGCATCTAATCTATGTGGATGAAGTTTGTCGATTATTTAAGCTTGCAGGTTTGCCCGAGGATGAAGTCAAGAAAAGTTCTTCACTTTATCTTTGAAGGAGAAGGCATTGACATGGTATAGGCTATGCGATGATATTGGAAGTTGGAATTACAACCGATTGAAATTGGAATTTCATCAGAAGTTTTATCCTATGCATCTGGTTCATCATGATCAGAATTATATATATAATTTTTGGCCTCGTGAAGGAGAAAGTACTGCTCAAGCTTGGGGGAGGCTTAAGTCAATGTTATATTCATGCCCCAATCATGAGCTCTCAAGAGAAATTACTATTCAGCACTTTTATGCTCGGCTTTCTCGTAATGATCAATCCATGCTCGATACTTCTTGTACTGGTTCTTTTATGAAGAAGACTATTGAATTCAAATGGGATCTTTTGGAAAGAATTAAATGCAACTCTGAAGATTGGGAGCTCGACGAAGGTAAGGAGTGAGGTATAAACCTTAAGATTGATTGTGTTAAACCTTTTATGGATACCAATGCTTTTCGTGAATTTAGCACTAAGTATGGACTTGACTTTGAGATAGTAGCTTCTTTCTATGAATCATTTGCTACTCATGTTGATCTCCCTAAGGAGAAGTGGTTTAAATATCATCCTCCCATTGAAGTAAAAATAGTAGAACCTATTAAAGCTGAAGAAGAAACCATTACTTATAATGTGGATCCTGTTATTCCTACTACTTATATTGAGAAACCACCTTTTCCTATTAGGATAAAAGAACATGCTAAAGCTTCAGCTGTGGTTCGTAAGAGTTATACTAGAACACCTACACCCCTTGAACAAATTAAAGTTGAACCTAGTATTGCTATGGTTAAAGATCTCTTGGTCGATAATATTGATGGGCATGTTATTTATTTCTGTGATGAAGCTGCTAGAATTGCTAAACCCGATGAAAAAGATAAACATAGACCTGTTGTTGGCATGCCTGTTGTTTTTGTTAAAATAGGAGATCATTGTTATCATGGCTTATGTGATTTGGGTGCTAGTGTGAGTGCAATTCACTTTACTTTATACCAAGAGATTATGAATGATATTGCACCTGCTGAAATAGAAGATATTGATGTTACTATTAAGCTTGCTAATAGAGATACTATCTCACCAACTGGGATTGTTAGAGATGTTGAAGTCTTGTGTGGGAAAATAAAATACACTACTGATTTTCTAGTTCTTGGTTCCGCACAAGATGATTTTTGTCCCATTATATTTGGCAGACCTTTCTTGAACACTGTTAATGCTAAAATAGATTGCGAGAAAGAAACTGTTAGTGTAAGTTTCGGGGATGTGTCTCGTGAGTTTAATTTCTCCAAATTTCGTAGACAACCCCATGATAAAGAATTGCCTAGTAAATATGAAATTATTGGTCTTGCTTCTATTGCCGTGCCTCCTACTGATCCTTTAGAACAATATTTTCTAGACCATGAAAATGATATGCTCATGAATGTAAGAAAGGAATTAGACGAGATTTTCTTTAAACAAATGCCTGTTTTGAAACACAATTTGCATGTTGAGACTCTTGGAGATCCTCTACCACCCAAGAGTGATCCTGTGTTCGATCTTAAACAATTACCTGATACTTTGAAATATGCTTATCTCGATGAGAAAAAGATATATCCTGTTATTATTAGTGCTAACCTTTCAGAGCATGAGGAAAAGAAATTATTGAAAACTCTGAAGAAGCACCGTGCAGCTATTGGATATACTCTGGATGATCTTATGGGCATTAGTCCCACTCTATGTTAGCACAAAATTAATATGGAACCTGATGCTAAACCTGTTGTTGCTCATCAGCGACGGTTGAATCCTAAAATGAAAGAAGTGGTAAGGAATGAAATACTAAAGCTTCTGGAAGCAGGTATAATCTATCCTATTGCTGATAGTAGATGGGTATGTCCTGTCCATTGTGTCCCTAAGAAGGGAGGTATTACTGTTGTTCCTAATGATAAAAATGAGTTGATTCCGCAAAGAATTGTCACAGGTTATAGAATGGTAATTGATTTTAGAAAATTAAACAAAGCTACTAGGAAAGATCATTATCCTCTACCGTTTATTGATCAAATGCTAGAGAACTATCAAAACATACACACTTCTACTTCCTAGATGGTTATTCTGGTTTTTCCCAAATACCTGTGTCACAAGAGGATCAAGAAAAAACTACTTTTACTTGCCCTTTCGGTACCTTTGCTTATAGATGTATGCCTTTTAGTTTATGCAATGCACCTTCTACCTTTCAAAGATGTATGACTACTATATTCTCTGACTTTTGTGAAAAGATTGTTGAGGTTTTCATGGATGATTTCTCCATTTACGGAACTTCTTTTGATGATTGCTTAAGCAACCTTGATCGAGTTTTGCAGAGATGTGAAGAAACTAATTTTGTCTTGTATTGGGAGAAGTGCCACTTTATGGTTAATGAAGGTATTGTCTTGGGGCATAAAATCTCCGAAAGAGGTATTGAAGTTGATAAAGCTAAAATTGATGCTATTGAAAAAATGCCTTATCCTAAAGATATCAAAGGTATAAGAAGTTTCCTTGGCCATGTTGGTTTCTATAGGAGATTTATTAAAGACTTCTCTAAAATTTCTAGGCCTCTTACTAATCTATTGCAAAAGGATGTTCCATTTGTTTTTTATGATGATTGTGTAGAAGCATTTGAAATACTTAAGAAAGCCTTACTTTCTACACCTATTGTTCAACCACCTGATTGGAACCTACCCTTTGAAATTATGTGTGATGCTAGTGATTGTGCTGTTGGTGCTGTTCTAGGACAAAGAGTTGATAAGAAATTGAATGTTATCCATTATGCTAGTAAAACTCTAGACAGTGCTCAAAGAAATTATGCTACCACTGAAAAAGAATTTTTAGCAGTTGTATTTGCTTGTGACAAGTTCAGATCTTATATTGTTGATTCCAACATAACTGTTCACACCGATCATGCTACTATTAAATATCTTATGGAAAAGAAAGATGCTAAACCTAGACTTATTAGATGGGTTCTCTTGCTGCAAGAATTTGATTTACATGTTATTGATAGAAAGGGAGCTGACAACCCCGTAGCAGACAACTTATCTAGGTTGGAAAATATTCTTGATGACCCACTACCTATTGATAATAGATTTACTGATGAACAATTAGCTGTCATAAATGCTTCTTGTAGTACTCCTTGGTATGCTGATTATGCTAATTATACTGTTGCTAAATTTATTCCACCTAGTTTCACATACCAACAAAAGAAAAAGTTTTTCTACGATTTAAGACATTACTTTTGGGATGACCTGCACCTTTATAAAGAAGGAATATATGGTGTTATTAGACGTTGTGGACCTGAGCATGAACAGGAACGGATCCTACGCAAGTGTCACTCTGAGGCCTACGGAGGACACCATGCTGGAGATAGAACTACACATAAGTATTACAATATGGTTTTTATTGGCCTACTCTTTTCAAAGATGCTCATAAGTTTGTCTTGTCTTTTGATGAATGCCAAAGAATTGGTAATATTAGTAGACATCAGGAAATGCCTATGAATTATTCACTTGTTATTGAACCATTTGATGTTTGGGGATTTCATTATATGGGACCTTCCTTCCTCCAATGGGTATACACATATTTTGGTTGCTGTTGATTATGTTACTAAGTGGGTAGAAGCTATTCGAACTAGTAGTGCTGATCATAACACCTCCATTAAAATGCTTAAAGAAGTTATTTTCCTGAGGTTTGGAGTCCCTAGATATTTAATGACTGATGGTGGTTCACACTTTATTCATGGTGCTTTCCATAAATTGTTTGCTAAATATGATGTTAACCATAGAATTGCATCTCCATATCACCCTCATTCTAGTGGTCAAGTAGAATTGAGTAACCAAGAAATAAAGTTGATTTTGTAGAAGACTGTTAATAGATCTAGAAAGAATTGGTCTAAGAAACTTGATGATGCACTATGGGCTTATAGAACTGCTTATAAAAACCCTATGGGTATGTCTCCGTATAAAATGGTTTGTGGAAAGGCATGTCACTTACCTCTTGAACTAGAACATAAAGCTTATTGGGCAATTAAAGATCTCAACTATGATTTCAAACTTGCCGGTGAGAACCCAAGCCTGTGAGAATGCCAAATTGTTTAAAGAGAAAGTTAAAAGATGGCATGATAAAAGGATACAAAAGCGTGAATTTAATGTAGGTGACCATGTCTTGCTATACAATTCTTGTTTAAGATTTTTTTTCAGGAAAGCTTCTCTCTAAATGGAAGGGCCTTACATTATGGAGGAAGTGTATCGTTCTGGTGCCATCAAGATCAACAACGTCGAAGGCAATAACCCGAAGGTGGTAAACGGGCAAAGAATTAAACATTATATCTCAGGTACTCCCATAAATGTTGAAACCAATATTATTAATACTATAACACATGAGGAGTACATAAGGGAAACTTTCTGGAACGCTCCAGACCTCCGAAAAGGAATAGGTATGTGATACGGTAAGTGAACCGACTCCAAAACTTTCCCAAGAGCAATTTTACTCCGTTTTAGAATATTTAAAAAATTAGGAAAATAAAAAGTAGCCCAAAAAGTGCATGAGGAGGCGACAAGCCTTGGGGGCGCGCCCTACCCCCCTGGGCCTGCCTCCCAGGCTTGTGGCCACCTCGTGTGCCCTCCGGACTCCGTTTTCTTGTAGTACACTTCTTTTGGTCGGTAAAAATTCATTATATAATCTGAAGGAAATATGCTCTAGGGGCAATAATAAAGTTGTTATTTTATATTTCCTTATTCATGATAAAGGTTTATTATTCATGCTAGAATTGTATTGATCGAAAACTTAAATACATGTGTGAATACATAAACAAATACCGTGTCCCTAGTAAGCCTCTACTAGACTAGCTCGTTGATCAAACATGGTTATGGTTTCCTGACCATAGACATGTGTTGTCATTTGATAATGGAATCACATCATTAGGAGAATGATGTGATGGACTAGACCCACCCGTTAGCTTAGCATATTGCTCATTCAGTTTTATTGCTATAGCTTTCTTCATGTCAAATACATATTCCTTCGACTATGAGATTATGCAACTCCCGAATACCGGAGGAATACCTTGTGTGCTATCAAACGTCACAATATAACTGGGTGATCATAAAGATGCTCTACAGGTATCTCCGAAGGTGTTTGTTGAGTTGGCATAGATCGAGATTAGGATTTGTCACTCCGAGTATCGGAGAGGTATCTCCGGGCCCTCTCGGTAATACACATCATAAGCTTGCAAGCAAACGACTAAGGAGTTAGTCATGAGGTGATGTATTATGGAATGAGTAAAGAGACTTGCCGGTAACGAGATTGAACTAGGTATGAAGATACCGACGATCGAATCTCGGGCCAGTAACATACCGATAGACAAAGGGAATTACGTATGTTGTCATAACGGTTCGACCGATAAAGATCTTCATAAAATATGTAGGAGCCAATATGGGCATCTAGGTTCCGCTATTGGTTATTGACCAGAGAGGTGTCTCGGTCATGTCTACATAGTTCTCGAACCTGTAGGGTCCGCACGCTTAACGTTCGATGACGATATAGTATTATATGAGTTATGTGATTTGGTGACTGAATGTTGTTCGGAGTCCTGGATGAGATCATGTACATGACGAGGAGTCTCGAATTGTTCGAGAGGTAAAGATTGATATATAGGACGATGGTATTCGGACACCGGAAGTGTTTCGGGGGTACCGGGTACTTATCGGGTCACTGGGAGGGGTTCCGGGCACCCCCGGCAAAAGATATGGGCCTTATGGGCCAAGAGGGGAAACGCACCAACCACAAGGGGCTGGTGCGCCCCCCATATGGGCCGGCCTAAGGAGGAGAAGGAAAGGGGAGAAGAGAAAGGTAAGTGTGGATTAGGATTCCCAGTTCCTTCTCTCTCCCCCCCCCCTCTTTCCTTCCCCCTCCGACAAACATGGCAGGGGGGCGCGGCCAAGGGCAGGAGCCCAAGTAGGATTCGGACCTACTTGGGGCGCCCCTTGGCCTCTCCCCTCTCCCTCCCACCTATATATATGAGGAGGGGGGCACCTAGCACACACCAGACAATGGCCTAGCCGTGTGCGGCGCTCCCCTTCACCGTTTACGACCCCGGTCGTATTTTCGTAGTGCTTAGGCGAAGCCCTGCGGAGATCACTTCACCATCACCGTCACCACGCCGTCGTGCTGACAGAACTCATCTACTACCTCGACGTGTTGCTGGATCAAGAAGGCGAGGGACGTCACCGAGCTGAACGTGTGCAGAACGCGGAGGTGTCGTGCGTTCGGTACTTGATCGGTTGAAGCACGAAGAAGTCCGACTACATCAACCACGTTGTGAAAAGCTTCCGCTTACGGTCTACGAGGGTACGTAGACACACTCTCCCCTCTCGTTGCTATGCATCTCCTTGATAGATCTTGCGTGTGCGTAGAAATTTTTTGTTTTCCATGCAATGTTTCCCAACAGTGGCATCATGAGCCAGGTCAATCCGTAGATGATATGCATGAGTAGAACACAAAGAGTTGTGGGTGGTGATAGTCATACTGCTTACAACCAACGTCTTATTTTGATTCAGCGGTATTGTGGGATGAAGCGGCCCGGACCAACCTTACATGTCCACGCACATGAGTCCGGTTCCACCGACTGACATGCAACTAGTTTTGCATAAAGGTGGCTGGCGGGTGTCTGTTTCTCCTACTTTAGTTGAATCAAATTTGACTGCGGCCGGTCCTTGAAGAAGGTTAAAATAGCAAACTTGACGAAACACCGTTGTGGTTTTTGCCGTAGGTAAGAACGGTTCTTGCTAGAAACCCGTAGCAGCCACGTAAAACTTGCAACAACAAAGTAGAGGACGTCTAACTTGTTTTTGCAAGGTATGTTGTGATGTGGTATGGTCAACACATGATGTGATATACGTTATTGTATGAGATGATCATGTTTTGTAAATTATCGGCAACCGGCAGGAGCCTTATGGTTGTCTCTTTATTGTATGAAATGCAAAAGCCATGTAATTGCTTTACTTTATCGCTATGCATTAGCAATAGTTGTAGAAGCAATAGTTGGCGAGACGACCACGACGCAATGATGGAGATCATGGTGTCAAGCCAGTGACGATGGAGATCATGACGATGCTTTGGAGATGGAGACCAAAAGCACGAGATGATGATGGCCATATCATGTCACATATTTTGATTGCATGTGATGTTTATCTTTTATGCATTTTATTTTGCTTAGTACGGCGGTAGCATTATAAGATGATCCCTTCACTAAATTTCAAGGTAAAAGTGTTCTCCCTGAGTATGCACCATTGCTACAATTCGTTGTTTCGAGACACCATGTGATGATCGGGTGTGATAGACTCTACGTTCACATACAACGGGTGTAAGCCAGATTTACACACGCGGAATACTTGGGTTAAACTTGACAAGCCTAGCATGCAAAGACATGGCCTCAGAACACTGGAGACCGAAAGGTCGAACATGAGTCATATAGTAGATATGATCAACATAGAGATGTTCACCATTGATGACTACCCCATCTCATGTGATGATCGGACATGGGTTAGTTGATATGGATCATGCATCACTTAGACAACTTGAGGGATGTTGAGTTAAGTGGGAGTTCATTAGTAATTTGATTAATTGAACTTAATTTATCATGAACTTAGTCCTGATAGTATTTGCAAATCTATGTTGTAGATCTATAGCTCGCGATATAGCTCCCTTATTTTTGATATGTTCCTAGAGAAAATAAGTTGAAAGATGATAGTAGCAATGATGCGGACTGGGTCCGTGATATGAGGATTATCCTCATTGCTGCACAGAAGAATTATATCCTTGATGCACTGCTAGGTGACAGACCTATTGCAGGAGCAGATGCAGATGTTATGAACATTTGGCAAAGCTCGATATGATGACTACTTGATAGTTTAGTGCGCCATGCTTTACGGCTTAGAACCGGGACTTCAAAAATGTTTTTAACGCCACGGAGCATATGAGATGTTCCAAGAGCTGAAATTGGCATTTCAGACTCATGCCCGTGTCGAGAGGTATGAGACCTCTGACAAGTACACTGCCTACAAGATGGAGGAGAATAGCTCAACCAGTGAGCATGTGCTCAGAATGTCTGGGCACTACAATCGCTTGAATCAAGTGGGAGTTAATCTTCCAGATAAGATATTGATTGACAAAGTTCTCTAGTCACTATCACCAAGCTACTAGAACTTTGTGATGAACTATAATATGCAAGGGATGACGAAAATGATTCCCGAGCTCTTCGCGATGCTGAAATCGGCGAAGGTAGAAATCAAGAAAGAGCATCAAGTGTTGATGGTTAACAAGACCACTAGTTTCAAGAAAAAGGGCAAGGGAAAGAAAGGGAACTTCAAGAAGAATGGAAAGCAAGTTGCCGCTCCCATGAAGAAGCCCAAAGCTGGACCCAAGCCTGAAACAGAGTGCCTCTACTGCAAAGGAAATGGTCACTGGAAGCGGAACTGCCCCAAATACTTGGCAGATAAGAAGGATGGCAAAGTGAACAAAGGTATATTTGATATACATTTTATTGATGTGTTCCTTACTAGTATTCATAGTAGCCCCTGGGTATTTGATACCGGTTTAGTTGCTAAGATTAGTAACTTGAATCAGGAGTTGCAGAATAAACATTGACTAGTTAAGGGAGAGGTGACGATGTGTGTAGGAAGTGATTCCAAGGTTGATACGATCACCATCGTACACTCCCTCTACCTTCGGGATTAGTGTTGAACCTAAATAACTGTTATTTGGTGTTTGCGTTGAGCATGAATATGATTTGATCATGTTTATTGCAATACGGTTATTCATTTAAGTCAGAGAATAATTGTTGTCCTGTTTACATGAATAAAACCTTCTATGGTCATACACCCAATGTGAATGGTTTATTGAATCTCGATCGTAGTGATACACATATTCATAAAATTGATGCCAAAAGATGCAAAGTTGATAATGATAGTGCAACATACTTGTGGCACTGCCGTTTAGCTCATATTGGTGTAAAGCGCATGAAGAAACTCCATGCAAATGGGCTTTTGGAATCACTTGATTATGAATCATTTGATACTTGCGAACGATGCCTCATGGGCAAGATGACTAAAACTCCATTCTCCGGAACAATGGAGCGAGCTAACGACTTATTGGAAATAATACATACCGATGTATGTGGTCCAATGAGTGTTGAAGCACGCGGCGGGTATCATTATTTTCTGACCTTCACAGATGATTTGAATAGATATGGGTACATATACTTAATGAAACACAAGTCTGAAACATTTGAAAAGTTCAAAGAATTTCAGAGTGAAGTGGAGAATCATCGTAAGAAGAAAATAAAGTTTCTACGATCTGATCGCGGAGTCGAATATTTGAGTTACGAGTTTGGCCTTCATTTAAAACAATGTGGAATAGTTTCACAACTCACGCCACCTGGAACACCACAGCGTAATGGTGTGTTCGAACGTCGTAACCGTACTTTATTAGATAAGGTGCAATCTATGATGTCTCTTATCGATTTACCACTATCATTTTGGGGTTATGCATTAGAGACAGCCGCATTCATGTTAAATAGGGCACCATCTAAATTCCGTTGAGAAGACACCGTATGAACTATGGTTTTGCAAGAAACCTAAGTTGTCGTTTCTTAAAGTTTGGGGATGCGATGCTTATGTCAAAAGGCTTCTGCCTGATAAGCTCAAACATAAATCGGAAAAATGCATCTTCATAGGATACCCTAAAGAAACTATTGAGTACACCTTCTACCACAGATCCAAAGGCAAGATCTTTGTTGCTAAGAATGGGTCCTTTCTAGAGAAGGCGTTTTCTCTTGAAAGAAGTGAGTGGGAGGAAAGTAGAACTTGATGAGGTAATTGTACCTTCTCTCAAATTGGAGAGTAGCACATCAGAGAAATCCATTCCCGTGATGCCTACACCAACTAGATAGGAAGCTAATGATGATGATCATGAAACTTTGGATCAAGTTACTACTGGACTCCGTAGGTCGAACAGAGCATGTTCCGCACCAGAGTGGTATGGTAATCCTATCCTAGAAGTCATGTTATTAGACCATGGCGAACCTACGAACTATGAAGAAGCTATGATGAGCCCAGATTCCGATAAATGGCTTGAGGCCATGAAATCTGAGATAGGATCCATGTATGAGAACAAAGTGTGGACTTTGGTGGATTTTCCCAATGATCGGCAAGCCATTGAGAATAAATGGATTTTCAAGAGGAAGACGGACGCTGATGGTAATATCACTATCTACAAACCTCGACTTGTCACAAAAGTGTTTCGACAAGTTCAAGGGGTTGACTACAATGAGACTTTCTCACCCATAGCGATGCTTAAGTCCGTCCGAATCATGTTAGCAATTGCCGCATTTTACAATTATGAAATCTGGCAAATGGATGTCAAAAACTGCATTCCTTAATGGATATTAAAGAAGAGTTGTATATGATGCAACCAGAAGTTTTTTCCGATCCTAAAGGTGCTAACAAAGTGTGCAAGCTCCAGCGATCCATCTATGGACTAGTGCAAGCATCTCGGAGTTGGAGTATATGCTTTGATGAGGTGATCAAAGCATATGGTTTTATACAGAATTATGGTGAAGCATGTATTTACAAGAAAGTGAGTGGCAGCTCCGTAGCATTTCTGATATTATATGTGGATGACATTTTATTGATTGGAAATGATATAGAATTTCTGAATAGCATAAAAAGGATACTTGAATAAGAATTTTTCAATGAAAGACCTCGGTGAAGCTACTTATATATTGGGCATCAAGATCTATAGGGATAGATCGAGACGCTTGATAGCACTTTCACAAAAACCATACCTGATAACCCAGAAGTATAGGGGATCATTTGTAGCCTTCTTCGATAAATAAGAGTGTCGAACACAACGAGGAGCTAAAGGTAGAACAAATATTCCCTCAAGTTCTATCGACCACTGATACAACTCTACACACACTTGACGTTTGCTTTACCTAAAACAAGTATGAAACTATTTGGCAAGAATAAAACTACGAGTACTTTGCGAGAATAAAACTACAAATAAATTGCAAGGTAATAAAAGTGGATAGCTCTTGTCAACAAGAAAGTCATTTGTCCCTAGGCAATCGATAACAAGTACCGATAATCATTCTTGTAATTTTATATGAGGGAGAGGCATGAGCTAACATACTTTTTCTACTTGGATCATATGCACTTATGATTCGACCCCTAGCAAGCATCCGCAACTACTAAAGATCATTAAGGTCGTGAAACCCAACAATAGCATTAAGTATCAAGTCCTCTTTACTCCCATACGCAACAACCCACTTACTTGGGTTTAAGCTTCTGTCACTCTCGCAACCCACCATAAGTGAATCATGAACATATTGCAAAACCCTACAGCGGGGGCCCCTCACGTTTGCGTGAGATGGAGGGCACCGTAGGACAGCACCATATATAAAATATACAACCATACCAACCAAGATCACAATTAACCCACAGGACAAAACGGATCTACTCAAACATCATAGGATAGCCAAATATCATTGGGAAATAATATATGGAGTTGAGCACCATGTTTAAGTAGAGATTACAGTGAGGAAGAGAGGTGTTACACCGCTGCATAGAGGGGGAGAGAGTTGGTGTTGACGGTAGCAAGATTGTTGATGTAGATCGCCGTCACGTTCCTTGCCCCGGCGGCACTCCGGCGCCACCGAGAGAGAGGGGGAGAGAGCCCCTCTCCTCCTTCTTCTTCTTCCTTGGCCTCCCCCTAGATGGGAGGAGAGTTCGCTCTCTGGTCCATGGCCTCCAGGGCGGTGGAGGGGCGGGAGCCCCTCCGAGATTGGACCTCCCTCTCTGTTCTCTTCTGTTTTGCGTTCCCCAGATCTGGCTGAAAATCATTTTTATATTCCGGGAGATCCGTAACTTCGATTGCGCTGAAATTTTAACATGTTTTTTTATGGATATAAGCTTCCTTGCGCCCGAAGTAGAGCTCCAACCAACGTACGAGGTGGGCATAAGACACCTGGGCGTGCCTGGGCCCCCAGGCGTGCCCTGGTGGGTTGTGCTCACTGTGGGCCCCCTCTTCTGATGATTCCAACTCCCAAAAATCACAAATATTCCAAAATAATTCTCGGTAAAATTTTATTGCATTTGGACTTTGTTTGATATGGATTTTCTGCGAAACAAAAAACATGCAACAAACAGGAACTAGCACTGGCCACTGGATCAATAGGTTAGTCCAATAAATCATATAAAAAGTTGCCAAAAATATGTGAAAGTTGTATAATATTGGCATGAAACAATAAAAAATTATAGATACGACGGAGATGTATCAGCATCCCCAAGCTTAATTCCTGCTCGTCCTCGAGCAGGTAAATGATAAAAAAGATAATTTTTGATGTGGAATGCTACCTAGCATAAATTTGATCATATGTCTAGTCATGGCATGAATATTAAGACACGAGTGATTCAAAGCAATAGTCTATAATTTGACATAAGACATCAATACTCAGGCATCCCAACAAACAATCGTGTCTTTCAAAATATCAACGCTAAAGAAAGCTATCCCTACAAAATCATATAGTCTTGTCATGCTCTGTCTTCTTGACACAAAGTATTTATCATGCACAACCCCGATGACAAGCCGAGCAATTGGTTCATACTTTTTAACGAGATTCATCTTTTTCAACCCTCATGCAATACATGAGCATGAGCCATGGATATAGCACTACGGGTGGAATAGAGTATGATGATAGAGGTAAATATAGAGAAGACAAAAAAGTAAGAAAGTCTCACATCGACGCGGCTAACCAATGGGCTATGGAGATGCCCATCAATTGATATCAATGCGAGGAGTAGGGATTGCCATGCAACAGATGCTCTAAGAGCTATAAGTGTATGAAATCTCAATATGAAAACTAAGTGGGTGTGCATCCAACTTGCTTGCTCATGAAGACCTCGGGCATTTGAGGAAGCCCATCATCGGAATATACAAGCCAAGTTCTATAATGAAAAATTCCCACTAGTATATGAAAGTGACTACATAGGAGACTTTCTATATGAAAAACATGGTGCTACTTTGAAGCACAAGTGTGGTAAAAGATAGTAGCAATGCCCCTTCTCTTTTTTTTTAATTTTTTGTTTTCTTTTTTTTCTTTTTTTTCTCTCATTGTCCGGAGTCTCATCCCGACTTGTGGGGGAATCATAGTCCCCATCATCCTTTCCTCACTGGGACATGCTCTAATAATGAATAATGATGATCATCACACTTCTATTTACTTGTAACTCAAAAGAAATAAAAATTACAACTCGATACCTAGAACAAAGTATGACTCTATATGAATGCCTCTCGCAGTGTACCAGGATATGCAATGATCTAGCATAACAACGATATCAAAAAACAAACAAAGCCATGGAAATATCATGCTATCATGCAAAGAAATATGACAATGAATGCTCAAGTCATCAAAACGGAGGCGGTGGAAGTTGCATGGCAATATATCTCGGAATGGCTATGGAATGGCCATAATAGGTAGGTATGGTGGCTGTTTTGAGGAAGATATAATAAGGCTTATGTGTGATAGAGCGTATCACATCACGGGGTTTGGATGCACCTGCGAAGTTTGCACCACATCTCGAGGTGCGAAAGGGCAATGCATGGTACCGTAGAGGCTAGCAAATTGCGAAAAAGGTAAGAGTGCCTATAATCCATGGACTCACATTAGTCATAAAGAACTCATATACTTATTGCAAAAGTTTATTAGCCCTCGAAGCAAAGTACTACTATGCATGCCCCTAGGGGGATAGATTGGTAGGAAAAGACCATCGCTCGTCCCTGACCTCCACTCATAAGGAAGACAATCAATAATAAATCATGCTCCAACTTCATAGCATAACGAGAGACTATACGTGCATGCTTCGGGAATCACAAACCTTAACACCAATATTCTTACTAACCACAACCATTTACTAGTACCTCCCACATATTCCATCTCTATATCGCAAAACTATTGCAAGGAATCAAACATATCATATTCAGTGATCCATAAGTTTCATGTAGGATTTTATGACTAACCATGCAAATGACCAATTCCTGTTGACTCTCTAAACAGGTATAAGTGAAGCATGAGAGTTTAATTCTTTCTACAAAAGATCATGCTCTAATAAATAAAAGTGAAGCAAAAGAGCATTCTATAAATAATGGTTTTCTATGTGAAGAGAAACAGGCAATCCAAACTTCAAATGATATAAGTGAAGCACATGAAGCATTCTATAAAGCCACACTCAAAAGATATAAGTGCAGTGCAATGAGCATTCTATAAATCAACCATGGACTATATCATACCAGCATGGTGCATAAAATAAAAATGAAAAATAAACAAAAAAGATGCTCCAAGATTCACACATATCACATGAACAAAATGAAGATGAAAACATACCGATACTTGTTGAAGAAAGATGGGATGCCTTCCGGGGCATCCCCAAGCTTAGACGCTTGAGTCTCCTTGAATATTTACTTGGGGTGCCTTGGGCATCCCCAAGATTGAGCTCTTGCCTCTCCTCCTTCTTCTCATATTGGGACCTCCTCGATCTTTGATCACTTCATCCACACAAAACTCAACAGAAACCTCGGTAAGATCCGTTAGTATAATAATGCAAATCACTACTCTAAGTACTGTTGCAAACCAATTCATATTTTATTTTTTCATTGTAGCTACTGTATTATAACTTTTCCATGGCTTATACCACCGATAAAAATCGATAGTTTCATCAAAACAAGCAAAACAATGCATCAAAAACAGAATCTGTCTTAAATAGGACAGTCTGTAGCAATCTGAACATCTACCATACTTATGTTACTGCAAAAATTCTGAAAAATTAGGAAAAAATAAAAAATTTGTATAGAAAGACTGTGCAAAAAGTTTCAGAAGCTTTTGACATTCCAGTAAAAAAATGTAAAATCGCGCACTACAGCCAAAGTTTCTGTTTTTGCACCGCACATACCAACAAGCAATCTAATCATCCTAAAGGAAAATCTTGGCACAATAATTTTACAATACAAAGGATTTGTACAAGGGGATAATTATTTTTGTTGAAAAGTTTCTGTAATTAAGATTCACAAAGTTTCCATGGGCATGAACAAAGTTCAAGGCTAGCTCCCACTTTCACAATGCTCGTCCCTCTCACTTTCACTTTTCTTTTTGTGAAGTTTTAAGTTCCCCTCTATATTTTTTTGTTTTTAAACTTTATAAAAGCACTCAACAGAAATAAATGACTCTCTAAAACTTCCGGGTTGTCTCCCTGGCAGCTCTTTCTTTAAAGTCATTAAGCTAGGCATAAAGTGCTCAAGTAATGGATCCACCCGGATCCCAAGGTATATCAAAGCCAATTTTAATTAACAATGATTTGCATTTAGTAGTGAGCACAAAGCAACATATATCATGAAATGATGAAGTCTAACTCTCTTCTTATGCATCAGCATGTCATACAAGAATAATTCATGCACATCAAGTAAAGGCCAATACATAGCATAAGCAGTTTCTTGCAATTTTATCGTGTTGGAAACATAGAGAGGTGGAGATATAGTTCCTCTCTCATAATAATTGCAAGTAGGAGCAGCAAGCACATGCATATTATATTCATCAAAATCATCATGTGTAGTGGTCAAAGGCAACCCATCAATATAATCCTTAATAAGAGCAAACTTCTCCGATATAGTATAGTTTGGAGAATTCAAAAAGATAATAGGACTATCATGTGTGGGTGCAATAGAAATAATTTCATTATTAACATAAGGAACTATATCAAGTTCATCTCCATAAGCATAATTCATATTGGCATCAAGGCCACAAGCATAGAAACATCATCAAAAAGGGATATTTCAAAAGAATCAACGGGATCATAGCAATTATCATAGCATTCATCCTTCGGTAAGCATGAAGGGAAATTAAATAATGTATGAGTTGAAGAGTTACTCTTATTAGAAGGTGGGCACGGGTGGCTAATCCTCTCTTCCACCTTTTGTTCTTCACTCTCCTCATCATCTTTTTCATCCAATGAGCTCATAGTTTCATCAATTTCTTCTTCCATAGACTCCTGCAAAATATTAGTCTCTTCTTGGACAGCGGAGACTTTCCAATAAATATATCAATATCGGAATTGTATTTATAATTTTCATAGCAATATTTAAGGATGGCAAAATTTTCATGTCTATAAACTGAATCATCAAAATCTTCAAACTTTTCAAACAAAGATTCAATTTCATAAGCACCCTTAAAAGCAACAAATTCTTCTATTCGTTCCACATCATAGTAATCATATCTACCATTAGCATAAGAAGCTAAGGTTTCATTGTCATTAAATTTGCATGAAAAGGGAAGGTGTGGAGCATTCATCCTACAGCAACAAGTATAATCATATCTAGAGCATAGATTCCAAGCATACCATTTCAACATATGAATTTGATCCCACAACAGTTTCCCTTTTTGTGTCAAGCGATAATCCCTAAAGTATTCATGTTGATCCAACGTTACTCCCATTATCAAGTTGAACGGGGTTTTCTCAGGATTATCAAAGTATTGCATAATATTTTTCACATAACGAGCATCAAGGGTTTTAGGAGGTTCCCCATCTCCATGAGTAGCAAGTACAACTAATTTTTTTGGTGTTTCGTGTTCCATATCCATAACTAAAGATAGAGAACAACTTAGAACAGGAAATAAAAACTACTTAGTGATAAAGCAAACAAGCACAGACAATAATATTCACCCCACGCTATTGCTCCTCGGCAATGGCGCCAGAAAAAGGTCTTGATAACCCACAAGTATAGGGGATCGTTTGTAGCCTTCTTCGATAAATAAGAGTGTCGAACCCAACGAGGAGCTAAAGGTAGAACAAATATTCCCTCAAGTTCTATCGACCACCGATACAACTCTACGCACACTTGACGTTTGCTTTACCTAAAACAATTATGAAACTATTTGGCAAGAATAAAACTACGAGTACTTTGCGCGAATAAAACTACAAATAAATTGCAAGGTAATAAAAGTGGATAGCTCTTGTCAACAAGAAAGTCATTTGTCCCTAGGCAATCGATAACAAGTACCGGTAATCATTCTTGTAATTTTATATGAGGGAGAGGCATGAGCTAACATACTTTCTCTACTTGGATCATATGCACTTATGATTGGACCCCTAGCAAGCATCCGCAACTACTAAAGGTCATTAAGGTCGTGAAACCCAACCATAGCATTAAGTATCAAGTCCTCTTTACTCCCATACGCAACAACCCACTTACTCGGGTTTAAGCTTCTGTCACTCTCGCAACCCACCATAAGAGAATCATGAACATATTGCAACACCCTACAGCAGGGGCCCCTCACGTTTGAGCGAGACGGAGGGCACCGTAGGATAGCACGATAAATAAAATATACAATCATACCAACCAAGATCATGATTAACCCACAGGACAAAACGGATCTACTCAAACATCATAGGATAGCCAAATATCATTGGGAAATAATATATGGAGTTGAGCACCATGTTTAAGTAGAGAATACAGCGGGGAAGAGAGGTGTTACACCGCTGCATAGAGGGGGAGAGAGTTGGTGTTGATGGTAGCAAGATTGTTGATGTAGATTGCCATCACGATCCTTGCCCCGGCGGCACTCCGGCGCCACCGGTAGAGAGGGGGAGAGAGCCCCCCTCCTTATTCTTCTTCCTTGGCCTCCCCCTAGATGGGAGGAGAGTTCCCCCTCTGGTCCATGGCCTCCATGGCGGTGGAGGGGCGGGAGCCCCTCCGATATTGGATCTCCCTCTCTGTTCTCTTTTGTTTCGCGTTCCCTAGATCTGGCTGAAAACTGTTTCTTATATTCCAGGAGATCCGTAACTCCGATTGTGCTGAAATTTTAACACGATTTTTATTCCAGATATAAGCTTCCTTGACCCCGAAGTAGAGCTCCAACCGACATACGACATCGACATAAGACACCTGGGCGCTCCTGGGCCCCCAGGCGCGCCCTTGTGGGTTGTGGTCATTGTGGGCCCCCTCTTCTGATGATTCCAACTCCCAAAAAT
Organism: Thinopyrum elongatum; assembly: GCA_011799875.1. Taxonomy (NCBI): domain Eukaryota; kingdom Viridiplantae; phylum Streptophyta; class Magnoliopsida; order Poales; family Poaceae; genus Thinopyrum; species Thinopyrum elongatum. Next base: position 303,474,469 of record CM022301.1, read on the forward strand.
CACAAATATTCCAAAATAATTCTCCGTAAAATTTTATTGCATTTGGACTTCATTTGATATGGATTTTCTGCGAAACAAAAAACATGCAACAAACAGGAACTGGCACTGGCCACTGGATCAATAGGTTAGTCCAATAAATCATATAAAAAGTTGCCAAAAATATGTGAAAGTTGTATAATATTGGCATGAAACAATAAAAAATTATAGATACGACAGAGACGTATCAGCATCCCCAAGCTTAATTCCTTCTCGTCCTTGAGCAGGTAAATGATAAAAATGATAATTTTTGATGTGGAATGCTACCTAGCATAAACTTGATCATATGTCTAGTCATGGCATGAATATTAAGACACGAGTGATTCAAAGCAATAGTCTATAATTTGACATAAAGACATCAATACTCAGGCATCCCAACAAACAATCATGCCTTTCAAAATACCAACACTAAAGAAAGCTATACCTACAAAATCATATAGTCTTGTCATGCTCTGTCTTCTTGACACAAAGTATTTATCATGCACAACCCCGATGACAAGCCGAGCAATTGGTTCATACTTTTTAATGCGCTTCAGCTTTTTCAACCCTCACGCAATACATGAGCGCGAGCCATGGATATAGCACTACGAGTGGAATAGAGTATGATGAGAGAGGTAAATATAGAGAAGACAAAAAAGTAAGAAAGTCTCACATCGACGCGGCTAACCAACGGGCTATGGAGATGCCCATCAATTGATATCAATGCGAGGAGTAGGGATTGCCATGCAACGGATGCACTAAGAGCAATAAGTGTATGAAAGATCAATATGAAAACTAAGTGAGTGTGCATCCAACTTGCTTGCTCATGAAGACCTCGGGCATTTGAGGAAGCCCATCATCAGAATATACAAGCCAAGTTCTATAATGAAAAATTCCCACTCACTAATAGTTTCATCTCCATAAGCATAATTCATTTGGCATCAAGGCCACAAGCATAGAAACATCATCAAAAAGGGATATTTCAAAAGAATCAACGGGATCATAGCAATTATCATAGCATTCATCCTTCGGTAAGCATAAGGGAAATTAAATAATGTGAGTTGAAGAGTTACTCTCATTAGAAGGTGGGCCGGGTCTAATCCTCTCTCCACCTTTTGTTCTTCACTCTCCTCATCATCTTTTTCATCCAATGAGCTCATAGTTTTATCATCATTTCTTCTTCCATAGACTCCTGCAAAATATTAGTCTCTTCTTGGACAGCGGAGACTTTCCAATAAATATATCATAATCGGAATTGTATTTATAATTTTCATAGCAATATTTAAGGATGGCAAATTTTCATGTCTATAAACTGAATCACCAAAATCTTCAACTTTTCAAACAAAGATTCAATTTCATAAGCACCCTTAAAAGCAACAAATTCTTCTATTCGTTCACATCATAGTAATCATATCTACCATTAGCATAGAAGCTAAGGTTCATTGTCATTAAATTTGCATGAAAAGGGAAGGTGTGGAGCATTCATCCTACAGCAACAAGTATAATCATATCTAGAGCATAGATTCCAAGCATACCATTTCAACATATGATTTGATCCCACAACAGTTTCCCTTTTTGTGTCAAGCGATAAATCCCTCAATGATGATCATCACACTTCTATTTACTTATAACTCAAAAGAAATAAAAATTACAACTCGATATGCAATGATCTAGCATAACAACGATATCAAAAAACGAACAAAGCCATGGAAATATCATGCTATCATGCAAAGAAATATGACAATGAATGCTCAAGTCATCAAAACGGAGGCGGTGGAAGTTGCATGGCAATATATCTCGGAATGGCTATGGAATGGCCATAATAGGTAGGTATGGTGGCTGTTTTGAGGAAGATATAATAAGGCTTATGTGTGATAGAGCGTATCACATCACGGGGTTTGGATGCACCTGCGAAGTTTGCACCACATCTCGAGGTGCGAAAGGGCAATGCATGGTACCGTAGAGGCTAGCAAATTGCGAAAAAGGTAAGAGTGCCTATAATCCATGGACTCACATTAGTCATAAAGAACTCATATACTTATTGCAAAAGTTTATTAGCCCTCGAAGCAAAGTACTACTATGCATGCCCCTAGGGGGATAGATTGGTAGGAAAAGACCATCGCTCGTCCCTGACCTCCACTCATAAGGAAGACAATCAATAATAAATCATGCTCCAACTTCATAGCATAACGAGAGACTATACGTGCATGCTTCGGGAATCACAAACCTTAACACCAATATTCTTACTAACCACAACCATTTACTAGTACCTCCCACATATTCCATCTCTATATCGCAAAACTATTGCAAGGAATCAAACATATCATATTCAGTGATCCATAAGTTTCATGTAGGATTTTATGACTAACCATGCAAATGACCAATTCCTGTTGACTCTCTAAACAGGTATAAGTGAAGCATGAGAGTTTAATTCTTTCTACAAAAGATCATGCTCTAATAAATAAAAGTGAAGCAAAAGAGCATTCTATAAATAATGGTTTTCTATGTGAAGAGAAACAGGCAATCCAAACTTCAAATGATATAAGTGAAGCACATGAAGCATTCTATAAAGCCACACTCAAAAGATATAAGTGCAGTGCAATGAGCATTCTATAAATCAACCATGGACTATATCATACCAGCATGGTGCATAAAATAAAAATGAAAAATAAACAAAAAAGATGCTCCAAGATTCACACATATCACATGAACAAAATGAAGATGAAAACATACCGATACTTGTTGAAGAAAGATGGGATGCCTTCCGGGGCATCCCCAAGCTTAGACGCTTGAGTCTCCTTGAATATTTACTTGGGGTGCCTTGGGCATCCCCAAGATTGAGCTCTTGCCTCTCCTCCTTCTTCTCATATTGGGACCTCCTCGATCTTTGATCACTTCATCCACACAAAACTCAACAGAAACCTCGGTAAGATCCGTTAGTATAATAATGCAAATCACTACTCTAAGTACTGTTGCAAACCAATTCATATTTTATTTTTTCATTGTAGCTACTGTATTATAACTTTTCCATGGCTTATACCACCGATAAAAATCAATAGTTTCATCAAAACAAGCAAAACAATGCATCAAAAACAGAATCTGTCTTAAATAGGACAGTCTGTAGCAATCTGAACATCTACCATACTTATGTTACTGCAAAAATTCTGAAAAATTAGGAAAAAATAAAAAATTTGTATAGAAAGACTGTGCAAAAAGTTTCAGAAGCTTTTGACATTCCAGTAAAAAAATGTAAAATCGCGCACTACAGCCAAAGTTTCTGTTTTTGCACCGCACATACCAACAAGCAATCTAATCATCCTAAAGGAAAATCTTGGCACAATAATTTTACAATACAAAGGATTTGTACAAGGGGATAATTATTTTTGTTGAAAAGTTTCTGTAATTAAGATTCACAAAGTTTCCATGGGCATGAACAAAGTTCAAGGCTAGCTCCCACTTTCACAATGCTCGTCCCTCTCACTTTCACTTTTCTTTTTGTGAAGTTTTAAGTTCCCCTCTATATTTTTTTGTTTTTAAACTTTATAAAAGCACTCAACAGAAATAAATGACTCTCTAAAACTTCCGGGTTGTCTCCCTGGCAGCTCTTTCTTTAAAGTCATTAAGCTAGGCATAAAGTGCTCAAGTAATGGATCCACCCGGATCCCAAGGTATATCAAAGCCAATTTTAATTAACAATGATTTGCATTTAGTAGTGAGCACAAAGCAACATATATCATGAAATGATGAAGTCTAACTCTCTTCTTATGCATCAGCATGTCATACAAGAATAATTCATGCACATCAAGTAAAGGCCAATACATAGCATAAGCAGTTTCTTGCAATTTTATCGTGTTGGAAACATAGAGAGGTGGAGATATAGTTCCTCTCTCATAATAATTGCAAGTAGGAGCAGCAAGCACATGCATATTATATTCATCAAAATCATCATGTGTAGTGGTCAAAGGCAACCCATCAATATAATCCTTAATAAGAGCAAACTTCTCCGATATAGTATAGTTTGGAGAATTCAAAAAGATAATAGGACTATCATGTGTGGGTGCAATAGAAATAATTTCATTATAACATAAGGAACTATATCAAGTTCATCTCCATACATAATTCAATTGGCATCAAGGCCACAAGCATAGAAACTCATCAAAAGGGTAATTTCAAAAGAATCAACGGGATCATAGCAATTATCATAGCATTCATCCTTCGGTAAGCATGAAGGGAAATTAAATAATGTATGAGTTGAAGAGTTACTCTTATTAGAAGGTGGGCACGGGTGGCTAATCCTCTCTTCCACCTTTTGTTCTTCACTCTCCTCATCATCTTTTTCATCCAATGAGCTCATATGTTTCATCAATTTCTTCTTCCATAGACTCCTGCAAAATATTAGTCTCTTCTTGACAGCGAGACTTTCCAATAAATATATCAATATCGGAATTGTATTTATAATTTTCATAGCATATTTAAGGATGGCAAATTTTCATGTCATAAACTGAATCATCAAAATCTTCAAACTTTTCAAACAAAGATTCAATTTCATAAGCACCCTTAAAAGCAACAAATTCTTCTATTCGTTCCACTCATAGTAATCATATCTACCATTAGCATAAGAAGCTAGGTTTCATTGTCATTAAATGCATGAAAAGGGAAGGTGTGGAGCATTCATCCTACAGCAACAAGTTAATCTATCTAGAGCTAGATTCCAAGCATACCATTTCAACATATGAATTTGATCCCACAACAGTTTTCCCTTTTTGTGTCAAGCGATAATCCCTAAAGTATTCATGTTGATCCAACGTTACTCCATTATCAAGTTACGGGGTTTTCTCAGGATTATCAAAGTATTGCATAATATTTTTCACATAACGAGCTCAAGGGTTTTAGGAGGTTCCCCATCCCATGAGTAGCAAGTACAACTAATTTTTTTGGTGTTTTCGTGTTCCATATCCATAACTAAAGATAGAGAACAACTTGAACAGGAAATAAAAACTACTTAGTGTAAGAAAACAAGCACAGACAATAATATTCACCCCACGCTATTGCTCCTCGGCAATGGCGCCAGAAAAAGGGTCTTGATAACCCACAATATAGGGGATCGTTTGTAGCCTTCTTCGATAAATAAGAGTGTCGAACCCAACGAGGAGCTAAAGGTAGAACAAATTTCCCTCAAGTTCTATCGACCACCGATACAACTCTACGCACACTTGACGTTTGCTTTACCTAAAACAATTATGAAACTATTTGGCAAGAATAAAACTACGAGTACTTTGCTCGAATAAACTACAAAATATTGCAAGGTAATAAAGTGGATAGCTCTTGTCACACAGAAAGTCATTTGTCCCTAGGCAATCGTAACAAGTACCGGTAATCATTCTTGTAATTTTATATGAGGAGAGGCATGAGCTAACATACTTTCTCTACTTGGATCATATGCACTTATGATTGGACCCCTAGCAAGCATCCGCAACTACTAAAGGTCATTAAGGTCGTGAAACCCAACCATAGCATTAAGTATCAAGTCCTCTTTCCCCATACGCAACAACCCACTTACTCGGGTTTAAGCTTCTGTCACTCTCGCACCCCCATAAAGAACATGAACATATTGCAACACCCTACAGCAGGGCCCTCACGTTTGAGCGAGACGGAGGGCACCGATGATAGCACGATAAATAAATATACAATCATACCAACCAAGATCATGATTAACCCACAGGACAAAACGGATCTACCAAACATCATAGGTAGCCAAATATCATTGGGAATAATATATGGAGTTGAGCCACCATGTTTAGTAGAGAATACAGCGGGGAAGAGAGGTGTTACACCGCTGCATAGAGGGGAGAGAGTTGGGGTTGATGGTAGCAAGATTGTTGATGTAGATTGCCATCACGATCCTTGCCCCGCGGCACTCCGGCGCCACCGGTAGAGAGGGGGAGAGAGCCCCCCTCCTTATTCTTCTTCCTTGGCCTCCCCCTAGATGGGAGGAGAGTTCCCCTCTGGTCCATGGCCCTCATGGCGGTGGAGGGGCGGGAGCCCCCGATATTGATCTCCCTCTCTGTTCTCTTTTGTTTCCGCGTTCCCTAGATCTGGCTGAAAAACTGTTTCTTATATTCCAGGAGATCCGTAACTCCGATTGTGCTGAAATTTTAACACGATTTTTATTCCAGATATAAGCTTCCTTGACCCCGAAGTAGAGCTCCAACCGACATACGACATCGACATAAGACACCTGGGCGCTCCTGGGCCCCCAGGCGCGCCCTTGTGGGTTGTGGTCATTGTGGGCCCCCTCTTCTGATGATTCCAACTCCCAAAATACAAATATTCCAAATAATTCTCCGTAAAATTTTATTGCATTTGGACTTCATTTGATATGGATTTTCTGCAAACAAAAACATGCAACAAACAGGAACTGCACTGGCCACTGGATCAATATGTTAGTCCAATAAATCATATAAAAAGTTGCCAAAAATATGTGAAAGTTGTATAATATTGGCATGAAACAATAAAAAATTATAGATACACAGAGACGTATCAACCATCCCCAAGCTTAATTCTTCTCGTCCTTGAGCAGGTAAATGAATAAAATGATAATTTTTGATGTGGGATGCTCCCTAGCATAAACTTGATCATATGTCTAGTCATGGCATGAATATTAAGACAGACAGTGATTCAAGCATAGTCTATATTTCCATAAAGACATCAATACTCAGCATCCCAAACAACAATCATGCCTTTCAAAATACCAACACTAAAGAAAGCTATACCTACAAAATCATATAGTCTTGTCATGCTCTGTCTTCTTGACACAAAGTATTTATACATGCACAACCCCGATGACAAGCCGAGCAATTGGTTCATACTTTTTAATGCGCTTCAGCTTTTTCAACCCTCACGCAATACATGAGCGGAGCCATATATAGCACTACGTTGGAATAGAGTATGATGAGAGAGGTAAATATAGAAAACAAAAAGTAAGAAAGTCTCACATCGACCGGCTAACCAACGGGCTATGGAGATGCCCATCAATTGATATCAATGCGAGGAGTAGGATTGCCATGCAACGGATGCACTAGACAATAAGTGTATGAAAGATCAATATGAACTAAGTGAGTGTGCATCCAACTTGCTTGCTCATGAAGACCTCGGGCATTTGAGGAACCCCATCATCAGAATATACAAGCCAAGTTCTATAATGAAAAATTCCCACTAGTATATGAAAGTGACTACATAGGAGACTCTCTATATGAAAAACCATGGTGCTACTTTGAAGCACAGTGGGTTAAAAGATAGTAGCAATGCCCCTTCTCTCTTTTTTTTTCTTTTTTTCTTTTTTTTTCTTTTTTTTCTTTTCTTTTTCTTTTCTTTTTCTTTTTCTTTTTTTTCTTTTATTTTTTTCTCTCATTGTCTAGAGTCTCATCCCGACTTGTGGGGGAATCTAGTCCCCATCATCCTTTCTCACTGGGACATGCTCTAATAATGAATAATGATGATCATCACACTCTATTTACTTATAACATCAAAAGAAATAAAAATTACAACTCGATATGCAATGATCTAGCATAAACAACGATATCAAAAAACGAACAAAGCAATGGAAATATCACTGCTATCATGCAAGAATATGACATGAATGCTCAAGTCATCAAAACGAGGGCGGTGGAAGTTGCATGGCAATATATCTCGGAATGGCTATGGAATGGCCATAATAGGTAGGTATGGTGGCTGTTTTGAGGAAGATAATAAGGCTTTGTGTGATAGAGCGTATCACTCACGGGGTTTGGATGCACCTGCGAAGTTTGCACCACATCTCGAGGTGCGAAAGGGCAATGCATGGTACCGTAGGAGGCTAGCAAATTGCGAAAAAGGTAAGAGGCCTTAATCCATGGACTCACATTAGTCATAAAGAACTCATATACTTATTGCAAAAGTTTTATTAGCCCTCAAGCAAAGTACTACTATGCATGCCCCTAGGGGGATAATTGGTAGGAAAAGACCATCGCTCGCCCTGACCTCCACTCATAGAAGACAATCAATAATAATCATGCTCCAACTTCATACATAACGAGAGACTATACGTGCATGCTTCGGGAATCACAAACCTTAACACCAATATTCTTCTAACCACAACCTTTACTAGTACCTCCTCCCACATATTCCATCTCTATATCCAAACTATTGCAGATCAAACATCTCATATTCAGTGATCCATAAGTTTCATGTAGATTTTTATGACTAAACATGCAAATGACCATTCCTGTTGACTCTCTAAACAGGTATAAGTGAGAGCATGAGAGTTTAATTCTTTCTACAAAAGATCATGCTCTAATAAATAAAAGTGAAGCAAAGAAGCATTCTATAAATAATGTTTTCTATGTGAAGAGAAACAGGCAATCCAAACTTCAAATGATATAAGTGAAGCACATGAAGCATTCTATAAAGCCACACTCAAAAGATATAAGTGCAGTGCATGTAGCATTCATAAATCAACCATGGACTATATCATACCAGCAGGGTGCATAAAATAAAATGAAAAATAAACAAAAAAGATGCTCCAAGATTCACACATATCACATAACAAAATGAAGATGAAAACATACCGATACTTGTTGAAGAAAGATGGATGCCTTCCGGGCATCCCAAGCTTAGACGCTGAGTCTCCTTGAATATTTACTTGGGGTGCCTTGGGCATCCCAAGATTGAGCTCTTGCCTCTCCTCCTTCTTCTCATATTGGGACCTCCTCGATCTTTGATCACTTCATCCACACAAAACTCAACAGAAACCTCGGTAAGATCCGTTGTATAATATGCAATCACTACTCTAAGTACGTTGCAAACCAATTCATATTTTATTTTTCATTGTAGCTACTGTTTTATAACTTTTCCATGGCTTATACCACCGATAAAAATCAATAGTTTCATCAAAACAAGCAAAACAATGCATCAAAAACAGAATCTGTCTTAATAGGACAGTCTGTAGCAATCTGAACATCTACCATACTATGTTACTGCAAAAATTCTGAAAAATTAGGAAAAAATAAAAAATTTGTATAGAAACTGTGCAAAAGTTTCAGAAGCTTTTGACATTCCAGTAAAAAAATGTAAAATCGCGCACTACAGCCAAAGTTTCTTTTTTTGCACCGCACATACCAACAAGCAATCTAATCATCCTAAAGGAAATCTTGGCACAATAATTTTACAATACAAAGGATTTGTACAAGGGGTAATTATTTTTGTTGAAAAGTTTCTGTAATTAAGATTCACAAAGTTTCCATGGGCATGAACAAAGTTCAAGGCTAGCTCCCACTTCACAATGCTCGTCCCTCTCACTTTCACTTTTCTTTTTGTGAAGTTTTAAGTTCCCCTCTATATTTTTTGTTTTTAAACTTTATAAAAGCACTCAACAGAAATAAATACTATCTGACTCTCTAAAACTTCCGGGTTGTCTCCCTGCAGCTCTTTCTTTAAAGTCATTAACTAGGCATAAAGTGCTCAAGTAATGGATCCACCCGGATCCCAAGGTATATCAAGCCAATTTTAATTAACAATGATTTGCATTTAGTAGTGAGCACAAAGCAACATATATCATGAAATGATGAAGTCTAACTCTCTTCTTATGCATCAGCATGTCATACAAGATAAATTCATGCACATCAAGTAAAGGCAATATACATAAGCAGTTTCTTGCAATTTTATCGTGTTGGAACATGAGAGGTGGAGATATAGTTCCTCTCTCATAAAATTGCAAGTAGGAAGCAGCAAGCACATGCATATTATATTCATCAAAATCATCATGTGTAGTGGTCAAAGGCAACCCATCAATATAATCCTTAATAAGACAAACTTCTCCGATATAGTATAGTTTGGAAATTCAAAAAGATAATAGGACTATCATGTGTGGGTGCAATAGAATTTTCATTATTAACATAAGGAACTATATCAAGTTCATCTCCATAAGCATAATTCATATTGGCATCAAGGCCACAAGCATAGAAACATCATCAAAAGGGATATTTCAAAAGAATCAACGGGATCATAGCATTATCATAGCATTCATCCTTCGGTAAGCTGAAGGGAATTAAATATGTATGAGTTGAAGAGTTACTCTCATTAGAAGGTTGCACGGGTGGCTAATCCTCTCTTCCCCCTTTTGTTCTTCACTCTCCTCATCATCTTTTCATCCAATGAGCTCATAGTTTCATCAATTTCTTCTTCCTATACTCCTCTGCAAAATATTCGTCTCTTCTGACAAGCGGAGACTTTCCAATATATATCAATAACGGAATTGTATTTATAATTTTCATAGCAATATTTAAGGATGGCAAATTTTCATGTCTATAAACTGAATCATCAAACTCTCAAACTTTTCAAACAAAGATTCAATTTCATAAGCACCCTTAAAAGCAACAAATTCTTCTATTCGTTCCACATCATAGTAATCATATCTACCATTAGCATAAGAAGCTAAGGTTTCATTGTCATTAATTTGCATGAAAAGGGAAGGGTGGAGCATTCATCCTACGCAACAAGTATAATCATATCTAGAGCATAGATTCCAAGCATACCATTTCAACATATGAATTTGATCCCACAACAGTTTCCCTTTTTGTGTCAAGCGTAATCCCTAAAGTATTCATGTTGATCCAACGTTACTCCCATTATCAGTTGAACGGGGTTTTTCTCAGGATTATCAAAGTATGCATAATATTTTTCACATAACGAGCATCAAGGGTTTTAGGAGTTTCCCATCTCCATGAGTAGCAAGTACAACTAATTTTTTTGGTGTTTCGTGTTCCATATCCATAACTAAAGATAGAGACAACTTAGAACAGGAAATAAAAACTACTTAGTGATAAAGCAACAAGCACAGACAAAATATTCACCCCACGCTATTGCTCCTCGGCAATGGCGCCAGAAAAAGGTCTTGATAACCCACAAGTATAGGGGATCGTTTGTAGCCTTCTTCGATAAATAAGAGTGTCGAACCCAACGAGGAGCTAAAGGTAACAAATATTCCCTCAAGTTCTATCGACCACCGATACAACTCTACCCCACTTGACGTTTGCTTTACCTAAAACAATTATGAAACTATTTGGCAAGAAAAAACTACGAGTACTTTGCGCGAATAAACACAAATAAATTGCAAGGTATAAAAGTGGATAGCTCTTGTCAACAGAAAGTCATTTGTCCCTAGGCATTCGATAACAAGTACCGGTAATCATTCTTGTAATTTTATATGAGGGAGAGGCATTAGCTACCTACTTTCTCTACTTGGATCATATGCACTTATGATTGGACCCCTAGCAAGCTCCGCAACTACTAAAGGTCATTAGGTCGTGAAACCCAACCATAGCATTAGTATCAAGTCCTCTTTACTCCCATACGCAACAACCCACTTACTCGGGTTTAAGCTCTTTCACTCTCGCAACCCCCATAAGAGAATCATAACATATTGCACCACCCTACAGCAGGGGCCCCCACGTTTGAGCGAGACGAGGGCACCGTAGGATAGCCATATAATAAAATATACAATCTACCAACCAAGATCATGATTAACCCACAGGACAAAACGGATCTCCTCAAACATCATAGGATAGCCAAATATCATTGGAAATAATAATGGAGTTGAGCACCATGTTTAAGTAGAAGAATACAGCGGGGAAGAGAGGTGTTACACCGCTGCATGAGGGGGAGAGAGTTGGTGTTGATGGTAGCAAGATTGTTGATGTAGATTGCCATCACGATCCTTGCCCCGGCGGCACTCCGGCGCCACCGGTAGAGAGGGAGAGAGCCCCCTCCTTATTCTTCTTCCTTGGCCTCCCCCTAGATGGAGGAGAGTTCCCCCTCTGGTCCATGCTCCATGGGTGGAGGGGCGGGAGCCCCTCCGATATTGGATCTCCCTCTCTGTTCTCTTTGTTTCGCGTTCCCTAGATCTGGCTGAAAACTGTTTCTTATTTCCAGGGATCCGTAACTCCGATTGTTGCTGAAATTTTAACACGATTTTTATTCCAGATATAAGCTTTCCTTGACCCCGAAGTAAGCTCCAACCACATACGACATCGACATAACACACTGGGCGCTCCTGGGGCCCCCAGGCGCGCCTTTGGGTTGTGGTCATTGTGGCCCCCTCTCTGATGATTCCAACTCCCAAAATCAAATCAATATTCCAAAATATTCTCCGTAAAATTTTATTGATTTGGACTTCATTTGATATGGATTTTCGCGAAACAAAAAACATGCAACAAACAGGAACTGGCACTGGCCACTGGATCATATGTTAGTCCAATATCTATAAAAAGTTGCCAAAATATGTGAAAGTTGTATAATATTGGCATAAACAATAAAAATTATAGATACGACAGAGACTTATCAGCATCCCCAAGCTTAATTCCTTCTCGTCCTGAGCATGAATGATAAAATGATATTTTTGATGTGGAATGCTACCTAGCATAAACTTGATCATATGTCTAGTCATGGCATGAATATTAAGACACGAGTGATTCAAGCAATAGTCTATAATTTGACATAAAAACAATACTCAGCCATCCCAACAAACAATCATGCCTTTCAAAATCCCACACTAAAGAAAGCTATACCTACAAATCATATAGTCTTGTCATGCCTGTCTTCTTGAGATCCGTAACTCCGATTGTGCTGAAATTTTAACACGATTTTTATTCCAGATATAAGCTTCCTTGACCCCGAAGTAGAGCTCCAACCGACATACGACATCGACATAAGACACCTGGGCGCTCCTGGGCCCCCAGGCGCGCCCTTGTGGGTTGTGGTCATTGTGGGCCCCCTCTTCTGATGATTCCAACTCCCAAAAATCACAAATATTCCAAAATAATTCTCCGTAAAATTTTATTGCATTTGGACTTCATTTGATATGGATTTTCTGCGAAACAAAAAACATGCAACAAACAGGAACTGGCACTGGCCACTGGATCAATAGGTTAGTCCAATAAATCATATAAAAAGTTGCCAAAAATATGTGAAAGTTGTATAATATTGGCATGAAACAATAAAAAATTATAGATACGACAGAGACGTATCAGCATCCCCAAGCTTAATTCCTTCTCGTCCTTGAGCAGGTAAATGATAAAAATGATAATTTTTGATGTGGAATGCTACCTAGCATAAACTTGATCATATGTCTAGTCATGGCATGAATATTAAGACACGAGTGATTCAAAGCAATAGTCTATAATTTGACATAAAGACATCAATACTCAGGCATCCCAACAAACAATCATGCCTTTCAAAATACCAACACTAAAGAAAGCTATACCTACAAAATCATATAGTCTTGTCATGCTCTGTCTTCTTGACACAAAGTATTTATCATGCACAACCCCGATGACAAGCCGAGCAATTGGTTCATACTTTTTAATGCGCTTCAGCTTTTTCAACCCTCACGCAATACATGAGCGCGAGCCATGGATATAGCACTACGAGTGGAATAGAGTATGATGAGAGAGGTAAATATAGAGAAGACAAAAAAGTAAGAAAGTCTCACATCGACGCGGCTAACCAACGGGCTATGGAGATGCCCATCAATTGATATCAATGCGAGGAGTAGGGATTGCCATGCAACGGATGCACTAAGAGCAATAAGTGTATGAAAGATCAATATGAAAACTAAGTGAGTGTGCATCCAACTTGCTTGCTCATGAAGACCTCGGGCATTTGAGGAAGCCCATCATCAGAATATACAAGCCAAGTTCTATAATGAAAAATTCCCACTAGTATACCTCACAGGGGCCCCCTCACGTTTGAGCGAGACGGAGGGCACCTAGGATAGCACGATAAATAAAATATACATCATACCCAACCAAGATCAGATTAACCCACAGGACAAAACGGATCTACTCAAACATCCATAGGATAGCAAATATCATTGGGAAATAATATTGGAGTTGAGCACCATGTTTAAGTAGAGAATACAGCGGGGAAGAGAGGTGTTACACCGTGCATAGAGGGGAGAGAGTTGGTGTTGATGGTAGCAAGATGTTTGATGTAGATTGCCATCACGAATCCTTGCCCCGGCGGCACTCGGCGCCACCGGTAGAGAGGGGGAGAGAGCCCCCCTCTATTCTTTCCTTGGCCTCCCCTAGATGGGAGGGAGGTTCCCCCTCTGGTCCATGGCCTCCATGTGGTGGAGGGCGGAGGGAGCCCCTCGATATTGGCTCTCCCCTCTCTTCTCTTTTGTTTCGCGTTCCCTAGATCTGGCTGAAAACTGTTTTCTTATATTCCAGCAAAAATTCTGAAAAATTAGGAAAAAATAAAAAATTTGTATAGAAAGACTGTGCAAAAAGTTTCAGAAGCTTTTGACATTCCAGTAAAAAAATGTAAAATCGCGCACTACAGCCAAAGTTTCTGTTTTTGCACCGCACATACCAACAAGCAATCTAATCATCCTAAAGGAAAATCTTGGCACAATAATTTTACAATACAAAGGATTTGTACAAGGGGATAATTATTTTTGTTGAAAAGTTTCTGTAATTAAGATTCACAAAGTTTCCATGGGCATGAACAAAGTTCAAGGCTAGCTCCCACTTTCACAATGCTCGTCCCTCTCACTTTCACTTTTCTTTTTGTGAAGTTTTAAGTTCCCCTCTATATTTTTTTGTTTTTAAACTTTATAAAAGCACTCAACAGAAATAAATGACTCTCTAAAACTTCCGGGTTGTCTCCCTGGCAGCTCTTTCTTTAAAGTCATTAAGCTAGGCATAAAGTGCTCAAGTAATGGATCCACCCGGATCCCAAGGTATATCAAAGCCAATTTTAATTAACAATGATTTGCATTTAGTAGTGAGCACAAAGCAACATATATCATGAAATGATGAAGTCTAACTCTCTTCTTATGCATCAGCATGTCATACAAGAATAATTCATGCACATCAAGTAAAGGCCAATACATAGCATAAGCAGTTTCTTGCAATTTTATCGTGTTGGAAACATAGAGAGGTGGAGATATAGTTCCTCTCTCATAATAATTGCAAGTAGGAGCAGCAAGCACATGCATATTATATTCATCAAAATCATCATGTGTAGTGGTCAAAGGCAACCCATCAATATAATCCTTAATAAGAGCAAACTTCTCCGATATAGTATAGTTTGGAGAATTCAAAAAGATAATAGGACTATCATGTGTGGGTGCAATAGAAATAATTTCATTATTAACATAAGGAACTATATCAAGTTCATCTCCATAAGCATAATTCATATTGGCATCAAGGCCACAAGCATAGAAACATCATCAAAAAGGGATATTTCAAAAGAATCAACGGGATCATAGCAATTATCATAGCATTCATCCTTCGGTAAGCATGAAGGGAAATTAAATAATGTATGAGTTGAAGAGTTACTCTCATTAGAAGGTGGGCACGGGTGGCTAATCCTCTCTTCCACCTTTTGTTCTTCACTCTCCTCATCATCTTTTTCATCCAATGAGCTCATAGTTTCATCAATTTCTTCTTCCATAGACTCCTGCAAAATATTAGTCTCTTCTTGGACAGCGGAGACTTTCCAATAAATATATCAATATCGGAATTGTATTTATAATTTTCATAGCAATATTTAAGGATGGCAAAATTTTCATGTCTATAAACTGAATCATCAAAATCTTCAAACTTTTCAAACAAAGATTCAATTTCATAAGCACCCTTAAAAGCAACAAATTCTTCTATTCGTTCCACATCATAGTAATCATATCTACCATTAGCATAAGAAGCTAAGGTTTCATTGTCATTAAATTTGCATGAAAAGGGAAGGTGTGGAGCATTCATCCTACAGCAACAAGTATAATCATATCTAGAGCATAGATTCCAAGCATACCATTTCAACATATGAATTTGATCCCACAACAGTTTCCCTTTTTGTGTCAAGCGATAATCCCTAAAGTATTCATGTTGATCCAACGTTACTCCCATTATCAAGTTGAACGGGGTTTTCTCAGGATTATCAAAGTATTGCATAATATTTTTCACATAACGAGCATCAAGGGTTTTAGGAGGTTCCCCATCTCCATGAGTAGCAAGTACAACTAATTTTTTTGGTGTTTCGTGTTCCATATCCATAACTAAAGATAGAGAACAACTTAGAACAGGAAATAAAAACTACTTAGTGATAAAGCAAACAAGCACAGACAATAATATTCACCCCACGCTATTGCTCCTCGGCAATGGCGCCAGAAAAAGGTCTTGATAACCCACAAGTATAGGGGATCGTTTGTAGCCTTCTTCGATAAATAAGAGTGTCGAACCCAACGAGGAGCTAAAGGTAGAACAAATATTCCCTCAAGTTCTATCGACCACCGATACAACTCTACGCACACTTGACGTTTGCTTTACCTAAAACAATTATGAAACTATTTGGCAAGAATAAAACTACGAGTACTTTGCGCGAATAAAACTACAAATAAATTGCAAGGTAATAAAAGTGGATAGCTCTTGTCAACAAGAAAGTCATTTGTCCCTAGGCAATCGATAACAAGTACCGGTAATCATTCTTGTAATTTTATATGAGGGAGAGGCATGAGCTAACATACTTTCTCTACTTGGATCATATGCACTTATGATTGGACCCCTAGCAAGCATCCGCAACTACTAAAGGTCATTAAGGTCGTGAAACCCAACCATAGCATTAAGTATCAAGTCCTCTTTACTCCCATACGCAACAACCCACTTACTCGGGTTTAAGCTTCTGTCACTCTCGCAACCCACCATAAGAGAATCATGAACATATTGCAACACCCTACAGCAGGGGCCCCTCACGTTTGAGCGAGACGGAGGGCACCGTAGGATAGCACGATAAATAAAATATACAATCATACCAACCAAGATCATGATTAACCCACAGGACAAAACGGATCTACTCAAACATCATAGGATAGCCAAATATCATTGGGAAATAATATATGGAGTTGAGCACCATGTTTAAGTAGAGAATACAGCGGGGAAGAGAGGTGTTACACCGCTGCATAGAGGGGGAGAGAGTTGGTGTTGATGGTAGCAAGATTGTTGATGTAGATTGCCATCACGATCCTTGCCCCGGCGGCACTCCGGCGCCACCGGTAGAGAGGGGGAGAGAGCCCCCCTCCTTATTCTTCTTCCTTGGCCTCCCCCTAGATGGGAGGAGAGTTCCCCCTCTGGTCCATGGCCTCCATGGTGGTGGAGGGGCGGGAGCCCCTCCGATATTGGATCTCCCTCTCTGTTCTCTTTTGTTTCGCGTTCCCTAGATCTGGCTGAAAACTGTTTCTTATATTCCAGGAGATCCGTAACTCCGATTGTGCTGAAATTTTAACACGATTTTTATTCCAGATATAAGCTTCCTTGACCCCGAAGTAGAGCTCCAACCGACATACGACATCGACATAAGACACCTGGGCGCTCCTGGGCCCCCAGGCGCGCCCTTGTGGGTTGTGGTCATTGTGGGCCCCCTCTTCTGATGATTCCAACTCCCAAAAATCACAAATATTCCAAAATAATTCTCCGTAAAATTTTATTGCATTTGGACTTCATTTGATATGGATTTTCTGCGAAACAAAAAACATGCAACAAACAGGAACTGGCACTGGCCACTGGATCAATAGGTTAGTCCAATAAATCATATAAAAAGTTGCCAAAAATATGTGAAAGTTGTATAATATTGGCATGAAACAATAAAAAATTATAGATACGACAGAGACGTATCAGCATCCCCAAGCTTAATTCCTTCTCGTCCTTGAGCAGGTAAATGATAAAAATGATAATTTTTGATGTGGAATGCTACCTAGCATAAACTTGATCATATGTCTAGTCATGGCATGAATATTAAGACACGAGTGATTCAAAGCAATAGTCTATAATTTGACATAAAGACATCAATACTCAGGCATCCCAACAAACAATCATGCCTTTCAAAATACCAACACTAAAGAAAGCTATACCTACAAAATCATATAGTCTTGTCATGCTCTGTCTTCTTGACACAAAGTATTTATCATGCACAACCCCGATGACAAGCCGAGCAATTGGTTCATACTTTTTAATGCGCTTCAGCTTTTTCAACCCTCACGCAATACATGAGCGCGAGCCATGGATATAGCACTACGAGTGGAATAGAGTATGATGAGAGAGGTAAATATAGAGAAGACAAAAAAGTAAGAAAGTCTCACATCGACGCGGCTAACCAACGGGCTATGGAGATGCCCATCAATTGATATCAATGCGAGGAGTAGGGATTGCCATGCAACGGATGCACTAAGAGCAATAAGTGTATGAAAGATCAATATGAAAACTAAGTGAGTGTGCATCCAACTTGCTTGCTCATGAAGACCTCGGGCATTTGAGGAAGCCCATCATCAGAATATACAAGCCAAGTTCTATAATGAAAAATTCCCACTAGTATATGAAAGTGACTACATAGGAGACTCTCTATATGAAAAACATGGTGCTACTTTGAAGCACAAGTGTGGTAAAAGATAGTAGCAATGCCCCTTCTCTCTTTTTTTTTCTTTTTTTCTTTTTTTTTCTTTTTTTTCTTTTCTTTTTCTTTTCTTTTCTTTTTCTTTTATTTTTTTCTCTCATTGTCTAGAGTCTCATCCCGACTTGTGGGGGAATCATAGTCCCCATCATCCTTTCCTCACTGGGACATGCTCTAATAATGAATAATGATGATCATCACACTTCTATTTACTTATAACTCAAAAGAAATAAAAATTACAACTCGATACATAGAAATAAGTATGACTCTATATGAATGCCTCTGGCAGTGTACCAGGATGTGCAATGATCTAGCATAACAACGATATCAAAAAACAAACAAGCCATGGAAATATCATGCTAGCTATCTTACGATCATGCAAAGCAATATGACAATGAATGCTCAAGTCTTCAAAATAGAGGTGGTGGAAGTTGCATGGCAATATATCTCGGAATGGCTATGGAAAGGCCATAATAGGTAGGTATGGTGGCTGTTTTGAGGAAGATATAATAAGACTTATGTGTGATAGAGCATATCATATCACGGGGTTTGGATGCACCTGCGAAGTTTGCACCACATCTCGAGGTGAGAAAGGGCAATGCACGGTACCGTAGAGGCTAGCAAATTGCGAAAAGGTAAGAGTGCGTATAATCCATGGACTCACATTAGTCATAAAGAACTCATATACTTATTGCAAAAGTTTATTAGCCCTCGAAGCAAAGTACTACTACGCATGCCCCTAGGGGGATAGATTGGTAGGAAAAGACCATCGCTCATCCCCGACCGCCACTCATAAGGAAGACAATCAATAATAAATCATGCTCCAACTTCATAGCATAACGAGAGACTATACGTGCATGCTTCGGGAATCACAAACCTTAACACCAATATTCTTACTAACCACAACCATTTACTAGTACCTCCCACATATTCCATCTCTATATCGCAAAACTATTGCAAGGAATCAAACATATCATATTCAGTGATCCATAAGTTTCATGTAGGATTTTATGACTAACCATGCAAATGACCAATTCTTGTTGACTCTCTAAACAGGTATAAGTGAAGCATGAGAGTTTAATTCTTTCTACAAAAGATCATGCTCTAATAAATATAAGTGAAGCAAAAGAGCATTCTATAAATAACAGTTTTCTATGTGAAGAGAAAGAGGCAATCCAAACTTCAAATGATATAAGTGAAGCACATGAAGCATTCTATAAAGCCACACTCAAAAGATATAAGTGCAGTGCAATGAGCATTATATAAATCAACCATGGACTATCTCATACCAGCATGGTGCATAAAATAAAAATGAAAAATAAACACAAAAGAAGCTCCAAGATTCACACATATCACATAAACGAAACAATGATGAAAACATACGGATACTTGTTGACGAAAGATGGGATGCCTTCCGGGGCATCCCCAATCTTAGACACTTGAGTCTCCTTGAATATTTACTTGGGGTGCCTTGGGCATCCCCAAGCTTGAGCTCTTGCCTCTCCTCCTTCTTCTCATATCGGGACCTCCTCGATCTTTGATCAGTTCATCCACACAAAACTCAACAGAAACCTTGGTAAGATCTGTTAGTATAATAATGCAAATCACTACTCTAAGTATTGTTGAAAACCAATTCATATTTTATTTTTGCATTGTAGCTACTGTATTATAACTTTTCCATGGCTTATACCACCGATAAAAATCGATAGTTTCATCAAAACAAGCAGAACAATGCATCAAAAACAGAATTTGTCTTAAACAGGACAGTCTGTAGCAATCTGAACATCTACCATACTTATGTTACTCCAAAAATTCTGAAAAATTAGGAAAAAATTGTATAGCAAGACTGTGCAAAAATTCTTAGAAGCTTTTGACATTCCAGTAAAAAAATGTAAAATCACGCACTACAGCCAAAGTTTCTATTTTTGCACCGCACATACCAACAAGCAATCTAATCATTCTAAAGGAAAATCTGGGCACAATAATTTTACAATACAAAGGATTTGTACAAGGGGATAATTATTTTTGTTGAAAAGTTTCAGTAATTAAGATTCACAAAGTTTCCATGGGCATGAACAAAGTTCAAGGCTAGCTCCCACTTTCACAATGCTCGTCCCTCTCACTTTCACTTTTCTTTTTGTGAAGTTTTAAGTTCCCCTCTATATTTTTTTGTTTTTAAACTTTATAAAAGCACTCAACAGAAATAAATGACTCTCTAAAATAAGCCAGGAGTAGATCACTAGACAGCGGTCAAAATTATCCTTAGAGAACTAAGGAAATATTTTCTCGATTATGGAGGTGATAAAGAGTTCGTCGTAAAGAGTTACGTCAATGCAAGCTTTGACACTGATCCGAATGACTCTGAGTCTCAATCTGGATAGATATTGAAAGTGGGAGCAATCATCTAGAGTAGCTCCATGCGGAGCGTTGTAGACATAGAAATTTGCAAAATACATACGGATCTGAATGTGGCAGACCCGTTGACTAAACTTCTCACACAAGCAAAACATGATCACACCTTAGTACTCTTTGGGTGTTAATCACATGGCAATGTGAACTAGATTAATGACTCTAGTAAACTCTTTGGGTATTGGTCACATGACAATGTGAACTATGGGTGTTAATCACATGGCAATGTGAACTAGATTATTGACTCTAGTGCAAGTGGGACACTGAAGGAAATATGCCCTAGAGGCAATAATAAAGTTGTTATTTTATATTTCCTTATTCATGATAAAGGTTTATTATTCATGCTAGAATTGTATTGATCGGAAACTTAAATACATGTGTGAATACATAAACAAATACTGTGGCCCTAGTAAGCCTTTACTAGACTGTCTCGTTGATCAAAGATGGTTATCGTTTCCTGACCATAGACATGTGTTGTCATTTGATAACAGGATCACATCATTAGGAGAATGATGTGATGGACTAGACCCACCTGTTAACTTAGCATATTGATCGTTCAGTTTTATTGCTATAGCTTTCTTCATGTCAAATACATATTCCTTCGACTATGAGATTATGAAACTCCCGAATACCGGAGGAATACCTTGTGTGCTATCAAACATCACAACGTAACTTGGTGATCATAAAGATGCTCTACAGGTATCTTCGAAGGTGTTTGTTGAGTTGGCATAGATCGAGATTAGGATTTGTCACTCCGAGTATCAGAGAGGTATCTCTGGGCCCTCTCGATAATACACATCATAAGCTTGCAAGCAAATGACTAAGGAGTTAGTCACGAGGTGATGTATTACGGAACGAGTAAAGAGACTTGCCGGTAACGAGATTGAACTAGGTATGAAGATACCGACGATCGAATCTCGGGCCAGTAACATACCGATAGACAAAGGGAATTACATATGTTGTCATAACGGTTCGACCGATAAAGATCTTCATAGAATATGTAGGATCCAATATGGGCATCTAGGTTCCGCTATTGGTTATTGACCAGAGAGGTGTCTCGGTCATGTCTACATAGTTCTCGAACACGTAGGGTCCGCACGCTTAACATTCGATGACGATATAGTATTATATGAGTTATGTGATTTGGTGACCGAATGTTGTTTGGAGTCCTGGATGAGATCATGGACATGACGAGGAGTCTCAAAATGGTTGAGAGGTAAAGATTGATATATAGGACGACGCTATTTGGACACCGGAAGTGTTTCGGGGGGTACCGGGCACTTATCGGGTCACCGGAAGGGGTTCCGGGCACCCCCGACAAAAGATATGGGCCTTATGGGCCAAGAGGGGAAACACACCAACCACAAGGGGCTGGTGCACCCCCGATATGCGCCGGCCTAAGGAGCAGAAGGAAAGGGGAGAAGAGAAAGGTAAGTGTGGATTAGGATTCCCACTTCCTTCTCTCCCCCCCCCCCCCGTCTTTCCTTCCCCCTCCGACAAACATGGCAGGGGGAGCGGCCAAGGGCAGGAGCCCAAGTAGGATTAGGACCTACTTGGGGCGCCCCTTGGCCTCTCGCCTCTCCCTCCCACCTATATATATGAGGAGGGGGGCGCCTAGACCACACTAGACAATGGCCTAGCCATGTGCGGCGCCCACCTCCACCGTTTACTACCCCGGTCATATTTTCGTAGTGCGTAGGCGAAGCCCTGCGGAGATCACTTCACCATCACCGTCACCATACCATCGTGCTACCGTAACTCATCTACTACCTCGACATCTTGCTGGATCAACAAGGCGAGGGACGTCACCGAGCTGAACGTGTGCAGAACACGGAGGTGCCGTGCGTTCGGTACTTGATTGGTTGAAGCGTGAAGAAGTTCGACTACATCAACCGCGTTGTGAAAAGCTTCCACTTACGGTCTACGAGGTTACATAGACAGACTCTCCCCTCTCATTGCTATGCATCTCCTTGATAGATCTTGCATGTGCGTAGAAATTTTTTGTTTTCCATGCAACGTTTCCCAACATAATCTCCCAAAGGTTTTAACCACTGTACCATGGCAATATCCTCTGTTCTTGTTTCGAGCTGTTTTTCCTGATAGATCTAGATCACCATGTCGTCTCCAAGTGCCCCAAGGACAAGTTTTTTGAGAAGGTCATCAACCCTTACCTTTCGGAGGTGCTACAACACCCTCAAACAATCGAGATGCACGAGGGGGTGCTTCACATCCGTGATGTTAAAGGGCCCAGGAGGACCGAAAGCGTGGAGTCCAGACTCGAAGCAATGGAGCAAGAGGTGTTCAAGTGCAAAGGGATGGTGGAGCGCGGACTCAACGCCAATCACTCCATGATCATGGATTTTACCCATGACCACAGGCTGGATGCTAGTGAGATTGGGAAGGCCATCTTCAAGCTTCATGAGAAAATTGAACTATGAGTATGAATATAGATTTAAGAGGATGAGTTTGGCTGCAGATTTGAGGATTCCAGATACTCGTTCATCTTTCTATGATGGTGAACCTATGCCCTGGAAGATGGAGGACAAGCCCACAACATCATCAACTCCATCATCACCACCTCCGAAGAAAGAGACCTAAGAACATGCGTATGGGCACTCCCCTTGGCTAGTGCCAAGCTTGGGCGAGGTGCCCCGGTATCGTATCACCATCACACCTTTACCTTTATCTTTTTCTTAGTTCGATCCTTTTCGTTATATCTTGGTTTAGTAGAATAAGGTTTTAGTATGATCTAGATTTGAGTTTTGCTTTGTGTTCCCTCTATGTAATGGAGTCCGAGAGTTATATAATAAAGATTAGTTTTGAGTTGAAGGCTTTGCTTTCTTGCTATGATCTTGAGTAAAAGAAATAAAAAGATTATATAATGATCTTATGGGGAGTGATGACTTCACATATAAGAAGTATGTCGCACGAAATTTGTTGGGAGTTGACAAACATAGTTTTGGTCATTGTTGCAATTAATAGGAAGTAATAAAGAAAGAGAGGTCTCACATATAAATACACTATCTTGGACATCTTTTGTGATTGTGAGCACTCATTAAAATATTATATGCTAAAAGGTTGATGTTGGACAAGGAAGACAACATAATGGGTTATGTTTCTTTATATCCGAATAGAAGTTATATTGTCATGGATCCTCCAACATGTTGAGCTTGCTTCTCATCCTATGCTAGCCAAATATTTTGCACCAAGTAGAGATACTACTTGTGCATCCAAAATCCCTCAACCCAGTTTTGCCATGAGAGTCCACCATACCTTCCTATGGATTGAGTAAGATCCTTCAAGTAAGTTGTCATCGGTGCAAGCAATAAAAATTGCTCTCAAACTATGTATGATCTTTTAGTGTGAGGAAAATAAGCTTTATACGAACTTGTGATATGGAAGAAATAAAAGCGACGGACTGCATAATAAAGTTCTTTATCACAAGCGGCAATATAAAGTGATGTTCTTTTGCATTAAGATTTTGTGCGTCCAACTATAAAAGGGCATGACAACCTCTGCTTCCCTCTGCGAAGGGCTTATCTTTTATCTCACTTGCTACCCTTATACAAGAGTCATGGTGATCATCACCTCTTCTTTTTGGCAAGCACTATATGTTGGGGGAAGATCCAGATATATATATCCACTCGGATGTAGATATTCATAAACTATTATTGTTGATGTTACCCTTGAGGTAAAAGGTTGGGAGGCGAAGTTATAAGCCCCTATCTTTCTCTGTGTCCGATTGAAACTTTGATCTCATAAGTATCGCATGAGTATTAGCAATTATGAAAGACTAAAAGATGGTTGAATACGTGAAACTTGCTATATGAAAGCTCCTACATTGACTCTTTCCGATGTTATGATAAATTGCAATTGTTTCAATGACCAAGATCATAGTTTGTTGGTTTTCAATAAAGTTCTTGTTTCATACTTTACCTTGTGAATGAATTGTTACTTTAGCATAAGAAATTATATCACAATATATTTTGCTGTTCTAAATATGATCATGATGCCCTCATGTTCGTATTTTATTTTATCGACACCTCTATCTCTAAACATGTGGACATGATTATCGATTTCGGTTTCCGCTTGAGGACAAGCGAGGTCTAAGCTTGGGGGAGTTGATACGTCCATTTTGCATCATGATCTTATGTTGATATTTATTGCATTATGGGTTGTTATCTCTACTCCTAATGTCTGAGTTGGTAGGATTGCGTCCATGGTTTATTTTTGTCTGGTTATATTTCGTCTGGTTTATTTTCGTCCGGTTTATTTTCGTCTCACATCCCACCACCATATCTCCTCACGTTGATTTTTTTACCCTCACAATAAAAACTTTCCCAACCTTTCCAAAGTTTCCTAACTAGACATGTTACAAACGGGCAGGAACTGATAGCACGTTACCAATCAATAAAATTTAGTTTCATGACAATCAATTCCAAATCCTAATTTTCCTAATACATCGATCTTTGCCTTTTCTATGTGGTTGTTTGGATAAGGAGGGTTAGCCACGGGTATATCTCTACTCCTAATGGAGTAGTTGGTAGCCTGGTACTCCGGTTTTATTTTCGTCTGGTTTTATTTCCTCCCACCTCTCACGGGTTTTCTTATCCATTGGTTTATTTTCACTCCACTTTTTTCTTTCAAAAATCAGCACTTTCCTAACATATAAAAGATCACGGATCTAACTTTCCTAACTTATTCAAATCAACCGATCTCTCTCATTAATGCAATTTGCTTTAGGAAATAAATAATATATTTTCTGGAGACAAATAACGGATTTTAAGAACATTAACAAGTAAACCATGACAAATAATCTCTACTCCTAATGGTGCAGTTGGTAGCCTGATACTCCAGTTTTATTTTCGTCCGGTTTATTTTCTCCCACCTCCCACGGGTTTTCTTATCCATTGGTTTATTTTTCATTCCACTCTTTTCTTTCAAAAATCAGCACTTTCCTAACATATAAAAGATCACGGATCTAACTTTCCTAACTTATCCAAATCAATCGATCTCTCTCATTAATGCAATTTGCTTTAGGAAATAAATAATATATTTTCGGGAAACAAATAACAGATTTTAAGAAAATTAACAAGTAAACCATGACAAATAAATCTTATTGTGAAAGTGTTATTTTTTCATCTCTAAAGGGGGAGTACGTGTGTTGTTTTGTTCATTCGTAACTCCCACCTCTCCGACGATCCCCCTCGCACCGAGTTTTTCTTTCAACCGAACCTAACCTCCATTTCCAGTTTTCTGTGGTCTTTAACCTTACAAAATAAAACATTCCCGGCCAAAATAATTCTCAAGCGAGTTCTAGGTCAAATCCCGCTGGCAAGCCGTCGCCGCCTCCCTCGCATACGGCGCGATACTCCCGCGTGGTGTCGCTGCCCATCCCGCTCGCACTCCATCCCTGCTATCATCCCGCTCGCACGTTGCCAGCCTTATCCTCTGGCTCATTAGAGTCGAGCCCTTGGGTGATTGTGACGATGACATCGGCCAACATGCTATGGGCCTACCAGAGGGCGTGCCTGTCAGAAGCACAAGGCGGCTCGTAGCGGGGCGCGTGGCCGATGCTCATAGCAGCGACAGGCGTGAGCATGGCACGGCAGGTGGCCAGGTGCGGTGCGGGTGGAAGGTGCCATGGGATCTAGGTGCATGTGGCCAAGGAGATGGGGCTGCCAGCCTACCTCCTCTTCAACTCAACGCTTTTGGATTCCTCGGCAACCTCAACTTGGATCAACTTTTTCAAGAGAGGATACATGTTATTCAAAGGTAAATGGTCTTGATCAAGGCTCTTCAGTTTTGTCGTTGTCTGATTTGGCTTGCAATTTCTACAAATGATATGGGGCTTAGTCTTTGGATTACATATTATCCAAACCGGTGTTTAATTTGGCGTCTACACAATCAACTCCAATGTTGCCCAAGTACAACTGGTAATCCCGGCCGAGAGCTGCTGCTTCTTTTTGAATAATTCTATGTTTATCTGTTATAGTTAACTTATTATGTAAGGGAGTCACTAAGATGTAGTATGATTTATGTGATTCAAATGGTTTGTAATTTATAGAATTCACTAGGGTACACACTCATTCATGTATCTATGGCAGGATTCTGATGGAGAAGATAAAGACAGCTACTGTGTTGAAAACAGTTTTACATCCTGGTTGGAAAAGGAAATGAAAAAACTTTGAGTAAATTCATGCATGTTCTACTGCAAAGGAACTTCTTGAGGGATCTCACTGAAATTGGAAGTACGTTTCTATTTTTTTCTTTATAGAGTTTGAGCATCTTGAAGGTTCATCACTTGATTATTCTTTTCATGGGTATTTCTTGGTACAATGTTCTCATTGAGGAGCAAGTAGGCGGAGCACAGCAGTGATGTGATACTCCAAACTCCCACTAAATTGCATAGTTAATGATTCAAATCTTAGCATCTCATAATGGGTGTTCAATTACTTTCAAGTAATTTTATTCGTATATGGTGATCTGTTGTAATGTATAGATATTTTTTCTTATTTATCATGACCATTTTGTAATGTTTTCTTACCATTTCTATAGGGCGCCGATTTCTGCTACCACTTGCAATTATTTCTTAGGTAAATTTCTGGACCAGTGCACACCCAGATTTTTAGGATTAATAACACCAGTGGGTTAATAGAAATCCTAACATAGCGGCCCAGTTTATAAGGGAAAATAGGCCAAAATCCGCACAAGCGACAATGTCGACCACATGACGCGACACAAGCCTACAACCGCACCCAAACACACACCCTCGAATCCCAAGATCCAACACGAGGGCTCTGCCTCTGCTCTGGCTATGCGGCCGCGAGATGCAGCAGAAGCGCCCCTCCGCCACCTTCCTCGGAGCACGCGTGGTGTTTGCCGGCGGCCTCCTCGGGTGGCAGCGATACTAGGAAGCAGGGAGGGAGGGGAACACGGTGACACTAGAGGGGATTCCCCCGCGCCACCCCTGCACACACATCAATTTATTTTAATGTTATGGGATATAATATAAATGTGTCCTGTTTATGAATTGTGTTTCACATGGAACTATTGATGTTGTTTTGAACAAAGAAAAAAAATTCTTAGTAGGGTTTAAGTCCTTGTTGTTAATAAGAAATTTATATTTCAAAACTTGAGAGATATGACATGCATAGTCCTGTAAAGTAGAAGTAGAATTAAACTCCTGGAACTTATGAAGCCGAATAATATTTCAAGTTGTTTACAATTAGGGTGTAGAGGCCATAAGGCTTCTTGAATCTGACACAAGTCATGCACATTTGACAAGTCAAGGCAGAACACTAAGATTTTGGCCAAGCCCAATAAAGACATAGGCCCCGCAGGTAAAAGCACTAAGAACACATGTTTTTTCTCCATTCATGTTTACGTACCTTATTATTTTTCTTTCTAGGGCATATTGCTCTTCTCCTTTTTAATATTGATTATTTTCCTTTTTGTGTGAATTTTGTGCATGTCACGCAGCCAACTTTAGTAGTTCAGTTACGCTAATATAAAGTAGTGAGTTTTATTACATGAGAATATGAATAGGGAGGTGAAGGAGGTATATTGGAAACAAAGTTTTGTTGGCAATTCCATTGGAAATATTATCGTAAGAACCGCCTAAGGTATTTTCCAACTTGTCAAATTCATGTGAATAGAGTAATTATTTTAGGGGAGTAACTACATTTCTGCATGTAAATAGAACTTGCATTGCAGCCATACTTGAAGAACCACCACAAATACATGCCAATATCAGGGCCTCACTTAGGATCTGGTATGTGGCTTCTAAAAAAGCTCAAGGTTCCGCAATGCATCAATCAACTTACTTTCAGTGATGATCAAGACTCCCAAAAAGCTCAAGGCACAGGCACACATCATTGTTGGTTTTCTCATGTCATGCCATGCTTGGTCTTGTAACTGAATCTTGGGAATCCGCTGGATGTTCCGCGAGTGTGCAACCAAACTTGGATGACTTAACGTACAAATGCATTATTCATAATGAAAGTAATATCAGTGTATGTGTCTAAAAAATTATGGCATACTTTTGTAAAAAGATGACATCTTCTTCCAGATAAAGAAGTGATCATGGTAAAAAAATTACTTTCTTTGGGTAGTCTCCATGACTAGAAGGTTGGAACATTGAGATCGATATCAGGGAGTGTTCGTTTGTATAAAAGATTATTAGATACCAGTGGTGGCTCAAAGGTGCTCCCCACGGAAAATTGGTCGGCCAAGGAATGAGAATAGCCACATGAACTTCAAATCTCTATGATTTTGTTTGTATTTGTATTAAGAAAAGGGCAAGATAGTAAAATGGTCCTGTGTCTTTATAAAAGTATAAAGAAATACGGATTACAATGTATGTACATCACCAGCACCACCACCACACTTATGCACTCACACATGGATGGGTACCACAACCCTCCTAACCATTCAACTACTAGTTGGTTTTAATAACATATTTTTAAGTTGTCAATAACATATTATTGTGTTTGATTTTTTGAGACAATATTATTGTGTTTGATAGTATGATGTGTGTTAGCTGATTGTGAAAAAGGACATGTGTTAGCTGAGATGTGCATTGTTCTTGGTTATTTTAGTTGTGTCAATAGCATCTTAATAAATAAATTTAAGCCCGTGGCAACGCACGGGCATTCTACTAGTTGCACATTATGGTACAATACTTATGCCTTTTGTCTCTTATTTTAAAAGATGTATATGAAGAGGGAGAATGCCGGCAGCTGGAATTCTGGATCGGAAAGGAGCAAATCTGAGAGACCTATTCTGCACAATTCCAAAAGTCCTGAAAATTTACGGAGAATTATTTTGGAATATATAAGAATTATTGGCGAAGAAAATACCAGAGGGGACCCACCAGGTGGCCACAAGCCTGGGGGAGCGCCCTACCCCCTGGGCACGCCCCTAGGGCTTGTGGGCCCCCTGGCGGGTCTCCGGTGTCCATCTTCTGCTATATGAAGGGTTTTTACCTGAAAACAATTAGAAGGAAGCTTTGGGGACGAAGCACCGCCGTCTCGAGGCGGAACTTGGGCAGAAGCAATCTAGGGCTCCGGCGGAGCTGTTCTGTCGGGGAAACTTCCCTCCGGGAGGGGGAAATTGAAGCCATCGTCATCACCAACGATCCTCTCATCGAGAGGGGGTCAATCTCCATCAACATCTTCACCAGCACCATCTCCTCTCCAAACCCTAGTTCATCTCTTGCATTCAATCTTTGTCTCATAACCTCAGATTGGTACCTGTGGGTTTCTAGTAGTGTTGATTACTCCTTGTAGTTGATGCTAGTTGGTTTATTCGGTGGAAGATCATATGTTCAGATCCTTAATGATATTCAATACCCCTCTGATCTTGAACATGAATATGCTTTGTGAGTAGTTATGTTTGTTCCTGAGGACATGGGAGAAGTCTTGTTATAAGTAATCATGTGAATTTAGTATTAGTTCGATATTTTGATGAGATGTATGTTGTCTTTCCTCTAGTGGTGTTATGTGAACGTCGACTACATGACACTTCACCATGATTTGGGCCTAGGGGAAGGCATTGGGAAGTAATAAGTAGATGATGGGTTGCTAGAGTGATAGAAGCTTAAACCGTTAGTTTATGCGTTGCTTCGTAAGGGGCTGATTTGGATCCACATGTTTCATGCTATGGTTAGATTTATCATAATTCTTCTTTCGTAGTTGCGAATGCTTGCGAGAGGGGTTAATCATAAGTGGGAGGCTTGTCCAAGTAAGGATAGCACCCAAGCACTGGTCCACCCACATATAAAATTATCAAAGTAATGAACGCGAATCATATGAGCATGATGAAAACTATCTTGACAACAATTCCCATGTGTCCTCGGGAGCGCTTTGCTTTATATAAGAGTTCGTCCAGGCTTATCCTTTGCTACAAAAAGGATTGGGCCACCTTGCTGCACCTTTGTTACACTTGTTACTTGTTACCCGTTACAAATTATCTTATTACAAAACTATCTGTTACCGATAATTTCAGTGCTTGCAGAAAATACCTTGCTGAAAACCGCTTGTCATTTCCTTCTGCTCCTCGTTGGGTTCGACACTCTCACTTATCGAAAGGACTACGATAGATCCCCTATACTTGTGGGTCGTCACACTACTACCTGTGTGTAGGGGCTCCGAAACCGTTTGTGATACCACATTATCGCACACGAGAGCTCGGAGTAAACCTTGCCCAATGTAAAATACAATCCCAGTCATAAATTTTTCAGGAAACATGTGGGATCCCAAATGAAAAGCACAAGTAACTCTTACCGCAACCGTTGGTGATACACAACAAATCACAAACGGTCTACAGCACTTGTATGTGTGCGAAAGGACTCCTGAACCATTTGTGATAGAACATTATCACACACGGTAATTGTTCAGAAATGTGTGCGATGGAGTCTTGCATGGCAGACGAGTTCCGCAGAAAACGTGTGTGATGGGGCATATCGCACATAGTTCATATGTTGGCCCATGTGCCTTACGTACTCTTTCTCAAATAGTTCATTACGACACACCGTTTGGTTTCACTATGTCATTAGAAACGTTTAATCACCGATCCCACACGTTTGAAAGAATTTAGTGTGTGCTGCATCACATACGATTACATTTGGCAAGGCCTCTGCATCATGGCTCTCAATCCCCAACGGTTTATAGGTCGTGTGGGAAGGACCCCCCTATCGCACACACTCACTTGGCGATGATTCAAAATGCCGTCACAGAAAGGGGTTAAAAACCGTTTGTATCACACCTCGCTGTACCAGTGTTTGTCACAAACCTTTTATCCTAAACTGTTCCCCTAAAAATTGATGGACTCATGCCTTTTTCGTATCCGTATCTCATAAATACAAAGTTTACCTTGTTCATTGCAAGCCACGGTACTTGCTCGGGGACGAGCAAGACTTAAGCTTGGGGAGTTGATGAGTCCAATTTATGTGATAGTTTTACTATATATTTTGTGCCTACATGGTAGGTTTTGTGGAATTTTACCGCATTCGCGCACTTCTTTTTGTTGTTAATCCCTCAGGTGATGTATTTTGGATCAATTATCATTTAATGGAGAAAATCCTCAGAAATGGTAGTGGAATCATGTATTTAAAGTGATAAGCACTTTCCATAAAAAGAATCAATCAAGAAGGCCGAAAGAACGGGCACTGTCGTGATTCTAGTGCAAAAGACGGTGTTCCATACGACCGCGAGCGCCCGTATGAGCGGTCGTATGGCACACCGCCGCCATCACCAGATCAACTATTTCCACCCCCTCGAATTGGATCATGGATCAGATGCTCATAGACACCAGAAACTCATCCAGAAGGTAGAACCCTAGCCTTCGGAGTTCATCAAGAGAAGGGATTGGCAAGGAGAAGGAGGGGATCCATCCCATCACGGGGAGGGCGACAACATCATTTCCACTGTCATCATCATCCACATCCTTATCATCTACAACATCAAGAACCCCAGTGTATCCTTCGGTGTATCATTTGAATTACTCATCCATGTATTCCATTACCGTTGCTATGATGTTTGTTGTCCTCATGTGTGAGTAGGCCCCTAGTTCTCGAGGATATGGATGAACCTTGGTATGTGTAAGATCTGAAACATTATTGTTGATATGAGATGCCCTGTTGAATGCTTAGTTTAATAACTTCGTGGATGTTGTGAAGAGGCCCCACTCAGCATTTTTCCTTTGTGGCCACGAAGTATATCACTGTCGTTGCAAAGGTTCAGGGCGTGGAGGTAATTCGAGGTGACAGTAAAAGCCTACCGCACCTAGTCTTTGCAATTGACTGGGGAATTACGGAGAACCCTTAGAGAGGTAGCATCCACGGGGAAACCCTTAATTATCATGAGTTGTAACCCTCTAAGGGAGACTATGATGGTGGCATGCGTGGCATGAAGTCTACTACGAGTAGAACGTGTAATGTACACAGCTCCGCCCAGCATAATCATCAACAGTGGCTCAAGTATCCGGCCTATACTATACTTATGCATATGTGCACTAGAAACATACCAATGGGGATTTTGGACTCCCTGAGAACGCTTTTTATTATGTTGTTTCACTAGTCATTACAATCCTTGCACTACATTTACTTTTATGTTATTTAGTTACAAGTCACAACACTACTCAACAATCATTTATATCCGCCCTCACTCTACTTTAAGTCTGCAATTATCTGCAGGAACAAAAATACATAATTCTCTACAAGAGGCAAAAGTCTCATTCCTGTGCTCCCTGTGGGATCGATAATCTTACTTCTAAAAGGATACAACTAAACCCTGTGCACTTGCAGGCCATCACAACCTTGTATTTGTGCTGGGATCGAATAGGATATTAATTTGTGTGTTGGAAGTCACCCATCAAGATGTGCTTCTCACGAATCAAAGTGGGGGATGTGTCCAAATAACATCTGATAACCCACAAGTATAGGGGATCGCGATAGTCTTCGAGGGTAGTATTTCACCCAAACTTGTTGATTCGACACAAGGGGAGCCAAAGAATATTTATGAGCCTTGGCAGTTGAGTTGTCAATTCAGCCACACCTAGGATATAATATTTCTACAGCAAAGTATTTAGTAGCACAGTAGTTTGATAGTTTTGGTAGTAGCAGTTGCAATAGTAACAGGAACAGTAACAATAGCTGTTTTGTGATGATTTTAACAACAATAACAATAGTAATTAGCAAATATCAATATGAGAAAAGTGTAGTCATTGGATCAGCGATGGATATTTGTGTTGGATGACATTCATCACATAATAGTCACAACCTAGAGCGATACACAATAGCTCCAATTCATAAATATAATGTAGGCACGTATTTCGTATATAGTCATATGTGCTTATAATAAGAACTTGCATGACATCATTTGTCCTACCCTCCCATGGCAGCGGGGTCCATAAGGAAACTAAGGGATATTAAGGCCTCCTTTTAATAGAGAACTAGAACAAAGCATTAGCACTTAGTGAATCATGAACTCCTCATACTACGGTCATCACCCGGAAAGAATCCCAATTATTGCCACCTTGGGGTATACGGATCATAACACGTAATAGGTGCATACAACTTGAAAGCTAGGATCCAAATCACACGTATATTCATGAAAACATAAAGGGTTTAGATCTGAAATCATGGCACTCGGGCCCGAGTGACAACCATTAAGCATAGCAAAGTTATAGCAACATCAATCTTAGAACATAGTGGATACTAGGGATCAAGCCCTAACAAATTGACTCGATTACATGACAAATCTCATCCAACTCCATCACCGTCCAGCAAGCCTACAAAGGAGTTACTCATTCCAGGTGGTTAACCTCATGGAATTGTTGAAGGAGAAGGGTTGATGATGACGACGGTGACGAACCCCCCTCTCCGGAGCCCCGAACGGACTCCAGTTCAGCCCTCCCGATGAAGAATAGGAGCTGGCGGCGGCTCCGTCTCGCAAAACATGATAAAACTTTCTCTTCGATTATTTTCTCCATAAAACGGTATTTATGGAGTTGGAATTAGGGCAAACAGAGGCTCGAGGGAGTCGCAAGCTCATAGGGCGCGACTGGGGGGTGGGTGTGCCCCCTGAGCTCGTGGGTCCTGGGTGCCCCCTCCAGCAGGTCTCTTCATCAATATTTTTTATATATTCCAAAAATAATCTCCATAAATTTTAGCTCAATTCAAAAACTTTTATTTCTATAGAAAAATAACACCATGGCAATTCTACTGAAAGCAATGTCAATCCGGGTTAGTTCCATTCAAATCATGCAAATTAGAGGCCAAAACAAGAGCAAAAGTGTTTTAAAAAGTATATAATTTTGGGATGTAACAACATATTGACCGGCACGAGTCCTGCATCAAGAATCAGTTGTCCTACTGCAGGCCCTATCCATCGCGCGGGGTTGCCTCGATCAAGATAATAAAATCACAGAAGAGCTTTGGGTGTTTAATGACTACACCTCATGTATCCCCAAGGATATGATCCATGTCACCCTACTAAACCTTACTACCACCGATGTTTGGTATAACACTTCACGGCCTCCTTGCTCCTAGCCTCAATGGTGCTCGATCTCCATGATCCTGGGTACCTGCAGGGATGAAGATCACGAACAAGATAGGATACATCTCAGGAAACAATTTTACTTCACACATATGGGCATTATGTCAAAGCCCTTCCATTGATCCCCTCAACAAATACATCGGGTTGCAAGTCTCATGCCTCAACCCATACATTACTGAACTACTCACACATGGAGATTAGATCACGAGAAAAAACATTTAAGAACACATCTTGAAGATTGATTGATTGCAAATATGTCTTACAATGGATGCCTTGTGCGACGCACAATTACATGTATGAACTAGATGAGGAAGCACTATGGTGGTGGTGATGGCTATGGAGATGGAAATGGTGGCGACTATGGTTTTTGGAAGATGATGATAAAGATGTTCTGGCTGCTCCCGTGCTCGTTGTTCTGTTGACATTTCAATGGAGTCCCTTTATAGAAGTTGTATAGGTGGACGATCTGCCTCGAAATCCATGCCAAACGGGTGCTCATGCTGGCGCGTGCACCCGTATAGATCGCCGTCTTTTGCGCTATCTTCCGCAGATGCCTCATGTTTATTCCTCCTTCTTCCATTCTCCTTCCTTTCCATTCCCACACATGATTTCTTCCCTTTTTAGCCCATTTCCTATGGAAACACATCAAAGAGAGGATTTGTGGAATCCTTTGCATTCATTAGTCATTAGTGGCAATATCAGAGCGAATATCTCTTCTTAAATGAAATATCTCGGTTTAAACAAAGGTGAAATGGGTGTAAAAATATCAATCATCAACTCCCCCAAGCTTGAACTTGATCATCCTTGAGCAACATAAAGAGAAATCTGAATAATAAGGAACTCAGTTGTTTAAACCGAAATAACGAGAAGGTTTTGGTTCACTTACGATCGGTACGCCTAGATAGCCCTCCACTTCTTGACCTGAAAACTTAGCATAGATGTAGCGGTGGCAAGCTATAGTGCAAGTGTTAGTGAAGTAAATATAATTGACACAAAGTTCTTGATCTACTAGATAAAACAACTTTGCGACACTATTCTGTTTATTCTAGACAACACTTGCTTGTTGGGAATGCACGGAAGAGTTTTCTTTTGATAGAGCCATAAAAACATAATTTAGGGCATGAAAAGAATGTAGTAAAATATGATGCTCTAGTGCTCATAAGCACACCCACAATTATTTCCTCCTCAATGCTCTTGAGCACTTCATTTCAATCATTGTTTGCTAGAACTTTGGTTGTCACATGAAGGGATTAGGCCAAATAAGTGATCATGCATAGGTTTTCATTGTGGCTTCATGTTTGGGAGCTATGGACCTTTGATATATGTCTCTTTCGAGCTCTGTTGATCAGCCGCCTTTATTTACCACATACACACCCATTCAAGAGAAAGCCGAATAATATGCATTTGTAGTGTTGCCACTACATACGGTAACAAACTCATAGCTGAAGTCTGAGCTATCGCTCTGGACCATTCATTGGCTAGCGGAGGCCTCAGGATAACATCAATAAAGGTGACGAAGCTACATTTACACATGTAAACGTGCGTAGAGTAGCGGGGCCATAGCCCCAGCGAGAAGCTGAAGCGCCATGTAAGAGATGCAACACGGATTTTTGGCATAATCTCGTTGACCCTTCAACTAAGTTCCTCTAGACAATTTAATCCACAAGTGCTATCAAGTCTATTAAAATTAACAATATGGGGTTGAGCATTTCAAACATCATTCCTACAAAAAAAATCTCAACTCCCAAGTCTTGAAAGACTTTCTCTTGTGCATAGTTATTCTTGATTAATATCATTTCATTTAAAAACAGTCCCACGACAAGTCTCGGTTGTCTAGACTAAACAGAACAAAGGCTACAAAAATATTTCAGCTACTAGAAGAAAACCTTTGTCTTAATTATCAAGAATTACTCCCAAATTGCACATATCACACATACTACTACTACATCTACTCTAAGTATTTCATGTGGAAAAGGCAGGAGCCGTAGGACATACCTTCACAGTTGCGAATTTACACACTTCTCTTCGTTACTCTTGCATTCCTCGTTGTCTAGCGTAGATCAACTCCTCTGGAAACAAAATGCAAATGAACTCCAAGGAAAAAATAAAGAACAAGAGCAAAGCAAAGCTTACTCTATTTTTTGGTTTTTGGAAACTAACTTGCAAATGAAAAATTGCAAAGGCAAAAAGCAAAGTGTTGGAACAAACCAACACGAGTGTTTTGAAGCTCCTCGAGCTTAAGTACAACCTCATTACAATTTATTAAAATAATACCTCCACATCTTGATGTAGAAGTGGTGATGATGTCCCCCAAGATTAAGCTTTTGCAAGCCCAAACCGGCGGGATCATTTTGGCGGTTGGTCAAGAGCCCATCCTTGGCTCCAATTGGAGAAGTTCATGTTCAAGTAGGCGGACGTGACTTCGAGAGACTCGGCGAAGTTGCTCATATCTTGGATAGAGCCCTGGAGGCTGTTGAGGTCCGCGTAGGTGGTGTAGTCTCCTTGTTGTGGCTGCTCCTCTTCTTCGTCGGTGGTGAGGTCTTCTTCATCTACTTGTTCTGGTTGGCCCTTCTTGGCCAAAAGCTGCATCTACTTCCTGCGCAACATAATGCAATTGTCCATGTTCTATGGAAAAATGGTTAGGCATAGGAGTAGGCAACAAGTGTGCCACTCCAGGAATTCTGATGCAATGACGGCCATTACAAACTACTATCATTCCAGCGCTAGTAAGAACAAGAATGTTAACAAGGGTGTTACCGACAATGGGGCAAAGGTGATTGTAGTTGGGACCAAGGGAGTTAGCCAACATGGTGATCAGCCCTCCACACACGATATCTCCTTGTGCATGATTTTCTTGATGCGCGAGGTGCAGCAAGAGTATTGCCCCTAGGTTGGGCGAATAACAGACGTCAAGGTTGGCGAAACTAGAATGTTCTCATCATTCACCTTAGAAACTTCTCCTAGTGTCTGCAATGAGTTAGTGATAACATAATAGAAATAATGTATAGCAGAACTTTCCATGCAACTGGCTATCTGCCTTGAGCCATGATGACTCATATGGTAAAAAAGGATTGCCTTGGGTACCGTTAGTGAAATCATAAACATATCTAAGATCATCATTGTTGTTGGTGAAGCAAAGTAATTACACCACTCATCAAGAGTGATGTTGAAGTCTTGGTCCAGGAGACAGAAAGTGATCCTCTCCTCCTCATATGCATTTAGCACCAAACCAACATTGTGTGAGAGACTGCTAAGAAACTCAAGCGTCATGCGTTCATATGTCTCACATCCCTGATAAACAAAATGATGCAACCCGACATTATGACAAATCAAATTGAAAGCAGTAGTAATACCTAGCTTGGCGAGTGTGGTTGCACAAGCACATTTGGTTGTTTGATCTTCCTTGTACTGAGCTTTCGAAATTTCTTCCTTGTTTCACGGTCGGTGAAGACGATTCCCTGAGTGAAAACTTGTGGTGGCGGTGTGGGGGATAAACTCGAAGCACTGCGTACGCGAGAAGACCTCAGTGTAAACTGATACGTCTCCAACGTATCTATAATTTTTTATTGTTCCATGCCATTATATTATCTATTTTGGATGTTTTATATGCATTAATTTGCTATTTTATATTATTTTTGGGACTAACCTATTAACCTAGAGCCCAGTGCCAGTTTCTGTTTTTTCCTTGTTTTTGACTTTTACAGAAAAGAAATATCAAACGGAGTCCAAACGGAATAAAACTTTACGATGATTTTTCTTGGACCATAAGACACCTACGTGACTTGGAGAGAGGGCCAGAAGAGTCCTGAGGAGGCCACAAGCCCTCAGGGCATGCCCCAGGGGGGCGCCCCCTGGCTTGTGGGCCCCTCTGGAGTCCCCTAACCCTAGTTCCACCTCTATAAATTCTCAAATATTCCCCAAACATCAGAAGCGTCCACCAAAATACTTTTCTGCCACTGCAAGCCTCTGTTCCCGTGAGATCCCATCTTGGGGCCTTTTTCAGCACCCTGCCGGAGGGGGATTCGATCATGGAGGGCCTCTACATCAACCTTGCTGCCCTTCCGATGAAGCATGAGTAGTTTACCACAGACCTATGGGTCCATAGCTAGTAGCTAGATGGCTTCTTCTCTCTCTTTGATCTTCAATACCATGTTCTCCTCGATGTTCTTGGAGTTCTATCTGATGTAATCTTATTTTACGGTGTGTTTTTTGAGATCCGATGAATTGTGGATTTATGATGAAATTATCTATGAATATTATTTGAGTCTTCTCTGAACTCTTTTATGCATGATTAATATATCTTTGTATTTTCTTCGAACTATCAGTTTG
Organism: Thinopyrum elongatum; assembly: GCA_011799875.1. NCBI lineage: Eukaryota > Viridiplantae > Streptophyta > Magnoliopsida > Poales > Poaceae > Thinopyrum > Thinopyrum elongatum. The sequence goes on from CM022301.1 coordinate 303,513,756, forward strand.
GTTTGGCTAACTTGATTGGTTTTTCTAGCAATGGGAGAGGTGCTTAGTTTTGGGTTCAATCTTGCGGTGTCCTCAGCTAGTGACAGAAGGGGTAGCGAGGCATGTATTGTATTGTTGCCATCAAGGATAAAAATATAGGGTTTATATCATATTTCTTGAGTTTATCCCTCTACATCATGTCATCTTACTTAAATCATTGCTCTGTTCTTATGAACTTAATACTCTAGATGCAGGTAGGAGTCGGTCGATGTGTGGAGTAATAGTAGTAGATGCATAATCGTTTCGGTCTACTTGTCATGGACGTGATGCCTATATTCATGATCATTGCCTTAGATATCGTCATAACTATACACTTTTCTATCAATTGCTCAACAGTAATTTGTTCCCCCACCGTATGTTTTCTTTCAAGAGAGAAACCTCTAGTGAAACCTATGGCCCCCGGGTGTATTTTCCATCATATATTTTCAGATCTATAAACCAAAAAACCCAAAAATACCTTGCTACAATTTATTTATATTTACTTTAGTTTGCTCTTTTATTTATCTTTTATACCCATCTCTATTAGATCTCACTCTTGTTCGTGATCGTGAAGAGATTGACAACCCATTTTTCGTGTTGTGTGCAAGTGTTTGTTAGTTTGTGCAGGTGCATAGATTGGAGAGTTGCTTGTGCCTCCTACTGGATTGATACCTTGGTTCTTAACTGAGGGAAATACTTATCTCTACTTTGCTGCATCAGCCTTTCCTCTTCAAGGGAAAAATCAACGCAAGCTCAAGAAGTAGTAGGAAGAATTTCGGGCGCCGTTGCCGGGGAGGTTCTACATCAAGCCTACCAAGTACCCATCATAAACTCTCATCTCTTGCACTTGCATTATTTTCCATTTACCTTTCGTTTTCCTCTCCCCCACTTCTAAAATATTTTCAGAAAAACACAAAAATATTTGCCTTTTTATTCGCCCTTTCTTTGGTTCGTCTTTTTGTTTGCCTTTATGTCTTACTTGGTTTGTTTGCTCATTCGCTTGGTATAATTGTGGCTTTATTGAAAATCAAGAAACAAAAAGTTTGTGGATCCTCATCCACTTGCTAATCTTTTTAAAGGATCCAATTATGATGAACCAATTGCTAGTGAGTTGAGCGCACTAAATTATCTTTATGGAGTTTTACTTGAAATCCGTAAATCCAAAAATTGTGATGAAGTCTAAAAGAAGAAATTTATAAAGTGATTCAGGATAGCTCCTTGAATGAAAAGCATGATTGCAATGATGTTATTATAAATTCTATTAATGTCAATTGTGCTAATAATATGCAAAACCCCAAGCTTGGGGATGCTAATTTTTCTATGTCCACTACTTATTGCAATGATCATGATTGGGGTGATAATGCTTCCGATGATCTTGAAAATGTATTTAAGCCTCATGATAATAATGTTTGCAATAATATTGAAAGTGGGTTTGGAAGAGTGCCAACTTTAGGAAATAATGATCCCACTACTTTGGAGTTTGATCAATCTTATGAATTTTTTTATAAAAGTGGGCTTGGAGAAGTAATGACTTTATTCTATGTTAATCCCACTATTTTGGAAGAGTGTCAACTTTGCATGCATGTGGATCATGTAGAGAAAATTTTATATGATAGCTATATTGTTGAATTTGATTATGATCCTACATGTAATTATTATGGGAGAGGAAAATATGGTTGTAGAAATTTTCATGTTACTAAATTACCTCTTGTTATGTTGAGATTGCTATTGTTTCTTTCTTCTTCCTTGCATATGCTAGTTTTTGCTTGTCTTGATAATTTGTTTGCTTATAAAATTCCTATGCATAGGAAGTATGTTAGACTTAAACTTGTTTTTCACATGCTATATGATGCTCTCTTTGTGCTTCAATTTTTTTTCTTTCATGTGAGCATCATTAAAATTATCAACGCCTAGCTAAGGCTTTAAAGAAAAGCGCTTGTTGGGAGACAACCCAATATTTTTATTTTATGTTTTTATGAAAATACACATTATTACCTCTGTAGTAATTGTGTTTTGGTGTTTTAATTAGTGTTTGAGCCAAGCAAGACCTTTGGGATGCTTTGGAATATCGTTGATTTGGTTTAGCTGAAAAACAGAAACTTTTGTGTCCAATAACAGAATTTTTTAAATTCACTGGAGCATGAAAAAATTCTGAATTCTTTACACAAGATTGATATATGAATTTCCTATATTTTCTTAATTTTTCAGAATTTTTGGAATTACAGAAGTATGACTAATATTCTGGTTACTACAGACTGTTGTATTTTTGACAGATTATGTTTTCTATGTGTTGTTTGCTTATTTTGATGAATCTATGGGTAGTATCGGGGGGTATCAACCATGGGGAAGCTGTAATACAGTAGATATAACACCAATATAAATTTATAATGAGTTCACAACAGTACCTAAAGTGGTGATTTATTTTATTATACTAACGGATCTTATGAGTTTTCTGTTGAGTTTTGTGTTGTGAAGTTTTCAAGTTTTTGGGTCAAGATTTAATGGACTATGGAATAAGGAGTGGCAAGACCCTAAGCTTGGGGATGCCCAAGGCACCCCAAGGTAATATTCAAGGACAACCAAGCATCTAAGCTTGGGGATGCCCCGGATGGCATCCCCTCTTTCGTCTTCAATCCATTGGTAAATTTACTTGAGGCTATATTTTTATTCACCACATGATATGTGTTTTGCTTGGAGCATCTTGTATGATATGAGTATTTGCTTTTAATTTGCCACAATAATCCTTGCTGTAGACACCTTTTGAGAGGGACATGCTTTAATCATGAATTTATTAGAATACTCTATGTGCTTCACTTATATCTTTTGAGCTAGGCAGTTTGCTCTAGTGCTTCACTTATATCTTTTTTTAGCATGGCAGTGGCTTTATTTTATAGAAATTGTTGAACTCTCATGCTTCACTTATATTATATTGAGAGTCCTTAAACAGCATGGTAATTTGCTTAGGTTATGAATTTAGTCCTAATATGATGGGCATCCAAGAGGGATATAATAAAAACTTTCGTATAAAGAGCATTGAATATATGAGAAGTTTGATTCCTTGCATTTGGTTTGAGATATGAAGATGGTGATATTAGAGTCATGCTAGTGAGTAATTGTGGATTGGTAGAAATACTTGTGTTAAAGTTTTTTATTCCCGTAGCATGCACGTATGGTGAACCGTTATGTGATGAAGTCGGAGCATGATTTATTTTTTGATTGTCTTCCTTATGAGTGGCGGTCGGGGACGAACATGGTCTTTTCCTACCAATCTATCCCCCTAGGAGCATGCGTGTAGTACATTGTTTCGATGGCTAATAATTTTTTGCAATAAATATGTGAGTTCTTTATGACTAATGTTGAGTCCATGGATTAAACGCACTCTCACCCTTCCACCATTGCTAGCCTCTCTAGTATTGCGCATCTATTGCCGGTGCATTAAACCCAACATATACCCTTCCTCAAAACAACCACAATACCTACCTATTATGGTATTTCCATACCCATTCCGAGATATATTGTCATGCAACTTCCACCGTTCCGTTTTATTATGACACGCACCATCATTGTCATATTGCTTTGCATGATCATGTAGTTGGCATAGTATTTGTGGCTTGGCCACTGTCGGTGTACTAGAATAGGGGTACCCTAGTACCCCGTACTTGTGCACGGGCAGTAGTAGCATCGCGCGGCCAGGCTTGCGGGAGGACAGCCAGAGAGAAGCTCAAGATTATGAAGCCATTCAAGAACAAAGTATACAAAGCAAGAGTTAAGGCCCCGGCAAGAGGAGCTTGCCGGGAGTGACAGCTGAGGCCCAGCCTGGGCATTGCTGAAGCAGAGTACTTGCCGCGGCAAGGTACTTGCCCCGGCAAGTCATTGGCTGCGGCAAGGTATTGGCTGCGGCAAGGTATTGGCGGCGGCAAGGTATTGGCTGCGGCAAGATAGCGGCTGCGGCAAGGTACTTGCCCCGGCAAGTTACCTTGCACGGCAAACTATGGGCTGCGCCAAGCTGTCAGGTGCGGCAAGGTCTTGCCGCGGCAAGCGTTACTGTACCACTGTGCTACTGTGCTGCTCCGGTGCCTCTGCCAGCGTGGCGCTCTGGGTCCTTCCAAGCGTGCGTGGCGGGGCACTGTGTAGACGGCGGTGCACTGTAGATAGCAGTGCAGCAGCAGGTGGGATAGGCTTTTCCCACGCCCACGACGTCCGGGTACATGTATCTGGACAGCAAAGGCATGGGCATTTAATGCCCTTGTCCCCTGCCGTCAGTGGTAGGTAGGACATGTCATCCTGGTAATAGTGGCCTTACTGTAGCAACTTTCCACCTCTACCTTTACTGTTTGCCACCTGTTGGAGACCCCTTTGTGCGTATAAAAGGAGGCCCATGGGTAACGTGAAAGGGGAGGAACAGAAAGAGGGAGAACTCCAGTATTGTACGCAGCTACTCGGTACTGTAGCGCTCCTGGAGCTAGAACAATCATACAGATAATAACCAAAAAGCAGGAGTAGGGTTTTACGCATCCGTGCGGCCCGAACCTGGGTAAATCTCTCTCGTGCACTGTCGTGTTCTTCGCTAGATTTGCTCTTCGCGCGACCGTCTCTCCCTGCCGAACGTAAAGGGGTCCTTCTCTGGGTCCCATAGGTGATCGCGGATTCGTCCCCGACATCTTTGGCGCGCCAGGTAGGGGGAAGGAGGTTGTGTGAACCTAATCTAGCGATTTGCGCGCTAGTTTTTGGGCCATTCTCCGTCTTATGGCTCCAAAAAAGAAGACTTCAGCCCTCGGTGCGTCCACATCCAACCCGCCTGCTCCCGTGCAGGAGGGTGCCGACGTGATTGCGGCTGCTGGGGGGACTGGAGAGCGAGAGCTCCTATTACCTCCACCTGTCCAAAACCGGGCCAGCAACGCCAATCTTGGCGCTGCTGGGTCTGGGAACGCAGCGCTGCTCGCTGCTGCTGGCCCTGCAAGCTCCAGAAACTGTGCTGCGCGTTCTGGAACGCCTGCGCCGGTTCAGACGCCGCGGCCTTCGCAAGAAGCCCGTGACAGGCAGCGTCCTGACACCCCAGGTGCCAGGCGCTCCCTGGATAATGAACTCGCACATCAATCTCGAGATGCGCGGGGTCACCATACGCAACAACACGTTGGCGGGGTCGAGGCGCGGTCGCCTGGGCGTGGAGATGCTCCTTCTAACACCGTTAGGAGTAAGAGCATCCCACAGTCCTCACGCCACTCGATACCTCCCTCACCAGCAGAAGCGTTGGCGCGTGCGCAGCTGCTCCTGAACTTCCCTCCACCAGCAGATAAGCTTGACGAGTGGAGGGCAACCATTCAGAGCCTTCTCAGCTTCGCTGATGCCAACCCAGTGCGCGCGGCCGACAAGAGAACTGGTGACGATGCTGTCACCAACAAGAACGGCGAGGGGGCAACAACCGTACACTCCCCACCTAGACGGCCTCGATCGCCGACACGTCGAAACAACGCCCGTGGCGATGATTCCACGGCGTCGTCTGACCCGCGAGCTCGTCGCGACCAGTGCCTCGTTCTTCAGGAACGCAGAGGAGAAGACGCTCGTACCACTATCGAGCGAAGGAGAGAAGCGCATCGTCAGTCCGACAGACGCGCAGGGCCCGCTGTTGACATGCATGCGCCAGGGGATCCTGGCGACTTGCCGTACGCGGTAAGTTGTCCAGCGTTCACCCGTGAGCTGCGGCAGGTCCAGTGGCCCAATCGCAAGGCTTTCAAGCCTGACGTGCCGGAGAAGTATGATGGCAAGACACACCCGTCGGAGTTCCTCAGCATTTACACCATTGCGGTGCAAGCTGCCGGGGGACGAGACGACAAGATTCTTGCTAACTACTTCCCGCTCGTGTTAAAGCGCAACGTCGTCTCATGGCTCATGCACTTGCCGGAGAACTCCATTTCTTCATGGGCGGACCTGTGCCATCAGTTTGTTGGTGCCTTTACTGGCGGTCATCAACCTCATGGCCAGGAGAGTGATCTTCACTTCATCCCCCAGAAGGAAGGAGAGCCCCTGCGCAAATACATTCAAAGGTTCAGCCGCGTATAGTACAACATCCCAGATGTTCACCCCGCTGCGGTTATTAGCGCGTTCCATCAGAACGTGCGTAACCGCAAGATGCGGGAGGAAATGGCAATGACCAAGGTCAGAGACATTGGCCAGCTATATGCTCTCGCCGACAAGTGTGCGCGCGCTGAAGAGGGAAGGAATCTTCCCGGTGAAGGTGTTGGCGTAGGGGGGAGCTCTGATAGCGAAGGTACCGCCCCGGCAAAGAAGGGCCGGCGGCGGAACAACAGGAAGAAAAAGGGCAAAGCTGTGCTTGCCGTCGACCAGTCCAGCGGCAACGGCAGCGCCGACAAGGCCAAAGTCGAGGGCTCCGGCAAGGAGATTGCTGCGTGCGCCAACTGTCAGGCCTTGGCGGCTGCCGACAAGCAGGACGGCTCCGACAAGCAATATTGCAAGATCCACCGCACCAAGGGGCACGATCTCCAGAACTGTCGACGAGTCGAGCAGCTTGTCGAACAGCAAAGAGCTGAGTATGAGAGGCGTGACAAGGAAAAGGCCCCAGAAGGTGCTGGCGGGTCCGGCAAGAAGCGCACTGCCCGAGGAGGGTGTCGCGGCAAGGCCAAGCAGTAGCAGAGAGACAGGCCTCCTCGTGGCCGCGACAAAGATGATGATGATGATGATCTAGATGATGAAGAATCCAGTGAGCACGAATTTCAGAAAGCCGCAGAAGTCTTGTGTGTTGACGGTGGTGCTTCGTTGCATTCTTCTCACCGCCAACTTAAACAGTGGGCGCGAGAGATCAATGCGGCGGAACCATCTGTTGACGCCAGAAAGCTTCTGAAGTGGTCCGACATGCCTATCGTCTTTGACATTGAGGACCACCCTGACCGCACAACGGCGGTCGGGTGCTTGCCGATGTTGGTTTCACCAACGATCCGCAACCTCAAGGTCACGAAGATGTTAGTTGACGGTGGGGCCGGCTTGAATCTGATTTCGCCCGCTGTGCTCCGGAAACTTCAAATCTCTGACGGCGAGCTTGAGGAAACTGGTACTTTCCAAGGAGTCAATCCAGGAAGGAGTAAGCCGAAAGGGAAGATCACGCTGCCAGTGACATTTGGCGGCGAGCTGAACTACCGGACCGAGAAGGTCACCTTCGATGTTGCCGATATTCCATTACCTTATAATGGGATACTTGGCCGTCCAGCGCTCGCCAAGTTCATGGCAGCCTCTCATTATGCCTACAATGTGTTGAAGATGCCAGGTCCAGTAGGTGTTATCACAGTTCCCTGCGACAAGAAGGATGCGCTTATTTGCGCCGACAAGATCTACCGGGAGGCAGCTGCCGCAACTGCCGCCAAGGCACTTGCCGCTGAAGCTCTCGGGCGGGAGAACAAGAGGAAGTCCGGCAAGAGCTCCTGTGCCCACTCCGGCAAGCGCACCTCTTCGGAGTGCTGCGCTACCGTCGAGGACGCACCAGAGAGCTCCACCGGCAAGTGTAAGAAGAACAAAGCCGCTCCGCCGGCGACAAAGAAGGTGCCCACCAAGGAGGATGGCACTGGTGGTTCCTTCACCATCAGTGCCACACTTGACAACAAATAGGAAAACGCGCTCGTTGCTTTCCTGCGGGCGAATGTCGACGTATTTGCATGGCAACCGTCCGACATCCCCGGTGTTCCCAGGAAAGTAATTGAGCACCACCTTGCCGTTTGTCCCCACGCGAGGCCCGTCAAACAGAAAGCCAGAAAGCAAGCTGTGGAGCGGCAAGAGTTTATTGCGGAAGAAATCAAGAAGTTGGAAGCAGCAGGCCTCGTTAGAGGAGTGCTCCATCCTACGTGGTTGGCCAATCTGGTTGTCGTGCGCAAAGCGAATGGAAAATGGAGGCTTTGTATTGATTTCACTGATGTCAATAAAGCTTGTCCCAAAGACCCATTTCCTTTGCCCCGCATAGACCAGATTGTTGACTCCACGGCAGGATGTGATTTGCTTTCATTTCTTGACGCATATTCAGGGTATCATCAAATCTTCATGGCTGAGGAAGATGAGGAAAAGACCGCATTTATCACACCCTGTGGCACATACTATTTCGTACGTATGCCGTTTGGTTTGAAAAATGCTGGTTCGACATTTGCAAGAGCCGTCCAGATTGCTTTTGAGCCTCAGCTGCACAGAAATGTGGAAGCCTATATGGATGATATAGTGGTCAAAAGCAAAGACAGGGCTACTTTGGTTCAAGATCTAGAAGAAACTTTTGTAAATCTGCGCAAGATCAACCTGAAGCTCAACCCCGAGAAGTGCGTGTTTGGAGTTCCCTCCGGCAAGCTTCTCGGGTTCTTTGTGTCTCAACGTGGAATTGAAGCCAATCCTGACAAGATCAAAGCCATTGAGCAAATTGAAGCACCGAAGCGCGTCAAGGATGTTCGACGACTTGCCGGCTGTGTTGCTGCCCTCAGTAGGTTTATCTCCAAGTCAGCTGAGCGCGCCCTGCCATTTTTCAAAATCTTAAAAAAGGCAGGTCCATTGAAATGGACTCCGGAGGCGGAGGCGGCGCTGCAAGACTTGAAGAGATACCTCTCCTCTCCTCCAATACTTGTCGCGCCTAAACCACAAGAGAAGTTGTTGCCGTATCTAGCGGCAACCAATCAAGTGGTTAGTGCTGCGCTGGTAGCGGAGAGAGAGGTGGATGAGGAGGCAGTAACTGCGGCAAGCACGACCAGCGACAAGCTGGGGGCAACAAGTTTTGCTGCCAACAAGGATTCGTCTGCGCAGTCAGGTGAAGTGATACAAAAGAAGAAAATGGTGCAGCGCCCGGTCTACTTTGTGAGCTCTCTTCTGCAGGGAGCTAGGTCAAGGTATTCTGGTGTGCAGAAGCTGCTTTTCGGCCTTCTCATGGCCTCGAGAAAGCTGCGCCATTATTTTCAAGCACATGAAGTTACCGTCATCACTCGCTTCCCGCTGAAAAGGATTTTGCAAAATCCAGAAGCGATGGGCAGGATTGTCGAGTGGGCGTTGGAGTTGTCGAGCTTTGGCCTCAAGTTTGAGAGTACATCAACCATACAGAGCCGAGTTTTGGCAGAGTTTGTCGCAGAATGGACACCAACGCCAGACGAAGAAATCTCAGAGATGACTCTCCCCGGCAAGGAGACAAGCAAAGAGTGGCTTATGTACTTTGATGGTGCCTTTTCGCTGCAAGGCGCCGGTGCTGGCGTACTGCTTGTCACACCCACCGGAGAGCACCTCAAGTACGTGGTCCAAATGCACTTTCCCAAGGAACAGGCGACGAATAATACTGCAAAATATGAGGGGTTGCTTGCCGGTCTCAGGATCGTGGCAGACCTTGGGATCAAGAAGCTTATTGTCAGGGGAGATTCGCAGCTTGTCGTCAGGCAAGTGAACAAGAACTACCAATGCCCATTGATGGAAGCTTATGTAGATGAGGTGAGGAAGTTGGAAGAACGCTTTGACGGCCTACAAATGGAGCACGTCCCACGTGCTGAGAATGACATTGCCGATGGTTTGTCAAAGCGCGCCGCACTCAAATTGCCTGTGGAGCCAGGCACTTTTGTGCTCCAACTAACTCAGCCATCCGTGACGCCATCAGTAGGGCAAGGCAGGAAGAGGAAGTTGGCTTCTGGCGACTACTTCCCGGCAGAGCTCCCCGAAGCCGCCGGCAAGAAGGCTGCCAAAGCCAGCGCCAAAGATTCAGAGGGGCAACTTGCTCCGACAAGGCCTCGCGCTCTTGTCGTTGAAGCGGGTGCTCCTAGGCTAGAGGCAAAGGGGCAACTTGCTCCGACGAGACTTCAGGTCCTTGTCGTTGAAGCATGCGCTCCTGATCGAAGCGCTGAGGAGCAAGATGCTCCAACGAGGCCTTGGGCTTCCGTCGTTGAAGCAACTGCTCCCGACAAGCTTGTTGAAGGACAGCACGCTCCAGCAGGGCCCAGGCTCTTGTCGTTGGGGCGGCTGTTCCCGCCAAGCTCGTCGGGGAACGGCAGGCTCTGGTAGAGCGACGAGCTCTTCCCGTAGGGCCTGATGTTCCCGCAGCAGAAGAAATGCCTTTAGTCCTCGTTGTCGAGCCACAGGCTCCAGCGTGGGCGCAGCAGATCGTCCGTTTCCTTCAGACAGGAGAACTTCCCAAAGAGCAGGAAGAAGCGGAGAAAGTAGCCCGACGGTCCAATATGTATCAATTTGTCGATGACATGCTGTGCAGAAAAAGACCAAACGGTGTGAAATTGAAGTGTATTCCCCGGGAAGAAGGACAGGAGCTGTTGGCGGAGATTCATGGAGGCATATGTGGTCACCACATAGGGTCAAGAGCCCTTGTTGGAAAGGCTTTCCGGCAAGGTTTCTTTTGGCCCACCAGCCTCCAGGATGCAACTGCACTAGTAACCAAGTGTGAAGCGTGCCAGTTTCATTCCAAGCAGATTCATCAGCCAGCTCAAGCTCTCCAGACAATCCCTCTCTCCTGGCCATTTTCGGCCTGGGGGCTCGACATCCTCGGCCCCTTTCCCCGTGCCACCGGGGGCTTCGAGTACTTGTATGTGGCCATCGACAAGTTTACGAAGTGGCCAGAAGTGGAAGCAGTGAGGAAGGTGACAGCACAATCAGCCATCAAGTTCTTCAAGGGAATTGTTTGTCGCTTTGGTGTTCCTAACAGGATCATCACCGACAACGGTACCCAGTTCACGAGCCACGCCTTCATGCAGTATGTCGAAGACCTTGGCGCCAAGGTCTGTTTCGCTTCTGTTGCTCACCCCCGAAGCAACGGTCAAGCTGAAAGGGCAAATGCTGAAGTGCTGCGTGGGCTCAAGACGAGAACTTTCGACAGGCTGTGCAAGTGCAGCAAAAACTGGATCGAGGAGCTGCCAGTGGTTCTTTGGTCGATCAGGACGACGCCAAATCGAGCTACTGGCCAGACGCCTTTTGCTCTAGTTTATGGAGCAGAGGCAGTTCTCCCCACGGAACTCGTATACGGGTCACCTCGAGTGCTCGCTTATGATGAGCTTGAGCAAGAGCAACTGCGGCAAGATGACGCTGTGCTCCTCGAGGAGGATCGTCTTCAGGCTGCTGTGAGAGCTTCTCGCTACCAGCAAGCTTTGCGTTGCTACCATAGCCGCAAAGTTAATGCCAGAAGTCTCGAGGAAGGCGACCTTGTTCTTCGGCGCATTTAGTCGGCCAAGAATTCAAACAAGTTGACGCCGAAGTGGGAAGGCCCCTATCGGGTGAAACGGGTCACCAGGCCCGGCGCTGTCCGCCTGGAGACCGGGGATGGCATTCCAGTGATCAATTCCTGGAACATTGAGCATCTCCGTAAGTTTTTTCCATAAGGCGCGGTTGCCGGGCCCTTCCCCGGCAACCACCTTTTGTACAAGTCTTGCCGCTGTTGCATGTAATCCTTTGTACAAAGCCAGGCGCAGACCCTGTGCATACATAAAGCTTTTGTATTTCGCAGTTTTTGACGATTTCATGTTTACTTTTATTTTGCATGATTATCTGACATACTGTGCAGTACAGCCTCCCCGGTAAGCATTAACGAGCCGCCAAGCTCCTATATCTTTATTTTCTCTTCTTTCTTTTTCTCAAAAAGACAGAAGCTTCCCTCGCGCACAAGTTTGCCGGGGGGGATGGGATAATGATATGGACCAGGCGTCGTTCAAAGAAACTTTGCCTTGCCGGGTAGAAGGCAGCGGCAAGCAGTGACAAGACCTTGCCGCGGAGAGATCAGCGACAAAGCTAAGTGCCAAAGTTTGAATAACCAAATTCTTTTTTATTCTCAAGGTTATTTTCCTTGAACGATACTACTCTTTGTATGGAAAACCTGTGCGCGACGGAACCTAAGCGTAATCGGTCGCGCCCTTACCTTGTTTCGAGTCCGCTCAACAACCTAAGTGGCCGCACTGAGCGCGACAAGGTTGCTTGCCGGCAGCGGCACCGCTAGCAGGCTGCTGGAGTCCCATACCCAGCGCTCGCAGCGATGGTGCGCGCACCGGCAAGTTTCCTATAAGCGTAGGGCAAGTACACATAAAGAAAGAAATTGCTCAAGGGAGATGACATGCATTAACTTCAAAATATTGCATGTTATATTACAAGATAAGTTGCCGCGGCTTAAACAGATTGTTCTTTAACATGTCTAGCGGCGGTAAGGAGGGAGAAGAATGGGCTCTCTAATTGCGGTGCTCGCCTTCGACTCTTTGGATTTGGTCCACCCTCTCCACGATGGGCGCGACAAGGGCCTCTAGTGGTGCGGGGTCGTATCCCTTCGGCAAGCTTTTAAAGATGTTACTGAAGTCGACGCCCGGGTTTCTGTATGCTATCTTCACCAGCAACCTCCGGAGAACTCCCCGGCAAAGCCTGCGTGACTCGTCGGCTAGTTGAGCCTCGTGATTGACTTGGAGCTGTTGGAGTGCTTCTACTACTCCGTCGAAGAACTCGGCTAGCTTGACGCTAGTTTGCGTGTTCTTGTCGGTGGAGTACCCGAAGTCCGGAACCTTCAGGGCAGTCAGCTCCTTGTCGATGTCCTCGGCTGCGCTGGCAAGCCTGTCTGTGAAGATCCCCACGTTATCCCTGAACTTCTTGTGGGTTGCAATAGCGTCTTGAAGCAGACCCTTCTCCTTCTGGAGCTCTGCCATTAGAAGCCCTTCGCGCTTTCTGGTGGTGTCGAGCGTCTCCTTCAGCGTGGTCAGTTTCAGCTTCAGGTCTGCTCTGGAGTCATTGGCGGCGGCAAGCAGATTGTTCTTCTTGGCTATGGTAACTTGCATCTCCGCCAAAGTGTGGGTCACCTTTGCCCTCTCACTTTCGAGCGTTGAGAGCTTGTCACCGTTTGCCTTGAGGGCGGCCTCTAGTCTTGCCACTTTCTCCTCCGTTTCTTTCCTGTTCACTTCTGCAGCAGCGACAGCGTTGGTGGCCTCCACCAACTTGCTGGCGTACTCTTGGGCCAAGGCTTCGATTTCCTTCTGGTGTTTTTGTGCCTGCCCCTGGGTCCGCTCTGCGACAAGTCTTGCCACCTCCTCGTCTTTCTGTCGGAGGGTTTCGGCAAGTTTCCTCTTGCGCTCGGCAAGTTCTTCTTCGTGGGCATCAAGGTCCACCTTCCGCTGGTTCAGATCACCGGCCCGAGCAGACAACTCCTTGGCGGTCTCCTCCTGTTTTTGTTCAATGTCTTGCTTCATCAGGAGGAGGGCCTGCCGTTCTTCGGCCAGCTGTGCCCGCTTGGCCTCTAACGCATTAAGAGATCGCGCGCGGACATCCGCCAAGATCTCCGCGCGCCTCAACATGTCAGCTTCGGCCTTCTCGATGAGCGCCTCCCTGGAAGCTAGCTTCTCCCGTCGGGCGCGATGAAGATTCAGCAGCTTTTGGAGTAGTTGCTCCTCTTCAGACGTGCTGCTGCTGCTGGCGCCTGGCGCATTCACAAGCTGGAGCCCGGCAGTGGCAAGGATCTCCTCGTCCACAACATCCTCCTCGGTTGACGCTCTGGAGCCCACCGTCCAGGGGAGGCTGACGTAGACGTTCTCGCCGACCCGGATGTATTTGCTTGGCGGAGGCGAGTTGGGTCCTGCCGCCTCGTCAGTGGTTGAGGGACCCGTGGTCGGAGTAGCGCCTGGCGCTCCTGTGGCCTCAGGGCCGTCAGTACGACCACCGGCTCCCTCGCCGGCCTCCTCAGCAGCCTTCTGGGCGGCCTCAGCTTCAGCAGCCTTGGCGGCTTCATCGGTGGGCGCCTTGGCGGTATTATCCTCGGTGGCCTTGCCAGCCTCTTCGGTAGCCCTGGCAGCCTCTTCGTCGGCAAGCTTGTCGGCTGCCAGCTTGTCGGCCTTGGCAGCGGCGGCCTTGGCGGCCTCGTCGTCGACGGCCCCTGCGGTGTTCTCCTCGGCAGAAGAGTCAATGTTCATTGGCTCCACCAAGGAGGGCTCTGCCAACCCGAGAAGTAAAGCAAAAAGAGCTTCAGGAAGAAATTCAAGAAGCCAAAAGAAAGAAAGCAGAAAGAGTTTTGCGGCAAGTGGGTTTACCCGTGTTGAGCTCAGGAGCGGTGGGCTCCCCTCCCCCGTCAACGTTTGTCGTTGGGGTGGGGTCGCCAGCGCTGGTGCTTAGCGCTTCGGCGCTTGCCGGCTCCTCTTCGTGGCTCGGCTCGCTAGTGGGAGCCCTTACCGGAGATCTTCTCCTTGGCGGAGTGGTCGAGGGGGGTGGTACTTCTGGAGCACCTTCAGATGGCTCCACTTGCTGCTCCTCTCCTACACGCCCAAAGATGTCAGTAATAAAATGCTTGTTCCTCAGCGACCGCCAGCGAAAGGTAGTTGAAATACTTACGCTGGGGGCTGCGCTGGGGGCTGCAACGAGGGCTGGGCTCCGAGCTGGCCGGGACGGTCTCAAACGCTCTCCCGGTGGTTGCCGTGGGCTCATCTTCGACGACCACCACGGTCTTGCTCGTCGAGACCTTAGCTCTCTTCCTTGTCCTCTCCGCCAAAGTTTCCTCCCTGCGGAAGCAAGGCCGGAGCGCGACAAGTGAGGACAGAAACAAAACCTTACAAAGATTGAGGGTCGCGGCAAGGGAACTTACTCTTCCTCGTCGTCCTCTTCGCTGAGGGCGGAAAAATCAAAGTCCGCCTCCGTGTGAGGAGGGGGAGGAGGGGGAGCTGGGCTCCTTGGCCACTTGGCGGGGGTAGTAGCAGCGGTCTTCGATGACCCTGCTCCAGTTGCCGGGGCCGCGTGAGATACTCCCACAGCACCAGCCCTTGCCGCGGTTGAGCGCGTCGAACGGCGCTCCGGCGGTTGTTGAACTTCTTGCCGCTCAGCCACTTTGCCAAGCCTGCGAAGGCGTTTCCTCCTCAGAGGGGCTGGGGACTCTGACTGCGGTGGGCTTTCGGTGCCCTCCTCGGAAAAGGAGCCCTCATCCTCCGAGCTGCCTGACTCGTCGGCAGGCTGGCTTGGCCCGACATCCTTGCCGGGTGCGGCGAGCTCGCCCTTCCCGGCAAGCATCCCCTGCTCGGCAAGGCTCTCCTTTTGTGCCTCGTCGAGCTCCGCCAAAGTATAACCAAAATCGCCAGCTTCCCTGGCGAGCCTGTCCTCCTCCACTCTTCGAGCAATGAATTCTATTTCTTGCTCAGTGGTGTTGCGGACGAGCCACTCTTCCACCCGGACCTGCTTTTCGACCGTGGAGTCAAAGAATTGCCGCACGTCTTCTTCGTGCGGCACGTCCCAAGTTGCTTCAACGTTGTGCGCATTGCAGAGCGGCATCATAGCGACGATTGCACTCAATGCGGAGTTGTTGCAAAGAGGCACGATGTGCTTCGGCAGCGTGAACGCCTTGTCGTGCTTTTCTGGATCTGTCTCTTGCTTGAACAGTTCTCGCATGAAAAAGTCGTGCTGCAGAACTGTGAAGTTGTTGATCAGTCCAGGGCGCAGCCGCATGATATCGGCTGGGTTCTTCCAATCAGAGGCCGGCCTTCCTCTCTGCTGCAGAGGAGCAATGCGGCGGCGGAGGAAGTCTGCGCCAACCATCCCTATGGTGAGCCCGGCCTCCCTGAGCCGTATGATCCTGGCAGCGGCAATCTCCAGCTTTTTGTCCTGGGGATCCAGATCGCTCCAGTCTGTGCCACGCGCCGCTGGGGTCTTGCGAAGCTCACAGTATGGTGGCGGATCGTCGTCAATGATCCAACACCATTCAGACCGGATTTCTCCCCATCTTGGGCGGAGATCCCCCTTTAGATAATGCTCCTTGGCGCCCAATCTTGAAACGAACGAGACGCCAACAGTGAGAGGCTCCCCCTTTTCAGCACGGGGAGTGAAGTAATGCCTGAACAGCGCGGTGTTGGGTGCGACGCCGACGAAGTTCTCGCACAGATGCGCAAATATTGCCATGGTGGATACGGCATTCGGTGTGAGATCCAGCAGACGGAGGTTGAAGGTGTACATGACGTCGCTGAAGAAATCCGAATACGGTGGGCAGAGCCCGCACCAAAAGTAGCAAGCGAAGAAAGGGTACTTGCTCACTTCGCTCTCGTCGGTGGCTGGGCGGACGCGGGTGGCCGGATGCGCCTTGGTCCTCGCGGCCCACATGCCTTGGAACTTGGCCTTCAGATCCGCCCCCGTGAGCGTCGGAGCGAAGAGCGCGTACTTCTGCCTCTTCATCTGCGCCTGGGTCTCCGTCCTTGAGGACTTCCCCGTCTTCCCCTTTTCTCCTTTGGGAGGCATGGCGAAGGCGGAGCTGAGGACCGAGGGAGATGCGGACGCGCGCGGTGGCGGAGGATTGGGAAACCGCCTTTGTTTTAGAGCGGAGGAAGAAGAAGGCGGAGATTTGAAGATAAAGAATGGTGAGAGGGGTGTGCGAGTGCTTCTGCAGGTCCCTCCTTTTATGGGGAAAGATGCGGAACCATCCGCCCCTTCGTCATTCGAGATAACTGCGCGCGCTTCCCACGCTCCGCATTCAACGCGCGACGCGTGGGAGAGCGTGCAATTAAACAGCATAGAGACGTTTCGGCTCATCCCAGCCACGCGTGCCCGTGCACTGTTTGGGCCTGGCCCAACAACGCCCGGCACCGTGTGTGGCCCAGGCCCGGGGGCTCCTGTCGGTGTACTAGAATAGGGGTACCCTAGTACCCCGTACTTGTGCACGGGCAGTAGTAGCATCCCGCGGCCAGGCTTGCGGGAGGACAGCCAGAGAGAAGCTCAAGATTATTAAGCCATTCAAGAACAAAGTATACAAAGCAAGAGTTAAGGCCCCGGCAAGAGGAGCTTGCCGGGAGGGACAGCTGAGGCCCAGCCTGGGCATTGCTGAAGCAGAGTACTTGCCGCGGCAAGGTACTTGCCCCGGCAAGTCATTGGCTGCGGCAAGGTATTGGCTGCGGCAAGGTATTGGCTGCGGCAAGATAGCGGCTGCGGCAAGGTACTTGCCCCGGCAAGTTACCTTGCACGGCAAACTATGGGCTGCGCCAAGCTGTTAGGTGCGGCAAGGTCTTGCCGCGGCAAGCGTTACTGTACCACTGTGCTACTGTGCTGCTCCGATGCCTCTGCCAGCGTGGCGCTCTGGGTCCTTCCAAGCGTGCGTGGCGGGGCACTGTGTAGACGGCGGTGCACTGTAGATAGCGGTGCAGCAGCAGGTGGGATAGGCTTTTCCCACGCCCACGACGTCCGGGTACATGTATCTGGACAGAAAAGGCATGGGCATTTAATGCCCTTGTCCCCTGCCGTCAGTGGTAGGTAGGACATGTCATCCTGGTAATAGTGGCCTTACTGTAGCAACTTTCCACCTCTACCTTTACTGTTTGCCACCTGTTGGAGACCCCTTTGTGCGTATAAAAGGAGGCCCATGGGCAACGTGAAAGGGGAGGAACAGAAAGAGGGAGAACTCCAGTATTGTACGCAGCTACTCGGTACTGTAGCGCTCCTGGAGCTAGAACAATCATACAGATAATAACCAAAAAGCAGGAGTAGGGTTTTACGCATCCGTGCGGCCCGAACCTGGGTAAATCTCTCTCGTGCACTGTCATGTTCTTTGCTAGATTTGCTCTTCGCGCGACCGTCTCTCCCTGCCGAACGTAAAGGGGTCCTTCTCTGGGTCCCATAGGTGATCGCGGATTCGTCCCCGACAGCCACCGTTCATATATTTTTTATACATGTCACTCTTGATCATTGCACATCCCGGTACACCGCCGGAGGCATTCATATAGAGTCATATTTTGTTCTAAGTATCGAGTTGTAAGTAAATAAAAGTGTGATGATCATCATTATTAGAGCATTGTCCCATGTGAGGAAAGGATGATGGAAGCTATGATTCCGTCACAAGTTGGGATGAGTCTCCGGACTTTATAAAAAATAAAAGAGGCCAAAGAAGCCCAAATAAAAAAAATATGCCAAGGAAGCCCACACACAAAATGAGAGAAAAAGAAAAAAATGAGAGAAAAGAGAGAAGGGACAATGTTACTATCCTTTTTCCACACTTGTGCTTTGAAATAGCACCATGTTCTTCATGATAAAAGTCTCCTATTTTTTCACTTTCATATACTAGTGGGAATTTTTCATCATAGAACTTGGCTTGTATATTCCAATGATGGGCTTCCTCAAATTTCCCTAGGTCTTCGTGAGCAAGCAAGTTGGATGCACACCCACTTAGTTTCTTTTTGAGCTTTCATACACTTATAGCTCTAGTGCATCAGTTGCATTGCAATCCCTACTCACTTGCATCGATATCAATTTATGGGCATCTCCATAGCCCATTAAATTGCCTAGTTGATGTGACACTTTCTTAATCTTTTTGTCTTCTCCACAACCACCATATTCTATTCCACCTATAGTGTTATATCCATGGCTTACGCTCATGTATTGCGTGAAAGTTGAAAAAGTTTGAGAACACTAAAAGTATGAAACAATTGCTTGCCTTGTCATCGGGATTGTGCATGATGAAATACTTTGTGTGATGAAGATGGAGCATAGCCAGACTATATGATGTTGTAGGGATAACTTTCCTTGGCCATGTTATTTTGAGAAGACATGATTGCTTTATTAGTATGCTTGGAGTATTATTGTTTTTATGTCAATATTAAACTTTTGTTTTGAATCTTATGGATCTGAACATTCTTGCCACAATAAAGAAGATTGCATTGATAAATTTCTTAGGTAGCATTCCACATCAAAAATTCTCTTTTTTATCATTTACCTACTCGAGGACGAGCAGGAATTAAGCTTGGGGATGCTTGATACGTCTCCAACGTATCTATAATTTTTTATTGTTCCATGCTATTATATTATCTGTTTTGGATGTTTTATATGCATTAATATGCTATTTTATATTATTTTTGGGACTAACCTATTAACCTAGAGCCCAGTGCCAGTTTCTGTTTTTCCTTCTTTTTGACTTTTACAGAAAAGGAATATCAAATGGAGTCCAAACGGAATAAAACTTTTTGATGATTTTTCTTGGACCAGAAGACACCTACATGACTTGGAGAGAGGGCCAGAAGAGTCCTGAGGAGGCCACAAGCCCTCAGGGCGCCCCTAGGGGGGCACCCCCTGG
This sequence comes from Thinopyrum elongatum, assembly GCA_011799875.1. Taxonomy (NCBI): domain Eukaryota; kingdom Viridiplantae; phylum Streptophyta; class Magnoliopsida; order Poales; family Poaceae; genus Thinopyrum; species Thinopyrum elongatum. The sequence goes on from CM022301.1 coordinate 303,532,786, forward strand.
CTTGTGGGCCCCTCGGGAGTCCCCTAACCCTAGTTCCACCTCTATAAATTCTCAAATATTCCCCAAACATCAGAAGCATCCACCAAAATACTTTTCCACCGCCGCAAGCCTCTATTGCCGTGAGATCCCATCTTGGGGCCTTTTCTGGCACCCTGCCGGAGGGGGATTCAATCACGGAGGGCCTCTACATCAACCTTGCTGCCCTTCCGATGAAGCGTGAGTAGTTTACCACAGACCTACAGGTCCATAGCTAGTAGCTAGATGGCTTATTCTCTCTCTTTGATATTCAACACCATGTTCTCCTCGATGTTCTTGGAGTTCTATCTGATGTAATCTTATTTTGCGGTTTGTTTGTTGAGATCCGATGAATTGTGGATTTATGATCAGATTATCTATGAATATTATTTGAGTCTTCTCTAAACTCTTTTATGCATGATTAATATATCTTTGTATTTCTCTTCGAACTATCAGTTTGGTTTGGCCAACTAGATTGGTTTTTCTAGCAATGGGAGAGGTGCTTAGTTTTGGGTTAAATCTTGCGGTGTCCTCACCCAGTGACAGAAGGGATAGCGAGGCACATATTGTATTGTTGCCATCAAGGATAAAAAGATGGGGTTTATATCATATTGCTTGAGTTTATCCCTCTACATCATGTCATCTTACTTAAATCATTGCTCTGTTCTTATGAACTTAATACTCTAGATGCAGGCAGGAGTCGGTCGATGTGTGGAGCAATAGTAGTAGATGCAGAATCCAAGCCAAATTATGCACTTTTCTATCAATGGCTCAACAGTAATTTGTTCACCCACCGTATGTTTTCTTTCAAGAGAGAAGCCTCTAGTGAAACCTATGGCCTTCGGGTCTATTTTCCATCATATATTTTCAGATCTATAAACCAAAAAACCCAAAAATACCTTGTTACAATTTATTTATATTTACTTTAGTTTGCTCTTTTATTTATCTTTTATACCCATCTCTATTTGATCTCTCTCTTGTTCGTGACCGTGAAGGGATTGACAACCCCTTTTTCGCGTTGTGTGCAAGTGTTTGTTAGTTTGTGCAGGCGCATAGATTGGAGACTTGCTTGTGCCTCCTACTCGATTGATACCTTGGTTCTTAACTGAGGGAAATACTTACCTCTACTTTGCTGCATCACCCTTTCCTCTTCAAGGGAAAAACCAACGCAAGCTCAAGAAGTAGCATAAAAATCTACAAAATACTTTTTCAGTCCAATACAATTAAACAATATTGATCCTATGGTAGTCACAACATCATACTCCTTTCAAAACATCAACGAATCCAAGCCAAACTCAAATTTGGATGAAAAATATGCATCTCCTAGTCATGGCAATGCTAGGCATGTAGAACATGGACTCATGAACAATAAATTGGGGATCAGAGAGAAACATACCATAGATTGATTACACGGAAGGATTTGAACTAAAATCGAGCAAGTAGAGAGATCGGGCGAAGTTTTGCTAGCGTTTGGAGACGTTTGGAGGAAGAAGAAGAAGAAAAGAGAGAGACGGGGGAGATTTACCTTCTTGCTCGGGCTTATTGCGGCCGCCAGGGGTCAAAACGACCGCTCATACGAGCGCATGTGCCCGTATGGAACACCGTCGTTCTCACTGATGACTTACCCGTGTCTGTTCATAGATGAAACAACCACTAAAATGGGCGACAGCGTACATTTTGAACGTTGTCTTCCATCTTGTTCTTTTTCTTCTTCTGGTCGAAGATATCAAACGACCGCTCGGACGGGCGCATGCGCCCGTTTGGAAGACCATCAAATTCTCTGGCATCTTTCTTGTTTCTGCAAAGATTTCAAAAGACCGCTGAAAAAAGCGCTTGCACCCATTTGAAACGATGTCGATCACTCTAATGTCTCTGGTTGTTTTGTGTTGGAACCTCCAGCATGCCATACGACAGCCCATGCGGTCATTTTAAAGGTCATTTTTTGATCCTTTTTTTGAACTTTTCTGTTTCTTTGTTCTCCTGCGGGGCTAGTTCCAAAACAACACATAGACATATTCCCAGGCATCCAAACATCAATACAACACATAATTCAACTTCCAATTAGCAAATCATTCATTAGAACAACTCTTCCAAACTTACTTCTTCATAAAGAACTTTAATCACTATTTTATTAAAATAAAAATAAAAACTTACTTGTCTACTTCATTCGCGTGGGTTGCCTCCCACGAAGCGCTTGTTTTCGGTTGGTAAGCTTGACCATAGTGGTCATCAAGGTGGTGCAAACACACCGAGACCATAGCTTCTGGCATTCAGGATGATGGCTTCTCCTATGTAGGTCTTCATTTTCTTTTCCTGGGGAAATATCTCACAAAAAGATCTTTAGCTAGTAAGTCAAATCTTACATTCCCCTCAAACACATTTATCACAGCTTTGATAGTTCTTAGAAAATGTCTATCAAGAATTATAGGAGCAATTGGATCATCAGGCATATCTACTATCACAAGTTCAATCATGATAGGGCAATCATTAATTTGAACTATAACACTATGCTTAATGCCTACGGCCTGAGTAAAAGTAGAATTAGCCATATTCAATATAATCTCAGTAGTAGCATAAGGACCTAGATTGAGACTGTCATAAGCAGATTTGGGGATAGTGGAAACACTAGCCCCTAGACCACATAAAGCACTGAATTTATTCAATCCTATTTCAATCTCTATAGTAGGTTCAAAAGCATCTTCTTGCTTAGCTAGCAACTTACTATAAAGATTTTTCCTTTCATCATCAAGTTCACGTACCTTGGCTGCAACTTGTTCAACCAAGACATTATATGCTTCGTTATTAGTTACCTCTGGTAGTGGGTATTACAAAATTAGCACTGGTATAGTTGTACTCTGGCACATGGCTTGTGTCAAGTACTTCGGTCTTCTCTTTGTTGCTTTTTACCATTTTAACATCTTCAATCGGGTTAGGTTCCGGTTTACCTGCAAACTTGGCTAAAGTTAGTGTTTGACTCTCTGCAATTTTAGCCACTTGTCCCTCCATATTCTTGGATCTTCCTTCAAGTAGCTGCACATCATTTGTTAGTCCAACAACCTTACTAGTCAACTGACCATGATTCTTCAAGATATTCTTGAAGTTTTCGTTTTGCTCTTGGCTAGCAATGAAACTTTAAGAGTTTCTTCAAGAGTATTTCTATTGCTACCATTAGTTCCATTAAAATTGTTGGATGCTCCTCCATTACTAGGATAAGGGAGTCTAGGAGCATAACCATTATTTTTTCAATTAGGATTGTAGCTATTACGAGCAATAAAATTTACATTACTTTTTTCTTGATTAGTAATGGCATTCACGTTTACCTCGTCTTTACCTTTCATCACGGAGATAAGTTCATCAAGCTTGGTTGTCAACTCTGTACTACTTTCTTCAATGGCATTCACCCTGTTGGCGGTGGCTCTTTCAACATGACATTGGGCATGGTTCTCTGGCATATCATCTAGTAGTTTCTTGACATCTTCTATGGGCTTTTTCCCATGATTGTTTCTCCTGCAACTGTATCAAGCATAGATTTTGACATGTGATTTAAACCATTATAAAACATATGAAGGATTAACCCTTCCTCCATTCCATGGTTGGGACAGTTCCTTATAGCTTCTTTCATTCAATCCCACGCAAGTGCTAATGGCTCATGTTATTCCTGCTTGAAACCTGCAATCTGAGAACGTAATTTCATAATATTTGCAGGTGGACAAAACATAGATAAAAATTTACTGCAACAATCAGCCCAAGAAGTAATAAACTGCCTCTAGGTAGAGCTAGAAGCCATTCCTTAGCTTTTCCTCTCAAAGAGAAAGGAAATAGATGCAACTTCAAAGTGAGAGGGTCATAATCTTTAATGCGTGTCATGTTGCAAAATTTAGTAAAATTATGCAAGTGCATACCGGCATCCTCAGAAGCAGAGCCTCCAAAGTGGTCCTGTTGAACCATGGAAACTAAGTTTGGTTTGATCTCATACTCAGTGGCTGTGACCTCAGGTTGTGCTATAGTTTCACACATGAAGTTGTTGCTAGGAGTAGCAAAACTCCCAAGATTACTAGCCATAGTAATCTTTTTGGTTTTTCAACTAACAAGACTTGCAACAAAAATTAAACTTAAACTAAAAATAGAAAGGTAAAAACTAAAACTAAAAATTAACTTTAACAAAAACTCTAAACACAAAGACTAGGAATACTAAACTCCTCCCGGCAACGGTGCCAGAAAAAGGGCTTGATACCTCCTTTTATTGATCCGGTAATGGAACAGAAAAGTGTATCCTGGACCTATTTCCCCAGAGGTGACCCTAGGTTATCAAACCCAGGAGAGGAAGATTCCCTTGAAGTAATGGTCTCTAGCTAGCTTTTGTCAAAGTGTCAAATCCAGATTTTGACCGGATCAGCAAGCAAATAGTGATTCAAACACTTATAACAAAAAGAGGTATAGGGTGAGGTCTTAATGCTTACAACCTTGTATTTGCACTGGGATCAAATATGATATTAATTTGTGCGCTGGAAGTCACCCATCGATATGTGCTTGTTACAGATCAAAATGGGGGATGAGTCCAAATAACATCTTGACCGGCACGAGTCCTACATCAAGAATCAATTTTCCTACCAAAGGCCCTATCCGTCGCTCGAGGTTGCCTCAATAATTATGATAATAAAACCAGACAAGATCTTTGAGCATTTAATGACTACACATCATGTATCCCCAAGGATATGATCCATGTTACCCTATTGAACCTTATTTTCACCGGTGTTCGGTATAACACTTCACGGTCTCCTTGCTCCTAGCCTCACCAGTGCTCGATCTCCATGATCCTTGGTACCTGTAGGGATGAAGATCGTGGACAAGACAAGAGACATCTCATGAAACAATTTTATTTCACACATACAGGGCGTTATGTCAAAGCCCTTCCATTGATCCCCTCAACAAATACATCAGGTTGCAAGGCTCATGCCTCAACACATACCTTACCGAACTACTCACACATGGAGATCAGATCGCGAGAATAAAAATTGAAGAACACATCTTGAAGATTGATTGATTGAAAATATGTCTTACAATGGATGCCTTGTGTGATGCATGCTTACAAGTATGAACTAGATGAGGAAGCACTATGGTGGTGGAGATGGCTATGGAGATGGAAATGGCGACAGCTAGGGTTTGTGGAAGATGATGATGAAGATGTTCTGGCTGCTCCCGTGCTCGTTGTTATATTGACATTTTGATGGGTCCCCTTTATAAAAGTTCTACAGGTGGATGATCTGCCCCAAAATCCATGACAAACGGGCGCTCATACGGGCGCTTGCGCCCGTATGGAACGCCGTCTTTTGCACTGTCTTCATGTAGACGCCTCCTATTGATTCCTCCTTCTTCCATTCTCCTTCCTTTCCATTCCCAAACGTGATTTCTTCACTTTATAGCCCATTTCCTTTGGAAACACATGAAAGAGAGGACTTTTGGAATCCTTTGCATTCATTGGTCATTAGTGGCAGTATCGGAGTGAATATCTCTTAGGGAGAGGTGCCGACGCCCCAAAGTTGCCCCAAGCAGTTGAGGTATCAAAATATACATTTCTAGTATATTTTAATTTTACATCATCTTGTAGTTGCATCGCATTGGTGTATAAGGGCACTCCTGTCTTTCAGGAAACACAGGAGAAGCAAACTGGCCCTACTATTCATCAAACTCCAGTATGTACAAGATCTAGTGCAACCATAGATGATGCCCTATATGATTCCCAAATGCTTGGACATCAAGATGACAAGGACATGACACAAGATTTGTAGCTCATGCTAGCAGATAATCTAACCTCTCGAATAGCAACTCCCTTGTAGACAATTCAGATCAAAATCATGAAGCTGATGATCCCGAGACAGAAAACCAGGATATGGGCATATGGACACAACAACATCCAGTAGAAAGGACAAATTTTTCCAAGGAGAAGGAGAGGCGAAGTGAGCGCGGACCTACATATTCTCATGCACTACTGCAGGATGCTGCTAACGCGACACTACAATCAGAGACCCTTCGATGAAACTGTGTGCGATGCATTAATCGCTAACGGTAATGTAATAAAACCATCAAAAATGATACGGAATGTTTGCGATGGCAGAGACATCAAACATGATTCAGATTACAGTTGCGTGCGTGATGCCTGCCATATAGTTCACTCGAATGAACTATTTGCGATGAGCATAACAACATAAATGGTCAGCCAGATGAAGGTGTGTGCGATATACGGCATATAGTTCACTCGGATGAACTATTTGTGATTAGGCAACACAACAGAAACGGTCAGCCAGATCAAGGTGTGTGCGATAGAGGGCATACAGTTCACTCTGATGAATTGTTTGCGTTGAGCCAAGAGAACAGAAAACGTTCAACGTAACAAGATATGTGTGATACGCGGCAAACAGGTCCATAATCAGAAATGTGTGCGAAGACCGATAATAACACAGACGATTGTTGCTAATAAGATGTGTGTGTTGTGGGCAAACGCTTGCTGGTATATAATTGTCAGCGATTGATGAATTCATCACCGACGGTTTCCCTAGTATGGTCCGTGTGCGATGTGATTCCATACAGAACAACAACATATATACTTATAAGGACATGATTGCATAAGCAAATTAAACATCCAATTACATAGGTGGCTAGTACACACATGACATTTGCACACACCAAAGTAAACTAGTACATGCATAATTAACTAGGATAAACGATCATCTGATCATCATCTACTTCTTCTTGTGATGCTTGCCGCCACTGTTTTTCTGGTGGATCGATCCCTCGTCGATTAAGGGAAGGAGGCACTCCCTCATGTCAATGATCCGCATGTGCATATCATAGCATGTGTACATGTTCTTGGCAGCGAACTTGAGGTGAGCTTCATCTAGTTTCCGCGTCCAGGCCTCGTGCCAGGATACGGTATTTATTCCCTTGGCATCACTACAAAAAAATACACTTTCGTGATGATACGTGTTTGTCACAGTAGGTCACGTTTTCTGTCATGCATGTACATCCATGACGATTTTATTACAGAATCAAGATAGTCATACCTGTGCTGTCATAGAAGTGTTCCATGACAATACCGAAATTATCATCACGAAAGTGTCCACTTCCATGACGATAAATGGCGCGTCATGGAAGTGCTTTCGTCAAGGGTAACCGACACGTGGCATCCACCATAACGGGTCGCCGTTAAGCTATCGGGTTCCAGTTTGGATCTGATAACCCATTAACAGCCCAGACCAATGGGGATTTTCCACGTGTAAAACTCTCATTCACTGGCGGATCCACGTGTCGGCCCAGCATTGGGACAGGTGTCATCCAGCGAATGGACGGACACACCTATGATACGTCAACATGTGGCTCGGCCCAACAGTGGCCCATTCAGGTCAAAAGGCCGGCCCATTTGACCTGGTCAAAAGGTAACGGCCGGCCCACTTAAAGCCTGCTAGCGGCCTGTTCGCATATAGCCCATTTACAGCCCGCTAACTCATGGCCCATTATGGCCTATCCGAATTAGGCCCAGTAGTGTCATCTGGGCCGTCCAATATGATTCCAGCCTGTTTTAACTTTGGCCCATGTATGGCCCATGACGTCTTTCGGCCCATATGAGGCCCTTTGTAACTCTTGGCCCATTAACGGTCTGTGGTGAAACTGGCCCGTAATGAACAGTGTATTGCTTTATACCCATTAACAGCCCATTATTCCATTGGGCCATTTCCAGCCCATGTTATCTTTTGGCCTTCTCAGGGCCCATTTATTATTGGGATAATTTGCAGCATTCGATTACTTACGGTCCGTTACTGGCCTGTTCCGGTTGTGGGCCAAATTCAGCCCGTGGTTAAAGTCAGCCCGTTTGTGGCCCGTTAATCCGTTGGGCCGTTTTCATAGTGTCATCAAATACGACCGATTAATGATGGCCCGTTATGGTCGGCCCATGAACGGACGATTCCAACTCTATCCCATTTACGGCCCATAATGCAGTCCGTTATTGGCCCATGTTTGGCCAATTGATCATATGGCCCGTAGAAGGCCCATTGATTCTACGGCCCATAGAAGGCCCATTGTTTCTACGGCCCGTAGGAGGCCCATGGTCACTACAGTAAATATGTAGCCCATGGTTGTTGTGGCCTAGTTTTAAAAAATAGGTTATTGTGGCCACTAGCAAACCGCGGAAAAAGAACTGCACTGACTACAATCAAACAAATAAACAAGACAACAAGGAAATAAATAAGCAAGCAACTTGCGCTAGGCTATCACGGCTATTACACATATTACATCCACTGGGCATCAAAGTTCGCCACCAGTGCAAATATGGGGAACAAAGCAGCATATTACATACACTGGTTGTCAAAGTTGGCGACCAGTGCAAATAAACGCCGTAGCAAAACAAGTCCAGCACTGAAACCACTTCACAAGAGCTCAAGAAACAATATCCTGGGTATCCACCATGCTGGCAAGACGCTTAGCAACCTTATTAGCTTTCTCTTGTTTGGCGCTTAAATCCTCCAGCGCTTGCTGTTGCACCAGAAAGTATGCATCTGAATTCTGCACGGACTTCCTCAGTCCTTCGGCTTCCTGTCGCAGCACATCTGATCGATGTCTTTCAACTTGAAGTTGAGACTCAAGAAGCCGAACTGATTCAGGCAGCGAGTTCGAAGAGCTGGTGCCAGCAGTAGTGGCCAGTAACTCGAACACTACATCAAGACAGGACTTTGGGGTTGTCTCAGTGTCTTCAATATAGTTTTTATCAGCTTTCTTGGAGACCAACAGGGATGTCTCACTATCTTGAACCTTATCTGCATTACTTCCTTTACCATTGCATAACGGGGTACTCTTCTCCAATATTTTGTCCGCATTCTAAAAGAGAAACAAGCAGACAGATCACAGGTTTACCATGTTGTATATGAAACTCATTTTGGTAAACTAGTTCAGTAGTAAGGTGGATAGGATAACAGCATGAAACAAAAATATATCTATGTAGTATGGTCACTGTATGGTCTATATCATTCTAGTTTATGTTGCCAAATCAAGATAGAGATAGTTCAAATCATATCTGTTTAAGACAAAGCAGCATAGACAGAATATAAGTGCGGGAAACTACACAGCAATAACAACACTTGTAATGTGCATGGGATGAGAACATAACTATTTATTCAATTGAAACTGAAATCAACATAGAGCAAGTTACAACAGCAAACACATTAAAGAAACAGGTTTAAAACATACCTGTTGTGCCATTGGAGTTTCAATTGCATCCTTCAAATTTGAAATTAGTTGGTATGAGTAAATACAGTGATGCAAGAGCAAAGGAGTATGAACCATAGCTACAGAACCTGACCTGAGAACAATTCTTCTTCTGCTTTAAGCGTTGACTTGGGGTTCGGAGTGGTGGTCCTCGTGCTTTGGGCACTGCAGTTGCCTTACTAACTGCTAGTGTTTGGGTGCTCTATGGTGGAGACGGTCCTGTGTCAACTGGAACTGGGTTACTATCTACTGGGGTTGGGGTTAGAAGGGGTGTAGCTGGTTCTCTATCCAACTGGGTAGGGGTACAATCTGCATGAGTCTGGGTTATGTGTGGTGGGGCTGGTTCTTGGGCAAGTACAACAATGGTTCTATCTGCATCGACGGGTAGCACGATCTTTTTTGAAGACTGTGTTTTTACTCCCATAGATACTGCCATCACCCCCTCCAATTCAAATGGCTGATAAACAAGAAAAGTAATTGAATGTACAGACATTGTAAGATAGACAGGTGCAATGGATTGTAGGGAAGAAAACAGGGCATGAAATAATTCACATTTATGTTGTCTAACCAAATAGGATAGCATGACATAATTTCACATATATGATGGCTAATTAAACAGGATAGCATGACACAATTTCACATATATGATGGCTAACTAAACAGGATAGAATGACATACTTCAAAATATGATGACTATGTAAACAGGATGGCATGATATAACTATACGATGTGTCTATTAAAGTGGTTGGCATGCCATAATTCACAAACATGTCATCGATGGAAACATGATGGCATGATATAATTCACGGATAGAATGACATAATTCAAAATATGATAACTATGTAAACAGGATGAGATGATATAACTATATTATGTCTTTAGAAAATGGGTTGGCATGCCATAATTCAGATACATGTTGTCTATGTAAACATCATGGCATGATATAATTCAAATATATGATTTATATACTAAGCAAGTGAGTAGAGGGCAATTGCATATATGATGTGTCAACTAAGGAGATGGCATTCAATATTGTGTATATGATGTAAAAACTAAGCATTGCAAGACAACATATGCATGATATGAGTAATATAACCCTGCCAAGTTTGAGCATAAACCTCAGGGGGAAAATAGGACTGGTCATCTACCTCTGAATCCTCCTCTGAGGAGCTATCTGTAACCAGCAAGATACCTGCTTCAGCAGGTAGCATTGTCTGCTCTGAAGACCTTGTTTTCACTCCAGATTTCTCCATCACCAATTCAAATGGCTGATGCATAGGAAGAGCAGTTGAATATACAAACATTGTCAACAAATGGAATGAGTAAGACAAAAAAGGATGGCATGATATAATTCACATATATGACGCTTGGCTAAACAGCATGGCATTGCATAATTCACATACATAATGCCTTGCAACAAGATAGCATTGCATAATTCACATATATAATGTGTTGCAACAAGATGGCATTGCAAAATTCACATATATGGTAATTAGACACTAAACAGGTGGCATTCACACAAAGCATGTCTAAACTAAGCAAATGACATGCCAATGCAAGGAACCATATGCACGATATGAGCAATATAACCCTGCCAAGTTAGAGCATGCACCTCAGGGGGGAAATATGACTGGTCATCTGTCTCTGAATCCTCCTCTGAGGAGCTATCCGTAACCAGCAAGACATGCGCTTCTTCAGATAGCATTGTCTGCTCTTAAGACCTTGTTTTCACTCCAGATTTTTCCATGACTGTGTCAAATGGCTGATGCACAGGAAGAGTAATTGAATGTACTAAAATTGTTGACAAATTTAATACGTAATAAAAAAAGGATGGCATGATATAATTCACATATAAGATGACTGGCTAACCAGGATGGCATTGCAAAATTCACATATATGATGCCTGGCTAAACAACATGGCATTGCATGATTCACATATATGATATAGAAACTAAACAGATGGCATTCACACAATGCATGTCTAAACTAAGCAGATGACATATTTTATGTATAAAGTAAGCAATGCAAGGAACCATATGCATGATATGACCAACATCAGCATGCCAAGTTAGAGCAAAAGACCTCAGGGGGTAAATAGGAGTGGTCTGCTCCCTCTGAATCCCCCTCTGAACAGTTATCTTCCTCTTGATTACAGTCTGGAATGGGGGAAGGGGGGGTTGCTTTTGCGCCGACCATGGAGCAATGTCTGCATGAAATTTTATTGCCATGCAAGGCTCGTCTCTTTTGCTCTACATGTTCAGTACCATTGTGTACAATAACTGACATGCATAGGAATAAAACATAGTGAGATTATGTAAGGAGTGCATGCACAAATCCAGAGTGATGGTAGCAAACTGTGGATAAACCCAAAACCAATGATAGCAGGCAGATAATAGCTTTAGTTAAAAAAATACAGATAATGGCTCCTTTAATGTTTGTTTCCACCCAACATGAAACTCATAGTAGACACCCGAGATTAACTAGATAGTAGACAGATAGTATTGATTGCTGCCCCAATATGTACCCCACAACCATTTAAAAACTCAAGTTTGAGCATTAGTTTGGACCTGACTCGGAGTCTAATCGGTGAACAGGACGATAAAGTAGCATTTCATCATATTAAGCGATGCATAACGAAAGCAGACACGAAAGAGTGTGACCTCTCTTGCGGACCCATGTAGTCCTCAAGGTCATCTGCTGAGTTGATGATGGTAATGCAGTTGTCGTGGCTGCCGGTGGCGGGGAAGAAGATCTGAGGCGGCAAAAGATAGTCTGGAGGGCGGATCCCTGCTGTGGTGAACCCATCAGTCATTGGAGCAGCTGAGCTGGGGTGGACCACAGCGTAGCAGGAGCGGGACAAACCACACAAGGTATTCTTTGACACATATCTGTAACAGAAGTAATTCTGTAAGGGCTTGTTTGAATTGGAGGATTCTAACAATGTAGGGATAGGAAATACACAGGAATAGTATAGGAATGCACGTGCAAAACAGAGAATTTAAAAACACAGGATTTCTGTCAATCTGGGTGTTTGGTTCACAAGAATTGGAAGATCATAGGATGCAAAGAAGCGTCATGAGATTAAGTCAAACCACAAGAAAATGTACGGTTATAATGCTATTATGCTAATATCTCTTAGTCTTGTGCTTCATGAATAGGAATTTGAAAAGGAGGACAAGTGGATATTAAAATTCCTACGGTTTTTCTTTCAAGGAGACACTAAAGGAACAAATCTTACATTTTTCCTTTGCTCCATTCCTTTATACCAAATGCATGAATAGTAGTACCATAGGAAACTTTCCAATTCCTATGTTTTTCCTTCACTTTTTCTTTCAAGCACTGGCGATTCTAGTAGGCAGGCTTGAACAGGGAAAAGCCTACACTCAAAAAATGTTTTTGTGCTACTTCTACTACTTTGGACCCAGGCCACTGCCCTACTAGCTCAACTCCCAGGCCCATCTACAAATGCACAGCTCAAACGCGCAGAAATAAATTATGATGGCGTTCAAGAGAGTCCATCACAGATAGCTAAGTTGCCTGGTACCTCACTGCTTATCATATAGTAGGAGAAACTAATTGTATTTCACGTTACTACGTGTGCTCAGTGGACAATATATATAACATGTAGAGTAAAAAAGTGATGCAACAAGTGTACAACCTCTTTGGCGAAGCCATGTCGATCTCAGCATGATTGGGTCGGTCGGTGAGGATGCTCCGACTAATTTGGCTGTCGGAGGAGGGGAGGAAGATCTTACGCGTTTGGAGATGGAGCCGGGGGTACTGCTCCGCTGTGATGGAGGGTTTCGTCGTTGGAGCAGCTCCGGTGAGTTGTACGACGGCAAGGCTGAAGCAGGACAAGAGAGACAACGTTAACCTGAGTGGAATTCTAATAGCATCTCCAATAGATGATATAAAATACATAACCACAAAGGGCTAGATGTAGAATACATCAGCTGCTCATCTCTGAACTTAACTGTCGAAACTGAATTGAACTGTCAAAATTTTACTCTCGAAACTGAACGCAATAGTAGCAGAAAAGCAGTAGCAGCAGCAGCGCCCGGAGCAGCAGCGCGTGCGAGAGCCGGGGCAGCTAGTTGTGTAGCAGCATCTTGGGTAGTATCTGCAGGGGCTCGAGCGAGAGCAGGATCTACTGCTCGTGCAGCAGCAACGTGAGCAAGAGTAGAGTAGCAGCGCAAGCAAGAGCAAGAGCGAGAGTAGCAGCGCGAGCAAGAGCAAGAGCAGACCAGGCAGGAGACCGAGAGCAAGAGCAGAGCAGCAGCGCGAGCGAGAGCCAAAGCAGCAGTAGCTCCTACTGATGTGGACATCACCGCCGAGGGAGCGACGCCGTGGAGGAAGTGGCCGGCGACGCCGCCGTAGATGGAGCCGCGCCATGTCGGCTCGGGACCGAGCGCCGGCACCACCGTGAGATCGAATCAAGAAGAAAATGCAGCGATTAGTGTAGAACCTCTTTGGTGGCGCCGATCAGGCCTCAGCTTCATCCGAGGAATCGGTGATGATGATGCTCTTCCGGTGGTGTAGGTGAAGACGGCGGTGTGGGAATGGAGGTGGCGCGAAAGACGAGGGGAACGTCGGGCAGCTCCTTGGAGGTGGAGGACGGGGTGGCTGAACCGGCGGGACGACGAGATCGACGACGGATCCTCATCGGTGCGGTGGATGAGGGACGTCGAGGTGTTGCTGTGGACGACGTCATCGGGGAAGAGGCTCCGGCTGGGTGGCGGACGGAGGAGGGTGTGGGGCTTCGCGGGTTTCGCTGCCTCGGTGTACGAATGGGGGCGGATGGGATGGGAGGGGGGAACCATGGCTTAGGGATACGCTTGTCCGAAATGTGGGGTAAGTTACGAAAGTACCCCCACCGATTTGAGCTAGGCGGTTCTTTCGGTTCAGGGGTATCACGGGCATTTCACGTGTCGGGATTTCGCAGGAGGTGGGAGTTTTCGCGCGCGTTGTAATTTTGGGATAGCAAGGCGTGGGTTGAGATGGAGGGAGTTTTCGGAGCACAACGAGACAAAGAGATATCTTAAAATTTTGGGGTAACAAGGCGCGGGTCGAATAGGCGGGAGTTTCACAGCATGATAGATAGAGATGCTAGCTTGAAATTTCGGCATAACAAGGCGCGGCTTGAAATTTCGGGAGAACAAGCTTAACGTGTACAAAAAAAAGACAATTCGCACCTCACTAGAGAGAGCCATGTCCTGTTTTACTATATTACTAGAAATGCATTCAAATACAACATCAAAAACCTAAAAAAATCGGGACAACAAACTTAACGTGTACAGTACCAAATCAATTTGCACTTCCCTCAACAATAAAAAAACAATTCGTGTTGTCTAGCATATGGACTAAATTTGAGTACATTTTCCCTGTTTGAATGGGATTGTACTCAGGTTAGTTATACAACCATCTAAATATTATCTTCATAACACATGACATGAATATAGGAGTAGTAAATTCCCATATAAATATGAACTACATGTACATACGATCTCGAATTCAAATATATGTATCCATTTTATGTTGAATTCAAATCATAGTACATGTATGCTCTACCTAGATGTTCAGAATCTAAACCATGTATGATACTATGTACAATGTGTTTAACACGCACAACACACACACACCATTTAGACTAGTAAGGTACACGTACATTGCACGCATGAGATTTGGCAACCAAATTATGAATAAATATCACATTATAGCATGTAAGCTTTGAGTCATATATGCATGATGTAGATGTTCGTTTTATTCTTATAGTTCACCTCATTCAAAATCAATTAGTTTTTATAAAAAAGCTAATCTATTTTAACATTCATGGAATTGTGAGTTGTAAAGCATAAAGTAAAAATAAATAATGGCAATTCATCTAGAAAAAAAATTGGGCAATTATGATACGGAAGATTCTAGAACAAAGGAGAAGTGCTTGTGTTTTGAGGTTTGTGCATTATGCTTAAGTTCAACCATGGAGTCTTCTAGATTGTACATGTGGCAAAATCTGGTGGAATGTAGATGATATCCAACGGCCAGTAGTGCTCGGATTTGCCATCTCTGCACCGTCGGATTGGCTTCATCCAACGACCATCTTTCAAAGTTATTCGCACACTATATAGGGGTATAGATATGTGATGCGAAAGCCACCCATCATCTCCAATTTGAATAGTGTGTCCATGCACGGATGCAATATGGCCAAACAATGCCTGCCATCGGTATCTCAAATTCAAATCAGTCTAACCTTGTTCAATGTGTATACAGTATAGCATGCTCGTTTCCAAACCACACCACGCATATCTCAGTTATATTCATGCATGCATGGGTTTCAAACATCATGATCTCTTATCCAAATATTTGAATTCAACTTTACATTGATTATGACCTCACCTAGTCTTTTACACCCACACAGTCGTCTTCTCTTTATAATTGTACCACTAACTTTCTCTCGTGCATGCATGGACACACACTACCACTCGGCATTATCCATTGCACACATGCAATCTTTTTTTTCAGGTCGGTCTCCCATGCATGCACACACACACCTCCCCCTCTTCATCACTTCAGGCATTCTTTATCTCTCACATGCATGCACAACGATCGATGTTCCTCTATGTGTGTATATATATAGCTAGGTCTTTCCCAGTTTTCCACACAAACTGATCGATCTATAAATCTAGTCAGGTCTCACCCTCTTTCCCACGTACACATCAATCAATCTATACCTCTCTATATAGGATTACATAGCTGATACACCCACATTATCTATCCATCATCCCCCTCTCATCATCCATGCCTTCCGCTTCATCTCTCAGACGCGCGCATAGTGGCGAAGACAGGGGCAGCAAGGGCCCTGGCCCCTCCTAACATCACTATATACTGAGGCTAATATGAATGTGATCAGTAGATCAATTGCTGGTAAAATGGTTTAAGTTGATGAATTGGCCCTCCCCGTAAAGGATTAGCAATGCTTGGCCCCCTAGCTCATTTATTTTTCATGGCTCCGCCACTGTGCGCGACCGTGCACGTTCTCGCCCCCTCTCTTTAAATATCGATCTCGCACTTGTGCACTCCTTCATAGTCTCTTTCCACTTGGCCCCTCACACCATCTTCCAACGCCCCACCCCCCCCCCAATATCCTAGTGCTTGTATGCTCGTAGAGCTCTTCCCTCTATCTATCTCTATCGATATCTCGCGGGGTCGACCCCTCCCGTCCCTTCTCGTATATCACCCCGGCCCCATGCACATACATGTATGTATATAGGCCTCTCCTTCACACAAATTGCATTGACACGTATTCCCTCACCATATCTTAGTATCTCTCACACACACGGACTACGTGTGCGAAAGAGAAGAGGTGCACACACGCACTCGTTCCCACATACAAACGCGCGGGTGCACGGTGGAGCACACTTGTACAAAAAATGAGCGTGTAAAAAGGCTTTCTATGATGTGCCACTAGTCTATATCTATACCTCTATATCAATATCTATATCTATACCCCTATATTGAGTGCGAATAAATTTGAAATATGGTCATTGGATGAAGCCAATCAGACGGTGCAGAGACGGCAAATCCGAGCACTACTGGCCATTGGATATCATCTACATTCCACCAGATTCTGCCACATGTACAATCTAGAAGACTCCATGGTTGAACTTAAGCATAATGCACAAACCTCAAAACACAAGTACTTCTCCTTTGTTCTAGAATCTTCCGTATCATAATTGCCCAAACTTTTTTTCTAGTTGAATTGCCATTATTTTTTTTACTTTATGCTTTACAACGCACAATTCCATAAATCATAAAATAGATTAACTTTTTTATAAAAACTAATTGATTTTGAATGAGATGAACTATAAGAATTAAACGAACGTCTACATCATGCATATATGACTCAGAGCTTACATGCTATAGTGTGGTATTTATTCATAATTTGGTTGCCAAATCTCATGCCTGCAATGCACGTGTACCTTACTAGTACTTCCAGTATGTGCAAAACACGTAAATTAGAATTCCAATGGCACGCTACAAAGTGTCTCTCCCTTTTCAGTTAATATATTATGATTAAAATGATGTGGGGGCATCCATGAAGCCACGTGGCACATGTGGAGGCGTTGTCGCGACCTCCTTGTGTGGATTGATCACAGTGACATGCTGCTGGTTCCAGAAGAATGTACTCGTCCTCTCTCACACACACTGGCACTACATGCACAAAGCAAAGATGTGCACGCACGCACTCATTCCCTCGCACGCACACGCGGGTACACGGTGGGACGCATTTTTGTACGAAGATCCACCCCATGTGATAATTTGACGCGTGTAAAGTCGTTCACTTCATTGATGGTCAATTAATACACTGCATGCAAATTGAGTGGACGTGAGGGAGGAAGTAGTTGAGAAAGACATTACTACTCCACTGCGTGCATGCGAGTAGTTAAATCATGGGTTGCTACTTCCATTGGTCTCCTTCGTATTTTGTGCCAATTTTTGACCATAATTTTATGTAACACAATATTTATGCATGTCATAAAAATTAATGTCATCGAAAACTATGTTCAAATGTGATTCCAATGATATAATTTTTGGTGACATGCATTAACATTTTCTTAGTTAAATTTTTGGTCAAAAATTGGCACAAAATAAAAAGGGGGCCAATAAACCAGGACGCAGGCAGGATGATCAATTTTTGCCTGGGTTACTGTTGGTGGCCTTTGTATTTAAATATGGACGGAGTGGAGTAGTACTATCTTTATCTTAGCCTCGTAGGGCTCTCCCAGCACCTACGCTTGCCTCCCCGCCTCGCCCACCGGATCCCGCCATGGATAATCCCTTAGATCCCAGGATCCCGCGGGCTGCCCTCTCGCTGCGGCCCGCAGCACTGCCGCCTTTGAGCGAAACCCACATGTGTTTTAGAGGGGATCCATTGCTCTGGAATCACAGATCGGTGGCGCCGGAGGACATGCCAGGGCTGCATTTTAGGTGGTGGGCAGCAAGGGCAAATCAAATCAAGGAAGCGTCGCATCGATTGGAGACAAGTTCGAAGGAGTTGTGCCTGGCGAAGCACAAGGTGGAGGCGCATGTCGATCTCAGGGGAGAGATGCTAAGGGATGTCAGCATCTGGCAGCGTCGCATTGATTTCGAGCTGGGGCTAATGGCAGAGATCATATTCACGGAGTCGACTGCGGAGGAAAGAACGTGCATGCATGCGGAATGGCATGAGCAGCCAGTGCAACTATTCAAATGGGCGGTAGGAGAAGCCAAATCGCGGGACCAGCTGCGGCGGCGCCGCTGGGCATGCATCATAGGTGAGGTGAGCTACCCTCCTTCCTCGCCAGCGATGTAGTGACCTACTCGGTTGCTGCTGCAGTGAACTTGCGGCGCCATGGGAGTTTGCAACCATGACAATCAGTCCATCTATATGTATTGTATTCCTGTGAAAATACTTGGTCGTTTGAAAAAAGATGGTAATTGATTTATCACTAGTCTTTGAATGCTTGGTCGTGACAATCACCCAAAGCCACAACCAGAAGTCTCCATCATGTAATACTTACGGTCGGTCAAACCAACAGATGGTCGGTCGGACCCGCGTCTCACCGAAGGGACACGCATCGGCTTGGTCTGCCATGTACGACCAGTTACATCACTGACTTGTGCGACCGCATTTGAGCAGTAGTACTTGAAATTTGTGTTCCAAGAAACTCATCGGGAGCCGTTTCAGGCCTCGAAACCAAAACCATCAATTAATCTTTAGCTTGTTCCCATCACATTCCAAAGTAGTACTACCATGCTATAATTAAGTGCAAACCTGCTCACACCTAGTACTACATATCAAACCTGAACGTGTTCCCACTATGAAGGTTTTAGTACTAGTGCTAGTACTAGGTTCTAAAAAGGGGAAGTACCTAGCCAAAAATCACTCTACCTTCCTCCTCATAAGTCTTTCTTGTTCGTCCGTCCTTGCCATGGCCGGTGTGCAGAGCTCTAGGTCGAGAACTACTCGTAACAAGGGAGCGGCGACCAAGGCCGCGAAAAAAAAGAGAGGGCTCGCCGCCTCGCAGAGACCTCGAAAGATCTCTCACGGGCAGGCGAGGGCTCCCAGGAGCACCCTAGCCGCGGAGGTGAACATGCCGAGCTGGCGGTGCTGGAGACGTTATTCCTCGACGACATGCCTGATCAGCTCAATAAGCAGAAGGAGTTCATCGATGGCTTGGTGGAGCTGCTGAAGGAGAGCCTCGACGACATGCCCGCTGAGCTCAATAAGAAGGAGGAGTTGACCGCCTGCTTGGTGATGCTGCTGAAGGAGAGCATTGCCTCAGGTAAGAAGGCGACCGGCGAAATCCTGCAACTTCAGGAGGACAAGGCGAAGCTCCGCCACGAGCTCGACCTGCTGAAGGAGGAGAACGCTGGCTGGAAGAAGCTGCATGAGAAGAGTAGTTCCTCGATGAAGATGCTGCACGCCCTCGTCATGGAACAGAAGGAGGAGTTGGCGAAGCTCCGCATCGAGCACCCGGCTGCTGTCAAGGTACGTAATGCGGCCGTGGAACAGATGATAAAGGCTCGCGTCAAGAAATCGCGCGTCATGGATAGAATGAAGAAGATGGCAGAGGAGATGTGCGAGGAGATGGATGTCGTGGAGGCGATGAAGAAGCAGTTACAACTCCGCGGCCAGCAACCCTTCATGTAGTAGAGAGCAGCGCCCCAGACTTGTGTGTGCGTCTTCCTTCTTTATTTGGGGGGATAATCTTCCTTCTTCTTATGCTCCTGTGTTTCTTCTTTTGCTTTGGGTGTTTCGACGCACGTGTCATGTTCTCTGCGAGGCATGAATAGAACAATGCTAACGATGAGTGGCGCTGTGGGATCGATGACTAGCAAATTTGATCATTTTTATCGCCATATCGCACTGGGCTGCTGTGTTTCGTGCTCCTCCATCGTACTAGTACTCCAGTGGAAAACTTGAGTATACCGCACGGTTCTTTGCTCCTCCTCAGGTCGTCGACAACATTTATATGAGCAGTCAAATCACAAGGCCCTGCCTTCCAGCAGTAATGAACCATCAAATCACAAAGGCCCTCGCCTCTCGTGAAACCAACCAAGCGAGACTGCCCCGCCCTCTAGCCTTTTAAATGTTTACTTTTGTATAGTAGTAGTATCGATGGATTGCACCATGGAGCAAAACTAACAAGATGAAATTAAAGAAAAAAGGTGGTACATATAGGGAGCGCTCGTCGCCAAATTATGCATATAGTACTATTAAAAAAGCTAGTACGTGCTTAGATGGGGTGCTAAAGTCTATTAAAGAAATTAGCATACCTATTTAATTCATTGACAACTAAACTCCTTCATGCTTTGGGTAAACTTCTCTCATTTAAGTTATTTTTTTAGAATTACATATCTCATTTAAGTGTTTTGCGTATGTGGCATGCTTAGAGCATGGTTAATAGTATAGCCAACTGCTGGCTATATGATGTTGGCCATATATATTGAACGTATATAATGTGAAGAAACGAGTGGTAGTACTACCAACTACAAGATGAACTGTAAGAAATACTAGTATGTACATACTGAAGAGTTAAAGTAACGAGAAGGAACATAATATAGTTCTACTGGGGGCTCAGCACAACACACCCCTCAAATAAAACTAAGCACCCTGAAATTAAACTAAGCAACTAATCCGGTAGACACTGCATTAGAACCACCATGAGCAACGACACTGCCACCTTACTCGGACTCCTCGTCCACATGCTCGACTTCGTCCTTGTCCCTCTTCCTCTTGGCCGATACTTCTTTGCTTGAACCGCACACTTGGCTCTCGCTCTTCATCCAACCCTTGTAGATATTGAAACAAAGGTAGGCATCCATTGCAGCGTACTGGATGTGGTCTCTATCTAGTACATTCTACTGCCATGTAAGATGAAACTCGGGCGGAGGTTTTGTCAGTTTACCGTACGAAGGATCAACCATGGCTCCTGTCAGGGTCAGCATTGAAGGCTGACAGGAGGGCACCAGCCCATTCTTCTGGAGGTCAAAGGGCTGGCCTACAACAAGGCCTATCCGACTCAGGACTCTTCTGTAGTTCGTAAAGTCTACAGTTACGAATTTGACTTTGCTGCTCGCGAGGAAGTTCTTAAAATCCTTGCACTCAACATCGGCATGGCATATGTCGTAGACCAAGCACAAGTTATGCACGCAAACCTGGATCACGGCAGGCTTCTTCCTCTCTTCCTCCTTTAGATTCTTCTCTTTTCCCAGGACTGTGGTGTACTCAACATCTAGCCCAGCGACCCACTCATCACCATTTGACTTTTTGAACATGTGTCTGAAGCGAGCAAGGCATCCTTTCACCGTCGCGGAAGAACGGGTGTAGATGATGTCGAACTCATCGCCGGTGATGGTTCTAACCTTGTACTCACCGCCGATCATGGAGATTTGGGACGCCATGGATTTGGGAGGAGGGTTAGGATTAGTGGAACTGCTGTAATGTGAAAGGACGGGACAACTAGGAGCGAACTGCCATAATGTTAAAGGACGGCCGGGGAAGAGTAGGAGCAAACTGCTAGCGGTTTTCCGATTGTAAAAATGCTTGAGTGGGTCGTGCGAACGACATGGTAGTGGCTTGCCCGGTGGATAAATGGATTCATGCATAGTACTATGGGGGCCCAATTACATGTCATGTCTACTAGGCGCCCAATTAAATGGCTTCATGCATCTGCGTGTTCGCACGTCAAGTGTCGGGAAAATTACAGGTGATACGAAGCTTTCCATGCTCCCATGATACGGACTTCTGAGAGCCCTTGGATCTGAGATTGAATGGTTGCATGGCGTGATTCTAGACCTATGGGTGAATATCCTATCCTAGATGGTTATTCTGCAAATTTTTAGCAACTTAGCATGCGACCGTTTGATCTCAGATCCAAGGGTTGTCAGCAGCCCGTATCATGGTCGCGCCTACCACGACCGTCGCCTCGCTCGCGCGGTCGCGCCCTTGGATATTTTAGACGGCTATAAATGAGCATTTTTTGCCTACTTTGCATGCATGAAACTACTTCCTCCGTCCAGGTGCTAACTGCTGGCTATAAAATGTTGCCATATCATCTATAGCCAACACATATAGTCACTCATACAATAAGGTTAGCTATAAGGTTGGCTATAAGATTAGTACTTTTTCTCGTCTTCACTCTATCTCTTTCCTCATATTTATTGCATCTGCCTTGGAGCACGCATATAGCCAGGCTCTTGCATGAGAGCCCACCCCCTTACTTTTTCATGTCTATCTCCTCCACATAGACAAAATTGCCATGTAAGTAGGCTATAAGCCCACTATTGTACTTGCTCTTAGGCTATCTGATGTTGGCATGTCATACATAGTCATCACTTAGTCACTCATACAACAAGGTTAGCTATAAGGTTGGCTATAAGAGTATTTTTTTACTTCTCTCTATCTCTTTCTTCATAGTATTTATTGCATTTGCCAAGGAGTAAGGAGTACAGTACTTGGCACCTGTATACCATGGAGGTGGTCAGGAATCGGGGGACTCACGCCGGTCGTAGCGCCGCAGTAATAATGATAATGGCAAGTCAAATGACAGGGGCCCCACCTGTCCAGAAGTAACGAGCCGTCAAATCACACAACCCTACATTTGCAGCAGCCTACTCCCTCATCTTCTCGCCTCTCTGTTGAACCGACTAGGCGAACTGCCCCACCTACCGCGTGGGAAAAGCCCCGCCCTCGACTTGTAAATATATTTTTGTATCCATGGATTGCGCCATGGAGCAAAGCCTCAAGAAATCAGCGGTACACATGTATACAACACGCTCATCGCGTTCGCGTCGCACCCCAGACAGTCGGTCGGTCTGGCACGCCACTCTTTGAATGGAAGGCGCGTCATATTGCGTTTGCACACACATGTGGGACCGCAATTGAGAACTGACCATAGGCACACTCCCCCGTCCCCGCAAGTCGGCGGAGTTAATAGAAGAGAGAGACAAGCGATAGTACTGGAGCAGTGCTGTAAACACGTCGGTGCCTGGACGATCCCTGCACGACACGGGAGATCAGTTCGTCCATGCATGTGACCAGACTCTAGCAGACAGCTGGATTGGCTATCATCTACATATCGTGCAGGCTGTGTTGTACAGGGCTGTAGTTCTGATGAGAGATCTAAAAAAAGGTTTCTTGTCATCTCGCAATATTAGGTGTCATGTGCTTCGGATCACTGTGAGGGTTAAACAGCGACAACTGCGTTCCTCCAAGGCGCTGGTCATTGGGGGCACATGCACGAAGACTACTCGGCTGCCATCTAGGTCAAGCCGGCTATGTTAATTAGGACATCTATTGATTGATCCCTTTTCTACGAGTTTGTGTTTAATTTGAGCTTTGATCCTCGTCTAGTTTGTCCGTCGGGATTCATGTTGTCTCCTTGGGGCAGTGAGGTTGTGGTTTCTTGTCATGTGGCATTTTTTCGTGTTATATGTTAATCCGGTGCTCCAGATCAAAATGAAGACAACTACACCTCCAGGGCACATGCATGAAGACTTCTCGACAGTCATTGACGAGGTCAAGCCAGCTCCGGTAGATAAAAGAAAACTACTCCACTATATAGGCAGGAGCCTCCGCGCTTGCATGCTAGTGTTGCTCTCTTCACACTCTCTCGTCCTTTCCAGATCTAAACACGACAGCAATGGCCACACTCTCTCTCTGCTCACCGCTGGTCACAAATCCGGCCGGATCCCCTCCGCCGAGGAAGGTGAGAAGGTGCAATGTTCACGCGGTCGTCCTCGGCGACGGCTCTTACCCACTGCCGGTGCGTCCCGATCAGCGTGCCTTGCCGTTCTCTCCCACGCAACGCCGGCTAGGGAGGGCCTCCGACCTCTTCTTCCTCGCTGCTGTAGTGTGGGCAGATCCGGCCTCCCGCCGCCCACCTAGCGACATCCCGGCGATCCTCAGGTATAACTTCCTTCGAAACCGGCCTTGCTCTACTGCCCCAACTCCTGACGTCGCTGCATTTGTATCTTTTACTATTTCTCAGGCCCCTTCGTAGATAGGATTGATCGGTTGTTCGAAAGCCACCTAAATTTTTACTGTTAAGAGGTAAAACTACATCATGCAGTCAAATCTAGTACTACTTGGTTCAAACAGGGAAGAAAGGGGGTGGGGGAGATTTGTTACCTGAATCTAGGACTTGGTCGAAAGAGGAAATAATGGGGGAGAAAAGAAGCAGAGACTGGCTGTCCAACTGGCACTACAGGAATCAGGAGATTTGCCGTCTGCCATGGCTGACGGCAAAGGCATGCCTGGTGGACGGCAAAGGCCTTTGCCGTCCGCCAGCAGACGGCAACACATCCGGCTGAAAAGACTACGGCAAAGGGCACTTTGCCGTCTGCTGGCGGACAGCAAAGATGAAATGGTCTTTGCCGTCCGCCAGCAGACGGCAAAGAGCCTGGACGGCACACGTGGCAGGTTAGGTCCGTTTGGGGGTTAACGGCGTGCTTTGCCGTCTGCTGGCGGACGGCAAAGTGCACAAATATGCCAGCGCAGACCCCCCCCCCCCGGTAGCTGCCACGTGGCTAGCTATACCGTCCGCTGGCAGACGGCAAAGATGCCAAGGTCTTTGCCGTCTGCCAGCAGACGGCAAAGCTGCCAAATAGGCCAACCCAGTGCACCCCAGGTTGCACAGGTAGCTGCCACATGGCAGCTTTGCCGTCTGCTGGCTAATGGCAAAGCTCTTTCCCGTCTGCCAGCAGACGGCAAAGAGCCTGTACAGCCCCTGTTTTTTCTTAAATTCATTCAATTTCACATAATTTCACAGATATATATATATACACATTTGAAAATACTTTCAACAAGCATAACAACACATATACATACCAAATCATATCCCTCCCATATGGTTATGATCATCCAACACATGTACATACCAAATCAAAAGTCCATATGCAACATATATAGCTAGCCAACATATCCAACAACAAGCATACAATGGTTTCATCCATACATACATATATAGGTAGCAAGTTTAACATTGTTCATCCTACAAAATCAAAACTAAAAGGAAGCACAAGGAGAAGAGTAGACTCCATCAACGCAAGCTTCCTCATCGAAAGCAAATCTGCAAATTGGGAAAGAAGAAAGTTAGAAGAAGAAGAAGAAGACTAGAAGAAGAAGACTAGAAGAAGAAGACTGGCTAGAAGAAGAAGAAGAAGAATTTTTCTTCTCTTTCTTTTTCTCCTCTCCTCTTCTTTATCTTCTTCTTCTTCTAACTAAGGTAGGTAAAAATGCCATTTTTTAGCTAAGCTAGGTAAAAATGCTAAGTGTAGGTCATTTTAGAGCTAAGCTAGGTAAATAGGTCATTATTGAGCTATCCTAGGTAGTTATGCCATTTTTTGGCTAACTAAGCATATTAAGTCATTTAGGAGGAAAAAATGCTAAGTATAGGTCATTTTATAGCTATCCTAGGTAAAGTATAGGTCAACTAAGCTTATTATGTCAATTTGGAGAAAAATAAGGTAAGTATAGTTCATTTTTGTGGTAACCTAGGTGACGATGCCATTTTTGAGCCAACTTACGTAAGTATAGCTCATTTTTTATCTAACTTAGGTAATTATGCCATTTAGGAGGAAAATAAGCTAAGTATGCATTTGTTAAGCAAAACACTAGAGAAAACTTACCCTCATCACAACAAATGCGATGAAGATCGCAACTAAGGTAACAATTGATCCTACGGCATAATGAAACCAAGCCTCATTATCAATGGCATATTTTCTAATATTCTTAAGCTTCAGGCGCTTTGCATCCATCTTCAAGCGCATTGCATTCATCTTCATCTTGTGATCATCGACGACATCGGCAACATACAACTCCAATGTCATCTTCTCTTCTTTAATTCTTTTAATTTTTTCTTTCAAATACTCATTTTCTTTTTCAACTAAATTTAACTTTTCGACAAGAGGGTCGGTTTCAAATTCCGGTTCAGATACCTCCTAGATTAAAATATCTCTATGTCAACTTGATGGCCATAATTGTCATAAATGCGAAATGCAACAAATAGTTATAAAAGAGAATTTACCACATCTGAATCATAAAGCGGGTGAGGGCCGACGGGGACGGACATCAAGACCATGGAACTATGTATAAGAAACAATCATACAAAGTAAGAAAATTATACAAGTAACTATATAAATCATACAAGTAACTATATAAATCAAGTACAACATAAAAAATTGAATACCTAATAATAATCTGGATCGTCGGGTTCAATAAATGCTCTGGGATCAATAAATGCATCATCATCATCATCACTATCAGTAATGACGTGCTCATCATCATCATTAATAAATGCATCATCATGTGGAAGGCCACCTTTACGTAATCGGTCAAGCATTGACAGGTCATCCGCAGCAGTAACCTCTTCTAGTTCAGGCTCTTCTTGTTCCGGCTCTGGGGTGAAGTCGGGTTCACTGTCACTGTCTACTTCAATGTTCTGGGGTGAAGTAGAGCGGTTCTTGAAACGTTTTTTTGAAAGACGTGTTTCTTGGAAGAATTCTCCTTCATATGTGTCTGGGTTAATGTGAGGTTCATAATCCTCTTCATATGCGACCCTCTTCCTTTTTTCCTTTTTCCTCTTCTTCTACTTATTCATTTTTTCAATTTTTTTCTTCTTCTAATTATCTAAACCTAAACCTAGCACAAACCTAATCCTACC
This sequence comes from Thinopyrum elongatum, assembly GCA_011799875.1. Lineage (NCBI taxonomy): Eukaryota > Viridiplantae > Streptophyta > Magnoliopsida > Poales > Poaceae > Thinopyrum > Thinopyrum elongatum. The sequence goes on from CM022301.1 coordinate 303,559,764, forward strand.
ACTAACCTAAACCTATTAATACACCTAAACCTAAACACAAATAATAGTAGAAAAAAACAAAAAAAATCACCTTGGCTCCGGCGGTGGTGGAGGAGGCGGCGGGCGGCGGGGTGGCGAGCCGAGGCGGGCCGGGCACCGGGGGCCGTGAGGTGACATCGTTCGGCGACGGCGTCGGCGAGGCGAGGCAGAGGTCTCGGGCGGCGATGCGTGGGGGCGATAGGGCGATGGAGACGATGGGCAGAGGCGAGGAGGGAAGAGGTGCTTGACGGGCGGGTTGGGCGGGGCCGGGACGCGGATGGCGGGGGGCGCGTCAGGCACAGCCCGATCCAGCCTGGATCGGGGGTTGGGGCGCCGGCGGCGGGCAGGGCGCCACCGGCCGAAGGGCGGGGCTGTGAAGCTGGCTGGCGCGGAGAGAGGAGGGGAGGAAGAGAGGGGTGGGGCGCGGGCGCCGGCCCTATTTCACTTAGGGCATAGCTCTTTGCCGTCTGCTAGCAGACGACAAAGAGCCTACCTAGTAGGGTTGGGCCGGGGGGAAACGGCGGTTAAAATGGCCACTTTCTTTGCCGTCTGCTGGCTGACGGCAAAGAAGCTTTGTCGTCCGCTAGCAGACGGCAAAGAAAGTGGCCGTTAGGTCATTCTGGGTAGTCCGCCACCCACCCTCTTTGCCGTCTGCTAGCAGACGGCAAAGCTTCTATGCCGTCAGCTAGCAGACGGCAAAGAGCAGGCTGACAGCAAACACCCTCTTTGACGTCCGCTCTTTCTTTGCCGTCAGCTTTCTTTAAGCTGATGGCAAAGACCTTCTTTGCCGCCAGGTAGCAGACAGCAAAGAGCTGGCTGACGGCAAAGATCCTGATTCCAGTAGTGTGGTCCCTTGGTCTAATAGGGAAATAAAGGGAAACGCAGTACATACTCAATATAAACCAATCTATTGGTTGAAAAAGGAAAGAAAGTGAGGAATGGGGGACAAGTCAGCAGAGTATGTCCAGCACTAGATTTGCTAGCCTCACACGGTATAAGGTGGCTATACCAAACAAAAATGGGACCAACCCAGATATCCTATTCTGATGTTTGTTGCCCTGAGCCCCTCTTATGTAATGCCACTGGTAAAATGTAGCAGTCCCACTGTTAAAAGTAAGGACACATTAAACCAATGTTGTTTTCAATGTAATGCCTCCAGTAATATGAATCAATAGCACTGTTTTTCATGTCCTGCTAAATTTTCCATTAAGATAAGTTGCTTCTTTTCATTAGAAATGCAACTATCCTGGTCCGCCTACTCTCCCGTGCCCAAATACCAACTCTTTAGCAACTGTGAATATAATGTTGCTGGTAAAATGAAGCAATGGCACCACTAAAGTAATGTCATATTTAACGGTTGTCATAGTTAATCCTAATGCCCACAGTAATATCTAACAATGCTGCTGCTTTAGAAATTGTTACTGTCCTTGTAGGATCGCCATTTAGATAAGGAACATGCTTCTTTTCATTTGATGTATGTTTCATCACTTGTTAGTCACCCTCCTTTCCACCTTTTTGTGCAAACAGAGATATACATTTCACGCTTGATCTTAGTTGAACTGCACAAATGATATCCAAATTATAGTTGAACATTCAACGAGCTTCACAACCTACCTTGATGTTGCTTAATTTAATTGCAACTAATGAAGAAGAAGCTGCTAGCTCATGGGACATTGCTTAATTTTAGGTGAACTGCACAAAAAGGTCCCATGAATTGAATCATCCATATTGGTGACTGGTGTCAGCCCTTCTATGATGGCATTGACTATAGATATGGTTCCCATTGCGAGGTATGTTCCTTTTTGGTCCGATCATTTGCCAAAGATCCTGCATGTTGACTCTGCTCTTGTGCTACTGTTTTGGCACTGCCATGATAAAGCAGTAATGTTATTATTTTGCACCTTAATCTAGTGGGACTATTAATTTGAGGCAATGTTTTGGCACCGCTAGTGCCACTGATTTTTTTTATATATCGAAAGAGGGGGTTTCCTCCAATTTCATTAAAGAAACCCAACCATAGAGAACCATTATCCGACAACATCTCAGTGTAAACGGGCAGTTATGCAACTACTACTCGAACGAACTGAGTACTAGCAGGAGACAAGTTCGCCACATAAGCTAGGCAGGTAGGGGAACGCAGCACCAGCTCGACCAAGTTTGGATTACAACCCAAATGATACCACAGAAACATCAGGGGGGAAGATAGGAACTGAAAGAGCCAGCTTCAGCATCCCAGTCTAAGCACCCCCGGCCTCCATCCTTGCGACGCATGGTACACCTCGCTTGCCACCTACTCGACCCTAGTGCCACTGATAAAATGAAGTAATAATACAGTTAAAATAGACTGAGTGTCCTCTCTATCATTTCATTTCCAATCTAGATAAAGAAAGTGCTTCTCTTTGTTAGTATATGTTTCATCAACTAGTCCCATTGTTAATGTTTAAGTGTTTCTGCAAACTGGGGTGCTTAATTTTAGTTGATCTGCACAAAAATAGAGATTGGAATGTCTCAAGGCCCCTCCTTGTACTACCGCTGTACACTGATGTTCATCACTTGCAGAAGGTGTATCGAGGAGAATTGGGTCGATTTCCAATATGAGGCCTACTGTATGAGGCGTCGCAGGGCCCATCTCGCCCTCGCAGCATGGCATACTGTGATACTATCGCAATATTTTCCCATTAAGAAAATGAAGTTTCTTCTATTTATTAGTGTATGTTTCATCAACTAGTGCCACTATAATGTAATCATGCTTTTTCATTATCTTGCAAACAGGGTTATTCAGCTGCATTTTAGTGGAACTGCACAAATGTACGGATGGAATCGGCATATATGCAGAGTGCGAGGTGCCAAGTAAAAATTACTGACACCAACCATGCTCCATCTAAGCATTGGCATCCACCACCAGTGGGATGGCTGGCGCTCTCTGTGGACGGATCTTTCTCGGCAGCAAATCCTCTAATCAAATACTAGTAGCTTATATTGGCACTTTACTAGGGAGTACTCTTTTCTAAAAGAAGCACCAATCTATTTTTCTTTATTTGTACACAGTGTCACAACTTTGATTTTTGGTCCAGAGCTATTTTAGGGTGATCTGCATAGTACTCGGAGACTGATTGTAAGCATGATTTTCATTAGCCATCACACTGATTGTAAGCATGAGCAGATGGAAGATTAGGTTAGTGCAAAGCTTACCTTAAGCCCTACCGCCGCCGTTGAAATGAGGCGAGCGGCAAGGGAATCGTGGAGAACGGTGGGTAAGCGATGTCGCGCCATCCGGCCTCCTCTTGCGGTGGGAGAACGAATACTCCTGTGGCTCCGGCTGGCACCGCACCCTCACGAATAGCACACCGTACTCGATCGATTCTTTATCCTCTGGATGCTCGACCTTCGACTTGTACACCCACCACCTCCGCCTGACTTTCGCATCGGGCGAATCTGTCTGCTCCATCGCCCAAAGGAGATACTCAATGAACTCGAAGGACTACGGTGTGACTGCCGCCGGGGAGTATATCGCCGCCCTCATCGCCGCCGTCTCGCTCTTTTGCATACATTGCCACATGGCCCTCACCGTCCTTGAAATCTCCCACTTGTTGTCAAACCAAGTAAGGATCTCCTTCAACCTGGCTAACTTCGGCTGGTCGCCGCCGGTGATCTGCCCGATTCGCTGCTGCATCCTCTCCATAGATGTCCTTCTGAGAGGTCCGGTGCTAGCTTTGGAAGATGGGAGGAGAGACGGTGGTCTTGCAATGGACAAGAGGGAGAGGCGAGATGGTGGTTTTGCAATGGAGAAGATGGAGAGGAGAGGGGGTGGTTTTGTAATGGAGAAGAGGGAGAGGCGAGACGGTGGTTTTGGAATGGAGATGATGGAGAGGAGAGGGGTGGTTTTGCAATGGAGAAGAGGGAGAGGCGAGACGGTGGTTTTGGAATGGAGATGATGGAGAGGAGAGGGGGTGGTTTTGCAATGGAGAAGAGGGAGAGGAGCATGCGGCAGTGATTTAGGATTGGACGAGAGGGCCGGCGCGCTGTGACTGGATCAAGATCAAAATCAATTTACCCTTCAATTAAGAAAGCGACCCCACATTTACTATTCTCCGTTGTATTCTGGGTCATATTTGATCATGATTTTCACAAATAAAATATATGTTATACGTTGCAAAAATAATATAATTTGAAAGTACATTTAGATACGAACTAAATGATACAATTTTTTATGACATGCATTCACATTTTGCTTGTCAAATACAATACGTGGTCAAACTTTGACCCAAAATACGCAAAACAAAAAAATACTTCCAAGACCAGCGTCGCTCCTCTCCTCTTAAACCACCACCGCTCCTCTCCTGTTGCAATCCAAATCCCGCGCCGCTCCTCTCCTCTTCCATTTCAAAACCACTGCCGCTCCTCTCCTGTTCCAATCCAAAACTAGCACCGCTCCTCTCCTCTTCCATTTCAAAACCACCGCCGCTCCTCTCCCATTCTAATCCAAAACCAGCGCCGCTCCTCTCCTCTTCCATTCAAAAACCACCACCGGCGAGTGAAGGTGCTGCAGAGAAGTAGATCGATGGAGGAGTACAACCGATACGTGTGGCTCGCAAGCGGCGACCCTATGAAGCTAGCTAGGATGTTGGAGATACAGTCTTGGTTTGACAACCTGGAGCAATTAGCGGCGATGGCGAAAGCGATGGCCAAATATCTGGAAAAGAGCAAAAAGGAGGCGATACACCGGGAGGGAGTCACGCGGGAGTACATAGAGTTGCTCCTCTGGGCCATGGAGCAAATAGATTCACCGGATCCGATTGTGAGGCTGCGGTGGTGGGAGTATCGATCCAAGATGGAGCATCCACCCAAGATTGAAGGATTGAGCATCTACACGGTGCCGTTTGTGAGGGTACCATGGCAGAGCGAGCCGATGGAGTCTTCGTCGACTGAAGCCAACTACAAGAGGAGAAAACAGCTGGCGCGACGACGCTTCCCCGCCATCCTCTCCCTTTCCGTTCACCTCGTCCCACGGGGCGGCTGTCTGTCGCCGAGGAATAGGAGGGGACTCCCCCCCCCCCCCCCCAAATAGTCTGAGGAGGAGCTTAGGGTTGTCAGTATTTGCAGGTTGTGTTTTGTGTTTCAGATTTGAGAGTACTTTCAGATATGAATGTCTTATGAATTTCATATTTGCAGTATTGAGCATATGAAGTATTTTATGAATTCTAGAGATCTATTTTTAGCACTTTAAAAAATATGTTTCATATAAAAGTGCAGACAATGTGATTCTCAGAGAAGAAACTGCAAGTTTTAGTTTCAGATAAGAAACTGCAAGTTTTCGAGGCAGAGCATTTATATTAACACGCCCTTTTCAAATAGGGATAACATCATGTTGGAAGTTTTATTCATGGTCGAAAATGGAACTACCAGCCAGTTAACATCATGCTGGTCAACATTCATGCATAGCACATCTTCATATGATGCACAGTCAAAAAGATATGCTATTTTCAAAATGCCCACACAATGTTGACTGTGTTGGAGGTGGTGTGAGTAGATGACAATGGGCACCCACATGTCTGAGGCAGAGGCAAAATTTTGTGGAAATTTTCACTGCATCAAGTGGAATTGAACCCGGGCGGAGCAGCGGTTGGGGAGTGGAACTTGGCCACTGGGCTACTCCAGTACATTCGCTAGAAATTAGGCACAACATTGATATGTCTCCATCGTATCTACTTTTCCAAACTCTTTTGCCCTTGTTTTGGACTCTAATTTGCATGATTTGAATGGAACTAACCCAGACTGACGCTGTTTTCAGCAGAATTGCCATGTTGTTATTTTTGTGCAGAAATAAAAGTTCTCGGAATGACCTGAAACTTCACGGAGATTATTTTTGGAATAAATAAAAAATATTGGCGAAAGAATCAACCGAAGGCGACCCACACCCTGTCCACAAGGGTGGTGGGCGCGCCCACCCCCTAGGGCGCTCCCTCTGGTCTTGTGGGTCCCATGAGGCTCCACCGACCTGAACTCCAACTCCATATATTCATGTTTGGGGAGAAAAAAATCAGAGAGAAGGATTCATCGCGTTTTATGATACAGAGCCGCCGCCACCTCCTGTTCTTCCTCGGGAGGGCAGATCTGGAGTCCGTTCGGGGCTCCGGAGAGGGGAAATCGTCGCCGTCGTGATCATCAACCATCCTCCATCACCAATTTCATGATGCTCACCGCCGTGCATGAGTAATCCCATCATAGGCTTGCTGGATGGTGATGGGTTGGATGAGATTTACCATGTAATCGAGTTAGTTTTGTTAGGGTTTGATCCCTAGTATCCATTATGTTCTAAGATTGATGTTGCTATGACTTTGCTATGCCTAATGCTTGTCACTAGAGCCCGAGTGCCATGAATTCAGATCTGAACCCTTTATGTTTTCATGAATATATTTGTGTTCTTGATCCGATCTTGCAAGTTATAGTCACCTACTACGTGTTATGATCCGGCAACCCCGGAGTGACAATAGTCGGGACACATCCCGGTGATGACCGTAGTTTGAGAAGTTCATGTATTCACTAAGTGCTAATGCTTTGGTCCGGTACTCTATTAAAAGGAGTCCTTAATATCCCTTAGTTTCCATTAGGACCCCGCTGCCACGGGAGGGTAGGACAAAAGATGTCATGCAAGTTCTTTTCCATAAGCACGTATGACTATATTTGGAATACATGCCTACATTATATTGATGAATTGGAGCTAGTTCTGTGTCACCCTAGGTTATAACTGTTGCATGATAAATGCCATCCGACATAATTATCCATCATTGATCCATTGCCTACGAGCTTTTCACATATTGATCTTTGATAAGTTACTTTTCCGTTGCCACTGTTACGATTGCTACAAAACTGCTACTGTTACTTTTGCCACCGTTACCGTTACTTCCATACTACTTTGCTACTAAATACTTTGCTGTAGATATTAAGTCTTTTAGGTGTGCTTGAATTGACAACTCAGCTGCTAATACTTGAGAATATTCTTTGGCTCCCCTTGTGTCGAATCAATATATTTGGGTTGAATACTCTACCCTCGAAAACTGTTGCGATCCCCTATACTTGTGGGTTATCAAGACCTTTTTTTGGCGCCGTTGTCGGGGAGCATAGCTCTATTCTCTGAGTCACTTGGGATTTGTATCTGTTGATCACTATGAAGAATTTGAAAGATACTAGAACCAAGATTTTTCCCTCAACTACGAGGGGAGGTAAGGAACTGCCATCTAGCTCTGCACTTGATTCACCTTCTGTTTTGAGTAAACTTGTGACACCTACACCTGCTATTGATTCTGATATGTCGCATGTTATTGATGATGCCACTTCTGCTATGCATGATGCTTATGATGATACTACTGCTTTGCTTGATAATACTGTGCCACTGGGTGAATTTCTTGATGAACAACTTGCTAGGGTTAGAGAGAATGAAATTACTAAAACTGAGGATATTTTTGAAACTGAAGATTATGATTCTCCCCCTAGATATGAGTTGCCTGTTGTACCCGAGGGTTATATTATGGATGAGGAAACTGCTAGAGACTTTCTTGCTTGTAATGATAGAGATGATCTTAAGAAACTACTAGCTAAGCTGAAAGAAAAATCCTTGAATGCTAGAATGCAATATGACCCTAAGTTTGCTACTTCACCTATCTTTGTTACTGATAAGGATTATGAATTCTCTGTTGATCCTGAGTTAATTACTTTGGTTGAATCTGATCCTTTCTATGGTTATGAATCTGAAACTGTTGCGGCACATCTTACTAAATTGAATGATATAGCCAACCTATTTGCTCATGAGGAAAAAAATCGCTATTACTATATTCTTAAATTGTTTCCTTTCTCATTAAAGGGTGATGCTAATATATGGTTTAATTCTCTTGCTCCTGGTTATGCGCGTAGTGCCCAGGATATGATATATTACTTCTCTCAAAAATATTTTCCTGCTCATAAGAAACAAGCTGCCTTACAGGAAATATTTAACTTTGTGCAAATTCAAGAAGAGAGTCTCCCACAAGCTTGGGGGAGGCTTCTCCAATTACTTAATGCTTTGCCTGATCATGCTCTCAAGAAAACTGAAATACTTGATATCTTTTATAATGGACTAACCGATGCTTCTAGGGACCACCTAGATAGTTGTGCTGGTTGTGTTTTCAGGGAACGAACTGTTGAGCAAGCTGAATTGCTATTGAATAATATATTGAGTAATGATAATGATTGGATGCTTCCTGAACCATCTCCTAAGCCAACTCCGAAGAAGAGAGGTATTCTATTTCTCAGTCCTGAAGATATGCAAGAGGCAAAGAAATCTATGAAAGAAAAAGGTACTAAAGCTGAAGATGTTAAGAATTTACCGCCTATTGAAGAAATACATGGTCTTGATGACCCGACACAGGTAGTAGAGGTAAACTCTCTTTATAGATTTGATGAAGGTGATATTCCTCATAATAAGTCTGCTAGTCAATGCTTGGATGAGTATGATAATTTTATTGTTAAACAAGAAAACTTCAATGCTTATGTTAGTAGACAATTGAAACGTAATGCTTACATGCTTGACCACTTGGGTGATTATATGAGTAGAACTATTAATGATCTTAAGATTATTAGTAAACATGCTTCCATGGTTACAACTCAAGTAGAACAAGTACTTAAGGCATAGGATGATTTGCTTAATGGGTTGAATAGTAAGAACAATGATAATGTTGTTAGGGTTATGACTAGAGGTGGTAAAATGACTCAGGAACCTTTGTATCCTGAAGGCCATCCTAAGAGAGTTGATCAAGATTCTCAGAGAGTTAATACTGATGCACCTAGTCCTAACAAAAAGACAAAGAAAACTAATAGGACTCTGCATGCTTCTAGTAAACCTGTTATAGATACACCTAAGAATCCCAATGATATTTCTATTTCTGATGCTGAGACACAATCTGGTGATGAGCATGAACCTACTGATAATGTCAATGATGATGTTCATGTTGAAGCTCAACCTGGTAATGATAATGATGTTGAAATTGAACCTGCTGTTGATCTTGATAACCCACAATCAAAGAATCAATGTTATGATAAGAGAGACTTTGTTGCTAGGAAACATGGTAGAGAAAGAGAACCATGGGTTCGAAAACCCATGCCCTTTCCTCCTAAGCCATCCAAGAAAAAGGATGATGAGGATTTTGAGCGCTTTGCTGAAATGATTAGACCTATCTTTTTGCGTATGCGTTTGACTGATATGCTTAAAATGCCTCCTTATGCTAAGTACATGAAAGATATTGTTACAAATAAAAGAAAGATACCTGAAGCTAAAATTTTCACCATGCTTGCTAATTATACTTTTAAGGGTGGAATACCAAAGAAACTTGGAGATCCAGGAGTACCAACTATACCATGCTCTATTAAAAGAAATTATGTTAAAACTGCTTTATGTGATCTTGGAGCCGCTGTTAGTGTTATGCCTTTCTCTTTATATCATAGACTTGAATTGAATAAGTTGACACCTACTGAAATATCTTTGCAAATGGCTGATAAATCAACTGCTATACCCATCGGTATTTGTGAGGATGTGCCTGTTGTGGTTGCAAACGTTACTATCTTAACGGATTTTGTCATTCTTGATATTCCCGAGGACGACAGTATGTTGATCATCCTTGGTAGACCCTTTTTGAATACTGCAGGGGCTGTTATTGATTGCAACAAAGGCAATGTCACTTTTCATGTTAATGGTAATGAGCATACGGTACACTTTCCGAAGAAACAACCTCAAGTTCATAGTATCAATTCTATTGGAAAATTTTCAACTATTACTATTGGAGGTTTTGAATTCCCTCTTCCTATTGTCAAAAAGAAATATGATATTCTTATTGTTGGGGACATGCATATCCCCATTGAGGTAACCTAGTGTTATTAAAAAATTCTCTGGTTTCATGCTATTCGGAAGAAGTTTGTTAATAATACTTGATCAACCTTGTTAACGGATTCCTTTTGATGAGCATGAGATGGATGAATCTAGAAGGCACAACCTTCTGTACCCGCCTTTTACTTTCTGTTATTTAGATTAAATAAAGCAAAAATAGTCTTTTCTGTCTGTTTTCTGAATTATTCATGAAATAAAAAAAATGTCCCGAAAATAAAAGTTCTCCAAATGCCCTGAAAATTTAGTATGATTTTTTATAGAATATTTGAGAATTTCTGGCACTGAACATGCACCAGAGGGATGCACCAGTGGGCCACAAGGGTGGAGGGCGCGCCCCCCTGTCTTGTGGGTCCCACGTGGGTCCCCTCCACTTATTCCAGCACCCATCCACTTCATCTTCCTCTAGAAAATTCATCCCGTAGCTCAAACCCGTGGTCTTGCTCATTTTGCTGCCATTTTCGATCTCCTTGCTCAAAGCTCCATTTGCAAAACTGCTATGGGGGATTGTTCTTCGGTATGTGACTCCTCCAATGGTCCAATTAGTTTTTGTTCTAGTGCTTTATTTATTGCAAATTTTTGCTACTGTGGTGACCTTGTTGTTGAGCTTGCATGTCAAATTTATATGGTCCAAAGTAGTTTTGATGCATGATATAGCCTCTAGACACTTGTAGGAGTAGTTGCTATCAATTTTATTGAGTTTGGTTCACTTTTATTTTGAGTCACTAAAAATTTTAGAAAATTTTCAGAGGAAGAAAATGATGAGGAGATTGTTGAGAGGCTCTTCGAGCCGGGGTTCAAAGGAAAAAGATAATGAGGAGAAGGAGAAGCCCAGGTACAATCTTCCTCGCACCGCTAAGGTTCGGCCGTGTGAATGGCCATGTGATGCATTCTTGGAAGCGGCCAAAATTTATGAGGATTTCTATTATTTAGCTGAGAATGCAGGCATCACCGACTTCCTCCACAACCAGTGTGATCAGTACCTCCTACTTACTAATACTTTCATGCAAAATTTTCACTTTCATGCTAGGAGGTCACCACCCACGGTTGAGTTTCACTTATATGATGAGCATAAGGAGATGACGCTTTATGACTTTTGTGAGGTTTGTAAATTACCTTATGAGGGTAGCGTCGACGAGCCACGTCCTAGAGATGTGGAAGATTTTATTGATGAAGTTACTATAGGGGAAGGGAGAAAGGTGTCAAAAGTGAGAGTATCTTGTTTACATTTTCCTGTTTTGCGCTACTACTCATTATTTGCGGGGAGATGTTTAATTGGTCGCGGGGACAGTGGAGGCCTTAGTGCTCCTAACCTTGCCATTTTGCGCCATGCTTTACTTCGTGATAGAACTTTCAGTTTAGGTGCTATGGTTGCTAAAAGGTTGAGTTTAAACCGTATAAAGGGTCCTATTTTCGGAGGTATCTTCGCCTCCCGCCTTGCTAGACGCTTCAAGATACCCATTAGGCACGATGAAAAAGAGGAGAAGTTACTACCCACTATATACTTAGATTATGAAAGCATGGTAGCACATAAGTTTATTCGCTATGATAAGGAAAAGAGACTCATATATAACCTGGTATTTAGCGAGGGTACTTTTCAGATAATTACCTTGCCTGCACCTACTTTGTTCGATATTCATTCAGGCAGGTACTTCGTTTTGCCCGCGGACATTCATGCATACTGGGAGGGGATGCGATCCCCAGCTCCTGAGTCAGAACCATCGCCTGATCCATATCAGCAGTCTATTTACCAGTGGGAGCCACAGGAGCTCGCTAACCAATGGAACACCCAGGATCCTCCTCAGTACACCGGAGAGGGCTACTTTGATCCATGGACTTAGACCAACTTAGGCCAAAAGCCTAAGCTTGGGGGAGTACGTATTTCTCACCGATATTACATTCATGTTCACACACTCATTCTAGTTGTCGGTGTTCATACTTTTTCATTGTATTATCCATGCTAGTTTATTTCTTTTTCTCACTTTCTTCTAGTGTGTTTGAAAAACTTTGTTAAAAAAAATTTGTTGTAGCTTATTTCCTTTCTATGCATGCTTAGTAGTAGTACTTAAAGAAAACCCAAAAAGATTTCTCGTTCTTCTTTTGCTTGTTGGGAGTTTTCCCGTGTAAATAGTTTTTCTCGTTCTTGTTTTACCTTTCTTCAAAAAAACAAAAACTCCAAAAACATTTCAGTGTGTTTCTTTGAAATTCTTTTCTTTTCTTTGGGGGTCGAGAAGAGAAGACCACAATGAAAATGTTAAGTGGCTCTCATATGCGTTATTGTTGATCTAACAAAGAGCCCATATTACCATGTCTTCTCCTTTGAAATAATTGTTTGCAGATTCCAACTTAGTCCAATGCACGTGCACTATTATTATTATTATTCACACCGTTCGGTCATGCAAGTGAAAGTCAATAATGACGATATATGACGAAATGATTGAGATGAGGAAAAGCTGGTATGAACTCGACCTATTTTGTTTTTGTAAATATGATTAGTTCATCGTTCTTGATTCAGCTCATTATGAATGAAACATGTTTGCAATGACAATTAGAGATTATAGTTACTCATGCCATGCTTAATTAGCTAGGAGTTTATAATGGTTTACCATGCGTGCCAACATGCTTTTAAAATGGTTGTGATGTAGTATGATAGGATGGTATCCTCCTTTGAATGATTCGAGTGGCTTGACTTGGCACATGTTCACACATGTAGTTGAAACAAAATCAACATAGCCTCCACGATATTTATGTTCATGGTGATTTATATCCTACTCATGCTTGCACTCAATGTTGGTTAATCTCAATGCATGTTTATGACTATTGTCGCTCTCTAGTTGGTCGCTCCCCAGTCTTTTTCTAGCCTTCACTTGTACTAAGCGGGAATACTGCTTGTGCATCCACTTCCATAAACCCAAAGTTGTTCCATATGAGTCCACCATACCTTCCTATATGCGGAATTTACCTGCCGTTCCAAGTAAATTTGCATGTGCCAAACTCTAAACCTTCAAATGATAATCTGTTCTGTATGCCCGAATCGCTCATGTGGCGACTGGGGGCTGCCAGTATCTTCCATGCTAGGTGGGTTATTCTCACGATGAGTGGACTCTGCTCATCATTCACGAGAAAATGGATGGTGACATGGATGCCCAGTCCCATGCTCAAATCAAATCAAAATATAATTGCAAACAAAACTCCCCCAGGATTGTTGTTAGTTGGACGGTACCCGTTGTTTCGGACCAGCCGTGGAGTGTGCTTGTTGGTGGTAGGGGAGTATAAGCTTTACCATTCTGTTTGGGAACCGCCTATAATGTATGTAGCATGGAAGATACCGAGATCTCTTGGTTGTTATGTTGACAATGAAAGCATACCGCTCAGAATATTATTTATCTCTATTTCAAAAACTCGAGCTCTGGCACCTCTGCAAATCCTTGCTTCCCTCTGCGAAGGGCCTATCTATTTACTTTTATTGCTGAGTCATCATCCTCTTATAAAGAGCACCAGTTAGAGAGCACCACTGTCATTTGTATGCTTTGTTATTAATTGATATTGAATATGACTGCGATTGGATCTCTTTTACCATGAATTACAATGTCTAGTCAGTCCTTGATCTTCAGGGGTGCTCTGCATTTATGTTTTGCGGTCTCAGAAAGGGCTAGCAAGATACCATCTTGTTATATCATATCATGATTGTTTTGGAAAAGTGTTGTTATTCGAGATTTATTATTACTACTTGCTAGTTGATTATGCCATTGATATGAGTAAATGTGAGACCTAAATGTTATTGTGAATATGGTTAGTTCATAACCTTTGCTGAAAACTTGAATGCTAGCTTTACATATTTGCAACAACAAGATCAAACAGAGTTTGTAAAAGTTTTTCTTTATCACTTTCAGTTTGTCAACTGAATTGCTTGAGGATAAGCAATGGGTTAAGCTTGGGGAAGTTGATACGTCTCCATCGTATCTACCTTTCCAAACTCTTTTGCCCTTGTTTTGGACTCTAATTTGCATGATTTGAATGGAACTAACCCGGACTGACGCTGTTTTCAGTCGAATTGCCATGGTGTTATTTTTGTGCAGAAATAAAAGTTCTCGAAATGACCTGAAACTTCACGGAGATTATTTTTGGAATAAATAAAAAATATTGGCAAAAGAATCAACCGAAGGGGACCCACACCCTGTCCACAAGGGTGGAGGGCGCGCCCACCCCCCTAGGGCACGCCCTCTGGTCTTGTGGGTCCCACGAGGCTCCACCGACCTCAACTCCAACTCCATATATTCATATTCGGGGAGAAAAAAATCAGAGAGAAGGATTCATCATGTTTTACGATACGGAGCCGCCGCCACCTCCTGTTCTTCCTCGGGAGGGCAGATCTGGAGTCCGTTCGGGGCTCCGAAGAGGGGAAATCATCGCCGTCGTCATCATCAACCATCCTCCATCACCAATTTCATGATGCTCACCGCCGTGCGTGAGTAATCCCAACATAGGCTTGCTGGATGGTAATGGGTTGGATGAGATTTACCATGTAATCGAGTTAGTTTTGTTAGGGTTTGATCCCTAGTATCCATTATGTTCTAAGATTGATGTTGCTATGACTTTGCTATGCCTAATGCTTGTCACTAGGGCCCGAGTGCCATGAATTCAGATCTGAACCCTTTATGTTTTCATGAATATATTTGTGTTCTTGATCCGATCTTGCAAGTTATAGTCACCTACTACGTGTTATGATTCGGCAACCCCGGAGTGACAATAGTCGGGACACTTCCCGGTGATGACCGTAGTTTGAGGAGTTCATGTATTCACTAAGTGCTAATGCTTTGGTCCGGTACTCTATTAAAAGGAGGCCTTAATATCCCTTAGTTTCCATTAGGACCCCGCTGCCACGGGAGGGTAGGACAAAAGATGTCATGCAAGTTCTTTTCCATAAGCACGTATGACTATATTCGGAATACATGCCTACATTATATTGATGAATTGGAGCTAGTTCTGTGTCACCCTAGGTTATAACTGTTGCATGATAAATGCCATCCGACATAATTATCCATCATTGATCCATTGCCTACGAGCTTTTCACATATTGATCTTTGATAAGTTACTTTTCCGTTGCCACTGTTACGATTGCTACAAAACTGCTACTGTTACTTTTGCCACCGTTACCGTTACTTCCATACTACTTTGCTACTAAATACTTTGCTGCAGATATTAAGTCTTTCAGGTGTGGTTGAATTGACAACTCAGTTGCTAATACTTGAGAATATTCTTTGGCTCCCCTTGTGTCGAATCAATAAATTTGGGTTGAATACTCTACCCTCGAAAACTATTGTGATCCCCTATACTTGTGGGTTATCAAACATCTACCACTACTATAGCACGTCTATGGCCCTACTAGGTCCATGGCCGTACGCAAGCAAGTGCCTCATTGAAAAAATACTTCCTCCTAATGCTATACTGACATTGGGGGCCACGGGTTTGTCAACATAGTTACTAAAGGAGATAAATTTACAACGAAGCTAGTCATCGGGGAGCTAGCATGTATCATTTATTATCAGTGGGCCAACAAGTATCAGCTGGGTTGTGGGTTGCCCAGTCTAGGCTTTCTTTTTTAACATGTGCAACCCACGACATGCCGGTTTGTATTTGTTTGAGGGCCGTCATGTATCGACCGGCCTATGGCCCTCCCATCCAAGGTTTTATTTGTTCTTAAACATCCGCAGCCCAACTTATGTATTTTTTTGAAGAAAACGCAGAGGTCTGTTCTATTTTTCTATATATGAATAGGAACGCCAAGTCCAACTTATGTTTCCCTTCTAACTATATTATATATATTTATATTATTTTATATGTTATTATATATTATTGTTATTATCATCATATATTTAACAGATACTTACATATATAAGAAAAATATATCCCATGTATTATGAACTTATAAAAATAAATGTTTAACAATAAAATTCTGGTTTTTTTACTTAAGGTCAACGAAAATACAGGTGATTGTGTACAAAAGCTTAGTAAGATTTAAGGACCAATGTAAATAAAGAACTTATTATTTAAATATATTTATAACAAAATGCTCAGCCACTATTTATTTTTTGATAACATTGCTGCGCCCAACCCAACATTATAATTAGAACCAGCCCAGCAAAATCATGTATTTCGAGAAAGTGCAAATGGGCTGTAATTTTTTAGGAAAAAATAAATGGGCCACATGGACGCTACATTATTTGTTCACCTAGGCCAGCAAATTCGTGTATTTCTAGAAAGTGCAAATGGGCTATAGTTTTTTTAGAAAAAAAATAAATAGGCCGCATGGACGCTACATTATTTGTTCACCCAGCGCAGCGAATGGACTGTAAATTCTAAAAAAATGGGTTGAATATGTGTGACATTTTTGGAGGCTGAAATGTGGGCCAATAGGTCGAAGCCAACGCAAGTCGTTGTCAACTTAGTCAACAAATGATTCTGACATCGATAGCCGTTGGATTTACATCCAACGGCCGGCATTCATCTTCAATCTCTCGTCTTCTTCCTCCAGTGCCGCCGGGACCACCTGCTCCCGCCTCCGGCTGCTAGCACCTCTGCTTAGCACTCTTCGCTTCGAAGCGCTACCCCACCGCCAGCCAAGCCATCCCTCCACCCCTCCACACCTCCTGTTATTCTCCGTCGACTGCAGAACCACGCCGCACCAGAACCAGTTAACCCTCATACACCTCTCCGTCTGCGACTCCACTGCCGCGTCTTCCCATCACCGACTTGTTGCCATTCGGGGCCTCGCCGTTGTCCACCGCCTTGGTGCGCTCGGCGCGGTGTGGTCAACATGGTCAACAAACGAGAGTCATCGGAAGAGGACTGTACATGGAGAGGCTGACAGTGGGGACGCACCAGGTCCATGGACGCACGCATGCAACCGCCTCCTTATTACGCGAAAATAAAATTATTCCTCCCCCTGAAAGCTGGGACCCACCATGTATATCTTCGCAAGGAAGGAAGTGCCTCCTTATGCCTGCCCCTGACAGCTGGGACCCACCAACAAAAACTTTGCACGCAAGGAAGTGCCTCCTTATTACGGGCAAAAATATATGATTCCGCCCCTGACCGCTGGGACCCGCCAGCTATATATTCACACGCAAGGAAGTGCCTCCTTGCCCTCCCTGACAGCTAGGACCCACCCGGTCGAAGCGTATGTAGTGTTGTCTATGTACATACCGGTCGATCAGTCTATCTGTCATGATGAACCGTGGCCGAGTAAGGAGCGGTAGCAGTTCAGGCAGTCCAGTCAATACCGTGTACACGTATGTACAGCCAGCTGCCAAAAAATACGGCCACGTACGTACATACGGACGGGGTCTCGAACACGTACTCGCGCATACGTACGGCCAGGGCTCGTGTACATGGAGAGGTAACGGACGGCAGCAACGGCGTCATGTTCATCGGAAGCCAACCGGCTGGGTCGGAACGGAGAAACTGCGTCGTGTTCATCGGGAGGCAACGGAATGTGTCATGTTCATCAGGAGGCAACGGAATACGTCATTCATTGGGAGCCAACCGGCTTGGACGAAATAGCCGAAACAAGGTCTGGCGTACCGCAGAACAGTGGAAATGGGCCTTATGTTCGACCACGTACGGTCGAAACGGGGTCCTGTTCATCGGGAAGGGTCTGGCGTACCGCAAAATGGAGGAAACGGACTTGTGTTCGAGTGCCTACGGTTGAAACGGGGTCCTGTTGATCGGGAGGGGTGTGGCGTACCACAAAACGGAGGAAACGGACTTGTATTGGAGCACCTACGGTCGAAACGGGGTCCTGTTCATCCACCGTCTACTGCCTCGCTCAAGCCTCCATGGGCTACTATTCATCCACCATCGACCTCCTCCAGCCTCCACGGGCTACTGTTCATCCACGGGCTACTGTTCATCCAGCCTCCACCGGCTGCTGTTCATAGAGCCGCCACGGGGTCCTGTTCATCCACCCCCAACCAGCTGGGGTGCGACGGCCTCCTCGGGGTCCTGTTCATCCAGCAGCAATGGCCTACTACCACGGGGTCCTGTTCATCCAACCCCCACCGGGAACTGTTCATCCACAGCTAACCGACCGGCTCGACTCACCACATCTTGACTCGTTCTACATACCGCGCACACGATAGCAACAGTCACTATTCATCGAGAGGCAACCCAACACCGGCTGGCTACGTCTCGCACGGGGGCTCGATCAGCTTCAGTAAGCAGCAGCAGTGATCGATCGCTCGGGTTCAGTTAGCAGCAGCAGCGAAGGAATCGCTCGGGTTCAGTCAGCAGCGAATGAATCACTCAGGTTCAGTTAACAGCCAAGGGATCGATCGCTCGGGTTCAATAACGTGCAATCGCTCGGGTTCAGTTAGCCAACGCCTTGCACACATGCGCGTACACGAGAGAAACGCGCAAACCTCCATGCATCACTCGGCCCCGACGACCCACCGTAACTGGGAACTCCCCGATATTTTCCTCGCCCTCGCTTCTACCATGATTTTTTCCGTCATGGATGGCCCAAAGAATGTCATGCAGCTGCGTCTCCGGCCCGCCCAGGACGAAAAGCCCATTTTCTATCATGATTTTTTGTCATAGAAGTAGGAGCCCACCACATCTATGATAATACGTGCTTTTGTCACAATTATCGTCATAGAAGTGTCATAAGCATGACAGAAAAAAATTCGTTCGGGCCAAAATGTCATGGATGTGTGTTTTTTTGTAGTGCATCCTCCTTCATCTTTTTCTAGTAGGGGTCGATGATGGCCGAGGCGAGTTCGACCAGGGAGTCCTTCATGCTGCCCCAGACATTGTAGTGGCCACGGATTTCAAAAAGGTTCTTGTAAGACAAGCCCGTAACCTTGAGCGCTTTTACATCGTCGATGGTTTCCACCGTAACGAACTTGTAGTCGGTGCTATTGAAAAACCTGGTGAAACGGTCACAAGGCTTTATGGCCATGCAGTAGTGGTAGATGAGGACATGACGGCGCACGCACAACTAGGCGACAGCAACCTTCTGATCTTTCCTAGGATGACCTCCGGTGTACTGGAGGTCGATGCCGACCACTTTGTACTTGTCCCGAGCAAGCAAGTGCTCCACGGTGTTGATGTAGTCCTCCACCACGGCCGGGTCAATGGTGTACACCACCGAGAGATCCGTCTCCCTCGCGTGGGTCTCCACATGATGCTCGCCGAATTCCATTGGAGCGCCGCTAGATATTCTCTCTGTATGTGTCATTTTGGGTGTGCTTGTTGTGTTGTGTGGCGTGATCGAAAGGTTGAAGAGACTAAGGTTATAATGGCCGCGGGAATTAATGGGGAAGCCGAACGGCCTGGAATATCAGCACGCCCGGATGACAGTTTTTGCAGCGCATAACTCCATCATTTCGCACGTAACCGCATGCATATGGGCCCCCCAACATGATCGTGCACTGGCCCCAACCGTTGGCAGAGCATGCGCGGATGGACGCGAGCAGAGCGCTCTGTGGCTGCCTCAACGACGAGCAACCATATGCATATAGCAGTTGAACACGCAAGGAAAAGCCATCCACAAGCCGAGCGTGCCGCAGCGCCAAACGGCGAGCAGAGGCTGGCACGGTGAGGTGAACACTGGCAATGGACAAGGGTGCACCGACTAATTGTGTGGGAAGACCGATAATAACACAGACATTTCCTGCTAATAAGTTGTGTGTGTTCTTGGCAAACGACGCTTGCTGGTAAATTATTGTCTCCCATACTTGAAATCATAATCGACCTGTTCCTTAGTTTAATCATTTGCCATGATTTGCTCAGTCTGCACAACATCTATGCTCTTTGTGTACAGAACAATATTCCTTAGTTTAACCATTTGCCTCTCGCGGTTCCTCCTATGCCAAGTTTCCATTAATTGATGGCGTTTTATGAACACGCCATCGTTTCCCGCCACTTCCTCATCGGTTTCCCGCCGCCACCCAGTGATATTGCACATAAACCTAGGCGGCGCACGACACACCAAGGCAACAAGCGCAGCCTATAGCCCCTATACCTTTTCCAAGCATGCCAACCCACTGAAGCGCCGCCTCTGCCATCAACCTCCTCGACGAGGAAAATGAGAAGGTGCCACGGCCCATCGAGGCCGAGGGTGTCCCCGGCAACGCGATGGACGATGTCGTGTTGCGCATCCTCGCCAAGGTTGAGCAGACCCTTGGCGCATGATGCCTCAGCACCGTGGATCAAGATAGGCAAGTCAGCACCGAGAGGCTGCAACTCACCGCACAACATGATCGGTGGTGCACCGCAGAGCATGCTAGGCATGTGCACGCCGATAGGCTGCGGCTCACCGCGCAGCGAGACCGTTGGAGCGCGGCAGAGCGAGAGGTGCGGCGCGTCGCATAGCAAGAGCGGATCCATCGGCGCTTGCCTGCTGTCAACAGGGCATCGCAGCTGGGTACACGGCCCGTCGGTACGCCCATTCCTCCCCAGGACTGAGCAAAGGCCGTCTACACCGTACTTGCACCAGAGGCCGGCCGTGCCGTACTTGCACCGTATGCCCGCCGCGCCGTTCGGATGGGTCACGCCGTTCGCCTTGTCCGCGGCCCGCTTGATGCGAACCCGTTGGTCGCTAGGCTCAACCACCTCCTTGGCCCAGGTGTCCACCTAGGCACCGTTGAGGAACATGGTTGTCGCATCCTCGAGCTGCTGATCTCCGATGAAATAGCCAACTTGGAGCTCGAGATCACGCTCCAGATGTACCGCGAGCGTGTCGACCGCTTAGACGAACGCCTGCATGAGTTCAGGTAGAGCCAAGAGCTACTGTAGGGAAGAGGCTGCTGGTCATGGACGCGTTTTATTTTGTTGTGTCGTTTCGAAGTTGATCGATATGTATCACAACAATCATAATATTGCTCTGTTTATTGCTCTGTTTCAATGTGTGTACTCTGTTTTCTGTTCTTATATATTTTTCTGTTTCAATGTGTATATATATGCTTTCCATTCTATATATGTGGATGATAACAGCTAGATACAAATTAGTACACGAAAACAGATAGAAAAATGGAATTCATAATATGTATTAATTGTTCATTAGTTCATCACAGAATATATATATTATACCATCACATATACGTGATGATACTTAATTACTGTGCACAATGCATAAAATTGAAAACGAAAAATACTAAAACTAATAATCCCACCTTAGGGGGGCAGTATTCCGGCAATGCCTCGCCAGCAGCTCCCTGGTGCACAGCGGCTTCCCAGCGCGGAGGCAGTACTCCGCCTCCTAGCGCTTGATGTGTCGATCCTCCTCTTACTGGCGGATGAGCGTGAATGATCTTGCCATTTCTTTGGGCGCCCTCGAAGCTCCTCATCGGTAGCACGCTGGAGCTTATCAGCCCACCTCCACGCAGCGATGAGGCGCCTAGCGCCATTGGCCTTCCTGGTGAAGTATCGGTCGTCTTCGTACACCTCCTGCGCACGTCGACGCGCCTGCCCCCAAAGCTCCACCGCCTCCTTTTTCCATGCGGCTTCACGGGCCGCCTGGTACCTGGCTTCCTCCTCCGCCATCTCCTTCTTGAGTGCCACTTGCCTGGCTTTCTCAGCCGGCGGCAGCGCCTTCCACAGACAAAGATTGTACTGGCTCCAAAACCACTCCAAAGTTGGGGGGTCCGGCGCAACCTCGTTCGGCAGCACGTAGGGGTCCTCCTGATCACTGCTCTACGACTGAACATCCTCGGTGGGCAGCGCCTCCTTGTTGGCGCATGGGCAGATCGGCGACACCATGGCAGAGTTTTGTGAGAGAGAGGGGCGGAGGGGGAGTGATGAGAGGATGTACATGAGAATGTAGGCGGGACAATGTGAGCAGGGTAGTATTTATCGGTGGCCGGAATCTAGAGCAATGAGAATAGTTCACACGCCGGTTGCTGGAATTTACAAGTACTGTAGCTTGAATTGCACATGATTCCCACAACAAAAGTCATGTGTGAAATTAATCGCTGATGGTTTCCAATACAGAACCGTGTCTGATTAATAATCCGCACCAGGCGCCACTCACCTTCCAAATCTCGAGGCGCTAAAAAGAGGGCCAATCGTGTGGGGGCTCGGTTGTCTTGCCAGATATTTATATTTCCTTTCCAAATGTAAGGCACGAATGCTTATTTTGTGTTACCATGATATATCATTTTATAATGTAATTCAATACATAAATGAATTTTTGAACCCATGATGGTTTGATGTTGCATGTTCATGTGGTTCAATTTGAATTACAGCCATTAAATGGCTAGAAAATCACTTAAATGTCTTAAAAGAGTCAAATGCCCCCCTGAAAAATTTAAAAATTTAACATGACATTTCTATTAGTGCATGTTAATGGTAGAAAAAGTTTCAAGGCCATAAGAGGAAGCTACCACCGGTTCATCATCAAACATGCATTGTTCCCTCTCGAAACCACGAGTCTTCCCGTGAGGTGCTCTAGTTTGTAAGGGGTGTGTGTCCAAACTTTCGTGAAATAGGCCAATTTTTTTTACCACAGCATCTTGGTGCCATGTCATTACATCAAGCAAGGTTCCATTTATTTCAGATCATTTTTGAATTTTTTGGAATTTAAAAGCCATGGAACCCGATGCTTGTGTCTAAGCTGTGACACCAATATGTTTGAAAATTCCTTCCAATTTACTGCACACAGCATTAACTCACACACGAGGACACAAATATGATTTGCAAACCATTAAGGTTAGCTGATGCATGTACATGTAGTTCAAATTTGAATTGTGGTAATTAAATTGCTAAAAAATCACTTAAATGACTTAAAAAGGTCAAATGACCCCTAAAATTTTCCAAACTTTAACATGACAGTTGTATTAGTGCATGTTAACGGTAGATAAAATTTCAAGGCCATAGGAGGAAGCCACCACCGGTTTGTCATCAAACATGCATTGTTCCCTCTCGGAACCACGAGTCTTCTAGTGAGTTGCTCCGCTTTGTGAGGGGTGTGTGTCCAAACTTTTGTCAAACATGTCAATTTTTTTATCACGGCATCTTGGTACCATGCCATTGCGTCAAGTAAGGTTTCATGTATTTCTGATCATTTTTTATTTTTTTGGACTTTAAAAGCAATGGCACTCGATGCTTGTGTCCAAGCCGTGACACCTATATGTTTGAAAATCCCTTCCAATTTACTGCACATGGAATTAACTCACACAGAAGGACACAAATATGATTTTCCAAACCATTATGGTTAGCTGTTGCATGTACATGTAGTTCAAATTCAAATTCCGGTCATTAAATGGCTAGAAAATCACTTAAATGTCTTAAAGAGGTCAAATGACCCCTGAATTTTTCCAAATTTTAACATGACAGTTGTATTGCTGCACGTTAACGGTGGAAAACATTCAAGGCCATAAGAGGAAGCTATCACCGGTTCGTCCTCAAACATGCATTGTTCCCTCTCGGAACCATGAGTCTTCTCGTGAGATGCTCCGGTTTGTGACGGGTGTGTATCCAAACTTTCGTCGAACATGCCAATTTTTTGCCACGGCATCTTGGTGCCATGCCATTATATCAAGAAAGGTTCCATGTATTTCTGATCATTTATGAATTTCTTAGAATTGAAAAGCCACGGCACCCGATGCTTGTGTCCAAGCTGTGACACCAATATGTTTGAAAGTTCCTTCCAATTTACTGCACGGGGCATTAACTCACACATGAGGACACAAATATGATTTTCCAAACCATTAGGGTTAGCTGTCGCATGTACATGTAGTTCAAATTTGAATTACAGTCATTAAATGGATAGAAAATCACTTAAATGTCTTAAAAAGGCCAAATGACCACAGAAATTTTCCAATTTTTAACATGACAATTGTATTAGTGCACATTAATGACAGAAAAAGTTTCAAGGCCATAAGGGGAAGCTACCACTGGTTCATCATCGAACATGCATTGTTCCCTCTCAGAACCACGAGTCTTCTAGTGAGATGCTCCGGTTTGTGAGGGGTGTGTGTCCAAACTTTTGTCAAACACGACAAAAAAATTTCACAACATCTTGGTGCCATGCCATTGTCTCAAGCAAGGTTTCATGTATTTCTGATCATTTTTAAATTTTCTGGAATTTAAAGGACATGGTACTCAATGTTTGTGTCCAAGTAGTGGCACCAATATGTTTGAAATTTCCTGTCAATTTACTGCACATTGAATTAACTTGAACACAAGGACACAAATATGATTTTCCACCCGATGATGGTTTGCTGTTGCATGTACATGCTGTTCAAATTTGAATTATGGTCATTAAATGGCTAGAAATTCATTTAATGTCTTAAAAAGGTCAAATGAACCCTGAAAAATTCCAAATTTTAACATGACAGTTGTATTAGTGCATGTTAACGATACACAATTTTCTCGTAAATTTAAAACACCATCCATTGCCACTGTACTCCAAATTCGTCTTTCGCAGCTAATACAAAAAATCAACTACATCACACACAGTTAGTTATAGGAACTGTTTGTGATGAAAATTCATGGGTCTAATTATGTCTTCCTCCATAAGCTTCCCCAGCCTCGTCTGCTCAAGTGCTGGTCACCCCCGAATCCATGAATCCCCGATCCCCATTCCCCAACCTCTTCATGCAAATAATGACACCATGGAGACGCTTCGTGAGGGGCCGTACGGTCACCGCGTCCTCCCTGAGCGCCGCCACCTCTGCCGAGAGCGCGGCCACCTACGTCAAGAGCACGGCCACATCCGTCGAGAGAGCGTCTACGGTAGCCAACAGGGCAGCTGCAGCAGCTACGATGGTGGCTGCAAATGCCGAGAGCGCTCGAGCAGCCGTCCGTGTCGCTGATGTCTCCCTGGCCCGGGTCAAAGCCATCCACGCCAAGATTGAGGACTCCCATGCTAAGATATTCCAGGCCTCCTCAGAATCTAGCATGCACCCCACGTCCGAAAAGGCGGCGGAAGCCATGGAGCACCTGCTTCCTCATGAGATCACCGAGCGGGAGCTGGAGATGCAGGAAGCAGTGGAGATCGCGGAGCGTCAGGAGGAGGAGTTGCGCGTGCCTAGGGAGGAGGTAGAGAAGAGCCTGTCCGTCGAGGAATCGGCAGTGGAGTACCAATGCAAGCTTTGGTGCAGCCACTACTACGAGTACTGCAACCTTGAGGGCGGTTGATGTCTACTACACAACTTGTTCTTGTAGACTCGTGTTGGGCCTCCAAGCGCAGAGTTTTGTAGGACAGTAGCAATTTTCCCTCAACTGGATGACCTAAGGTTTATCAATCCGTGGGAGTCATAGGATGAAGATGGCCTCTCTCAAACAACCCTGCAACCAAATGACAAAAAGTCTCTTGTGTCCCCAACACACCAAATACAATGGTAATTTGTATAGGTGCACTAGTTTTGCGAAGAGATGGTGATACAAGTGTAATATGGATAGTAGATATTGATTTTTGTAATAGGAACAATAAAAAACAGCAAGGTAGCAATTGATAAAACGGAGCACAAATGGTACTGCAATGCTTGAAAATGAGGCCTAGGGTCCATACTTTCGCTAGTGCAATCTCTCAACAATGCTAATATAATTGGATCATATAACCATCCCTCAACGTGCAATGAAGAATCACTCCAAAGTTCCTATCTAGCAGAGAACATAAGAAGAAATTGTTTGGAGGGTACGAAACCACCTCAAAGTTATCCTTTCCGATCGAACTATCCAAGAGTTCGTACTAAAATAACACCAAGTTATCCTTTCCGATCG
Organism: Thinopyrum elongatum; assembly: GCA_011799875.1. NCBI lineage: Eukaryota > Viridiplantae > Streptophyta > Magnoliopsida > Poales > Poaceae > Thinopyrum > Thinopyrum elongatum. The sequence goes on from CM022301.1 coordinate 303,585,421, forward strand.
ATCTATCTAAGAGTTCATACTAAAATAACACCATATGATGCACATCAACCAACTCTAATGTCACCTAGATACTCCAATGTCACCGCGAGCATCCGTGAGTTGGTTATATGATATGCATCAAACAATTTCAGATTCATTATACTCAATCCAACACAAAGAACCTCAAAGAGTGCCCCAAGATTTCTACCGGGGAAACAAGGACGAAAACATGCATCAACCCCTATGCATAGATTACCCCAATGTCACCTTGGGAATCCATGAGTCGAGTGCCAAGACATAGATCAAGTGCTCTCAAGTCCATAAAAGTATTCAATCCGATAAAAACGAAATCTCAAAGGGAAAACTCAATTCATCACAACAAGATAGAGAGGGGAAAACACCATATGATCCAACTATATTAACAAAGCTCGCGATACATCAAGATCGTGTCAACTCTAGAACACAAGAGAGAGATATTAAACACATAGCTACCGGTACAAACCCTCAGCCCTGAGGGTGGACTACTCCCTCCTCATCATGGTGGCCGCCGGGATGATGAAGATGGCCACCGGTGATGATTTCCCCCTACGGCAGGGTGCCGGAACGGGGTCTAGATTGGTTTTTTGTGGCTACAGAGGCTTGCAGCGGTGGAACTTCTGATCTAGGGTTATTTCTGGCGGTTTCTCTATTTATAGGATTTTTCAGCGTTGGAATCATGCAAAGATGGGCCTCGAGGTGGGCACAACCCACCTGGGCGCGCCTGAGCCTCCTGGCGCGCCTAGGTGTCTTGTGCTCACCTCCTTCACCTTCTAGTTCTCCCACGAAGTTTTAGTGCCTCTTTTGTTCCAAAAAAATCATCAAAAAGTTTCATTGCATTTGGAGAACTTTTATTTCTGCACAAAAAACAACACCATGGTAGTTCTGCTGAAAAAAGCGTCAGTCCGGGTTAGTTCCATGCAAATCATACCAAAACCATATAAAATTGTTGTAAACATGGCATGAATACTTCATAAATTATTGATACGTTGGAGACGTATTAGCGGCGCCGAGGATGAGGACGACGACGCGGTGGACTTCAGCCTGGGGGACGCGGAGTCCACCAACGGCGGCATATCGCCAGGACAAGTCATCGACGTCTCATCTTACACCAGCGAGGCATAGGGCGGCGCTTCAACGGCTTTGTTAAAATTATGCATACTTAGTCTTTGTTTATAATGCTGGTCTTTTGTTAGAGCAATGTTTAGGTCAATTGGTTTGTTTAATTACTAAAATTGCTTGATTTAGTAAATGTTGTTTGTGTGATGTAGGCTCTTTTGTGTACCCAAATTAGCAAGCGATGTTATAATTATGCAATGACGTGGATGAGCACCGTACCCTGGGAAAATTTGACAAAAATTTGAACGCTCAAACTCATCACATGCACATAAAGCAGAAGAATCGTTTGCGATGCACACATATGTTCAAAGTGAATGGTGTCCAGCGGCACCGCAGGCCAAGTTTCCCTCCAACTTTCGAAATTTTTGGCCTACCGCCAAAATATCTAACTCTCCCCCTCCCCACCCCCTTTTCTCCCCAACCATAAGACACATTTCCCCTATTTCCTCCTTCCTTCCTTTGCAAGCTATAGCTGCTTCCTCGCTCTCGCCGTCTCGCATCCGACCACCATGGTCGCCATCGTCTTCTTCAATGACCTCTCCATCGGTTCCTCCTCTGACGAAGACGCATTCACCAACCGGGTATGCCTCTCTCCTCTATCTCGGGTTATTATTTGGAATAAAGAATTTAACCCGGCGGCTGATTTGAGCCATTTCTTCCTCTTGTAGCTCCCTAGGACCATCACTTGCAACGAATGGAGCAGGGTGGCTGAAGATCTGCCTGCTCGCTGTCACCAACAATCTAAATGCATGAAGTTAGTTTCTACTGAATCTGTGGATAGTGGGAGGAAATTTCTGGCATGTGCAGAAAAGGTTAGCCCCACTATCGTTGTTACAAGTCATTTGTTAGAAGTGATTCAGACACTGTCACTATGCTATGTTATTTTGGATGTGATTAAGACAGTGTCACAGTTTCTACCTACTAGTAGTATCTAAAAATGTTTCCATCTCATCAGCGGTGCCCTGAGAAAATTATTTGGCACCGCTTTAGCAGTTTGTGCGGCCAACTTTGCTCCACACATCCGAGCAGCCTAGTAGTAAAATAATAAAACTTTATGGCACGAAGGAACTAGGCATCAGAGCAACTAGGTGCTTCGGAGGCTGGTTCCCTAATTTTTTTCCTCTGGCATTGGCTTGGCAGTGCAAGGCACCAGTGTCAAATGTAGCAACATTTGTTTTGACACCGGTTTTGGCCCAAATAGTGGAGAGCCTTAGTGCTATTAGTTCCATGTTACTAAATTTGTGTATGTACACACCTGTTAGTATTAATTTGATGACATCCAAACACTGTCGGTATGCTGTTGCAGTTATATTTAGCTTACTCATAAAATTTCAATTTATTATTTATAGTACATGACTAAGAACTTATAGCGTTGTTGCAGTTAATTATTGCTTGTGATGTTCCTGAATTTGGTTATTGTCTCGGTAGCAATTAATTCATTTGCACATTGATCTATTTCAGAAGATATGTCATAATTAACGTGTTTCTTCAGTTTTTCAAAATATGTATGTAGTGAATTTCTATGTTGATAGTAACCCATTTTCCCTACAATTGTAACTGATTTAGTTTTAAATATTATAGGATGAACGGAACTGTTCCTAGCTGGAGTGGGTTGATCCAAAGTGGACACAGTCGTTGAAGATGTGCCTAGCAAAGCTCTGGAGTATGCATGAGGAAGAGAACAGAGATAGGCTTAGAGAAAATGTTGTCAACGCTGAAGAATATTTCAAGATACAGGAAAAAAAGAGGAAGATGGAGAATGAGCTCAGATTTTTTTGAATTAGACTTTGCTAAGATGGTGTTTGCGGAGGAGGAGGCACTTTCCGAGTTGGCTAGTGCAAAACAGGTTCTTATAGAACTGAAAGCACAGGTGGAGAAGACAAACTTGGTTGATCATGCATCAGTCAATTAGGGAAATGAATATATTGTTCTAATATTGTGCTTATGAAGGTGAACTAGCTATATGTTGTATTGTGCTGTTTTCACGTAGCTATCGTACTGTGATGTTAAAATATATTTGTGTGCCTGATATAAAAGTGGCAAACAGCTGTTTGATATGAAATGTGAATTTGCTCAATACTGGAATTATTAATAGTAAACTAATAACCTGATAATTGTGTCATTGAACTTTACAAACGTTCCTAGCAGTAGAAGCGTGTGTGATGGATAGCCCAATGTCTTCTAGTTTTCTTCAACGAATCATGTGTGATATACTTGAATAACGCAAACGGTTAACACAGGCAGAGCGTGTGTGATCGTTACACCAATCATAGATGTGGCTATACAAAAAACTCTGTGTGATGTAGATACGAACGGAAAAGTCTGTCTGGGATTCACTGTGTGGGATATGCATATAAACGGAAATGTTTGTCTGGGATTCACCCTGTGGGATGTACGTATGAACGGAAACGTTTGTCTGGGACTCACTCTGTGGGATGTAAATACGAACGGAAATGTTTGTCTGGGATTCACTGTGTGGGATGTACATACGAACGAAAACGATTGTCTGGGATTCACTGTGTGGGATGTACATACGAACGGAAACAATGGCTCGACCGATCGCACACGAGCTCATTTTGCCCCGTGTGTGACTGGAGGACCTCTCCTCTATAGTTTCTGGTTTGTGTGGGAAGGACCCCCCCTATCACACACACTAGCAAGGCCACGGTTTAAAATGCCATCATGAAAAGGGGTTAAAAACCATTTGTATAGCATCTCGCTGTACCAGTGATGGTTTAGAAAGATATATTGAAAGGATAGGAAGTAGGATGAAGGTTCACTTCATGGAGGGAGCAAACATGCCTATTGTAACTGTACAAGCAGCAAAACTTAGTTCAGATGTTGGCTATCAAGTCAGACATAAGATGCCCATAAAAACCAAGTGCAAGGATTACAATGAAGAGGCGAACAAGCATATGCTTCCTGAAGTTTTTAACTAACTCCAGGTCAGCCAAGAAATGAATCTCTTTTGTAATTGTGCGATACCACATATTTTTTATCTTCTCGCTCTAAATGTTGTAACATGAACGTGTGTATGATGTCTGCAGCTACAGTTTGAGTTTTCAAAGAACGCTAAATTGGCTAAAGCAGTGATTGATGGTTTCATTCAGAAAAGCGTGCGGTCACACAGACACCGACTCATGGCAAAAATTTACAGTAAGGTTAAAAATCTTACTGAGGAGCAAGCGTTGAAGTTGAAGCCAGTGACTATTACAGATAAAGATAGGATAGGTCTGGTAAACTAGTGGAAGAATGAGCACCACTAGGTAATTTGAGCTTAATCTGACAGATTCAACTTTTACTATACCATGTGGTCAAAGCTGAATTTATGCTTCAATCCATAGGAGATATGCGCCAAGAATAAAGCAAACCGAAGTGTTGTGAAGTTCCCCTTAAAACTAGCTCTAGAAGCTACATTGCAGCTTATCATAGTATGGTAAGCACTCCAGCTCTGTGCATGCAAATTATCATATATTTTTTCATAAGTAAGTGGCCTGCAGCAATAACGTTCATCATATCGTGTTTGATGTACTAGTGTAATGAGCAAAACCAGAAACCTACACCTGTTAAATATTTTGGAGCTACCCATACTAGAAAGAAGGATGGGGTGACGAGTGAGACTGCAATAATACCAATCATAAGCATTCTGCAATTTCAGGATTTCACATGTAATATGCCACCCAAAATATTATGTTTGTAACACCCTACCAACAACGCTTCAACCATATTGCAGAAGGAAATGAAGGACAAGCAAGGTGCAACTCCAGCAGAAGGTAAAGAGCCAAAAACAGATATGCAGATTGTTGTAGAGATTCTCACGGGTATTTCCAAGTATAGCACATTCCTTGCAAGCATGGGAGAGTCATCTGCATCCAGGCAGAAGAAAACCTCTCATGAACGCATTAGAGAGCTTGAAGAGATGCTTGCACTTAGTTGGTAGCTGCGAGATCAACAACTGATGGGTATCAAGAATAGATGAATGCAAGAGTGGCAGCATAGCAACAGGAAATCAAAGAGATGAAAACAAAGCAGCTAGATGAAATTGTAGCTCTCATGAAGGCACAAGAGGAGAAAACTGCTTCTATGGAAAATAAGCAATCACAACTGGAAGGAACTTTAGGTTTTCTCTTAACGATGTAGGGTAGCTCAGATAAAAGCATGTCGTAGCCTACTTTGTGGGGCTACGACAACAGCATGTCGGAGCCCACTCTAGGGGCTTTGACAACATCATGTCGCTACCCTGATGGTGGCCTTCTTCGTCTAGAAACTTATGATCGTCCCTTATTATATTTTGCAATGTGTGGTTGATAACCCACAAGTATAGGGGATCAATTGTATCCTTTCTCGATGAGTAAGAGTGTCGAACCCAACAAGGAGCTAAAGGTAGAATTAATATTCCCTTCAAGTTCTATCGACCACCGATACAACTCTACGCACACTTAACATTTGCTTTACCTAGAACAAGTATGAAACTATTCTGTAGGTGTAAGGATAAGTTTGCAAGAATCAAACTTGGAGTACTTAGCTAGAATAAAACTATGAATAATTTGCAAGATAATAAAACTTAGTTGTTTAGTAGAATACTTTCATAACACAAGAGAAGGATTTGTCCATAGGCAATCGATAACTAGACCGGTAATCATTATTTTAATTTTATATGAGGGAGAGGCATGAGCTAACATACTTTTTGTACTAGTATCATATGCACTTATGATTGTAACTCTAGGAAGCATCCGCAACTACCAAAGATCATTAAGGTAAAACTCAACGATAGCATTAAGTGTACAAGTCCTCTTTACTCCCATATGCAACAACCCCCTTACTCGGGTATAAGCTGCTGTCACTCTCGCCACCCACTATAAGAGAATCATGAACGTATTGCAACACCCTACAACGGGAAAACCACATGCTTGCGCGAAATGGAGGGCACCATAGGACAACACCAAAATAAAACATACAACTCAAACCAATCAAGATCATCAATTAACCCATAGGACAAAATGAATCTACTCAAACATCATAGGATGGCAACACATCATTGGATAATAATATGTACCATTAAGCACCATGTTTAAGTAGAGATTATAGAGGGTATAAGTGGTGTTAAACCACTGCATAGAGGGGGAGAGAGTTGGTGATGATAGCGGCAAAGTTGTTGGTGTAGGTCGCCGTCATGATGATTGCCCCGGCGCCACCGTGAGAGAGGGGGAGAGAGCCCCCCCCCCTCCTTCTTCTTCTTCTTGCTTCCACCCCCCCCCCATTGATGGGAGGAGGTTTTCCCCTCTGGTCCATGGCCGCCATGGCTCCCAGAGGGTAGGAGCCCCTCCGAGATTGGATCTCTCTATCTGTTTCTCTTCTATTTCGCGTTCCTGTTTTCTAGTAATTCACCGTTTCTTAAATTCCCATAGATCCGTAACTCCGATTGGGCTGAACTTTTGAGGGGATTTTCTTCCAGATATTATATTTATTCCGGCGGGAGAAGGGCCCATACCGCCTTACATGGGCATCACAAGCCTGCCCCGGCGCGCCCTCTGGGCTTGTGGAGCCCTCGAGCATCGTCTCGTATTGATTCTTTTTTCCCAAAAATCACATATATTCCAAAATAAATCTCCGTAAATTTTTATCACGTTTGGAATTTGTTTGATATGGATATTCTGTGAAACAAAAAATGCAACAACCAGGAACTGGCACTGGGCACTGGATCAATATGTTAGTCCCAAAAATACTATAAAATGTTCCCAAAAGTATGTGAAAATTGTAGAATAGTGGCATGAAACAAGCAAAAATTATAGATATGACGGAGGTGTATCAGCATCCTCAAGCTTAATTCCTGCTCGTCCTTGAGTAGGTAAATGATAAAAAGGAAATAATTTTTGATGTGGAATGCTACCTAACATAATCTTGATCATATAATATAATCATGGCATAAATATTAAGATACAAGTGATTCAAATCAATACTCTATAATGTCGTATTCAGGGTTCTGCAGACACAAAGAAGGTTCGAACTCCGGGGCGTGTGCGAAGAACTCAACCTATCCAGCCAACCGAACGCACCGCCCTACAGCCTAGCTCAAAGAACAGGGAAGAAGATGGACATGGCAGTTACCCAGGTTCGGGCCACCTTGCGGTGTAATACCCTACTCCTGCTTTGTGGTGGATTAGCCTCACGAGGGGCTGAGGATGAACTAGTACAGAGGATGAACAAGCTCGCGAGGCTTGCTCTGGTGAGAATGAGTCGACCAGGGATCCGATCGGATCGAGTCGGGCCCCCTTCTACGGTGGTGGCTAACCTATATATAGTGGCCTCGGTCCTCTTCCCGGAAAATGAAGGCGGGAAGGGATTCCGCAATGGCCAATTTGAAAGGGGACAAGTAGTACATCTTATCCTGACGAAAGGTGGTCTATGCCTGCAAAGCTTCTGGCCGTGACGTTGTGGTGGGCTCGGTGATGACATCCGTCCTGCCATCCTGGCTGTCTTGGTCTCATTGCATGGGAATGGAAACCTTTGGGTGATTCCCCAGGACCCCGCGCCTGCGCTTGCCTCTTTAGCACCAAAGAGGAAACCTACTGCTCTGTGCCCGCTGGTGCCCGCCTGGCCTTGGTCGTCATGGCTTGCGTCACCTCGACCTCATGAGGTGGGCACCTGCATAGAAATCTCTGCTCCTTAGGAGCCAGCCTAAGGAGGCCGCTCCCTCCAAAGGTCTTGACGTCGCCTGCCTTGCGAGGCTTGGCCCCTCGCAACGGTCTTGTCTTGAAGGTGTTGTAGATGGGACGTACCAGGCCATCGATGGCGCCACGCCATGGGCCGTAGGCAGGCAAGTCTGGGTACCCTGGTTCCCAGAACGCCGACAGTAGCCCCCAGGCCCAAGGCGCGCTTGGACTTGGCTTCTAGGCGAAGCCAGAGGCAAGGGCGAAGCGCCATGGGCCCCAATCGCTTGCAGACCAGGCTGACGCGTGGCATTTGATGGGATGTTGATGCTCTTCTTCAATGTCTTCGAAGAGGACGGCCAACGTCTGGAGTGCTGCCCCAGGGGAGGCGATCGAGACGGCGACCCCCTCACAGGCCGGCAAATCGGCGAGGCCCCTCGCGGTGAACTTGCCGTTGGCCTTGTCCACGATTCCTCCAGTAGCAGCGATGCCTCCTCCAAACCAAGCTTAGGCGACGACGACAGCTACGAGCCGCCGCGCTCAGGCTTGGGGGAGGAATGGCGCCGGCCAGGCGTCATGGGCGACACCGTCTGGGTCGTGATCCTGAGGAGGTCCTTTCCTTTCATTTCATTCCTGCGCAAAAGTCATGAAGGGCCCCGCGGGGGTGTGTAAAGATCATGACACTTTTGCCTTAATGTTAACGTCCCCAACTTATGTTGCGTTTGCGTCTCTTGCTTGGGCACGATTCCCCCCTTTTACTCTCGCGGTAGCTTAGTGCTCTACGCCGACAGGACCCAGTCCCCAGGCAAGCTTCAGCCATCGCTGGTATGCCAGGTCGCGATGCCGTGGTCAAGGCGAGGAGGTGAGCGGCCCGAGGTCCAGTAAGAGCCCCCGAGGCGCGATGCTCAGGAGGTCCCCTTTGGCGCGCAAGCGGCTCTCGAAGGACTGAAAGGGGAGTTCCCTTGCCCGAGCGAAATCACAAGAGATGAAACACCGATTATGGGGTTCGCGCCCGGGTGTGCGAAGCGACTTATCTTGGCGAGCCTGCGGTGGTTTCCTTGTCGCGAGGGCGAGCTTCTTGTGCGACGTTAGGCAGCGCCCTTCTCCTGATGGCGCCCCCCCCCCCCCCCGCAGGGCTCCTACCGACTCCATCTCTCCCGGGTGCTCTACCTCCTCGGGACCCGGCTCTCGAGCGAGGCTCAGCCGCCGCTGGTATGCCAGGTAGCGATGCCGTGGTCAAGGCCAGGGGGTGAGGGCTCGAGGGCAGGTAGGAGCCCCGAGTCGTGATGCTCAAGGGGCCCCCCTTTAACGTGCAAGCGGCTTGCACGAGAAAAGAGTGGCTGGCTCCGAGGGGGTACCTAGGAGGGGTTGCGCCCCATGGCACGTAGCACGGTATCCTTCCGCGGTGGCGAGGTGTTGGTGAAGCTGCTCTTGATCCTGCCTCCGGAGGTTCCTGCAACATGTACTGTGCCTCGTGGAGGCGTAAGACTTCTGTTTAAGCTTGTGGAACAATCTGTGCTTGTAATAATTATTAGGATCCCATGGTTTCCTTATTGCGCAAAGTTTCCTTCGTGCTTGCTTTTGTGATCTGCGTCGGCAGGGCCCAGCCCCGCGCATACCTCGACCGCCGTTGGGGCGTCCGGATCACCAAGACGACACCAAGGGGCGAGGGGCTACGTGACTAGTGAGGCCCCTGAGTCGCGATGCTTAGGAGGTCCCCCTTGATGTGCGAGCAGCCCTCATGAAGGAAACGTGGACGCCGGGGTGTAGGACTTCACGCTCTGCGTCGGCAGGGCCCAGCCCCGCGCATACCTCGACCGCCGTTGGGGCGTCCGGATCACCAGGATGACACCAAGGGGCGAGGGGCTACGTGACTAGTGAGGCCCCTGAGTCGCGATGCTCAGGAGGCCCCCCTTGATGTGCGAGTAGCCCTCATACCTTTGACCACCCGCTTTAACCTGGGGGGAATGTGAGAAGACCAGGTACCCGGACCTGGTAGGGTAGCATGTGCCAGGCGGGGCCTGAGCACAGCCCCCGTGTCCAGCCCCCTCACGCGATCCTCCCGAGGGGGAAGCTGTGGGGTGTTGCCGATCGTAGAGCCGAGAGGCTATCCTGAGGTTGGTGCGACCGCGAGGGCGTCCTCAGTTGTTTATTCACCAGCGTGGAGCATGGTGCTTCCACTCTTGCGTGGGCACAGCCGCTCCTCGACCGTGTCGTCCGCTAGCGCAGAGCATGGGGCTTCCACTGGTGCGTGGGTGGGAGTTCCCTCTGAGGGGAGACTCCGGGGCGTGTACAGCCCCGTCCGGACACGTGGCTTGCACGGCCAGACTGGAGGAGGTGTATATGGGCACCCGTGAGCCAGCGCGGGACTCACGGGGCCCTACCTCAAGGTGGGTTGCGCCTGAATTTTGTTACGGGGTGCCTGCAAAAATCACGAGAGATGTTGGGGTGGCCTGCGCCGAGTGAATCTCCGGAGGACAGCGCATGAGAAGGCCAAGCACCAACGACCCCAGAAGGTGACGTGAACGGGACCGGCCCGCCAGACAGAGCTTGCCGTTGGGTTTATCGATGCTGCAGGGACGGACCCGAGCACAGATGCCGTGCCCAGTCTTCTCATGCAACAATCCTAAAGAAAAACAACCGGCGCGCGGCTCCCGCGGCGACGAAGCGCCGAACTGCAGTTGTACGAACCGGGTCGTGCGCCCGCACTTGCCCACACGTGATTAGCTCATGCGAGAACAAGGCACCAAGGACCATGGGAGGTGACGCGCACGGGAGCTGGCCCGCGGGACAGAGCTCGGTCACTTGGGTTTGTCGACGCTGCAGGGACAAACCCAAGCACAGACGCCGTGCCAGTCCTTAATCATGAGGCGGTCGCGGGCGAATTCGCGAGGGCGCAGCGACATCATAGTGCCAAAGCACCGGACAGGCAGTTGAGATACTTAGGACCCTCATGAAGGCAAAGCCAGTTCTGCCTAAGGATGATGCAGCCCAAGGGGCGCCCTCAGATGAACAGACCAAAAAGTCACCTGGCACCATCATTGTAGAAGCGTTGAAGTAGCTAAAGACGCGTACTATAGAGATCGCTCCTCACGAGCCGGCTGGCTCCTGAGGCTCGGGAGGCTCTGGAGGCCCGGGAAGCTCGTGAGGGTCAGGCACCTCCTTTGTCAGGATCGCCTGACGCCGGGCCTCACGAGCCGCCAGGACGCCCTGCATGTAGCGCTGGTGCGAGGCAGACATGTTCAGCAGGCTGAACGGCATGCGGATGTAGCTGCGGGGGCAGCCCCCACTCCATCCAATGCGGGACGGGCAGGAGAGCTCCTGAGAAGCGGCCCTGTTGAGACCTGGGATGTTGACGTCGACGCGTAGTTCGCCACCCATGTCATGGGTGGCAGCTGCACTGGATGGCGCGGGGTGACGCTCGCCATGCATGGCTCGCGCCTCCCGAAGCTCCTCGATTGCCTTGGTGATGAACTCCTGAGCGCCTGGCGCCCCGTGCCTTGCGCCTTGCTCATGGAGGCGCGCATCGAAGCAAGCCCCCACGTGGTGCCCGAATGCCTCCCTCGTGACGCTGGTCAGGTCAGAGGCCCTCCAGATGAGAGCCCCTGAGCCCGTCCCGATAGGGGCGCCGGGCACGCCTTCCTATGCGAGTGGGAAAGACGCCCCAGCAGAGGGCTCGGGGCCTGAGGCATGACCGTCGGGCACCCCAGCCTCCTGGCGGCCCTCTGGGAGGAGCTGCTTCTTCTTCTTGGGGATGGCCTCAAGAGGCAGGATGGCACCCTCGCGATCTGAGTTCTCGACAGCCGCCGAGTGCCCTGGAAGTTGGCGATGAAGCGCTCGCGTAGCTCGTCCGAGGAGGAGATCGACCCCACCAGGAGGTCCAGGAGCCAAGAACATGTGCCATCCTTGAGGGCCATGGGGAACCAGTTCGCCATGACCTTGTCGTTGCCGTTCGCCACCTCGATGCTCAGCTCGTAGAGCTAGAGGAACTCAGCGGGGTCGGGGGTGCCGTCATAGCGTGGAGGCAGATCCGGCTTGAACTTGCCGGGCCAGACAACGCGGCGCAGCTCCGGGGTGAAAGCACGACACTATGCCGCATTCACCGGGGCCACCCGCCTGGGAGGAGCCTGATCTTGATGCCTGCGCGCGGCCGCCTCTAGTGGTACGCGGTCTTGACGTGGCGGTGCTGGGAGCTCACGCGCTTCTCCTTAGAGCCGCTGCGCCACCTGGCAACTTTCTTCATCACGCGCTAACGCTCTGCGCGGCGGGTCGCGCTTGGGAGCCTCACACCTTGGCTCGGGGATCACTCCATGCAGAGGAGGGGGATGAGGTGCGTTGTGGGGCACATCGCCCGCCTGGGACAGCAGAGGGTGAAGCGAATGAGACGGTGCAGGGGCCTCGCCAGTGGCGTTGACGAGTCCGGCGATGCGGGCGAGCCAGTCATCGTAGAGGTCATTGGCCGGACAATAGCGCAGAAGCTCACGCGCCCTGAGCAGTGCAGCCTGCGCGTTCGCCATCCCGTGACGAACATGAGAAGATGATGCCGCGACCGGAGTTGGTGATGGGGTCGGAGTGCGGCCGTCGCGTCGCACAGACGGTGGCAGCGACGAGTCCTGCTGTTCGCGAGCAGCAGGGTCAGTGGCAGCGTTGGCCACTAGGGAGGCAGAGCGGCGAGGGACACCTTTGCCCGCGGGTGCCGTCTGCGCTACATGAGCGGCCTGGCGCTCGGCACGGACACGGCGAGCGTCAGCCATAGGAATGACGGAACGGCGGCGGAGCAAACGGTGGAGAAGAGGCTTCAACACGCCCCTACCTGGCGCGCCAAATGGCGGATTCAGGGCTCCGCAGACCCAAAGAAGGTTCAAACTCTAGGGCGTGTGCGAAGAACTCAACCTATCCAGCCAACCGAACGCGCCGCCCTACATCCTAGCTCGAAGAACAGGGAAGAATATGGACACGGCAGTTACCCAAGTTTGGGCCACCTTGCGGTGTAATACCCTACTCCTGCTTTGTGGTGGATTAGCCTCACGAGGGGCTGAGGATGAACAAGTACAGAGGATGAACAAGCTCGCGAGGCTTGCTCTGGTGAGAATGAGTCGACCAGGGATCCGGTCGGATCAGGACGGGCGCCCTTCTACGGTGGTGGCTAACCTATGTACAGTGGCCTCGGTCCTGTTCCCCGAAAACGAAGGCGGGAAGGGATTCTGCAATGGCCAATTTGAAAGGGGACAAGTAGTACATCTTATCCTGATGAAAGGTGGTCTTCGCCTGCAAAGCTTCTGGCCATGACGCTGCTGTGGGCTCGGCGATGACATCCATCCTGCCATCGTAGTTGTCTTGGTCTCATTGCACGGGAATGGAAACCTTTGGGTGATTCCCCGGGACCCCGCGCCTGTGCTTGCCTCTTTAGCACCAAAAAGGAAACCTGCTGCTCTGCGCCCGCTGGCGCCGCCTGGCCTTGGTCGTCATGGCTTGCGTCACCTCGACCTCATGAGGTGGGCACCTGCATAGAAATCTCCGCTCCTCAGGAACCAGCCTAAGGAGGCCGCTCCCTCCGGAGGTCTTGACGTCACCAGCCTCGCGAGGGTCTTGTCTTGAAGGTGTTGTAGATGGGCCGTACCAGGCCGTCGATGGCGCTACACCGTGGGCCGCAGGCAGGCAAGTCTGGGTACCATGGTTCCCAGAATGCCGACATATAATTTGATATAATGACATCAATACTCAAGCATACCAAAAAATGATCATGCCTTTCAAAATAAAAATGCTAAAGAACACTATCCCTACAAAATCATATAGTCTTGTCATGCTCCATCTTCTTAACACAAAGTATTTATCATCCACAACCCCGATGATAAGCTGAGCAATTGGTTCATACTTTTTAACGCGCTTCAGCTTTTTCAACCCCCGCGCAATACATAAGCGTAAGCCATGGACATAGCACTATGGGTGGAATAGAATGCGGTGATAGAGATCAATAAGGGGAAGTCAAAACGGAAGATAGTCTCACATCGACGAGGCTAATCAACGGGCTATGGAGATGCCCATCAATTGATGTCAATGCGAGGAGTAGGGATTGCCATGCAACGGATGCACTAAGAGCTATAAGTGTATGAAAGCTCAAACTAAAAACTAAGTGGGTGTGCATCCAACTTGCTTGCTCATGAAGACCTCGCACATTTGAGGAAGCCCATCATCGGAATATACAAGCCAAGTTCTATAATGAAAAATTCCCACTAGTATAGGAAAGTGACAACATAGGTTCTACTTTGAAGCACAAGTGTGGAAAAGGATAGTAACATTGCCCCTTCTCTGTTTTTCTCTCATTTTTTTGTTTTTTTGTGGGCACTTTTTGGCCTCTCTTTTTTCTTGTTTTTATTCCCTCACTAGGACAATGCTCTAATAATGATGATCATAACACTTCTATTTACTTACAACCCAATATTACAATTCGATAAAACTGAAACATATGACTCTATATGAATGCCTCTAGTAGTGTACCAGGATGTGCAATGATCTAGCATAGCAAATATATCAAAAAAATGGACAAGCCATGAAAATATCATGCTAGCTATCTTACGATCATGCAAAGCAGTATCACAATGAATGCTCAATTCATGTATATGATGATGATGGAAGTTGCATGGCAATATATCTCGGAATGGCTATGAAATGCCATGATAGGTAGGTATGGTGGCTTTTTTGAGGAAGATATAAGGAGGCTTGTGTGTGATAGAGCGTATCATATCATGGGGTTTGGTTGCACCGGCAAAGTTTGCACCAACTCTTGAGGTGAGAAAGGGTAACATGATACCAAAGAGGCTAGCAAATTGCGGAAAGTGATGACCGACAAGTCTATGGGATCAGTGGTAGCCTTTTCGATAAGTAAGAGTGTCGAACCCAACAAGGAGCAGAAGGAAATGACAAGTGATTTTCAGCAAGGTAATGTCTGCAAGTGCTAAAATTGTAAGTAACAGAGTAGTTTGATAGCAAGATAATTTGTAACGAGCAAGTAACGGTAGTAGTAACAAAAGTGCAGCAAGGTAGCCCAATCCTTTTGAGGCAAAGGATAGGCCAAAACGGTCTCTTATGATAAGCAAAGTGTTCTTGAGGGTACACGGGAATTTCATCTAGTTACTTTCATCATGTTGGTTCGATTCGTGTTCACTACTTTGATAATTTGATATGTGGGTGGATCGGTGCTTAGGTGCTGTTCTTGCTTGAACAAACCTCCTACTTATGATTAACCCCCTCGCAAGCATCCGCAACTACGAGAAAAGTATTAAGAATAAATTCTAACCATAGCATTAAACTTTTGGATCCAATCGGTCCCTTGCGGAATAGCGCATAAACTAGGGTTTAAGCTTCTGTCACTCTCACAACCCATCATCTAATAACTACTCCACAATGCATTCCCTTAGGCCCAAATATGGTGAAGTGTCATGTAGTCGACGTTCACATGACACCACTAAGGGAATCACAACATACATATCATCAAAATATCGAACACAACATGATTTCTCCCGTGACCTCAAGAACAAAAATAACTACTCACAAATGATAATCATGCTGAAGATCAGAGGGGTATTAAATAGCATAATGGATCTGAACATATAATCTTCCACCAAATAAACCATATAGTAATCAACTACAAGATGTAATCAACACTACTAGTCACCCACAAGCACCAATCTATAGTTCCGGTAAAAAGATTGAACACAAGAGATGAACTAGGGTTTGAGAGGAGATGGTGCTATTGAAGATGTTGATGGAGATTGCCCTCCCCAAGATGGGAGAGTTGTTGGTGATGATGATGACGATGATTTCCCCCTTCAGGAGGGAAGTTCCCCCGGCGGAATCGCTCCGCCGGAGGGCAAAAGTGCTCCTACCCAACTTCCGCCTCGAGACGGCGGCGCTTCGTCCCAAAAGTCCTCTCCTTATTTTTTTTCTAGGTCAAAATGACTTATATACCAGAAGATGGGCATCGGAGGTGGGCCGAAAAGAGCACAACCCACCAGGGCGCGCCTGGGCTCCGTGGCACGCCCAGGTGGGTTGTGCCCACCTGGTGGGCCCCCTCTGGTACTTATTGGCTCCAATATTTCTTATTTATTCCATAAAAAATCCTCGTGAAGTTTCAGCTCATTTGGAGTTGTGCAGAATAGGTAGCCTGACGTAGTTTTTTCAGGTCCAGATTTCCAGCTGCCGGAATTCTCCCTCTTTGTGTGTACCTTGCATATTATGAGAGAAAAGGCATTAGAATTACTCCAAAAAACATTATTATGCATAAAAACATTATAAATAACAGTAGGTAAACATGATGCAAAATGGACGTATCAACTCCCCCAAGCTTAGACCTCGCTTGTCCTCAAGGGAAAACCGAAATCGAAAAACATGTCCACATGCTTAGAGAGAGAGGTGTCGATAAAAACAAAATACGGACATAGAAGCATCATGTAAATTATTATAACAGCAACAAACTTTAACATAAAACTTTTATCATAGAACTTTTATCATAGACTTCTCATGAATAAGTAACAATTCATCACAACAACGAAGTATAAAGCATAAACTCTATTGGAAACCAACAAACTATGTTCTCAGTCAACTTTGCAACTACCATTCATCATCTTTTCAGGAAGGGTCACGTATCGAAGCCTTTAGGCAAGTCCACATACTCAACCATCATATAGTCTTCTATGATTGCTAACACTCACCGCGTACACATGAGCAAAACGTTTCAACCGGACACAAAGAAAGATAGGGGCTTATAGTTTCGCCTCCCAACGTATTCACCTCGAGGGTGATGTCAACAATAATAACCCATGCTACCCATATTCAACTGGATATATGTGCCTAGATCTTTCCTCACCACATGATGCTTGCCAAAGGAGAAAATAAAAAGGAATAGAGAGAATAACTTTGACTCTTGCATGAAAGTAAATACATAAAAGTAAAAGATAGGCCCTTCGCAGAGGGAAGCAGAGGTTGCCATGCGCTTTTTGTTTGTATGCTCAACCCCTTAGTGCAAGAGAACATCACGTTATATTTCCCCTTATGATGGCAACCTTTATTATGCAGTCTGTCGCTTTTATTCTTCGCCATCACAAGTTCGTACAACGCTTAATTTTCTCTTACACTAAATGATCTAACACTTTTAGAAGCAATTTTTATTGCCTTATTGCACCGATGACAACTTACTTGAAGGATCTTGCTCAATCCATAGGTAGGTATGGTGGACTCTCAAAACAAGATTTGGGTTTAAAGGTTTTTGGATGCACAAGTAGTATCTCTACTTAGTGCGGAATTTTTGGCTAGCAAAGATAGGGGGCAAACACCACATGTTGAAGGATCTATGACAATATAACTTCTATGTGAATATGAACAAACATAAATCATTACGTTGTCTTCCTTGTCCAACGTCAACAATTTTGGCATATAATATTTTGATGGGTGCTCACAATCACAAAAGATTTCCAGGATAGTGTATTTGCATCATTGACTAATGCTATGTTTTCTCTTCCCTTATTAGTTCTTTCATGAATTGCATCATTGACTAATGTTATGTTTGTCAATCTACAATAAAATTTTCTACTTATACTTTTCCTTATGTGATGTCATTAGCATATGATCTTTTTCATTTATTTCCTTTCTTTTTATTGAAACATGAAAGTAAAGAAAGCAAAACTCAAACTAAACTTTATTATATATCTCGCACACGATTACAAGGATAGATCACTAAGCAAACTCTCGAAAAGAAAGGATCGAACTAAACTTTTATTCATCTAAAGCAAAATATAACCATAGATCAAACTAAGAAAAGTAAAGGCAAAAGATAGTGGAGGTGATACGATACCGGGGCACCTCCCCCAAGCTTGGCGAAAGCCAAGGGGAGTGCCCATGCCCGATACTCAATTCTCTTTTGGTGATGAAGAAGGAGGTGGTGGTGGTGATGAACTGGTAGCGATCCTGTCCTTCATGATCAAGAGATTCTCCAATCTACGGATGACGCTCCGGAGGAAGATGATGTGCTCTTGATGCAGAATATTTTCACGAGTGAGATATTTATTTTGCACAAGAACCATTTCAATGGTCCGAAAGGCTTCAATCTCAGTAGGGGTAAGATGAGCATAGTAAGGTTTAAGGATATCTTCTTCTTCCTCCTCGGCAGGCAGTGCTTGCTCAATCACCGACGTTTGATCTCCGGCAGCCTCCTTGCCCTTGTCCTCCTTGGCGGCTCCAACGGGCTCTTCCCTCTTCAGCTCGATCTTCATCAACCAAGCATCCTCTTCCACATTGTTGGAGGAAGAAGAAGACATGATGCCTGGCTTAACAGATCTGACAGAAAACAGCAAGGAAAAGAAAACAGGAGATTTCTCCGCGATACGGAGGTTAATAGGTTCGGGGGGGTATATAAAGAATTTTTTTATCTTGGGAAACAAGCAAACGGAAGAAAAACGGAGTCCGGAAGGTACCCGAGGTGGGCACAACCCACCTGGGCGCGCCTGGCAAGCCAGGTACCAGGCGCGCCCTGGTGTCTTGTGCCCACCAGGGTCACCTTCTTGGTAGTTTCTTATTTTCCTAATTTTTTAAATATTCCAAAACCGACAAAAAATATTTTTGCAGATTTTTTGGAGTCCGTTTACTTACCGTATGTCACGGGAAACCACGGCCACCTATGGGACCAGAGGGCCCCTTGCTGGTTCGGCAGGGGGGGCGTCGCGTTGCACAAAGAGCAGACGAGCGTGGGACAGCATGGCAGAGATCATGCAGGCAATTTTACCCAGGTTCGGGCCGCCATGAGGCGTAAAACCCTACTCCTGCTTTGGTGGATTGATGGTGGAAGAATGGTGATGGAGCATAGTACACTTGCCCAGCAGGGGCGGCAGTGGCTACGCGTGTACGGGCGTGTGTGTTGTTCAACCTTCTAACCCTTTCTCGGTTGCCATGGGCCTCCTTTTATAGATTAAGGGGTTACCACAATGGCAAAGTAGTCATTATGCACTGATAAGATAGCAAATAGTGCTATCGTACCTAACTCTGCAGGCTGACAGGGTGCATTAAATGCACCGCTTAACGTCACGTCGTTGGTTGCCCGGCAAGCCATGCCGGGCTGTTTCGCCAGCTCCACCCATTCTCGCTTGACACATCGCAGGACAGGTGCCATCTGTAGGCATTTCCTGTAGAAAGAGGCCGCCATGTGGCAAATGGCTGCCACTTAGTCACTTCGCGGCTTGACACCGCACTGATTGATGACGTGGGTCATGGCGGAGTGGTTGGGTGAGGTGGTTTTGTCTCCGTGTGCCCCGGCAGGCCCTACCAGGACGCCTTGGGCGTCTTCTTCCAGGGGCGACCCCGTCCTTGTCGAGCTCGCCTGCCCGGCAAGGGAGGCTTTCTCCTGGTGGCATCTTGTTTCTCTGGTTCGATCTTGGTCCTCTTGATCTGGATGTTGGTCCTTCGAAGCTCTTGGTCCCTCGTACTCTGACTTGGGTTAGTGCATCAATCCTGCTCCCGTGCCTGTGCACAGTCTGGCCAACAGACCTAGGGTTTGTTGCACCGACAGAAGCCCCCGGGCATGCCCCGAACACGCTGCCGAGCGTCGTCGGGGTAGGCCCTAATAAGTGCACAGGCGGGGGTGCTGAAGAGGCTGGTCTCTTGGAGTCTTCTTTGCTTCTTCATTAGCCTTGATTCTGGGCTAGTTTCCGGTTTTCCCGCGCGTCATGCGTAACGCTGTGAAAAACTTAGAACGTGGCCCGCAGCTGCCAGTCCACTTGCCTCCTGTTTCACACGCACCTGCCACGTGTTCTGCATGCATTGAGCGTGGTAGATGGTGGATGCGGAGGGCGCGGGGAGGAGTGCCATGGCCGAAAACCAGGCGCCGATGGTTGGAGCAGAGGGTCGGCCTTGATTCTTAGAGACGCGGGAGGTGCAGAGAGGCGGTATTGGAGGAGCGGGGCAGCCATTTCCTGTGCGAGAAGCTAGCCCCCTGCCTCTTCCTCCTATAAAAAGGGACAGGGGCAGTGCCTCTCCCCACACACTTCTTCTTCTTCTTCTCTGCAATCCTTCCCTTTTAGTCATGGTGAGAGGGCGAGGGCGCGGCGGTGTCCCAGCGGCAGCGATGAGGGTTTCTACTCGACAGCGCATCCCTCCTCCTCTGGATCCTGCGGTGGTGGAGCCCGCCGTGAGAGGAGGAGGGAGGGGGCGAGGCCGAGGTCGCCGTGGCACTCGAGGAAGAGGAGGGTGGGGCGGCGCCTTGGTTGCGCCCCCACCGGCGGCTCCTCCTCCAATGGAAGGCCATGTCGGGGACCAACCTCGAGAGTTCATCATCAGGCTGTACAAACCTCTATGCGGCCATCTTCGCCTTCCAACTCCCTTTGCACGGGAAATGGAGCTTGAACAGCCACGCGCTCTGAGGTTGCATATGAGGGGTTGTGGGAACGGCGGAATGTGGGTCGATGTCGACTTCCCTGCCCCTCACGTGATGTACCTCCGCCGTGTTTGGAAGACTGTTGCTCGAGCCCACGGCTTCTCGGAGGGGCATGTCCTCCAGTTCAAATTAATGGAGAGCGGCCTGCTCTCCGTCAAGGTCTTCGGGCGCTCAGGAGGTCGCTTAGGGTGCTGCGCGGAGAGCTCAACCGATGACGAAAGCTCCTCCTCAAGTGAAAGCGATGAGGAGGACAGTGACGGCGATGACGACGGTAGCGGGCGGGAGGGCGATGACTCTGACTCCGGCTGAGTGCCGCCTGCACCATCTTCATCAGGCGACAGCACCATCATCTGCATCCGCATCTCCTTCCCGGCAATGTGATTTGCCGGGGAGTTGGACGCAGAGGTGTGGATGGTGCTCCCGGTCTCCTCCAGCAGCCCTCCAGCAGGACCCCGGCAGGCTTCCTCCCGGGCTGCAGCTCCGTTAGCCCTGCCGAGCCCTGCTGGCCCTGGTGGCGGTGGTCGACGGGTCGCCTCCGCTGTGCTCTCCATCGACGCGTCCCCCGGTGCTCTCCCGCTCCCGCCGGGCTACCTCTCCTGGAGCCTGAGGGGGGCAGGCTGGGCTTCAGCCCAGGCGCTCCTTTTGCCATCCTCGCCTTCGACGGCCGTGCCTAGGAGGAGAGGGACAAAAAAGGGCATTACGGGGCACTTATCTTTTTTCAATCTTAAATCTGTAGGCATTTGCCAAATTTTAATTCAAATAATGTAATCTCTCGAGTCCATGTTTGTGTTATGTAATGCTTGTACTTGCATTATCAGCATATTAATGAAAAAGATGAACCTTGTCGGGAACCCGTGCATGTATATGTCCATGTAGAGGGGGGATGCCTCCTTAGTGTAAATAAACAAGTTTTCCCTGGCAGGCTATCTTGCCGACACCCTTTTGCTTGCCGGAGAACTGCGTCTACCGGGCAAAAAATATGGGGACCAGCCCCCCGCCAACTTCCTTTTACCAAAGGCCACTGTGACCATCCCGACCGAAGCAGCGTTCGAGTCAAGGATGGGAGCACCTAAGTCTCAAAAGAGTGGCAAGGTTTTCTCATGCACAAGTTATGGCTTACAGAACACTAATGGACAAGAGGTAGAACTTATCTGTTTGGCTTGCTGGAGATCGCAATGTTGGTTCATCTTCCCAACTCCTTGTAGAGGCCAAGTTCGCGGCAGGAACCTGCAGCTTCATGCAGATGGGAATGATGCAAGATGCGATCCTATCTATATGCATATGCAAATGCTCATGAAATGCTTATGCAATGCTCTTGGAATGCTCATGCATGCATGCAACTTGGTCGGGGGCCCCCCAGCGCTTCGTTTATTTCTCTCTTGCTCAGGGTCAACGCCCTGGCTTTGTACAAGGGGTTACATGCAACTGAGGCAAGGCATGTACAAAAGGGTGGCTGCCGGGCAGGGCCCGACAGCCGTGCCTTACGGGTAGAACTTGCGGAGATGCTCAATATTCCATGAGTTTTGCAATTGAATGCCATCTCCAGTCTCTAGACGGACTGCGCCAGGTCTGGTGACTCGTACTACCCGGTAAGGGCCTTCCCACTTTGGCGTCAACTTGTTTGTACACTTGGCGGACTGAACGCGCCTAAGGACAAGGTCGCCTTCCTCAAAACAACGGGCATGAACCCTGCGGCTATGATAGCGACGCAAGGCTTGCTGATAGCGTGCAGCACACGTAGCAGCCCGGAGACGGTTCTCCTCGAGTAGCACAGTGTCGTCACGCCGGTGCTGATCTTGTGCTACTTCATCATAGGCAAGCACTCGAGGCAATGCGTAAATGAGTTCCGTGGGGATAACTGCTTCTGCCCCATAGACTAGGGAGAAGGGAGTCTGCTCGGTAGCTCGATTTGGTGTCGTTCTGAGGGACAAGAGAACCACCGGTAGCTCATCGATCCACCGCCTGCCGTGCTTCTACAGCGTATCAAAGGTTCTTGTCTTGAGTCCCCGCAGCACTTCAGCGTTCGCCCTCTCAGCTTGTCCATTGCTTCTGGGATGTGCGACAGAGGCAAATGAGATCTTGCATCCGAGGGCATGAACATATTGCTTGAAGGCGCGGCTCATGAACTGGGTGCCGTTGTCGGTAATGATCCTTGCCGGGACTCCAAAATGTCACACCAATTCTTTCAAGAAATTGATAGCTGACTGAGCAGTCACCTTTCTCACAACAGTCACTTCTGGCCACTTTGTAAACTTGTCGATTGCAACGAACAAGAATTCAAAGCCCCCGATTGCTCAGGGGAAAGGGCCGAGGATATCGAGCCCCCAGACCGAAAATGGCCATGATAGAGGGATTGTCTGAAGAGCTTGGGCAGGCAGGTGGATGTTCTTGGAATGGAACTGGCAGGCTTCACACTTGGTGACTAGCTCGACCGCATCTTGGAGGGCTGTGGGCCAATAGAATCCTTGCCGTAATGCTTTCCCAACTAAAGCCCTTGATCCAATGTGGGAGCCGCACAAGCCTTTGTGTATCTTAGCCAGCAGTTCCTTTCCTTCTTCCCGGCAGATGCACTTCAATTTCACACCATTGGGCCTCCTTCTGTATAGAGTGTCATCGACAAACTGATACATACTGGCCCTCCGGGCTACTCTTTCGGCTTCATCTTGGTCGCCGGGAAGCTCTCTGGTTTGGAGGAACTGGACTATGTGCCTTGCCCAAGTTGGAGTCTGGGGCTCGGCAACAAGGACTAGTGGCACCTCCTCTACTGCGGGGGCACATTCCTCATTCGTGGGGACCATGGGCCCGGCTGGAGGTTGTGGTCCGGCAGGTGGTGAGGAGTTGTTTCCGGCAGGGTCTCTGCCAGGAGCAGACGGCTCTACCGGGAGAGGCTTACCGGAGTCCAACTTTCTCCTTTTCCGGGCCATTGTTGCTGGGGATACGGAGGGCTGAGTAATATGGAGAACAAAAGTCCCTGGTTCCACAGGAAGCTTCTGCGCAGCACAGTTCGACAGATGATCAGCTATGCTGTTTTCCGCATGGGGTACGTGCTCTGTTTGCAATCCGTCAAAGCGTTCCTCCAATCTTCTCACTTCCTCAACGTATGCCTCCATCAATGGGCTTTGGTAATCCTTGTTGACTTGTCTCACCACGAGTTGTGAATCTCCTCGAATGATCAGCTTCTTAATCCCCAACTCTGCGGCAATCCTGAGCCTGGCAAGGAGCCCTTCATACTCTGTTGTATTGTTGGTTGCCTCTTCCCGGGCAAAATGCATCTGGACGACGTACTTCAATTGCTCCCTAGAGGGGGCGACAAGAAGCACGCCAGCCCCTGCACCTTGTAGGGAAAAGGCACCATCGAAATACATAATCCATTCTTGGGGGGATTCCTTGCCGGGGATAACTGTCTCTGGTACTTCCTCATCAGGGGTTGGCGTCCATTCTGCAATAAACTCTGCCAACGCCCTGCTCCAGATAGTTGATGTGCTCTCAAACTTCAAACCAAAACTGGACAACTCCAAAGCCCACTCCACTATTCTGCCGGTAGCCTCAGGGTTTCGGAGTATCCTTTGCAATGGGAAACGAGTGACAACCATAATCTCTTGGGCTTGGAAGTAGTGGCGCAGTTTCCTTGAGGCCATGATGAGACCAAAGATCAAATTTTGCACGCCATAGTACCTTGATCTAGCCCCCTATAACAAGGAGCTGACGAAGTACACTGGGCACTGCACCACTTTCTTCCTTGCCGTGTCCTTGGGATTGCTCTCGCTGCCATGCTCATTACTGTCTTGATCCTTTTCTGGCTCTGCCGGTCCTTGCTTACTTTCTGCTTCGTCCACTTCCCGCTGTGCCACCAAGGCTGTAGTGACCACTTGGTTGGTTGCCGCTAAGTATAGCAACAATGGCTCTTGTGGTTTGGGAGCAACCAGGGTAGGCACAGAGGACAAGTAGGTCTTCAACTCCTGCAAAGCTGCATCTTCTTCCGGAGTCCACTTCATGGGCCCTACCTTCTTCAAAATTTTGAAGAATGGCAGGGCGCGCTCGGCAGACTTGGAGATGAATCTGCTTAGCGCGGCAACGCATCCTGTCAAACGCGTCAAATCCTTGACTGTCCTTGGAGCTTGGATCTGCTTGATAGCTTTAATCTTGTCGGGGTTGGCTTCGATCCCTCGATGGGACACAAAGAACCCAAGCAGCTTGCCGGAGGGAACACCAAACACACACTTCTCCGGGTTGAGCTTCAAGTTGATCTTGCGCAGATTAGCAAATGTCTCCTCCAAATCCTGAATAAGGGTGGCTCTATCCTTGGTCTTGACCACAATATCATCCATGTAAGCTTCGATGTTTCTGTGCAGCTGTGGCTTGAAACCAATCTGGACTGCTCTTGCAAAAGTGGATCCGGCACTCTTTAATCCGAACGGCATGCGGACAAAACAGTACATACCACATGGAGTGATGAACGATGTCTTCTCTTCGTCTTCCTTGGACATGAAGATTTGGTGATACCCAGAATATGCATCCAGAAAGGAGAGCAAATCACAGCCTGAAGTGGAATCCACAATCTGATCGATGCACGGCAAGGGAAACGGGTCCTTCGGGCAGGCTTTGTTGAGATCTATGTAATCTATGCAAAGCCTCCACTTCCCATTAGCCTTCTGGACTACCACTAGATTTGCCAACCATGTGGGATGTAGCACTCCTCTGACCAAACCAGCTGCTTCAAGTTTCTTGATCTCTTCCGTAATGAACTGCTGCCTCTCCAAGGCCTGCTTCCGGACTTTCTGCTTGACAGGTCGGGCGTGTGGGCAGACAGCAAGGTGGTGCTCGATTACCTCCCTGGGAACACCGGGGATATCAGATGGTTGCCAGGCAAACACATCGATATTCGCCCGGAGGAAGGCAACGAGCGCGCTTTCCTATTTGTCATTGAGGGTGGCGCTGATAGTGAAAGTACCATCAACGCCAGCCAGCCTTGCCGGGACCTTCTTCACTTGGGGTGCAGTGACCTTGGATCTCTTACTGTTGGAGCTCTCCGGTAAGTCATCAACAGGCGCAGCGCACTCCGAAGAGGTACGCTTCCCGGATTCCTTGCCGGCGTCCTTGCTTCCCTTCTTCTTTCCTCTGTCCTCCTTGGCGGGAACTGCTACTGTCGCTGCCTTTGCCACGACTGCGTCCCGGTACATTTTGTCCACGCAAATGATTGCATCCTTCTCATCTGACGGGATGGTAATGACTCCCACAGGCCCAGTCATCTTCAAGGTGTTGTAGGCATAGTGGGATGCCGCCATGAATTTAGCTAGGGCTGGGCGTCCAAGAATCCCATTGTACGGTAGGGGGAGGTCGACCACATCAAACACAATCTTCTCAGTCCGGTAGTTCAGCTCTCCCCCATATGTCATCGGCAACGTGATCTTTCCCTTAGGATGACTCCTGCCGGGATTAACTCCTTGAAACGTGTCGGTGGCCTTCAACTCATCTTCTACTATCTGAAGTTTGCTGATAACTGCCCGGGAAATCAGATTCAACCCAGCCCCGCCATCCACCAACATTTTTGTGACCTTGAGGTTGCGAATTGTTGGAGAGACCAACAACGGCAAACACCCTACCGCAGTGGTACGATTAGGATGATCCTCTTCGTCAAAGATGATGGGCGTGCGCGACCATTTGAGCGGCTTCCGGGCCTCTGGCGCTGGTTCTACGGCATTGACTTCTTGTGCCCACCGTTTGAGCTGGCAGTGAGAGGTGTGCAGAGATGCACCTTCGTCAATGCACAGAGCGTCAGTGGCCTTCTGAAACTCCTACTCACTGGTTTCCTCTTCATCCCCTCCATCACTCTCATCATCACAGGTCTCCTTCTCTCGACCTCTGGCGGGTTTTCCTTTGTTCCCGAGGGGTTTGCCGGGGCGATTTACTTCACCGCCTCGGCCCTTACCGCCAGCGACATTCTGACCCTTTTCCTTGTCGTGCTTCTCATATTCTGCTCTCTGTCTCTTAACAAGCTGCTCAACCTGATAACACTCTTGAAGGTCATGGCCTTTGGTCCGATGAATCTTGCAATACGGCCCATCACCTTTCCCAGCCTTCTCGGCAGCCGCAGCCTCCCGGCAGTCAGCGCACACGGCAGCTTCCTTGCCGGGGACCTCAGCTTTAGCCTTCTTGCCGGTACTAGGTGTACCCGATCCTTCAACATTCATCACTACCTTATCCTTCCGCTTCTTACTGCGCTTCTTGCTCTTCTTCTGACTGGTTGATTCATCATCATCCTCTGAATCGACATTAGTGCAATCTTCCTCTCCAGGCAACTTCCTTCCCTCCTCCATTCGAGCACACTTATCCACCAAGGTGTAAAGCTCCTTCACAGTCTTGGGTAGCCGCACGTTCATCTCGGAACGAATCCGGCGGTTGCGCACATTGGACTAGAAGGCAGCTATCACAGCTACCGGATGGATATTTGGGATGTTCCTATGGACCTTGCTGAATCTCTGTAAATACTTATGGAGGGACTCTCCTTCCTTCTGTTGGAGAAGCTGCAAGTCGCTGGGTCGGCCTGGCTCTTGATGGCCGCCGGTGAAAGCGCCAATGAACTCATGGCACAGGTCGGCCCACGACGAAATGGAGTTCTCCGGCAGGTGCATCAGCCAAGACCTCACATTGGACTTGAGAGCCAAAGGGAAGTAGTTGACAAACACCTTCTCATCTCTTCCCCCGGCAGCCTGAACAGCGATGGTGTAGATTCTCAGAAACTCTGTCGGGTTCAGCCTCCCATCATACTTCTCGGGTATCTCTGGCTTGAACATGTGAACGGATGGCTAACGGACTTGCCGTAGCTCATGAGTAAAGGCAGGGCACCCAACCTCGAAAGGTAGGCACCTGCCAACACCGAGCGCAGGCTCGTCGACGTCGGGGCCGTCGCACCCATCGGTCCGGCAATAGTCATCGCGGCGTCGCTCGACGGCGATGCGCGCGTCTCCCCTCCGCCTATCCTCCGGGGCTCGCCGTCGGCCTGGACGTGCTCGAGGGTCAGAAGAGGCCATCGAGACATCGTCAGGTTCTTGATTCTGCTGTGCTTGCACTGGCTGCCGTGGTGGGGACTGCGCCATGGGGTGGTCCCTTCCGTATGGCCAGCAGCACGAGCCATCGTCGTTGCTCGGGGAGGCCGTGGCGGGCCAGCTCGCAGCGAGCCCCCGGCCTCGGTGAAACCGAGCAGACTTTGGATGGTGGCACGCCATTCGTCCATCTGCTCGGCCGCTGGTGGAAACCTCAGCAGCAGCTGAGCCCGCGCCATGGCCTCCATGGCTGTACTTGGCATGGGTGATGATGAAGTAGATCGCACCATTGCTCGACTCCTGACGGTGCCAGTGGAGGCAGCACCGCGCCCCCGCTATTGTGGGGCGGCCACCTGGATGGCATGGTGGTGCGGCGAAGGCGCTCAAGGGCCAGCAGCTCCGTCGGGTGCAGCGACTTGGTCGACCCGTCTCGGGGGAGGCGCATGCACTGCAGTCGCTCCCGTGGTGGGGGCGGCCGAAGGGCGGCGATTCGCACCGGACCGAGCGCCGTTGGTGCGACTGTGCCCATCGGCGAGAGGAGGGAGCGTGGACGGAGTAACCCCCTCACCCATACCTCCTGGAGCATGGCCTTCGGGGCATTGCTGATGCTGTTCTTATTCGGCATTTCCCGCCCCTGTGTCGGCCGCGGGGGGACTACTGACGGTGCCGCCCGCTCCGACCACATCCCCAGCGACGCCCACGTCCTCGCGTGCCTCCGCGTCCCCCGCAGCATTAGAGGCCGCGGGCGGCGGAACCTTCGAGGTGGACGGATGAGACGAAGCACCGGCTTTCTTCTTGGGTGCCATGGTCGATGGCGCTGTCGAAGGTGAAGATGGTGATGAAGTTGACGCGCTGCGCACGCTTTCAGGTTCGCGCAAGCGATCCCCCTACCTGGCGCGCCAAAGATGTCGCAGGAAACCACGACCACCTATGGGACCAGAGGGCCCCTTGCTGGTTCGGCAGGGGGGACGTCGTGTTGCACAAAGAGTAGACGAGTGTGGGACAGCACGGCAGAGATCACGCAAGCAATTTTACCTAGGTTCGGGACACCATGAGGCAAAAAAACCCTACTCCTGCTTTGGTGGGTTGATGGTGGAAGAATGGTGGTGGAGCATAGTACACTTGCCCGGCAGGGGCGGCAGTGGCTACGCGCGTACGGGCGTGTGTGTTGTTCAACCTTCTAACCCTTTCTCGGTTGCCATGGGCCTCCTTTTATAGATTAAGGGGTTACCACAATGGCAAAGTAGTCATTATGCACCGATAAGATAGCAAACAGTGCTATCGTACCTAAGTCTGCAGGCTGATAGGGTGCATTAAATGCACCGCTTAACAACACATCGTTGGTTGCCCGGCAAGCCTTGCCGGGCTGTTTCGCCAGCTCCACGCCTGCTCGCTTGACATGTCGCAGGACGGGTGTCATCTGTAGGCATTTCCTGTAGAAAGAGGCCGCCATGTGGCAAATGGCTGCCACTTAGTCACTTCGCGGCTTGACAACGCACTGATTAACGACGTGGGTCGTGGCAGAGTGGTTGGGTGAGGTAGTTTTGTCTCCGTGAGCCCTGGCAGGCCCTGCCAGGACGCCTTGGGCGTCTTCTTCCAGGGGCGACCCCGTCCTTGTCGAGCTCGCCTGCCCGGCAAGGGAGGCTTTCTCCTGGTGGCATCTTGTTTCTATGGTTCGATCTTGGTCCTCTTGATCTGCATGTTGGTCCTTCGAAGCTCTTGGTCCCTTGTACTCTGACTTGGGTTAGTGCATCAATCCTGCTCTCGTGCCTGTGCACAGTCTGGGCAACAGACCTAGGGTTTGTTGCACCGACACCGTATCACGTACCTCCTTTTTTTTCATGATTCTGGAGTGTTCCGGAAGGTTTCTTTTATGTGTTCTTCCGGTGTCATAGTTTGGATAATGTTGCTTTCAACATTAATGGGCGTACTTGAGATATAATGTTTCATTCTTTGCCCATTAACAACCTTCGGTTTAGTACCTTCAGCATTATTTATTTTGATGGCTCCAGATCGATAAACCTCCTTGATAACATAGGGTCCTTCCCATTTGGAGAGGAGTTTTCCTACAAAGAATCTGAAATGAGAGTTGTACAAAAGAACATATTCTCCAACTTTGAACTCACGCTTTTGGATTCTTTTATCATGCCATCTTTTAACCTTTTCTTTAAATAACTTGGCATTTTCATAAGCTTGGGTCCTCCATTCGTCTAATGAACTAATATCAAATAACATCTTTTCACCGACAAGTTTGAAATCATAGTTGAGTTCTTTAATTGCCCAATAAGCTTTATGTTCTAACTCAAGAGGCAAATGACAAGCTTTTCCAAAAACCATTTTATAAAGAGACATACCCATAGGATTTTTATATGCTGTTCTATAAGCCCAAAGTGCATCATCTAATTTCTTAGAGCAATTCTTCCGAGACCTATTGACAGTCTTTTGTAAGATTAATTTTATTTCTCTATTGCTAAGTTCAACTTGACCACTAGACTGAGGATGATAGGGTGATGCAATTCTATGGTTAACATCATACTTGGCAAGCATTTTACGGAAAGCACCATGAATAAAGTGTGAACCACCATCAGTCATTAAATATCTAGGGACTCCAAACCTTGGGAAAATAGCTTCCTTAAGCATTTTAATAGAGGTGTTGTGATCAGCACTACTGGTTGGAATAGCTTCTACCCACTTAGTAACATAATCAACAGCAACCAAAATATGAGTATACCCATTAGAGGAAGGAAAAGGTCCTATGTAATCAAATCCCCAAACATCAAATGGTTCAACAGCAAGAGAATAATTCATAGGCATTTCTTGACGCTTACCGATATTACCTATTCTTTGACATTCATCACAAGATAAGACGAACTTACGAGCATCCTTGAAGAGAGTAGGCCAATAAAAACAAGATTGCAATACCTTATGAGCAGTTCTGTCTCCCGCATGATGTCCTCCATAAGCTTCGGAGTGACATTTCCGTAGGATTTGTTCATGTTCATGCTCAGGTACACAACGTCTAATAATACACACTACCCCTTCTTTATAAAGATGTGGGTCATCCCAAAAGTAATGTCTTAAATCATAGAAGAATTTTTTATTTTGTTGGTATGTGAAGCTAGGTGGTATGTATTTAGCAACAATATAATTAGCATAGTCAGCATACCAAGTAGTACTATGAGAAACATTTATTGTAGCTAACTGCTCATCAGGAAAGCTATCATTAATAGGTTGTGGGTCATCAAGAATATTTTCAAGCCTAGACAAGTTATCAGCCACGGGGTTCTCCGCTCCTTTTCTATCTGTGATATGCAAATCAAATTCTTATAGTAGAAGAACCCACCTAATTAGTCTAGGTTTAGCATCTTTCTTTTCCATAAGATATTTTATAGCAGCATGATCGGTGTGAACAGTCACTTTAGAATCAACAATGTAGGATCTAAATTTATCACAAGCAAACACAACTGCTAAAAATTCTTTTTCAATAGTAGCATAATTTCGTTGGGCACTGTCTAGAGTTTTACTAGCATAGTGGATAACATTTAGTTTCTTATCAACTCTTTGCCCTAGAACAGCACCAACAGCATAATCACTAGCATCACATAATTTCAAAAGGCAAGTTCCAATCAGGTGGTTGAACAATTGGTGCAGAAATTAAGGCTTTCTTGAGTGTTTCGAAGGCTTCTAAACAATCATCATCAAAAACAAAAGGAGTATCCTTTTGCAAAAGATTTGTAAGAGGCCTAGAAATTTTAGAAAAGTCTTTGATAAATCTCCTATAGAAACCAGCATGACCAAGGAAACTACGAATACCTTTGATATCTTTAGGACATGGCATTTTCTCAATTGCATCAACCTTAGCTTTGTCCACCGAAATACCTCTTTCAGAAATTTTATGGCCCAAAACAATGCCTTCGTTAACCATAAAGTGGCACTTCTCCCAATTCAAGACAAGATTTGTTTGCTCACATCTCTGCAAAACTCAATCAAGATTGCTTAAACAATCATCAAAAGACTTCCCATAAACAGAAAAGTCATCCATGAAAACCTCAACGATCCTTTCACAAAAATCTGAGAATATAGCAGTGATACATCTTTGAAAGGTAGCAGGTGCATTGCATAAACCAAAAGGCATACGTCTATAATCATAAGTTCCAAAAGGACAAGTAAAAGTGGTCTTTTCTTGATCAGGTTGAGAAATAGGTATTTGTGAAAAACCAGAATATCCATCAAGGAAGCAAAAATGTGTGTGCTTAGATAATCTTTCTAGCATTTGATCAAAAAAAGGCAGAGGGTAATGATCTTTTCTAGTTGCTTTGTTTAATTTTCTAAAATCAATTACCATTCTATAGCCCGTGACAATTCTTTGTGGAATAAGTTCATTCTTTTCATTAGGAACAACAGTAATACCTCCCTTCTTAGGGACACAATGAACAGGACTTACCCATCTACTATTAGCTATAGGATAGATTATACCTGCTTCCAGAAGTTTTAATATTTCCGTTCTTACCACTTCCTTCATCTTCGGATTTAACCGACGTTGGTGATCAACAACGGGTTTAGCATCAGGTTCCATATTAATCTTGTGCTGAAATAGAGTGGGACTAATGCCCTTAAGGTCATCAAGAGTATATCCAATAGCAGCTCGGTGCTTCCTCAGAACTTTCAATAATCTTTCTTCTTCATGTTCTGAAAGGTTAGCACTAATAATAACCGGATATATCTTTTTCTCATCAAGATAAGCATATTTCAAAGTGTCTAGCAATTGTTTTAATTCAAACACAGGATCACCTTTAGGTGGAGGAGAACCTCCTAGAGTTTCAATAGGCAAATTGTGTTTAAGCAGAGGTTGTTGTTCAAAGAAAATCTTATCTATTTCATTTCTTTCATGCATATGTAAATCATTTTCATGGTCTAGCAGATTTTGTTCTAAAGGATTAGTAGGAGGTACAGCAATAGAAGCAAGACCAATAATTTCATCCTTACTAGGCAATTCTTTTTTATGAGGTTTTCTACTAAACTTGGAAAAATTAAACTCATGAGACTCATCACCAAAACTAACACCGACAGTTTGTTTCTCACAATCTATTTTAGCATTAACAGTGTTCAAGAAAGGTCTACCAAAGACAATGGGACATAAGTCATCTTGTGGGGAACCAAGAACAAGAAAATCAGTAGGGTATTTTATTTTCCCACACAAGACTTCAACATCTCTAACAATCCCAATTGGTGATATAGTATCTCTATTGGCAATCTTAATAGTAACATCTATGTCTTCTATTTCAGCAGGTGCTATATCATTCATAATTTATTGGTATAAGGTAAAAGGAATAGCACTCACGCTAGCACCTATGTCACATAAACCATGATAACAGTGATCTCCTATCTTAACTGAGACAACAGGCATGCCAACAAAAGGTCTATGTTTATCTTTTTCATTGGGTTTGGCAATTCTAGCAGCTTCATCACAGAAGTAAATAACATGCCCATCTATATTATCGACCAAGAGATCTTTAACCATAGCAACACTAGGTTCTACTTTGATTTTTTCAGCTGGTTTAGGTGTTCTAATATAACTTTTGTTGACCATAGTTAAAACTTTAGCATGTTCCTTCATCCTAACAGGGAAAGGTGGTTTTTCAATATAAGCAGTAGGAACAACTGGATCAACATTATAAATAATAGTTTCATCTTTAGCTTTTACCAGTTCCTTAATTTCTTCTTTAATTGGTGGGTGATATTTGAACCACTTCTCTTTAGGAAGATCAACATGAGTAGCAAATGATTCGCAAAAGGAGGCTACTATCTCAGAGTCAAGTCCATATTTAGTGCTAAACTTTTGAAAAGCATCGGTATTCATAAAAGATTTAACACAATCAAACTTAAGCTCAATACCTGACTCTTTACCTTCGTCGAGTTCCCAATCTTCAGAGTTGCGTTTAATTCTTTCTAAAAGATCCCACCGGAATTCAATAGTCTTCTTCATAAAAGAACCAGTACAAGAAGTATCGAGCATGGTTTGATCATTATGAGAAAGCCGAGCATAAAAATTCTGAATAATAATTTCTCTTGAGAGCTCATGATTGGGGCATGAATATAACAT
This sequence comes from Thinopyrum elongatum, assembly GCA_011799875.1. Lineage (NCBI taxonomy): Eukaryota > Viridiplantae > Streptophyta > Magnoliopsida > Poales > Poaceae > Thinopyrum > Thinopyrum elongatum. Next base: position 303,618,772 of record CM022301.1, read on the forward strand.
TGACTTAATCCTCCCCCAAGCTAGAGCGATACTTTCTCCTTCACGGGGCCAAAAATTATATATATATATATAATTCCGATCACGATGAACTAGATGCATAGGATAAATTTTTTGATGGAATTCCAATTTCATCCGATTCCAATTCCAAGATCCAATATCATCGCATAGCCTATACCATGTCAATGCTTTTCCGTTCAAAGATAAAGGGAAAACCTTCTTCTTAGATTCATCTCCAGGTAAACCTGCAAGCTTAAACAATCCACAGATTTCATCCACATATATCAAGTGCTTATCAGGATGTTCGGTTCCATCTCCTGCATAAGGATTAGCTAGCAGTTGTTCTCCCATACCCGAAGGAATTTCATATTCAATATTTTCAGTAGGTGTAGTAGGTTGAGGGGTAACTAATTGTGGTTCCGGTCGAGGTGAAGATAGCCCGAACAAACCCCTCAAAGGATTGTTTTCCATAGTAACAAGTGACAATAAATTTCAGCACGTATTAATAATTCTTCCTTACCGATTTCCACTTACCAAGAGCGCTTCACTCCTCGCCAACGGCGCCAGAAAAGAACCTTGATGACCCACAAATATATGGGATCAGTTGTAGCCTTTTCGATAAGTAAGAGTGTCGAACCCAACGAGGAGCAGAAGGAAATGACAAGTGGTTTTCAGCAAGGAAATGTCTGCAAGTGCTGAAATTATAAGTAACAGAGTAGTTTGATAGCAAGATAATTTGTAACGAGCAAGTAACGGTAGTAGTAAAAAAAGTGCAGCAAGGTAGCCCAATCCTTTTGAGGCAAAGGACAGGCCAAAATGGTCTCTTATGATAAGCAAAGTGTTCTTGAGGGTACACGGGAATTTCATCTAGTTACTTTCATCATGTTGGTTCGATTCGTGTTCACTACTTTGATAATTTGATACGTGGGTGGATCGGTGCTTAGGTGTTGTTCTTACTTGAACAAACCTCCTACTTATGATTAACCCCCTCGCAAGCATCCGCAACTACGAGAAAAGTATTAAGAATAAATTCTAACCATAGCATTAAACTTTTGGATCCAATCGGTCCCTTACAGAATAGCGCATAAACTAGGGTTTAAGCTTCTGTCACTCTCGCAACCCATCATCTAATAACTACTCCACAATGCATTCCCTTAGGCCCATATATGGTGAAGTGTCATGTAGTCAATGTTCACATGACACAACTAAGGGAATCACAACATACATATCATCAAAATATCGAACACATATCAAATTCACATGACTACTTGCAACAAGATTTCTCCCGTGACCTCAAGAACAGAAGTAACTACTCACAAATGATAATCATGCTGAAGATCATAGGGGTATTAAATAGCATAATGGATCTAAACATACAATCTTCCACCAAATAAACCATATAGTAATCAACTACAAGATGTAATCAACACTACTAGTCACCCACAAGCACCAATCTATAGTTCCGGTAAAAAGATTGAACACAAGAGATGAACTAGGGTTTGAGAGGAGATGGTGCTGTTGAAGATGTTGATGGAGATTGCCCTCCCCGAGATGGGAGAGTTGTTGGTGATGATGATGACGATGATTTACCCCTTCAGGAGGGAAGTTCTCCTGGCGGAATCGCTCCGCCGGAGGGCAAAAGTGCTCCTGCCCAAGTGCCGCCTCGAGACGGCGGCGCTTCGTCCCGAAAGTCCTCTTCTTATTTTTTTCTAGGTTAAAATGACTTATATACCAGAAGATGAGCATCGGAGATGGGCCGAGGAGAGCACAATCCACCAGGGCGCACCCAGGTGGGTTGTGCCCACCTGGTGGGCCCCCTCTGGTACTTATTGGCTCCAATATTTCTTATTTATTCCATAAAAAATCCTCGTGAAGTTTTAGCTCATTTGGAGTTGTGCAGAATAGGTAGCCTGACGTAGCTTTTTCAGGTCCAGATTTCCAGCTGCCGGAATTCTCCCTCTTTGTGTGTACCTTGCATATTATGAGAGAAAAGGCATTAGAATTACTCCAAAAAACATTATTATGCATAAAAACATTATAAATAATAGTAGGTAAACATGATGCAAGATGGACGTATCAGAAAGGTGAGAGTGCGGATAATCCATGGACTCACATTAGTCATAAAGAACTCACATACTTATTGTGAAAGTTTATTAGCCCTCAAAGCAAAGTACTACTACGCATGCCCCTAGGGGATAGGTTCGTAGTAAAATACCATCGCTCGTCCTCGACCGCCACTCCTAAGGAAGACAATCAATAATAAATCATGCTCCAACTTCTTAGCATAACTAGAGACTATACGTGCATGCTTCGGGAATCACAAACCTTAACACCAATATTCTTACTGAAACACAATCATTCACTAGTACCTCCCACATATTACCATCGCAATATCGCAAAACTATTGCAAGGAATCAAGCATATCATATTCAGTGATCTACAAGTTTTATGTAGGATTTTATGACTAACCATGTGAATGACCAATTCATGTTGACTCTCTAAATAAATATAAGTGAAGCATGAGAGTTTAATTCTTTCTACAAAATACTTTCCCACGCTCTAACAAATATAAGTGAAGCAAAAGACCATTCTACAAATTACGATTTTCTATATGTAGAGAAACAGGCATCCAAACTTCAAATGATATAAGTGAAGTGCAAAGAGCATTCTATAAATCAACCAAGGACTATCTCATACTAGCATGGTGCATTATTAAAAGAAAAATAAAGGGCACGCGACGCTCCAAGAATTTACGCATATCATGTGAACAAAACAAAAACTAAGACATACCGATAATTGTCGAAGAAGAAAGATGGGATGCCTTTCGGAGCATCCCCAAGCTTAGACGCTTGAGTATCCTTGAATATTTACTTGGGGTGCCTCAGGCATCCCCATGCTTGAACTCTTGCCTCTTCTTATTCTTCTCATATCGATACCTCCTCAATCTTCGAACACTTCATCCACACAAAACTTAACCAAACTTTTTATTAGAGGGGTTAGTACATATAACATCAAATCCCATCATGTCCTGCCGCAACATTATTGTATAATTATAATCAAACATTACCCACTGTATGCTATCACAATTTTATATCTCCCAAGTCAATGGGGCTCAACAAGATTACAAACATAAGCAAATAACGAAACTATAACAGCAATCTGTGAAAACAGGACAATCTGTAAAGATGCAGATGGTGCACATACTTCTGTAACTCAAAAAATTCTGAACAATTAGGAAAAAATAAACAATTTTCATATCTGTATTGTGTAAAAATTTCAGAAATTTTTGACGTTCTAGTAAAAAATGTAAATTCATGCACTACAGACAAAGTTTCTGTTTTTGCACTGCACATACCAAACAAGCGATTTAAACACCCTATAGGTAAATCTTGGCACATTATTTTTATAATACAATGGATTTTTAAAAGGGGATAATTATTTTTGCGAGATTCCATGAAAAATTCTACATTGTTTCCATGAGCATGAACACAAGTGTTCAAGGTCGACGCTCACTTCTCCAATGCATAACCTTCTAATCGCTTCTCTTTTTGAAAAAAAAATTAGGTTCCCCTCTATATTTTTTTGTTTTTAAACTTTTTAAAAGCACATAACAAAAATAAATGACTCTCTTTCTTTAAAGCCATTAAGCTAGGCATATACTGCTCAAGTAATTGATCCACCCGGATCCCAAGGTATATCAAAGCCAATTTTAATTAACAATGATTTGTAATTTTGTAGTGAGCACAAATCAACATATATCATGCAATGGCGAAGTCTAACTCTCTTCCTATGCATCGGCATGTCATAAAAGAACAATTCATGCACACAAAGTAAAGGCCAATGCATAGTGTAAATAGTTTCTTGCAATTTTATTGTGTTGGAAACATAGAGAGGTGGAGGTGTAGTTCCTCTCTCATAATAATTGCAAGTAGGAGCAGCAAGAACATGCATATTATATTCATCAAAATAATCATGTGCAATAGTAAAATGCAACCCAGCAATGTAATCCTTAATAAGCGCAAACTTCTCCAATATAGTGTAGTTGGGAGAATTCAAAAAGATAGTAGGACTATCATGTGTGGGTGCAATAGCAACAATTTCATTCTTAACATAAGAAACTATAGAAATTTCATCTCCATAATCATAATTCATATTGGCATCTTGGCCACAAGCATAGCAAGCATCAATTTCATCAAAAATGGATATTTCAAACGAGTCCAAGGGACCATAGCATTCATCCTTCGGTAAGCATGAAGGGAAATTAAACAATGTATGAGTTGAAGAGTTACTCTCATTAGAAGATGGGCATGGTTAGCTAATCTGCTCTTCCTCCTTTTGTTCTTCACTCTCCTCGTCATCTTTTTCATCTAATGAGCTCACAGTTTCAGCAATTTCTTTTTCCATAGATTCCTGCAAAATATTAGTCTCTTCTTGGACAAAGGAGACTTTCTCAATAAACTCATTAATATCGGCATTGTATTCATAATTCTCATAGCAATATTTAAGTATAGCAAAATTTTCAGATCTATAAAGAGCATCATCACAATCTTCATACGTTTCAAGCAAAGATTCAATTTCATAAGCACCCTTAAAAGCAACAAATTCTTCTATTTGTTCCACATCATAGTAATCATATACACCATTAGCATAAGAAGCCAAGGTTTCATTATCATTAAATTCACATTGAAAGGGGAGGTGTGGAGCCTCCATCTTAGAGCAACAAGTATAATCATATCTCAAACATGAATTCCAAGCATACCAACGCAACATTTTAATTTGATCCCATAAGTGTTTCCCTTGTTGAGACAAGCGATAATCCCTAAAGTATTCCCGGTGATCCAAAGTATCTCCCATTAGCAAGTTGAATGGGAGATTTATCAGGATTATCAAAGTAGTATTTAATGTTTTCCAGATAACCAACACTTAAGGTTTTAGGAGGTTCCCCATCTCCATGAGTAGCAAGTATAACTTTTTTTTGGTATTTCATGTTCCATATCCAAAACTAAAGATATAAAACAACTTAGAATAGAAAATAAAATCTACTTAGTGATAAAGCAAGCAAGCACACACCATAATATTCACCCCACGCTATTGCTCCCCGGCAACGGTGGCAGAAAAAGGTCTTGATAACCCACAAGTATAGGGGATCAATTGTAGCCTTTCTCGATAAGTAAGAGTGTCGAACCCAACGAGGAGCTAAAGGTAGAATTAATATTCCCTTCAAGTTCTATCGACCACCGATACAACTCTATGCACACTTAACGTTTGCTTTACCTAGAACAAGTATGAAACTATTTTGTAGGTGTAAGGATAAGTTTGCAAGAATAAAACTAGGAGTACTTAGCTAGAACAAAACTACGAATAATTTGCAAGATAATAAAAGTTAGTTGTTTAGTAGAAAGATTTCGTAACACAAGGGAAGGATTTGTCCATAGGCAATCGATAACTAGACCAGTAATCATTATTACAATTTTATATGAGGGAGAGGCATGAGCTAACATACTTTCCATACTTGGATCATATGCACTTATGATTGGAACTCTAGCAAGCATCCGCAACTACCAAAGATCATTAAGGTAAAATTCAACCATAGCATGAAGTAACAAGTCCTCTTTACTCCCTGATAACCCACAAGTATAGGGGATCAGTTGTAGCCTTTCTCGATAAATAAGAGTGTTAAACCCAACGAGGAGCTAAAGGTAGGATTTGTATTCCCTTCAAGTTCTATCGACCACCGATACAACTCTACGCATGCTTAACCTTCGCTTTACCTAGAACAAGTATGAAACTAGAAGTACTTTGTAGGTGTAATGGGATAGGTTTGCAAGATAATAAAGAGCACGTAAATAAAATCTAGGGGCTGTTTAGATGAAGAAACAACTAAGTTAGTTTTAGTAAAGAGCTTTTTGTCACAAGAAAGTTATTTGTCCCTAGGCAATCGATAACTAGACCGGTAATAATTATTGCAATTTTATATGAGAGAGAGGCATAAGCTAACATACTTTCTCTTCTTGGATCATATGCACTTATGATTGGAACTCTAGCAAACATCCGTAACTACTAAAGATCATTAAGGTAAAACCCAGCCATAGTATTAAAGTATCAAGTCCTCTTTATTCCCATACGCAAACAACCTACTTACTCGGGTCTGTGCTTCTGTCACTCACGCCACCCACCATAAGCAAATCATGAACATATTGCAAACCCTACAGCGGGGATCCCTCACGCTTGCGCGACACGGAGAGCACCATAGGACAGCACCAATAATAAAACATGCAACCCAAACCAATCACAATCAGCAATCAACCCATAGGACAAAATGGATCTAGTCAAACATCATAGGATAGCCATACATCATTGGGAAATAATATATAGCGTTGAGCACCATGTTTAAGTAGAGATTACAGTGGGGAGAAGGGGTGTTACACCGCTGCATAGAGGGGGAGAGAGTTGGTGATGACGGCGGCGAAGTTGTTGGTGTAGACCACCGTCACGATGATGGCCCCGGCGGCGTTCCGGTGCCACCGGGAGAGAGGGGGAGAGAGCAACCCTCCTTCTTCCTCTTCCTTGACCTTCCCCCTAGATGGGAGAAGGGTTTCCCCTCTGGTCCATGGCCTCCATGGTGGCGGAGGGGCGAGAGCCCCTCCGAGATTGGATCTCTCTCTCTGTTTCCTTCTGTTTCTGCGCTCCCAGATTCTGGCCTTTCACCGTTTCTTAAATTCTTGGAGATCCGTAACTCCGATTGGGCTGAAATTTTAACACGATTTTTTTTCGGATATTAGCTTTCTTGCGGCCGAAGAAGGGCACCAACCGCCTTACGGAGTGGCCACAAGGTCCCAGGGCGCGCCCCCCTTCCTTATGGACTCCTCGGGCATCGTCTCGCGTTGATTCTTTTTCCCAAAAATCATATATATTCCAAAAAAAATCTCCGTAAGTTTTTATCGCATTTGGACTTCGTTTGATATGGATTTTCTGCGAAACAAAAAACATGCAACAGACAGGAACTGGCACTGGATCAATATGTTAGTCCCAAAAATAGTATAAAAAGTTGCCAAAAGTATATGAAAGTTGTAGAATATTGGCATGAAGCAATCAAAAATTATAGATATGACGGAGACGTATCACTCCCATACACAACACCCCTTACTCTGGTATAAACTTTTGTCACTCTCGCCACCCACTATGTCGTGGTATCACACGGCCACCTATGGGGGCATCGGCCCCTTGTGGTTCGGCAAGGGGGAAGAGCGCATTGCACAAAGAAGGGAAAGCACAGAGCAGCACGGCAACGATGACATGTGCAGTTTTACCCAGGTTTGGGCCACCGCGAGGCGTAAAACCCTACTCCTGCTTTGGTGGATTGATGGAAGGACCGTGGTGGAGACGCAGTGCTCTAGCTCGGCAAGGTCGCCTCGGGGCGAGAGCAGCTACACGCGTACGAGCATACAAGGGTCCAAAATCCTTTCTAAGGTAGCCACAGCCCTCCTTTTATAGGTCAAGGGGTCACCACAATGGCAAAATAGTCATTATGCACTGATTAGATAGCCACAGTGCTATCATACCTCACTCTGCAGATAGGACAGGGTGCATTAAATGCGCCGCTTAGTGTCACATCATGGCGTAGCCCGGCAAGCCTTGCCGTGCCATTCAACCACCTTTTCGCCTGCCCGCGCGACACGTCGCCTAGACGGGTGTCATTTAGGGATGATCTTCCTCAAAAATGGCCTGCCACGTACCAAGTAACAGCCACTTAGTCACTTGGGGGCTCGACACCGCACTGATGGGTGACTTGCGTTGCGGTGAGGTGGAGCAGTGGAGCTTTGGCGGGGTAATCCGCCCTTGGCGCCCCCGGCAAGCCTACCGGGGGAGTCTTGACGCTTGTCTTGGGGTAACCTCGACCCCGCCAGGCTCGCCTGCCCGGCAAGGGAGGTTTTTCCTTAGTGATATCTTCCTTATTTGGTTGGTCTTGGTCTTCTTGATCCGTCCTTTGATTTCTCAAAGAGCCATCTCTTCTGCTTGGCCTTGTCTTAAACGTCGTAACCTTGCTCTTGAGCCTATGTACAGTCCGGGCAACACACCTGGGGGTTTGTTGCACCGACAGGAGCCCCCGGGCCTAGCCTGAATGCGCTGCCGAGCGTCTTCGGGGTAGGCCCTGTCTAGTACATAGGCGAGCTGGTTGTGGTAGCTCGTCCTTTGAGATCTTCTTTGCTTCTCCATTAACCTGTGCTTGAGTCAGTTTCCGGTTTTCCCGCGCGTCGCGCAAGACGTAGTGGGGAGGTTAGTAAGCCACGATCTGTGGGCTAACCACGCCCCACTTTCATGGGGTGGTGGTAATTGCCATTCCGCTATCTTCCCCGCTTCTGCCGTTTCCGCCACATGTGCAGCATGCATTGTGCTGGGTTGGTGGTGGATGCGGAGAGTGCAAAAACACGTGCCATGGCAGAAATCCAGACGCCATGGATTGGCGCACGGGGTCGGCCTCGATTCCACGAGCCGTTGGTGGCGCGGGAGGGAGCCGAATTGGTGGAGCGGGGCGGTCGCTCCCCCTGAGTAGGGAGCCAGCCCCCTGCCTCGTTTTCCTTATAAAAGGGGACGCGGGCGGGGGTGCAGGCTCATATCCATTCCCTTCTTCTTTCTTCTAGTGTCGTTTCTTCATCATGGTGAGGGGAAGAGGATGCAATGGCACCCCAGTAGTGGCGATGAGGGCTTCTGCTCGACAGCGCCTCCCTCCTCCCGCCGAAGATGTAGGGGCGGAGCCCGCTGCGAGAGGAGGTAGGAGGGGGCGAGGTCGCGGCCGTCGTGGTGCTCGGGGTCGAGGAGGGCGAGGGGGCGCTCGGGCCGCCGCTCAACCCCAATGGAGGGCCACATCGGAGACCAACCGCCAGAATTCATCATCAGGCTGTACAAGCCCCTGCGCGGTCACCTCCGCCTCCCTACTCCATTTGCGAGGGTGATGGAGCTTGAACAGCCGCGCGCGTTGAAGCTGCACATGAGGGGTTGCTGCAACGGCAGCATGCGGGTGGATGTGGACTTCCCCGCTCCTCACGTTATGCTCTTCCGACGCGGCTGGAAAACCTTTGCTCGCGCCCACAGCTTGTCGGAGGGGCACGTCCTCCTTTTTAAACCAATGGAGGTCGATCTGCTCTCCGTCAAGGTATTCAGGTGCTTGGGTGCTCACTTAGGGTGCTGCGTGGAGAGCTCGACCGACGACAAAAGCTCCTCCTTGAGCGATAGCGAAGAGGAGGACAGTGACGGCGATGACGACGGTGCCGACGGGGAGGACGATGATACGTCCATTTTGCATCATGTTTTCCTACTGTTATTTGTGATGTTTTTATGCATAATAATGCTTTTTGGAGTAATTCTAATGCCTTTTCTCTCATAATATGCAAGGTTCACACAAAGAGGGAGAATTCCGGCAACTAGAAATCTGGACCTGAAAAAGCTACGTCAGGCTACCTATTCTGCACAACTCCAAATGAGCTGAAACTTCACGAGGATTTTTTATGGAATAAATAAGAATTATTGGAGCAAATAACTACCAGAGGGGGCCCACCTGGTGAGTTGTGCCCTCCTCGGCCCACCTCTGGTGCCCCTCTTCTGGTATATAAGTCATTTTGACCTAGAAAAAATAAGGAGAGGACTTTCGGGACAAAGCGCCGCCGTCTCGAGGCGGAACTTGGGCAGGAGCACTTTTGCCCTTTGGCGGAGCGATTCCGCCGGGGGAACTTCCCTCCCGGAGGGGGAAATCATCGTCATCATCATCACCAACAACTCTCCCATCTTGGGGAGGGCAATCTCCATCAACATCTTCAATAGCACCATCTCCTCTCAAACCCTAGTTCATCTCTTGTGTTCAATCTTTGTACCGGAACTATAGATTGGTGCTTGTGGGTGACTAGTAGTGTTGATTACATCTTGTAGTTGATTACTATATGGTTTATTTGGTGGAAGATTATATGTTCAGATACATTATGCTATTTAATACCCCTCTGATCTTGAGCATGATTATCATTTGTGAGTAGTTACTTTTGTTCTTGAGGTCACGGGAGAAATCTTGTTGCAAGTAATCATGTGAACTTGATATGTGTTCGATATTTTGATAGTATGTTTGTCGTGATTCCCTTAGTGGTGTCATGTGAACGTTGACTACATGACACTTCACCATATTTGGGCCTAAGGGAATGCATTGTGGAGTAGTTATTATATGATGGGTTGCGAGAGTGACAGAAGCTTAAACCCTAGTTTATGCGCTATTCTGTAAGGGGCTGATTTGGATCCAAAAGTTTAACGCTATGGTTAGATTTATTCTTAATACTTTTCTCGGAGTTGCGGATGCTTGCGAGGGTGTTAATCATAAGTAGGAGGTTCGTTCAAGTAAGAACAACATCTAAGCACCGGTCCACCCACATATCAAATTATCAAAGTAGCGAACACAAATCAAACCAACATGATGAAAGTGACTAGATGAAATTCCCTGTGCGGTGGGGAGAACGCTCCGCAAGGTGCGGGTGGGGAGAACGCTCCGTCTCTGCCTCCCCACCTCGCCGAGGGACACAGCCGCAGCGGTGGCGCTCGCCCTGATGCGGATCGTAATCACTTAGTTGCCCCCGCCGCGGGTGCGGCTACAGGGCCCGCGCCACCCCCAGGGCAAGCTAGCCGAGACGATGCGCCAAATGGGGTCGTCAACCCCCAAGCGCATCCGCCTCATTGTCACGCCGCCCTAGCGACTGGCTCACGGCAGCGAGAACATGGCGCCGCAACTATAGGCACCATCATAAGTCGGGCGACGTCGCGATCTGCGTCGTCGTCCATGCCAAGCACCGCTTCGGAGGCCATGGCACGGGCCCAGCTCTTGTTGAGATTTCCGCCAACGGCTAATCAAATGGATGAGTGGAGGGCCACTATCCAGAGCTTGATTGGTTTCGCTGAGGCGGGAGGATCACAGCAGGCAGGCCCGCCACTGCCTCCACCAACGGCGGCAATAGCCCAAGCCGCTGGCCGCACCGAGGGAGTCGTTCCAACGGTGCAGTCCCCTCCATGACAGCCAGCGCAGGGGCCGCAACCAGGGCCACGCGACCAAGAACCTGACTTTGAGGTTGCGAATCGTTGGTGAAACCAACAATGGCAAACATCCTACCGCAGTGGTGCGGTTAGGGTGATCATCTTCATCAAAGATGATGGGCGTGCGGGACCACTTGAGCGGCTTCTTAGAATCTGCCGCTGTCTCCACGGCATTGACCTCACATGCCCACTTTTTGAGCTGGCGGTGAGAGGAGTGCAAGGACGCACCTCCGTCAATGCACAAGGCATCAGTGGCCTTCTGGAATTCCTGCTCGCTGGTTTCCTCTTCATCTCCTTTATCACTCCCATCATCGCATCCCTTCTTCTCACGGCCTCTGGCCGGTTTCCCATGATACTGAGGGGCCTTGCCGGGGCGACATCCTCTGCTACCTCGGCCCTTCCCGCCAGCACCATCTTGGTCTCTCTCTTTGTCACGCTTCTCATACTCAGCTTTCTGCTTCTTGATGAGCTGCTCAACTTGATGACTGATGTTTGCTTGAACTACGTCGGTATTTCCCCAAAGAGGAAGGGATGATGCAGCACAGCAACGGTAGGTATTTCCCTTAGTGATGAAACCAAGGTTATCGAACCAGTAGGAGAACCACGCAACACCACGTAAACAGCTCCTGCACACAAAGAACAAATACTTGCAACCCGACATAAGAGAGGAGTTGTCAATCCCTCATGGGTAAAAAGATAGGTAAAATTGTAGTAGATTGGATAAATAGATCTCGCGGGAACGCGAGATAAAATAAATAAGTAAAAATTGCAGCAAGGTATTTTTGTATTTTTTGATTAATAGATCTGAAAATAAAAGCAAATAAAAATATATCGCGAAGGCAAATAGCAAATAGATCTGAAAATATATGATGAGAAAATAGACCCGGGGGCCGTAGGTTTCACTAGTGGCTTCTCTCGAGAAAAATAGCAAACGGTGGGTAAACAAATTACTATTGGGCAATTGATAGAACTTCAAATAATCATGATGATATCTAGGCAATGATCATTATATAGGCATCACGTCCAAGATTAGTAGACCGACTCCTGCCTGCATCTACTACTATTATTCCACACATCGACCGCTATCCAGTATGCATCTAGTGTATTAAGTTCATGGAGAAACGGAGTAATGCAATAAGAAGGATGACATGATGTAGACAAGATCTATTTATGTAGAAATAGACCCCATCTTGTTATCCTTAATGGCAACGATACATGCGTGTCGTTTCCCCTTCTGTCACTGGGATCAAGCACCGTAAGATCGAACCCATCACAAAGCACCTCTTCCTATTGCAAGATAAATAGATCAAGTTGGCCAAACAAAACCCAAATATCGGAGAAGAAATACAAGGCTATAAGCAATCATGCATATAAGAGATCAAAGAAGACTCAAATAACTTTCATGGATAAAAACATAGATCTGATCATAAACTCAAAGTTCATCGGATCCCAACAAACACACCGCAAAAAGAGTTACATCAAATAGATCTCCAAGAGACCATTGTATTGAGAATCAAACGAGAGAGAGAAAGCCATCTAGCTACTGCCTACGGACCCGTAGGTCTACAATGAACTACTCACGCATCATCGGAGAGGCACCAATGAGGATGATGAACCCCTCCGTGATGGTGTCTAGATTGGATCTGTGGTTTCTGGAACTTGCGGCGGCTAGAATTGATTTTCGTCGACTCCCCTAGGGTTTCTGGAATATTGGGGTATTTATAGAGCAAAGAGGCGGTGCGGGAGGTCTCCGAGATGGGCACAACCAACCAGGGCGCGCCTAGGGGCCCAGGCGCGCCCTGGTGTCTTGTGCTCACCTTGGGCTCCCTCTTCGGTACTTCTTTGGCCCACTAGATGTCTTCTGGTCCAAAAAAATCTCCAAAAAGTTTCGCTGCGTTTGGACTCCATTTGGTATTGATTTCCTGCGAAGTAAAAAACAAACAGAAAACAGTAACTGGCACTGGGCACTATGTCAATAGGTTAGTCCCAAAAAATGATATAAAGTTGATATAAAATGATTGTAAAACATCCAAAAATGATAATATAACAACATGGAACAATCAAAAATTATAGATACGTTGGAGACGTATCAATGACACTCTTGAAGATCGTGTCCCTTAGTCTGATGGATCATGCAGTACAGCCCGTCAGCCTTCCCAGCCTTCTCGGCAGCCGCGGCTTCCCGGCAGTCAGCGCATGCGGCAACTGATGTCTACTACGCAACTTTATTCTTGTAGACTCGTGTTGGGCCTCCAAGCGCAGAGTTCTATAGGACAGTAGCAAATTTCCCTCAAGTGGATGACCTAAGGTTTATCAATCCGTGGGAGGCGTAGGATGAAGATGGTCTCTCTCAAACAACCCTGCAACCAAATAATAAAAAGTCTCTTGTGTCCCCAACACACCAAATACAATGGTAATTTGTATAGGTGCACTAGTTTGGCGAAGAGATGGTGATACAAGCGTAGTAATGATAGTAGATATTGATTTTTGTAATAGGAACAATAAAAACACTGAGGTAGCAATTGATAAAATGGAGCACAAACGGTATTGCAATGCTTGAAAATGAGGCCTAGGGTCCGTACTTTCGCTAGTGCAATCTCTCAATAATGCTAATATAATTGGATCACATAACCATCCCTCATCGTGTGATGAAGAATCACTCCAAAGTTCTTATCTAGCGGAGAACATAAGAAGAAACTGTTTGTAGCTATTCTTTCCGATCGATCTATCCAAGAGTTCGTACTAAAATAACACCAAGTTATTCTTTCCGATCGATCTTGTAACATCCCAAATTTTCAATTTGGAATGTTATACATAGGTCATCATTTGCATATCATATTTTATTTGCATTTTTGATTGTGACCCTAAATCCTAAGCAACTCAAGGACCCAAGGAGAGAGTTGGGGATTTTATTATTTTCATATTTGAATTTTCTCAAATATTGAAAAGAGGATCATTTTGGTTTTATTTATTTTTCTCTCCAAAATGTTTCATATTAAAAACATATGAGAGGAGATAATATGACTTCTCCAAAATAAAAGAAATATTGGAGGAAAAATGTTAAAATCAAATAAATAATTTTATTTGGATTTTATTGCTATTTTATTTGAATTAGAAAAATATGCATTTTTTCAAAATTGCATTTTAGGCCAAGAAAATGTTCACTTTGTTCTAAATATTTTATTTAGACCGTGAAAATTGTTTTTGGCATTTTTCGATTATTTTTTATAATTTATTTAGGATTTTTCTCGGCGGAATCTTATTTAAAAAAAACCTTTCGGACTGACTGGGCCGAAGCCCAGCCGGCCCAGCTCGCGCCGTCCCCGACCCCGAGCGGGAGTCCCGCCGCCGCACGGACGCCGAGGGAGTCCGAGCCGGACTCCCCATGGCCGCCCCCTCGCCCAAGCCAGCCGCCCCCCCCCGAGCCCTTTATATGCCGCCCACCCCCCCTCGTTTCCCCACACAACAACCGTCGTCGCCTGCCGCGCCGCACCCCGCCGCCCGCGCCTCGCCCGCGGAGCCCGCCGCCTTCGCCGGAAGCCGCCGGAGCCGCCGGATCTCGCCGCCGTTTTTTTTCGGTTTAGGTAAAAAAACGTCTCGGTTTTTTTTTAAAACCCTAGTTCGGTTTTTTTTATTAGATCGGTTCGGTTTTCTCGGTTTAGTTCGTTTGTGAACGTTCGTTCGTTCGTTTTAACGAACGTTTTCGCCCGTTCGTCTCTGTTAGCGGACGTTCGTCCGATAGGTTTTTCTTTTTCTGCCAGGGACCTATCCGTGATTACTTTTATCGCAGATCAGCCCCTGATCTTCAAACCCTCGCCTTTTCTAAACCGTTCGTCCAAATCCAGTGAAACCAACGCCAAAATCTTCGTCTCGAACCCCTCTTTCTGTTTAATCAACTTGAACATGATTTTGACAATTTAAAATTTGGTTTCAAGAAGCTTTGTTTTCGAAGTTCTTTTGACCGTAGTTTCAGTTTAGTAGCTCCGATTCGATTGATTCTTTTAGCAGATCGAATCCCTTCAGTTGAACTTTCAGATTTGATCTTCTTATTTGAGTTTTACCCTTGCATCTATGCTTGATTGCTTATGTATGCTATTGCTTGTTTACGATAGAATTCCCGGAGTGCGAAGCGTGCTACTATGAGTCTCTAGGGTTTGCAGATCGTCAGCAAGGCAAGTAACACATTGATCATACTCTTTTCATACCCAGTTTTTATGCATTAGTTTCAATCCTCAAACACTGCATGATTAGGATGTGATTAACTTGTGGGTATTGGGAAGTAGATGATGAGGTAGAACCTATTGCCCTTTATTATCAAACCCTTGGGAGTTACTTCCACGTTATGCTTATATTGCCATGCTATGCTCGTAGACGTGGATTGGGTTTGAGTGTATCCATGACAGATGTGAGATTGTTAATTAATGGTTAACTTAAGGTGGCTACTTAAATACACATCTGGGTGGATTGGTTGCAGGCACCTGGGGATATACCAGTGTTGTCTTTTTGGTTCGCCACCCAGGCTCAAAGGGATCATAAGATTATTCATGCTAGAAACTTCTGTGTGCAGCCACAAGCTATTATGGGCTCTAGCATAGTTGAGTATGTTGCAGGACCTCTTTTAGTGGTAGGCTAGCAGATGTAGGGGAAAGTAGGTGTAACTGTCTACCCAGAGTAAAGAGTAAATGCTTCTGAAAGACTGTGTCTCGGTCATCCGTTTCTCAAACACCATGTAGTGCGAGAAATCCAACGGAGGAGATCGAGTCTTGTGGGGAAAAGTGCACAAACCTCTGCAGAGTGTACAAACTAATCATGATTAGCCGTGTCCCCGGTTATGGACATCTTGAGTATCTGGTACTTCAATTATTGATTTGATCTCATCACTCTAAATTAATTTGTTGGGTTTAATGATTACTTTTAATTGGGATTGAGATGGGGATTTACCTTCTCAATGTTTAACAACTACCATGATAGTTAAATAAAACATATTCCTTTGATGTAGGGAAAAATTGGCTTTTCGCAAAACAATATAACCCTAGAGCTTTCCACCAGCCATATATGCATGTAGTGATAGCAATTATCTGTTCCTTGCTCTACTGTGTTATATTGCCAGCATATTCCATGTGCTGACCCGTTTCGGGCTGCAACATATCATGTTGCAGACTTTTCAGACGAAGGGTAAGGTGCGCTAGGTCGTTGTCATGCACTCAGCTATGCCGTTGGAGTTGATGGACTCACTTTATCTTCCAAGCCTTCCGCTGTTATTTTATTTAGATGGCCTTAAGCCATATTTATTGTAATAAGTTCTCTTTTGAGACATTCGATGTAATAAGTGTGTGATTGCACTCTGTTATAAATCCTTCGAGTACTGTGTGTGTCAGCATTACCGATCTAGGGATGACACTTGAACACAGAGATTTGACCATCTGAGGTTGGATCGCTACAGATCTATTAAGAGTTCGTACTAAAATAACACCAAAGCAAATTCAGAATCATAATACTCAATCCAACACAAAGAACCTCAAACAGTGCCCCAAGATTTCTACCGGAGAAACAAAAGACGAGATCGTGCATCAACCCCTATGCATAGATTACCCCAATGTCACCTCGGGAATCCGCGAGTTGAGTGCCAAAACATATCTCAAATGAATCAATATAATACCCCATTGTCACCATGGGTATTCATATGCAAAAAATATATCAAGTGCTCTCAAATCCATAAAAGTATTCAATCCGATAAAAACGAAATCTCAAAGGGAAAACTCAATTCATCACAACAAGACAGAGAGGGGAAAACACCATATGATCCAACTATATTACCAAAGCCCGCGATACATCAAGATCATGACATCTCAAGAACACGAGAGAGAGAGAGAGAGAGAGAGAGATTAAACACATAGCTACTGGTACAAACCCTCAGCCCCGAGGGTGGACTACACCCTCCTCATCATGGTGGCCGCCGGGATGATGAAGATGGCCACCGGTGATGATTCCCCCCTCTGGCAGGGTGCCGGAACGGGGTTTCGATTGGTTTTTCGTGGCTACAGAGGCCTGCGGCGGCGGAACTTCTAATCTAGGGTTACCACTGATGGTTTCTCTATTTATAGAAATTTTGGGCGTTGGTTTCACGCTTAGATGGGCCTCGAGGTGAGCACAACCCACCGGGGCACGGGCAAGGGCCCAGGCGCGCCCCGATGTCTTGTGCCCTACTCCTTCACCTTTTGGTCCTTCCACGAACCTTCGGGGGTCTCTTTTGTTCCAAAAAAAATCATCAAAAAGTTTCAGCTCATTTGGAGAACTTTCATTTATGCACAAAAAACAACACCACGGTAGTTCTGCTGAAAACAGCGTCAGTTCGGGTTAGTTCCATGCAAATCATACCAAAACCATATAAAATTGTTGTAAACATGGCATGAATACTTCATAAATTATAGGTACGTTGGAGACGTATCAGCATCCCCAAGCTTAATTCCTACTCGTCCTCGAGTAGGTAACTGATAAAAGAAATAATTTATGAAGTGTGAATGCTAGCAAAGTTCATAAGTTTGATCAATGATAATTTCAATCACTTTTCCTATCATCATAACATCAACTCTTTCTCATAAAACTTATTATGATAAAGTAGCAATTAAAAATAGAATTTTTGTTGTGGAAACCTACCTATCATATTCATCATATAATCTTTCTTTTGTAGCATGGACATTTGGACTTGAATGATTCAAAGCAATAGTCTATAGTTTGACATGAGGACATCAATACTCAAGCATATCAACAAGCAACCATGTCTTTCAAAATATCAACACTAAAGAAAGTTATCCCTAGCCCATCATGCTCAATCATTGATCCATTCATGAGACACACTCGAATATTAGCTACATCCAATGCTCAAGTACGATCATAGTGCCCCTTAGTTGGTGCTTTATAAGAGAAGATGGAGACTCAAAAAAATTGCATAAAGTAAATAGATAGGCCCTTCGCAGAGGGAAGTAGGGATTTGTAGAGGTGCCAGAGCTCAAAGCTTAAATTGAGAGATAAAAGATTTTGGGAGGCATACTTTTCCCGTCAACAAAAATGACTGAGTAATTCCCAACACTTTCCATGCTAGATATATCTTAGGCGGTTCCCAAACAAAAAATAAAGTTTATTCCTTTTTCCACCATTCTTTCACAATCCATGGCTAGCCGTATCCACGGGTGCCCTCCATACCAACACTTTCCAAGGAATTTATTATTTGACAACATAAAGTAAATTTCTTTTTCATTTCGGGACTGGGCATCCCTAATACCTTTGTCGTACTCTCGTGCAATGACAAGTGAATAAACACTCATCTTGAGAATAACACATCTAGCATAGAAAATATTGGCCACCCCCTGCCACTTCATGAGCGGTACGAGCACACAAAAAGGAAATTTATTTTGAAAATTAGAGATGGCACATACAAATTTGCTTAGAACGGCACGGGAATACCGCATATAGGTAGGTATGGTGGACTCATGTGGCAAAACTGGGTTTAGGGATTTTGGATGCACAAGTAGTATTCCCACTTAGTACAAATGGAGGCTAGCAAATAGATTGAGAAGCAACCAACCAAGAAATGAAAATTCACATAAACGAGCATTGAGCATAACTAACACAGAATAATGCACCACAAGTAGGATGTAATTTCATTGCATAATTATTGACTTTCGTGCTTGCATAGGGAATCACAAACCTTAACACCAATATTCTTACTAAAGCATAATTACTCACCAACATGACTCACATATTATTATCTCCATATCGCAAAACTATTGCATGGAATCAAACTTATCATATCCAATGATCTACATGAAGGTTTTTATTATATCCTTCTTGAATATCCATTACTTTGGGACTAAATTTATATATTACCATTGCTACTAACAAGCTCTCAAATAAATTTAAGTGAAGCACGAGAGCATAAGTATTTCTTCAAAATTTTCAACTCTCAAAATAATCTAAGTGAAGCATGAGAGTAAATGACAAACTACTCCAAAAAGATACAAGTGAAGATCAAATGAGTAGTTAAGTAAATGGGTAGCTAATTGAAGACTCTCTCTTATTTAAAACCTTCAGATCTAAGTATTTTATTAAAACAGCAAGCAAAACAAAATAAAATGACATTCTAAGAATAGCACACATCATGTGAAGAAGCAAAAACTTAGGCTCAACCGAGGCTAACCGATAATTGTTGATGAAGAAAGGTGGGATGCCTACCAGGGCATCCCCAAGCTTAGATGCTTGAGACTTCTTGGAATATTAACTTGGGATGCCTTGGGCATCCCCAAGCTTGAGCTCTTGTGTCTTATTCATTCCTCTCAAATCACGGTTTCCCTAATTCTTAAAAACTTCATCCACACAAAACTCAACAAGAACTCGTGAGATAAGTTAGTATAAATCAATGCAAAACCTTATCATTCTCTACTGTAGCAAAACACTAAAATTATTATTCAACATTACATACTAAATTCCTCTGCATATTTAATACTCCTATCCTCAAATAAAATCATTAAACAAGCAAACATATGCAAACAATGCGAACATAACAGCAATCTGTCTAAACAGGACAGTCTGTAAAGAGTGCAAGTGTACTCATACTTCCCTAACTCCAAAAATTCTGAGAATTTACCACACTGTAGAAAATTTATCATATCTTATTGTGCAAAAAGTTTCAACATTTTATAACATTCTGACTTTTCTGGATAATTATTGCAACAGCAATAAACTTTCTGTTTTGAAACAGCAACTCATATATTTGCAAAATAAGCATGGTGATGGCTATCCTTGCCACTTTTATTGAAATAAAAGATGCAAAACATTATTATAAATAACAGCAAGCAAATAATAATAAAATAAAATGACTCTCCAATAAAAACTCATATCATGTGACGAATGAAAATATAGCTCCAAGTGAGGTTACCGATAATGTTGAAGACGAAAGAGGGGATGCCTTCCGGGGCATCCCCAAGCTTAGTTGCTTGGATATTCCTTGAATATTGCCTTGGGGTGCCTTGGGCATCCCCAAGCTTAGGGTCTTGTCACTCCTTATTCTCCTCATATCGATAGCTCACCCAAAACTTGAAAACTTCAATCACACAAAACTTAACGGAACTTCGTGAGATGGGTTAGTATGATAAAGACAAATCATTCACTTTGGTAATGTCAAAGACAAGATTCATAATTGTTCTCACACAATTCCTATTGTACTCTACAATTTCCACAATTTATATTAAGCAATATAAGCCATAGAAACTAGAAAACAAGCAAATTATGCATTGAAAACAGAATCTGTCAAAAACAGAATAGTACGTAAAGATCTGAATTAAGGTCATACTTCTGTAACTCTATAAATTATGAAAAATACGGACAACGTAGAAAATTTGTATATACATTAAATGTAAAAAAATAAGAATTTTTCCACGTTCCAGTAAACAACAGGAATTTCTGCACTGTATGCAAAAGTTTCTGTTTTTGCATAGAATCAAGTCAACTATCATCCACACTATCCCAAAGGCTTTACTTGGCACTTTATTGAAATAAAAGCTATAAAACAAGATCACTACAGTAGCATAATCATGTGAACACACAAAAACAGTAAGGGTAAATATTGGGTTGTCTCCCAACAAGCGCTTTTCTTTAAGGCCTTTTTAGCTAGGCATGATGATTTTAATGATGCTCACATAAAAGATAAGAATTGAAACACAAAGAGAGCAACATGAAGCATATGACTAGCACATTTAAGTCTAACCCACTTCCTATGCATAGGGATTTTGTGAGCAAACAACTTATGGGAACAAGAATCAACTAGCATAGGAAGGCAAAACAAGTGCAACTTCAAAACTTTCAACATAAAGAGAGGAAATTTGATATTATTGCAATATGTAAAAGCATATGTTCCCCTCTCATAATAATTTTCAGTAGCATCATGAATGAATTCAACAATATAACTATCACATAAATCATTCTTTTCATGATCCACAAGCATAGAAATTTTCTTACTCTCCACATAAGCAAATTTATTCTCATGAATAGTGGTGGGAGCAAACTCAACAAAATAACTATCATGTGATTGGAAATTAAAATCATGATGAAAATTTTCATGGTTATCATTATTCTTTATAGCATACATGTCATCACCATAATCATCATAGATAGGAGGCATGCTTTCATCATAATAAATTTTCTCATCAAAACTTGGGGGACTAAAAATATCATCTTCATCAAACATAGCATCCCCAAGCTTATGGCTTTGCATATCATTAGCATCATGTATATTCAAAGAGTTCATACCAACAACATTGCAATCATGCTCATCATTGAAAGATTTATTGTCAAACATTTTATAGAATTCTTCCTCTATTAATTGAGCACAATTTTCCTTTCCATCATTTTCACGAAAGACATTATAAAGATGAACAATATGATGCAATCTCAATTCCATTTTTTTGTAGTTTTCTTTCTATAAACCAAACTAGTGATAAAACAAGAAACTAAAAGATTCAATTACAAGATCTAAAGATATACCTTAAAGCACTCACCTCCCCGGCAACGGCGCCAGAAAAGAGCTTGATGTCTACTACGCAACTTTATTCTTGTAGACTCGTGTTGGGCCTCCAAGTGTAGAGTTCTATAGGACAGTAGCAAATTTCCCTCAAGTGGATGACCTAAGATTTATCAATCCGTGGGAGGCGTAGGATGAAGATGGTCTCTCTCAAACAACCCTGCAACCAAATAATAAAAAGTCTCTTGTGTCCCCAACACACCAAATACAATGGTAATTTGTATAGGTGCACTAGTTCGGCGAAGAGATGGTGATACAAGAATAGTAATGATAGTAGATATTGATTTTTGTAATAGGAACAATAAAAACAGCAAGGTAGCAATTGATAAAACGGAGCACAAACGGTATTGCAATGCTTGAAAATGAGGCCTAGGGTCCGTACTTTCGCTAGTGCAATCTCTCAACAATGCTAATATAATTGGATCACAATACCATCCCTCAACGTGCGATGAAGAATCACTCCAAAGTTCTTATCTAGCGGAGAACATAAGAAGAAATTGTTTGTAGCTATTCTTTCTGATCGATCTATCCAAGAGTTCGTACTAAAATAACACCAAGTTATTCTTTCCGATCGATCTATCAAGAGTTCGTACTAAAATAACACCAAAGCAAATTCAGATTCATAATACTCAATCCAACACAAAGAACCTCAAAGAGTATCCCAAGATTTCTACCGGAGAAACAAAATACGAGAACGTGCATCAACCCCTATGCATAGATTACCCCAATGTCACCTCGGGAATCCGCGAGTTGAGTGCCAAAACATATCTCAAATGAATCAATATAATACCCCATTGTCACCACGGGTATTCATATGCAAGACATATATCAAGTGCTCTCAAATCCATAAAAGTATTCAATCCGATAAAAATGAAATCTCAAAGGGAAAACTCAATTCATCACAACAAGATAGAGAGGGGAAAACACCATATGATCCAACTATATTAACAAAGCCCGCGATACATCAAGATCATGACATCTCAAGAACACGAGAGAGAGAGAGAGAGAGATTAAACACATAGCTACTGGTACAAACCCTCAGCCCCGAGGGTGGACTACTCCCTCCTCATCATGGTGGCCGCCGGGATGATGAAGATGGCCACCGGTGATGATTCCCCCCTCCGGCAGGGTGCCGGAACGGGGTTTAGATTGGTTTTTCGTGGCTACAGAGGCCTGCAGCGGCGGAACTTCTAATCTAGGGTTACCCCTGATGGTTTCTCTATTTATAGGAATTTTTTGCGTTGGTTTCACGCTAAGATGGGCCTCGAGGTGAGAATAACCCATCGGGGCACAAGCAAGGGCCCAGGCGCACCTCAATGTCTTGTGCCCTACTCCTTCGCCTTCTGGTCCTTCCACGAAGCTTCGGGGGTCTCTTTTGTTCCAAAAAAATCGTCAAAAAGTTTCAGCTCATTTGGAGAACTTTCATTTCTGCACAAAAAACAACACCACGGTAGTTCTGCTGAAAACAGCATCAGTCCGGGTTAGTTCCATGCAAATCATACCAAAACCATATAAAATTGGTGTAAACATGGCATGAATACTTCATAAATTATAGATACGTTGGAGATCAGATGAAGCCATATAAAATTGTTGAGGATCAGATGAAGCCATTGATACGTCGTCAGGTTCTTGGTCGCGTGGCCCTGGTTGCGGCCCCTGCGCTTGCTGTCATGGAGGGGACTGCACTGTTGGAACAGCTCCCTCGGTGTGGCCAGTAGCTTGGGCCGTTGCCGCCGTTGGTGGAGGCCGTGGTGGGCCTGCCTGCTGTGATCCTCCCGCCAAAGTGAAACCAATCAAGCTCTGGATAGTGGCCCTCCACTCATCCATTTGATTGGCCGCTGGCAGAAATCTCAACAAGAGCTGGGCCCGCGCCATGGCCTCTGAAGTGGTGCTTGGCATGGACGATGATGCGGATCGCGACGTCGCCCGACTTCTGATGGTGCCTATAGTTGCCGCGCCATGTTCTCGCCGCCGCGAGCCAGTCGCTAGGGCGGCGTGACGATGAGGCGGATGCGCTTGGGGGTTGACGACCCCATTTAGCGCATCGTCTCGGCTAGCTTGCCCTGGGGGTGGCGCGGGCCCTGTAGCCGCACCCGCGACAGGGGCAGCTAAGTGATTACGATCCGCATCAGGGCGAGCGCCACCGCTGCGGCTGTGTCCCTCGGCGAGGTGGGGAGGCAGAGACGGAGCATTCTCCCCACCTGCACCTTGCGGAGCATGGCCGCCGGGTTGTTGTTGGTGTCGCCCTCCTCCGATGCCTCCTGCTCCTGCTTCGGCCATAGTGGGAACGGTGATGGCGCCGCCTGCACCAGTCACGTTCCCCGCGGCATCGGCGTTCCCATGTTCCGTCGCAGCCCCCATGGCATTAGTGGCCGCATGCGAGGGAGCCTTTGAGGTAGACGGGTGAGCTAAAGCACCGAATTTCTTTTTGGGCGCCATGGATAATGAAGCCGTTGATGAAGAAAATGATGATGAAGACGGCGCGCTACTTACACTCTCGGGTTCGCGCAAGCGCTTCCCCCTACCTGGCGCGCCAAAGATGTCGTGGTATCACACGGCCACCTATGGGGCCATCGGCCCCTTGTGGTTCGGCAAGGGGGAAGAGCGCATTACACAAAGAGCGGAAAGCACAGAGCAGCACGACAACGATGACACGGGAAGTTTTACCCAGGTTCAGGCCGCCGCGAGGCGTAAAACCCTACTCCTGCTTTGGTGGATTGATGGAAGGACCGTGGTGGAGACGCAGCGCTCTAGCCCGGCAAGGTCGCCTCGGGGCGAGAGCAGCTACGCGCGTACGAGCGTGCAAGGTTTCGAAATCCTTTCTAAGGTAGCCACGGCCCTCCTTTTATAGGTCAAGGGGTCACCACAATGGCAAAACAGTCATTATGCACTGATTAGATAGCCACAGTGTTATCATACCTAACTCTGTAGACAGGACAAGGTGCATTAAATGCACCACTTAGTGTCACATCATGGCGTAGCCCAGCAAGCCTTGCCGTGCCATTCAGCCACCTTTTCGCCTGCCCACGCAACACGTCGCCTAGACGAGTGTCATTTAGGGATGATCTTCCTCAGAAATGGCCTGCCACGTACCAAGTAACAGCTACTTAGTCACTTGGGGGCTCGACACCGCACCGATGGGTGACTTGCGTTGCTGTGAGGTGGAGCGGTGGAGCTTTGGCGGGGTAATCCGCCCTTGGTGTCCCCGGCAAGCCTGCCGGGGGAGTCTTGAGGCTTGTCTTGGGGTAACCTTGACCCCACCAGGCTCGCCTGCCCGGCAAGGGAGGTTTTTCCTTAGTGATATCTTGCTTATTTGGTTGGTCTTGGTCTTCTTGACCCACCCTTTGATTTCTCAAAGAGCCATCTCTTCTGCTTGGCCTTGTCTTGAACGTCGTAACCTTGCTTCTTGAACCTGTGTACAGTCCGAGCAACACACCTGGGGGTTTGTTGCACCAGCACACTATAAGAGAATCATGAACGTATTGCAACACCCTACAGTGGGAATCCCACATGCTTGCGCAACATGGAGGGCACCATAGGACAACACTGACATAAAACATACAACTCAAACCATTCACGATCATCAATCAACCCATACGACAAAACGAATCTACTCAAACATCATAGGATGGCGACACATCATTGGATAATAATATGTAGCATTAAGCACCATGTTTAAGTAGAGATTACAGTGGGTAGAAGAGGTGTTACACCCTGCATAGAGGGGGGAGAGTTGGTGATGACGGCGGCGAAGTTGTTGGTGTAGATCATCGTCATGATGATTGCCCCGACAGCATTTCGGCGCCACCGGGAGAGAGGGGGAGAGAGCCCCCTCCTTCTTATTCTTCTTTCTTGCCCCCACCCCTAGATGGGAGGAGGTTTTCCCATTCTGGTCCATGGCCGCCATGGCTCCCGGAGGGCAGGAGGCCCTCCGAGATTGTATCTCTCTCTGTTTCTCTTCTGTAGTGGATGAACCTGTAAGTTGTTGTTATGATCCCATGTTACATATGATGTTTGAGAAACCCCAAAGTCCCCCGTACAGTAAGAAGTGACTGTGATACTCTCATGGCCTAAGGAACTAAAGCACATATTAACACTCTGTGTTATAACAATTGATTTCAGACGATATTGTCCCAAAGTATAACAAACAAGTTTGGGTCGATTCAATATAACTGTTCTTCTAACGTTATACTCTCAAAGTTGTTTTAGGACTATCGTTACACTTGATGATATCCTAAGATCCAGAAAACATGATCACCAACAACACTTGAGCAAGTCTTACATGCAAGACTAGGAACCTACTCTTTACCGTTTATCATTCCACACGTGCATATGAGTTTTTCACTGAATCGCCTATTCCAGTATCGTAGAAGTTATAGCATGAAATATAAACTCTTAATTATGAAAACGGACATATAATAATACAATGTTATTGCCTCTAGGGCATATTTTCAACACTACAGGTGTGGTGGACCATGGAAGAGCAACTTCATTTTCTGTCTAGGAAGCTTTTCCGTGGTCGTCATTTTCCCTCCTCGTGGGCTCAAGTGATCTCTCTTTAGTTTTAAGTCCAATTAAAATTTTGACAAAGGAGAAAGTACTTGTGACATGAATGAACTATCTTTTCTAATTGTTTCCTTGTATGCATTGCTTAGTAGCCCAAGCAACAACTAAATAGGCAATACCATTTTCATCCCAAAGTTGTATAGTAAGCCTTTTAGTAAGAAAATAACATTTGTATATCAACTCTATGTTTTATTTTATTTTATTTTAGGGCATTATAAAAATGGAAAATCACATGTGGAGCTTGGTCTTCATGCGTGAGGCGCTCCGCATTGTTTAAATGAGTAATCCTATCGCACGTTACCATTCTTGGAAATGTGCAGGATTTGAATGCAACTGATTACACATGCGGCATACTATGCCCGTCACCCCATGGTCCATCCCTTAAAAATGTGAACCAGCCATCGTCCGCTGCATTTAATTGCAATGCTTGTATTAAGCCGTCGTTTACGATATCGAGTGTAATTGAAGGATTTACCGTAGAGATATGGTTAAGATAAATTGTTTGAAACGAGATCTAAAACTTTCAAGTTTCAGTTAAGCAATATATCACTCTGAGACAATCCAACCATGGACTAAATATTTTGAATTTTGGGTTGTACATTTATGTACTTCACATTTTCTAAATGAAAAAAAGTTTATCGTTGCATATGTGTAATACACTTTCATATGTAGTCAGTGTAGAAACACCCTAAAAAATCTGCATGCAGACTAGAATTAAATGGTGTGGCTATGGCGGGTTTGCCTCGCTCGTCCCTTTGGAACGTCATGCATGTCAAACACAACTCGCCCAATGAAATCATCCTTAACAAAGTCCTTGTCTTTAATAATGACCATGATATAGCAGGATTGGATGTGTTCCTTCGGGAAGGCAAATACCTGGTTCGACTCTGGGTTAGAGTTCTTCCTAGAGTGATAGGTGGTGCACGTGTAATTTCCAAGCTTAATCTCCACATATGGGTCACAGATTCCAGTCACATCCTTTGCATGGAGGTCTTGGCCTTGACAACACGCACATAGAGATACGACATCTCCTCCAGAAGGTCATATGTGCTTGTGCTCTTGTCACCTACTGCCATAAAACCCCCAAGGTGGGATGGTGTCTATTTCGAGGAGTAGGCCCTAGGTCGCAGCTGCGGTGGCTACATCTTTCCATTTCATAGAAGGACACACTTGTTTCTGCAACAAAATCCATGAAAAGGTATTACCAAGAAGAGCTTCAAGTATGGCAGAAATGACACATCATTACGAAGAGTAGTGTAGGATTGATGATAAAATATCATATGTGCAAATAAAATCTAAACTCGAATGAGAAATTTTCAAAAAAATCAAATAAAATGTATAATTCATGCTTAAGGATAGATACAAAACTTGGCACACACCAATACTTTTTTGTTCGACTTCCTGTCTATACTAAAGAACATAACTTTGGCTGACATAATTAAGACTGCGCCTAGTCCTAGAGAAGATAAAAATTCTACACCTTCTAAAAACATAGACTAGGCTACGCTAATAGAGACTCTTGTTCACAAAGTAATACTTAACATATTGCACTTCCAACAAATGGAAGTTCAAATTTCCAACCAGGAACAAGCCATATTCAAAGTTCACGAAGCACAACGATAAAACTTATGCATAATCAAAGTTTGTATATTGATACTTTTTTAAACAATAAAAGTTGGTTGTGACAGAATGTTTTAGGTGCTTCCTCTTTCGGACAACTTCTCATTTTTGGCGCTTCCTAAAATTGCATTACCGACTTCCAGAAAATCTTACCACAAATTTTAAAACTTTCTAATGAAATTTCAACTTTCAAAAGAATTGGGACCTCTTGAAAATTTAAATTTTCTAAATTTCCACTTATGAAAAGATGATTTTTGGAAAAATATATGATATTATAGGAGTTTGGAAATTTGCGTAGGGCAAAAACTGAAGTAATTGCCATGCCTGTCAGAACCCATCCTAGCTCTGCAACGGCTCGAGAACACTAGTTCTTTCAGCGCAGCCTTCTGCGTGGCCCCCACCCTTGACCTGACAGCGCACCAGCTATTTAAGCGCGTGCACCTGTGTGGCCCGAACGTGTAGCCTGACAGCACGACTCCAGCACACCAACAGTTATAGTGTGCTACTTGTGTGCTGCGTTGGGATTTTCCCAAAGAGGAATGGTGAAGCAATATAGTAGCGGATAGTATTTCCCTCAGTAGAGAACCAAGGTTATCGAACCAATAGGAGAACCATGCAAAACCCATCAATGGTACCTGCACACACAAGAGCAAATACTTGCACCCAACGTGGGAAAGAGGGTTGTCAATCCCCTTGTACTCGTTAATTGCAAGGATAAAATCTGGTAATAGGTGATAGATAAACAGAAAGGTATTTTCTTTTTGTAATATGATTAAAATAGACCCGGGGCCATAGTTTTCACCAGAGGCTTCTCTCTCATAAAAATAGCATACGATGGGTAGACAAATTACTGTTGGGCAACTGGTAGAAAAGCGCATAGTTATGACGATATTCATGGCATGATCATGTACATAGGCATTACATCCGTGAGAAGTAAACCGACTCGTGCCTGCATCTACTACTATTACTCCACCAATTGACCGCTATCCAGCATGCATCTAAGGTATTAAGTTCATGACAAACATAGTAACGCCTTAAGCAAGATGACATAATGTAGAAAGAATAAAACCAAGCAATATGATTAAACCCTGTCATTTTCCCCGTATTAGCAAGAATACAATGTGTGCCTTGCTACCCCTGTTGTCACTGGGTGAGGACACCGCAAGATTGAACCTACTACTATGCACCACTTCCACTGAAGATCAACTTGGCCAAAGAAAACCCATAGATCAAAAACATTACATAGCTATAATAATCACACATAAAAAAGTTTAAAAAAGACTCAATTACTTTCAATGAATATTCCAATCATAAACCCACAATTCATCGGATCCCAACAAACACACCGCAAAAGAAGATCACATCAGATAGAACTCCGAGGAGAACATTATATTGAAGATCAAAGAGACAGAAAAAGCCATCTAGCTAATCACTATGGACCCGTAGATAGGTCTGTGGTAAACTACTCACACATCATTGGAGGTGCAGCAAGGTTGATGTAGAAGCCCTTCGTGATCGATTCCCCCCTCCAACAGAGTACCGAAAAAGGCCTCCAGATGGGATCGCGGAAGTACAGAAGCTTGCGTTGGCGGAAAAATTGTTTCAGTGGCTCTCTGTTGGTTTTGCGATTTATGGGAATTTATAGGCCTAGAATTAAGTCAAACGGAGCTACGTGGGACCCACAAGCTTAGGTGGTGTGCCCCCCATGGGGGCGCGCATTGTGAGCTTGTGGCTCTCCCGTACGTTTTATGGCCTTCTCCCAAAGCTTCTAGGGTCCCTTCTGGTCCACAAAAAATCACCGTAAAGTTTCATCGTGTTTGGACTTCCTTTGGTACTATTTTTCTGTGAAACACTAAAATAGGCAAAAACCGGAACTGGCACCGGGCACTGAGTTAATAGGTTAGTTCCCAAAAATGATAAAAAATTGCATATAAAGTATCTAAAATTGATAATATAATAGCATGAAATAATCAAAAAATATAGATACGTTGGAGACGTATCATAGTGCATGCACCTGCATGGGCCCCATCCCTCGGGTACATAGCACGGCTCCATCTTGTGTGTTGCAACGCACGTGCCTTCTTTGGACCCACATCCTGTCCTGACGATGTAGCTCTAGCATGCCAGCTATTGTAAATGCATGCACCTACTTGGCCCACCCCCTGACCCGACAATGTGGCTCCATCATGCCAGCTTTGGCAGCGTACATGTGTGGATGGTCTCCACCCCATCCCTAACATCACGGCCCCAACATAGCTCACACGTGTGCCCCCCTATGAGCTCTTCGACATACACAACGAGGATAATCGTGCCCCTAGAACCCACCCAATGTGCTCAAGCATGTGTTGGTTCACGACAAGTGTGGGACCATGGAAGAGAAATTTCGTTTTCTACTTTGGAAGCTTTTTCATGGTCATCATTTTCCCTCCTCGGTGTGCTCAAGTGATCTCTCTTTACCTTTAGGCCCAGTTTAATTTTTTGACAAAGGAGAAAGTGTTTGTGACATGAATGAACTATTTTGTCCAATTGTTTCCTTGTGCGCATTCCTTAGTAGTTCGAGCAACAACTAAATAGGCAATAATTTTCATCCCAAAGTTGTATACTCTGCCTTTTAGTAAGAAAATAACATTCATATATCACCTCTATGTTTTATTTTACTTTAGGGCGTTATAAAAATGGATAATCACGTGTGGAGCTTGGTCTTCTCATGCGAGGCGCACCGCTTTGTGTGAATTATTGATCCTATTGCATGTTACCATTACTGAAGATGTGTAGGGTAACATGCAAGTGACCACATGCGGTATGCTATGTCCGTCACCCCATGGAATCTGTTAGAAAAATGTGAATGAGTCACCGTCAGCTACATTTAATTGAAATGCTTGTAGTAAGCCGCAGTTTCCGATCTCGGGTGTAATTCAAGGATTTGCTGCAGAGATATGGTTATATTAGAAATGTTTGAAACCAGATCTAAAACTTCCAAGTTTGTGTTAAGAAATATACCACTATGAGAAAATCTGAGCTTGGACTAACTATTTAGCATATTTTCATGTTAGGGTTGTACATTTATGTACTTCACATTTTCTAAAGAAAAAATGGGTTAGAATTGCAAGTGTGTAATACAATTTCTTGTAGTTAGAATAGAAACACCCTAACAAACTTTGTGAGACTACAATTAAATGGCGCGGCTATAGCAGGTATACCTTGTTCCTCTCTTTGGAACTTCATTCAGGTAAAACACAACTCACCCAATGAAATCGTCCTTAACAAAGTCCTTGTCTGTAACAATGACCTCGATATAGCACGATTGGATGCGCTCATTTGAGAAGGCAAATACCTGCTTTCACTTAGGGTTAGTGTTCTTCTCAAAGTGATGTGTGGTGCACCTGTAATTTCCAAGCTTAATCTCCACATGGGTCACAACTCCTAATCACATCCTTTGCATGGAGTTCTTTGGCCTTGACAACACACACACACATAGAGATATGTCATCTGCTCCAGAAGGTCATATGTGCTTGTGATCTTGTAATTTGCTTCCATACAACCACCATGCAGGATGGAATGATGTCTCTTTAAAGGAGTAGTCCCCAAGTCACGGCTACGGTGGCGAAATCTTGCTAGTTCATAGAAGGACCTACTTGTGCCTGCAACAAAATCCATGACAAGGTATTACCAATAAGAGATTCAAGTATGGTAGAAGTGACACATCATTACAAATAGCAGTGTAGGATTGATGATAAAATATTGTAAGCCATGGGTCAGTACTCAGTAATGCTTTGCCAACACATCACGGACATGATATCCTTTACTACCTCATTCCAGGCATGATCCTAAATTGTATTTTGTTTTAGCTAAAAAAACTCAAGAGAACTTGCAAATTCTACCAGCAATAGAACAATAGGTATTTGCAACAACACATGTAAACTCAAATGAGAAATTTTTAAAAACAAACTAAAATGTATAATGCATGCTTAAGGATAGATAAAAATTTGACATGCATGCACAAATACTTTTTTGTTTGATTTCCCGATTACACTAAAGAACTTAACTTTGGCTGACATAATTAAGACTACTCCTAGTTTTAGAGAAGATAAAAAGTATACACCTTAAAAAAACAACACATGGGTACTCCAATAGAGATCATTGTTCACAAAGTACTACCTAAAAAAATGCAATTCCTACAAACGGAAGGTCAAGTTTCCAAACAGGAACAAGTCATACTCAAAGTTCATGAAGCACAGGGATAAACTTACCTGATCTCACCCATTATGTTTTCAGTAAACAAAATTACATAATCACAATTTGTCTACTAATAAAAAATTTAACAATAAAAGGTGGTTGTGATAGGTTGTTTTAGGCACTTCCAATTTTGAACAACTTCTAATTTTTGGCACTATTTAAAATTACATTACCGACATTTAGAAAATCTTACCATAGGTTTAAAATTTTGAAACTTAATAAATTTTAACTTTCAAAAAAATAAGACCTCTTGAAAACTTCTAATTTCTAAATATGCACTTATGAAATATAGATTTTTTTTAAGAAGAGATGAAATTATTGGAATTTGGAAACTTGCACGGGGCAACAACTGAAAAAATGCCATGTCT
This sequence comes from Thinopyrum elongatum, assembly GCA_011799875.1. Lineage (NCBI taxonomy): Eukaryota > Viridiplantae > Streptophyta > Magnoliopsida > Poales > Poaceae > Thinopyrum > Thinopyrum elongatum. The sequence goes on from CM022301.1 coordinate 303,651,199, forward strand.
GTCGGGCTCAACCCTATCCAGGCAACGTGGCTCCGGAACATTAGTGGTTTCAGTGCACGCGCCTGCATGGACACCACCCTTGGCCCGATAGCACGCCACCTATTCAAGCGCATGTGCCTATGTGGAGCGAACGCATAGCTTGACAGTGCGAATCCAGCACGCCAACTATTGTATCGCATGTGTCTACATCAGCCCCATCCCCTAGACCGATAAGGCGGCTCCAGCTTTCCAGTTGCAACACACGTGCCTTCTTTGGCCCTACTCCTTGTCCCGATGGCATAGCTCCAACATGCCAACTGTTGCAATGCACGCACCTACTTGGCCCCACCCTGACTCAACAACTTGGCTCCATCACGTCAACTCTGGCACGTACGCGCATGGGTGATCTCCACCCCTTCACTGACATCGCGGCCCTGGCATGCCTCCCATGTGTGTCCCCCTCCCCGATGAGCTCTCCAACACACGTGAAGAGGGAAATCGTGTCCCGCCAACCCCACCTAGTGTGCTCGAGCGTGTGTTTCCTCACTACAGGCGTGGTAGACCATGGAAGAGCGACTTTGTTATACTCAAGAAGCGTTTTCGTGGCTGTCATTTTCCCTCCTCCGTGTGCTCAAGTGGTCGGTATTTACCTTTAGGTCCAATCAAAATATTGACAAACAAGAAAGTATTTGTGACATGAATGAATTATTGTGTCCAATTTTTTCCTTGTGTGTAGTCCCTAAGTAGTCCGAGCAATAACTAAGTAGGCAATATTGTTCCATCCAAAGTTGTATAGTCGACCTTTTAATAAGAAAATAATATTCATATGTCCCCTATATGTTTCATTTTATTAGGGCATTATGAAAAAAACATGTGTGGAGCTTGGTCGTCTCGTGTGAGGTGCTTTGTGTTGTGTGAATGACTGATTCTACCGCACCTTACCATTTTTGAAGTTGTGTAGGGTTCACATGCAAGTGACCACATGATAATCCCAAAGTGCAAGGAATTGTTGTAGCACTTTCCATTGATGGAGGTAGCAAGTATGAAGTGTCAGACCCACAAGGAGGTAAAGGTAAGATCAATATTCTCTCAGGTCTTATGTGCCACTAATACAACCCTACATACATCGAGCGTTTGCTTTATCTAGGAAATAAAACTAGAACTACTTTGGGTATGAAATGATAGGTTTGCAAGACAACAAAGAGGTAAACATAAATAATAGGTGTTGCCTAAGTAAAGATACAATATAATACAAATAGCGAGTGTGGAATAATGGTGGTATGGTGTGAGGAATTGTCCCTATGCAGTCAGCTAAGTTACTAAACCGGTCATCATTGCAATGGAGATGCCTCTACAAGCATGCTATCTCTTACATGTAATTTCATGCGCTTATGATTGTAAATATTAGCAAGCATCCGCAGCTACTAACAAGTTCATTCAGGTAAAAACCCAACAATAGCATTAAGATATATTGGTCCCCCTTCAATCCTGTACGTATCAATTTCCATGGTCCGGCGAGGTTTCAGTCACTCCTGTTCCCATATGCATAGTCTTGTCAACATACAACTAACCCCTACGGTGTGATCCATGTGCGCGGTCATATGATGGGAAGCAAAGGACAATAACATAACCACAAGCAACTCAAACCAATCATGGCAATTCACAATTGACCCATAGGTCGAAAGTAATCTACTCAGACAGAATAGTGACAACACATATATTTGGATAATAATTCATAGCATTGAAACACCATGTTCAAGTAGGGGATTACAGTGCGTTGCGGGAGAGTGGACCGCTAAAAAGAGGTGAGGAAGGTGATGAATATGTTGGTGTTGATGAAGACGATCGTCGCGATGATGGTTACCCCGGCGGCACTCCGTCGCCACCAGGAGAGAAGGGGAGAGGCTCCCCCTCCTGCTTATTCCTCCATGCCCCCCCCCCCCCCACGAGATGGGGAGAGGTTCTTCCCTCTGTCCTTGTCCACCATGGCTCTCGAAGGGGTGAGACCCCCCTCCGAGATTGGATCTCTTCTCCCTGTCTCTCTGTTTTTCGGTATCGTTTTCTGGCCAAACACCGTTTCATACATATCCGGAGATCTGTAACTCTGATAGGGATGAAATTTTGAGGGGATTTATTCCATAAAATAGATGTCTTGCTGCGAAAGAACAACTACAACAAACGTAAGGAGTAGCCACCCTCGCCAATGGCGCGCCCCTGATCGTGTGGGGCCCTCGGGCACCTTCCTGCGTTGATTCCTTCTCCCAAAAATAACATATATTCCATAAAAAAATCCTAATAAATCGCCAGGGTATTTTGACCTTCCTAGATATTGATTTTCTACAAAAAAAACATGCAGAAATCAGCAACTGACACTGGGCACTAAATTAGTAAGTTAGTCCAGAAAAATAATATAAAAGTGCACCAAAACCATATATATAATTGATGTTAATATAACATGAATACTTCAAAATTTTATATATACGTTGGAGACGTATCACCACACAGGAAGCATGCTATGTCCATCACCCCATGGCACATCCCTTAGAAAATGTGAATGAGCCGCCGTCCGCTCCATTTAATTGCAATGCTTGTAGTAAGCCGTCATTTTTTATCTCGATTATAATTGAAGGATTTACCATAGAGATACAATTAAGTCAAAAGGTTTGAAAAGAGATCTACAACTTTCAAGTTTGTGTTAAGAAATATATCACTCTAAGAAAATCCGAGCGTGGCCTAAATATTTAGCATATTTTCATGTTTTTACATTTATGTACTTCACATTTCTAAAGGAAAAAAGGTTAGCATTGCATATGTCTAATCACATTCATATGTAGTTTGTATAGAAATGCCCAGAAAAATTTGCTTGGATACTAGAATTAATAAATGGCGCACTATAGCGGGTTTGCCTCGCTCTTCTCTTTGGAACTTCATTCAGGTCAACCATAACTCTCCCAATGATATCGTCATTAGAAAAGTCCTTGCCTTTAACAATGACCTCGATATAGTAGGATTAGATGTGTTCCTTTGGGAAGGAAAATACATGGTTCCACTCAGGGTTACTGTTCTTCTCAAAGTGATGGACGGTGCACCTTTAATTTCCAAGCTTAATCTCCTCATATGGGTCATAGCTCCCAGTCACATCCTTTGCATGGAGGTCTTTAGCCTTGACAACACGCACATAGAGATACAACATCTGCTCCAGAAGGTCATATGTGCTTGTGATCTTGTCACCTGCTGCCATAAAACCCCAAGTTGGGATGATGTCTCTTTCAAGGAGTAGTCCCCAGGTTGCGGCTGTGGTGGCTGAATCTTGCCAGTTCATAGAAGGACACACTTGTGCGTGCAACAAAATCCATGACAAGATATTACCATGAAGAACTTCAAGTATGGCAGACGTGACACATCATTACGAACAACAATGTGCGATTGACGATAAAATATCATAAGTCATCGTTCAATACTCAGTATGCTTTGTCGACAGATCACAAACACGATATCCTTTAATCCCTCATTCTAGGCATGATCATAAATTGTATTTCGTCATAGCTAAAAAAACTTCAGAGAACTTGCAAATTCTACCAGCAATAGAACAATAGGTACTTGCAATAACATATCCAAACTCGAATGAGAGATTTTCAAGGACTTTGCTAAGGAGACTGGGAACTAGGGCTTTTGTAGGCTTGTATATTGGGTTTTTAGAGTCTGACAAAGTGTCAAAGGGATGAAATACAAGCAAGAATGTGCTAGGAACACATAGGACTGAAGTCTCTTCGTTGGAAGTCATGGAAACTGAGATAGTTTCCTATGGATAATATTTCTCTTTTCTTGGCTACAAATGTTGCTATGGTCACCAAATGCATATGAACTCAATTCCGTTTCTCATACATGTTGCTTGTCATATGGATCCAAGAGATTTGATACATTTGAAACATATGATAGGTTATATTGTCATCTTCAAACATGAAAACAATCTTAACTAGGGACACGAAAGTGACTGCTCTAGCGCTCATAGACTTGAAAGGTGCTCCCTCATGGTCTATGAGCATGTAAGCAACGCTCATTTTATATTTAAAAAGTTGCCTATGGAACCATATTCCTATGATATTTAGAAAAATGTAACAAGTTTGATCACCTTTGCTCTAGTCTATGTTTCTCTCTCAAACCCGCTTATGCTTAGCAAGCCTAACTAGCGTGCAACCATCCTGACCGACATGATCACTTTCACGCCAACCTTTTTCCAAAAGGGGACCTCTTGGAAATTTCAACTTTCTAAGTTTGCACTTATGAAAATTTGATTTTTTTTTTCAAAACAAGGTGAAATTATGGGAATTTGCACGGGGAACAACTGAAAAAACGCCATGTATGTCCGTCCCAGCCTTGCTCGGCAATGCAGCTCCAGAATACTTGTTTCAGCGCACACGCCTGCGTGGGCCCCACCCCAGGTTCGACAGCACGCCCATTGTTGCAGCGCATGCGCCTGTGTGGGCCCGAACTCGTGGCCTGGCAATGCGACTCCAGCACGCCAACTGTTGCAGCGCATGCCCCTGCATGGGCCCCGTCCCCTACATGCTGCTCCACCATGCCAGCTGCAGAGCATACGCCTGCTTGGGCTCCACTCCCTGGCCCAACGCCACAGCTCTAACATGCCAATTGTTGTCGTGCACGCACCGACTTGGCCCCACCCCTAACTCGGCAACGCAGCTCTAACACACCAGTTGTTGTCGTGCATGCATTGGTTGGCCCCACGCCCTACCCGACAACGCGACTCTAGCAATGCCAGCTTTGGAACGCACACGCGTGTGTGTGCTCCATCTCTTTCCCGACAGCATGGCCCCAACACGCTTCCCACTTGCGTGCCCCCATGCACTCCCCGGCACGCACGAGAAGAAAATTGTGTCACAACAACCCCACCTACCATGCTCAAGCGTGTGTTGGCTCACCACAGGCACGGTACACCATCGAAGAGCAACTTTGTTTTCTACTTAGGAAGCTTTTTCATAGCTGCCATTTTCCCTCCTTGGTGTCATCTCTCTTCACCTCTACATTCAATTAATTTTTTGACAAAGGGGAAAGTATTTGTGACATGAATGAAATTATTTGTCCATTTTTTTCCTTGCACGCATTCCCTAGTAGTCCGAGCAACAGCTAAATATGCAATATTTGTGACATGTTACCGTCCTGGAAGATGTGCAGGGTTGACGTGCAATTGACCACACATGTGTCATGCCAAGTCTGTCGTGCCATGGCACATCCCTTACAAAATGTGAACGAGTCACCATCACCATATTTAACGGCAATGATTGTAGTTAAATGCCGTTTCCGATCCTAGGTATAATTGAACGATTTAGTGCAGAGATACGGTTAAATCAACATGTTTCAAACGAGATCTTAAACTTTCAACTTTGCGTGAAGAAATATATCAATCTCCGAAAATCCAAGCACGGACTAAATAATCAGCATATCTGCGCTTCAGGGTAGTACATTTATGTACTTTGCATTTTCCAAGGAAAAAAAGGGTTAGCATTGCATATGTGTAACACACTTGCACGTGTAGTCGGTTTAGAAACGCCCTAAAAAATCTGCATGGCGACGAGAATTAAACAGCGCTGCCGTAGCAGGTTTGCCTGGCAGGAGCAGGTCTAAACCTTAAAACCTGATTGTAACTAACAGAAAAGAAAAGGCCCATCAAATCTTACCAGCAAAATAACCATGGCCACCCTCACGCCCGAAATCTTAGAGTACCTCGCACGCCGCCGCCCTCAAGAACAGGCTTCGTCCCACTCCCACGTCCACGAGGCCCCACATGTAAGCACCCCGCGCACGCGCACGCGCACGCCGGGCTCTTGCGCTTGCGCGACGCCATTAACGAACTGAACGAACCGACTAAACCCCACGCATCCCGATGTACAAAACCCGCCCGCGGCTTTCTCTCCCTCCTTCCTCCCATCTTCGTCCCCAAGGAAACAATCCGGGGGAATAAAAAAAATTCCTGTGAAATTAAAGGAAGGCGATCCCCAGTCCGATCCCTCCAATCCCCACTTCCATCCACCCTCAAAGCCGCGAGCTTTCCCTCGCCCGTGCTCCAGGGCGCGTGGTTTCCGGATGGCTTTGGAGCTGCGGCTGGCGCCGGCGGCGGCGGAGGAGGAGAGGCGCCTGTCCGAGGAGGACGAGCTGCTGTTCCAGGACATCGCGAGGGAGGTGGGGCGGCTCGGCTTCCGCGAGTCCGAGGTTGAGGCCCAGGGGCGGCGCCAGGGCGACGCGGCCGCGGCGGACGGCCTCCTCCCTCTTCCGGCGGTTCCTGAGCACCCTAGGCAGCAGGGGGGCCTGTACCGGCCTCCCTTATCCGTGACGAGGGTTCTGTCGCTCGTGGTGCAGGAGGCCGGCCCGGTGCCGCCGCCGTTCTCGCCGCCGCCGACGGGGGTACCCGGCGGCCGTAGGGTGCTCGACGAATGGCACTTCCCGGGCGATCATCTCGGCCGCGGTCGCGCCCCTGTCCACCAGAACTTCTGCGCCGCGGGATCCGTGCCGCCGCGCGCCGCCTGGCCCGGCGACGCGTACGCCCGCGCAAGGGCGTTTCCTGGGCGCGCCGCCAGCACGCAGCTGGTCGAGGACATCGTCCTGTTTCTCGCCAAGAACGAGCAAGCGGTGCTCAACATGCTGTTCTGGGGAGCCCCTGAGGACGCGGACGCCGTGGCAGCGGTGATAGTCCAGCACGCCGTCCCTCTCATCGAGAGCAGCCACGGGACGCGCCTGCTCGTTGTCGTCCTCAGCCGCTGCAACCATATGCTCCAGGAAGCGATCGTCGCTAGAATCACTCGAGACCACAAGAAGTTTTTCAAGATTTGTGCTGCGAGGCATGTGCATATAACACTCGCGTTTCCCCTTTGGCTTGTTGTTTCTCTTCTTGCCGATTCGCTGCAGAGGATGTTAATATGAAGTTTGTTTGATATCTTTCAGGTCAGGTGAGGTGGTGAGCATGATCAATTCCTGCATATCTGAGAGATCACTGGAGCTTCTGAGAGTTGCAATCGTGCCATGGGTGACTCCGTTGATGATGGCTCGCCTTGTAACGGATTCGAGTAGACTCATGGTGGTGCATGCCTTGGTGCAGTGTGTTCCTCATCCATACTTCGCTGAGGTACTTTGAATTTATTCCTCCATCCAGATTCTAACTGGCGCAGATATAGATACCAATGTGTGATTATTGTGTTGTGGTAGTAACATTTTTGCATGATTTCTTGTTGCTTATAAAGCTACTCAATCCAGAGCAATAATACAACTAAGAAATGGATTTGCCATTGCATTGTGTTTATAATTAACCAATGTGTGTATCCACCAGAATATGTCAAGTTTCTTTTCTTGTCTGTGCACAAATGACGAAACATTGCATTATTAACCAGCTGTAGATTTCCTAAGATGATGTATATACCATTTTCAAGAGTGGGTAAGCACAGGAGTGTGTTACACACACTTGCAATCATGCTAATTTAGTAGATTTTTATTTGGAAAATTAATTGTGTACTGGCTACCAACTTCAATAAACAGTTCCCTTTTACCCAAATGTAGCAATCCTATTAGTACAAATAGTGCTTGTATGATTCATGTAGATGGGCATAGTGCAGTAACTCTATTGTAATAGTGGGGGCATGTTTAGATCTCTTCATCGCCTTACTTTGCTAAGCAAGGAAAAACTAACCCACATGAGCAGTGCTCAAGGAAATAGGGTTACTAAGGTAATGTATTTTGTTTTTTACCTTAAAAGGTTAAAATGAGTATACCGTAATAACTAAGCACTATATATTCAGGCAGACCACAACATCACAGAAAATCAAACCTTGCCCACATTGGGTAGTCAAATTTGGCTCTTGACCATGGCCATGAGAAGCAGCTTTTAGTACAGCAAGATTCTGACCAATACAAATACATATCTTTGCTAGGCAAGGTTAGGTGGCCATTTTCGTTTTGCACTGACAAGGGAATCAAGCATGCCCTTGGATTTTGTTCTCACGTACATAGGTCCCATGTTGATTTCAAAGTGATAAAGTGGTTCCAGCCAAGGTGTCTGGACATTAATTTAGATGTATGAAATTATAGTTAAATAATAGTTCGGATGAATATTGTCGATGTGTTTTGCTGAACAGTTGCTTACTAAATTTATATTTGCTTCAAAATTTATTCATTGACGCTATATCTTTTTCACAGTTTGTAAGTCATCTCTCAGATGCTATTGCGAGAACCGAGAATGAAGCCATATCAAAATTTTGTCTTGCCTGTCGTGCTTACTTTCAGTTTATGTTACTTGTTCTCCTCCTATTGTGGCCATATTCCTCTTATTTTCATGTCCCATGTGTTGACATTTTGCATTATATTGGCAGTTTATTTTTGATGCTGTTGCTACGAACTGCTTAGCACTTGCTATTCATCCGCATGGAGTGTCCCTCCTGCAAAGTTGTCTGGAGCATGTCGGATGGACAGAAAAGGATAATGTTTTGTCAAAAGTCTCTTGTTGCAGCACCGATCTTGCTCAAAATCGTTTTGGGTAACTATCTATAATGAATTTTGATGATAATCCTACTGACCATCATTCTATTCCATGCAAACACATCAAACTATTATCTGGTAGCCTTTAATTAATCTGAAACATTTAGCCTTTTCAAGCAGATTCCTGCAAAAAAATTGAAATCAAGCTTAGCTCAATTTGTGTGTTCTCATATTTATATCATACGCATAACTGGTACATATGCATTATCCATCTATATTTTTCATGTCTGAATGTAAATGTTATGCATGTGCAGTATTTACTTTAATAATACAATTTAGCAATGTTATCTCAGAATTGGTAATATAACCTGAAGTATTGGGAAGCAAAAGATCGAGTTAGCAGCACTGTTGTTCTTTGATGGCCATTATATGAAAAAATAAATTGCGGGGGCCATTATATGAATTTTGTTGTCTCAACATTATTTATTATTTCCCCCGCAAAAAAAACATTATTTATTGTTTCTACTACCAAGTACACCATAAGTAATTTTTGGATCTGTTGATCTATGAATCACAACTTGGTGCCCTGAAAGACTTACCGTTTCTCTTTCCTTCTTTCTTCCAGAAACTACATTGTTCAGTATGTCCTGAAACAAAGAAACCCATCATACTTGGCAATTATCGCATCCTCCTTCAGATCTAATTATGTGAGACTCTCAAGACAAAGATATAGCAGCAATGTGGTTGAAACGTGCCTAGAAGTTTTTAATGACAGAGATCGATCTAACATTGTTCATGAATTGATTCGGTATCATCCCTTCAGAGATTTAGTGTCAGACGAGTTTGCTAATTATGTCATCTCTAGAGCCCTTACAACCTGCAAGGTAATTAGCCTCGGCCATGATTTGTTTTCATAGTATATTTTCTAGCACAGAAGCAGAGATGCTAAGAGTTCCTTGCTGTGTCCAGGTTCCTCTTCGGGATCGATTGGCCACTGCTATCCTTTCCCTTCAAAATGTCAATCGCCGTCACCCTCATTGTCTGAAGATGTTCAACACACTTTCTGAGCTTGGCTACAGATATTGAAAAGAAAATAAATTTCAGAGCTAATAGGTAACAGACACTTTTATCTATATGTTGCTATATTGATTGGCACTGTACTTATTCAGCAGCCATATTTGCAGGGTTTCGGGAGAAGTTGTTCCTGTATATTATAAGCAGTTCTGGCTGGGGATGTTGTCAACTCATCTGGTGGGCGTCGTTCCTTTTGTAGTGTGCTGGTCACACTTTGTCTCGAGATTAGGATTGTTTGGGCGAGGGGTACCAAAACTCTCTTGAGACAAATACCCCCATCCAAACACACCTTTTAGTTTGTGTGAACTTGAATTTGCCTTGTGGTTTGTTGTGCCCATTTCTGTATGTGAGATGTCTCCAGGCGTTGTTGTTAGTTGTTACTTCCGTAGTTTGCTGCCTGTTGTTAAAAAGAGTGAACAATGTTTGTGTGAGATGTTAAGGTAATTGTGCTACTAGTTTTTATCAATGTTGCTGTGGAACTTCAGTATTCTATTTGGCAAAGCATATTCAACCAAAACAAGACTACATCTCTCCTACTCAACATGCAAATACATATTCCTTTGTTTTTATGCAAACTTATATAAATGTTTTAAACACTGACTACATAGGAGTCAGTGGCATCAAGATCGGGGAAGTCCACCCATGCGCCTCACTAAATTTACACGGTGTTCATACTTCAACTTTTCTAGATTGTATTTTCTACCTGAGAAGTCTGTCGTTTGACTAAGCACCTCTTTTTGGTGACTGGGTACACCATTGATTGATTTCTAACATCGAACTTATTGGATCAAACTTCTTGTTGGGATGATGCTGACTCACAGCTCCAATTGCTTGGTTGGACCGATTTATACGATTCTAGTGAGTGGAAAATATTACGTACCTGCAGATCTTACATAGGAGTTCCAATCTGATTCAAAATTTGCGATCTTACAACCTTGCAACCCACCTTTCTTTCAGCTAAAATCAATTGATCTCCTTGATTGTTGAATCAGTACAGAGTGTACAACACATATCTGAGAGAAGGGGGGGGGGGGGGGGGGGGGGGGGGGGGGGGGGGGGGTATTGGAACCAAATGCCCTACACAAAAGGCACGCAGGCCATGCATCGAGTGGAGATGTAAAGAATACGATAACATGTACATGCAACGTTACAAACTCATGTTAATGTTGGAACGCGGCTGGAGAGGATGTTCAGGCGGGAACTAATTGGAAAACTTGAGATTGGTGAAAACATCTGCAAATTGAGAGCTCAATGAAACATGCAGAACCTGTGCTTCGCGAAGGGCAACAGTCATAAACCAAGTGTATATCATTTTCCACATGTTTGGTACGTTGATGTTGTACCGGACTTGAAGAGACATACCTTACACTAATGTTGTCGAATAAACAAGTGTGGCGGGAGAAGGAGGGTGATCTAGTTCATGGAGGAGTCGACGAAGCCAACATGATTCTGTCGAGCAATTTGCAATGGTAGAGTATTCTCCCTTTGCACTCGAGCGTGATATTGTGTGTTGTTTTGATGACCAGGACACCAAACTCCAGCAAACGAATATACAAAAAAGCAAAGTATGCCACAAGATCATGTGATGCCGTTGTGTAGAATCAAAGCCCATAGTGAGAAGCCCCCTTGAAGTACCGCAATATGTATTTAATCAGTTGTAGATGTGAGTCGCTCGATCATGCATGAATACGAGAACTTGTTGGGCAACATGAGAATTATATGGCATGTTAAGGCGATGTGTTGTAAGACCTGGCAAGGTTCTAGAGGGTGGTGTCGGGAACCGGTTTGGCATCGGTGGAGGAGGGTTTGGAACGAGCGTCCATAGGTGTATTTTTTTGAGTTGGTCGATAGGTGTATTGATCGGGTTGCAGTTGAGCATGTCGGTGTGACAGAAGCATAGTTACCTGATTCGTGGTTCGTTCGGTTCGCGATTCAAGTTCGCGGTTTGAATTCGCTACGATATTAGGAATAGGGTTAGGTAGGGGGTATACATCTCCGATACGCGAATGGGAGATCTAGTTCGTGAACTTGCTATCTCCTGTTCAGAATAGTTACAATTCGCATGCAAAAATAGCCATTGAAGACCTTAGATCAATAATAAATAAACAAAAATAATATGTTGGGTGGTCTAGCCCAAAAGAGGTCCATGAGGCCACGACATGTTGCTCCTCCGTTGCTCCAGATAGCCTACTTCTAAACCTACTCGAGCGCCGCCTCCTCATGTGCCTCAGCATATCCTTGCTCGTTCTTTCTCTTGCTGAACCTCCGCATGTGCATCTGTGGCAAGGAGGAAGGGCCGCTGTTGCACGACAACCAGGTTGAATGTCTCACCATAACCAATCCCATGTTGGGTGAACCCTCGGAAACCCAACTTGCCTTGTGTGAGCCAATGTACCATCATTGTTGAATTTTATGGCGAAATATCCACTTGCCCCTAACCACATTGAAACATACATGTTTAGGAACCAAAGACCAAGTTCCATATGTTATTAAAGCATTAAACTCATCTAGCATTGCTTGATGCCAATTACGAGGAAGGAATAGGAGAAATATATTGGGAAGAATCCATAAAAAGAAACAGGCACTCGAGCATGCATTGAGTTGGAGGGAGTCATAGACTACCACAAAATCCTTTTATAGTCACCCTGGTGACATTCATCCGCAAAGCGCCACGACAGTTTCCAAGACCCCTAACTATACTTACACCTAGGTGTGCATCTAGTGTGTATTGTGTGTGGACTATGGAAAACGCATTGAAAGGGAGACGTGACGAAGTGGTAGAGTCCGATGCAGAAGGACAGGCAAATTACATGGGATCTCAGACAGGAGAAACTTGGATGGCGGGCACGTGATCTAAGGCGGCCTATGTGAGTTCGCTAGCAAAAGTTGCAAGGGTGGGAACTGCGTACTTGGTTGTGGACGCGGTCCGCAACGGAGTGACGTGCCCAGGAGTACTGTGTGGGATGGAGGTGGGAGTTTGGGTGGGTGCATGACACACACTAGTTGGGCTCAGTGTGGAGCCGAGGAGGAACATGCGAGGCTAACGTCGGACGAGGTAGGTGGGCAGGGGACATGGCAGATCTGGTGCGGGATCTAGTGTGGGCGAAAAATCAGCAAGGCAGCATGTGATGGCTGACGGAGCTAAATCCGGCAGATCTCGGGTGGGGGGGGGGTGATACACCTCCAACGTATCTATATGAAGTATTCATGCTATATTTACATCAATTATGGTTTTGATGCACTGTTATATTATTTTTATGGACTAACTTATTAATCTAGTGTCCAGTGCAAGGTCCTGTTTTTTGCATGTTTTTTGTTTTGCAGAAAATCCATATCTAGGAAGGTCCAAACACCATGAAGATTTGCGGAGATTTTTTATGGAATATATGTCATTTTTTGGAGAAAGAATCCATGCAAGGTGGTGCCCAAGGCCCCCACAAGGCAGGTCGACGCGCCCTACCCACCAGGAGAAGCTGGGAGAAATTTTAAATCAACACTTAATGTGGTGAAGAAGAAGAGAAAGAAAAGAAGGAGAAGCAAGGGTAAAAAGGTATATCCCCCAAATAATGTTGCTCTTAAGGACATGTCCTATGTGATTAGATCATGAATTGTGGAAAATGATGTACTTGATGACGATATTGTTTTTATTCTAATGACACAATGTTTGTAGAAACTATTGAGGATGATTTTGTTATGCCTACTACTGAAGGAAATATGCCCTAGAGGCAATAATAAAGTTGTTATTTTATATTTCCTTATTCATGATAAAGGTTTATTATTCATGCTAGAATTGTATTGATCGGAAACTTAAATACATGTGTGAATACATAAACAAATACCGTGTCCCTAGTAAGCCTCTACTAGACTAGCTCGTTGATCAAAGATGGTTATGGTTTCCTAACCATAGACATGTGTTGTCATTTGATAACGGGATCACATCATTAGGAGAATGATGTGATGGACAAGACCCATCCGTTAGCTTAGCATAATGATCCTTCAGTTTTATTGCTATAGCTTTCTTCATGTCAAATACATATTCCTTCGACTATGAGATTATGCAACTCCCGGATACCGGAGGAATACCTTGTGTTCTATCAAACGTCACAACGTAACTGGGTGATCATAAAGATGCTCTACAGGTATCTCTGAAGGTGTTTATTGAGTTGGCATAGATCAAGATTAGGATTTGTCACTCCGAGTATCGGAGAGGTATCTCTGGGCCCTCTCGGTAATACACATCATAAGAAGCCTTGCAAGCAAAGTGACTAATGAGTTAGTTGCAGAATGATGTATTACGGAACGAGTAAAGAGACTTGCCGGTAACGAGATTGAACTAGGTATGAAGATACCGACGATCGAATCTCGGGCAAGTAACATACCGATGGACAAAGGGAATTACGTGTGTTGTCATAAGGTTCGACCGATAAAAATCTTCGTAGAATATGTAGGAGCAAATATGGGCATCCAGGTTCCGCTATTGGTTATTGACCGGAGAGGCGTCTCGGTCATGTCTACATAGTTCTCGAACCCGTAGGGTCTGCACGCTTCATGTTCATTGACGATATAGTATTATATAAGTTATGTATGTTGGTGACCGAATGTTGTTCAGAGTCCCGGATGAGATCACGGACATGACGAGGAGCTCCGGAATGGTCCGGAAGTAAAGATTGATATATGGGATAATAGTGTTTGGTCTTCGGAAGGGTTTCGGAATTCATCGGAAGGGGTTTCGGATGTTTCCCGAAATGTTTGGGTACGAGAACACTTTATTTGGGCCAAAGGGGAAAGCCCACGAGGGTTTTGGAAAGAGCAAAAGGAAGTTTTGCGGAGACCAGTGGCCAGACGCCAGAGACCCTGGTGTCTGGGCCCAGACGTCGGGAACCCTGGCGTCTGGCCCTGGAGTCCGAGAAGGACTCTTGCCTTTCGGGCAAAACCGACTTTGAGGAGGCTTTTACTCCAAGTTTCAACCCCAGGGCTCAACATATAAATAGAGGGGCAAGTCTAGCACCCAAGACACATCAAGATTCACCAAGCCGTGTGCCGGCAACCCCGTCCCCTCTAGTTTATCCTCCGTCTAGTTTCTGTAGTGCTTGGCGAAGCCCTGCGGAGATTGTTCTTCATCACCAACCATCACCACGCTGTTGTTCTGCCAGAACTCATCTACTACTTCGCCTCTCTTGCTGGATCGAGAAGGCAAGGACGCCATCGAGCTGAACGCGGAGGTGCCGTACGTTCGGTACTTGATCAGGACGGATCGTGAAGGTGTACGACTACATCAACCGCGTTGATAAACGCTTCCGCTTAGCGATCTTCAAGGGTATGAAGATGCTCTCCCCCTCTCGTAGCTATGCATCTTCATGGATAGATCTTGCGTGTGCGTAGAAAATTTTTGTTTTCCATGCAATGTTCCCCAACAACTACTTGCTATGATAGTTATGATTGTGGAGATAATTTTGATACTTCTTATAATCTTGAAAATCTTTTTGACACCAACTTGAAAATTATGATGATAATTATTATTATACTATTGGTGTTATTCATGCTATTAATGATGAGAGTGGTTATTTAGAAGGAGATGCTAATGATATGAAAACCATAAGCTTGGGGATGATATGTTTGATGAGAATGACATGCTTGAGAATGTATTTGTTACAAATAATGCTTATCCTAAGCTTGGGGTGCTATGTTTAATAAAGATGATCTTTTTAGTCCCCCTACTTTTGATGAGCAAAATTATTATGATGATTACATGCCTCCTATTTATGATGATTGCAATAATGATGAAAGTGGGTTTGGAAGAGTGTCAAATCTAGATATTAATTATCCCACTATTTTGGAGGGTGTTGAATCTTATTTTAATGATAAAAGTGGATTTAGAGAGGTCATAACTTTGTTTAGTGATAATTCCACTATTTGGGAAGAGGTTTTAATTGATTATGACGAGAACAAAGTTGCTATTTATGATGATTATTGTGATGACACTTATGCTAAAAATAGCAGTGATAATTATTGTTGTGAAACTTGTCATAGTTATGAATATCCTTTTACTGAACATTACTCTTTTAATGTGGAATCCATTTATAGTGTTCAAGTTTTATATGATACTCCCACTATTATGAATAAGAAGAAATTTGCTTATGTGGAAAGTAATAAAAATTCTATGCTTGTGGGTCATGAAAAGAATGTTTTGTGTGACAGCTATATTGTTGAATTTATTCATGATGCTACTGAAAATTATTATAAGAGAGGAAGATATGCTTATATATATTTCAACAACATCAAGTTTCCTCTCTTTATGTTGAAAGTTTTAAAGTTACACTTGTTTTGCCTTCCTATGCTAGTTAATTCTTGCTCCAATAAATTGTTTGCTTATAAAACTCCTATGCATAGAAAGTGGGTTAGGCTTAAACGTATTTGCTATATGATTCATGATTCTCCCTTTATGTTTGAATTCTTACTTTTATGTGAGCATTATTAAAAATAACAATGCCTAGCTAAAAGGCTTTAAAGAAAATCGCTTGTTGGGAGGCAACCCAATATTTATCCCTATTGTTTTTGTGTGTCTACATGATTAGTACTAATGTAGTAATCATGTTTTGTATCTTTTATTTCAATAAAGTGCCAAGTTAAACCTTTAGGGTGATATGGATGCTTGTTTATTTGGTTCTGTGCAAAAACAGAAACTTTTGTGTTCACTATATGAATTATCATTATGTGCTGGAATGTGATCAATTTCTGAAATTTTTACACAGTAGTTCTATGCAAATTTTCTATGTTGACTTAATTTTTCAAAAAATGGAGTTACAGAAGTATGACAAAAAATTAGATTGTTACGTGATGTTTTCCATTTTTTGACAGATTCTGTATAGTTTTCTTTGTTTGCTTGTTTTGGAGTTTCCATAACTTATATTAAGTGGTATAAATTGTGCAAATGATAGAATACATTAGGAATTATGTGAGAACAATTATGAATCTTGTCTTGACAGTACCAAAGTGAATGATTTATTTTATATACTAATCCATCTCATGAGTTTTGTTAAGTTTTGTGTGGATGTAGTTTTCAAGTTTTGGGTGAGATGACGATAAAAGGAGAATAAGGAGAAGCAAGACCCTAAGCTTGGGGATGCCCAAGGCACCCCAAGTAATATTCAAGGAATACACAAGCGTCTAAGCTTGGGGATGCTCCGGAAGGCATCCCCTCTTTCATCTTTGGAATTATTGGTATACCTCACTCAGGACTATATTTTAATTCTTCACATAATATGTGTTTTCTTGTAGCGTATTTTTGTTATGTTTGTTGTTTGATATAATCCTTAGATCTGAAACTTTGATTTAGAGAGAGTCTTTTCATAGCTACATATTTACTTAACTACTCTTTGTTCTTCACTTATATCTTTTGGAGTAGTTTATTGTTTACTCTTGTGTTTCACTTACATCCTTAGGGTGAAACTTATGAATGAATTGAATGTAATGTGCTTAGTTTGTTATATGTATGTTGAGAAATAAACATGCATCATCCGTTAATTTGTTAAAATAGAAGTGAGACTATGATAGTTCATATCTTTAATCAAGTAAGAGAGTTGTATTATAATGGCAATGAGCATTAGTTTTATTAAGTTAAACCTATCATGTTGTTGTGATAAGTATCTACCAGTGAAGGATGGATGATTAACTTGGCACATGTTTACACATGTTTGATCAATTCTAAATTCAACCTTGATGGTATTAAAGGTTTGTAGGTTATCATCATGATTATATTTTCTCAATTATGTTACTATTAGAGAATGCATGATTGTGGTTTTTGTGCTCGGTAAAGTGGTTGCCCCCAGTCTTTTGCTAGCTTTATCATGTACTAAGAGGAAATACTGCTTGTGCATCCAAATCCTAAAAACAAGTTATGCCAAAAGAGTCCACCATATCTACCTATATACGGTATTACCCTTCTGTTCCAAGTAAATTTGCATGTGCCATCTCTAAAATCCTCAAATGAACATATTTTTTGTGTGCCCGTACCACTCATGGAGCGATGGGGTAGCCAATATCTTCCATGCTAAGTGTGTTTTACTCACGACAAGAGTTTATTCGCTTGTCAAATATATGAGAAAGGCTGGTAATATGGACGCCCAGTCCTAAACAAAAAAAATATAAAGGACACTCCCTGAAACAGTTGAAAGTTGGTAGGCACTTGTGGATTCGGCTAGCCATGGTTTGTGTTGGTTATGGTGGAGGGGAGTGAAAAAGCATGGGAACCGCCATTAATGTGTTTAGCATGGAAGATATTGGAAATTTATCGTTAAACCGTTGACAGGAAAAGTACACCTCTCAAATGAAATTATCTCTGTTTTAAGCAATGAGCTCTAGCACATAAGCAAATCCCTGCTTCCCTCTATGAAGGGCCTATCTATTTACTTTTCGTGTCCAGTCAATTCTAGTTTTCTCTCTATTTTGGCACCACGTGTTGAGCATGGGGATCACTCTTAGCTTTGCATGCACTCTTCTAATAGAAATTTGTTGAGCATTGTATAAGTATGATGGTTATCTTCAAATGCATGAACCTAGTTGTCATCTCTAATTCATTGATTGCTTTATGTTTGCAATATAATCTTGAAAGGTTGCGAGATACTTTATTACCACTTTATGATATGTTGAACTTAAAGGAACAATGTTATTTGTTATCAGAATTATCATTGCCTATGTGATCAAAGGTCTATCCTATTCTAGCATTCGCACTTCATAAATTATTTCTTTTATCATTTACCTACACGAGGAGGAGCATGAGTTAAGCTTGGGGGTGCTGATACGTCTCCAACATATCTATTATTTATGAAGTATTCATGCTATATTTACATCAATTATATTTGATTTTGGTGCACTTTTATATTTTTTATGGACTAACTTATTAATCTAGTGCCCATTGCCAGTTCTGTTTTTTTGCATGATTTTTGTTTCGTAGAAAATCCATATCTAGGAAGGTCCAAACACGATGAAAATTTACAGAGATTTTTTAACGAATATATGTGATTTTTGGGAGAAATAATCAACGCAAGATGGTGCCTGAGGCCCCCACAAGGCAGGCCAGTGCGCCCTACCCCAGGGCGCGCTAGGGTGCCTTGTGGGCAACCCTTAGGTTGGTTGGAGACCTTCTTTCACCGCAAGAAAGCTAATTTATGGGAAAATGTGTAAAAATTCCAGCCCAATCGGAGTTACGGATCTCCGACTATAAAAGAAGGGTGAAGGGTCAGAAAACCAACGCAAAAAACAGAAGACCGAAGAGAGATCCAATCTAGGGGAGAGCTCCCTCTCTCCCCGGAGGGCCAAGGAAGAAGAAGGAGGAGGAGGGGCCCTTCCCCCTCTCCTACGGTGGCGCCGGGACACCACTGGGGACATCTCCTCCATCACCATCACTACCAACTTCTCCTCCGTTCTCATGGTGATGTGTTAGTAGTTCATGTTTGAGGCTGAGGGTTTGTACCAGTAGGTATGTGTTTGTTCTCTCTCACTCATGCTCTTGATTTGGCACGATCTTGATGTATCATGAGCTTTGTTAATAAAGTTGGATAACATGATGTTCACCTCCCTCTCTTATTTTCGTGGTGAATTGACTCTTGCTCTTTGAGGTTTCTTTATGTTGGATTGAATATTTTGGATTTGAGATCAGTTGATGCATGTCTCACTCGTGGATACTCGTGGTGACATTGGGGTATCTAGGTGACATTAGAGTTGATTGATGTGTATCATATGGTGTTGTCGTAGTACGATCTCTAGAACTATTCATGACACTTTGGGGTGGTTCATAAGAATGATTAGACACACAACTTTGAGGTCGTTTACTACCTACACGATTTCATCCTACTTTCTTCGATTGGAATAGAGACTTTGGAGTGATTCTTTGTCACACTTTGAGGGATTTTTATGTGATTATTATGTTAATGATGTTGAGATATTGCACTAGCGGAAGTATGAACCCTAGGCCTTGTTTCTAAGCATTGAGACACCATTTTACTCGCCCTTTGTTACTTGTTTTGTTCGGATTATAAAAATCTATTTTTACCATCCATATTACACATCTATCATCATCTCTTCACCGAACTAGTGCACCTATACAACTAACAATTGTATTGCGTGTGTTGGGGACACAAAAGACTACTTGTATTTGGTTGCAGGATTGTTTGAGAGAGAACTGCTACTTGTGATACGCGTTGGGATTTTCTTGAAGAGGAAGGGTGAAGTAGTATAGTAGCAGAAAGTATTTCCCTTAGTAAAGAACCAAGGTTTATCGAACCAATAGGAGATGCATGCGAACGACCTTTAGCAGTACCTACACACACAAGAGCAAATACTTGCACCTAACACGGGCAAGAGGGTTGTCAATCCCCTTGTACTCGTTATTTGCAAGGATTAAATCTGATAGTAGGAGACATATAAATTGCAAAATAAAATATAAGTAAAGTAAATAAATTACAGCAAGGTATTTAGGGTTTTAGTAATATGATTTAAGTAGACCCGGGGGGCATAGCTTTCACTAGAGGCATCTCTCTCAAGAACATAGCAAACGATGGGTACACACATTATTGTTGGGCAATTGATAGAATAGCTCATACTTATGATGTTGTTCATGGCATGATCGATACATAGGCATTACGTCCGTGACAAGTAGACCGTTAAACTTACTGACACCTACTACTATTACTCCACCCCTGGACCGCTATCCAGCATGCATCTTAAGGTCTTAAGTTCATAACAAACAGAGTAATGCTTGAAGCATGATGACATAATGTAGACAAAATAAAACCAATCAATATGATCAAACCCCGTTGTTTTATCCTTAGTAGCAACAATACAATATGTGCCTCGCTACCTCTTCTGTCACGGGGTGAGGACACCGCAAGATTGAACCTACCACAAAGCACCTCTCCCACTAAAGATAAATCAATCTAGTTGGCCAAACCAAACAGATAGATCGGAGAGAAATTACTTTCAATGAAGAATCTGATCATAAATTTCAATGAACAATCTGATCATAGACCCACAATTCATCAGATCCCAACAAACGCACCGCAAAAGATTACATCAAATCGATCTCCGAAGAGAACATTGTATTGAAGATCAAAGAGAGAGAGAGAGAGAGATAATAATTGTCACAAGAGGCTTGCCTCTAGATGTGATCGCGGAAGAAGGTGCAGCAAGGTTGATGTATAAGCCCTCCGTGATCGATTCCCCCTCCGACAGAGTACTAGCGGAGGCCTCCAGATGTGATCGCAGAAGAACAGAGGCTTGCCGCAGCGGAATAATTGTTTTGGGTCTCGCTCTGGTGGTTTTGGAATATTTGGGAATTTATAGTGTTGGAATTAGGTCAGACGGAGCCACGAGGGGCCCACAAGACATCAGGGTGTGCCTACCCCCTGGACGTGCCCTATTGTCTTGTCGTCTCCTCGTCTGGCTTCTGATCCTCCCCCGAAGCTTCTAGGGTCCCTTCTGTTCCAGAAAAAATCGTGTAAAAGTTTCATCGTGTTTGGACTCCGTTTGATAGGGATTTTCTGTAAAACCAAAAACATGCAGAAAATAGCAACTGGCACTAGGCACTGGGTTAATAGGTTAGTTTCCAAAAATGATATAAGATTGCATATAAAGCATATAGGATTGATAATATAATAGCATGAAACAATAAAAAACTATAGATATGTCAGAGACGTATCAAGAATCATATTCATCCTACACCTCCCACGGATTAATAAATTTTAGGTAATCCACTTAGGGGAATTTTTTTGTTGTCCTACAGAACTCTACGCTTGGAGGCCAAACAAAGTCTACAAGAATAAAGTTGCGTAGTGCACATCAGGGGGTCCCAAGATGGTGAACTTGGCTAGATAGTAACAAGACAAAAAGAGACACGATATTTACCCAGGTTCATGCCCTCTCGAAGAGGTAAAACCTTACGTCCTTCTTGTATTGTATTAATTGTGGATGCGTTACAAAGTACAGGTTGATCCACCTCGAGATCATATGTGTGAATGAATCTACCTCTACGGTCTAAAACCCCTCAGCTTATATAGACACCAGGGGTACCTAGGGTTACCCCTAGGTCGGTTATATCGGGGGATAAACATGCCGAGGATCGCATCTTCTCTTGGAGTAGGCAACAAGTCTTCGGAAGATTCCATCTTGAGTACGTCATGGGGCCTGACAAGCATGGCCCACTGGTTGATAGTTTGGGGATCCTCGGCCGAGCCCATGCTTGGGGGCCGACGTGGTTAGAACCCCCTATGTAGGACAGCATCAGTGTCCATATATGGAAAACATTTTTATCGAATATAACATACGTGGAAATGATGACTTTTCCTGATGAGAGGTCAAAGCACCTATAGCCCTTTGCTCCAAGAGGTAACCAATAAAGACACAATGGGTAGAATGTGGGGCCCCGTTAATGAGGTGGGGTGTCAAGCGAATTTGAAAAATCAAAGGCAACCAAACACATGCAAGTGGTTGTGGTTTGGATGGATGCGGATGAGAAGATAGTAAGATGTAATGTAATTGGTAGATATCGCCGGCTAAGGAGATGAGGTGTCACGTGGAGTGACTCAACCCAAAATTGAGGAGGTTGGTTGGCCTGCAAAATCAAGGTGCAAACAATGTCATTTGTTTTGTGAATTAGAAGCTCAATTTTATCGTTTTGGGGCAAGAAAACGCTAGGAGATCCCACTGGCAGAAAGGACTAGAGAGCAATGCTTAATGAGTGAATTGGCATATAGAATCCAAGTTCCTAACAATAGAAGGAGAAGCGAGAACATTGTGAAGTTGAAAGTTATATGGATGTAGTGTGGTAGAACTGTTAGCAACAAAAAAATCGAGGGAACTAGTAGCAACAAATGTTAAGCACTTTTCATTTCCAACAATAATGCTAGAAGAATTATGTTTTAAATAAGGTGCAACAAGGTGAGGTTACTATATGTGTTGGTGACGTGCGAGGACTCCCCAATGTCTATTTCTAAACCATGAAAAGTGCCACACGTGTGACACAAAGCACTCTGGCCCTAACTTTTTTACAACTAAAGTTGCCATCCAAAAAGGAAAAAATAAACCCCCAAAAAACTGAAACTTGTCATCCGAAAGGAAGTTGCCATGCTTGAGAACTAAAGTTGTCATCCTCGCATCAATAATTTGCCATAAAAAATGTTCGAAGTTGCCATGTGTTCGTGCTACACGTGTGACACTTATCATGTCCTTTCTACAAATGCAACAATATTTTTTAATACGCAATAAACATTTTTATACACTCGGTGATTTTTTTAATACACAAAGAACACTTTTACAATACGCGCAATTTTTTCAAATATGTGGAATTTTTTTTTCAAATATGCGACATACATTTTTCAAATACGAGATGAATAATTTTTTAAACACATGGTGAATTTTTTTTAGTACACAAAGAATACTTTTACAATACACACACTTTTTCATATACACATTAAACATTTTTATACACATGGTGAATTTTTTCAACAAACAAAGAACACATTTACGATACACACACATTTTTCAAATATGTGGCAAACATTTTTCAAGTATGTGGCAAACATTTTTCAAATAAGCAAACATACATTTTTTAAATATGTGATGAATAATTTCAAATATGGGATGAACATTTGTACACACCAAGGTACCCATTTTAAGAATATTTTTCCATATTTAAGATTGTTTTACCATGTCTCATTATTTTAAATATATGAAATAAAAAATCCAAAAAACTATAAAGCTGCAAGTGGATTGGCCCGTAGCCACGCAGTATGCACACGCTCACTCACTATTCCTTGCACGAACGCGCCATCCTGGTGAAATTGTTCACCAGTTAAGGAAAGAAGTATGGAAATCACCCACAATCCACTCTAATGGAGTCATTTCACCCTCAACTCAAATTTGGAATAACTTAGACCTCAAACTTAAGAAAACCGGGCTAATGTGGCTATAGCACCCTAAGACCGACTCTATGCAGATATATCACACTAGCATCCACATAATATCAATCTTGGGATGCCCACCAAACACAATGTGCATGTCGCAACATACACACTATATGGCTGGATGGGTAAGTATCACAACACAATTCACGAAAGAATATGTAACAACAACATATCTACAACAAATCCGAGGAGTTAAATTTAGCGATTGTATTCAGTACAGGGGTTTCACGACCAAGATACTGTGACGCCCCCGGCTTAATCGTGCACTAATCATACACGCAAATGCACACGATCAAGCCTAAGGACTCACTTGAAGGAATCACAACACAACTCTAAAACATAAATAAAGTCATACAAGCTTTATATTACAAGCCAGGGGCCTCGAGGGCTCGAATACATAAGCTTGATGTCAACAAGCATCAGCAGAAGCGTTAGATATCTGAGTACAGATATGAAACAAAAATAGATAAGCCTTTAGAAAGGTGGGGCAAAACAAAAGCTACGATCGAAAGGCGCAGGCCTCCTGCCTGGAACCCTCCAAACCTACTCCTGGTCGTCGGCCAACTCATAGTAGTAGCCATCCTCGGGGTAGTAGAAGTGTTCGTCGACAGGGACAGCTGGCTCCGGGGCTCCGTCATCTGGTTACATCAAACGGATATGGGGAAAAGAAGAAGCAAAGCAACCGTGAGTACTCATCCGAAGTACTCAACAAGCAAGGATCTACACTACATATGCAACATTATCAAGAAAAGCTGTATATGTGGACTGGGCTGCAGAAATGCCAGAATAGATAGAAGGCCTAGTCCTATCGAAGACTAGCATCTTCAGCTGTCTTGCAGCATTAGAAGAGTGTAGATTAGTACAGTATAAAGTAGTAGTAGTAATCAGTATCAACCTCGGCCAGAGATCCTTTCTCAACTCCCCGCGAGAAAGCAATCCCAGAGCCATATTATCCATTTCTCATCTCAAGTATCCAGTTCTAGTTGTATCGATCGGGATACAACTCCGAGCGTCCGTTACCGAGGATCCGGCTATGCATAGATTAGTTCTTCCCTGCAGGGGTGCACTAACTTACCCACCACACTCGCTTAACTCCGGCCGGACACACTTTTCTGGGTCATGCCCGGCCTCGGCCAAACGACACACCACAGTCCTACCTAGAGCTCAGCAGAGAGGTCCCCACCAGTCTACATCCTAAGCACTCAGGGGTCTTGGGCCATCACCCTGTGCACTCCGGGTCGTTGTGCGCAGGGTGGAGACCAGCGTCGCCTCGGATGGCCGACACTATCCGACCGTGCCACAATGCTGAACTGGACGTCTGACAGAGCTTTCGGCTGATGCCACGATGCAGAGTACCCATATTTATTCCCGCGTGATGGTTAGTGCTATCGGGCCAGAGGCCCACTCAGATCACATATCCAAATCGTTAGTGTATTGGTGGTGCGGTAACGAGCAGAGACTCACGATCGATGTGACCCCGTCGCCCCGTCTCGAGGACTTGCGGCAAGGGCTAAGAATGCCCGGCCACGCCTCGTATTTATCTCTCGGGCACCCTTCAGGTCAACCCGTCTCCACATCACTCGCGGGTACCCCTCAGGGTCGACCCGCCTTTCCAAGTAACAGATGTAAAGTCCAAGTATCCGTGTGTCCATAACATCAAGGGAATCCGAGGTATCACCCTCGTTGGATTCCTACTCGATGTAACCGTCAAGGTGAACTCGGAGGAATCACCCTCGATGGGTTCACACTTGAGGTGTTGCACGACAGCGTCATTACCGGAAGTGGTGAAGGAGGAATCTCCCTCGATGACCATGACCGAATAGCTACCCCACAGAGTTAACATCAGAAGTGCTAAACGAGGTATCACCCTCGGCACTCGATAGTAACGCTGCAGTGTCGTACAACAAAGGGGGGTGATGTGCGGTGCTGGGGCCTGGTCGTCGAGTCTATCGATGATCCAGCGGGGCAACCAGAACAAGTGGGGTCACTGGGGTCTCTATCCAGCCTATACTAAGCAGTTTAGGATAAGCAGTTAATTATCAAAAGCAGGTTACAAAAATCAGGCTATGCATCAGAATAGGTAAAGCAGTAGCAGCAGCAATTCTAATGCAAGCACAAGAGAGAAGGGAATAAGCGATATAGGCATGTTCAAAGGGGGGGTGCTTGCCTGGTTGCTCTGCGGCAAAGACAGGGTTGGCAACGGTGTCGTCGGGCTCCTGAGCTGCGTCGGTCTCGGGAACTGCGTCGGTACCGGGGTCTACCATGAGAGAAGAGGGGGAAGAAACAGATAAATACACGGCAAACATAAGCAACACAGAGCATGCTATGCTAACGTGCAGTGCAGGGTTGCCTAAAGACATGTCTAAACCTTTTTAGTTATTTTAGGATTAAAGTTGGAATTATTAACTGGTATATATGCACTATTCATCTACCGAAAACAGGCTAAAAGTTGCGGGTTCACCTCCATAGAGGGTCCCGGCACAGAAACAGAGGGCGCGGTCAGATTCGTCTCGTCTTTCTGAGCAACTTTCATGTAGAAAGTTTTTCGATCCGGGCTACGGATTATTTTCTCTGAATTTTTCAAAGTTTTAAATCATTCTTTGGAAATTCTGGAATTATTTAAATTCGAATTATCCGAACATTATCCAAAACAGTAAGGGATGACATCAGCGTGACTTATGTGTGACGTCAGCAGTCAACAGTGCGGTTGACTGGGGTCAAACCTGACAGGTGGGTCCACTGGGACCCACATGTCAGCCTCTGTAACTAATTAACAGGGTTAATTTAAACTAAATAACTTAATTGGATGATGGGTCCTACTAGTCAGTGTCTAACTAATTAACTTAATTAGTATTTAGTTAGCATTTTATTTACGTATTAAAATGGTGGGGCCCGCATGTCAGTGACACGCGGCCGCCCAGTCAGCAGTTGACTGGGTCAACCCAGTAAACTGGGGCCTGTGGGGCCCGCGGTCAGTGGTACAGGGGGTACCTGGCGGGCCAGGTCAGCACTGGCGATCGGAGTTGCTCCGGCGAGCCTCCCACGGTGGCGAACTTACCGGATGGGCTTGGATCTATGCTACAGGGGGTGGTTTCGCACGGTTTTTGTTGCGTTCGATCGGGGACTCACATCCGCGTTGATCTACGGTCTTAGGACGGACGGAGGAGGCCGTTAGGCGTGCCGACGATGAGCCGTGGCAGCGGTGGTTTGCTGGTGAAAGAGGGCGTGGGGCTGCGGTGCACGGCGAATGGCACAGAAGGGCACATTGGACTTCTTGGGGATCCAGGAGCACGACGGCGGCCACAGATGGGCGTGGCAGTAGCGGTAGCCATGGCTGCGAGCTCCACGGCGGTAGCGTGGGCACGGCGTCGCGGTGGGGCGGCTACGGAGTGTGGGTGACCCAAAGAGGAGGAGGAGGAGGGGAAGTTGCTTACTGCCGTTGCAGAGAAGGCCCGGGGACGACTCGAGGTGCTCGGGGCGACGCGGATCGACGGCGAACATCGGCGGCCGTATGAAGAGGAAGAGCTCGGGGAGGTCGCGGTAGAGGCGCTCGGCTCCAATGCGCGGCCTCAGGCGATGCAGTCGACGATGGCGAGGACGTCGGGCATGGCGGAGCGGTGATCGGGGTACGGTGGCCGCCGGATCGAGCGGCGGCGGCGGCGAGCTCTTCGTGCAAGATGGGGAACGAGACAGAGAGGGCGAACGGGGCGGCTAGGGTTTGTCTGAGGGGTCGGGGAGGGGTCTTTGTAGCCCTCTATGGCGCGCGTTGTCGACCAGAGGGGAGGGGGGGCTAGGCGCGCACACGCACGCTGCGTGCTCGACAGCGGGTGAGGGTGAGCAGTGCGGGAGGTGGGGGAAGAGGCTAGGCGGGCTAGGCCGGCACTGTGGCCACTTAGGCCCAGTAGCACGGCCTTTTTCCTTTTTCTTCTTTTCTGTTCTGTTTTCATTTAACAGTAGCCTTTTGCATTTATTTTAAGCCATCAAATGACTTAGTAAAAATGTGGGCCTGGCCAAAACAAATACTTTAGAATATTTCGCTCTGCCACATAAAGTTTGGACAATTTTGGAATTCATTTGGATTTTTCAAAAATGAAAAGGCATTTAAAGTGTTGTTTTTGCACTGTTTTAAATGCACTAACCCAAATATGAGTTGATGGTGATGTTGTTTTCCTTAACAACATTTGTTTTGGAATATTTGCTGGATGATGAACATTTTTCCAGCAACTTTTGGGCAACTTTATTTTGCACTTAAAATTTGAATTAAATACAGAGAAGAAATTTGAAATGAGATATGATCCAAATGATGTTTAAGCACTGTTGATCATGATGACATGGCATTATCAAAAGGGGAATTACTGTAGCTAACCACTGGTGGTGTTACAAATCTCCTCCTCTAACAAGAATTCTCATCCCGAGAATTAAGAGGTAGAAGGGAAAAGATCGGGGTATTCCGCACGAAGATTATCCTCGCATTCCCAAGTGGCTTCATTTTCAGTTTGATTTCACCACTGCACTTTGAGGAACTTGGTCGTCTTCTGACGGGTTCGACGTTCAGCTTCATCGAGAATGCGGATCAGATGCTCCTGATAAGATAGGTCATCTTGCAATTCAAGCATGTCGTGATCCACTGCGCGGTGTGGAGATTCCTTGAAGCAACGGCGAAGTTGTGACACATGGAAGACGTCGTGGATATGAGAGAATTGCGGTGGCAACTCTAGTTTATATGCCACCTGACCACGTCTTGCAACAATGCGGAAAGGACCAATGTAGCGTGGAGCTATCTTGCCCTTGATTCCAAAGCGGTGAGTGCCCTTCATAGGAGTGACACAAAGATAAGCTTGATCACCAGGTTGATAAGTCAAACCCCATCGCTTGCGATCATAATTGCTCTTCTGGCGGTCCTGAGCCGCCTTGTGATTTTCTCGGACAATACGGACTTGCTCTTCTGCGTGTTGGATAATATCCGGACCAACGAGCGGTCGTTCCCCAGTTTCTGACCAATTCAGAGGGGTTCGACACTTACGTCCATATAGTACTTCGAAGGGGGCCATTTTCAAGCTGGCTTGATAGCTGTTGTTGTATGAGAATTCCGCATAAGGAAGAGATTCTTCCCACTTCTTGCCAAAAGATATAACACAAGCCCGAAGCATGTCTTCAACCACTTGATTCACTCGCTCAACTTGGCCTTGGGACTGGGGGTGATATGCTGAACTCCAGGTGATATGAGTTCCCATAGCTTCTTGGAAACTTTCCCAGAACTTTGAGGTGAAAAGACCGCCACGGTCCGAACTAATCTCCTTCGGAATGCCGTGGAGTGAAACAATTCTGGAGATATACAACTCTGCTAACTGACTAGCAGTGATAGTCTCCTTGACAGGCAGAAAGTGTGCAACCTTAGAGAGTTGGTCGACGACGACAAGAATAGCATCATGACCCTTCTGTGACTTGGGAAGGCCAGTAATGAAATCCATTTGCACTTTATCCCATTTCCATAAAGGAATAGGTAGTGGTTGTAGAATTCCAGCAGGCTTCTGATGTTCTGCTTTAACGCGATGGCAAACGTCACAATCAGCAATGTACCGAGCAATATCCTGCTTCATTTTGGACCACCAATACCTTTATCAGAGATCACGATACATCTTGGTACTACCCGGGTGAATAGACAGCGGTGTATCATGTGCCTCCTTCATGACCTTATCAGTCATAAGTTCGAAGCGAGGTACGACAATGCGGTCTCTGAAATACAAGGTTCCATCTTCAGACAACGAGAAATCCCTGTACTTTTCCAGGTGAAGATCTTTCTTCATCAGATCAATTTCAGCATCTTTAGCTTGCGCATTCTTAACAACTTTCTCAAGATCTGGTTGTATCACAAGGTTATTAAGAGAACCCTGTGGAACAATATGTAGATTTAGCTTGCACAGTTCTTCAAAAAGACGAGGTTGAGCTCGCCTAACCATAAGGTTGTCGCAATAGGACTTGCGGCTTAAGGCATCAGCCATCACATTAGCCTTGCCAGGGGTATATGAAATACCATAGTCATAGTCCGTAATTGTTTCCAACCATCGCTGTTGATGGAGATTAAGATCCGGCTGAGTAAACAAGTACTTCAGACTCTGGTGATCAGTATAAATCTCACAACGATTACCAAGAAGGTAATGCTGCCACAGCTTCAATGCATAGATCACAGCAGCAAGTTCAAGATCATGCACTGGATAATTTTCTTCTTGTGGACGCAGTTGACGCGAAGCATAAGCAATTACTCTTCGTTCTTGCATTAGGACACAGCCTAATCCTTGACGAGAGGCATCGCAATATATCACAAAGTCTTTGCGAGAATCCGGGGGAGCAAGCACTGGAGCAAAAGCTAGCTTGTCCTTGAGGGTCTGGAAACTTTCCTGACATTTGTCTGTCCACTCAAACTTAACGTCTTTGTGAAGCAGATTAGTCAGGGGCTTGGCAATCTTAGAAAAGTTCTCGACAAATCAACGGTAATAGCTTGCAAGGCCGAGAAAACTTCTCACTTGCTTGACATTCTTCGGAGGAGTCCAGTCCAGAATAGCCTGAACTCGTTCTGGGTTAACAGCAATGCCATCTTTGGAAATCACATGACCAAGGTAGGTTACTTCAGAAAGCCAGAATTCACATTTGGAATGCTTGGCATAGAGCTGGTGTTCTCGGAGCCTTTCCAGAACAAGACGAAGGTGTTCAACATGATCTTCCTTATTCTTTGAATAAACCAGAATATCATCTAGATATACCACGACGAACTTGTCGAGGTAATCCATGAAGATGTAATTCATCAGACGGGAGAATGTGGCTGGAGCATTTGTTAAACCAAATGACATGACAGTGTACTCATAAGAGCCATAGCGAGTAACAAATGCAGTCTTGGGAATATCCTCTTCATGAACACGGATCTGATGATAACCCAACCTCAAGTCAAGTTTCGAGAACACCGAGGACCCAGCAAGCTGATCATAAAGATCATTGATCTGAGGCAGTGGGTATTTGTTCTGGATTGTGGCTTGGTTAATGGGCCGATAATCCTGAACCAATCGGTTAGTTCCATCCTTCTTCTTAGCGAAGAGTGAAGGTGCTCCCCAAGCAGAGGAACTGGGGCGGATGAAACTCTTCTTAAGTGACTTGTCGATTTCTTCCTTAAGCTCGAGAAGGTGGTGCGGAGGCATCTTATAAGGACGCTTCGCAATAGAAGTTGTGCCTGGTTTCAAGTCGATGACAAACTCGACAGCTCTAACAGGGGGTATTCCTGGAAGTTCCTCTGGGAAGACGTCTTGAAAATCACGAACAACGGGAATGTTCTCGATGCCTTCAAGAGGTGAAGCATTCAATGCATTCAGAGCATATATCTGGCTTTCAGCATCCTGAGCTATTCGGGCTGAGTATTTGACTATTTGGCCGGAAGGGTGTGTGATGCGGACTGTTTCAGCGGCACAGTCAATCAAAGCTTTATGAGGCTTCAACCAGTCCATACCCAGAATAATGTCTATGTTGGAGGTCTTGAGAGCAATGAGTGAAACGGGGAACACCAATCCTCCAATCATAATGTGGTTACCGTGGCTTACCAAGGTAGTTTGCCAATTAGTCCCAGGTGACTGGATTACTAATGGGGTGCACATCTCCTCGAAAGGTATATCATGGCTTCGTGCAAACCTTTCGGACATGAAGGAGTGCGACGCTCCAGAATCAAAGAGTACAGAAGCTGGGATTGAATTCACTAGTAGGGTACCCATCACGATAGTCGGTTCCTTCTGAGCCTTTTCAGCATCGACATGATTGGCATGGCCAAGTACAATAGCAGTCGATAAGATTTTACGGTTCCTGAATCAGCAGTTCCGATAACTCTTCTTACGACCAACAGGAGAACAAGATGCATTCTGATCATTATGAGATGGAGCCACAACATTGGTCTGTCCACCCTGAATCATTAGCTGTCTCGGCGGCGGAGGCAGACGAGGTGCAACATAAGACGGCCTGGGCGTTGGAGCAGGTCGATGATAAACATTATGTGGGATCCAGACTCGACATTTTTGAGCAGGTCGACCCAAAGACGAACCAACATCACGAGTGCGCTTGAGCGACTCCTGGCACTTAGTCAGAGCAGTTTCAACTTGGAAAGATTGGCTAACAAGCGTTGAGAAGTCTGTGCAATCATGGACTGCAAGTGCGAGGTTTATATCAGTACGCAGTCCTTCATGGAATTGCTCCTGCTTGCGAGCGTCAGTGCAGACGTCATCTTCAGCATAGCGGGACAATTCAAGAAATTTCCTCTGATATTCATCCATGGTCATTGTGCCCTGTATGAGTTTGCGGAACTCCTGCTTCCTCTGGTCCATCAGACCTTGAGGAATGTGCCATGCACGGAAAGCTGACTGAAATTCATGCCAAGTAGTTACAGTTCCAGCAGGCAACATACCCTTGTGGCTTTCCCACCATTGGGCAGCTGGACCCTTCAAGTGAAATGTCGCAAAGGTGACGTACTTGTCAGGAGCAACATTAGCTGATTCCATCTCAAACAGGATGTCACGAAGCCAATCATCAGCATCCATAGGATTGGTGGAGTTGCGAAAAACAGACGGGTTGAGGCGCACAAATTCTTGCAGGGTTTTTGGGGTAGGCTGTTGATGAGCATTCTGGTTTGGGAACCGAGCCAATATCCCAGTCATAACCTGACGGTTCAGTTCAAACTGCTGCATCATTGTGGCAATATAGAGTGGGGGTGGAGGATCGTCAGCCATCCTACCAAATCAATAGGGGCAGTTTAGCAAGAAAAACTGCATGTGTAAGAGGCCATTCACGATGTAACATGAGTAATGAACGAGAAGGGCATTAGATATATGATAGTAGTCATTAAAGACATACCAATCCATGCACAGAGTTAGATTCAAACGGATAGTACGCGCTCGGGAATGCTCGCGGCTAGACAAACTTGGCGGTGCGCAAGCACGGGGTAAGGAAGTACACAACAAGACATAGCAAAGGCTACATCATGTCGGAGAAACTGTTGGAGCAAGGAATCTGCAAGTGACAACACAGGGTGCCCTCGATAAAAGGATCCTGCAAGCAGAACCTGGCCCACAATCTTGAAGAAAAGGGGGTTAATTTCAGAACACCGGGTGGATGTGATCACGAGAACCTAATGTTGGAGTTAGTAAAACCATTTAACCAGAAAGGAAGAGAGATCAGTGTCCCAGAGTAAAGACGAGGAATAAAAGATCCTAGTACCACCCATTCGGCGACGTGGGCCCGTAAGCCACACAACCATGTTAGTAAAACGGTTTTCAAGTACTAGATTCAACTTCGGCCAAGGAGTTCGGAAGGGGAATTCCTACAGGTAGTCGGCTCTGATACCAACCTGTGACGCCCCCGGCTTAATCGTGCACTAATCATACACGCAAATGCACATGATCAAGCCTAAGGACTCACTTGAAGGAATCACAACACAACTCTAAAACATAAATAAAGTCATACAAGATTTATATTACAAGCCAGAGGCCTCGAGGGCTCGAATACATAAGCTTGATGTCAACAAGCATCAGCGAAAGTGTTAGATATCTGAGTACAGATATGAAACAAAAATAGATAAGCCTTTAGAAAGGTGGGGCAAAATAAAAGCTACGATCGAAAGGCACAGGCCTCCTGCCTGGGGACCCTCCGACCCTACACCTGGTCGTCGGCCAACTCGTAGTAGTAGCCATCCTCGGGGTAGTAGAAGTGTTCATCGACAGGGACAGCTGGCTCCGGGGCTCCGTCATCTGGTCGCATCAAACGGATATGGGAAAAAAAGAAAAGCAACCGTGAGTACTCATCCGAAGTACTCAGCAAGCAAGGATCTACACTACATATGCAACATTATCAAGAAAAGCTGTATATGTGGACTGGGCTGCAGAAATGCCAGAATAGATAGAAGGCCTAGTCCTATCGAAGACTAGCATCTTCAGCGATCTTGCAGCATTAGAAGAGTGTAGATTAGTACAGTATAAAGTAGTAGCAGTAATCAGTATCAACCTAGGCCAGAGATCCTTTCTCGACTCCCCGCGAGAAAGCAATCCCAGAGCCATACTATCCATTTCTCATCTCAAGTATCCAGTTCTAGTTGTATCGATCGGGATACAACTCCGAGCGTCCGTTACCAAGGATCCAGCTATGCATAGATTAGTTCTTCCCTGCAGGGGTGCACCAACTTACCCACCACGCTCGCTTAACTCCGGCCGGACACACTTTTCTGGGTCATGCCCGGCCTCGGCCAAACGACACACCGCAACCCTACCTAGAGCTCAGCAGAGAGGTCCCCGCCAGTCTACATCCTAAGCACTCAGGGGTCTTGGGCCATCGCCCTGTGCACTCCGGGTTGTTGTGCGCAGGTTGGATACCAGCGTCGCCTCGGATGGCCGACACGATCCGACCGTGCCACAATGCTGAACTGGACGTCTGACAGAGCTTTCGGCTGATGCCACGATGCAGAGTACCCATATTTATTCCCACGTGATGGTTAGTGCTATCGGGCCAGAGGCCTACTCAGATCACATATCCAAATCGTTAGTGTATTGGTGGTGCGGTAACGAGCAGAGACTCATGATCGATGTGACCCCGTCGCCCCGTCTCGAGGACTTGCGGCAAGGGCTAAGAATGCCCGGCCACGCCTCGTATTTATCTCTCGGGCATCCTTCGGGTCAACCCGTCTCCACATCACTCGCTGGTACCCCTCAGGGTCGACCCGCCTTTCCAAGTAACAGATGTAAAGTCCAAGTATCCGTGTGTCCATAACATCAAGGGAATCCGAGGTATCACCCTCGTTGGATTCCTACTCGATGTAACCGTCAAGGTGAACTCGGAGGAATCACCCTCGATGGGTTCACACTTGAGGTGTTGCACGACAGCGTCGTTACCGGAAGTGGTGAAGGAGGAATCACCCTCGATGACCACGACCGAATAGCTACCCTACAGAGTTAACATCAGAAGTGCTAAATGAGGTATCACCCTCGGCACTCGATAGTAACGCTGCAGTGTCGTACAACAAAGGGGGGGTGATGTGCGGTGCTGGGGCCTGGTCGTCGAGTCTTCCGATGATCCAGCGGGGCAACCGGAACAAGTGGGGTCACTGGGGTCTCTATCCAGCCTATACTAAGCAGTTTAGGATAAGCAGTTAATTATCAAAAGCAGGTTACAAAAATCAGGCTTTGCATCAGAATAGGTAAAGCAGTAGCAGCAGCAATTCTAATGCAAGCACAAGAGAGAAGAGAATAAGCGATATAGGCATGTTCAAAGGGGGGGTGCTTGCCTGTTTGCTCTGCGGCAAAGGCAGGGTCGGCAACGGTGTCGTCGGGCTCCTGAGCTGCGTCGGTCTCGGGAACTGTGTCGGTACCGGGGTCTACCGAGAGAGAAGAGGGGGAAGAAACAGATAAATACACGGCAAACATAAGCAACATAGAGCATGCTATGCTAACGTGTAGTGCAGGGTTGCCTAAAGACATGTCTAAACCTTTTTAGTTATTTTAGGATTAAAGTTGGAAATATTAACCGGTATATTTGCACTATTCATCTACCGGAAACAGGCTAAAAGTTGCAGGTTCACCTCCGTAGAGGGTTCCGACACGGAAACTGAGGGCACGGTTAGATTCGTCTCGTCGTTCTGAGCAACTTTCATGTAGAAAGTTTTTCGATCCGAGCTACAGATTATTTTCTATGAATTTTTCAAAGTTTTAAATCATTTTTTGGAAATTCTGGAATTATTTAAATTCGAATTATCTGAACATTATCCAAAACAATAAGGGATGATGTCAGCGTGACTTATGTGTGACATCAGCAGTCAACAGTGCGGTTGACTGGGGTCAACCCTGACAGGTGGGTCCACTGGGACCCACATGTCAGCCTATGTAACTAATTAACAGGGTTAATTTAAACTAAATAACTTAATTAGATGATGGGCCCTACTAGTCAGTGTCTAACTAATTAACTAATTAACTTAATTAGCATTTTAGTTAGCATTTTATTTATTTTAAAAATGTATTAAAATGGCGGGGCCCGCATGTCAGTGACACGCGGCCGCCCAGTCAGTAGTTGACTGGGTCAACCCAGTCAACTGGGGCCCGTGGGGCCCGCGGTCAGTGCCACAGGGGGTCCCACCTGGCGGGCCAGGTCAGCACCGGTGATCGGAGTTGCTCCGGCAAGCCTCCCGCGGTGGCGAACTCGCCAGAGGGGCTCGGATCTACGCTACATGGGGTGGTTTCGCGCGGTTTTTGTTGCGTTCGATCGGGGACTCACATCTGCATCGATCTACGGTCTCAGGACGGATGGAGGAGGCCGTTAGGCGTGCCGGCGATGAGCTGTGGCGGTGGTGGTTTGCGGGTGAAAGAGGGCGCGGGGCTGCAGTGCACGGCGAACGGCACGGAAGGGCGCATTGGACTCCTCGGGGATCCAGGAGTACGACGGCGGCCACGGACGGGCGTGGCAGCAGCGGTAGCCATGGCTGCGAGCTCCACGGCGGCAGCGCGAGCACGGCATCACGGCGGGGCGGCTACGGAGTGCGGGCGACCCAAAGGGGAGGAGGAGGAGGGGAAGTGGCTTACTGCCGTTGTAGAGAAGGCCCGGGGACGACTCGAGGTGCTCGGGGCGGCGCGGATCGACGGCGAACGTCGGTGGCCGTACGGAGAGGAAGAGCTCGGGGAGGTCGCGGTATAGGCGCTCAGCTCCAATGCGCGGCCTCAGGCGATGCAGTCGACGATGGCGAGGACGTCGGGCATTGCGGAGCGGTGATCGAGGCACGGTGGCCACGGGATCATGCGTCGGTGGCGGCGAGCTCTTCGGGCGAGATGGGGAACGAGAGAGAGAGAGGGTGAACGGGGCTGCTAGGGTTTGTCCGAGGGGTCGGGGAGGGGTCTTTGTAGCCCTCTGCGGCGCGCGTTGTCGACCAGAGGGGAGGGAGGGGCCAGGCGAGGGTGAGCAGTGCGGGAGGTGGGGGAAGAGGCTAGGCGGGCTGGGCCGGCACTATGGCCACTTAGGCCCAGTAGCACGGCCTTTTTCCTTTTTCTTCTTTTCTGTTATGTTTTCATTTAACAGTAGCCTTTTGCATTTATTTTAAGCCATCAAATGACTTAGTAAAAATGTGGGCCTGGCCAAAACAAATACTTTAGAATATTTCGCTCTGCCACATAAAGTTTGGACAATTTTGGAATTCATTTGGATTTTTCAAAAATGAAAAGGCACTTAAAGTGTTGTTTTTGCACTGTTTTAAATACACTAACCCAAATATGAGTTGATGGTGATGTTGTTTTCCTTAACAACATTTATTTGGAATATTTGCTGGATGATGAACATTTTTCCAGCAACTTTTGGGCAACTTTATTTTGCACTTAAAATTTGAATTAAATACAGAGAAGAAATTTGAAATGAGATATGATCCAAATGATGTTTAAGCACTGTTGATCATGATGACATGGCATTATCAAAAGGGGAATTACTGTAGCTAACCACTGGGGGTGTTACAGATACAACTCATAACTGAAGCAAAATATACCTTAAAATGACGTTAATATCCCTGCCCAGACCACTGTCTTTGGGATAATCAGCTAACGTTGTCCTTTAACAAACATATTTTCAAAACGCTATCATCTGATTTGTAACAATCCAGATCAGATAATAATATAAAGTAAGGCGAGTATTGAATTGTACTCACAAGACTTTCATTAGATCTATCTGATGGTGTCCCGGCTAAGGGGACTCTCACCATGTCGACTCCCGGCCTGGTGAGTCGGGCTGAGGACCCCTTGTCAGTTCTGATCTAGGCCACTTCGGGCATGCCATGGTGGATAACAGCAAGACTCCAGAAGACTTGATGTACAAGACAAGGAGTTGGATTTGTGGAGGAATCTACCTCTTTGTACGTAGCCGACTAGGACCCCCCAGGGGTATGCTATATAATCCAGGGGCAGGCTCATAGATAGAAAGATAACAATCTCTCGGTACTTTGTACTCTTAATACACTCCAATGCAATAAAGCACAAAGCATGACACAATATTTTATCTCCTCGGGAGAGCTTGAACCTGGTAAACTTTGTGTCCTTGTTATCATCATCCTAAGACATCTAGCTTAGGATACCATACCGAGAAATCTGCTGGATTTAGCTCTGATGGTGGTGGCCCATATAAGTCTTGCTAGGTGATTATCGCACTTCGATGGGAGTTTGAATCAACGCTTAGATCGGCTCTGACGCGATATTTCCACTAGGGCAGATGTTCATCTTTGGCGGTGTCACCCTTGTCGTCAACTTGACCAGCCACCTCTGCTAGGTCGAATCCTTTCCTCCAGACCAGATAGTGAGATTCCATAACATGGAGTACGTCGCGGATCTCCGCGGAGAGCTGGTTGCTACTTGTGAGCTGCGTTGGGATTCCCTCGAAGAGGAGAGGACGATCCAGTATAGTAGAGATAAGTATTTCCCTCAATTAATAACCAAGGTTATCAATCGAGTAGGAGAACCATGCGAAACCTCGTGAACAGCATCTATACACAAAAGAGCAAATACTTGCACCCAACGTGGTCAAGGGGGTTGTCAATCCCCTCGGCCGTTAATTGCAAGGATCAAATCTGATAATGATAG
Source organism: Thinopyrum elongatum (assembly GCA_011799875.1). Taxonomy (NCBI): domain Eukaryota; kingdom Viridiplantae; phylum Streptophyta; class Magnoliopsida; order Poales; family Poaceae; genus Thinopyrum; species Thinopyrum elongatum. Next base: position 303,689,312 of record CM022301.1, read on the forward strand.
ATAAATAAAAACACAAAATAAAATAACAATAAATAAATTGCAGCAAGGTATTTTTGGATTTTATATATGATAAAAGTAGACCCGGGGGCCATAGTTTTCACTAGAGGCTTCTCTCTCGAACAAAAAGCATACGGTGGGTAAACAAATTACTATTGTGCAATTGATAGAAAAGTGCATAGTTATGATGATATTCAAGGCAATGGTCATGTATATAGGCATCACGTCCGAGACAAGTAGACCTACTCTTGCCTGCATCTACTACTATTACTCCACACATTGACTACTAGCTATCCAACATGCATCTAGAGTATTAAGTTCATAAAGAACGGAGTAACGCCTTAAGCAAGATGACATGATGTAGACAAAGTAAACTCAAGCAATATGAATAAACCCTGCCGTTTTCCCCTTAATGGCAACAATACAAATATGTGTCTTGTCCCCTACTTTGTCATTGGGATATAGAGCACCACAAGATTGAACCCATTACAAAGCACCTCTCCCATTGCAAGATAAATCAATCTAGTTGGCCAAACCAAACGGATAGATCGGAGAGAAATACAAAGCTATAACAATCATGCATAAAAGAGTTCAGTGAAGACTCAAATATATTCATGAATAATCTGATCATAAACCCACAATTCATCGGATCCCAATAAACACACCGCAAAAGAAGATTACATCGAATATATCTCCAAGAACATCGAGGAGAACATTGTATTGAAGATTAAAGATAGAGAAGAAGCCATCTAGCTACTAGCTATGGACCCATAGGTCTGTGGTAAACTACTCACAAATCATAGGAAGGGCAGCAAGGTTGATGTAGAAGCCCTCCATGATTGATTCCCACTCCAACAGAGTACCGGAAAAGGCCTCCAGATGGGATCGCGAAGAACAGAGACTTGCAGCGGCGGAAAAAGCATTTTGGGTGGCTCTTTGTTGGTTTCCCGATTTTAGAGAATTTATAGAGCTTGAATTAGGTCAGACGGAGCCCCAAGGGACCACAAGGTACTAGGGCGTCCCCCCAGAGCGCGCCCTAGTGCCTTGCCGTCTACTCGTTCGCCTTCTGGTCTCCTCCTGAAGCTTCTAGGGTCTCTCTTGTCCAGAAAAAAATCATCAAAAAATTCATCGCATTTGGACTTTGTTTAGTACTGATTTCATGGAAAACCAAAAACAAGCAAAAAAATAGCAACTGGCACTTGGCACTGGGTTAATAGGTTAGTCCTAGAAAACAATATATAATTGCATATAAAACATCCTTGATGATACTATAATAGCATGAAACGATAAAAAAATTAGATACATTGGAGACGTATCAAGCATCCCCAAGCTTAATTCCTGCTCGTCCTCGAGTAGGTAAATGATAAAAACAGAATTTTTGACGTGGAATGCTACCTAACATGTTCATCATGTAATCTTTATTTTATGGTATGAATATTTAGATCCGAATGATTCAAAACAATAGTCTATAATTTGACATAAAGACATCAATACTCGGGCGTGCCAACAAACAATCTTGCCTTTCAAAATAAAAATGCTAAAGAACGCTATACCTACAAAATCATATAGCCTTGTCATGATCCATCTTCTTAACACAAAGTATTTATCATGCACAACCCCGATGATAAGCCTAGCAATTGGTTCATATTTTTAACGCGCTTTAGCTTTTTCAACCCCCACATAATACATGAGCGCAAGCCATGGATATAGCACTATGAGTGGAATAGACTGTGATGGTAGAGATTAATATGGAGAAGACAAAAAAGAAGCAAGTCTCACATCGATGCGGCTAATCAATAGGCTATGGAGAATTGGAGATGCCCATCAATTGATGTCAATGTGAGGAGTAGGGATTGCCATACAATGGATGCACTAAGAGCTATAAGTGTATGAAAACTCAAACTGAAAACTAAGTGGGTGTGCATCCAGCTTGCTTGCTCTAGAAGACCTCGGGCATTTGAGGAAGCTCATCATCAGATTATACAAGCCAAGTTCTATAATGAAAAAATCCCACTAGTATATGAAAGTGACAACATAGGAGACTCTCTATATGAAAAACATGTTGCTACTTTGAAGCACAAGTGTGGAAAAGGATAGTAACATTGCCCCTTCTCTCTTTTTCTCTCATTTTTTTGTTGGGCTCTTTTTGGCCTCTCTTTTTCTCACCGGGACAATGCTCTAATAATGATGATCATCACACTTCTATTTACTTACAACTCAATATTACAACTCGATAAAACTGAAACATATGACTCTATATGAATGCCTCTTGCAGTGTACCAGGATGTGCAATGATACTAGCGTAAGATGTATGATAATGATGAACGGTGGCTGAGCCACAAATACTATATCAGCTATATGATCATGCAAAGCAATATGACAATGATGATGTGTGTCATAATAATAGAACGGTGGAAGTTGCATGGCAATATATCTCGGAATGGCTACGGAAATGCCGTGATAGGTACGTATGGTGGCTGTTTTGAGGGAGATATAAGGAGGCTTATGTGTGATGGAGCGTATCATATCACGGGGTTTGGATGCACCGGCGAAGTTTGCACCGACTCTCGAGGTGAGAAAGGGCAATGCACGGTACCGAAGAGGCTAGCAAATTGCGGAAAGGTGAGAGTGCGTATAAGCCATGGACTCACATTAGTCATAAAGAACTCACATACTTATTGTGAAAGTTTATTAGCCCTCGAAGCAAAGTACTACTATGCATGCCCCTAGGGGGGAGATTGGTAGGAGTTAACCATCGCTCACCCCCAACCTTCACGCAAAGGAAGACACTCAATAATAAATCGTGCTCCAACTTCTGAGCAAAACGGGAGACTATGCGTGCATGCTTTGGGAATCACAAACCTTAACACCAATATTCTTACTAAACCACAATTATTCACTAGTAAAACCCACATATCACCATCTCTATATCGCAAAACTATTGCAAGGAATCAAACCTATCATATTCAGTGATCTACATGAAAGTTTTTATTATATCCCTCTTGAATACTTATCATATCAGGACCAATTTCATAAACTGTGCATATTGCCATTACTATTTATTAGACTCTCAAAAGTATATTAATGAAGCATGAGAGTACAACTATTTCTTTAAAATATAACCACCACCGTGCTCTAAAAGATATAAGTGAAGCACTAGAGCAACTGCCTAGCTCAAAAGATATAAGTGAAGCACATAGAGTATTCTAACAAATCACGAATAAATGCATGTCCCTCTCAAAAGGTGTGTGCAGCAAAGATGATTGTGGCAAACTAAAAATCAAACAAAGCAAATACTCATATAATACACGATGCTCCAAGCAAACTCATATCATGTGATGAATATAAATATAGCTCCAAGTAATATACCAATGGATTGTAGACGAAAGAGAGGATACCATCCAGAGCATCCCCTAGCTTAGACGCATGGTTGTCCTTGAATATTACCTTGGGGTGCCTTGGGCATCCCCAATCTTAGGGTCTTGTCCCTCCTTATTCCTTCATCCATCAATGATCTCACCCAAAACTTGAAAACTTCAGCACACAAAACTCAACAAAAACCTCGTGAGATCCGTTAGTATAACAAGCAAATCATAAACTTTAGGTACTATTTTAAACCCATTAATATTTTATTATTGCATAATACCTACTGTATTCTAACTTCTCCATGACTTATAACCCCCGATACAATCCATAGATTCATTAAAACAAGCAAACTATGCAACAAAAATAGATCTGTCAAAAACAGAATAGTCTGTAATGATTTGAACAAACGTAATACTTCTGTAACTCCAAAAATTCTGAAAAATTAGGACAACATGAGAAACTTGTATATTAATCATGTGTAAAAAATTCAGAATTTTATCACATTTAGTGAATTTAAACAATTCTGCTACTTGGCGCAAAAGTTTCTGTTTTTTCACAAAATCAAATCAATTATGAACCAAACCATCCCAAAGGCTTTACTTGGCACAAACACTAATTAAAACACAAAAAAACAATCATAACAGTAGCATAATTGTGTGGACACAAAATAACAGAAAAGGAAAAAATAAAGATAACTATTGGGTTGCCTCCCAACAAGCGCTATTGTTTTACGCCCCTAGCTAGGCGTAATGCATAGTTTCAAGTATTGTCATCTTTAGTTCCCAATTTCCTCAATTACACAACCATGCTTCTTAGGAGGCTTAGTATGAATATTTTTAATGATCACACTCCTAGGGACAAAGTTGATGGATTTGTTCTCATAGATGGGTTCCTTTATTAGATCTATGAAGTCGGGGTGAACACTAATCATTTTAAGATCTTGACTTCCACTACTAGATGTGGCACCCTTGTTCTTAGGAACATACATAAACTTGCAATTCTTGATAGAAGGAGTCCTTTCAGTATTCTCAACAGAAGAAAAGTGGAACCCAAATTGTTAATAACTTCTTCCAGCTTATCAATTCTAGCGGGACTTTGTTCTATCCTCTCATTAATTACTGGCTCCTTCTCTTTTAGCACTTTGAAAGTGGTTCCTACCTTTGATCCAAATTGAGTAATATGATTATGAATCTTTTTATCTAGGCTTTCAATATGTTCTATGGTAGACACTTTATTTTTAATAATTTCTAGCCTTTGCATAACATGCTCCAAAGTCAACGTTGTTTCTGTTGGGGAACGTTGCATGGAAAACAAAAAATTTCTATGCACACGCAAGATCTATCCATGGAGATACATAGCTATAAGAGGGGGAGAGCATCTTCATACCCTTGAAGATCGCTAAGCGGAAGCATTTATCAACGCGGTTGATGTAGTCGTACACCTTCATGATACGTCCCGATCAAGTACCGAACATACGACACCTCTGCGTTCTGCACACGTTCAGCTCGATGACGTCCTCGCCTTCTCGATCGAGCAAGAGAGGCGAAGTAGTAGATGAGTTCCGGCAGCATGACGGCGTTGTGACGGTGGTGGTGAAGAACAATCTCCGCAGGGCTTTGCCAAGCAAAACGGAAACTATGACGAAGGATAAAATAGAGGTGACGGGGTTGCCAGCACACGGCTTGGTGATTCTTGATCTATCCCGGGTGCTAGCCCTGCCCCTCTATTTATATGCTGAGCCCTAGGGTCGAAACTTGGAGAAACAGCCTCCTCAAAGTCGGTTTTTCCCGTAAGGCAAGAGTCCTACTCGGACTCCAGGACCAGACGCCAGGGTCCTTGGTGTTTGGCCCTAGACGGCAGGGTCCCTGGCGTCTGGCCCTTGGCCTCCGCAAAACTTCCTTTTGCTCCTTCCAAAAACCTCGTGGGCTTTACCCCTTGGCCCAAATAAAGTGTTCTCGTACCTGAACATTTCAGGAAACATCCGAAACCCCTTCCGATGAATTCCGGAACCCTTCCGGAGACCAAACACTATTATCCCATATATCAATCTTTACCTCCGGAGCTCCTCGTCATGTCCGTGATCTCATCCGGGACTCCGAACAACATTCGGTCACCAACATACATAACTCATATAATACTATATCATCAACGAACGTTAAGCGTGCGGACCCAATGGGTTCGAGAATGATGTAGACATGACCGAGACGCTTTTTCGGTCAATAACCAATAGCGGGACCTAGATGCCCATATTGGTTCCTACATATTCTACGAAGATCTTTATCGGTCGAACCTTTATGATAACATACATAATTCCCTTTGTCTGTCGGTATGTTACTTGCCCGAGATTCGATCGTCGGTATCTTCATACCTAGTTCAATCTCATTACCGGCAAGTCTCTTTACTCGTTCCGTAATACACCATCTCGTAACTAACTCCTTAGTCACTTTGCTTGCAAGCTTCTTGTGATGTGTATTACCGAGAGGGCCCATAGATACCTCTCCGATACACGGAGTGACAAATCCTAATCTCGATCCATGCCAACTCAGTAGACACCTTCGGAGATACCTGTAGAGCATCTTTATGATCACCCAGTTACGTTGTGACGTTTGATAGCACACAAGGTATTCCTCCGGTATCCGGGAGTTGCATGATCTCATAGTCGAAGGAATATGTATTTGACATTAAGAAAGCAATAGCAATAAACTGAACGATCATATGCTAAGCTAACAGATGGGTCTTGTCCATCACATCATTCTCCTAATGATGTGATCCCGTTATCAAGTGATGATTGCTCGTGTCCACGTCAGTATTTTCCCCGAAGAGGAAGGGATGATGCAGCACTGCTACGGTAGGTATTTCCCTCAGTGATGAGACCAAGGTTATCGAACCAGTAGGAGAACCACACAACACGATGTAAACGGTACCTGCACACAAAGAACAAATACTTTCAACCTGATGCATAAGAGGGGTTGTCAATCCCTCCCGGGTAAAAGATAGATTGGTTTGTAGTAGATTGGATAAATAGATCTCACGGGAACGCGAAATAAAATAAATAACAAAAAATTGCAGCAAGGTATTTTTGGGGTTTTGGAATAATAGATCTGAAAATAAAAGAGGCAAATAATAGATCGGAAAGCAAATATGATAAAGAAGAGACCCGGGGCCGTAGATTTCACTAGTGGCTTCTCTCGAGAAAAATAGCATACGGCGGGTAAACAAATTACTGTTGGGCAATTGATAGAACCTCAAATAATTATGATGATATCCAGGAAATGATTATTATATAGGCATCACGTCCAAGATTAGTAGACCGACACCTGGCTACATCTACTACTATTACTCCACACATCGACCGCTATCCAGCATGCATCTAGTGTATTAAGTTCATGGAGAAACAGAGTAATGCAATAAGAACGATGACATGATGTAGACAACATCTATTCATGTAGGAATAGACCCCATCTTGTTATCCTTAATAGCAACGATACATACGTGTCATGTCCCCTTCTGTCACTGGGATTGAGCACCGTAAGATCGAACCCATCAAAAAGCACCTCTTCCCATGGCAAGAAAAATCAATCTAGTTGGCCTAACTAAACCAAAGATTCGAAGAAGAAATACGAGGCTATAAGCAATCATGCATATAAGAGATCGAAACTCAAATAACTTTCATGGATAAAATAGATCTGATCATAAACTCAAAGTTCAGTGGATTCCAACAAACACACCGCAAAAAGAGTTACATCAAATAGATCTCCAAGAGACCATTGTATTGAGAATCAAAAGAGAGAGAGTAAGCCATCTAGCTACTACCTACGGACCCGTAGGTTTACAATGAACTACTCACGGATCATCGGAGAGGCACCAATGAGGATGATGAACCCCTCCGTGATGGTGTCTAGATTGGATCTGATGGTTCGGGAACTTGCGGCGGCTGGAATTGTGTTTCGTCGACTCCCCTAGGGTTTTTGGATTTTCGGTGTATTTATAGAGCAAAGAGGTGGTGCGGGAGGCCACCGAGGTGGGCACAACCCACCAGGGCGTGCCTGGGCCCCCAGGCGCGCCCAGGTAGGTTGTGCCCCCCTCGGGGCACCCCTCTAGTACTTCTTCAGCCCAAGTTGTTCCTTCTGGTCCAGAAAAATTCTCCAAAAAGTTTCGCTGCGTTTGGACTCCGCTTGGTATTGATTTTCTGTGAAGTAAAAAACATGCAAAAAAATAGCAACTGGCACTGGGCACTATGTAAATAGGTTAGTCCCAAAAAATGATATAAAGTTGCTATAAAATGATTGTAAAACATCCAAGAATGATAATTTATTTGCATGGAACAAGCAAAAATTATAGATACATTGGAGACGTATCAGCATCCCCAAGCTTAATTCCTACTCGTCCTCGAGTAGGTAAATGATAAAAACAGAATTTTTGATGTGGAATGCTGCCTAACATGTTCAACACATATTCTTTTCTTTTGTAGCATGGATATTTGGACTTTTATATGGTTCAAAGCAATAGTCTAGTTTTGACGTGAAGATTTCAATACTCAAGCATATCAAAAAGCAACCATGTCTTTCAAAATATCAACACTAAAGCAAGTTATCCCTAGCTCATTATGCTCAAACATTGATCCATTCATAAAACACACTCGCATATAAGCTACACCCAATGCTCAAGTACGATCATAGTGCCCCTTAGTTGGTGCTTTATAAGCGAAGATGGAGACTCAAATAATAAAAAATTGCATAAAGTAAATAGAAAGGCCCTTCGCAGAGGGAAGTAGGGATTTGTAGAGGTGCCAGAGCTCAAAGCGAAAAAGATAGAGATAAAACATTTTGGGCGCCATGCTTTTCCTGTCAACGAAAACAATCGAGTAGTTCCCAATACTTTCCATGCTAGATATATCATAGGCGGTTCCCAAACAGAAAATAAAGTTTATTCCTTTTTCCTCCATACTTTCACATTCCACGGCTAGCCGTATCCACGGGTATCGTCCGTACCAACATTTTCCAAGGAATTTATTATTTGACAACATAAAGTAAATTCATTTTTCATTTCGGGACTGGGCATCCCTAATACCTTTGCCGTACTCTCGTGCAATGACAAGTTAATAAACACTCATCTTGAGAATAACACATCTAGCATGGAAAAATATCAGCCACCCCCTACCGTTTCATGAGCGGTACGAGCACACAAAAAGGAAATTTATTTTGAAAATTAGAGATGGCACATACAAATTGGTGTAGAACGGCAAGAGAATACTGCATATAGGTAGGTATGGTGGACTCATATGGCAAAACTGGGTTTAAGGATTTTGGATGCACAAGTAGTATTACCACTGAGTGCAAGGGAAGGCTAGCAAAAAGATTGAGAAGCATCCAACGAAGAAATGAAAAATCACATAAGCGAGCATTAAGCATAACTAACACCGAATAATGCACGACAAGTAGGATGTAATTTCATTGCATAACTATTGACTTTCGTGCTTGCATAGGGAATCACAAACCTTAACACCAATATTCTTACTAAAGCATAATTACTCACCAACATGACTCACATATCACTATCATCATATCGCAAAACTATTACAAGGAATCAAGTTTATTTTGTCCAATGATCTTCATGAAAGTTTTTATTATATCCCTCTTGAATATCTATCACTTTGGGACTAGTTTCATATGTTGCTTTTGATAGCTCAAACAAATCTAAGTGAAGAACATGAGCATAAAAATTTCTTCTCTCAAAATAATATAAGTGAAGCATGAGAGAATTTCTTCAAAAATTTACTAACTCTCAAATAAATCTAAGTGAAGCATGAGAGCATTTCTTCAAAAATACTAAAGCACACCGTGCTCAAAAAGATATAAGTGAAGCACTAGAGCAATTCCATAGCTCAAAAAATTTAAGTGAAGCATAAAGAGCAACTCTAACAAATCATAGCATAATTTTGGCTCTCTCAAATAGGTGTGTCCAGCAAGGATAGAAGACACAAACTAAAAAGCAAAACAAGCAAAGACTCATATAATACAAGACGCTCCAAGCAAAACTCACGATATGTGACGAATAAAAATATAGCTCCAAGTAAAATACCGATGGTCGTTAGAAGAAAGAGGGGATGCCACTCGGGGGCATCCCCAAGCTTAGTTGCTTGTTTATCTTTGGATAATAACTTGGGGTGCCATGGGGCATCCCCAAGCTTAGGCTCTTATTACTCCTTATTCCTTCATCCATCGTGATCTCACCCAAAACTTGAAAACTTCAATCACACAAAACTCAACAAAACCTTCGTGAGATCCGTTAGTATAAGAAAGCAAATAACTACTCTAAGTACTGTTGCAAACCCATTCATATTTTATTTTTGCATTATATCTACTGATTCCAACTTTACCATGGCTTATACCCCCCGATACAAACCATAGATTCATCAAAATAAGCACACAACGCAAAGAAAACAGAATCTGTCAAAAACAGAACAGTCTGTAGCAATCTGAAAACTTCGTATACTTCTGTAACTCCAAAAATTCTTAAAGACGATGTAGGCAATTTGTATATCAATCTTGTGTAAAAACTTCAGAAGCTTTTGTCACTTCTGTGATTTATGAAAATTATTTTACTGGATGCAAAAGTTTCTGTTTTCCACCAAGATCAAATCAACTATCACCCAACATGATCCCGAAGGCTTTGCTTGGCCCAAACACTAATTGAAACATAAAAAAACAATTATAACAGAGGCATAATTGTGCAAACACTCAAGAACAGAAAGAAAAAGGCAAAAATAAATTTTATTCATTGGGTTGCCTCCCAACAAGCGCTAACGTTTTACGCCCCTAGCTAGGCAGAAAGCATAGATCTAAGTATTGCCATCTTTATTTCTAGGTCCATAAAATGCCCCCATGATTGATTCATATGGTGGCTTAATTCTTGTTCTAGGGAAGTGTTCCATACCCTTCCTTAGTGGAAATTGAAATTTAATATTACCTTCTTTCATATCAATCACGGCACCAAGAGTGCGTAAAAACGGTCTACCAAGTATAATTGGACAAGACGAGTTGCAATCAATATCAAGAACAATAAAATCTATGAGCACATAATTCCTATTTGCAAGAATAAGAACATCATTAATTCTTCCCAAAGGCTTTTTAATAGTAGAATCCACCAAGTGCAAATTTAAAGAACACTCTTCAATATTGGTAAGACCAAGCACATCACATAAAGATTTCAGAATAGTGGAAACGCTAGCACCCAAGTCACATAAAGCAAAATACTCATAATTTTTAATCTTGACTTTGATAGTAGGTTCCCATTCATCATGTAATTTTCTAGGAATTGAAATCTCTAATTCCAACTTTTCTTCCAAAGCTTTCATCATGGCATCTACGATATGTTTAGTAAAAGCTTTATTTTGTTCATAAGCATGGGGTGAATTTATCATGGATTGCAACAAAGAAATACAATCAATCAAAGAGCAATTATCATAATTAAAGTCTTTGTAATCCAAAAGAGTGGGCACATCACCAGTTAAAGTTTTGACCTCTCCAAACCCACTTTTATCAATTTTCTCAACAAAATTTTCACCCTCCAAATTATCGGGACGCCTTCTAACTAAAGTTGACTCTTTTTTAGTCCCTTTATCATCAATTTTAATTTTACTAAACAAAGAATCAATAGAAGAAACACCAATCACTTTAAGATCTTCATCATTTTTATGAAAGCAATCGCTAGAAAACGCTCTTTCTAAAAATTCTATTTTAGCTCTAGGCATAGTGGTTCTTTTCTTACTTCCATCCATAGAAACAAATAAAGCTTTAATTGATTCTTCCACCTTAGTCACAAAAATTTCCAACTTGAGATTTTCTACATCGTGAGAAATTCTATCAATGCTTCTAGACATATCATCAATCTTATTCAACTTATCTTCTATCGTATTGTTGAAAACTTTTTGAGCATTGATAAATTCTTTAATATTATTCTCAAGATCAGAGGTGTTCCTAGTATTATTATAAGAAGGATTACCATAGGAATTAGCATAATTATTAGAGGAACTTCCTGGAAAAGGCCTAGGATTAAAATTACCTCTATAAGCATTGTTATTAAAATTGTTTCTCGAGACAAAATTCACATCTACGGCATCACTGTTTTGCTCAATCAAAGTAGACAAAGGCACATCATTAAGATCAATAGGAGCACTTTTATTAGAAACCAATTTCATAAGAGCATCAACTTTTTCACTCAAAGAATTTATTTCTTCAACCGAATTGATTTTTTTACTAGTAGGAGCTCTTTCGGTATGCCATTGTGAATAATTTGCCATAATATTATCAAGAAATTTAGTAGCTTCACCCAAAGTAATTTTCATAAAAGTACCACCAGCGGCGGAATCTAAAAGATTTCTAGAAACAAAATTCAATCCCGCATAAAAAATTTGTATGATCATCCAAAGATTTAAACCATGAGTAGGACAATTTCTTAGCATCAATTTCATTCTTTCCCAAGATTACGCAACGTGTTCATGCTCAAGTTGCTTAAAATTCATGATTTGTGTCCTAAGGGAAATAATTTTCATGCGCAGAAATACTTAGTAATAAAAGCATCTTTGCACTTATCCCAAGAATCGATACTATTGTGAGGCAAAGAAGAAAACCAAATTTTTTCACGATCTCGCAAAGAAAACGGGAATAATTTCAACTTCACAATATCATTGTCCACATCTTTTTTTCTTTTGCATATCACATAATTCCACAAATGTGTTAAGATGGGACGCGGCATCCTCATTAGGAGTACCGGAAAATTGATCTTTCATAACAAGATTCAACAAAGCGGCATTAATATCACAAGACTCCGCACTAGTGGTGGGAGGAGCAATCGGAGTGCTAATCAAATCATTATTATTGGTATTGGAAAAATCACACAACCTGGTATTTTCTTGAGACATCGCAACTACGCAAACAAGAACGCAAACAAAAACAGATCTGACGAGAAAACGACGAACGAAAAAGAGGGCGAATAAAACGACAAATTTTTGTGAAGTGGGGGAGATGAAAACGAGAGGCAAATGGAAAATAATGTAAATTGCAAGGAGATGAGATTTGTGATTAGGAACCTGATAGATGTTGATGATGTCTCCCCGGCAACAGCGCCAGAAATCCTTTCTTGATGGCTCGTGTCCGCGTCAGTATTTTCCCCGAAGAGGAAGGGATGATGCAGCATAGCTACGGTAGGTATTTCCCTCAGTGATGAGACCAAGGTTATCGAACCAGTAGGAGAACCACGCAACACTATGTAAACGGTACCTGCACGCAAAGAACAAATACTTGCAACCCGACGCGTAAGAGTGGTTGTCAATCCCTCCCGGGTAAAAGATAGATTGGTTTGTAGTAGATTGGATAAATAGATCTCGCGGGAACGTGAAATAAAATAAATAACAAATATGATAAAGAAGAGACCCGGGGGCCGTAGATTTCACTAGTGGCTTCTCTCGAGAAAAATAGCATACGGCGGGTAAACAAATTACTTTTGGGCAATTGGTAGAACCTCTAATAATTATGACGATATCCAGGCAATGATCATTATATAGGCATCATGTCCAAGATTAGTAGAACGACTCCTAGCTGCATCTACTACTATTACTCCACACATCGACCGCTATCCAGCATGCATCTAGTGTATTAAGTTCATGGAGAAATGGAGTAATGCAATAAGAATGATGACATGATGTAGACAAGGTCTATTCTTGTAGGAATAGACCCCATCTTGTTATCCTTAATAGCAACGATACATACGTGTCATGTCCCCTTCTGTCACTGGGATTGAGCACCGTAAGATCGAACCCATCACAAAGCACCTCTTCCCATGGCAAGAAAAATCGATCTAGTTGGCCTAACTAAACCAAAGATTCGAAGAAGAAATACGAGGCTATAAGCAATCATGCATATAAGAGATCAAAACTCAAATAACTTTCATGGATAAAATAGATCTGATCATAAACTCAAAGTTCATCGGATCCCAACAAACACACCGCAAAAAGAGTTACATCAAATAGATCTCCAAGAGACCATTGTATTGAGAATCAAAAGAGAGAGAGGAAGCCATCTAGCTATTGCCTATGGACCCGTAGGTCTACAATGAACTACTCACGCATCATCGGAGAGGCACCAATGAGGATGATGAACCCCTCCGTGATGGTGTCTAGATTGGATCTGGTGGTTATGGAACTTGCGGCGGCTGGAATTGTGTTTCGTCGACTCCCCTAGGGTTTTTGGATTTTCGGGGTATTTATAGAGCAAAGAGGCGGTGCGCGCCCAGGTGGGTTGTGCCCCCCTCGGGGCACCCCTCTGGTACTTCTTTGGCCCAAGTTGTTCCTTCTGGTCCAGAAAAATTATCCAAAAAGTTTCGCTGCGTTTGGACTCCGTTTGGTATTGATTTTCTGCGAAGTAAAAAACAAGCAAAAAAACAGCAACCGGCACTGGGCACTATGTCAATAGGTTAGTTCCAAAAAATGATATAAAGTTGCTATAAAATGATTATAAAACATCCAAGAATGATAATATAATAGCATGGAACAAGCAAAAATTATAGATATGTTGGAGACGTATCAAGTGACAACACATGTCTATGGTTAGGAAACCTTAACCATCTTTGATCAACGAGCTAGTCTAGTAGAGGCTTACTAGGGACACAGTATTTGTTTATGTATCCACACATGTATTTAACTTTTTGGTCAATACAATTCTAGCATGAATAATAAACCTTTATCATGAATAAGGAAATATATAATAATAAAAACTTTATTATTGCCTCTAGGGCATATTTCCATCAGTCTCCCACTTGCACTAGATTCAATAATCTAGATTACATTGTGATGAATCTAACACTCATGGAGTCTTGGTGTTGATCATGTTTTGCTCACGGAAGAGGCTTAGTTAATGGGTCTGCTACATTCAGATCCGTATGTATTTTGCAAATTTCTATGTCTCCATCCTTGATCTTTTCACGAATGGAGTTGAAGCGTCTCTTGATGTGTTTGGTTCTCTTGTGAAACCTGGATTCCTTCGCTAAGGCAATTGCTCCAGTGTTGTCATAAAAGATTTTCATTGGACCCGATGCACTGGGTATTACACCCAGATCGGATATGAACTCCTTCATCCAGACTCCTTCATGTGCTGCTTCCGAAGCAGCTATTTACTTTGCTTCACACGTAGATCCCGCCATGATGCTCTGCTTGGAACTGCACCAACTGACAGCTCCACCATTCAATATAAATATGTATCTGGTTTGTGACTTAGACTCATCTGGCTCAGTGTCGAAGCTAGCATCGACGTAACCATTTACGATGAGCTCTTTGTCAGCTCCATAAAAGAGAAACATATCCTTAGTCCTTTTCAGGTACTTATGGATGTTCTTGACCATTGTCCAGTGATCCACTCCTGGATTACTTTGGTACCTCCCTGCCAAACTTATGGCAAGGCACACATCAGGTCTGTTACACAGCATAGCATACATGATAGAACCTATGGCTAAGGCATAGGGAATGACTTTCATTTTATCTCTATCTTCTGCAGTGGTCCGGCTTTGGGTCTGACTCAATTTCACACCTTGTAACACAGGCAAGAACCCTTTCTTTGACTAATCCATTTTGAACTTCTTCAAAACTTTGTTAAGGTATGTGCTTTGTGAAAGTCCTATTAAGCGTCTCGATCTATCCCTATAGATCTTGATGCCCAATATATAAGCAGCTTCACCGAGGTCTTTCATTGAAAAATTATTATTCAAGTATCATTTTATGCTATCCACAAATTCTATATCATTTCCAATCAACAATATGTCATCCACATATAATATCAGAAATGCTACAGAGCTCCCACTCACTTTCTTGTAAATACAGGCTTCACCATAAGTCTGTAAAAAACCATATGCTTTGATCACCTCATCAAAGCGTGTATTCCAACTCCGAGATGCTTGCACCAGTCCATAGATGGATCGTTGGAGCTTGCACACTTTGTTAGCACCTTTAGGATCGACAAAACCTTCTGGTTGCATCATATACAACTCTTCTTTAAGAAATCCATTAAGGAATGCAGTTTTGACGTCCATTTGCCAGATTTCATAATTATAAAATGCGGCAACTACTAACATGATTCAGACCGACTTAAGCATCGCTACGGGTGAGAAAGTCTCATCGTAGTCAACCCCTTGAACTTGTCGAAAACCTTTTGCGACAAGTCGAGCTTTGTAGATAGTGACATTACCATCAGCGTCTGTCTTCTTCTTGAAGATCCATTTATTCTCAATGGCATGCCGATCATCGGGCGGGTCCACCAAAGTCCATACTTTATTCTCATACATGGATCCTATCTCAGATTTCATGGCCTCAAGCCATTTACCGAAATCTGGGCTCATCATAACTTCTTCATAGTTCGTAGGTTTGCCATGGTCTAATAACATAACTTCCAGGACAGGATTACTATCGTGGAATTGTCACGGCAGATGCCCTAGCATGAGGACTTAGGTGTGGAGCCATCGCCACGTAGTTAGCTTGAAGGGGTTAAACGGGACAAAGGACGGGGAGAGTTTTTACCCAGGTTCGGCCCCTCTCAACAAGGTAAAGGCCTACTCCTGCTTTAGGTTGTATTGCTTGGGTTTCGATTACCAAGGGAGCGAATACGCTTGACCTAGTTCTCGACTTATTGTTTCTTGCCTTAACCTTCCACCGGGTCACCCCTTTATATACACAGGTTGATGCCCGGCGGCTTACAGAGTCCCGGCCGGCTCATACACAACGTGTCCGGCTCAGTGAACAAACTAAACTTTCCTTAACATACAAGTTAAACATATGGCGGTTTATGACCATGGGCCTCAAGCCGCCTCCGGGCCTTGGGCCTTCAGTAAGCTTGCTTCATGAACCGCCATCTTCAACATCTTCTTGGGCCTTCTCATTATGAACCGCCAGTGGTATGACCCGGCCCCTCCTGGGCGGGTTATACCCAATAGTTATATCCCCAACATTAGGCCCCAGGTTGATGTGAACTTGTTCATATCAATCTTTAATACTTAACTTAGAAAAAATCCTTCATCATCAGTCCTTATGAAATCTTATAACCCGCTATGATGTCAACTCACAGAATTGTGCTAACCCGCCATGACGTCATCTCGCATTAATATCGCACGAGGCCCAAATCTCAATATACCTTCACTTTTAATAAACCTCCAAAAATCGAGGCATCTGTGCTGTCACATAATCATTTTTCAGCCTCCTCGATCCCCGTGCATGCCATTTATCCACTGCCTTATAAATAGGGACAGGGGTCCTTTTCATTTTCCCCCCTTGCCTCCTCGTCTTCATCCTCTTCCTTGCAACGCCACACACACCCGAGCTCTGCCGCCGTCGACCTCGTGAACTGCCTCAACTCCGGCCGCTGCATCGACCTGAACGCACCAGAGCACCACCACGCGCCTCCGCTATCCAACAGCCCTGGTAAGCTCTCCTCTTTTCCTCACCGTAGATCTCCATTAGGGTTTGCTCGAGTTCATCTCCGTTCATCTCCGTTCATCTCTGTTCCTCCCTAGATCATGTAGTTTTTGATCTAAGTATAGTACCAATCTTGTGCAGTAGCAGTTTAGCACTCGTTTTTAATATCTGGACGCCTCCCCTCCATAGGAGATCTCATCTGAGCACGTGAACTGTCCTGCTGCCGCCACTTTAGGTTTAGAATTTTTCTTCATTATCTGAACTGCTGTAGATCCAAAATTATAACACCGATCTGTGAAAACTGTTTGTCCAACACTTAGCAATCCTTCACTGATAGATCTGAAAATTGATAGCTGTGTAGGCGGCTTAACTGATAAACCATAACCCGCCAGGTACCATTAGTCCCCTCTTAAGCCGCCAATAGATTGCTCTACATCTCAACACTATCCTCCGGCTTAACACTCTACATGTTTATAGTTTTTACCTTTGAACCAATGACCGGCTTAACAACATAACCTTAAACCGGCAATATTTTATTTTCAGACCTTCATCATCAACAATGACTAAGACCTTCACTTCATGCAACTGGGTCGCATCCTGGGTTACCGAGGAAGACTTGAACAATTTTGTTCAGACTGGCATCTTAGCCAAAAAAGATGACATCCACTAGAGGGTCCCAGGCACTGAAAATCCTCCTGAGCCTGAGGAAGGCGAAATAATCGTTTTTATTGATCATATGATCCGGGGGTTTACCCCGCCCTGTTCAAAATTCTTCCGAGATGTGCTACACTTTTTCCAGCTCCATCCTCAAGATATTGGGCCCAATTATGTCTCCAACATCTGCAACTTCCAAGTTTTTTGCGAAGCTTATCTTCAACAAGAGCCCACTGTCGAACTGTTCAGGGAATTCTATTACTTGAACCGGCAGACTGAATTCACAGACGGACCCAGCTTGGAGCTAGGCGGAGTTTCAATTCAGAAGCGGAAAGAAGCCACCTTCCCATATGCCAAGCCGCCCAATCATCCTAAAGACTGGAACCAGACTTGGTTTTATTGCCAAGATACATCTCCAGAGGGTGAAAATCCCCTGCCGGGTTACCGTGAACACCGGCTTAGCAACACACATCCACTCCCAGAACGGATCAGCACAAAGGAACGGGCCAAATATGCGCCCATTTTTTCAAAGATTAGAGCCTTCATGGCTAACGGCTTAACCGGCATCGACCTTGTTTGGTGCTGGGTCGCCTGGAGAATTCTGCCGTTAAGCCACCGCCCCGGCTTAATGTGCGAATACACCGGCGACTTAAAAGATCTGCAACGCCACTGCGATATCCAATTGTCTGATGAAGATATCAATGAATCGACCAAGGCTTTATTGAACGAAATCTTGGCAGCTTGCAGCAAAACCGGACTCAATCCTTTCTGCACTCTCAACAAGCCGCCAGCTGTAAGTTTTGCACATAATTTTTCAGTTGAATCATGTTTTCATAAAAATACTGTCCTCTTATACTCATCTGACTTCCACAGGCCGATTCTCCTTTTTGGAAGAAAAAACTACAGGACAAACCGGCCAAGAAGACCCGGACAAAGACCAAGGCTAACAAAAAGCCTGCCAAGAAGAAGACCGACCCCTCCGAGTTACTTAACTTGGATGACGATGATGATGATGATGAGTCGGAGGTAGAACTTGATTCTTTTGGCTCATTTTTTGTACATCTCATTGACAATGATTATTATCAGGATGACGCGGAAGCCAGCCATGCGGGTGATGAAGAGGTAATTGTTCTTTCTTCCGGCTCAGAACCTCTGCCAGAACAGAAATCTCGCCGCACAACCCGGAACAGCGGAGGCGGGATCCTTTCCTCCGGCTTACCGAACACACCAGCCCCTCGCAAACGCCGTCCAGAGGTCTCACCAATTTCCGACTTAGCTTATCCCAAGGCTGGTCTTTTTCAACAACCTCTTAATCCTTCCGACTCAAATTACCAGGGAACATCTCATTCCTCCTCTGGCGACTCAACGGGAACTCACGTCCCAGTCTTCAAGACTGTACCTGGGTAATGTTAAATCTCCGTTTTCAATCGTATACTCAATTGCTGTGTTAACCTCATCTTATGCTGCATTTATAGAGCTATGGCAAAGCCCAGCAAGAAGTTGAAGATGACAAAAACAACCGAAAATCCTTCTGAACCGGAGAAACAGTCAGCAGAAACTTCCCTCCATGCCACTGAGGCCACCGTTGATGAACCGCCACTGGAAGAACACAACATCACCATAGATCATATGGATGTTGACCCAGCCACCACCAAGCCGCCAAGTCCCATCAAGCCTACTGAAGAAAAGGCTGATGATGTTATCATTACTGGGCTTGGTTATACAGTGCCAGGCAATCCCACTGTCTTGTCAAAGCACAGTGCTAAGGAAGAAATATCTGTTGCTGACAAAGGCAAGTGGTCAGTGAATTTAGAGAGCTATGCTCACTATAATGCTCAAGAGATCCATTCTGGGTACTTGAACCGTCTGCACACAAGCCGTGCCTTCGAGGCCGGCTTAGTAAATCTCATGAAGGAACATTTTGAGGTAAACGCTAGCCTTCTTCATATAAACATACTTTATTAGCCGCCAAGTTTACTGGACATGATAGAATTGAATGTACTGTAGACTTTAGATAGCCTTGTAGATCAAATCAAGTAGCCCCCAAGGGCCGGCTTAATTTTTCAAGATAAGCCGGGACTTCAAATAATAATGTTTCAACTTTGCACATGTAGCCCCCAAGGGCCGGCTTAAACTGTGAAGATAAGTCGGGACTTCAAATAGTAATAACTCAATTTTGCACCTGTAGCCCCCAAGGGCCGGCTTAAACTGTTAAGATTAGCCGAGTCTCATTACCATAGTTGTCAATAAAATCCAAGTATATAGCCCCCATGAATCGGCTATAGCCACAATAGTATAGCCGAGTCATCATGAAATTGTCTTTAAAAGAGCAACGTGCATTAGCCCCCAAGTGCCAAGTGAAATACTTGTATTGTGCTTGGGACTTTAAACAAAATTATTGTAATAGCACCTGTCGTTTGCATACTGCAGGCTGAACTCAATGCAAAAGAATCCCAAGTCGCCGACCTTCAAGAAAATATCAAATCTCAACAATCTGAAACTTCCAAGGCCAAATCAGAACTGACAACCGCCTTGGAAGAAATGGAGAAGTTGAAAAATGACTTCAAGGCTGACAGGATAACCTGGGAGTCTGACAAAGCAGCTCTGTTGAAAAGAGCGGAAGAAGCAGAGGCGGCCCTTAAGCCGGTGGCTGAAGAGCTTTCCGGTTTAAAACATCAAATTAACACCATGACCGCCGCTGTCTTTGGTAAGTAACCTTATTCCAATCTGTTACCATACATGTAGTTGAATAATCATTCATCCGGCTTATCAATTTTTTTGGTAATGCAGGCTCCAGAATCGCCCATCTTGGTGCAGACATGCGCATGAAGCTGAAAGCCGCCTATACTCTTATTGAGCAATTGTATACTGGCGCGCAACGAGCTATCTCTGCAGCTTCTCATAAAAAACAACCACCAATTCTTATCAAAGACACGCTGGAAAAGTTGTCTGTATTGCCCCAAAGAGTGGAGGATCTGAAGCTATCAGCTGCTAGAGCCGATGCCATCACTGCGCTAACCCGGGCCAAGGCGTGGCAAGCAGATCTGGACCCAGAAGACTTGGCCAATGGCTGCCCAAGTGTAAAGGAGGATGGGTCTCCCTTCAGTGCTGAGGACTTTGCTGCGATAACAAGAGAAATGCGCCCTCTAGCAAGCAAAGTGGCTGAAGACACGAATCTATCTCATTACCAGGCGGCTTCTAATGCTGATAACAAGGTGAAGGCGCCGGTTCACGACTCCCAGGAGCTTATTCCGCCAATCCGTAAGCACACCTTTGCTCCTGATATTGACCCGTCAACACTTATTGATGATGAAGCTGTGTTCAAAGCTTTGATTGGGATCAATTGGGCCACCTCTGACTTCCAGTCAACGGGTGACGAAGAAGAAGATGAACCGGTGCAAGATGACCCAGAATCCTCTACTCGCCAAGGTCAAGATCATTAATCCAAGGGTCGGCTTATTATCTACCAGTTGGACTACCTTATGCCTCAAAACACTTACTCTTTTGGGCCGTCCAGTGACTTGTAATAGGCTAGTTTGAAAACAATGATCTGCCATGCCATCGTGCATGTTGATTTGCTTAACACTTATGAGCCGTTTGATCTTATCTGACGATCCACCGTTTATGCTCATAATCATTGTCGTCTTTGCTGATCATGTTGTCTTAAACCCTGCATACAAACAGAGAACAAGTGCCTTGCCGGTTTACCCCAAGGTGGGTCATAACACCCCATATGAAAACCACTGGTGACTGCATCGTCCGTAACCAGGGCCGGTTTATCAAAACTTCATATAATCATAACAAAGCAAATATCATACCTGTGATATTTATTCATACTGCCGGCTTACAACGCCGCATGTAGTAAGGGTAACAGCCCAAAGCCTCAGAGCGCAGCGCTCTATGTAATTTTATTCATACTGTCGGCTTACAACGCCATAGACAGCAAAGGGTAACATCCCAAAAACTTAAGAGTATAGAACTCCAAGCATATAATCATCACACACTGGCGACTTAACGTCCAAAGCCAGGCCAGGTTATCAAAGCACCGGATATTTTCAAATATGAATCATAAGATCAAGGCAACATGGCCCGAATCAACTTTCAACCATATATCAATATGGTATAAACAGAAATCACCAAAAAGATTCAAAGTCAATATAAACCAGAAAACCAAGGCATTCAAAGGCTGCCAAGCCTCAACATCAAGTGCTATTCAAGGGCTGCACAGCCACTGAGTTACTCCTTAATTCAAACCTGTAAGCCGGGCCTCACATGACCAATCGCCATTTTAACTTTGAGAAGTTCAGGGTCTTTATAAGATTGACTGTCAAGAGTACGGCGAGTCATTCCAGGATTACCTGGTCGGAGTGGCAAGCATACAAAGGCAGGATAACCTGGATTTTTGGTGAATAGACCTGGCGTCCAAGCCAATTACAAGGGTCAACAAAGCTCTGTTCATTTAACAAGGAGCCCCCAAGTAATATTTTGATCCAGGCGTACAAGCCGGACCGATAGGGTAGTCATAGCTATGCTCAATGAGCAGGAAGCCCCCCAAGTATTTTGCAATCAAGGCGTACAAGCCGGATCAAAAGGGTAATCATAGCTATGCTCAATGAGCAGGAAGCCCCCCAGTGACCTTATGAAGTGACAATAAAGACTCAGATTCTCAGAAATGAAATGATAGAGGCCCTGAATCATCAGGGATGCCGGCTTTATTATACTAACCATAATTTATATATTAGTAAAAGTATGTACATCACAAGAGCCGGTGGCTCAGGTGTAATAAGGCCGAAGATGAGCAATATTCCACGGCCGGTGGGTCTCCTCCTCCGACGTGCGTGAGTCCTTGTGGTCTCGAACATCGATAAGGTAGTGTGACCCGTTGTTCAGATTTTTACTGACCACAAAGGGCCCTTCCCAAGGTGGGGATAGCTTGTGCATATCAGTTTGATCCTGGATGAGCCGGAGCACCAAATCTCCTTCTTGAAAAGTCCTGGTTTTAACCCGGCGACTGTGATAACGACGCAGATCTTGCTGGTAAATCACTAAACGAGCCACCGCAAGGTCACGCTCCTCATCCAAAAGGTCAATAGCATCCTGATGTGCTTTCTCATTATCAGCTTCAACTTAAGCCGCCACGCGGGGCGAGTCGTGACGTATGTCACTAGGGAGAACCGCCTCCGCTCCGTAAACCATGAAGAAAGGCGTGTAACCCGTAGACCTGTTGGGGGTGGTATTGATACTCCAGAGCACTGAGAGCAATTCTTCCACCCAACAACCTGGCGTCCTCGTCAAAGGGACCATAAGCCGGGGTCTGATACCTCTCAAGATTTCTTGATTGGCTCTTTCAGCTTGACCATTAGACTGGGGGTGAGCCACCGATGACACATCAAGCCGAATATGCTCTTGTTGACAGAATTCTTTCATTGCACCCTTAGACAGATTAGTACTATTATCAGTAATGATACTATGAGGGTATCCAAAATGAAAGATCACCTTTTTGATGAATTGAACCACCGTTGCTGCATCACATTTGTTGTCCGGCTCAGCTTCAACCCACTTTGTAAACTTGTCAACAGCTACCAGGAGATGAGTCTTTTTGTCCTTGGACCTTTTAAAAGGCCCAACCATATCCAGCCCCCAGACTGCAAATGGCCAAGTAATTGGAATCATCCTCAATTCTTGAGCCAGCACATGAGCTCGTCTTGAAAATTTCTGACAGCCATCACATCTACTGACCAGATCTTCCGCATCAGCGTGAGCCGTCAGCCAATAAAACCCATGACGAAAAGCTTTAGCAACTAGAGATTTAGAGCCAGCATGATGGCCGCAATCTCCTTCACGAATCTCCCTTAAAATTTCATGGCCCTCCTCAGGAGAAATGCATCGTTGAAACACACCTGTAACACTGCATCTGTGTAGCTCACCATTAACAATAGTCATTGACTTAGACCTCCGGGTTATTTTCCTGGCCAAGGTTTCATCCTCAGGTAACTCGCCCCTGGTCATGTAAGCCAAATATGGAACAGTCCAATCAGGAATAAGATGGAGAGCTGCCACCAACTGTGCCTCCGGGTCAGGAATTGCAAGATCTTCCTCCGTAGGCAATTTAACTGATGGGTTATGCAAAACATCGAGGAAAACATTAGGGGGTACCGGCTTACGTTGAGACCCCAGCCAGCTTAAAGCATCAGCAGCTTCATTTTTCCTGTGATCAACATGCTCCACTTGATAACCTTTGAAATGACCAGCAATAGTATCAACCTCTCGGCGATAAGCCGCCATGAGTGGATCCTTTTAATCCCAAGTTCCTGACACCTGCTGAGCTACCAAGTCTGAGTCGCCAAAACACCTCACCCGGCTTAGATTCATCTCTTTAGCCATCCGAAGACCATGGAGTAAGGCTTCATACTCAGCTGCATTGTTAGTACAAGGGAACATCAACCTTAAAACATAAAAAAAATTATCACCTCCCGGGGAAGTCAATATAACTCCAGCCCCCGAGCCTTCCAATTGCCTGGATCCATCAAAATGAATAGTCCAATATGTGCTATCCGGCTTATCCTCAGGCATCTGCAATTCCGTCCAGTCATTGATGAAATCCACAAGTGCTTGAGACTTTATAGCCGTCCGAGGCATATACTTCAAGCCATGGGGTCCAAGCTCAATGGCCCATTTAGCTACCCGACCTGTGGCTTCTCTGTTTTGAATAATATCCCCCAAGGGAGAAGAACTAACCATAGTGATGGGATGACCGAGGAAATATTGCTTCAACTTGTGGCTAGCCATGAACACGCCGTAAACCAATTTCTGCCAATGTGGGTATCTCTGCTGAGATTCAATGAGCACCTCACTGACATAATAAACCGGCCTTTGAACCGGATACTCCTTGCCTGACTCTTTCCTTTCAACCACAACTGCCACACTGACAGCTCTATTATTTGCAGCCACATATAAAGCAAGGGCTCCTTCTCAATAGGAGCTGCAAGAACCGGCGGTTCAGCCAGCTGTCTCTTAAGCGCCTCAAACGCCTCATTGGCAGCATCACTCCAGACAAAGTTATTTGTCTTCTTCATCATTTGATACAAAGGGATAGCCTTCTCTCCCAGGCGGCTTATAAACCGGCTCAAAGCTGCAATATGACCCGCCAACCGCTGGACGTCATTGAAACATGCCGGCTTAGCCAAAGAAGTGATAGCCTTGATTTTCTCCGGGTTAGCTTCAATGCCTCTCTCAGAAACCAGGAAACCCAATAGTTTGCCTGCTGGCATGCCGAAGATGCACTTGGCCGGGTTAAGCATCATTTTATAGACCCAGAGATTGTCAAAGGTCTCTTTCAAATCATCTATCAAAGTCTCTTTCTTCCTGGATTTCAAAATAATATCATCCACATAGGCGTGAACATTGCATCCAATCTGGTCATGGAGGCAATTCTGAACACACCGTTGGTAAGTCGCCTGGGCACTCTTGAGCCCAAAGGGCATAGACACATAGCAGAAGGCTCCAAAGGGAGTGATGAAAGCTGTCTTCTCCTGGTCCTTAACTGCCATCTTGATCTGATGATAACCAGAGTAAGCATCCAAAAAGCTCAAACGCTCACAACCCGCCGTAGCATCAATAATCTGATCAATACGAGGGAGAGCAAAAGGGTCAGTCGGACAGGCCTTATTAAGGTCTGTATAATCCACACAAATACGCCAAGTGCCGTTTTTCTTAAGCACCAGCACCAGGTTAGCTAACCACTCAGGATGAAAAATATCAATGATGAATCCAACAGCCAAGAGCCGGGCCACTTCTTCACCAATTGCCTTGCGCCTCTCTTCATTGAAACGACAAAGAAACTGCTTGACCGGCTTAAACTTTGGATCAACATTAAGAGTGTGCTCAGCGAGTTCCCTCGGTACACCTGGCATGTCAGAAGGTTTCCATGCAAAGATGTCCCGGTTCTCACGGATGAACTCGATGAGCGCGCTTTCCTATTTCGGATCCATATTAGCACTGATGCTGAACTGCTTAGACGAGTCGCCAGGAACAAAATCGACCAACTTAGTGTCATCTGCCGACTTAAACTTCAACAGGGGGTCATTCTCTGTAGTTGGCTTCTTCAAAGGTGTCATATCCGCCGGGTCAACATTATCTTTATAAAACTTCAACTCCTCGGTGGCACAGGCCGACTCAGCATACGCAGCATCACCCTCTTCACAATCCAGAGCAATCTTCCTATCACCGTGCACCGTGATGGTGCCCTTATGACCCGGCATTTTAAGCTAGAAATAAACATAACAAGGCCGTTCCATGAATTTGGCGTAAGCCGGCCGCCCGAACAAAGCGTGATACGGGCTTTTGATCTTGACCACCTCAAAGGTTAATTTCTCAACTCTGGAATCATGGTCATCTCCAAAGGCTACCTCCAGGGTTATCTTACCCACTGGATACGCCGACTTACCAGGCACCACCCCATGGAAAACAGTAGAAGACATCTTAAGATCTTTGTCAGTCAAATTCATACGACGAAAAGTATCATAGTAAAGGATATTGATACTACTGCCCCCATCCATGAGCACTTTTGTAAGCTTATATCCTCCTACCTGAGGAGCCACCAAAAATGCCAATTGACCTGGATTGTCAACCCGGGGCGGGTGATCCTTACGGCTCCATACGATAGGCTGCTCAGACCACCTCAAATAACGAGGTACTGCCGGCTCAACTGAGTTCACCGCCCGCTTATGGATTTTCTGATCTCGTTTGCAAAGACTTGTAGTGAACACATGATATTGACCACTATTCAATTGCTTTGGATTGCTTTGATAACCAGACTGCTGCTGCTGATTCCCTTGGCCAGATTGTTGATTAAAACCGCCTTGATTGCCTTCGCCCTGAAAACCAGAACTTGAACCGCCACCTCCAAATCCAGGTCCATGAGAGTCGGATCATGAACTGCCATGCGGGCCATGATTATTCTGGAAAAAATTAGAGTTTCTATACTCCCTCATGATGAAGCAATCCTTCCACAGATGTCTGGCCGGCTTTTCCTGGGTTCCGTGCTTTGGGCAAGGCTGATTCATCATGGCCTCAAGGTTGAACTTTGGCCCTCCAAACCGGGGCGCTGACGTTTTCTCCTTACGACGCTAGTTATTATTCTGCGCATTGGTGTTAGCCACAAAGTCTAAACCGCCGTCAGCCTTGCGCTTACCATTGCCACCTTGACCTGCCGTGTTATGTTGTCCCTTTGTATTGCCACTCTTTTTCCCTTTACCAGCTTTCTCCTCATCAGAATCAGGGTATTTAGTGCTATCAGAGTCGGCATATTTGATGAGAGCCGCCATGAGCTCCCCCATATCATTACAATTGTGCTTAAGCCGCCCCAATTTCTTCTTAAGGGGAAGAAAACGGCAATTCTTCTCCAACATCAGGACTGCTGAACCGTCGTTGATACTGTCCGATGAGTGTATAACAGCTGAGATCCGGCGCACCCAATTGGTTGTTGACTCACTTTCACCTTGGACGCAAGAGTCCAAATCCAGAATCGACATAGGCTGCTTGCACGTGTCTTTAAAATTTTGAATAAAACGCGCTTTCAACTCTGCCCATGATCTGATGGAGTTAGCGGGTAGCCCTTTTAACCAAGTACGAGCCGGCCCATCCAACATCATGGTGAAATACTTAGCACATGCAGCATCACTAACATCCAACATCTCCATAGCCATCTCATAGCTTTCAATCCAAGCCTCCGGGGGTTGATCCGCCGTGTAGTTAGGCACCTTACGGGGGCCCTTGAAATCCTTAGGCAAGCGCTCGTTGCGTAGAGCCGGCACTAAACATGGCACGCCCAAGGTTCTAGAAGTCACCCCTGTCTCCATAGACGTTGACGGATAAACCGGAGGTTGCTATTAAGCCGCCAATTGAGCTGCCAGCTCAGCCTCACGCCGCGCCCTACCCTGGTCCACTAAAGCCTGAGCATCATTACCAGCACGCGGTGGGTCAGGCCTACGAGGCTGATTGCGATGCCGCTCACTGCTCGATACAGCTGGTTCATCGATGTGTCTGCTATAACTCCGGCTTGGACGCGGGGTCGAGTGAATCCGTTCACGACTGTATGAATAAGCCGCCTGTTGAGCCACGGCCATCTGAAGAAGTTCTCCGGCTCGCCGTATTTCCATCACCGCTGGCGACTCATCCTGAACTGGGAGAGCCGCCAATCGAGTAGCCGCAGCTATCATGTTATCCAGAGGATTAGAATAATGACCCGGGGGCGTCGGAACATGCTGAGGAGGGGTCAAATTCAAACGTGGGGGGTCTGCAGCACGTGGCTGAACCGGTGCTCCCGCCGACGGAGCCTCAACGGCCCGATCCACCACAGGCGGGTTACTGGTTCCTGCCCCAGGCGTGTTGAAAAGGTTTCTCGCATCGTAAACCGGGGGTAAACGACTCACATGCCTTCTGTTAAAGACAGCGTTTGATGCGTCCCAGTCCAAGCTTAGGTGAAAATTTTCTGCTTGAAGCCGTTCTGCCTCCCTCTCCAAGGCGGCTCGCTCCGTCGCCATTCGGGTGTTCTCAGCGTTTAGATCCTCCTTTGCTTGAGCTATCTCATCACGTAACTTTTCAACGTCCACATTATGTTGCGTTTGGTTCACCGGGGTCACCTCCACCGTTAACAACATTGCCAGAGCCTCCAACAGTTCAGATAAAACTTGAGCCGGTGGGCGCACAGGACCTCCTGCCCCAGCTGCCGTTGCCATTGCTGAACCGAAGATCATTGCCGCCGCAGTTGAAGAATTCTGCCCTGGCTGTGTACCGGCCATGAAGATTGTAACCCGGTTTGGCGGCTCATAGGGGTCCAGAATACTGTCGCCATCGGAACAGCCCCCAAGCCCACCATCCTGAACTTGATACATGGAGTTGGTCTCACCGGTTGAGGACTCATCGCCTGAATAGACGGCCGTCTCACCACCGGACTCAGATCCTCCTTCCAGATCTACTCCTTGAGTAAAGCCAACAAAGACATGCTTCGGGGCGGCTTGAACCTTGGCGGGTCGCGCGCGCTGAGCCGTCTCGACGATGTCGGCGCAGGTGTCCGGCTCAGCTTCCGACTCACCAATCTTGCCGATGAAGACATGAATTCCGCCGAAGGGGACCCGGTACCCGTACTCGATTGAGCCGGCCTCGGGGCCCCAGCCCGCGTCGTCGATGTAGAGCTTGCCGTGACGACTCTTAGTCATCCGGCCCACAGCATATCCCTTGAGCCCTGCGAAGCTGCCCTTCAAGAACTCAAAACCACCGTGCACTGGCCCCACAGTGGGCGCCAACTGTCGTGGAATTGTCACGGCAGATGCCCTAGCATGAGGACTTAGGTGTGGAGCCATTGCCCCGTAGTTAGCTTGAAGGGGTTAAACGGGACAAAGGACAGGGAGAGTTTTTACCCAGGTTCGGCCCCTCTCAATGAGGTAAAGGCCTACTCCTGCTTTAGGTTGTATTGCTTGGGTTTCGATTACCAGGGAGTGAATACGCTTGACCTAGTTCTCGACTTATTGTTTCTTGCCTTAACCTGCCGCCGGCTCACCCCTTTATATACACAGGTTGATGCCCGGCGGCTTACAGAGTCTCGGCTGGCTCATACGCAACGTGTCCGGCTCAGTGACCAAACTAAACTTTCCTTAACATACAAGTTAAACATATGGCGGTTTATGCCCGTGGGCCTCAAGCCGCCTCCGGGTCTTGGGCCTTCAGTAAGCTTGCTTCATGAACCACCATCTTCAACATCTTCTTGGGCCTTCTCATTATGAACCGCCAGTGGTATGACCCGGCCCCTCCTGGGAGGGTTATACCCAATAGTTATATCCCCAACAATTACCGTACCACTCTGGTGCGGAACGTGCTCTGGTCGACCTATGAGTTCCAGTAGTAACTTGATCCAAAGTTTCATCATCATCATCATTAGCTTCCTCTCCAGTTGGTGTAGGCATCACGGGAACGGTTTTATCTGATGTGTTACTTTCCAATTCGAGAGAAGGTATAATTACCTCATCAAGTTCTACTTTCCTCCCACTCACTTCTTTCGAGAGAAACTCCTTCTCTAGAAAGGATACATTCCTGGCAACAAAGACCTTGCCTTCGGATCTGTGGTAGAAGGTGTACCCAATAGTTTCCTTAGGGTATCCTATGAAGACGCACTTCTCCAATTTGAGTTCGAGCTTATTAGGTTGAAGCCTTTTGACATAAGTGTCGCATCCCCAAACTTTAAGAAATGATAGCTTATTTTCTTGCCAAACCATAGTTCATACGGTGTCGTCTCAACGGATTTAGACGGTGCCCTATTTAACATGAATGCGGCTGTCTCTAATGCATAACCCCAAAAGGATTGTGGTAAATCGGTAAGAGACATCATAGAATGCACCATATCTAATAAAGTACGGTTACGACGTTCGAACACATCATTACGCTGTGGTGTTCCAGGTGGCGTGAGTTGTGAAACAATTCCACATTGTTTTAAATGAAGGCCAAACTCGTAACTCAAATATTCGCCTCTGCGATCAGATCGTAGAAACTTTATTTTCTTGTTACGATGATTCTCTACTTCACTCTGAAATTCCTTGAACTTTTAAATGTTTTCGACTTGTGTTTCATCAAGTAGATATATCCATATCTACTCAAATCATCTGTGAAGGTCAAAAAATAACGATACCCGTCACATGCCTCAACACTCATCGGACCGCATACATTGGAATGTATTATTTCCAATAAGTCATTAGCTCGCTCCATTGTTTCGGAGAATGGAGTTTTAGCCATCTTGCCCATGAGGCATAGTTCGCAAGTATCAAATGATTCATAATCAAGTGATTCCAAAAGTCCATCCGCATGGAGTTTCTTCATGCGCTTTACACCAATATGACCTAAACGGCAGTGCCACAAGTATGTTGCACTATCATTATCAACTTTGCATCTTTTGGCATCAATATTATGAATATGTGTATCACTACGATCGATATTCAACTAGAATAGACCATTCATCAAGGGTGCATGACCATAAAAGATATTACTCATATAAACAGAACTACCATTATTCTCTGATTTAAATGAATAACCATCTCGCAATAAACAAGATCCAGATATAATGTTCATGCTCAACGCTGGCACCAAATAACAATTGTTGAGGTCTAAAACTAATCCCGAAGGTAGATGTAGAGGTAGCGTGCCGACGGCGATCACATCAACCTTGGAACCATTCCTGACGCGCATCGTCACCTCGTCCTTGGCTAATCTTCGTTTATTCTGTATCTCCTGTTTCGAGTTGCAAATATGAGCAACGGAACCAGTATCAAATACCCAGGCGCTACTACAAGCATTAGTAAGGTACACATCAATAACATGTATATCAAATATACCTTTGTTCACTTTGCCATCCTTCTTATCCGCCAAGTATTTTGGGCAGTTCCGTTTCCAGTGACCATTCCCATTGTAGTAGAAGCACTCAGTTTCAGGGTTGGGTCCAGCTTTGGGCTTCTTCACGGGAGCGGCAACTTGCTTGCCATTCTTCTTGAAGTTCCATTTCTTTCCCTTGCCCTTTTTCTTGAAACTAGTGGTCTTGTTAACCATCAACACTTGATGCTCCTTCTTGATTTCTACCTCCGCGGCCTTAAGCATTGCGAAGAGCTTGGGAATCGTTTTCGTCATCCCTTGCATATTATAGTTCATCACAAAGCCTTTGTAGCTTGTGGTAGTGACTGAAGAACTCTATCAATAACACTCTCAACTGGAAGATCAATTCCCAACTGAGTCAAGTGGTTATGATACCCAGACATTTTGAGTATGTGTTCACTGACATAACTATTCTCCTCCATCTTGCAGCTATAGAACTTGTTGGAGACTTCATATCTCCCAACCCAGGCATAAGCTTGAAATATCAACTTCAGCTCTTGGAACATCTCATATGCTCTGTTACATTCAAAACGTCTTTGAAGTCACGGTTCTAAGCCGTAATGCATGGCACACTGAACTATTGAGTAGTCATCAGATCGAGTCTGCCAGACATTCATAACATCTGCAGTAGCTCCTGCAGCAGGTCAGTCACCTAGCGGTGCATCAAGGACATAATTCTTCTGTGCAGCAATGAGGATAATCCTCAAGTTACGGACCCAGTCCGTGTAGTTGCTACAATCATCTTTCAACTTAGCTTTCTCTAGGAACGCATTAAAATTCAGGGGAACGGTAGCACGGGCCATTGATCTACAACATAGATATGCAAAACTATTAAGACTAAGTTCATGATAAATTAAGTTCAATTAATCAAATTACTAATGAACTCCCACTTAAATAAACATCCCTCAAGTTATCTAAGTGATACATGATCCAAATCAACTAACCCATGTCCGATCATCACGCGAGATGGGGTAGTCATTAATGGTGAACATCTCTATGTTGATCATATCTACTATACAACTCATGTTCGACCTTTCGGTCTCCAGTGTTGTAAGACCATGTCTGTACATGCTAGGCTCGTCAAGTTTAACCCAAGTATTCTGCATCTACAAAATTGTCTTACACCCGTTGTATGTGAACGTAGAGTCTATCACACCTGATCATTACGAGGTCCTTCTAAACGATGAACTTTGGCAACGGTGCATACTCGGGGAGAACACTTTATCTTGAAATTTAGTGAAGGGATCATCTTATAATGCTACCGTCGTTCTAAGCAAAATAAGATGCATAAAGGATAAACATCACATGCAATCAAAAATATGTGACATGATATGGCCATCATCATCTTGTGCTTTTGATCTCCATCTCCAAAGCATCGTCATGATCTCCATCGTCACTGGCTCGACACCTTGATCTCCATCGTTGCGTCGGGGTCGTCTCGCCAACTATTGCTTCTACAGCTATTGCTAACGCATAGCGATAAAGTAAAGCAATTACATGGCGCTTGCATTTCATACAAGAATTTGGAGACAACCCTAAGGCTCCTGCCGGTTGTCGATATTACAAAACATGATCATCTCATACAACAACTTATATCACATCACGTCTTGACCATATCACATCACAACATGCCCCGCAAAAACAAGTTAGACGTCCTCTACTTTATTGTTGCAAGTTTTATGTGGCTGCTACGGGCTTCTAGCAAGAACCGTTCTTAACTACGCAAAAACCACAACAGCGATTATCAAGTTTGCTGTTTTAACCTTCTTCAAGGACCAGCCGTAGTCAAATTCGATTCAACTAAAGTAGGAGAAACAGACACCCGCCAGCCACCTTTATGCAAAACAAGTTGCATGTCAGTCGGTGGAACCGGTCTCATGTGCGTGGACATGTAAGGTGGGTCCGGGCCGCTTCATCCCACCATACCGCCGAATCAAAATAAGACGTTGGTGGTAAGTAGTATGACCATCACCGCCCATAACTCCTTTGTGTTCTACTCGTGCATATCATCTACGCATAGACCTGGCTCGGATGCCACTGTTGGGGAACGTTGCATGGAAAGCAAAAAAATTCTACGCACACGCAAGATCTATCCATTGAGATGCATAGCTAGGAGAGGGGAAGAGCATCTTCATACCCTTGAAGATCACTAAGCGGAAGCATTTATCAAAGCGGTTGATGTAGTCATACACCTTCACGATCCATCCCGATCAAGTACCGAATGTACGGCACCTCTGCGTTCTGCACATGTTCAGCTCGATGATGTCCTCGCCTTCTCGATCCAGCAAGAGAGGCAAAGTAGTAGATGAGTTCCGGCAGCACGACGGCGTGGTGATGGTGGTGGTGAAGAACAATCTCCGTAGGGCTTCACCAAGCACAACGGAAACTACGACGGAGGATAAACTAGAGGGGACGGGGTTGCCGGCACATGGCTTGGTGATTCTTAATCTATCCCGGGTGCTAGCCCTACCCCTCTATTTATATATTGAGCTCTGTGGTCGAAACTTGGAGAAAGAGCCTCCTCAAAGTCGGTTTTGCCGCAAGGCAAGAGTCCTACTCGGACTCAAAGACCAGACGCCAGGGTCCTTGGCGTCTGGCCCCAGACACCAGGGTCCCTGGCGTCTGGCCCTTCGCCTCCGCAAAACTTCCTTTTGCTCCTTCCAAAAACCTCGTGGGCTTTACCCCTTGGCCCAAATAAAGTGTTCTCGTACCCGAACATTCTGGGAAACATCTGAAACCACTTCCGGTGAATTCCGGAACCCTTCCGGAGACCAAACACTATTATCCTAATGACCCACAAGTATAGGGGATCAATCGTAGTCCTTTCGATAAGTAAGAGTGTCAAACCCAACGAGGAGCAGAAGGAAATGACAAGCGGTTTTCAGTAAGGTAATGTCTGCAAGCACTGAAATTGTAAGTAGCGAGTTGTTTAATAGCAAGATAATTTGTAACGAGCAAGTAACAATAGTAGTAACAACAGTGCAGCAAGGTAGCCCAATCCTTTTGAGGCAAAGGACAGGCCAAAATGGTCTCTTATGATAAGCAAAGTGTTCTTGAGGGTACACGGGAATTTCATCTAGTCACTTTCATCATGTTGGTTCGATTCTTGTTCGCTACTTTGATAATTTGGTATGTGGGTGGACCGGTGCTTAGGTGTTGTTCTTACTTGAACAAACCTCCTACTTATGATTAAACCCCTCGCAAGCATCCACAACTATGAGAAAAGTATTAAGAATAAATTCTAACCATAGCATTAAACTTTTGGATCCAATCGGTCCCTTATGGAATAGCGCATAAACTAGGGTTTAAGCTTCTGTCACTCTCGCAACCCATCATCTAATAACTACTCCACAATGCATTCCCTTAGGCCCAAATATGGTGAAGTGTCATGTAGTAGACGTTCACATGACACCACTAAGGGAATCACAACATACATATCATCAAAATATCGAACACATATCAAGTTCACATGATTACTTGCAACATGATTTCTCCTGTGACCTCAAGAACAAAAGTAACTACTCACAAATGATAATCATGCTCAAGATCAGAGGGGTATTAAATAGCATAATGGATCTGAATATATAATCTTCCACCAAATAAACCATATAGTAATCAACTACAAGATGTAATCAACACTACTAGTCACCCACAAGCACCAATCTATAGTTCCGGCACAAAGATTGAACACAAGAGATGAACTAGGGTTCGAGAGGAGATGGTGTTGTTGAAGATGTTGATGGAGATTGTTCTCCCCAAGATGGGAGAGTTGTTGGTGATGATGATGACGATGATTTCCCCCTCCGGGAGGGAAGTTCCCCCGGCGGAATCGCTCCGCCGAAGGGCAAAAGTGCTCCTGCCGAAGTTCACCTCGAGACGGTGGCGCTTCATCCCGAAAGTCCTCTCCTGATTTTTTCTAGGTCAAAATGACTTATATACCAGAAGATGGGCACCAGAGGTGGGCTGGGCTGAGCACAACCCACCAGGGTGCGCCTAGGGGGCCTGGCGCGCCCTGGTGTCTTGTGCTCACCAGGTGGCCCCCCTCCGGTAGTTATTTGCTCCAGTATTTCTTATTTATTCCATAAAAAATCCTCGTGAAGTTTCAGCTCATTTGGAGTTGTGCAGAATAGGTAGCCTGACGTAGCTTTTTCAGGTCCAGATTTCCAGCTGCCGGAATTCTCCCTCTTTGTGTATACCTTGCATATTATGAGAGAAAAGGCATTAGAATTACTCCAAAAAGCATTATTATGCATAAAAACATTATAAATAGCAGTAGGTAAACATGATGCAAAATGGACGTATCAACTCCCCCAAGCTTAGACCTCGCTTGTCCTCAAGCGAAAACCAAAATCGAAAAACATGTCCACATGCTTAGAGAGAGAGGTGTCGGTAAAAACAAAATACGGACATAGAAGCATCATGTAATTTATTATAACAGCAACAAACTTTAACATAAAACTTTCATCATAGAACTTTTATCATAGACTTCTCATGAATAAGTAACAATTAGTCACAACATCGAAGTATAAAGCATAAACTTTATTGGAAACCAACAAACTATGTTCTCAGTCAACTTTGCAACTACAATTCATCATCTTTTCAGGAAGGGTCATGTATCGGAGCCTTTAGGCAAGTCCACATACTCAACCATCATATAGTCTTCCATGATTGCTAACACTCACCGCGTACGCATGAGCAAAACATTTCAACCGGACATATAGAAAGATAGGGGCTTATAGTTTCGCCTCCCAACGTATTCACCTCGAGGGTGATGTCAACAATAATAACTCATGCTACCCAAATTCAACTGGATATATGTGCCTAGATCTTTCCTCACCACATGATGCTTGCCAAAAGAGAAAATAAAAAGGAATAGAGAGAAGAACTTTGACTCTTGCATGAAAGTGAATACATAAAAGTAAAAGGTAGGTCCTTCACAGAGGGAAGCGGAGGTTGCCATGCACTTTTTGTTTGTATGCTCAATCACTTAGTGCAAGAGAACGTCACGTTATATTGCCCCTTGTGATAGCAACCTTTATTATGCAGTCTGTCGCTTTTATTCTTCGCCATCACAAGTTCGTACAACGCTCAATTTTCTCTTACACTAAATGATCCAACACTTTTAGAAGCAATTTTTATTGCCTTATTGCACCGATGACAACTTACTTGAAGGATCTTACTCAATCCATAGGTATGTATGGTGGACTCTCAAAACAAGATTTTTGTTTAAGGGTTTTTGGATGCACAAGTAGTATCTCTACTTGGTGCGAAATTTTTGGCTAGCAAAGATAGGGGGCAAGCACCACATGTTGAAGAATCTATGACAATATAACTTCTATGTGAATATGAACAAACATAAATCATTATGTTGTCTTCCTTGTCCAACGTCAACAATTTTGGCATATTATATTTTGATGGGTGCTCACAATCACAAAAGATTTCCAAGATAGTGTATTTGCGTGTGAATCTTCTCTTCCCTTATTAATTCTTTCATGAATTGCTTCATTGACCAATACTATGTTTGTCAATCTACAATAAAATTTTCTACTTATACTCTTCCTTGTGTGATGTCATTACTTACCATAAGATTAGCATACGATCTTTTTTCATTTATTTCCTTTCTTTTTATTGAAACATGAAAGTAAAGAAAGTAAAACTCAAACTAAACTTTATTATATATCTCGCACACGATTACAAGGATAGATCACTAAGCAAACTCTCAAAAAGAAAGGATCGAACTAAAGTTTTATTCATCTAAAGCAAAAGATAACCATGGATCAAACTAAGAAAAGTAAAGGCAAAGGATAGTGAAGGTGATACGATATCGGGGCACCTCCCCCAAGCTTGGCGGAAGCCAAGGGGAGTGCCCATACCCGATACTTAATTTTCTTTTGGTGATGAAGAAGGAGGTGGTGGTGATGAAGTGGTAGCGATCTTGTCCAATATATCTCTGAGTGCCTCACTTAAACTGTGAATCTCCCGAAGAGCTTGATGAAGCAACTCAGTGTTCTTCTCTACTTTAGCCATGATATGCTTATTTTTTGGACCCCAAGAGTTTGTCCCTGCATTGCTTTCTCTTGGACAAGATATGTCCCAATTGGACGGTATATGCACACGAGGAGTGTTTTCGAACCCATAGTTATGAATCAAATTGTGAAAATTGTTATGATGTAACCTGTGTAATGGCCTCCTGGAAGGGAGTTATTCTTGTACTTCAGATCTCTCGCGATTGTTTGATGATCTCATGGCTTGATGAGGATTAGGACGGGTGGAGATACCAGCTAGTGTGCCTCTCTCGGAAGCCGGAGGGTGAACTCCGAGGGAATTCCCTTCATCTTCCTCCATAGCAACCTCCTGAACTCGCTCCCCCTCTAGCTCCTCCTGCAGCAATCCTGCATCATCTTCTCCATTGTTGGAAGAGGGGGAAGACATGATGCCTGGCTTAACAGATCTGACCGAAAACAGCAAGAAAAGAAAACAGAAGATTTCTCCGCGATACGGAGGTCAATAGGTTCGGGGGGTATATAAAGATTTTTTATCTTGGGCAACAAGCAAACGAAAGAAAAACGGAGTCCGGAAGGTACCCGTGGTGGGCACAACCCACCTGGGCGCGCTTGGCAAGCCAGGCGCGCCCTGGTGTCTTGTGCCCACCAGGATCACCTTCCTGGTAGTTTCTTATTTTCCTAATTTTCTAAATATTCCAAAACTGACAAAAAATATTTTTGCGGATTTTTCAGAGTTCGTTTACTTACCGTATCACATACCTCCCTTTTTCACGATTCTGGAGTGTTTCGGAAGGTTTCTTTTATGT
This sequence comes from Thinopyrum elongatum, assembly GCA_011799875.1. Lineage (NCBI taxonomy): Eukaryota > Viridiplantae > Streptophyta > Magnoliopsida > Poales > Poaceae > Thinopyrum > Thinopyrum elongatum. Next base: position 303,727,012 of record CM022301.1, read on the forward strand.
GTTCTTCCGGTGTCATGGTTTGGATAAAATTACTTTCAACATTAATGGGCGTACCTGAGATATAATGTTTTATTCATTGCCCATTAACAACCTTCGGGTTAGTACCTTCGGCATTATTTATTTTGATAGCTCCAGATCGATAAACCTCCTCGATAACATAGGGTCCTTCCCATTTGGAGAGGAGTTTTCCTGCAAAGAATCTGAAACGAGAGTTGTACAAAAGAACATATTCTCCAACTTTGAACTCATGCTTTCGGATTCTTTTATCATGCCATCTTTTAACTTTTTCTTTAAATAACTTGGCATTTTCATAAGCTTGGGTTCTCCATTCATCTAATGAGCTAATATCAAATAACCTCTTTTCACCAGCAAGTATGAAATCATAGTTGAGTTCTTTAATTGCCCAATATGCTTTATGTTCTAACTCAAGAGGCAAATGACAAGCTTTTCCATAAACCATTTTATAAGGAGACATACCCATAGGATTTTTATATGCTGGTCTATAAGCCCAAAGTGCATCATCTAATTTCTTAGACCAATTCTTTCGAGACCTATTGATAGTCTTTTGTAAGATTAATTTTATTTCTCTATTGCTAAGTTCAACTTGACCACTAGACTGAGGATGATAGGGCGATGCAATTCTATGGTTAACATCATACTTGGCAAGCATTTTACGGAAAGCACCATGAATAAAGCGTGAACCACCATCAGTCATTAAATATCTAGGGACTCCAAATCTTGGGAAAATAACTTCCTTAAGCATTTTAATAGAGGTGTTGTGATCAGCACTACTAGTTGGAATAGCTTCTACACACTTAGTAACAAAATCAACAGCAACCAAAATATGAGTATACCCATTAGAGGAAGGAAAAGGTCCCATGTAATCAAATCCCCAAACATCAAATGGTTCAACAGCAAGAGAATAATTCATAGGCATTTCTTGACGCTTACCGATATTACCTATTCTTTGACATTCATCACAAGATAAGACAAACTTACGGGCATCCTTGAAGAGAGTAGGCCAATAAAACCCAGATTGCAATACCTTATGAGCAGTTCTGTCTCTCGCATGATGTCCTCCATAAGCTTCGGAGTGACATTTCCGTAGGATTTGTTCCTGTTCATGGTCTGGTACACAACGTCTAATAATACCATATACCCCTTCTTTATAAAGATGTGGTTCATCCCAAAAGTAATGTCTTAAATCATAGAAGAATTTTTTCTTTTGTTGGTATGTGAAGCTAGGTGGTATGTATTTAGCAACAATATAATTAGCATAGTCAGCATACCAAGGAGTGTTATGAGAAACATTTATTGAAGCTAACTGTTCATCAGGAAAGCTATCATTAATAGGTTGTGGGTCATCAAGAATATTTTCAAGCCTAGACAGGTTATCATCTACGGGGTTCTCAGCTCCCTTTCTATTAGTGATATGTAAGTCAAATTCTTGTAGCAAGAGAACCCACCTAATGAGTCTAGGTTTAGCATCTTTCTTTTCCATAAGATATTTTATAGCAGCATGATCGGTGTGAACAGTCACTTTAGAATCAACAATGTAGGATCTAAATTTATCACAAGCAAACACAACTGCGAAAAATTCTTTTTCAGTAGTAGCATAATTTCGTTGGGCACTGTCTAGAGTTTTACTAGCATAATGGATAACATTTAGTTTCTTATCAACTCTTTGTCCTAGAACAGCACCAACAGCATAATCACTAGCATCACACATAATTTCAAAAGGCAAGTTCCAGTCAGGTGGTTGAACAATAGGTGCAGTAATTAAGGCTTTCTTGAGTGTTTCAAAGGCTTCTAAACAATCATCATCAAAAACAAAAGGAATATCCTTTTGCAAAAGGTTTGTAAGAGGCCTAGAAATTTTAGAAAAGTATTTGATAAATCTCCTATAGAAACCAGCATGACCAAGGAAACTACGAATACCTTTGATATCTTTAGGACATGGCATTTTCTCAATTGCATCAACCTTGGCTTTATCCACCTCAATACCTCTTTCAGAAATTTTATGGCCCAAAACAATACCTTCATTAACCATAAAGTGGCACTTCTCCCAATTCAAGACAAGATTTGTTTGCTCACATCTCTGCAAAACTGGATCAAGATTGCTTAAACAATCATCAAAAGACTTCCCATAAATAGAAAAGTCATCCATGAAAACCTCAACAATCTTTTCACAAAAATCAGAGAATATAGCAGTCATACATCTTTGAAAGGTAGCAGGTGCATTGCATAAACCAAAAGGCATACGTCTATAAGCATAAGTTCCAAAAGGACAAGTAAAAGTGGTCTTTTCTTGATCAGGCTGAGAAACAGGTATTTGTGAAAAGCCAGAATATCCATCAAGGAAGAAAAAATGTGTGTGCTTAGATAATCTTTCTAGCATTTGATCAATAAAGGCAAAGGATAATTATCTTTTCTAGTTGCTTTGTTTAATTTTCTAAAATTAATTACCATTCTATAGCCTGTGACAATTCTTTGTGGAATAAGTTCATTCTTATCATTAGGAACAACAGTAATACCTCCCTTCTTAGGGACACAATGAACAGGACTTAGCCATCTACTATCAGCTATAGGATAGATTATACCTACTTCCAGGAGTTTCAATATTTCCGTCCTTACCACTTCTTTCATCTTCGGATTTAATCGACGTTGGTGATCAACAACGGGTTTAGCATCAGGTTCCATATTAATTTTGTGCTGACATAGAGTGGGACTAATGCCCTTAAGATCATCTAGAGTATATCCAATAGCAGCTTGGTGCTTCCTTTGAACTTTCAATAATCTTTCTTCTTCATGTTCTGAAAGGTTAGTACTAATAATAACAGGATATATCTTTTTCTCATCAAGATAAGCATATTTCAAAGTGTCTGGCAATTGTTTTAATTCAAACACAGGATCACCTTTAGGTGGAGGAGGACCTCCTAGAGTTTCAATAGGCAGATTGTGTTTAAGCACAGGTTGTTGTTCGAACAAGATTCTATCTATTTCATTTCTTTCATGCATATGCAAATCATTTTCATGACCTAGCAAATATTGCTCTAAAGGATCAGTAGGAGGTACAGCAATAGAAGCAAGACCAATAATTTCATCCTTACTAGGCAAATCTTTCTTATGAGGTTTTCTACTAAACTTAGAAAAATTAAACTCATGAGACTCATCACCAAAGCTAACACCAACAGTTTGTTTCTCACAATCTATTTTAGCATTAACGGTGTTCAAGAAAGGTCTACCAAAGATGATGGGACAAAAGTCATCTTGTGGGGAATGAAGAACAAGAAAATCAGTAGGGTATTTTACTTTCCCACACAAGACTTTAACATCTCTAACAATCCCAAGTGGTGTGATGGTGTCTCTATTAGCAAGTTTAATAGTAACATCTATGTCTTATATCTCAGCGGGTGCTATGTCATTCATAATTTCTTGATATAAGGTAAAAGGAATAGCACTTACGCTAGCACCTATGTCACATAAACCATGATAACAGTGATCTCCTATTTTAACTGAGACAACTGGCATGCCAACAATGGGTCTATGTTTATCTTTCCCATCGGGTTTGGCAATTCTAACAGCTTCACCAACGAAGTAAATAACATGCCCATCAATATTATCGACCAAGAGATCCTTAACCATAGCAACACTAGGTTCTACCTTGATTTGTTCATCTGGTTTAGGTGTTCTAATATAACTTTTATTGACCACAGTTGAGACTTTAGCATGTTCCTTCATCCTGACAGGGAAAGGTGTTTTTTCAATATAAGCAGTAGGAACAACTGGGTCAACATTGTAGATAATTGTTTCATCTTTAGCTATTACCGGTTCTTTAATTTCTTCTTTAATAGGTGGGTGATATTTAAACCACTTCTCCTTAGGGAGATTGACATGAGTAGCAAAAGATTCACAAAAGGAGGCTACTATCTCAGAGTCAAGTCCATATTTAGTGCTAAACTTTTGAAAAGCATCGGTATTCATAAAAGATTTAACACAATCAAACTTAAGCTCAATACCTGACTCTTTACCTTCGTCGAGTTCCCAATCTTCAGAGTTGCATTTAATTCTTTCTAAAAGATCCCACCGAAATTCAATAGTCTTCTTCATAAAGGAACCAGTACAAGAAGTATCGAGCATGGATTGATCATTACGAGAAAGCCGAGCATAAAATTTTTGAATAATAATTTCTCTTGAGAGCTCATGGTTGGGGCATGAATATAACATTGACTTAACCCTCCCCCAAGCTAGAGTGATACTTTCTCCTTCACGAGGCCAAAAATTATATATATAATTCCGATCACGATGAACTAGATGCCTAGGATAATTTTTTTGATGGAATTCCAATTTCAACCGATTCCAATTCCAAGATCCAATATCATCGCATAGCCTATACCATTACAATGCTTTTCCCTTCAAAGATAAAGGGAAAACCTTCTTCTTAGCTTCATCTCTGGGTAACCTGCAAGCTTAAACAATCCACAAATTTCAACCACATATATCAAGTGCATATCAGGATGTTCAGTTCCATCTCCTGCATAAGGATTAGCTAGCAGTTGTTCTATCATACCCGAAGGAATTTCATATTCAATATTTTTAGTAGGTGAAGTAGGTTGAGGGGCATCTAATTGTCGTTCTGGTCAAGGTGAAGATACCCCAAACAAACCCCTCAAAGGATTGCTCTCCATAGTAACAAGTGACAATAAATTTCAGCACGTAGTAATAATTTTTCCTTACCAATTTCCACTTACCAAGAGCTCTTCACTCCCCGGCAATGGCACCAGAAAAGAGCCTTGATGACCCACAAGTATAGGGGATTAATCGTAGTCCTTTCGATAAGTAAGAGTGTCGAACTCAGCGAGGAGCAGAAGGAAACGACAAGCGGTTTTCAGTAAGGTAATGTCTGCAAGCAATGAAATTGTAAGTAGCGAGTAGTTTAATACCAAGATAATTTGTAACGAGCAAGTAACAATAGTAGTAACAATAGTGCAGCAAGGTAGCCCAATCCTTTTGAGGCAAAGGACAGGCCAAAATGGTCTCTTATGATAAGCAAAGTGTTCTTGAGGGTACACGGGAATTTCATCTAGTCACTTTCATCATGTTGGTTCGATTCATGTTCGCTGCTTTGATAATTTGGTATGTGGGTGGACCGGTGCTTAGGTGCTGTTCTTACTTGAACAAACCTCCTACTTATGATTAACCCCCTCGCAAGCATCCACAACTATGAGAAAAGTATTAAGAATAAATTCTAACCATAGCATTAAACTTTTGGATCCAATCAGTCCCTTACGGAATAGCGCATAAACTAGGGTTTAAGCTTCTGTCACTCTCGCAACCCATCATCTAATAACTACTCCACAATGCATTCCCTTAGGCCCAAATATGGTGAAGTGTCATGTAGTAGATGTTCACATGACACCACTAAGGGAATCACAACATACATATCATCAAAATATCGAACACATATCAAGTTCACATGATTACTTGCAACATGATTTCTCCCGTGACCTCAAGAACAAAAGTAATTACTCACAAATGATAATCATGCTCAAGATCATAGGGGTATTAAATAGCATAATGGATCTGAACATATAATCTTCCACCAAATAAACCATATAGTAATCAACTACAAGATGTAATCAACACTACTAGTCACCCACAAGCACCAATGTATAGTTCCGGTACAAAGATTGAACACAAGAGATGAACTAGGGTTTGAGATGAGATGGTGCTGTTGAAGATGTTGATGGAGATTGTTCTCCCCAAGATGGGAGAGTTGTTGGTGATGATGATGACGATGATTTCCCCCTCCGTGAGGGAAGTTCCCCCGGCGGAATCGCTCCGCCGGAGGGCAAAAGTGCTCCTGCCCAAGTTCCACCTCGAGACGGCGGCGCTTTGTCCCGAAAGTCCTTTCCTGATTTTTCTAGATCAAAATGACTTATATACCAGAAGATGGGCACCGGAGGTGGGCTGCACTGAGCACAACCCACCAGGGCGCGCCTGGGGGGCCTGGCGCGCCCTGGTGTCTTGTGCTCACCAGGTGGCCCCCCTCCGGTAGTTATTTGCTCCAGTATTTCTTATTTATTCCATAAAAAATCCTTGTGAAGTTTTAGCTCATTTGGAGTTGTGCAGAATAGGTAGCCTGACGTAGCTTTTTCAGGTCCAGATTTCCAGCTGCCGGAATTCTCCCTCTATGTGTATACCTTGCATACTATGAGAGAAAAGGCATTAGAATTACTCCAAAAAGCATTATTATGCATAAAAACATTATAAATAACAGTAGGTAAACATGATGCAAAATGGACGTATCATATCCCATATATCAATCTTTACCTCCGGACCATTTCGGAGCTCCTCGTCATGTCCGTGATCTCATCCGGGACTCCGAAAAACATTCGGTCACCAACATACATAACTCATATAATACTATATCGTTAACGAACGTTAAGTGTGCGGACCCTACGGGTTCGAGAATGATGGAGACATGACCGAGACGCTTCTCCGGTCAATAACCAATAGCGGGACCTGGATGCCCATATTGGTTCCTACATATTCTACAAAGATCTTTATCCGTCGAACCTTTATGACAACATAAGTAATTCCCTTTGTCTGTCGGTATGTTACTTGCCCGATATTCGATCGTTAGTATATTCATACCTAGTTCAATCTCATTACCGACAAGTCTCTTTACTCGTTCTGTAATACACCATCTCGTAACTAACTCGTTAGTCACTTTGCTTGCAAGCTTCTTGTCGGGGGGATGTACCCCGGGTAGCTTCATTCGCACCCAGTGACATTTCAAGACGTCGGGGCTAGCAAAGCCCCTCATGCCGACTAGCCGCGTGGCCGGCTCCCTAGACCGGTTAGGACCACGCGGCCGGCTTCCAGAAGATGGCGCACTCATAGAAGGCGGCTTTGGGGGCGGGCCGGCTCCCAGCAGCCGGCTCCTCCTCCTCGGAGTCTGCACTCACCCACCATGACAAGACGGGGCGTGGCTACAGTGCCGCCTGCTCCCCTGAATCACGGAGGGGCGTGGCTGTAGTACATGCTAACCAAGCGGCCACCTACCCGCACGGCGCGGGACTGTAGCCATACGGTGCATGACGCGGCCCTTGTCAGCAAGGACCATGCTACAGCAAAAGGCAATCAGCATGGCCCGCAGGCGGCGGGCCCTACCTGTCAGCCGGATTCTCTGCAGCTGGCGAGTCCCACCAGAGGCGGGCCCCAGCAGCCGGCGGAGAACCCGGCGACCTTAGACACTGACGTCCGGGTCCTACACCCGGCCATATTACCATTGTACCCCTGGGGGGTCGGCCTATAAGACCCCCCCCCCCCGGGCTCACCCATGCAAAGGGTTCAGCTCTCATTCCACACACACCATAGCAAGGAGAAGAGGGGGAGCCCTACCCTTCTTCCTCCTCTAGCAACACAGCTCTAGGAGCAACTCTGTATACTCTTGATCATAGTCATCTCAGCAGGACTAGGGGTGTTATCTCTCCGGAGAGCCCCGAACCTGGGTACGTCTCGTGTGCTCCCGAGCACGTGCTCACTCTCGCTTCCGGAACCCGATGACGTCGTCATGGCTCCACCCATGATAAGCCACCCCCTGGCATCTGCCGTGAGATTACCACGACAGTTGGCGCCCACCATGGGCCATCCACGGCGTCGGTCGGAGTTGTGTTCTGGACGGGAACCACCCTTCCCTCCAGCGAGCGCGTCGCGTCTGGCCTGATCAACCAGCCCGATGCGTTCGTTTGCGCTTGCACTAGTGCGTCACCCGATGTGGGAGCCGTCTGCCCCGCGAGCTGCCTCACCGACCTCTTCGGGAAGCTCAGCCTCTTCGATGCGGTCGCCACCGACGGGTACCCCGGCGACGTGGTGATCATCGACGACCCGCTCTCTTCTGTCGCTAGCGACGCCTCTGCCGGCGCACTCGACGCTGGCGTCTTCATGGAGGTGATGGTCACTGGCGACAGCCAGCACACTGGCGGGGCCGCCGGGGACCCATTGCGAGCAGCAATGCAGGACCTGGCCGCTCCCGTCAGTGCCGACGTCGACCCGGCGGCGCTAGAAGAATTCCGCGTCAAGTTCCTCGATAGCGCCACCAAGATGGCGGCCATGAAGCGCCGCGCTGAGGCTAACCAGCGCGAGATTGACCGCATAGCGGGCAGCACGCCGGCTGCAAGCGAGCCCAGCCGAGCCGGCGCCGTCCGGCAATGCGGCGTGGCCATCACTAATATGCTGGGGGTCGGACGTCCGATTTACGACACCCCAGCGCAGAACCTGCGCGCCGCGCAGGCGGCGGTAGAAGAACTCAAGACCCTGGAGGGCGACGAGTGGCACAGCCAGTTGGAGCACCTCCAGGAGCTCCTCAACACTGCGAACACGCAGCAAGACATGTGCAACCGCATGGTGGCAGCCGGCCTGCAGGCCAACCACCCGGAAGGAAACCTTCCACCCCGCCGCGAGAATGGAGCGACCTCCCGGTCCCCTAGTGGCGGCGGCCGCGGCCGGCAAAACCCGGAGCCGGCAGCTAGCCGCAGCCGGCACTCTCACTAGATGGTTGTGGATAGCCGGCAAATTCCTTCGAGGACGGAGGGCCGGCGCCAGCAGGATGAACGTCCGCCTCTCCCCCGCAGGGAGAGGCCGGCTTCTCCAGCGCTGGTTGACCACCCGACTTTGCAGGGCTGACTAGGCCCCCGTGAAGCAGTCGGCGAGAATGACGCTCATTGCCGGATCGAGCAGCTGGCTCGGTCCCTGGCAATGGAGGATGAGGATATAGTCGGTCCGGCCTGCTTCGGCCCCCGCATCCGCGACGAGCCCTTCCCCAAAGGATTCTCGCTTCCTCGTGACACTCCCAAGTACAACGGCGCCGTGAAGCCGGAAGATTGGTTGAACGACTATGCCACAGCAGTTAGCATAGCGAACGGCAACAAGCACGTTGCCGTAAGGTATGTTCCACTCATGTTGCTGGGCATGGCCCGGACATGGCTGAACAGCCTCAAGGCCAACAGCATCAACAGTTGGCTGGACTTCAGCGAAGTCTTCGTGCACAACTTCAACAGCACCTACAAGCGGCCCCCCAAGCCTCGCCAGCTCTCCATGTGCGTTCAGGGCCCGAACGAGTCCACTCGCGACTACCTGACGCACTGGGCCGAGTTGCCCAACTCCTGCGAGGGGGTGCACAAGGTGCAGGCCATCTAGTACTTCACCTCCGGGTGCAGAGAGGGCACCCTGCTCAAACACAAGCTTCTGTGCGACGAGCCGGCTACCTTGGACGAGCTCCTAGTTGTGGCAGACAAGTACGCCACGGCCGACTCTTCCATGAAGACGGAGATTCGGATTGACACGTCCGGGAAGGTGATCCCGCCGGCTGCTCCGGCGCCGGCCAATGACTCCAACCGGTGCCAGCAGCCGAACGACAACAAGCGCAAGGCCCAGCAGCCGGCTTCTAACTGCCGGCAGGTGGCGACCGTCGAGGACCAACAGCCGGCAGGTCAACCCAGCCCCAAGCATCCGCGGAGCGGCAAGGGTGCCTGGCAGCCGGCCTTCTCCTTTGAGCAGGCCCTCGACGCTCCTTGCAAGTTCCACAGCAGCGCGAAGCGGTCCAACCATACAACCCGGCAGTGCAGCTGGCTCACCTGAATCACTAAGGGTGAGGGCTTGCTGCCTCCTCCAGCAGTCGGCCCGGCGACTTCGGCACCTCAGCAGCCGGCCCGCCTTGTCGGTATGCTCCAAGATGAATTCCCCAACGAGAACGCCACTTACGTCGTCTTCACAAGTGGAGCCGATGACAAGCACAGTCGGCATCAGCAGCATCACGAGGTGAACGCTTTTATTCCTGAGGTCCCCCAATTCATGCATTGGTCTGAGAGGCCCATCACCTGGAGCCGAGATGACCATCCGGCCATGATGCCTTCGCCGGGTGCTTATGCCATGGTGCTGGACCCCATCTTCTCAACCGAGAGGTGGACATGCCGCTTCTCTCGAGTCCTGATAGACGGCGGCAGCAGCATCAACATCCTCTACCGCGATACCATGGAAAAGCTGGGCATCAAGGAGAAGCAACTCCAGCCCAGCCGGACCGTGTTCCACGGCATCGTCCCTGGGCTTTCCTGCTCTCCAATCGGCAAGATCAAGATCGACGTCCTATTCGGCGACAAGACCCACTTCCGCCGTGAGCCTATCTGGTTCGAGGTGGTCGACTTGGACAGCCCCTACCATGCGCTCTTGGGCCGGCCAGCGATGGCCAAATTCATGATGGTTCCGCACTATGCGTACCTGAAGATGAAGATGTCGGGTCCCAAGGGCATCATCACCATTGCCGGCGACTACAAGAAGTCGCTCGCGTGCGCCGCAGCCAGCTTCCGGTTGGCTGAGTCCCTCATCATCACCGAAGAAAAACGCCTCCTTGACCGGGCTGTGGCCATGGCCAGCGAGCAGCTGGCCATGCCGACTAACTCCAAGGTAGCTGAAGGCGAGGGCTCCTTCCAGCCGACCAAGCAAACCAAGAAGATCATCTTGGACCCGGCGCACCCGGAGCAGTACGCTGTCGTGGGGTCCAACCTCAACAGCAAATAGGAAAGTGAGCTCGTCGACTTCCTCCGTGAGAATCGGGATATCTTTGCATGGTCCCCCAAGGACATGTCGGGTGTTCCGAGGGAGTTCGCCGAGCACAAGCTGCATGTGCGGCCGGATGCTAAGACGGTCAAGCAACCCCTCCGCCGCCTATTAGAAGAGAAGAGAAGGATCGTTGGTGAAGAGATCACCCGGCTTCTGGCAGCCGGCTTCATCATGGAAGTATTCTTCCCGGACTGGCTTGCCAACCCCATCCTCGTCTTGAAGAAAAACAACAAGTGGCGCATGTGTATCGACTACACGAGCCTGAACAAGGCCTGCCCCAAGGATCCGTTTGCCTTGCCCCAGATTGATCAAGTGATCGACTCCACGGCCGGCTGCAAGTTGTTGTCCTTTTTGGACGCCTATTCCGGCTACCACCAGATCAAGCTGGACCCGGCCGATCAACTGAAGACCGCCTTCATCACCCCTTTCGGTGCATTCTGCTACATCACCATGATGTTCGGCTTGAGGAATGTCGGCGCCACCTTCCAATGCTGCATGCAGAAGTGCCTCCTGCCACAACTCGGCAGGAATGCCCATGTCTACGTGGACGACATAGTGGTGAAGACGGAGAAGCGCGGCACCCTTTTGGAGGATCTCAAGGAGACCTTCACCAACTTGCTAGCTCCTTGGCTTCCTTGTTTCTGAGCGCGGGATAGAGTGCAACCCCGTGAAGATCAAGGCCATTAAGCATGCAAGCTGAATTTATTAATTATGTTGTTCCAGAAGTAGTGTAATACTGCAATAGAATGATATGCTGCATCCTTTGCTCCTTTCTATTTTATATGTACATGTGCTAAGTTCCAGTTGTTTATTGACCGAGGGAAATCCACTGCATCTCCTTTTATTCAGGATCCACAAAAACAAACATGTTTAGATTATTTAGTCCTTAAGTCATGGCCAATCTTTGTGTAATTTATGCCTGATGAAATGTAGAGTTTAGAATTAATTTGGACATTATGGTAAACCAATTCGAGGTTCTAATATCCTCTTCATGATTCATTTCGATCAATCAGTTTCGTGCGCTAGCATTTATATTTTTTTTTCATTTTTGTTTTGGAGAGGCAAATTGGGTTAGCCTTATTTTCTGGACGTCCTTTTGAAATGATTCCATTTTACTAGTTTGGAAAAGAAGCGGGGAAATAGACACGGTGAGAAAGATTGAAAGAAAATAAGATTGAATCTAACCTAAAAGCCAGAGCAAAATAGGGTCTAGGAGCAGGAAGATTGGGGGATTTTTTTATCGGATTTTGCATAACTACCCTCTCGAATCCAAAGATGCCACTACATAATTTTATGTTTTTGCTCTTATGCAACACCACAGGATAATAGCCCCAGTCTCGCGAAGCGCGTGAAGAAGAGCGATGCCCGTGAAATTGAGAGTTTTTATCAGCAGTACTACGAGAACTACGTCCGTGCACTTGACAAAGGGGAACAAGCTGACCGGTAATTCTGAAGCTCCAAACCAGAGCTCTATCTCGTTAGAAATCTAATCCTAGCCATGACACACCCTGTCCCATGCCAATGTCGCCTTCAGGGCCCAACTTGGGAAGGCCTACCAGACCGCCGGAGTCCTCTTCGAGGTGCTCCGCGCCGTCAACAAGAATGAGAAGGTTGAAGAAGTCAACCCAGAGGTTCGTGCTCACTGTCTACTCTAATTAGCTCAATTGAAATCTAGGACTCTCGAACGCGACGACTTCCTCTGATATTCTGCTTCACAGATTATTCGCTTGCACAAGGATGTGCAAGAGAAGAAAGACATCTATGCGCCGTTCAACATCCTCCCTCTCGATGCTGCCAGTGCATCCCAGTCCATCATGCAGCTGGAGGAGGTACGTGTGATTTATAACAATGGAATCTGTTTCCTCAAAAAGAACAATGGCACCGTACTGGTTCAATAAAAGAAGCTGACGCAGTCGAATTGCATTCTTAACAGATCAAAGCAGCAGCGGACACACCCCTTGCTCCTGCAGTGCAAGACCCTGCCATTTTGAACCCACCCCGGGTTCAATCGATACCGTCATCCCTGGATCCAGGGAGAACGCTAGAAGATCGAGTACGAAAGGGAACAGAGGCTGCAGTCACGGGCGCAGTCAGGGGCTGCTGCTCGTCTTTTGTCGAGTGTCTCTGTTCTACCTGGTGTGATAGCTTCAGCTTCTAGCAGGGCGCAGACGTAGAAAGGCGTTTTTTTCCTGCTTTCTGAACAGCGTCCCTTTCACTCCATGTGAAAGTAGTAATAATTCTTTTCTTTAAGAAAGGGATCGGATGATCCAATCAATCGTTAGCATTGGGTTAAGAAATGTTTCAGACAGAATAAGGTGCCGGAGTGAAGAAGCTACAAAAGCACCTTTAGAAAAAGGACCGAGAACTACATTAGGTCTGATTCCGACACCCTCGAAAAGATTGAACCAGGGTTATGTAGGCATCTATCCGTTCAGAAGTAGCGGAAGATCGATCCCAAAAACGGTATCTGAATTCAACACTCTAATTTGAATCTTATGTGCAAGAAGTTCAATGAGTCCCGATACTCCGATTTAGAAAGAACCTCTTCTGCTCTAGCATGGGATGCTCGCCGACTACATCAGTACACGCTTTATCATAAATAGGATGAACGCTGAAAGTCCTAGAGTCTCACTCATGGCATTTGCTCGAGTTATAGAGGCTCTCTCTATATTCTTTTTATCGTGCTTGGATAGCAATCCTTTCTTTCAATCGACTAAGACTGTTAGAAAGCACATTCATATAAGCCTTGCCTTTCAGTAACTATCCTTAGCGCTGTTCTGCCTATCTCCTATTGGTCAGACAGATCCGGGCTTATCAAGTGGTACTGAAATAGGGTCAAATTCTGTTTAGTAGAAAGGAAGGAAGCAAGCAAAGCAAGTCCCTCCATACCAGCTAGCAGTCTTGTTTAGGGAGTATCCTTCTTTACTGAGTCAGGTTCCCGGGTGCCTATGCGATTATTAAGGCAGGGTGCTACTGTACCAGTAGTAGAGTGGCTTGAATCAAATCGTTTGTCTAGAGAGGGTGTAGCGATAACCAAAGCTGACTGTACTAGAAACTTGAGATCCTGTATAGGCAACTGGCCTTAGAATAGTGTATTGAACTACAGGACAGGAACGACCCATAATCATTGGCGAAGAAGGCTTGGAAAAGGATAAAACATATTGAAGAGAAGCTTTCACAAAGGCCAATAGCCGATAGCTGATGTCACTAGCCTTAACTTCTTTATCTACTTGAAAGCTGATGAGAGTACGGCTTTCTTAAAGGAAGTGTCCGTGCCTATGATATTTTTTCCTAGTAAAGTAAACAAAATTGGATTCGCCTTTTTCCGTATATCTAAAGGCAAGGGAAGCTCTTCGTCGAGCTTCTTATCCATTGAAGAAAAAGACAGACTGAAACTTTATAAAACCTGCCCCTTTATTATTATTAGTAAGTAAGATAGGTTGCTGTAAGCCCTACTTTCGATCAATAAGTAATACGCGAAGTCGCTAGCTCCACGTGCCATGCGCATCCTTCTCTTAACCTTTCAATCGAGAGTCATCAACGCTTGCCTTGCTTTGCTTGCCCAGTCTATTAGTATGGCATCCCTTCTCCTTAGTCCTCTTTGGCCCGTGTGCCGGTGCGCATCCAGCTTTAGCAGGAGATAGGAGTGTTTGTTCCGCTAAGGAAAGGAAGGTATTCGTCGTAGGCGCAGAAGGTATTCGTCGTAGGATTGAGCTGAGCCAGGTATGTCACATCACATAGCTTGCAAGCCCAGGTGATTTCTGCATTACCAATCGAGCCGAGGAACCAACTTAGTAAAGAATAACCTACTTGTTTCGTTATGCTATAGCCACCTAATAAAGGGAAGATTCCTATCATCAGAAGAAGAAGTTGGCAATCTACTAATCAAGATCGACCAAAATGGATAGTTCCATTAACTATATGGCATTTCTAGCCCAAAAAGTATGAGGTACACATAGGTAGGGAGCATCATCGTACTCAATCCTGCTTAGGTAGAGCAAGACAAACGGATCTATCATTCCGCAAGAAGTGACTCGTTTCCTTTTCTGGGTAAGAAGAGGGGAGGTCCCGTCGACCAAGAAGAATACCTTCTCCAAGCAATCGAACTCTTCCTTTCTTTCTATAGCCACTGTACTTTGGATTTCTTATTATCATAAGTAGTGTTCGAGATCACAAGGCTAGAATGTCTTGTGTGCGAAATAGTGCCATTGGTTAGTGAAGTTAGCTGACAATCGTCATATCATATCCATAGTCTAAGGACTCTAAAGAAGATAGTGAACCTGAGGTTGTGATGTCTCCAATCCCACGAGTCCAATAGGAAGAGCTAGTCCTCTAAAGTAAAGTAGGCGAATTATGGCTAAATAAAAGAATTCTTACTTTCACGGCCATCAAACATTCCAAGACATCTCTTCAAGACTATCCGACTCAGCTCTGCGTAGGCAGAGCCAGGAACTAGATCCGTATCCCATGATCAGTAATCTTACAATTACACAACCACCAGATCCTTTAGGTTTGTTCGATCTATCGATAACTGATAGACAGACGCCTTTGACACTTCCTCCAGGTGGAGTTGATTAACACTCTCATGGTTGGTCGATGGAAATAGCAAGACGAGACAGACATGATAATCTGATAAATATATGTGGTGATCCCTTAAGCAATATCTAAGAATTAAATGTGTCCAAGATTCAATTGATTGGTTGAAGCCAAGGTCTCGAGCTAGTCCATCTTCCTATATGATATTCTTAATAATGCGCAGCACCAAGCCTGAAATTGGGGAATGAATTGAATCGATTGCCTTCCTTTCCTGAATAGCTGGACGGGCAATAAAGATATTGGTACTTAACTGTAGGGACACAAAAGCTCTGAATCCTTCATTTGATGAATTTATAATCGAAGCAAGCAAGAGATAAACAAAAGGTTAGGAGTTTGGAATGACAACTAGTCACTTCTTGCTGAAGATCTGTTCAGTGAAGGAAGCTTCACTATGATGTGTTAATGCTAATGGAAGATATGTTGCATGTTTGGTGTCCAAAGAAATGAGGATACTTGAACTAGCTTCTGGGGTCCAAGGATACCTCCGCCTTTCACTTTCATCTCTTGATACCGAAATTAGCCTAAGGAAACAAGCTAGTGAAGGTTTGCTCTCGCCCTCTTCCTCACCAGCTGAGTTAAGTTACTTGTTTTTTACTATTTTTATGTAACGACTCGTGCTTCGCTTTCAAGCTCACTACCTTGCTCACTACCTTTTTCAATCTTACAACGAATAGGGCTCTCGCTAGGCTAGAAATCGTTAAAGAAACATGCCTTGTGCCGGGTGGAAGGGATGCACAGGTCTTATCTCTTTCCCTTGCCTTTTTCAGCTAGTGAGCATACCTAGCTTGCTTCTTGTCACGAGCGGGAGTCGAACCCGCATTGCCCTTACTGAAAGAAACGTCTCTTTCAGATCGCGACTTCTAATTGGTAAAAAAGAAAGAAGAGAAAGAACTGGGAGTTGGCGGCTATGGCCATTTCATTTGAAAAAAATCTCGCAAGATTGTTTTATTGCCCCTTATATCAAGGAGAAATTGTTCGAGATCCGCCAATGAGTACTCCTCGATCTCCAAATCGTGACAGATGGAATCAAGATCGGATTCCATCCTCCCCTGATTGAAGACTTTGAGCACAAAAAAAGCTAGATTCATTAAGAAGTGACGCTCGCCAACGTCCTTCTTGTATTGCTCAAGCATTTCAGCTCTTATGGCACTTATACACTGGTGGCGTTGCTCCGTATAACTATCTCTCTCGAGTTGGTTAACGGAGGGTTCACCTGTGGAAACACTTGTTTCCCCCAAGACCGAGAGTAGCCTATCCACGGAGGACGTATTTTCCTTAAAGGAAGAGGTTATTGCTGCGGGCTCCCCCGGAGGCAGCGGGGGACTTACGTGGAAGCATTCATTGGGGAACGAGTAACCAAGGCCCACAAGGTACATCTTCGACTACCGTGCTTCTTATCTTGACGCTATACATTCAGTTCAGTCAGTCCCAGAGACTTATCCTTCAGAAAAAGGTAATCCACCCATATTGGACTTTTCTTCACCTGGCCTCGCGGATTCAATACCGAATTCTCTTCGCATACCGGCCTGCTAATTCCGGGATTAGCTGTTCTCAATGACTGGTGGATGCCTCTTTTCTACCTTAGAAATCCTTTTTTTTATGTACCTTCTCCCTCTCTACACCTTTTTTCCGCCTCGCCGCCCAGAAAGACCTATAGAAGAAGGAAGAATTCAATCCGTATACTCCAAGCGCCGTAACTATCGCACTTTCCAAGCAACCCTCCAATGAAGAAAGTGCAATTGAAACAATCAAGAACGGAAAAATAATTAGACTCCCTCGTCAATTGTTTGGATTGGAATTAGGCTCCTCTACTCTAGTCGTCCTCTTCTATTTCGGGCAGTAGCTCAGCCCGTTCCGGGCCTTCCTTTACTGAATCTATTAGTAGTTGCACTTTTCGACATATGCCTTTATTTAGGCATTGGTTGTAGGCATCCCCTTCTCTTCAAGGAATTTCTGCGCCCGGTTCCTGATCAAGTGTTGGAAAAACCGGAATATGATGCTTTCTACTTCAGCAGTAGGGTTGGCCTGAAGCCAGCCCATAGAATAGATACGGGCGTGTTCTACACAGGAGTTCTTGTAGAACATGTTCCAATCAAACCTCTTTCCCTTCGTCTCCGGTTTTCAATACGAACAAGTGTCATCCTCTTCTCCCATCGTTTGGATGGAATACCCACGTGGAGCTGACCTTCACTTTTCAGAGACAGGGGCAAGCCGATAATTTGTAGCCTCCCCGGTTGTTTTCTAGAAATTTCAGTAGAAGTGAAGCCCTGTAGGAGCTCCCTAAGGACTCTAGCTAAGACCTTTTTGAGACCCTGGGTGACTCGCGTGGACTTATCCCCTCTCGGTAAGCCGAAGACCATATCGTCTGCGTAGCGTGCGTAATAGAAGACTACGGCCCCATCCTCTCGGACCATTACCCTTTCAAGCTTGGCATCCAATATATGGAGATAGCAGTGAATGAGGACAGGTTCAATCGGGCTTCCGAGCGGTATTCCTCGCTTCTGGCACGTGTAACTCTTACCTTTTCTATCTACGTGTGGTTTTCATGAAAACCTATTTTATCAACCTATGGACTCCTTTCAATGACAGAGTCTTTGGAGCAAATTGGTTCAGGATTCTAAGGTTAGAAAAGAGTTACCACTCAAGGGAGGAACAGGATATGTGGAAGGCTATCCTGGTGGCTCAAGACTGACCGGTATACCTGGACCAGTCTATATTGAGCCATATTCATCAATTCGTCAGGCAATTTGGCCTCACACAATGTATCCCTGTTCCACCAGACGCTTAATCAACCCTGGAACACAAGAGAACCCTTCTTATCGAAGAGAATTGCGTATTAAACAGATGAGAGAAATAGCCCTAAATATGTGCATCGAGTAAGTCATTACCTTCTATTCGATCTCCAGTATCGCTCATCAAGTACTTGATCAGATTCCTCTTTTTTCTTGCAATTGCAAAGTGGTGGAAAAAATTTGTATTTCGGTCACCATGTCGTAGCCAATTGGCTCTGCCCCGCTGGAGCCATGCTACTTCTTCTTGTTCAAACAGGTTCTCGAGCAGCAGTCAAATTGACTTCCCCTGCTTGAGCGTAATGCCCGCCCCTGGTGTGGTGGAAAAAGCCTCGTTTTCTATTCCTTTTAAAGCTGCTGATGCGAGCTACCGAACAAACAAGATTAGTACAAAAAGCCACAACTAGCACTAGCTTTCGTGATTGCTTCTTTCTACCTTTCTCACTCCGGTAATTGCTCCTTCTCCAAAATATCACTACGGACAAGATGAGCTAATAGAAAAAGTTAGGGCAACAGATGATAGCGACTCGCCAGACTCGAACTGGCATAGGCGGATCGGATCAAACGAAATTAGCCTTTCTTCCATCAACAGGAATCGCTTTGATTTCGCAGTTCAAGAGGATGGTGGGGGCAACCTCTCTACATCTGCGGGCCGGTAGGCCAGCCAACTAACTCTTCAAATGAAGAACTGATTACTCCACATCTATGAACCTATCATTCCCCGCCCTTGCCCATTATTTCTTTTTGTATCACGCTAGGACTTTGCCTCTTTTTTTGAGGAAAAATATGGAAGTAGAATCTCCTCTCTTTTAGAGGCGTCTTCCAAATCCAATTTTAGATCCATGAGGTCTTTCAGAGAGCCGCTGCTCTTTCCATTAAATTCTAGGATCTCTTCGATCCTATGCGCAAAAGCAAGGTGTGAGCCCGCGACCCCTCGATCGCTCTCAGAGTCAATCGGCCCAAACCGGGTTATGAGCTCAACGAAAAAAAAGGATTTTTGGAAATTGCCTGCAAAACCGCCTTGCGAGCGTTAGCGTCAGCGTCAGCGCCATCTCCCGATGGATCTTGAAATCATGCCAAAAAAACGGGGGGGTTACGCAACTTTTTCCAGTGAGATCATCTATTCCCTTCTCTTTGGCGGATTCAATCATGCCTTGGTAATTGTGGCTTGGCCTAAGCGCTCACCTGAGAGTCCAAGAAAGAAGGCAAAACAGCTATATAGAGCCCCTCCCTCGAGTCGAGCAATGAACAAGTAAGTAGAGACAAGGAAGAGGGGAAATGCAGTATCGTTATGTTATAGCAAGATCATCAGATCATGGGTGAAGCAATCGATCATCAAAAAGTTCTTTATCAGCCGGCGGAAAGCGTGGTAATTCATTCATTTCATCGGAAAAGGATCGAACAGGAGTCATCGCATCGTTTCTAGATCTTCGATACCTCTATATTCTGAAGAATAGGTCCTAAAATGGTCAATCGATTGTTTTCTCAACGGGAATCGAGGAAATGGCAAGGGTTTGAGTATAGCGAGCAGAGGAATAGTTTCCTTTATCAAAAGAAGCCTATCGACTTGGAAACAGAAGATGTTGTAACTTAACTGCACCCTTCCTCTTTCTACTGACCTCCTTGTCTGATCCTGAATTCCCTTTCAAACTACTTTCTTGCCTTCCTTGACCAATGTTATGGATGGTGCACTGGTTGAGAAAATAATTGGCCCGTCCTTCTTATAGCAACAAAATCCAATCTCCCCCTCATACGAACCTACCTCCATGACTTTCATGTCAAACTGAAACTCCTTCCCTTGCATTACCCATAGCATGCCATCACATTTGTGCTCACAATACATCTTAGCGCCATTTGCTACTGTGATTTCCATAGGTTTATACGGAGTTGAGTCGTAACCAGCCCGCTTCACAATCTTTGGGGTCTACAAAACAGTGCGTGCTGCCACTATCAACCAAGGCAATCACTGGCACTCCGTTTACCTGGTATCTCTGTCCATAGTCGTCTCCTATTTTGGAAGACTGAGACTTGCGACACAGCAGCAATATTATTCAAATAACATGTCATTCAAACGCAGCGCGCCTTGTTAATTGCTCGTCACGTAAGTGAATTTACGAATAGGGAGCCCAGGTGCCCAACAAGTGAACTATTTCCTCCTCCAGGATTGTTGCTTTCCTTCTATAGCCTCACGTATGAAAAACGTGTGCCTTATAGAGGGCTAGGCCACAAATACATAGCATAGATAACAAGGGTTTCGCCAAAGTAGACGCTCAAGCGAAACATTCCACTTATCGAAGAAGGGATACAGGTATTTCAAGTTCAAGAAGTAGCATTGATCCCAAAGAATGTAGTGAAATCTAGGCTAGGAGGAATGCGTCAGAGCCGAGGTCAGGCAAAAGGTTGCTGATCTTTATGTTGGCCGGAAGTTATTTCTTTTCAATGAGGTTCAATGTTCTCTATATTGCTTAGAAGTAGCCTGCCTTACTCGAGCCAACTAGGATCAGAAGGTGTTGATAGGGCTAGACTTTCTCTCATGGGCGTGACCATATTAAATAAAGGGTCTTTTTCATCGCTTTGGCCTGGAGCCGAGTAAGTAAGGACTTTGCCAGGTTTGAACTCCAAAGTCATTTACGCCCAGTATTTCCTTTGATCTTTATAGCCTTCGTGTCAAGGAGCGATGCGAGCGGTCCAATTGCACATCAATAGCAGCTGCTTTTATCTCCCATTCACTAAACGAAATGCTGAACCCATGTTGGTAATTCCCTCTGTGCTCTACTGTCTTGAACTATTTTCTTTAGTTGACATGGAGGCTTTAGTGCCACGTTCAAGCTAAAAGCTGTGAAAGCAGTCAAGCAGTGCCAGATGATGATAAAATAGCGGCGCATCCTTCTTTTGAAAAGTGACCAAACGGGACTTTTCAGCATAGTATCAGATGCCTTATTTTGTTAGTTAGGATCTCCTTCTCACTCCAAAGTATGGTTGGTGTATACTCGGCCTTTCCACTGTAGTTTGGAGCTCACCCTTTATTTAACACCGACCCAATCTAATCAACAAAATGTAATTTTATAAGAAAGAAATCAAGCGAAAGCTACTGTCAGCTATAAATAAATGCTTTTGCTTTCTATCCAGCAGCTGATGCTTTATGTAGTAAAGAAGGAAATTCTTGGAGTTAGCACGGTACTGAGGTCTCTGCTGCGAGTGACGGATTATATCTTTTGGAACATTAGAGGTTGTGGACAGCACTCATAGCTCCTCTATTTCTCAAGGATCTATGCTTCCTGTTTGCACTCTTTCTAGTCCAATGCGATAGAGAAGCAGGCAGTGAACGGATCATCCTGCCAAAGTGGCCATACTAAGAGCTCTGGCTAGTCCTTGCTTCATGAGGTACATACTTCTTCCGGTCTGCTCTGTGCCGAGCTTCCATTCTCGGACACCTACATTCCCAACAGGCTAGGGCAGGGCAAATACATGAAGTCGGAATGATTCCCACACCTGGATGGAATGCTCCGCCAAAGTAAACCTAAACAATTAATTGAAGGAAGTGTAGCCCGGCATCGATTTCACGTGTCGGTTGCCCAACCCAATAAGTAGTAGTTTTTTGAATGATTCGCGTTAGCCAGGAGTTAGAGTGTACTTTCTATTTCAATGAAGTAACCAACCAAAGAGAGTGAAGGAGTCATTCAGAAGTGAGTGAAGGGGCGCAAAAAAGCTGGTGAGCAAAGAAAGCTCAAATTGTTAATTAAACGGGCCTGTGTAATGAAGTATTTCGTTACCTTCCTTTATTCTGATTTTGACCATTTAGTTGAACTGACTCTGTTAATTCGCTCTCACGGTAATTGGATTGCGATTTCCTCTGGATTCATCTCAATGACTGCTAGATTCTTTCTACTTCTATTTGTGGCATAGAATTTTACGATAGATGAAGCGGAAGAAGGAACAAGGCTTGAAGGCGGATTAGCAAGGGAATGAATCTGATGAAGCTGTTCCTCCGCTAGAATAAGGGGGGCATATCGCTGATTTGACCGGGCAGACCAGTGAGCGAGATTGATTGAAAGCGCTGTGCCAACTTGCGTACAAGTTTTTAGACTCTAGTAAATCCTCTTCACAAGTTTTTCGTACAGGCTATTCAAGGTCTATTGGCTTTATTGCTTATGTGGTACTCGACCGCGAAGCCTCGCTTATGCACCGAGAAAGATCGTAGATAGGAAAGATCTGTTATGCACCAACGACGGCCCCTTCTCTTTACCTTTATCGTCTCATACCTCAGTCCATTGCTGGCTTGAATGCTGTCTCTCTTCTTCTTTGCTCGCGAGAGTGAATAAGAGGACGACCCACCGGGGGAGGATGGAATGAGTCGGCAAGGGGATCAACCTCTTCTTTCAGTAAAGGCCCACACATTATCCTTAATATTGGGATAAAAGGACTCTGAAGAAGGAAACTCTCTTCCCGTCTTGCGTAACTGACCACTGCAAATCAAGTCGAAAGTGCTTATATGCTTACACGTTTTTTGTCTCAATGACAGGCCGCTTGAACATTGTCTGATTTTTTTTTAAGAGACTCGATCTTATGTATCTACTATTGTCTTTTTGCCTTTGCTCGGTAGTTCCGTAGCCGGTTTTTTCGGACGTTTTTCTAGATCTGAAGGAACCGCTATAATGACCACCACGTGCTTTTCATTTTCTTCGATCTTATCTTTGATTGCTTTTATGAATTCGCACTGGGAGCTAGTGCTTGCTATCTCAGAATAGCTCCATGGATCTCATCGGAAATGTTTGATCTTCTGGGGGCTTCTTTGGCGACCGTGAAGTCACCGGATGAATTGCCGAGTATATAGATCAGATCCGGACCTGCAGTTGTTCCGCGGTGATACGGACTCGACCCGCTCCTACCCACCCTGGGGTATCATAGCATGTCGGGAATCGAGGGGGGACATACTGGACGTAACTCCTCCCGTCGGTTGGGGGCTCTGCCGCCCTGCCTTTCGATCGATACACAGTTGAGGAGGCCGATCACGAACGTGACAGGTGTGGGAGCGATCCTGGGAAGGCAAGGCTAAGACGGCGCCTTGCATATGGGTAGCAAGAGGGCGCTTATGCCCCGACGTTGGGGCCTTATGGGGAAGGGCCCCCCAATAGGGACAGCACACCCCCCACTTTAGCGCATCTCTGTATCGACTGAATAACTCTATCTAAGGGTGACGTCTGGGAACCGGTGAACCACGCGAGCTGGTTAGATGCGTGGGGCAAGGCCTCGTAGTACCCCCTTTTCTTGATCCACCTTTTCTTCGTCTTCGGTAGTTAATCACCTAAAATCCAAGGGAGGCTGGCCTGCACGCCATACCTATACCCATACAGTGCCAGGCAGGCGGTGGACTCATTTTTGGATTAGGGAAGGGAAGAAGGGGCCTAAGCGGCAGATGCCGTACACTTGAGTGGCAAGGAAAGCGAGACCGTACTTCTTTTGCCAGGCCTGTTCTTACATAAGGTTCCCGCAGAAGATCAAGTTGGTGAGGCCTGTGATGGGAAACCTTCCCGCACGGTTCGGAGAGCACTGAAGACGAATGAGAGGTTCACCACCACATCATTGCAAGGGGAAGCTCGCTCGATTCGCAGATTGGCCTGACTCGTAATTCACTTTTGACTCTGTGTTCGATAGCCGACGTAGGATGTTAATTGTGGTTACATTCATAGTAGCTTGGTCCATCTTTATTCCATTTCATATTGTCTGAGGATCCGCATACCCTCGATTTATGTGTTATTTATCCATTTTTACTTTTTTTATGCTAATGTTGGTGACTGGAGATAACTTTCTTCAATTATCCTGGGATGGGAGGAGTAGGTCTTGCTTCATATTTGTTAATTCATTTCTGGTTTACACGACTTCAGGCGGATAAAGCTGCTATAAAAGCTATGCTTGTCAATCGAGTAGGTGATTTTGGATTAGCTCTTGGGATTTTTGGTTGTTTTACTCTCTTTTCAAACAGTAGACTTTTCAACCATTTTTGCTTGTGCTAGTGCTCCCAGAAATGAATGGATTTTTTGCAATATGAGATTGAATGCCATAACTCTGATTTGTATTTTACTTTTTATTGGTGCTGTTGGGAAATCTGCACAGATAGGATTGCATACTTGGTTACCCGATGCAATGGAGGGTCCCACTCCAGTATCTGCTTTGATTCATGCAGCTACTATGGTCACTGCTGGCGTTTTCAGATAGCAAGGTGCTCCCCTTTATTTGAATACTCACCTACGGCTTTGATTGTTATTACTTTTGCAGGAGCTATGACGTCATTCCTTGCGGCAACCACTGGAATATTACAGAACGATCTAAAGAGGGTCATAGCTTATTCAACTTGCAGTCAATTAGGCTATATGATCTTTGCTTGCGGCATCTCTAACTATTCGGTTAGCGTCTTTCACTTAATGAATCACGCGTTTTTCAAAGCATTACTCTTCCGAGTGCGGGTTCGGTGATTCATGCCATGTCGGATGAGCAGATATGCGGAAGATGGGGGGGCTTGCCTCCCCTTTCCTTTGACCTATGCCATGATGCTCATGGGCACTTATCTCTTATTGGATTTCCTTTTCTAACAGGATTTATTCTAAGATGTGATCTTAGAGCTCGCTTACACAAAGTATACCATCAGTGGGAACTTTGCTTTCTTGGTTGGGAAGTGTCTCTGTCCTTTTCACTTCTTATTCTCCTTTCGTTTACTATTTCTAACATTTCTAGTACCAACTAATTCATTCGGGCGAGACAGATTACGATGTCATGATGCGCCCCTTCCTATGGCCCCCTTTATACTTTTGGCTCTCGGGAGTCTCTTTGTAGGATACTGGCCAAAGTGTGACCTGTTAGCCCATAAGTCAGTACTGTGACGAAGCGGCTGTTTGCTCACCCGATACGATCGTACAGGTCACAATTTACCCACACGATCATCCGGGGTGAACAAGAATTGGGGATCGGATGCGGGCGAAATTCCCGCCAAGGGCTGAGATGTTAGTCGACTCCCTCCCCCTTTGTGGGGGTCTGACCCCTACAGTGAGCAGAAGGGGAGGAGGAAGAGGCCCTGGTGAACCGTCATAATAAGTGAACAAGTGTAAGCTTTGCTGCCCGACCGTATGGAGTACTACCACACCGAGGGACAGCCCTGAAGCAAGGACAGGAACGAGCGGAATCAATGTGTTTCCATTTTCTGGCCTTGCACCGACCATCCAACGGACCATGGACTAAACGGCCACTGCCTGAAAGGACTATGCTATGTCCAGGGGACCGCCGCCCTCCACAAGGTACATCTTGCGCCTATGGGCCGCCATAACTATCCAAGAAGACACTCGAAAAAGGAAGGATAACAAACCTACCCGTGGACTGCCGAGCTACAAGTCCTACGACACAGGAGCGGGATTCTCTAAAAGCAAGGTCTTAGGTGGCCAAGAGGGCCCACTTGGAGACTTGGGATCTCAGCAGGAAATGTGAAGGTTGTTTAAAGCCGGCCGATAGGCGAAAGAGATCCAAAAGTTTTGTTCTGATCGAGTAGGCTCAACATAGGGAATACCCTAACCCTGGGAACCGGGGCATATAAATCCGCTTATGGCATTCACCCAGCATACGAGACAGATGGAATGAAAGAAAGAAAAAGTAGCTCCGCACTCGCCCGAAGAAGAAAGACCCGCCGCTAACGATTTGGAAATCCCTGGTGGCTGGGCCTGAAAGAACAAGTGTGTGTGGATTTCCACATCCTCGTCTTTACTTTAAGACACAACTCTTCTCTTTCTCGGTCAATGACTTGCGATAGTCTACCTTGAGTAGGACCATAGGGATCTTATGTTGTGGCGAAAGATAAGTGGTTCTGTCACAACCAGAAAGTTTCTATGAGTGAGCACCCTTGATAAACGCCGATTGATACGTTCAATGTCAATAAGTGGATGAGTGTTGTTAAAGACAACTGTTTGTTTCCTCTTCTTTGAAACGATTTTCATGAATCTCGAGATATCTGATTGGCCTGAAATCCTCGACGGTGTTGGCACTTTTTTTTGGGAGGAGAGTGATGGATGCCTGGGTTAGCCTCCAAACATAACTCCTTGGCTATGAAAAGAGCTGCAAGAGAGAAAGCAGTTGCGGGGGATGATGTCCCAGAAGGCTTGGATTGCACAGATTCTACCAGAGGATGTTGAGATGCTCCCATTGCAACTCCACTGATGGAGAAGAACTGGAGAGCTCAGCTAGAGCTGGAGGAGGTGTAGTACCTGTTTCCCTACTGGTACCAGTGGTGGCTTGATCACTTCAAATTGGAGGGACTATTGGGCCAAATTCCCATACTGTAAAAAATGGTTTTCTTTTCTGATATATCGGAGGTTTTGTGTGTCAGAGGCCGCCAGGTTGAAGTTGGATGTTGCTTTTTTGTAGTTCCCAGTGAAGGATGATGCTGGGTCTATGATACATTTTATTTGGATTTTGGCTGATAGTTTTCGATGAAGCCACAGATACTACATCTTGTCTGAGACCTGTTGGCTTCATCCAGAGGGAGATGTGTTCTAGGGTGCCAAAGTACTCTTCAGCTGAAGAACTCTCTTTGGGACAGGGCATCATCAAAGCCAAAGAAATCAGAAAAGAAGCAGTCAGTAATGCATGCGAGACAAGTGTCATGTAGCAAGGTGCCCGGAATCTATCGTATATCGTATATAGGGATTTTGGATTGCGATTTCCTTTTGGGGTCAGCCCGATTTGATGACAGGAATTTTTCCTTGTTTTGTTTGCAGCCTAAGATTGGGATTGCCCTACTCTTCTTCTATAACCGGGATCTACGACTCTCGTGCTTAATAAGATTGGCACCTTCGCATCCTGCCAAAACCTAATCCTCTTTATTCTCTAGCTAAGAGTTGGGCTCCTTAGAAGATATGATACTTCTACTTTTTGACACCCTTTTTTTTCCTATTTTTAAACTAAAATTGATAAAGCCACCTGGCGAGTAGGAATAGTTTCGAGTTTCTGGTCTGTTTTCTCTTTTGAGAATCAAACCTCTAATGGGTTTTTGCTACCAGGAGAAGGGAATGCCCATGTTGATGGGGTCTATCTAAATAGAGAGGAACCTACAGGGCTGATTACTCGATCACTCCATTGTGATGACAATCACACCCATATTCTTATTATTTCTAAATATAGATAACTGCCATCTCCCGGCATAAGAAGGAGTGACCCTAACGCAGCCCCTATAATAGTAGACAACACGTTTTAATCAGACTGGACTGAACGAAGAAAGATCTTTCCACACAAGAGTGGAAGGGATCCTTTAGAAATAGTTCTTAGCTCCAATCAAAGCTTTCTCTTGCTGTCTCTAGGATCGTTAATGCTATAGTGGAGACACTTTTCTCAAATAAGAATGGTGGTCACATTCCCTTTCTGGTGGTAGTCATTGAGGATCTCAAAAACAGGGATCGCAAAAACGTGAAAGAACAAAATGACACGCTGGGCGAAAGGCTAAGAGAAAAACCTGTAGATTTGAATGCCACTTCCTTTGTCTAAGATAGCTAGATTTGGATTCCATTCCATAAGGTATAGCTGCATCTGACACTGAGTAGAAGTTCTAGCAGGATAGACAGGAAGCTCTGAAGGATGTACACATCTTGGAGGACCGAAGTTTTCAAAGAAAATGGTCTTTTGATGGGCTTTGTAGATATGGTTGAGTACCTGCAAACAATGCCTTCTTTGACCGTCTCTAGCATCACCAGTTTATCTATTAGCTAAAGATACTTCAAGATAACAATTAGCGGAAGCG